>CM054125.1:48178411-49545911 GCA_028751855.1 Ambrosia trifida
ACCCGAGTCGTAGGCTAATAATAATAATAATAATAATAATAATAATAATAATAATAATAATAATAATAATAATAATAATAATAAACAAACGTAAAAAGATAGAAAAGAATGAAAATAAGTCAAATGCATTTAATGACTTCTAAAAAAGATAACCAAGAGGCCGAAGAGCAGCAACATCAAGAAGAGGGGCAGTCATTGTTGGCCGTAAGACTTGATGAAGGGTCCGTAGGGTACGACGGGTTAGGGAGCAATCTTTGGAAAGTTTGTTTTGTATGATATAAAAAGCTAATTTTTACCCTAGTTCGTGGCCAGCCGTGGATACTCGAAAAAGAACAACTTTTGGATGATATTTGAAGGCCATTCAACACACAAGCACATCAACCAACAAATCTTTCATTATAATGAAGATGTTTTCAAGTGCTCTTCGATTCCCAAGCGTGTTCTTCACCACCATGAGCGGCTAATCACCCGTGAACCTCTCCGGGTGAATGGTTAGTTATTAGAACAAGGTTTTATGTTTGTCAATCAATTGAATTGAGATTTGAATGTTTAAACTTTTAGTTTCGGTTATGGTTTATTTTTAATATTGATGTTGAATGTTTATTGAATGATATGCTTGTTTTGGATTTCATCAACCAACACGGTTTCTTACCGATGGTCATTGAATACTTACAAGTCGTGTCTTTCAATCTTGCGAGTCATTAAGATATTGTTAGGTGATAATCAACCGGGTCAACAGTCGCGGTCTAGTTATCGGCTGTCACAAAGTCATTAATCAACCTTTTTTATCAATCATATTAATCCACATATCATGTCTATGTGATATCAATTGGCAAACTATATTAACCTTGTCTAAAGTAATTAACCAGGATCCTGGAGAGGTCACCATTTCTCTACTCATTTACAACTCGTTTTGTTTTAAGTGTTTTTATTAATTGCAATTTAATTAACAATCAACCAATCGAATTTATATTTCCGTCTAGTTTAATTCAGTTGTTAAAAAAAAATAACACTTTCCACAGTACTGTTCGTGGTTCGACACCCGATTTACCCTAACTAGTAAGGTAGTTGGTCTTTTCTTAAATTCTTATTTTTGACCGGTCCTTCGACACCGATCAAATTTTGACGCCATTGCTGGGGAGTCGTGCACAAAGTGTTTTTTTTTCTTAGTTAATCATCATATATATATATATAAAAAACAAAAAATAAAAAAACCCTCAAAAATCCAAAAATATTTAGTTTCTGTTTGTTTTGTTTATTGTTCAGTATTACGCTCGGTTTTCTTGTTTGTTTTGTGCAGGTAACTCTTCAGTTGCATGCATCATACAAGACATTCAGGGAAGTCATCTCCACTAGTGTTCGATCCAGAATTTGAGAAAACAGCTCGGCAGAACCGAGTATTTTATCGAGAGAAGACGGTTTTACAATCTCCAATTTCACATTTCAAATCAATGGAGAACCTGAACCTTACCACTGAACCAATGCCCCAACCTCAATTTTCACCCACTCAAAACCATCCATCACCCAATACATTCGCCACTTCTGAACCTCCACCACAATCAAGTACTCAATCACCAAAAATTCCACAACTCCCAAACTTTGATAATATTCCACCATCACTTTCACAAACATCATCTTTACCACAACCAACCACAACTCACACTTCTCCAATAACCTCTCTCCCAAATTTTGAGAGATTCAATCCACAACAAGGCCAATCTTCGGCACAAGACCCACCCTTCACTCAAAAACCTATGACCAGTCACTCTTCTCCTTATGTGAGAGTGATTCCCGATGATAACACCATAAACCCAACTGGTACACAATTCCCACATACTTCTACAACTCAATATCTATCATTCAGTTTCAATCAAAAACCTTATCAAGGCAACTATGAGTATGATGATGGGGATTTGGATGGGGATGAAGGAGATCATGGGACATATCAGTTGGTAAGGCCACAGAATTTCAATCATCAAGGGTATCAAGCATTTCCAGAAGCTCTAGTTCACCCTGCACCTAGACAGCAACCAGCGGTGAATCGACCTTTGAGACCTAACCCAAGGAATGCAATACCTCCAACTAATAATCAAGCACGCATTCCCATGAGGTTCGAGAGAGGCCCGATGAGAGGTATTGAAAGCCACTTCAGACATGCTATTGTTCATAACCCATCAGCAGTGGTCATTCCACAACTGCATGGTAGGTCATTTGAAGTGAGGTCACAGGCAATTCAGAGTTTGCCTAAATATCATGGGTTAGTGACTGAAGAGCCGTACATGCATCTTGGGGCTTATGATGCAAGATGCAACACAATCGGGGGACAAGGGTTTACAAAAGATGAAGTGAAGTTGGTTCTCTTTTAGTTCACTCTTGAAGACAAAGAACAACAATGGTTCCAATCCTTACCTTCATCATCTATTCGTACTTGGTTGGAAATGCAACAACAATTCCTTGACGAGTTCTATACAAGCCAACGAACCAATGTTGCTAGGAAGAACATCAGGAACTTTTCTCAGCATCCGGGTGAGCTCTTTCATGAAGCCCTCTTTCGTTTCAAGATGATGATCAATAACTGCCCACACCATGACATCCAGCTGTGGGAATTGATCAACTCATTTTATGAAGGACTCCACTATGAAGACCAAGGTGCGTTAGATTCTATTTCAAATGGTAGTTTTGGCACTAATGATGAACAGGTTGATTGGGAGTACCTCGAGAGAAGAGCTGAGACAAAAAAGAGGAAGGCACAATCTTCAAGACGTTCAAGACAAGCAACTGTGAAGGCTGCAAGTAGTGGTAGTGTTGTTGATGTGGAGAGAATAGCTAGAATAGAGTCTCAACTAGCTAATTTAGGTCTTGGTGGACAGCCCTTGCGTGGGCATTGTGGAGGTATAGGGCACATAGCTGGTAGTTGTCCAAGCATAGTGGGTGAGATGGAAGAGGTGAACCAGGTACAAGGGGGGAATAGGAATTGGTCTGACATGAATTCCAACACCTACCACCCAGGTCTTAGGAACCACCCAAACTTTAGTTATGGGAACCCTAATAACCAAAGTAACCCAGGTTTCCAAGGTAGTGGACAACGTAGCAACCAACAACCTTTTGCCCCTAGGTATCAAAACAACCAAGGAAATTATCAAGGGGGTAGTGGTAGTGGGGGTTACCAAAAGGGTAGTCAGTCTTCTGATACAGCAGGTGGAGGATTGAGTGAGGTGATGAACATGCTGAAGTTGATGCAATAGGATATACAAGCCATCAAGCAGAAAGGTGAGGTATGTGATAAAACTGTTCAGGCTTTAACTACGCAGGTTGGGCAGTTAGCTGGAGATGTGACAGAGATGAAGAAGGCGAACGGGAAGCTACCGAGTGATACTCAGGTTAATCTGGCACATCAATCGTCATTAAATACAAGGAATGTGCGAATCAATACGGTAAGTTTTCTGGCTAAATCTATAGATTGTAAAGGTGACCAGGATCTGATTTCACAAACAACCCATAAAAATTTTAAAAAATTGTTTTGTGAAAATTTTTGAGTGAAAATTCCACTATAGCTAAGGATAAGTGTGGGGAAGTTAAACCTGCCCCATTCCCTCTAGCTGTAGCAGAACAAAATAAAACATCAGTTTTGAGAGAAACCCCACTAAAGGATGAAAAGTGGGAAGAGTTTGTAAAAGTAAAAATCAATCGACCATTACTTGATGTTTTAAAAGAAGATCCTATTCATGCTAAGAGGTTGAAAGAATTGAGTACCCAAAACCGACACAACAAGCTGCCAAAACAGTTTGATTTACCAGTAAATGTTCATGCCGCGTTATTGGGTACATGTCCACCGAAACTCCAAGACCCAGGAACGCCTTTAATTCCAATACAGATTGGAGAACTTAAAATTGACAAGGCATTATCGGATCTTGGAGCGTGTGTTAGCATTCTTCGAGGATGTATCTATGACCAATATGATTTTGGTCCTCTGAAAGAGGTCGACATCACCATTGTGTTGGCAAATCAAAAAGCGACACGTCCTAGGGGAATGTTAACGGATGTAATAGTCAAGGTGGAGGATTGCTTTTACCCAGTGGACTTTTTAGTAATGGATTGTGTCCCGAATAAAAAAGAGACACAACCCATGGTTATATTGGGTAGACCATTATTAGCAACGGCACATGCTGTGATTGATTGTGCCAATGGGACGGTTAATATGAGGTTTGGAGAAAGAACACTTAGTTTGAATGTGTTTTCACGTTTAACTGACCCAAACTCCGAGGAAGGGTGTTTCATGGTTGACAAGACTGAAGAAGCTGGAGTCAAGAAAGGTAAGAATAAGAAGAAGAAGAAAGTCAAGAAACGAGCCATGGTCAACCAGGATGGCATAAGAGCAAGAGCTTCATATTATAGCCATGGGAGGTCTGAAGCATTAACACAGAACTGGGAGAATGCATGCTTAGCGGCTGAGGGATGCAAGCATCCCACTCACCCACCATGATTAGACCACCACGTAAAGTCAGGCTGAAGACTATAAACTTAGCGCTACCGGGAGGCAGCCCGGAATTTTATTTATTTTCTTGTTTTTGTTTGTTTCTTTATTTTCTTGTGTTTTTTTATTTTTGTGGTTGTTTGCTAAGTAACTAATCATTGCGGGTGGTAGTCCATAGTGGCGTATGTTGAGATTGGTGGTTTGGAAAGAATTGGGTAGACACTAAAAGCACCATACATTGGGGACAATGTATCCAAAGTGTGGGGATGGGGGACCCAAGGGAAGTAAGGTGGAGTTACTTACCGTTGCAAGAAAAATTGAGAATTTTGAAAATTAAAAAAAAAGTTTAATGAAAAATCTTGCAAAATTTGTCCATTTTCTGCTTAATCAGACATAAAAGCCAAATTTTCAATCACCAAAGAGTCTTTTGCCAAATATGAACATACGAGATCCTTAATCATGGTTGTCCCTTTAAGTTTCATGAGAGTGTTTCTGGTGAGTGTTTTTAGCGAAAATGAAAAGAGATGCCTAACTAGGAGTAACATGCTTATAGGACTTGCATACGCTACATGTCGGCAACCTATTTTCCTACATTGTGAGATCTTGAGCCTACTAGGAGGGTGTTTGGGATTGAGTTTCAAAACAACTTATTGACTTATTGGCTTTTTCAAAAAGCCAATAAGTCAATAAGCTGTTTGTGTAACCCAAAAGCACTTTCTGTCTTGACTTTTGGCTTTTGGCTTTTAAGGGTGAAAAAACTGTTTTTGAAAATTTAGAAATCCTGGCTTTTGGCTTTTGAATTTTGGAAAAAAATTACAATCTACCCCCATACAACCAATATTCACAATAAGTTAAGCGAAACACTTAAAAAAACAACAATTTATTGACTTTTTGACGTTTCTCATCCGAAAAGCTAATCCAAACACTTTTTTTAAAACTCCTTTTTAAAAAGTCATAAGCCAATAAGCACTTTTGACCAAAAGCACTTTTGCATCTCTAAACTCAATCCCAAACACCCTCTAGATGCTTAATTGATATAAATGTTTCGTTTCATGAGAGTAGGCCAAATGCTTCTTTGTTGCAGAATTGTGTAATTTGATACATGCAAAAGCTTTAGGCGATATGTGTGCATATATGAGAAAGGCAATGTAGGAACACACTCGTTTGTTGATACCCATGTGTTGTTTGTGTTGACTCGTTTGATAAAATTCACCATTAGTACACCATGTTGAGCTTAGACCTTTCATTTGTTAAACCTACGCTATTACCCAAATCGACGTGTTTACTTTTGTTGAATAAGAATGTTGACATCCATTGTGTTCGTGGTGTTTATTGTTTTTAGTTGTTCATGTAAAAAAAAAGAAATAAAAAAATATATATGTAAAAAAAATTATATATGAAAAAAAGGAAAAAAAAAGAAGAAAAAAAAAATACAAAAATGGAAATTATTATTATGGGTCGATTATGCCCAAGTTGATGTGTTAGTATGTTTTTGTGATATGTGAATAAGGATGTTCAACCATTTGTATTAAATCTTTTGTTTTCGAGCCAATTGTGAACCAAATCATCCTACCTTTACCCGAAGCCCAAAACCCGTAAGTCCTTTTGATATGTGCACATTTTTATAGCTTATGTGTGATTGTTATACAAACCTATGATAACGAAGTTGCATTCTTGGTTTTATGAGTGTCATATACTAGCACATTACACGTGTGGGAATGTGATGGACGAGGTCAATCATGGTGTTTAAGATGCTTAATTGTGTGCTTTTAGTTTTTTTTTAAATGTTTATATGTCATGAATAAGATGACTACGCAAAGTTTGGATGTGCAGGTTAATCAACTTAAATGGATGTACTTAAGATAGAATTGTGTAATGCTTGTGAGCCGAAGGAAAATGATCAAGTCGCGTACACTTGAAAGTGAGCATGGAAAGTGATAGGTGTTCATGGACGCTGGAGCGTTGAAAAGGAACTTTGAATAAGCCAAGAACACCCGAGTCGTAGGCTAATAATAATAATAATAATAATAATAATAATAATAATAATAATAATAATAATAATAATAATAATAATAATAATAATAATAATAATAAACAAACGTAAAAAGATAGAAAAGAATGAAAAGAAGTCAAATGCATTTAATGACTTCTAAAAAAGATAACCAAGTAGTCGAAGAGCAGCAACATCAAGAAGAGGGGCAGTCATTGTTGGCCGTAAGACTTGATGAAGGGTCCGTAGGGTACGACGGGTTAGGGAGCAATCTTTAGAAAGTTTATTTTGTATGATATAAAAAGCTAATTTTTACCTTAGTTCGTGGCCAGCCGTGGATACTCGAAAAAGAACAACTTTTGGATGATATTTCAAGGCCATTCAACACACAAGCACATCAACCAACCAATCTTTCATTAGAATGAAGATGTTTTCAAGTGCTCTTCGATTCCCAAGCGTGTTCACCACCATGAGCGGCTAATCACCCGTGAACCTCTCCGGGTGAATGGTTAGTTACTAGAATAAGGTTTTATGTTTGTCAAACAATTGAATTGAGATTTGAATGTTTAAACTTTCAGTTTCGGTTGTAGTTTATTTTTAATATTGATGTTGAACGTTTATTGAATGATATGCTTGTTTTGGATTTCATCAACCAACACGGTTTCTTATCGATGGTCATTGAATACTTACAAGTTGTGTCTTTCAATCTTGCGAGTCATTAAGATATTGTTCGGTGATAATCAACCGAGTCAACAGTCGCGGTCTAGTTATCGGCTGTCACAAAGTCATTAATCAACCTTCTTTATTAATCATATTAATCCACATATCATGTCTATGTGATATCAATTGGCAAACTATATTAACCTTGTCTAAGTAATTAACCAGGATCCTGGAGAGGTCACCATTTCTCTACTCATTTACAACTCATTTTGTTTTAAGTGTTTTTATTAATTGCAATTTAACTAACAATCAACCAATCGAATTTATATTTCCATCTAGTTTAATTCAGTTGTTAAAAAAATAACACTTTCCACAGTACTCCTCGTGGTTCGACACCCGACTTACCCTAACTAGTAAGGTAGTTGGTCTTTTCTTAAATTCTTATTTTTAACCGGTCCTTCGACACCGATCAAAGGTGGTGGAGAAGGAGGTGATGGATGTGGTGGAGAGGAAGGGAAGATTGAGGGAAGGTAGTCTGATCTGCAGAGAAAAATGGGCAATTGGGTGGTAGGTGGGAAGAAAGGGAGGGAAAATTGAGGTTTATTTCCCGGTTAGAGCAATAGCGACGATATGTTGCCGCTAAAAGCGTTGCCGCTATTGCGCTTTCGTACGATTTAACCCCATCCCTTGGATTATTTTGTCAACCGATGGCCAGATCTATGTCTTGAAGTTGTCACACGGATTTTGAGCAATAGCGGCGACGTCGCCGCTATTGATGTCGCCGCTATTGCCCGAATGTCTTGTAGTGGTTTTCTCATTTTGGTTCTAACATAATCTTAACAAGTGGGAAAGATGCATGCATCTCAACTCGGATACAATCAAGCATGCACAAGTCCTACTCCCCGTTATCATACAGTGAATACAAGTTGGAATAAACTAATCGTTTATTCATCACCTTGAGTCAACTTTTCTCTGTAAATAGAAGACATCATATGTCGATGAAGAGTGCCAAGTGTGAATGTGAGTTGTGTGATAAACAAAGATAAAAGAGCCGACACTTAGATACATCTTCTAAACACAAACTCCACACCACATTCACACCAACCATAAGAATTCTCCGAGTCATTCTTTTGTAAAGATTAAGTGTGATCTTTGAATAAGGTGATCAATATATACTAAAAAAACATCTTTAAAACTTTATATTCTATTGCTTCTGAAAGTTTGGTTTTTTATTTCGCACACTATTTTCATATCTTGTTGAAATCACATTGCCATTTGATTAAAAGGTAGGCTAATACTTTTGGGACCAACACTAATGCCCATGTACAACTGCGTATCGTACTATGAATGATTAGTTTTTCCTCATTTGTTTTGAATTTGTAATGTCTTTAAAAAAATACACGCATTCATAATCACGTATAAACACTAATTATACAAATTAACGATTAAGGGCATAACTGTGAATAATCCTAACTTAAGTTTTAAACTTGGTGTAGTTTGATTAATGGGGGTCTTGTCTTGAATACAGACTCAACTGCTGTATTTCTCTGTTACATTTTGGGTTTAGAACTAAAATGAATATTAATCTGCAGACTAATGTAATGCTCATAATAAATGATTACTCGGCTAAATAGGAGAATGTAAGAATAAATATATACTGGGTTAATATATTTATGTCTAGCTATCAGTATCAATTTATATTATGTAGATAAATTACTATAATATCCCTAAGTTTATAACTGGTATTTTCTTGATGGACGGAATTATCCTTACTAACATTATTAGGGTGTCCTCTAGGTATATATAGAGAGAGCTTATTACGAGGTTAAGTGGTTGACACAATCATAACACCATAACTCATTAAAATCGTCCCTTACCTCTCTCTCTTAAACGAGTTCTCTCAAGAACTCATTAACCATCAGAATGATACGGTTAAAAGGAACCTGGCCATATTAACAAAGCGTCATATTCATCTCTGCTACGGTTACTAGATTCGTTGGCTAATCACACATTTATTTATTATTATATATATTTTCTCTTAGTTATATTCACAACTTATCAACATTGAAATAATGAATATTGTTAAACATTAAGAAATAGTTTAATTACTCTTTGCAAATTTTTTGAAAGTAATTACCTATAAATACATATTTTACTGTATGCATCTATACTACATTATAATGCATGAGGGAAGGGTATTTTAAGATACCTAAAAGTTAAGAACTAATTTTTCATTAATAACCCTAAAATGAGAGTAAAGTAGTTATTCATACATTATTTACATTTTATTACCCTATCTTATTTACACTTTAATTCCTTAATTTTTAGTTAGTAATTGCATTTTTCTCTCATTCCCTATGAAATTATAATTCTTTTATTTAATTCTATCATAACTTTAATACTATTATATTTTAAAATCATTCGAATATACCATGACGACCAACTCATTTTTGTCGACATTTCGGTGTTTGTCGTAGTCAATACCGATGTATGGATTGAAATGTATAAGAAAGAATGACTTATGTACAAGTGATTATTGCATTTTATGTTTTAAATACCAACTAGATGAACCTTTATGTACCCAAACACCGTGAACATGTACATTGAACTGATTACATGAAATTTTCTATTGTGACATTTGCACTTTTAGTCACATCATTTATTTAGATGTAAAAACTTACTAGATGTTGACCCAATGGCCAACCCCCTGTTCTTGTTAACTGGCCCACTGTTGCTTGGTTAGCATCTGATGAAACTAGCCACATGGCATCTAGGAGACCAGTGTCAACCAAGCTGTTTGATGGGTTCGTGACTTGGTTGCTCGCGTTTGAAGTCTCTAGCCATGGAATTTTTGTAGCGGCTTATAGCACCACTGCAACTCGTCATAGCGGTTGGAACAGCTAGCAAGTACATTAGCATCAGCAACATGATTGTGCTGGACTTGATCCTGATATAAAACTTTAAAATAATTAGAAAATGTAATATTGCACTACATTGTAGATATTAATTATAGGTAAATTTCTTTTATAAACCTTGGCTGCATCAATTTGACAGAAAACACATGATGGATATTATATATCCATGTGATATTAACATTTATGTTAATAACAACAAAACTCCCTAATTTGAAGGGGGTCTTTTTAACAAAGTTTAAAAAAAATAAAAGATAAAACATTGAATTCGGTATTCTAATAAAACATAATAATCTTTTACACTTTAGTCAAATATAAACAAAATTTCCTAATTTAAAGAGATTGGAAAATCATGAATTTTAAAATTCAAAGTATGTACTAACCTACTAAAGTTTATCCTATAAAATACATAGTAATGCACACCTACTTCACTTGCTAAAATACTTAGGCATGGATCTAAATCTGAATTCAAAAGTTGAAGCTTCTAATGTTGGTTATTTGTTAGTTTATGGTTTCCATTCATCCCATTTTACTAATTATACGTTTTTATACATATCTTAGTCATTAAATGTTTACTTATTGGATTTGCAATTTCATTTAGATGAAAAACATACCAAAATAAACATACCAATAGCCATACAAGCGTCTATAGTAGTGTCTAAGGTTGTATTTATTAATGTTTACTTTTTAATATTAACATGGTTGTTATTTTATGTGGTATATTGTATGTGTTTTATTGTAGGATAATGGTTATTATAGTGTTGAGATTATATGCTATGGTGCAATGTTTAGTCCTCACCAATATAATCTGATCTTCAACGTGAATTTAGTGAAGAGGTACTATCAATATTTATTTCATCTTCTATTAACTTGTGTATTAAGTATTTTTAATTTATTTTAAGGATCAGATGCATGAAACTAATAAGAAGATATCCAACAGACTCTGTAAATAAAAATGAAGTCAAGTTATTGATCTACAAAGTTTTGATGAAAATGACAAATAAAACGTATTTGATAACACTTCAGATAGAGGAAAATAGAGGAAACTCATCCTCACAAAAAGATGTAGTAATCAAACATGAAAATATACAAGAAACTCCAATGATCGCTCATGATGACGAATGGTGAGCAGACAATATAAATGAGATCATGCAGATTTGGAAGGCGTATGACTAAATTGATCTCATGATTCAAGTAGTTCACACTTGAGTTTTTATTTTTCAACTTTTATGTTTATTAGTACTTATTGTTTATTTCGTATGATACTTTATTTTATCAAATGTTTCTTGAACTACTTTACAATTTAAATGTTGTATCTTTTTAGTTACTATACATTTGTAACGCTTATGACGTATATCCACCGCAACGATGCTACAACAAATACTATACGAATTTGAAATAAGTACTGCAATGAAAAGTGTCACTCCCGCCGCATCGCGCGGGTTTCCTACTAGTTTTCTAAATATCAAGCGATATGATTCGCGGGTAAAGTCGGGTTGATATGATATATCATAAAGTCGGTAGTCCTTTAACATATCGCTCCTGTTTATGTGGGCTAAAATGTGCCATATAATCACCCACGTGGCATGATATGCCATAGGTGCAGCACACTTCTTGGGCAACAACACACACATCCACACGAGATTTGCTTGCACCAACACAAATTTGGCATCATCACTCACTATTATACCCCACTCACCCTTTTGCAATGTAAATTGCAAATTAAAGATTTGTGGTAATTCTTACAATCACGCTTAATTAGAATATTTTGTGGTATTAGGAACATTAAAAGGGTAAAAAGGAAGTGATTTCATGTAGATGATATTTTCATCCACCAACATATTATTGGGGTTTCAAATTAGGGGCTTTATGTGAATATGGTATTGAGTTAAAGTAGCTATATAATTGTATTTAGTATTAATTAATAATAAAAATGTAAAAAAAAAAAAGTTATAAAACAATCCTACGCGGGCGATCTCTACCAAGCTATGGCGCCTATCCATTGCGGTGTTCGCACCCCTTTTGCAGCTGTGTCGCACCATTGACACCCTAATAGTGACTCATAATACATGGTCTTAATATTCTTTTGGTTAATTTGTTTATGTGACCAAATTATGTTATTATGCAACGTTAATTATTAACGGCATTATAAGGGTTTGTTATTTTCTCTAAAAAAGTTAAAAGGTTAGTTAAAGTTAAGAAGCATGCAGTATATATCTGACTTATGTAATGTCAGCATGTAGAAACTAACTTGATCCGTTAGATTACCAACTGACATTTGAAATAACATGGTGTGACTTTTTAAGTGGGGATATGAATTTATTGTTGATAACATATTTTATTCCTTATTTATGTAACGAATTTAAATCATCAAATCTTTGTTTTGTCGAATTGCTTTAGTAGACCATTAAAGGGATTTCCCTAGTGGACCATTGAGTTTATGATTAAATCTAATGGTTTAGAGTAGCATTTCAAACAAAGATGACATTTAGAATGATTATATTTCAAAGTACCTATTTCAATACTCACATCACACAGACCTTCTTTATCTGTGATAAAGATCTATAAACATTAAGAGTCAGGTATCTTAATTCAGATCATAAACGATAAGGGAAAGATTAAGGTGTGGTAAAAACATCATACAACTAAAATTTTTTGCTCATCTTGGTTTAAATATTACGATGCAATTTTTTTTAAAACGTCAACATATTATTAAAATACTAAAAAAACTAGACTAGCAAGAAGCTGGTGGAAAAAGTTAATCCAGGGTATTATCATGATATTGTGTTGGACTTTGTGGAAGGAGCGTAATAAAAAGGTGTTTGATGGCTCTACACCTAGAGTCATAGAGGTGGTAGCAAGTGTCAAATGTTTGTCGTTTCTTTGGTTTAAACATCGCTCTAGATTCAAAGATGCAGAGTGGATTAGTTGGATAAATTATCCGTTGTATATATTATAAGGTTTTTTGGCGGCCTCTGTTGAGGTTTTGCCGGTTTTAATGAAGTATACCGTTCAAAAAAAAACAAACAAGTATCATTGTTTCCGTTCCAAGAAAGTGTTTGGTAATAGTTTAAAAATGTTTGTTTAACACATTTTTAAGAAAAAAAAAAATCCTAAAAATCCAAACTATAACTTATTGACTGAGAGTAATTCATATTTGCAATCTGACTAAAAACACTTATAACTTTGGTTTTTCATCTCTTTTTCTTTTGCCAAGAACAATCTCACTCTAATAGAGAACTAACTCCCGTACGCTTACCTTTTCATTTATGTATCTTAAAAATAATTTACAAATTCTGATTAAAACAAAATACGAAAGTTACATCACAATAGAAGGTAGACGGGCAACAAGCTGCGCCGTCACCCCTTTCTGAATTACAAATTCTGATTGATATAATAATTAATGAAACGTTTATCAACGACAAGCAAATTGTAAAAGTTACATTCATGTTAGAGTAAGACTGTCATTAGAAATGAAAGTAAAACTAAGATATTACATTGTCTGTATCAATAATCATCATCAAACAGGCTAAAGTGCGAATTTTAAATAGTGAAATGTTAAGTTTACTTTTTGAAAATACGTAATGAGTGTGTAATCAAGAGTAGAATAATTAAGAAACAAATTAAGTTATTTTTTCCATGTAGGATTAGGAAGTCCTTTTTTTTTTTTTACTCTTAACCATAACTTTCTTTAAATTCAAGACAAAACGACTGGGCCATATACAAAACCAGCATCCTCATGAACTGATGACAACCAGACTTTCTTTGATTCCCTCTATTCGTCACTCTCGTCTCATTCACAAACTCTATTTATATCTTGGTTCTCAACCATCTTTCCTAACCAATTCAGTTTGCATCTGAAGGCCATAACAATTAAGTAGCAATAATATCATATCTTAGTTGTTCTCTTCAATTTCGTGTAACAAAGAAGAAAATGTTCCACGGTGATCTAATGATGCTATGGAAGGTGCAAGATGATGACAAAGATATTAATGGCCATCACCATGGTCATGGTCAACAATATCTCGATATTATCATGTCTTATTACGATGATGCCATCGATGGTGACGACAAGAAGGTGTATGGATACGCCTCTCAATCCATGGATGGGGACGATGATGATGACGACGACGATGATACTGGTATTGCGCCAGCTGCTTGAGATGATCAAGAGTTGTATACCAGGTTTTTTTTATGTCAAAAAGCCCTAGTTTTAGATATACAAAATGAAACCCTAGAATGGCCTTTGTATATTGGCAGATAAAAATATATGTTAATTTAGAGTATAACGGAAGTGAAGCATATGTTACTTCACTAATAAAGCTATTGCCTACGGGGACAATGCATGATTATATATGTATGTTTGCTTTATATATATAGAAGAAGGATGCAAAGTTAATATGTTATATAAAATCAAACATCTTGAAGCTCCATGATGTAATCCATTGTCCATAAAATACACATATAATAATATAAAAAAGAACGATTTGGAGGAAATAGATATTGAATTCAATATCCACATGTTAATATTGATGAGTAACTAATTAATTAGCAATATCATTGATATGCTAATGACGATATGCACAAAAGTTAGCTTCTAGTGTAAATTTGTCCACATAGAAGAAGGACAGTACAATTGGTTTATAAATCATATACAAATAATAACTATAGACATGTTACAATCGATAAGTTTAGTGTTCATATTATATCATTTGTTTTTGATGAAGGCGACACGAATCAACACCATTGTATATATTAACAACGTATACACATGTTAGATCCTTTCATGTTGTATCTCCATATATAATAGATTGATCATATATATAGGATTTGTGGTCAGCTTTTCAAGCTAGGGTTTACAAGTCTTGATTGCCTAGATCATAATTTTGAAAACTCAGAATCATATATCGTTATTAATCACATGATTAAGGGGGTGTTTGGGATTGATTATTCAAAACAGATTATGCGTTTTGGAAAAGCAGGGGTGGAGCTGCTTATAGATTATTGCGTTTTGGTAGCCTTAAAAACTGATTATTAGCGTTTTCAAAACGCAATCCAAACACTAAAAACTGATTATCTGCGTTTTCAAAACGCAATAATCTAAAAATCATATTCAAAACGCAATCCCAAACACCCTCTAAATCACAATACAACGAATTTGTAAGTGGTTTTAAAAAATGAATATATGTGTAAACTAATACATATAACTTGAAACATGTGTCCATATGATGTACACCCCTAATTATTTCATTTAATTATTTATCATTTCTATAATAAATTGTTATGCACAGTATCAGATATTTAGTTAGACGCTCCTAATTCGGTTAACGTGGGAGTTGAGATTATTCGGCCTAGACGGAGGGTACTCGGAAACGGTAAATTATAAGAAGATTGTGTTGAAATATATACATATATTTACACATATATTTAATTTTATTATTTTCTTTTCTATAATATTTTGCATAAGTGTTTGTGCAGGTTGGGCTTGTAGAGGTCCAGTTGAGGTCCAGTCCAGTTGCAAGGTTGGGCTTATTTTTGGTCTTGATGGATTAATGCTGTAGTAGCCCAGTTCGTTGTGTTGGCCCATGGCTCACTCTTTTTAGACTGCTGGCCCATTGGTGTTTTGTTGGGATGCTAAGCTGGCAATCCGTGTCAAACTAACACACGTCTTGCCAGCCATTGGATTGTTTTCATTCTGGCCGTGGATGGTTTAAATAGCCGAGGCTTTCCTCTCTTTGATACTTTCGATCACTTATCTTTTCTTCATCTCTCTCATTACACTACTCTCTCAATATTAGGGTTTGTTGATCTGATCATCTTGATCGTTCAATCTGTTTGTTCCTTTGTTTGTGTTGATCATCTTGTTGATGTTCATCTGAGTGTGAGGGTTTGTGTAGTGAGGACAAATTGTATTTTGTGGTTATTATCTGTACTTTGTATCAATCAGATTTTGTGCATCTTTACTTAATAATAATCTGCGATGACACGGTTCTTGACATGGTATCAAAGCTCTGGTTGAGCTCTTGATCTTGGGTTGTATTTCCGCTGATTTTGTGGCTGTTATTGGATCCTGGTGTTCCAGATCTAGGGCTTGGTTTCTTGGAAGCTTTTCTTCTTACTCTCTGATATTCAACCCTAAGTGAAGGTTGAATATTATGAGTTTTTTTGGCGAACCCTAACTTAGGCCTTGCTCGGTGAGATCTTTCTGATTTTATCTTGTTTAGGGTTTGGTATCCTAAGGTGTCCGTGTTCAGGGCTTGAGTCCCGTGGTTTAGAGATCTGTCTAGGGCTTCAGGTTAAAAATAAACTTGGTTTTGTTAATGGAGATTGTGTCAAACCCACTGATGATCCTGTCTTAGCCAGGCAGTGGGATAGATGCAATTCTATTGTTCTAACCTAGATTTTAAATTCTGTGTCTGATGAATTGTATTTGGGTCAAGTGTATTCCAAACTTGCTTCTGAAGTTTGGAAAGATTTGAAAGAAACTTTTGATAAGGTTGATGGATTTGTTGTGTTTGATCTTTATAAAAAAAATTAACTACTTCAGTCAAAATGGTGTGACTGTTGCTGAGTATTATCAAAAACTAAATGTTATGTGGTTACAATTAGATCAAATTGTTCAACTACCTTCTTGCACTTGTGATGCCTGAAGGGAGTTCAATAGCTATAATCATATGATCAAACTCATGCAGTTTTTGATGAGTCTTGACCCTGTTTATCAAAATGTTAGAACTTCTTTATTAATAAGAACTAATCTTCCTTCTGTCAAGGAAGCCTTTTCTATTGTGTCTAGAGAAGAGTCTCATAGGGCATCTGTTAGTGGTACTAAAACAACTTCAACTGTGAGTTTTGCTACTAAATTTGTTCCTAACAATGAAGGTTCATTTAACAATAATAACAAAAGGGTTACTAAAGGTCAAAATCAATCATTGAAGTGCTCCCACTGTAACAAGGTGGGACACACTATTAACAAATGCTTTGAACTGAATGGCTATCCTCCTTGGGCTAAGTCTAGGTTTAATCAGCGCAAGAAGGTTGTTGTTAGTAATAATGTGAGTTTTGATGGGTCTAATTCTGTGTTACCATCTCTCACTAGTGATCATGTTAATAAGCTGCTAAGTCTTTTGAATGATAAGACTTCTGATTCTTCTGTGAACTGTAACCTGTCTGGTAGGTTCTTTTGTGCTACTGTTTTTAGCAACAATGTGTATTGTTTTTCTAGTTCTGATGGCAAGCTGTTGGGCATTGGGTGGATTGTTGATTCGGGTGCTAATGAGCACTTGATTAAAAATGATAAAGATTTGTTTGATTATATAGATGTGTCTGATTTTAATGTCAAAGTCAAACACCCTAATGAGACTTTTGCCATTGCCACTAAAATTGGAAAATTAAAACTAGTAGATAACATAATCTTACAAGATGTTCTAGCAGTACCTGAATACAATGTAAATCTTCTGTCTGTTCATAAGCTTGCTAGGGACAATAAACTATATATAGGGGTTGATGAGAAAACTTGTTCTGTTCAAGACTTATTAACATGGAAAGTCCTGGTGACTGGTAAACAAGTTGATGGATTATACATGTGTTCTAATGCTAGTTTAAGTGCCATAGTGTGTTTTAACAGTACTAATATGTTTGACATTTGGCATGCTAGACTAGGTCACCCTGCTGAACAAGTTGTTAATATCATTAAACCTGAATTAAAAATGAAAACCGGTATTGACCATGGTCCCTGTGAGGTCTGCCATAAGGCTAAACAACACAGGGAACCTTTTCCTCTTAGTGATCACAAGAATGTTGAACTTGGTCAACTTGTACACATAGATGTTTGGGGTCCTTATAGGATTGCTGATAGACAAGGACACAAATATTTTTAACTATTGTTAATGATTTCTCTCGTGCTGTGTGGGTGTGTCTGATGCATAATAAAACTAAGGTCTTTGAAGATGTAAAAGAATTTGTTAACCTTGTCTTTACTCAATTCAGTAAAAGAGTTAAAATTTTAAGAAGTGACAATGGTTTGGAGTTTGTTAATCATCAAATGAATCAGTTTGTAAAGAAAAAGGGATAATGCATCAAACCACCTGTGCTTACACTCCCCAACAAAATGGGGTAGTTGAGAGAAAGCATATGCACTTGTTAAATGTTGCTCGTGCACTTCTGTTTCAAAGCAATATTCCTATCAAATTTTGGACTGAGTGTATTCTGACTGCATCTTATTTAATTAATAGGTCTCACTCTTCTGTGCTAAATGGAAAGACCCCATATGAGATGATTTATGGTTTTAAACCTTTCCTTGACCACCTAACATTTTTTGGATGTCTGTGTTTCTGTACTGTCTTGAATGAGTCAAATAAATTAGCAAGTAGAGCTGAGAAATGTGTTTTTATTGGGTACTCTCCAAAGAAAAAAGGATACAAAGCTTATAGTCTTGACAGTAAGTCTGTCCTTTACTCTAGAGATTTTAATTTTTTTGAGTCTTGTTTTCCTTTTAAGGAAAAGAATATTTCTAAAAAATTTAATACTCAGATAGAAACACATATCAACTCTTTAAATATTTTGACTTCTTTGAAACCACAGCGGATCAACAGACGTTAGGTGTGAAGGATCCCAATAATGAGGGAAAGGATAATAGTGAAACACTGGGAACACATGGGTCACAGCAACTAGGTCCTAGTTCTAACCCTAGTACTGTGGCTGATAATCAGAAGTCTAGTGATTTGAACCAGACTCCTGGTCCTAGTTCTAATCCTAGTAATATAACTGATAATCGGCAGCCTAGTGACCAGAATAGGAACCTTGGTAGGGCTGAGCATGTGACTACCATAAATGATCACATAATTCAGTCTGAGGGTGACACACCTGTCGATACTCAAAGCAGTCTTAGAAGGTCCACTAGGAATCCAAAGCTCCCTAGTAGTTTTAATGATTTCATTATAGAGGGAAAGGTCAAATATGGGATTGAAAAAGTTGTGAATTTTTCAAACTTGTCCCTTGATCACAAGTGTTTTTTGTCCAATTTGGATAAAAGGTAGAGAGCCAAGGACTTATTCAGAGGCTGTTAAGGATCCCAATTGGGTGAAAGCCATGAATGATGAACTAGAGGCTCTCTACAGGAATAATACATGGAAAGTTGTTGATTTGCCTAAAGGTGGACATAAAATAGGTTGTAAATGGATCTACAAGATTAAGTATAAGTCTACTGGTGAAATTGATAGATATAAGGCTAGACTTGTAGCTAAAGGTTTTAGCCAAAGAGAAGGAGTTGATTTTGAAGAAACCTTCTCTCCTGTGGTTAAAATGGTCACTCTTAGATGCATTGTCAGTCTAGCTGTACAAAATGACTGGCCAATTCACCAATTAGATGTCAATAATGCTTTCTTGTATGGTGATATTGTTGAAGATGTATACATGTCTATGCCTGATGGTCTGAATTATGATTCTAATTGTGACACCCCGCATTTTCAGGTTAATACTTTCACTGAACTCTAGTTAACTTACATGATATATTTTAGTTAACTTACGTTGTGCATGGGTAGATACTTAACTAGGGTTAGTTAAGTAGGCCTAACACATGTTAGAGGTTATTAACATATGTGTTAAATAGGATAAGTATTGTTTAACACACACATGAGTCCTGTATCCCGAACGTTGGTGAGTTATGTGACATGTATAATCATAGTATGTGCAATGAAATGGTGATGGATGCGAAGTGCCTGCTTGTATGAATTACGTGAATTATGTGAATTATAACTTGACTGATGATTAATATGTAGACCATGCAAGTTACGTACACATCATGACTAATATCTTACGTAATAATAAAAACAATGTTTTTATACAATTTAGAGGGATTAATATTATTGGGTCCGGTATTGGGCTAGTATAGTCTTAGTGGGTCAAGATATGGTGCAAGAGGGGCCCTAATACCCAACTACTTGGGGAACAAGGAACATTATCCTATAATTATAGTTCAAAAAAAAAAAAAAAAAAAAAAAAAACCCTAACCCACCCCTCTTTGCGCCGTGGACTTCCCCCAACCCCACACCCTTCATCTTTCAATCAATCAACTAATTTCACATCTAATCAAGCTAGTCGGGTTTAATCTCAAGGCTTTAGGGAGCTTTAGCGCTACAAGGTATGCGTTTATATGTTCTTTGAAAGATTATGTTAATCGAAAAACTTTAAAAACTTTAAAAATCATATACATACAATCGCATATATATATATATATATATATATATGTATGACTTCTTGATTGTTCTTGATGATTTAATGTTGATGATTGTTGCTAGTTGCCATGATTAGGGTTTTTGCATGATAATATATGTGTTTAATCATGAGAGTATGGATTATGCATGTGTTAGAGATTTTTGAGCATGATTAGGGTTTGTAAATAACTTGGGATGCAAGTTTTAAATTCTAGCAGATTCGTTTGTATGTTTTGTAGGGGCTGTAACGGGTTGGTAAATTGGTAGTCTTGATGATTTCATGGCATGATTGTGTTGTGTATAGTCTTAGCTTTTCATAATGGGCAAAACCATCGATTTTGGACACCGTATGATTCGTTTTTGGAATTTTAATTGATTAGGGGTCATATCAGATTTTCGGATTTATAAATTGGGCTAACTTTAAATGGTCATAACTTGAGATTTACAAGGAGTTAGGTTATGAAATTTTTACAGTAGGTCAATACTGGAAAAATTGAGCTTTTCCATGTGGATTCATCTTGTTTGGATGAATACACAATTTTTAAGAATTTTCCTACTAAACTGACCTGTTGAGGAAATTTTCTGGACACTGCTGTGTTGTACGAATTTTTATAATTTTTGTGTTTGGAATTAAGACAAAACAAAAATAGGTATTGTCGAGCGAATCCCAAATAAAATTCAGTAAAAATTTGGGACTCTAATTCATTCGTTAAGTATTTTAAATAAATTGTTTTTCACAGCGCACAATCTGTCCTAAAAACCCAGATTGTGTACGGGGTCTTTAAGTGGCTATTTGGAGTTCTATGTGGTGTGTAATTGGCATGTACTTGTGTGAAAACTTGTATGAGATGTGTTTGATGCGTTAAACTTATAATAGTCACCACGATCACCAACGGGATACGTAGGACATACTTGTGCATGTAGAGTCACTAGGTGTCACTACACGATTTTGAAACTTTTAAGAATCGAATAAACGTGCTATGTGGTATATTGGTTATGCAAGTGTACTCACATAGTGACACATATAATAGGGAGTCGGTAGCGAGTCTCTATTACGTTGAAGTTTGGATATTCTTGCTTGCAACCTAAGGTGAGTTTCACTACTTTTTCTCAAAGCATGCGTCTCGGGTTGAGACTACATTGGTAACGTTTTCTAGTCTGTCTTGAGACAACTTTCTTTTACACATCCCGGGTTTGGGGTGCATGGTTCACGTGGTGAACCTATTTTTACTAATTCATATTTATGTCCTTGATGAACTAAACCAAACACATCTTTTAAGTCCTTCAAAATACCGAATCAATTGCCGGTTGGGCAAGTGGGTTAATTAGTTGATAGCGATATTAGGTCTAACAAACCTCACATCGTGCTGGGAGCACGGAAGTGAACTATTAGCTTTAAACATAATGTCATTGTCGATGGACAATGATGCAAGGCATCCTTATCCCGGTTATGGGAACTTGTTCATTAGTAGTTCGGTATTCGCCGGTTTTAGTTATCATGAGTGAGCTAGCTACCCCTGACATTTGAATTAGCTATTGTTTACAGGGTCTGAGAGGCCAACGTTGTACATTTGACTTTTGGGTTTTGAGAACCTACACTTTTATTTACATCGCTTACTTATATTGTGAACTCACCGACTTTATGTTGACACGTTTTAGCATGCTTTGCAAGTCCTTAGGTACGGAGCACGTTTTAGGGCATGCATCATTTGCGTCTTGGGTTATGAATATTTATTATTTCGTACTTTTTAAACTTTGGTTTTGGGCGCGTTGTTTTGCGCAGACTTTTGAAATTCTTTTACTTTGTTTACGCTTCCGCATTACTTTAAATTGCTTGGTTAAACTTGAAACCTTTTTCTTAAAAACGAACTAAATGGTTTGGGCATTTAGAGTCGTTCATGATACTTATGGCTATGGGTCCTGGTTTGTCATGCGCCTCGCGGTAAAACTCCGCAGTGGAAATTTGAGGGTGTGACAGATTGGTATCAGAGCCATTGGTTATAGTGAACTAGGAATTGCATTGCATTCTAGTCTATAATCATTATAGCATAAGTATTAGTACACTCACCGTCTTCAGTGCACGCTTATTATTCTCGACTTCGAACACTAACCTAACATATTGCAGGTAACTATGGTTAACCCCGCTCACCGAAATTACTCTTACCGTGCTCATGATGGGCGACGACGTCCTATGTATGACCCTTACGAGGCCCCATCTTCGTCACTCGAGCCATGTGAAGCCACTAATCGTTGGCGTTGGTTCACGGACATCTTGCACTCGTGGGTCGTGAGTTATGGGGTGCCAGCTAGAGTACCTCCCATTGTCGACTCGTGAGAGAGGTCACTTGCAGGAATGGTGAGGCATGTACACACTGAGTTGGATAATGCTTACACTGGTATTAAGGAGTTTCAGTTCTGGAGAAGAAATGCTGACGAGACATTGACACATGTGGCGGGACAGATTGACTACTTACTCAGCGAACTAAGGAAAGTAAAGAAAGAGGCTGAGGAAGCAAAACAGGATGCTACTGCTACCAAACAAGAGTTGGCACGCACTCGAGAGGAGTTAGCTACGGTTCGCAACCGGCTTATGGAAGCTTTGGAACCAATTGGGGAAGAGGACCCCGAGGAGGAACCCATGGAGGATGGGTTTGATGCTCTGGGAGCGGCACTCGATGTGGCTCTTATAGAAGAGGAAGAGGAGGAAGAACCTGAGGAGTTACCGGAGGAAAGTGAGGATGAAGGATCAGTCATCTCTACAGACGACGATTGATTTTATTTATTATTATTTATTTAGTTATTTATTTTGTTCCTAGTATGTTATGACTTTTATTTTATCTCGTGAGACTGGATGATCTTTTGGATTGTTTTAGAACGTTGGTATTTTATTATTGATTGAACTTTTATTTTATTATTTATACGTGCGTGACTTACTAGTACACTGTGATATTCAAACGATCGTATTCTCATGGGTATAGTATATTTGTAGAACTACTATGGCGGGACGAGGTCACGGACGAGGAAACATCAACCTAACACAAGCTGAGCTGACTGCACTTATCAACGACAGGGTGGTTGCAGCCCTCGCAGCTATCCAAGCTGGTAACACTAATTCGCCTTATTTACTCCTTCTACGAACTCCAGCGTTAAACTCTATTACTCATATGACTCCCGTGTTTGCACGTAGGTCAACCTCCACATCACCCTCTAGCCTGCACCTACAAGACCTTCATGGATTGCAAGCCTCAAAACTTTGGGGGATCTGAAGGTGCAGTTGGACTACTTAGGTGGTTCGAAAGGGTGGAGTCATGCTTTGCTATGTGCAACTGTCCACCAGCTGACCGGGTCAAATATGCCGCTGGTACACTTGAGAACGCGGCGTTATCCTGGTGGAACTCTCAGAAACAAATACTGGGTGTGGATGTGGCAAACGCTACGCCTTGGGATGCTTTCAAGGAGATGATGAGGGAGGAGTACTGCCCTCAGGATGAAATCCAGAAGCTGGAAACGGAGTACCTGAGTCTGAAAATGGTGGGGTCAGATATTGAAGCCTACACCACTAGGTCACATGAGCTAGCCACTATGTGCCCTAACTACTCAACCCCGCTCTACAAGCGGATTGAACTGTACATCAAGGGTTTAGTGCCGCAGATCAAGGGCATGGTTACTGCTGCAAACTTCAACAATCTTCAGCAGGTGATTCGTATGGCACACCAGCTGACTGACCAGAAAGTAGAGGAGGGACTACTGCCCCCTCGAGGTGCTTCATCCTCTGGTACTAATGAGAATAAGAGGAAGTGGGAGAATGCATCTGGCAAACCCCCAGGTAATGGTAATCAACAGCAGCAGCACCCGAACAAGAAACACAACAACCACAACAACAACCGTACTCAAACTCAAGGTGGTTATCACGGAAATCGGCCCAAGTGCGCTAAGTGCAACTATCACCACTCTGGGCCATGTAACCGGATTAAATGCGATCGTGGTAGTAAGCTGGGGCATGTGCAGAAAGACTGTAGAGTCAACCTTCAGGGTAACCCACCCCCGCAGGGTCAGCAACAGAAGGGTGGAAAAGCGTGTTACCAGTGTGGTAGCGAGAACCATTTTAGAAAGAATTGTCCCCAGCTGAACGGTAATGGAAACAATGGGGTACACAATGTATTTCATGTATCGAATCTGAAGAAGTGTCTGTCAGATTCGACATTAGCAGTGCCACTGGAGGAGATCCAGGTGGACGAACAACTTCGGTTCGTGGAAGAACCCGTGGAAATTCTTGACCAGGGCGCCAAGAAACTCAGAAAAAGCACCATACCTATTGTGAAGGTGCGGTGGAATTCCCGTCTTGGACCGGAATACACGTGGGAACGCAGGGATCAGATGCGACTCAAATACCCACATCTCTTTACCGAACCTGAAATCGTACATAGATCGAACGCGGAACATAAAGCAGCTCTTTCAAAGTGAATTTCGGGGCGAAATTCCTTTCAACTTGGGGATGATGTGACATCCGGGAACCAAGCACACCTTTTTATAGCTGGCTTTATTGTTTACTTGCTGAATTTCGGGACGAAATTCTTTTCAACTTGGGGATGATGTGACACCCCGCATTTTCAGGTTAATACTTTCACTGAACTCTAGTTAACTTACATGATATATTTTAGTTAACTTACGTTGTGCATGGGTCGATACTTAACTAGGGTTAGTTAAGTAGGCCTAACACATGTTAGAGGTTATTAACATATGTGTTAAATAGGATAAGTATTGTTTAACACACACATGAGTCCTGTATCCCGAACGTTGGTGAGTTATGTGACATGTATAATCATAGTATGTGCAATGAAATGGTGATGGATGCGAAGTGCCTGCTTGTATGAATTACGTGAATTATGTGAATTATAACTTGACTGGTGATTAATATGTAGACCATGCAAGTTACGTACACATCATGACTAATATCTTACGTAATAATAAAAACAATGTTTTTATACAATTTAGAGGGATTAATATTATTGGGTCCGGTATTGGGCTAGTAAAGTCTTAGTGGGTCAAGATATGGTGCAAGAGGGGCCCTAATACCCAACTACTTGGGGAACAAGGAACATTATCCTATAATTATAGTTCAAAAAAAAAAAAAAAAAAAAACCCTAACCCACCCCTCTTTGCGCCGTGGACTTCCCCCAACCCCACACCCTTCATCTTTCAATCAATCAACTAATTTCACATCTAATCAAGCTAGTCGGGTTTAATCTCAAGGCTTTAGGGAGCTTTAGCGCTACAAGGTATGCGTTTATATGTTCTTTGAAAGATTATGTTAATCGAAAAACTTTAAAAACTTTAAAAATCATATACATACAATCGCATATATATATATATATATGTATGAGTTCTTGATTGTTCTTGATGATTTAATGTTGATGATTGTTGCTAGTTGCCATGATTAGGGTTTTTGCATGATAATATATGTGTTTAATCATGAGAGTATGGATTATGCATGTGTTAGAGATTTTTGAGCATGATTAGGGTTTGTAAATAACTTGGGATGCAAGTTTTAAATTCTGGCAGATTCGTTTGTATGTTTTGTAGGGGCTGTAACGGGTTGGTAAATTGGTAGTCTTGATGATTTCTTGGCATGATTGTGTTGTGTATAGTCTTAGCTTTTCATAATGGTCAAAACCATTGATTTTGGACACCGTATGATTCGTTTTTAGAATTTTAATTGATTATGGGTCATATCAGATTTTCGGATTTATAAATTGGGCTAACTTTAAATGGTCATAACTTGAGATTTACAAGGAGTTAGGTTATGAAATTTTTACAGTAGGTCAATACTGGAAAAATAGAGCTTTTCCAAGTGGATTCATCTTGTTTGGATGAATACAAAATTTTTAAGAATTTTCCTACTAAACTGACCTGTTGAGGAAATTTTCTGGACACTGCTGTGTTGTACGAATTTTTATAATTTTTGTGTTTGGAATTAAGACAAAACAAAAATAGGTATTGTCGAGCGAATCCCAGATAAAATTCAGTAAAAATTTGGGACTCTAATTCATTCGTTAAGTATTTTAAATAAATTGTTTTTCACAGCGCACAATCTGTCCTAAAAACCCAGATTGTGTACGGGGTCTTTAAGTGGCTATTTGGAGTTCTATGTGGTGTGTAATTGGCATGTACTTGTGTGAAAACTTGTATGAGATGTGTTTGATGCGTTAAACTTATAATAGTCACCACGATCACCAACGGGATACGTAGGACATACTTGTGCATGTAGAGTCACTAGGTGTCACTACACGATTTTGAAACTTTTAAGAATCGAATAAACGTGCTATGTGGTATATTGGTTATGCAAGTGTACTCACATAGTGACACATATAATAGGGAGTCGGTAGCGAGTCTCTATTACGTTGAAGTTTGGATATTCTTGCTTGCAACCTAAGGTGAGTTTCACTACTTTTTCTCAAAGCATGCGTCTCGGGTTGAGACTACATTGGTAACGTTTTCTAGTCTGTCTTGAGACAACTTTCTTTTACACATCCCGGGTTTGGGGTGCATGGTTCACGTGGTGAACCTATTTTTACTAATTCATATTTATGTCCTTGATGAACTAAACCAAACACATCTTTTAAGTCCTTCAAAATACCGAATCAATTGCCGGTTGGGCAAGCGGGTTAATTAGTTGATAGCGCTATTAGGTCTAACAAACCTCACATCGTGCTGGGAGCACGGATGTGAACTATTAGCTTTAAACATAATGTCATTGTCGATGGACAATGATGCAAGGCATCCTTATCCCGGTTATGGGAACTTGTTCATTAGTAGTTCGGTATTCGCCGGTTTTAGTTATCATGAGTGGGCTAGCTACCCCTGACATTTGAATTAGCTATTGTTTACAGGGTCTGAGAGGCCAACGTTGTACATTTGACTTTTGGGTTTTGAGAACCTACACTTTTATTTACATCGCTTACTTATATTGTGAACTCACCGACTTTATGTTGACACGTTTTAGCATGCTTTGCAGGTCCTTAGGTACAGAGCACGTTTTAGGGCATGCATCATTTGCGTCTTGGGTTATGAATATTTATTATTTCGTACTTTTTAAACTTTGGTTTTGGGCGCGTTGTTTTGCGCAGACTTTTGCAATTGTTTTACTTTGTTTACGCTTCCGCATTACTTTAAATTGCTTGGTTAAACTTGAAACCTTTTTCTTAAAAACGAACTAAATGGTTTGGGCAAAAGAGTCGTTCATGATACTTATGGCTATGGGTCCTGGTTTGTCATGCGCCTCGCGGTAAAACTCCGCAGTGGAAATTTGAGGGTGTGACACTAATAAGGTTTGTAAACTTAAAAAATCTTTATATGGGATTAAACAAGCTCCTAGAATGCGAAACAAGAAACTTATTGATGCTTTAACTGAATTTGGTTTTACTCAAAGCATCTGTGACTACTCTATGTTTATTTAAAATGTTAGTAGTATATTTCTTGTTCTGTTGGTTTATGTTGATGACATTCTAAGTCTGAAATTGAGAATGTAAAAAGTTTGTTTTAGTCTAAATTCTTAATTAAGGACTTAGGTGAGTTGAAATATTTTCTGGGCATAGAAGTTGTTAAAAATGATACTGGTTTGTGCCTCACCCAAAGAAAGTACTGTACTGAACTTCTTGCTGAATATGGGATGACAGGCTGCAAACCAGTCTCATGCCCCATTAAACTAAACCATACTTTTGTCAACCTTGCCACCAAGGGACATAAAAGAAAACATCATATTATATGCTCTAATGTAATGCATGAAGTTTTGGCTTTTTGGAGTATGTCCTTTATACAAATTCTGTAATAAATGCAGGTGGTTGAGCTAATGGTGGAAGTTTAACATCACCATTCGAACAACAGAGTGAAAATGCTGTTTTCTGACTATATTTATTTCCTCTAAGTGTTTCATCTTTCCACAATAATGCTTGACATGTAGAGCAGACAAAAACAACATCTACATGATCTACATAATCTAGAAAATGAACAAAAATTATAAAATGCAAATTTAATAACATAAAAACAAACAGAATCTTGTACTTGTTGAAATTCCAAAAACCTTTCGAACATTAGGATCTGCCAATACATCATTAGCCATATTTAGGTATCTGACTTGTATAGAAATTTTGTTTTCCTTTTCTGAATTTATAACCAATACGATTATCATTTGAACATTCACCTACAACAATAATACATATAAATTATTATTTACATCTTCAACAGTATCTAAAAGCTTTATGTCAGCTTCATTTATAGTTATATATATATATATATATATATAATATATAATAACTTTAATATTTTAAGTGGAAACAACTTACCAACACAATTTAAAAGACTTGAGCTTTCAAAAGTTCTAGCAGAAGAACTATCCAAATTTAAGGGACTATAATGTATATACCTTGATGAACTTTGTCTACTTGAATCTTTTAAAAATTTAAACATAATATATAAACAATAATGAGCAAAATATGAATAATGATCAATGAAAAAGAGTTCAAACATCAATTATAACAACTTACCTTTCCTTTTGGTAGATGATTCACAGAAAGTACTACCAATAGTGTAACGTTTCGTATATTAATATATTTTGTAAAAAAAATTAATTAATAAAAATCATTGGATCTCGACGTTTAGTACGTTTTAAAAATTATTTCGTGTCATTTTCGGACTTATATAATCATATTATAAATATATTATAACATAATCCTAGTAAAATAATTGCCAAAAAAATATTTGAGTGGACCGGGACTCGAACCCGCATCCATAGCCGGATCCAGACTTAACTTAATTCCACAAGCCATCTGAGCCATGCGTTTTTTTGGTAATTATAACCCAACACAAACAAACATAGCCTTTCCTAAATTATCCTCAGTCAACGAACAAGAAAGTCAACGCATCGACACACAATTGGTTCTTAATCACGCGTCTAGAATCCTTGTTTATGGAAGGTGTTTGACCCACATATCTGTTCGCGTGTGCTACACGCTGGAATCACAATAAAAACATTCCAAAATTTAGATTATTACGCGTTTATATAAAGTATGGGTCAAAACATTCCAATTCGAGCATCTAATGCGTTATATTATAAATTGACACCACGAGTAGCCTCTAAGAAGGCCGACTAAACCACACACAAACGCAACTTGCTCTGTTAACCCACCAGATTCGCGTATTAGAAGACCGGTTGACTTTCCCCTTGACCCATACAATCGAGCCTTTATACATTCTGTAAGTTTAATTATAAGTATGGGTTTTGTTTGTTTCAAATCAAGGATCAAAAGCCCTATGGTTAATTACGTGATGGATCGTTGATTCGATTAATTATGAATCTAGGGTTCATCATATTATGATTTGGGGATGATGACTCTTCACAGTCATCATATTCATTTAATTAGATTTGAAAAGAATCGCCAACCGATCCACAGATCAGTTGGTGATTTCCTCGTGGCTTAAAACATCAAACCGCTGCAAGGCTTGGGTTCGAGTCTGGCTCACCACCATTTTTATTTTAACAATTCTTGATTTAATCCAAAGAGTTCTTAAAACTAATTGAAACCAAACATAACCGTTCTTAGGGTCTAGACCAACTGGTCTGGGCTTGTGATTTAAAACCCTCAACCCGGGTCAGACACGTGTTCGATCCCTTGCAGCAACAAAACATTTTTTTTTAAACCCCTTTATTTATATATTTAACCTATTAAACTTTAAAAATCGTTTTTAAATACTAAAAGTGACTTATAAATTCTATAAAATTATTTTATGTTATTCTAATGGTAAAGTTTATCATACAATTTTTAGTTTTTCAAAAATAATTTATTTAATATATATATAAAATATATTACAAGTTTATTCATTTATATAATAAAAATTCTATAAAAATATCTAAATAGTTTTATAAAATTTCAAAAAAAATTATCTTAAACTTATAAATCAATAAATGTTCCATAAATAAATTTTAAATTTAAGAAAAGCGTTTATTTAATATTTTTAATTAATTTTTCTATTTTAATCATAAATAATTCATAATAAATTCAATTTTCACTATTTTTACATCAAAATTTTACATATATTATTTTTGTTCATTTAGAATAGAAATATAAATTTTATTTTGAAATTTTATAAAATTTAATATTTTTAGACTTTAATACTATATTTTGACAAATAAATATAAATATACTAAATATTCAATCATTAAGAAAATAACTTTATAAAAATTATTTTCATATTTACAACCTTATACTATGACCATCCTTAATAATTTTTTTACAAAAAGTCTTTTGTTTATTTATCTTTCTAATTTCTTTTATTTATTAGATTATTAACAATTTATCTAATTAAAAATTAAACAATTACCTATCCCCAAATTAGGAACCCTAGAATTACTTGTAGACTAGAAAAAAAACTTAGAGTTATTTATTGCCTTAAACATAGGGTAATACTTGGCAACGTTTGGAGCACACATATTCTATTACAAAGGACTTGAGACTTTGCTAAGGTGAGTTTACATAGGCCATTTTTCTGTTTTACATTTTGGGGTGAAATATGTTTAAACATCTTATACACTATCATTTACTCATTCTTACATTGTTGAAACTTGTTGATTCAATTTGACCGTAACAAAAAGACACAGTACAATCATTAACATTGATCACGCCTTCTGTTTAGATTATAGCGCTATAGGTCTGACAAACCCACCCCCGCACAAATTCAGGGATGATCGATAACAGTTACACTTTTACTAACTTGCGAGTTAGGTCTCAGTCGACATAAGGCTTGGTTGTACAGAAGACGCATTGTTATATGTCAGACTCATATTCTTACATTACTCATTATTATACTTCAACTATGATTGCTATACAACATATTGTTTTCAATTATATGCAAAACCTATGTATTCTCACCAACTATTTATAGTTGACCCCATCATTCCAACTCAACATGTTTCAGGTTTTACTTGCTATTGGAAGTTGTACAAGTCTTGGATCACATAGGAGCTTTGGACCTAGTTTATGTAAATCAAGTTTATGTATTTATTAAATTGTATGACAAATTGTAAATTGTTTAGTAATATTCAACTTCCATTTAGTACCATGAGCTATTGAACAATCATTACTACATGACACCTCGATGTTTCCGCCATCGGTTGGGGTGTTACAAATAGTTGGAGTCACATTACCACTATGTTGACTTACATACATTGAGCAAGTTTTTGTTGTTGAAATTAGTAAAACAAAACAAAATATGTAAGCATTAATAAAAGGTACAACATTAATATTTAATACAACACAATTTTTATTCAAATGTATAATACAAACCATTGGAAGTACTTGACAATGCAATCTTCTCTAAAGGAGTACATGTGGATCCATCATTAAAATAACTATTATATTTAAACTGCTGCAAAATGTCCTTCCTTTTCTTTCTTGTGTCTGCAAAATTTTGAGTCGGGGTTTGCCCAGGATATAATTCATAGTGACTCGAAACTTGTTAATACAAAACATATGTCAGAATTAATAAAATGTATAATATAAATATGTAATAAACAACAAATTTGATTGCAATTTATAACATATACCGTTAGTAATATTTGAGAGAGGAGTTATCGATAAAGATGAAGATGTCAATCCAGGATGAAAGACACTTTTATTTTTACGCTGTTGCATAATGTGCTTCCTTATTTTTCTTGCTTCTGCACACTTCTTTTGTGTCGGGGTTTGGCCAAAGTAAAACTTATAGTTGTTTGAAACTTGTAAATCAAATAAAACAAATGTAACAATTAAAAAAATTCGAACATGTGATACAACAAATGTTTGATATAATTAGAAGACATACATATGGATGTATTTGTCAACGGAATACTCAGGAAAGAAGAGGATGTGCACCCACCATGAAGAGGACGTTTAGTTTTTTGTTCTTGAAGAATATCTTTCTTTTTTTTCTTGCTTGTGCATAGTTTTCTGGCAGACTTTGCTCATCAAAGAATTAATACTGACTTGAATATTTGTTTTGCAAATCCATAATTTTAAGTGTTTGTTAAACAACTAAATGAAATTTACATTATATATTTTGTAATTATTGACTACAAAACAGAATTATAAATCACAAAGTTGAATTCTAACCGAAATAGTTTGGAGCTATTCAGAAGAACACAAAACTCATTTTTTGTAAACTCAGATAAGGAGGGAAATTTGTATTTTCAAATTTTCATTTACTGAAATTCAAATAATGATCTTTTTAGGTTGAAATGGAAATTGAAATTGAAATTAAGTAATAATAAAATATTATATTACATACATTATTATTATTATTATTATTATTATTATTATTATTGTTATTATTATTATTATTATTATTAGTATTATTATTATACTAAATACTAATCGAACCTTAAATTACAACTTTTAAGACTGAAGGGTTGAAAACAAAATATTACACATTAAACTTATTTTGATTTAAATAAATAGATATCTATGTCTACAGATTACCTTCTTTATTATATCCAACCAACAAACATAATACAGACTAAAAGAACTCATCGGTCGATTAAAATTCTACATCAACAATTTGAAAACGACATTCAGGTAACTTCTTTTAAAATTTTGACCGATAAATAACTTTCAGCACTAAACATATGTCAGTAATATTTACTGGTTGTAAGTCCCGAAAGCTAGATCTTGTGATACGCAATAGATTGTTATCACTTATAAACACCTATTTGTTAGGTGTTTTATGTGATTAATCCAGAAAGATGAAGATACTAGATGAACATGAATAACACCGACACACACAATGAATAACATGATGATTCCATTAATGATTTTTTGATGAACACCTTGGAATACACTGATTAATACGCACCTATTCACGTGTGCTACAAAGATTATCCCAAAACCCCAACCCTAGAGCTGTGCACACACATCATTTATATAGCAAACCCCCCGGGCCTGCGCACTTAATATAAGTGCGCAGGGCCCGTGTACTTAAGTGCGCAGCAGCTAGGGTTTGGTACAAAACTATGTCTTAATTACATAGTAAGTCCTTCAACTATCAAACTATACAATATGCTATCAAAAGTCTCTAATCTGGTAACTGTGGTCTCAATATAACCCAACAATACTCCCCCTAGACCACAGCTACCAGTTCTTCAATCTTCAATCTATCTCGACCTTGCTTTGCTCCCCCTCAACCTGTTTAGGGGGGTCTTGCATGTACAGCGCGACTGGATCTTCTTCAACTGCTTGAGGAGCTTGAGTTGATTCTGTTGCAGTTCCTTCAGGATCGGCTACTGTTGCAGGTTCTTCTGTTTATACCTCTGAAGTAGTTTCGACTTCAGGTTGAGTGATTTCTGCACCAGCAGCTGCAGTAGCTTGAGCAGCCTTCTCCCTGTCATCCTTTTCTTTATCTGCTGCATTGATCCTATTGATTATCTCAAGCAGCTCTCTTTTCAGATTCATAGCCCTATCCATAGCCCTTCTAAACAACACCGCTTCTTCAAACAACGCGTTCCCAGCACCCACATTAATCTGATTTGCAAACAGCATATTAAGATCTGACAGATTAAGTGCAAACATGTCTACTGGATCCAAAATCCTCAAAGCCTCCGAATCGTCCTGTAGTTTAATGACTGCTTCACCAGTGTTGCTGTCGTAAAACCACTTTTTAAAGCCCCTCAGCATTACTGGAAGCTCAGATCTAATAGGAACTCGTGTGACGACCTGTGGAGGGTCAATCACGTAAGTTATCATGCCACGATCGGTTGCTGGATCGATTCTTTTCTTGGAGATCCTCCTTCTTGGTTTCTGCGGCTTCAGGATTTGGAAATCAGTGTCACATTCTTTCTGGATAAACCTCTCGACCATGGCCGCCTGGGAGTCGAGGGAGTGATTGATGAATGGGGCCCTGCTGAGCTCCCTGATATCACATCGGGGGAGAGACTTCAGTTCTTTTTGACCCTTGAAATATTGTATCATTCCCCCTCTTCTCTTCACAGCAAACAATCTCTTCTCTTCATCATATTTCCAGGAGATAATCTTCTCCTGGTGAGCTGACTTGGTGTGATGGATATTCTGATGTAAGGCTGTAATGGTGATGGGCCTTCTAGGAAACCAAGTTGATCTTTCAGGATCCAACTTGTGCCCATCAGACGTCTCATAAAAACTTCTTCATCCATTCCCATCTCCACGAATCTCTCTGGCATCTCATCTTCACTTACTTCATCAACCTCACTTTCCTCGGCAACTCTTTCTTTCTTTTTCTCTTCCTCCAAAATTTTTTCGAAATCGAAAGTCTCATCAAATGTAGCGCTGGGAGCACCAGTTTGCTGCTTCTTGAAATCTTGGAACATCTCAAACATCTGCATTTGAACCTGATTCTGAAACTTGATCAGGTATCTTTGATCTTTGATGATTTTCTCCATGTTCCGGTTCTTGTGTTTGAGCTTCTTTACTTTCTATCTCAGCTCCTGGTTGTTGTGCACGTCATTCTTCAGAGTGCAAATTTCCCTGGCAGCAGTTTTACCGACCTCCTTCACAAGCTTCTCATATAGTTCCTGATGCGCCGGTTTGCGACGAGGTGCAGCAGGAGCTGATGAGGATGGTTCAGCTGATCGTTGGGCTGGAGCTTTGGGGGCTGGAGCAGCAGCAGTGGAAGGCCCTGGTTGATTCGGTTGTTCTGCCCCAAAGATGGATTCTAAGATCACTTGTTCCTCGATATCATCCTGAGTCACAACACGAGGAATCTCTGATTCAGGTAGCTGTTCTCTTCTTTTCTTTCTCGCTGCCCTCTCAAACTCAACAACTTCTTGTAGGGCTGCAGCAGTTTCAAGTTGCTCAGGTGTCATTGTATCTCTCCCTTCTTGTAATAAACCAGCTGGTCTTTTCCTTTTGCTGGGCTTTGATGGAGCAGGTTCAGTCGCCACTCTTTTTCCCCTTGCTTTTTCTAGGGAAATTTCCTCAGCAGTTGGCTGGGCTGAAGGAGTGGGTTCAGATGGTCCAGGTGCAGGAGCAGCTCTGGGTTGTTGTCGAGTTTCAGTAGCATCTGACCTTCTCTTCCTGATCTTGTTGTACAGCTCCATGACAAGTGGATATCGCTGGGCCGCATACATATTCTCCAGCATTGGTTCCCAGTCAGGCGTGTTGCATTTTGTAAAGAATCGTGCACCTCTGGTGAAAATGTATTGATCACCGAGAGGCAGATTCTCATGTTGAGCGTTGATCATCATCTGTACGAACCTTGGGTACATCTGATGCGCGTTCGGAAACCCCGGAGTTATTATATTTAAGTTAAGTATTTTTTATGAATTGTTTAGATAAATGCCACACTTTGAGTCGATTAATGTTTTGCAGTTACAAGTGTTTTTAGAAGTGGAAATGATGCATTTATGATGCCGGGTATCAAAGACACAGTCCAGACCGTCACTGAAATAAGAAAAAAATGATGGACCCCGTAAGAGAATCTGTCTACAACAATTTGGTGTGTAGACACCAACTTTCAAGCAATCAAGAATACTACATAGTCAAAGTTGTTGACTATTGCCATTTAATATTGGCTTCTTTGAAGGAGAGCATTGACCAAGTGATTGGGAGTTACATAATTATTTTTTTATAAATAGAAGATCACAAGAGTCATAGCAATCATCCTATCCTATTCTATTGCTTTCATGGAAGAGTTTTTGAGAGAAAAAAAAAATTACTAGTGAGAATCACATTCATTTCTATTCATCATCTTTCATGGCATTGGTTCTACAATTTCTTGAAGCTTCAACCATCATGAGTGGCTAATTCAACGAGGTATACCCCGATGTAGCTTGTAAGAATTAGGGTTCTTGAACAATTGGGTATTTTCTATTTTCATTGTAATCATTTACTTGAACAATTTTAATTGAAGCTTTAATCTTGGGTTGGATTCATGATAGCTAATTTCCCCTCGCACTACTAGCATTATGAAATGAATTCGTTTATATGCACAATTTTAATTTAGGGTTTGAATGTTCTTGAATGATAAAGTATATAGTTGTCCATTGTTATGTTGACGGCTATTGATACCTAAATCTTGTGACAATGACCCCGTTAGTAGTTTTTGCAACTTTACTTTGTATCCAATTGTGATAGGACCCGAGTCTTGCTTGTGAAATCGGTGTAGCCTTGTCATTTTAATATTATTTTGTTAATCAATTTAATCAATTTTATTTAATTAGTTTTGTCATATCAAGTTTGAATTAATTTCTTTTTGTTCCACCAATTTCCTAAACCATCCTAAATCAAATAATTTTACAAATTCATAATTAAATAGCTATCTTCATAAATAATTTTTAATCAACTATAAGTATTGACACCAACCACAAACTCTTCGTGGTTCGACACCCTTATTACCACTACTACATAGTTACGGTAATTTAGGACTTATAAATATTATTTTTGACCGGACCGCGACATCCGATCAAATTTTGGCGCCGTTGCCGGGGAGCTAGTGCGCTTAGTGTTTAGTTTTTAGTTGATTATTGTGATTAACTGTTTAATTTACCTTTGTTACTTCTTTTTGTTCGTTTTTACGCGTGGTGTGTTAAGTGTGCAGGTGACAGATAATGCATGCATGCCACTTGTGTAAAATCTGAAGATTGGGAATTTAGCAAGACTTGATCGTCATCATCACAATGTACTGGGAAGATGATGATAATACTTGTCCTTGTTGTGGGAGCCCATATCATTTGTGGCGAGAATGTCCAGTGGCCCGTAAGAAAATGGAAGCATTTAAAGAAAGACAAGATCGTATTATTTTTGGGCTCGAAAAACCTGGAGGTTCACATTTATCTTCTTCACATCGCCAGTCACGCTATTCAAACTCCCAAGGTTATTATCAGTTAAATAACAGGTATCAAGGGAGTTCATTTAGCCAAAGGACGCAACCATATCCAAACCATGAGGAATATAATGACTATTATCTTAATCAACCTCAACCGGCATACGAAGACCCTCAAAATTCAACACATTCTAAGCTCGATGCTCTTGCGATCATCATCAAAGAATACCATGATAATATCAAAGAAATGAAGAGAGAAAATGAAGTAAGAGACAAAGCTCATGAAGCTTTGGTGATTCAAGTGGGTCAACTAGCCGAGGAATTTGCCCAATTTAAGTGTAAGCAAAACGAGTTGGCCAATGGTATTATGGTAGAGGCTGATATAGATGAAGATGCTGCAAGTCTTTCTGAATGGTTAAACCCAACTGAAGACTTAGCATCTCATGAAGATTTGGTGGCTGAGGTGAAAGTTCCTCACGAATCTCATCCCGTGTTGATTATAGCACCCAACAAAGTGGAGGATGAAGGTTTAAAGATGAAGAAGAGGAAGGTGAGCTGGGAGGACATTGGGCAATTTATTGTAAAACGGCCCCGCAACAAGAATCACCAGATTCTCATGCCAATAACTGGGAAGCAATTGTGGATTTGGCATGTGAACTACCAAGTGTATGTTGGAAACTCGGTAGGAAAATGTGGGATAAAACCTTCATGCTTGGACTCGATGGATAAGTTGAAAGAGAATGAACAGATTGGGGCATGGAAGGTAAACTACCGAGCATACATTGGAAACTCGGTAGGCAAATGTTCTTTGAAACCACCATGAATGAACATCAGGTACGATTCTTGTACATTTTGTATATTTATTTATTTTGTTTTATTTTTCTTTTATTTTTAGTTAGTATTTTGAGTCTCTTTTGATTTCTGGGAATGCTTTGAGTTTAACTTGCAATCAGATAACTTGCCTGTACTCAATCTCCATTCAGGCAGGGTAAATCTGTACACCATCAGTGTATCAGGCATCCCAGAATTTTACTTTTTTTTTTCTTTTGAGTCTTAGTTTCAGGTTTGTCTATTGGCCGCGAATGAAATGCTATACGGTTCGATTGGGAGGAATTCTAGAGACTCATACGCGCACTGCCTATATCCAGGGGAGTCTGTTCCTTTACTGTTGTATTTTATTTTTATTTCTGCTTTATTTTATTCCTATCTCACATTGAGGACAATGTGTCATTCAAGTGTGGGGGTAGGGAAATTTCGTTTTTATTTATTTTTGTGTCTTAAAAAAAAAAAGAAAAAAAATTGTGTCTAAAAAAAAAAATTGAAAATGTCTTGAAAATTGTTCCTAAAAAAAAAAGCATTCTAATCAGACATAAAAGCAGCTTTTTCGGTACCTACTAGTTGTTTCTTGATTGTTTTGGCAGTAGATCCTTAGTCATGGTCTAATTTGTGGAAAAGTAGTATGAACCGTTTTCAGCAGGTGTTTTTAAGAAAAAAGTTTAGAATTGTCTGACTAGATTTAACAAGCTATTGGTAATAAATGCATGCACACATCGGTAACCCATTTCCCCACTTTTGTGAGATCTTGAGCCTACTAGTTGATAGATTGAATTATATATTTTCATTTGTGAGAGTAGGCCAGATGTTTCTCTGTTGCAGAACTTGTGTGGTTTGATACATGCCGAGGTTGTAGACTAGATATGCACATAGATAATAAAGGCAATTTAGGATTACCCTTTTCGTTTGATACCCGTGTATTTGTCTACGTGATTAACCTGTTTACCAACAATATTACCCTTAGTAGCCATGTTGAGCCTTTACCTATTCGTTTGTTAAACCCAAATCAGTTTCTTAAACCGACCTTTTGTGTCACCAGTGTTACTTGACAATCTAAGTGAAGTTATTATGATGTTTAGTATTTATACGCCAAAAAAAAAAATCAGTCAATTCATGAGGCCGATATACCAAAGTAGGTGATTAAAAAAAAAAAAAAAAAAGAAAAAAAAGAAAAAAATTTTGTGAGTATTATGTAATACGGGTTGAAAATAACCTGCTATTTTAGTTATTGTGTTTAGTATGAATAAAAGATTGTCATGGGTCGGTACGTGTCTTCGTTTTAGCCACTTGTTAGCCAAATATTTCCTACCTTTACCCTAAGCCCAAAACCCGTAAGTCCTTTAGATATGTGCATTGCCTACAATCGAGGTGTGATTGTCATACAAGCCTATGATAATAGAGTTGCATACTTGGTTTTTGAGTGATTAATACTAGCGCATTACATGCTAGTCTAGATATTAAACCGAGTGGAGTGAAAAATTGTGAGGGGTGTGTTGCATGAAAATAAAAACCGGAAGCATGTTAGATTTAGTCGGGTAAATTCTGTTTTTAAATGGAAATCAATCTGACTTGCTGAATTAACACATCTAATGCTGATCTGTAAATGGGGTATGACTTTGGACCTTAGCTAAGGTATGATGGGGCAACTGTGGTGCTAGTCTGTGATAATGTCTTGAGCAGAGTGTATATAATTTTTTCGAGACGAAAAAAAGATAAGTGTGGGGGTGTGATGCGCGGTTGCAGGCATCATGTTTATTTGCCAGTTTTGTATATTTTTTAGTCGATTAGATAATATTTTTATTAGTTTTAGGCTTGTACTCTATTATTTTAGCATTGTATATATTTTATTACTTTTTGGTTGTTTTTACTATTAATTTATTTATTTCATATTTTTGGTAGGTGATCGCATGAAGCGGGGCTAAAACAGTATAAATTATATTCAGGACCCGAACACCCGAGTCGAGAGCACGAGATCATAATACCATTAATAATAATAATAATAATAATAATAATAATAATAATAATAAAATAAAAAAATACATGAAAATATTGGCCTTAGGCCCATTTCGAGAAAAGAAGGCCTTGGGAACGCAAAAAATTAAAGATGGATATTAATGTTTTTGGACGGTGCACACACAGGGGATATACATTTATGATTGCTTTTGACGGCGACGAGATTATTAGAAAGAAGAGGTCGCATAATAGTTTTTTTTGGGACAGAGGACAGAGGACGCACACAAGAGGGACAAGGGTTCAAGATCCAACTTTTGAAGGCATCAAGCTCCATGGCCATGAGTGGCTAATCTATTTGTATCACACTGGGGATGTAAACTTTTGAAGATCTAGGGTTAGCAAATTGGGTATATTTCTTTAAACTTTTAATTATGTTTTTGCGTGTTTGAATTAACTGTGTTGAATTGTGATTAACCTTATGTTGAACTCATTTTAGTTAATTGATCTTGTGCCAATTTCTAATGTTATGAACATGGTTCCTTGCTTTAACACAAACATAGGATTGTATGTTCTAGGTAATGAAGTGTAGTTTATTCTATCTTCGATATTGATAAAACTTGACACCTAAGCCTATTGAGCAATCACTCCGTTAACACCAATCACACTACCATTGTTTACCCATTTGTGAAATCCCTAGTATTCATTTGTTGAAACCCTAGGGTGATCTTTTTAATTAAATTGTTTACAACCATTACTACTTTTTACTTTTATAGTTTTAATTCAAGTTTTCAGTATAATAAACAAAACCTTTCTAATCAACTTCTTAAATGAACCAAGCACAAACTTCATAATTTTTCTAGCATCTTCATAAGTAACACCGTAAATCAACTAAGCAATATTCACTAACCACACGCTCCTTGGATTGATACCCTACTTACCCTATCTACCTAGGTTAATTAGGTTTTGTATGACCCGTAATGACCGGCTCACTAAACAACCAAAATCAACCCCAAAACCAATTTTACAACCAACCTCAAAACAACCGAAACTCAAATAACCGGATTCCTAACCAACAACCGCCTATCCTAAACCGCGGCAACCCCGCATTTGAACCAAATAACCGGAACCAAGAGGGTTACTATGGGTCTTTTAACCCAAACCTTGATGATTTGAGGGCCAACATTAATGATGATGACCCGTTTAGTGTTCCCGGATACGCATCATCGGATCGCGTAAGTGTTCATACTGATCACACGGGTGATGATGAAGGCTCGGATAACGGATTTGGTCATGAAGACGATTGGGTTAGAGGAAGTATGAATGAGGAAGATAACGGGTATCAAAGTGATTTTGGTGTGGAAAATGACAATTGGAATTATGGGTACATTAGTGATCACACGGGTGATGATGGAAACCACTACCAAGCTCCAAGAAGACAACTTCCAAGGAACCGACACAACAATAACAACAACCACAATCGGGTTCCTAATTATGTGGGTCGGATGGACCAAAGAAATCAAAGAACACCTCCACCAAGAAATCAAGAGGCTAATGCTCCAAGAAGAAGGCCTCAAGCTCCAATGCAAGGGGTTAATGGCCGGTTTAGACCCGCCATCACTGAAAATGAAGACCCTATTGTTCCACCACTTCGAGGAAGAAGGACATTCGATTGCAAGCCAAATTACATCAACATCCTTCCTCACTTTCATGGTATGGCTACCGAAGATCCCTATGGCCATCTTTCTGAATTTAAGGCCATTTGTATCACCATGGGAGGCCCTAATTTCTCTCAAGATGAAGTACAATTGAGGTTGTTCCGGTTTTCTCTTAAAGATAAGGCAAAGCATTGGTTTCTCACTTTGCCTTCACATAGCATTTACACTTGGGAAGAGATGGAACAAGCCTTTTTGGATGAGTACTACCCTAGTTCCAAAACGAATAATGCTCGGTTGGAAATCCGTTCTTTTCAACAATTACCGGGTGAGCTCCTTCATGAGTCTTTCAACCGTTTCAAAGAAATGCTTAGAAAATGTCCTCATCATAAGATTGATTTGTGGGAACAAGTCAATTGCTTTGTAAATGGGTTGAGTAAGGAGGAAAGGAAGTATTTGAAGTCCACAAGCAATGGGACCTTGTTATCTAATCCGGAGCAACAAGATTGGGATTTTTTGGAATTAATGGCAAAGAACTCAAAGGCGGAAGAAGCGGCCGATCGAAGACTTAAGCACCCGGCCTCAAAATCTCTTCCCGATTTGGATTCAAACTCCAAAGACCGGATTGCTATATTAGAGAGAGAGTTGGCGAAGATGAAGAAACGGGAAGTATCGGCGGCACAATACCCGGTTTGTGACACTTGTGGAGATTTGGGACACAAAGCTAGTGAATGCGCCGGTGATATGGGTCAAGCCACCGAGGAGGTAAATCAAGTGTATGGAGAGAAGAAATATGACATGAACTCCAACACTTATCATGCGGGCTTGAGAAACCATCCTAACTTTAGGTATGGTAATGCTTCCAATCAAATGAACCCGAATTTCCAATCAGGAAATCAAAGTGGTGGTGGACAATACCAAAATCGCCAAGGGGGTAATCAAAGTGGTTATCAAAGAAACAATTACAATCAAGGTGGTAACCAAGGGTACAACAATCGTGATAATAATTACCAAAGGGGTTACAACCAAGGCGGTTCTTCAAGCAACCAAGGTAACTCTTCGGGAGGACAAGGTGGAGATGACTCTTTGAGTTCAAAGTTGGATGCATTGATGAATGTGGTGAAGGAGTCTAGTGGTGATATCAAGGAGATGAGGAGAGTGAATGAAGTGAGAGACAAATCCCATGAGGCATTGGCAAAACAAGTGGGTCAACTTGCTGAAGAATTGGCCCAATTGAAAGGAAGCAATGGGAAGCTCCCGAGTGATACTACCGTGAACCCGCAACATCAAGGTTCAAATGGGAAGAATACTCGCAATGTGCCAATCAATAAGGTTAGTATTCTTCGTAACGGTAAAGTATTTGATAATGGGGTTGAGCCTCCACCACCTCAATTTGTTGAAGGGGTGGTGGAAGATGCAAGTGATGAAAGTGGTGATGAAAAGCAAACGGGTCAAAATAAAACTTTTTCAAAAATAATCCAAAAACCCGTTGAAAACAACCAAGTCCCTAAAGCTAAGGAAAAGGGTGTGGAGGCTAATACCATCCCTTATCCCGAAGCTTTGATAGGACCAAAGAAAAAAGAGGTTAAAAAAAGAGGCCCGCAACAAGAAGAGATGTGGGAAATTTTTAAACAAGTCAAAATCAATCTACCTCTTTTAGATGCAATAAAACAAATTCCTTCTTATGCTAAGTACCTAAAAGACTTATGCACCCAAAAGAGAATTCACAAATTTCCTAAAAAACTTGATTTATCCGAAAATGTGAGTTCCATTCTTTCGGGTGCACTTCCACCTAAGTTACAAGATCCGGGGGCGCCCATTATCGCTATTCAAGTGGGTGAATTTAAAATGACACGGGCACTTTTAGATCTTGGAGCTAGTGTGAGTATCTTACCGGGAAGCCTTTATGACCAATACGAATTTGGTCCACTTCAAGAGTCCAACACCACCGTGGTGTTAGCCGATTTGACTCCTAAGCTTCCCCGTGGTATAGTCACCGATGTGATTGTAAAAATTGATGATTTTTACTTCCCAGTGGACTTTTTGGTACTTGACTATGTTTCTATGGACCTAACCACACAACCTACAGTTATCTTGGGTCGACCCTTTTTAGCAACTTCTAGTGCTTTAATAAATTGCAAAACGGGTACGGTTGACATGACCTTTGGTAACCGTAAGTTAAGGTTAAATGTTTTTTCAAGTGGGACTAACTCTCTAGTTGATGATGAATGCTATATGGCAGACATTATTGACACGTGTATTCCTCTCTGCGACACTGTTGTGGACGAGGAAAACACAATAGAGGAATGCTTTATGTTTGACAGGTCACAGGTGGAAACGGTTAGGAGCATTGTGGAGGAAGAGAAGAAAATGGAGGTTTTGGCGGCGAAGGAGGGAAGACCACCTTGGACACACCAAGTGGAAAACCTTCCCGACAACATTGACACGAAAATAAAGCCATCATTGGTGGAGCCGCCAACAGTGGAATTGAAGGAGTTGCCTAAGCATCTTAAGTATGCTTATGTTGGTGAAGGCGACACACTCCCGGTTATTATTGCTTCAAATCTAACCGAGGAGCAAGAAGTGAAGTTGATGAAGGTCTTGGTGTCTCATAAAGCCGCCATCGGATGGACCATAGCTGATTTGAAGGGAATAAGCCCTTCGATTGTGATGCACAAGATCATCACTGATGAGAATGCAACACCCGCCCGTGATACTCAAAGAAGATTGAATCCAAACATGCGGGAAGTAGTGAAGAAAGAAGTATTGAAGTGGCTAGATGCGGGTATTGTGTATCCCATTTCTGATAGCCAATGGGTAAGTCCTACACAAACAGTGCCAAAGAAAGCAGGTATTCAAGTCGTGAAAAACGACTCAGGTGAGGAGGTAGCCACTCGGCCGGTAACCGGGTGGCGTATTTGTATTGACTATAGGAAGTTAAATTCTGCAACTTCTAAGGATCATTTCCCTCTACCTTTTATTGACCAAATTGTAGAAATCCAAAAAGTTGTCAGCTCGCCATTTAATCATGTACAACATCTGGGAGGCGAGAGAAAACAATGAAAGATTGCTGATCCCATATGCTAGATTATTGTCAAAGATGTTAGTCAACCAAGGGGCGATTCCAAAAGGAGCTAGGGGAGAACAGATACCACAGAACCTGAGCAAAATACGCATGTTCATTAAGGGGACAAGGTGGAAGTATGAAAAAACAAGAACAACACACCGTTTATACATCCCATTCACAGACAAGAGTGTTGAAGGTCCACGAGGAGATGTAGATCAAGATGGAGAGTTTGAGAGAGAAGTTGATAGGCGAGAAGAAACCTCAGTGCTCGTCTCCGACCCAGTTGTAACTGGGTTGACTCCTGAGCATCATGGATCATTATATTATACTCATCTGCATGACTCAATGCTGCAGGCTCGTCCAGCCGATTTTCCTGAGTGGCCTAACTCTATGAGACTCATGTTTGATAGGCAAACCCAATTGATTGAGGAAACAAGGGTCTATCAGAAGGCTATGGTGTATCGAAATGAAGAATTCGTGAATCGGGAATGGAAGCACCAGGAGAACATTCGAAGAGAGCAGGATTTTATGAGAGGATGGGGACCTACAGTGAGGCCACGGCTAACAGATTATGATGATCCTGCTCGGTTGCCTTATGCAACATCACCGCACCTTGGCAGATATCCACAAGCAATACCGTCTGAGTACGTATCTCCATATCCGGTAGTACCATCTGAGGAGGGATCCAGTTCCAGTTCGAGGCAATTGGATGATGTGGAAGCATTAACTAAGAGCTTCTACCAGTGCACTTTGGGGCAGCCGTACACACCGCCCCCATATGACAGTTAGTGCGGGTATGTTTTATTTTGTTGTTGTATATACTTGCGTGTTTGAGTGTGATTTTAGTTCTATTTTATTTTCGGTGTGTTTTGCTTTTGTTTCATTTTGGTGTGATAGGTAAATAAACTTTGTGGGTGTGTTTCCTAGATAACCCTCACGAGACCTCACTCGTCCTCACCGGGCTACCGGGAGGTTTAAAGGATCTATCCTAGTTAATTTTACATGTGTTTTTATTTCCATAAATAAAAGTTACTAAAAGATGATTTGGTAAGTTTTTGGTAAGGGGTAAACGGACAAACTTACAATCTTTTTGGTGAGGAGCTTGCTTCTACACGCATGTGAGATTTGTAGGTATATTCATGTTGGTGATTGGGCGACCATATGGTTGAAGAACTGGAAGCATCGTAGAGAGAAAAGAAAACCAGGTGCATTTGTTTCCATCACTATGACTTTTATTGTGGTAGTTATCTAACATTGAGGACAATGTTGACCTCAAGTGTGGGGAGGGGGAGAAAAAAATTTCAAAATTTTTCAAAAATGTCCTCTGTTTTGCATTCAAAAAGCATGATTAACTAAGTCAACTCGAGACGTACGAACCATTGTGGTCCTTTGTCATGGTCAAACCTACGTAAATCCACTTGATAAATGCTTGGCTATATTTTATTAATAATAATAATAAAGGTGTTTGCTTGGGGATAGGTCGTTGGATGAGTTGATTATTCATACACACATCACATATCTTACCCAGTTCCCATGAAAGCATTTGAGCCACCATAACATGCTACATTTCACATATCTTACACATCTATGCATGTTATGTTCATTTGGATTTGAGTGTGCTTGAGTGGCAATATGTTGTAGAATTTGCATCTTTTGATACGTTTGAAACCATGGGCCGATTTTATGCACAAGAATGATTAAGGCATTAGGAAAGACCTTTTTATTTTTTACACCCTTTTTCACATCCTTGACCCAAAACAACTTCCCCTAGTCAAACAATCTTGAGCCTAAACCTTTCTTTTGAAACACCCGAATTAACCCACTTGACCCATTAAACCTTTTTGTTTTTAAAACCCGAGTAATGAAAGTTCGATTTTAGGAGGTTCTTATATTGTAAATAGTTAGCAATGTTGCCGTAAAAAAAAAAAAAAAAAAAAAAAAAAAAAAAAAAAGTTATGAAAAGAAGAAAAACATGAAAAGCATGTATTGTCTTTGAGAAAATAATAGGCACAATATCGCCTTGAAGTTATTAGATTGTTTAGATTGTGCATAGGTTGAGAGTAAAGTAATAAAGATCGAACTTTCGTTACCTTAGTCACTTTAAAATTTCCATTCCATACCCTTTCGCCAAGCCCCGTTACAACCATAAATAAAGACCTTTTGACTTGTGTGATAATTCTTTGTGCAAATTGGTGGAGAATGATTGAGATGCAAACCTATGCTAACATGAGTCATTTTCAAGCTTGGAGTGTTCCATATATATATGCTAGCCCATCAAAAGCTAGTCTTGAGCCGAAGGGAGTGAAAATTGTGAGGGATGTGTGTGTGAGTGTTAACTATTGAAGATGGCCTAGTTTCGGGTAGACACTTGTTTTAAAAAAAAAAAAAAAAAAAAAAAAAAAAAAGAGAAAAATATTGTATGCCGAGCTATTTTGAATTGTGTGATAAAAGTAGGTTGGGTATGACTTAGGACCTTAACTTGTACAAGTATGAGGATGGTAAGTCGTGTTCGTGTTTGACGGATGTAAAAGTGTAATTAAGTTTGCTTGAGGACAAGCAAAAAGATAAGTGTGGGGATGTGATGCGCGTTCGGAAACCCCGGAGTTATTATATTTAAGTTAAGTATTTTTTATGAATTGTTTAGATAAATGCCACACTTTGAGTCGATTAATGTTTTGCAGTTACAAGTGTTTTTAGAAGTGGAAATGATGCATTTATGATGCCGGGTATCAAAGACAGAGTCCAGACCGTCACTGAAATAAGAAAAAAATGATGGACCCCGTAAGAGAATCTGTCTACAACAATTTGGTGTGTAGACACCAACTTTCAAGCAATCAAGAATACTACATAGTCAAAGTTGTTGACTATTGCCATTTAATATTGGCTTCTTTGAAGGAGAGCATTGACCAAGTGATTGGGAGTTACATAATTATTTTTTTATAAATAGAAGATCACAAGAGTCATAGCAATCATCCTATCCTATTCTATTGCTTTCATGGAAGAGTTTTTGAGAGAAAAAAAAAATTACTAGTGAGAATCACATTCATTTCTATTCATCATCTTTCATGGCATTGGTTCTACAATTTCTTGAAGCTTCAACCATCATGAGTGGCTAATTCAACGAGGTATACCCCGATGTAGCTTGTAAGAATTAGGGTTCTTGAACAATTGGGTATTTTCTATTTTCATTGTAATCATTTACTTGAACAATTTTAATTGAAGCTTTAATCTTGGGTTGGATTCATGATAGCTAATTTCCCCTCGCACTACTAGCATTATGAAATGAATTCGTTTATATGCACAATTTTAATTTAGGGTTTGAATGTTCTTGAATGATAAAGTATATAGTTGTCCATTGTTATGTTGACGGCTATTGATACCTAAATCTTGTGACAATGACCCCGTTAGTAGTTTTTGCAACTTTACTTTGTATCCAATTGTGATAGGACCCGAGTCTTGCTTGTGAAATCGGTGTAGCCTTGTCATTTTAATATTATTTTGTTAATCAATTTAATCAATTTTATTTAATTAGTTTTGTCATATCAAGTTTGAATTAATTTCTTTTTGTTCCACCAATTTCCTAAACCATCCTAAATCAAATAATTTTACAAATTCATAATTAAATAGCTATCTTCATAAATAATTTTTAATCAACTATAAGTATTGACACCAACCACAAACTCTTCGTGGTTCGACACCCTTATTACCACTACTACATAGTTACGGTAATTTAGGACTTATAAATATTATTTTTGACCGGACCGCGACATCCGATCAACATCACCAATTTGCCTGACCCAGCTTCTGCATTCTTTATCATGTAATCAAAGATCATGTCGGATAAGTTGAACGCTTCATTCTTGCAAATCTTTATCATCGCTGTCGACCATTCAGCACTGAGCGCGTTGTAGCCTCCCTTTCTATGACATAGAGACATTATAAATACATGACTAATAAGTCTCCAATCTCTTGTTAGTTGGCTCTTCTTGACGTCGCCTCTCTTGTCAAAGTCACCCTTGTAGCCGAAATTCCTGAACTGTTGGTGAATATCTGCTTTAGGCATGAATCTGACAGTTCCTGGTTGATCTTGCAGTCTCAGTATGGTTCAAACGATGTCTTCAGTGATGACTACAGCCTTGTTTCGGACTGTAGCGTTGATTCGCTTGACTCTTGATACAGTTTCGACTCGAGCTGACCTCCAGAAGTCTTCAATATGAGAAACGCGGACTGGTATAACGTGCTGCACAGCATATCCGACTTTGCTGCATTTTATCCAAGTCACTACGTCTTTAAACTTGACATCATTAGTTTCCAGATTCATTGGCTGATTGTGCATGCCTCTCGGATCCCAGTCGAGAGCCATCTGTTTAACCAAGAGCACGAAAAGCCAATTATATTTCTAATAACTGACCTTAGACTTAAACTTAGACGGACAACGAACTTAGACTTAGATTTTATTAATTTTTTTAGGTTTGAGATTTTAACAGTCATAGGATTAAGGTTTGATGGATTGGTGTCATCGGTGTTCATGATATGTTTGATTTTCAGTTGTAAGATCATTAAGGTCCGAGTTTAAGTACGCAGTTCGTTCAAGTGTCTCAAGGGTCAAAATGAATGTCCCATGTTGTTTAAAGTCCAAGTGCGCATGGTTATCAAGTGCGCAGTCCAAGTCATAGTCAAAAGAGTCATGTGCTCAGTCAAGTGCGCACATACTTGACTGAGCACTTGGTTAGTGCGCAACACAAGTTAAGTGTGCAGATCAAGTCAAAACACGGGCATGATAACCCCTTGGCAACCCAGTCAAGTCTGCGTACTAGGCAAGTACGCAGACACTTGAACCTTCGTTCAAGATTTTAAGTTCACACATATGTACGCAGCACATTAGGGTTTCTGAGAACTTGTATGATTATGAGACAAGTGCGCAGTCTCTATGAGACAAGTACGCACTTGTTCATTATCAAGTATGCAGATTTTCAAGATTTCAAAAACCAATAAAACAACTAATAACCCTAACAGATGTATCTTAATCATGCGTTCAGTCCCTGTAATCATAAACAATAAACCATTATTACAAGAAACTACCTTAATTAGTAGTAAGAATCAAACAAGAGGAGAATATTGATACTGATTTGAGGGTGTTTGTGTGTGATTAGATGATGATTAGGGGTTTAATGGAAGAAGATGATGAATGATGATGATGATGAACGGATAGGGTTAAGGTAAATTAGGGTTTGTAATGAGGTTAAAGAAGATAAAAACTTTTTAACAAAAATTGACTCAGTATATATACAGTCAACAGATAGGCCTGCGCATAGGGCCAGAAATTTTGTATACGAACACGATTACCTGACACGAACCTGAACGATCTTAACAAGTACAGGTATGGCTTTAACAGGTTTCGTGTCCTAAACAGGTAGACACGAATTTACCTGTTTATTTTCGTGTCGTGTATAGGTTGTCAGGTTTCGTGTCTTAACAGGTTCGTGTATAAACAGGTCAGATATACATGATTTGCTAGCCCTAAGTATAATGTTCGCAAAAAGGTACGCAAACATGTATTAACAGGTACGCAAACAGGTATTAACAGGTACGTAAACAGCTATTATCTAGGTCTTTGGTGAACTTTTGGAAATTTTGTCTCACTAAATAGGTTCGTAAACATGCGATTAGTATAATTGTCACAAATAGGTATTAACAGGTACTTTTCGTGTATACCTGTTAAAAAAATTAACAGGTTCGTGTATGAAAAAATAGACACGAAAAATTTTCGTGTCGTGTACAGGTAGTCAGGTTTCGTGTATCGTGTCTTAACAGATTCGTGTCTTAACAGGTCAGGTATACACGATTTGCCAGCCCTACCTGCGCACTTGAGTTAAGTGCGCAGGGCCCAATAAGTACGCACAGATTCATAGATTTTGGCCCAATTATAGATTTTGAAGCCCAAATTCATTTGGATAAGTGGGGTTTTACCAAGTCTCACCTTCTGCATTCAAGATCATACTAACCATACCTGTTAGAACCCGTTTCAACTTCCCGTTGGATAGCTGCAGCCTAAGAACAATTGTCGGTATGCTTGTCCTCTTAAATCCATGCCTTTTCTCTTTCAACATGTGTTTGGCGATACTGTTTATCATGTTTTCCGGTAATATTGACGAAAATTTTATGGACCCCACAATGTGCTAGGTATTGGCCTACCGATCCTCAAGGTTTATTGAAATATAATGATGAGAGCTTCAGGTCTATGTTACCATAAGCAGAGAAGATGATCATTATCTTGATCAGATGATGAGAGCTTCAGGTCTATGTTACCATAAGCAGAGAAGATGATCATCTGATCGTTTGGTGAGCTATCTAGATATGTTTGCACGTCACTAACATTGCGTGTCTTTTGCTGCTCAGTTTCAAAAATTTTGTTTTTCTTAGCCCCGCATTGGTTGCTTGCACTCTTAGGTGTCTTTTGATTTACCTATGCACAAAATTTTCTGTGTCTTTTAATTTCTCAACCTATGTATGACCGGACTCAGCTTGTGCAGACCTAAAGCACAGTGGGAATCCAGCTTTCCGTGTAGATCTTCATTGTTAATCACCTAATAGCAGTTTACTTGATTCCAGGCTGAGTCTACCGACACATCGTTGCTTGAGGCCACAACATCCTCTGGGTCCTATTCACATGCTGACGAGATATGATTAGTTCCTATCATTTCCTGAATTAATTTTGCATTAGGAATGGACTGGTTTACTTTCTCCCCCAAAAATCTTGTTTTAAAAGAAAAGAAGATTTTTCTATAAAATATGCACAAGTTTTTTTTTTTTTCAAAATTTATCATCTCAAGCCATGAAACCAACTGATGAAACCGGGTTTTATCGAAAGCTTTTGTAAAGATATCTGCCTTTTGATCAACAGTATCTATAGACAACACCTGTATATACCCTTTGTCGTGAGCATCGCGAATTGAGTGAATCCGAATTTCAATGTGTTTGGTTTTAGAATGATCAATTGGATTCTTCACGATGTCACGACATGCATCATTATCAATAAAAATAGGTGTATGCATGACGTTCAAACCGTAGTCCAAAAGCTGATTTTGGATCCATAACACCTGACAGCAACAACTGGATGCAGCTGTGTATTCGGCTTGAGCAGTGGAGATGGACACGGTAGTCTGCTTCTTGCTCTGCCAAGATACTAGCCTGTTACCCAGAAATTGACAACCACCAGAGACAGATTTTCTGTCAATCCTACAACCTGCATGATCACTATCAGAGTAAGCGATTAGATCAAAGTTATAACTCTTTGGATACCATAAACCAAGTTTTGGTGTTCCTTTGAGGTAGCGGAAGACTCTTTTCACTGCAGTCTCATGCGATTGCTTAGGATTGGACTGAAAACGCGCGCAGCATCCAACTGCCCACATGATATCTGGTCTGCTAGCTGTTAGATACATCAGGGAGCCAATCATTGATCGATAAGTGTGAGGATTCACTGAAGGCCCCTGAAGATCTGGTACAAGTGTTGTTTGGGCCGCAAAAGGCATATTGGACGGCTTGCAGTCGGCCATGTTGTATTTTGCCAGAATGTCTCTTGTATACTTGGCTTGGTGGATGAGAATTCCGTCTTCTTTCTGCTGCACTTCCAAGCCTAAGAAAAACGATAATTCGCCCATCATGCTCATTCCAAATTGAGATTTCATGATGCTTTCAAATTCCCTGCATAAGTTAAAACCCGGGGGTTGACAAACATAGACTTCTTCTTTGATCTTCCCGTACAGGAATGCACTCTTCACATCCACTTGAAAGACTTTGAAGTTCTTGTATGAGGCGTATGCCAGGAAGATACGTATGGCTTCAAGTCGAGCAATTGGAGCGAACACTTCCTCATAATCAATACCCTCCTGCTGACAAAAGCCCTGAACTACCAGACGAGCTTTGTTCTTGATCACCACACCTCTTTCATCCATTTTGTTACGAAACACCCATCTTGTTCCGATAGGATATTTCCCTTCAGGTAGATCCACAAGTTCCCAAACCTTGAGCTTCTAAACTGATACATCTCATCCTGCATGGCTTCAACCCAACTTGCATCTCTGACAGCATCTTCAATGCTGAAAGGTGCCGTCTGAGATAAGAAGGCTGAAAGTGCAATATTAAGTTTATCTGCCTGATTCCTAGTAAGAACACCCTCAGAGATTGGTCCAATGATGTTCTCCACAGGGTGATCCTTAGGTGACTTAAATCCCATGTTTGGTTCTTCTTGAATTTGGGAAGGCAAATTTGAAAGGTGATCTACAGGAATTGATGAACTGGATGGATCATTTGCAGACTGTTGTGCTGAAGATGTTTCTTCTGAAGCTGGAGTACCTTCAAGAGATGGAGTAGTTTAAACAGTTGCATCACCATTTGTGGACTGAAGAGGAACAATTGGATCAGCTACGAGTGGAGTAAATCAGGTGTGAAAGGTGCAGCATCGTCTTCGGAAGAGTAAAGAGTATCTTCAAGAGGAGAAGGATCGGCTGCTTGATTTTCAGATGGTTTTTCTTCAATGATGCTGAAATTGTTGAAAACAACATCCACGTCAAAGAACCAGTCAGGACCGGCTCCTGTGTTGGTAGAGTTGGATTCCGGCCAATCAACATAAAAAGACTCGAGAACCATTTTGGTTCGTTTGTTGTACACTCTATAAGCTTTTTGACTTGAAGAGTATCCAACAAAGAAGCACTCATCTCCAACTGCATCAAATTTCATTATGTTCTCGTAGTTGTTAAGCAGCATACATGAGCATCCAAAAGGCCTGAAGTAGTCAATCAGAGGTTTTCTTTTAAAGAGCAATTCATAACCTGTTTTCCCGCGCGTCTTTACAATTAAGACTTTGTTAAGAACATAACAGTCGGTATTCACAGCTTCAGCCCAGAAAATGATCGGCAATTTAGAGTCGATAAGCATGGTTCTGGCCGCTTCAATAAGTGTACGATTTTTCCTTTCGGCAACACCGTTCTGTTGAGGAGTTCTCGTAGCACTGTACTGAAGATGAATTCCTCTGTTGTTGCAGAAAGTCACGAAACTTTGATTTTTGAATTCAGTTCCGTGATCACTTCGGATTGATCTAACTTTTGTCTTTATTATGTTCTCAATGAGAGGAACAAACAGCATCAATATCTCAGCAGCTTCACTTTTGTATTCCAAGAAGTACACCCATGTAAACCGGGAAAAATCATCTGTTATCACCAAACAATAAGATTTTTTAGCTAGACTTTTAACACTAATAGGACCAAAAAGATCCATGTGCAATAATTGAAGAGGTGAGTCTATAGAGTTCACAGCTTTGGACTTATGCGATTTTTTGTGTTGTTTTCCTTTGGCACATGCTAAACATTTTTCACAAAAAGGGAATTCCTTGGAAGGAAGACCTCTGACAAGATTTAGTTTTGAAAGCTTATTAATATTTTTGAAGTTAACATGTCCTAATCGCCTGTGCCATAGCAGTGACTCTGACTCGGATGCTTTAGAAAGTAAGCATGTCATTTGACATTCAGACTTTGCATCTCTCATGTTTATCACATAAGTATTATTTTGTCTAGGAGCTTTAAGCATAATCATATTGGTAGGAGGTATGAATCCTGGCTTTAGAAAGATGCACTCCATGTCATTAAATAACACTGAGATTCCTTTGTCGCAGACTTGTGATACACTCAGCAGATTGTAGCACAATTCTGGAACATAGTTCACATCTTCTAAAGTCAGTGCATCAGAAATCACGTCTCCTATCCCAACTATCTTTCCGCCCTTCTCGTTGCCGGCAAAAGCAACAAACTCTCCATCAATGAACCGATAGTTTTTGAGGAGTTCTTTTAGTCCCGTCATGTGCCTTGACGCCCTGCTATCAACATGCCATAGATATCTCATCAGGGCAATCAACCATTTCTGTAGTTTATTCAGGTCTCTCTCCTCAACCTTCTTTTGCATGCTCTGTGGTTGTTGATCAGCCTTGCTTGTGGAAGTCTTCTCAGCAACTAAAGCTTCCTCGGCAGCAGCCTCCTTTCCCTTGTCCTCACTCAACACACCTTTTAGACCAGCCTTCTCCATCCCTTCTCCTTTTGGCATCTTCGCTGATGACCCTTCCAAAGAGCTCACACCAAGTGTTGATTTTGTGCAGATCTTTGCCATCAGTGCCTTGTTCACTTCAGCCTCTGCCACAGCAACTTCCTCTCCCCAGTCAAAATCTTGAACCACCAGCACCTTCTGCTGGTTGGCTTCCCCTCCATCTGTGATTGCCACCTTTCTCTTTGCCGGTTTAACTTCAGCTTGATTCAAAGTTGGACATTCATACTTGAAGTGTCCGAGAGTTTTGCAATTGTAGCACCTGATTTTTGATTTATCAAAGCCAGCCTTTCCCAATCCAACCCTTCGACCTGTTCTGTCCTGGAACCTCTTAACCCTTAGAGTAATCATGGCCATTTGCCATTTCAGGTCCATCTCTTCCATATCATCGGGATCCACTTGATACATATCTTCCGGGCTCATCATATCATTCTTCTGATCACCTGTCTTCAATGCTTCAAAGCTGGTCATGAAGGCGTTGAAGAGTTCAACGTGCTCATTAGCAAGCTTTGTTTGTTAAGGATTGAGAGTTGAGGGTTGAGAGTTCTTTCCATTGGGTTGAGAGTATGGAACGGTCTTTCCTGAACTGGAGCTACCACCAATCATTCCATCAGCATACACATGAGATGAGCTTGAACCCATGTTACCCACAGGAGTCATTAATGCCAAGTTTTTCATTGCAGTGATGGGTACTGCCTTCGGATTGGTCTGGTTCATCTCTCACTTTGTGATGTCCATCTCAAACGACTTCAGGGTGTTGATAAGATCAGCCAAGGTAGACTGAGCGTCTAGATATTCTTTCCTGATCAACATACACTGGATGCTCCATTCTTTTGGCAGTGAGTCTAGCAGCTTCTTGATTGAATTTCTGTTGTTCACAGGAATTCCCGCCTTCTTCGTCTTTTTCAACATGCTCATGAACCTATCGATGTGTGAGCTCAAACTTTCCCCACGAATACTGCCAAACATGTCATATTCTTTCTGCACCATGTCTTGCTTGTACTGGCGCATCTCTTCGTTCCCTTCATAGTATTCATTCAACGCAAACCATAGATCATGTGTCGTGCCATACTCCTCAAACATGTTATAAACATCGTTTGATAAGGCCATGGTTAGAGCACCATAAGCCTTGTGATCTCTCTGGAGTAATTGTTTATGGACATCAGTGTAAGTGGTTGGATCAGGGTTAAACTCTTCTCCTGTGGCAGTGGTTCTCATGGGAATGTGTGGGCCCAACTGGATAGAATTCCATTGGGTGAAGTCTGTAACATAGAAGAATGACCTCATTATGTTTTTCCAAGTCCCATAGTTTTCAGCACCTTTTAACTTAGGAACTCTGGTTGTGGTTCCGGTTTCAAGTTCTTGTTGAGTGATAGGGTTAACTGTTGAATGGTTATCGTTACCAGCCATAATTTAGATGAATTTTAGGGATTTAGTTAAACAGATATTAGTTATCAGTCCAGAAAATGTCCAAGTCCGTAAGTACACAGCTAAGTGCGCAGATAAGTTCACAGCTAAGTTCACAGCAGTCCAGATAAGTATGCAGCAACCTGTAAGAATGTAAACAGCCTTGTCAAGTTGTAGTCTTTGTTAAGTGCGCATCTCGGAAGTATACGTGTGACTGTGTTTCTTGATAAATGCGCAGATCAGTCAACACTTGGGCATGATAAGTGCTCAGTGTTTACTGATCAATCTGCGTACTAAAATAAGTGCGCAGACACTTAAACTCTCGTTTAAGATTTTAAGTTCACAGAAACCCTAGCCAAGTACTCAAGACTACACCTTCAGTAAGTGCGCACAAATCCAAGATTTATGTTTAAGTACGCAAAAACCCTAAATAAGTGCTCAAGACAATGGAAATGCAATAAGTGCGCATAAAACTTGATTGCGTACTAAAATCTGAGATTTAAGTACTCACAGTCACAAGTATGCAATATATGAGCCAAGTACTCAAACCAAGAAACAAGTGCTCAACTTATGAAATAAGTGCGCAAATTTTGAAACAAGTGCGCAAATTGTAAGAAACAAGTGCGCAAAACAGGCTGTGAAAAACACAAAACTCAGCTGAATCCTTTCCAAAACATTTTCTAATCAAAATAACATACTCTAAACTTTTAGAAACACAATTTTCACGAAATTTCAAGCCAAAATATAAGAAAAACACCTAAATTTTAAAGTTTATAAAGAGAATAATCTTGATAATAAAAACTAACAAGATGAGGGTTTTGGTATCTTAAAGTAGATACAATCTAGAGCACAGAGGCTCTGATACCAAATTGTAAGTCCCGAAAGCTAGATCTTGTGATATGCAATAGATTGTTATCACTTATAAACACCTATTTGTTAGGTGTTTTAAGTGATTAATCCAGAAAGATGAAGATACTAGATGAACATGAATAACACCGACACACACAATGAATAACATCATGATTCCATTAATGATTTTCTGATGAACACCTTGGAATACACTGATTAATACACACCTATTCACGTGTGCTACAAAGATTATCCCAAAACCCTAACCCTAGAGTTGTGCACACACATCATTTATATATGAAACCCCCTGGGCCTGCGCACTTAACATAAGTGCGCAAGGCCCGTATACTTAAGTGCGCAGCTGCTAGGGTTTGGTACAAAACTATGTCTTAATTACATACTAAGTCCTTCAACTATCAAACTATACAATATGCTATCAAAAGTCTCTAATCTGGTAACTGTGGTCTCAATATAACCCAACACTGGTATTGTGAAAGGAACAAATGTTAGTAAACAGTTTTTTCTTAAAACAGACGATTGGCTTCTTGTTGTTGTTTTTAGTAAAGAAATCTTAAAACATGATATAGCATTCCCCTGTTTTGAAATTAATATTAGATTGAAGATCTTAAATATAATTGGTATCGTTATTGTTATTTGTATATATATATATATATGAATAAAAACAGAATCGTCTTTTATATAAGATTTGATTATGTTAAATATATAATTGACATGATACCTTCATGGAATTATCATTTATAAAGATGTTAATGGAAGTTGATTCGTTTAAACTGGTATGAATTTCAAGTGATAAATTATGTTTAAGTTAAAATATGTCAAATATTTATATTTATAACAAAGAACATAAATTTAAGAGAAAGGATATTATTTGTAGGAGATACCATGTGATTTTGCAACACAATTTTGGGGACAACAATTGAAGCCTACATTAATAGAGATAAGACTAAAAATGGTAAAGCATGGAAGTTATGGTTGAGAAAAAGATCTAATGAAGTTGTCTTTACAGGCGGTTGGATAAATATTGTCAGGGAAGTAAAACTGATAAAATACACTCTATTGCTTTTTACACCAATTGATGCAAAAACGTTTGAACTTTCATACTTTGAGGATGAAGCAAGGAAAAGTCATTTTACAGCCTAAACATGCACCACGAGTTCGGAGCAATGGTAAGTAAAATGAAAATATATTTAAATGAATTATTAGTTAATAAACAAAATTATACAGTGAATAGTATACTAATTTAATGAATATATGTATATTTTTATCATGCAGTAGCAAAGGACTTTATTGGAAATAACTATGAAGGCAAATACATTCCAGCCGACATTAAAATTAACGCAAGTGGATTGACATTCAATGTCAAATTGGATAAAATGTATAAATCTTATATTTTGAAGGAAGGGCGGAGTCATCTATTAGAAGCATTTGGGGTTTGAGTTAACTGACACTTTTATATTTAATATTATTGACAATGAGACATGGAAATTAACAGTTTATAGAAAGGACACTGAATTGAAGGTTACATATTCTCCAAAACAACAACCTTAAGATCCAAAACCAAAGCATATACAAAATTTACAACAGCTACTTATCCTATTTAAAATGTTGACTACTTGATTATTTTTATAGATTGTAAACTAATTTTATGTAACTCCTGCAGGAAGAAAGAGGTTTAGAAGAAATGAACAAATCTAATAAAAGAGAAGCTACAGATTATCCTGAATCAAGTTTGATGCGATCCAAACAATTTAACAAAGAAAAGAAACATGATTCACATCAAAGTGTTAATGATGTGATTAACTTTACTCGAGTTGAACATGGAGAAAATAGAATGGTACTATATTAATCGTAATAAATTATTTTTAATTTTAAAGATGATTTATATAATATTAACTATAAAATCTGATAAATGAAATAATAAAATAATCAATGCAGCGACTGCCAAATGATGTTGTAGAATCAGCCCAACTGAAGATAAATTTAAAACCAATTAAAATTCAGAATTTAAAAAGAGAAGAAAAATTGTTACCTGTCAAGTCTGAGAAGAATGTGAATACGGAGAGATATGTGTTGAAGGATTGGGCTATTTTTTCAAAAGATAATCGCATAACAAAAGGTGATACCCTCTACTTCAGTTTTATAAAATCAAGAAAACTTCTGATTCTTGACATGGTCGAGTCTAACATTTGAAAATTGTTATATTTTATATTGAACAAAAGCCAGTAAACTTCAATAATTTTAATGTTATGATTGCTGTATTTTTTTTATTTTGTATTCTACTTTTGAACTTCTAATACTTTTGAGATAATGAATAAATTTCAAAAATTGATTAGTAAAAATGTAAGAAACATATATTACACAACACAAAATATTGTTTGAAAACAAATATTAATTTGCTAATAACCTTTTAAACTTTTCAAGGCCTTTCAACATCAATTAGTAACAAACTATTTTCATCTTCATCCAGGTCAAATATGCATAAATCCCCAACAGTAATTCCATTATCAGCTAAGAAAACTCGCCAATTCTTAATAGCATATCGTACACCTGTTCTGGATTTTTATGTTCTCAAATCCATGATTAAAAGTTCTCCTGCCAAATTTAAAATCCTAACTCTCATCGTATCTGCAACTCCTAGCCTCCTTGCATACTCCGCAGGAAGACGCTTTCAAATTATTGCCAAAAATTACATACAATTATTAGTTACGTAAAAACAGATTATATTCTATAAATTTCCCTTAAAAGCCTATATATAAATAAAAGTAACTTACAAAGAGTTTTCTGCTTGGAACTGTATACTCATATCGAAGTACTGGTCCTTGTTGATTTTCACTAACCACGTCATTTCCACCAAATTCATCACTTAAAATTTCAATATCATCTGGATCATCTCATCATCATCAACTTTATCAGACTCACTACTTTCTACATCCTCAAATGTAAGTCGACAATGCAAAAAAATCAAATACAATTAACTTAAAAGCAAAACCATCAGTATATTTCATAACAATACATTGACCATCCTCTATCTTCATGAGTTTAATTATCTGCTCTCATCCTTCTGTTATATAAAACTGCGAATCTGTGACACCCGGCATATTTGGCTTAAACATTTTAGTAACATCTAAGTCTACCTTAGCGAGAAACGTTTATAAACGGACATAACTGGGTTAGTTGAGTCGGGTCACGTTAGGATTGTCCAGGGTTCAATGATCTGAAGGATCATTGGGAGTCGTTTTGGGAATACACTAGTACCGGGTCCCGTTGTTGGTGAAATTACATAAACTAATTAAGTGTACGTGTAGATTAATTGTCGTGTGGTGGATTATGTGCATAGATGTGTTTAAACGATGTGTAGATACTCATCCATGCTTAAATATGTTAACCATAGACTAAGGTTGCATGCTCATATGTTAAGATGCGTTAAAATGCGTTAAACACGACAAACTGAAAAACTAGAAAACATAGGTCCTGGTTCGACCACTTCGAGCGGGCGAACCTGGAAATATGTCTTGGTTCGACCCTTAGCAAAGGGGCGAACCTGGGATATGGAATTGAAAGAATTTCATTCGACCAAGTCAGGGTACATTCGACCCTGTGGAAGGGTCAAAGGAGGCTACATTCGACCAGGAACAAAGGTCGAAGGTGGACTAGTATAAATACCAAACTTTGTCATTTTTCACCATTTCACAAACCCTAACCGTCTCAAAACACCCTCAAACGATTTTAATCACTAAGGAAGGAGTTTTTGCTCTTCTTTTTCATAATCTAACCTATCAACAACATCTAAACAAGAATCCAAGGTGTGTTCTTAATCCTAAATCTTTTTAAGGCATTTTAATTCATTTTCATCTAACCCTAAATGTCCAGATCTGTTCTAAGGATGTTTTTATCAATAAAAACCTTTTAAACACCTTTCTAAATCTAAACCCTATCATTAAACATAGGTTTTGTATCAATAAACATATGTTAATTGTGTGTTATGTGATGCTATGTGTTGTTGAATGATTTGCTGCTGTTCTAATGATAGAAACATGATCTAGGGTTGCCATTGATGTGGTTTATTGTTGTTTAGGGTTACAATTAGATAGATGATGATATTATGGGTATTTTGGGGATTTTTGGATAAATCTAAAGATTGTTACATGTTATCATTATTGATAGAACTTTTGGGGGTTTCCACAAACACATTAAACATAGCATATTGAGATGATTATGAAAGGATTTCAAAAAGTTTCTAAATTGGGTAGAATTCCCTGCATGATGTGACATTTCCATAATTTTGCCATTTTGGGAAAGTGTTAAAACAAACTGGTTTTGGGGCAAAATTGGTGGGGTTTTGTAAGGATTAGTTATTCATGCATGACTGCTGTGTTTGATGATGTTTCGCGATGTTTTGAATGTGTTTGAAGCGTTTTTAGGGAAACTTAGCTGACCGGGTCGAACCTGGGCTCATTCGACCAAACGAGTGGTCGAATGAGAGATTCCAGGGTCGAACCTGGGAAATGTTTGGGCGAACCAGATCAAACGGTCGAACGTGGCATCAAACGGTCGAATGTGACACTAAACGAGCGAATGTGGCTTAAAAAGGGGCGAAGGAGGATTTATCTGCCTGGTTCGACCGTTCTGATGTAAAAATGAGATTTTTGATACAAACTAAGTGTTTTATGCTTGAACCTTGTGTGTAATCTATGTGTACTTGATTAGTTAGGGTAATGAGTCACCAACGGGATGTCGGGTCGGTCTAGTGTGTCGGTTGAACATTTAAACCCGTTTTAAAACATACTTGGTTACGATCTGAACAATCGGGGACTAGATAACCTTATGGTTATTAGTCAGAACACTTATGTGAACATTTTGATAGATCTCCGGTAGAGGGATTATCGAGGGCTTAACATTTTACTATTTACCGAGGAACGCAATCTAAGGTGAGTTCACGGCCCCACTTTTATAGCTTTAACTTTTGGGGGAGAAAACATGCGCTAAACTATTTTGGTAACATATGTCATACTATAGTTTTTACTTGGCATTGCTATACGATATTTTAAAGTCCCGGGGAAAACCATGAATGTGCGGGGATGCACAACGGGGGAAGTGTGGATAGATCTATTGGGCATGACTTGCCCCACTCGTCGGCTTGGAGGGCCGGGCGGGTGCATATTGTCTCGAACTGGTAACATTGGTATCATGCTGAACATTCGAGCTGAACATTTCTAAACATTGCTAAACGTGTCTAGTAATGGTTTTCCAATCGTAGTACTAATAAAACATACGCCTAGCTAGCGTACTTAGTGACATTGGTATAGTATGGACATGGTAACGTTTTGGTAACTTTTGGTAACTTATTGAACAAACCTGTGAACTCACCAGCATTATATGTTGACGTCTTTTTGGCATGTTTTTCTCAGGTCGCTAAGGTAGCAACAGAGGACTAGGCGCACGAGTCTGCATGGCGTCTAGGCTTAGTTTCATGTTTTTGAATCAAACAGTTGAACAATGTCGTACATGGTTTTGTAACTGGTTAAATGCTTCCGCTATGGTTTTATAAAATGAGAACTATGTTTTTAGTTTACGTATTTCATATAGTGTTGTTTATTGTGACCGTTGACTTGGATCCTGGTTTGTCATGCGCCTTGCGGTAAAACTCCGCAAGTGGAAATTTGAGGGTGTGGCAGATTGGTATCAGAGCCAATGGTTATAGTGAACTAGGACTGCATGTAGAGTTTGGTCTATAGCCGAGTCGCACACACTAGACGGTCACATACTTTGAGTCTATTAGTGGGATACGTACTAACTTTGTCGGGGTGTCCTTACATCATCATCATACTTCCTTGTTACATCATCCGCTTCTATTTGGGTTCTTGTCTACTCTTGTCTTCTTCTTCTTCGGGGTTGAAGAGGAAGAGGCTGATTTGTTGACTCTAGCACACACATGCTTTCTCACACTTGTACCTTTTGTAACACGTTATTAGGCGGCGATATTTGGTGACCGGGGTCTGGACTAGGAGTACATTTGGAGGACCATGTAGAGCAGCTTGTCATTTCGGGTGCACACGAAATAATAAACTAAAATGCATGAAAATCCCGGTGGACTTTGTGTTTGGATGTATAGTCCTGGATTTTTCCCTAAGTTAACTCTTGTAAATTTCTAGTGGTTGACACTAGGGGTGAATCTAAATCCCTCGATTCCTTGATTTTTTAGGTCATGTCTGGTGCTCGCGGTGGTGGACGTCGTGGTGGCGGCGGTGGTCGTACTGGCGGCGGTGGTCGTGCTGGAGGCGGTGGTCATGGCAACATCAACATGACCCAAGCTGAGCTGAACAACTTGCTACAGCAGCAAGTGAACATGGCTATGGCTAATTTCCAGGCTGGGATTAATGCCATTGGTGGTGAGTTGATTTCTGTCAACTTTGCCTCATTCTTGGGTGTCATGTTCTTTCGTTTGTGTTTTACTCGTGTATCGTGTTTCAGGTATCGCTGCAAATCCACCTCCACCTCAGTGCTCTTATAAGAAGTTTCAGGACTGTCAGCCCTATAACTTCGCTGGGACTGAGGGAGCAGTGGGACTGCTTCAATGGCTTGAGAAGGTTGAATCTGTGTTCGTCATGTGTAACTGTCCCGCTGGGGACCGGGTAAAGTATGCTACTGCGACATTTGAAGGGCCTGCACTGTCGTGGTGGAATGCTTCTACTCAGAACATGGGATTGGGGGAAGCTATTGCTATGCCTTGGGCTGATTTTATGCACCTGCTGAGGAGCGAGTACTGTCCAAGGGAGGAGGTACAGAAGTTGGAACATGAAGTCTGGAGCTACAAGATGGTCGGGTCAGAGATTGAAGAGTACACTGTGAGGGGAAACGAGCTGGCGGTGTTGTGCCCTGATTTGCACACACCCGAGTATAGGAGGATCGAGCACTATGTATCTGGGCTAGTGCCGGAGATTGCTGGATTGGTGGCTGCTGGGAATCTTCCCACTCTTGCTGAAGTTGTCCGATCAGCCCATCGGATGACTAACCTGAAGGTGGCAGAAGGTGTTTTGCCTCCTAAGGGTGCTGCTGTGAAGGTTACTGAAGGGAACAAGAGGAAGTGGGATAGTGTGGGGAAGAGTGCGGTGCCAGCGCCATCTCAGCCGGCGAAGAAGTTTGATTCATCTGGGTCTTCTTCAGGGCAGAAGTCAGGAGGGTATGTTGGAAAGCATCCCAAGTGCAACAAGTGTGGTTTTCACCACTCTGGGAGTTGTGATCGGGCTCGTTGTCATCGGTGCCATTAGTTTTACCCCAACTCAGACTCCTGCTGCTACTCCTACTCCTGCTGCTCAGGGGACTCCAGGGAAGCAGGGGTGCTATAACTGTTGTGACACGGGACACTTCAAGCGTGAATGTCCTAAGCTGAAGCAGGGTGATAATGGAAGGGGCGGGAACAGTAACGGGAACAACGGGGGCGGAGGCAGGACTGCACGTGCTTTCGTCATTGGATCTGCAGAGGCTAGGTAGGATCCAGACACAGTTACCGGTACGTTCCTTCTTAATGATCGCTATGTTTCTGTCTTGTTTGATTCTGGTGCCGATAAGAGTTTTGTGTCTGTGGACATTAGTCGATTGCTAGATATAGTACCCACACCTTCAGAGGCTAAGTACTTAACAGAATTGGCTGATGGTAAAAAAATCGAAGCGACGCACACCCTTAGGGAATGTCACTTGGAACTGTCGGGTTTGTCTTTCCCCATTGACCTTATGCCGGTACCCCTGGGTAGTTTTGATGTCATTGTCGGCATGGATTGGTTATCGTTGTATCATGCGGAGATCGTTTGTTTCGATAAGATCATTCGGATCCCTCTCCCTGATGGAGAGACTCTTTCGGTTCATGGCGAGAAAAGCGGTACTCCGCTGAGTATCATTTCTAGCATGAAAACCCGTAAGTACCTTCGGAAGGGTTGTTCCGCCATTCTGGCACTTGTTAACGTTCCTACTGACGATGAGAAGAAGATCGAGGATATTCCGGTGGTTCATGATTTTCCCGATGTGTTTCCTGATGATTTACCTGGTCTTCCTCCGCATCATCAGGTCGAGTTTGGTATTGATCTTGCTCCGGGTGAAGCTCCTATTGCCCGGGCTCCGTATCGTCTTGCACCTCCCGAGATGCAAGAGTTGTCCAGTCAGTTGCAGGAACTCTTGGAAAAGGGTTTCATCCGACCGAGTTCTTCCCCGTGGGGAGCTCCTATTTTATTTGTGAAGAAGAAGGACGGAAGTCTTCGCATGTGTATTGATTATCGTGAGCTGAACAAAGTGACCATCAAGAATCGTTATCCTCTTCCTCGCATTGATGATCTCTTTGACCAGCTCCAGGGCTCTAGTTACTATTTGAAGATTGATTTGCGGTCCGGTTACCACCAGTTACGCGTCCGGGAAGCTGACATTCAGAAGACTGCTTTTCGCACTCGATATGGCCACTTTGAGTTCTTGGTCATGTCTTTTGGTCTCACTAACGCACCGGCGGTGTTCATGGACTTGATGAACCGCGTTTGCAAACCTTACCTTGACAAGTTCGTCATCGTGTTTATTGACGATATTCTGATTTATTCAAAGAACAAGACGGATCATGAGGAACACCTACAGCTGGTCTTGGAACTTTTGAGACAGGAGCAGTTGTATGCTAAGTTCTCAAAGTGTGATTTTTGGTTGCGTGAAGTTCAATTCCTAGGGCATGTGGTTAATGAACTGGGAATTCATGTCGATCCGGCTAAGATCGAAGCTATTAAAGACTGGGAAGCACCAAAGACGCCATCTGAGGTGCGGCAATTCCTAGGTCTTGCGGGTTACTATCGTCGTTTCATTGAGGGCTTTTCGAAGATCGCTCAACCCCTCACTACTCTTACCCAGAAGGACTGAAAGTTCGACTCGGTGAACCACAGGAATCAACATTTCAGATGCTGAAGCATAAACTTTGTTCTGCACCTATCTTATCTTTACCTGAAGGTACGGATGACTTCGTTGTGTACTGTGATGCTTCTATTCGTGGTCTCAGTTGTGTGTTAATGCAACGCGGGAAGGTTATTGCTTATGCTTCTCGTCAACTCAAGGTTCATGAGAAGAACTACACTACTCATGACTTGGAACTGGGTGCAAGGGTCTTTGCGTTGAAAATCTAGAGACATTACTTGTACGGTACCAAGTGTGAAGTATACACCGATCACAAGAGTCTTCGGCATATTTTCGACCAGAAGGTGTTAAACATGCGGCAGCGTCGTTGGGTTGAACTCCTGAACGATTATGACTGTGCCATCAAATACCATCCTGGCAAGGCGAACGTTGTGGCGGACGCCTTGAGCAGGAAGGAGTCTGCGAATCCTCGTCGTGTTCGAGCCTTACAACTCACCATTCATTCCTCGTTGCCTGACCAAATCCGTTCTGCATAGTTGGAAGCTTTAAAAGAGGAGAACCTTAAGGCTGAAACTATGCACAGTGCTGACAAGCATCTTGAACTCAAGACCAATGGCTTGCACTATTTTGCTAGACGTGTTTGGGTTCCCTTGTTCGGGGGATTACGCGAGCTTGTTTTGGATGAAGCCCACAAATCCCGGTATTCTATTCACCCTGGCTCTGATAAGATGTATCAGGATTTGAAGATACTTTATTGGTGGCAAAACATGAAGGCTGACATAGCTTCTTATGTCTGCAAATGCTTGACTTGTGCTAAAGTCATGGTGGAGTATCAGAGGCCGTCTGGTCTCCTGCAACAACCAGAGGTTCCAGAATGGAAGTGGGAGCAAATCACGATGGATTTTGTCACCAAGCTGCCAAGGTCACCTAGTGGTTATGGTATGATCTGGGTGATTGTTGACAGGTTGACAAAGTCGGCACGTTTCATACCTATTAAGGAAACCGATGGACTCGAGCGGTTGGCTCGACTTTACCTTAAGGAGGTGGTTGCTCGGCACGGGGTGCCTGTCTCTATTATCTCTGATCGTGATTCTCGTTTTGCTTCGCGTTTCTAGAAGGCTCTGCACAAGGCTTTGGGTACTCAGTTGGATATGAGTATGACTTATCATCCGCAAACTGATGGACAGGGCGAGCGGACGATCCAAACCTTGGAAGACGTGCTTCGGGCATGTGTTATCGATTTTGGTAAGAGTTGGGAGATCCACCTACCGTTGGTAGAATTCTCTTACAACAACAGCTATCACTCTAGTATCAAGGCAGCTCCGTTCGAGGCTCTCTACGAACGGAAATGTCGATCACCTCTTTGTTGGGCCGAGGTGGGCGAGAGCCAACTCACTGGTCTGGAACTTGTGTACGAAACTTCGGAGAAAATCGTACAAATTCGTAACCGTTTGGCTGCTGCACGGGATCGTCAGAAGAGCTATGCCGATCGCCTTCGCAAACCTTTGGAGTTCCAGGTTGGGGACAGGGTACTTCTGAAAGTTTCACCATGGAAGGGCGTCATACGCTTTGGAATGCGTGGCAAGCTTAACCCTCGTTATGTCGGACCATTCGCAATCCTGGATCGGATTGGACCGGTGGCATACAGACTGGACCTACCGGCGGAGCTCGGTAGTATCCACAACGTTTTCCATGTGTCTAACTTGAAGAAGTGCTTGGCTGATGAATCTCTCATTGTACCACTGGAAGAGATCAAGGTTGATGATCGTCTTCGCATCGTAGAGGAACCTGTCGAGATTCTCGACTACAAGATTCGTAGCCTTCGTCAGAGTAAAATCCGCATTGTCAAAGTTCGTTGGAACTCGAACCGTGGACCGGAGTTCACGTGGGAACGGGAGGATCAGATGAAAGCTAAGTATCCTCATCTCTTTCCGAAGCGCGCATTCGAATCAAGACATGTTACTGCTGAAGCGGAATGAATCTCGGGTCGAGATTCCTTTCAACGTGGGGATGATGTGACATCCGGTAAATTTTCTTTTCATTTCGTTCGTTCTGTCTTTTTCATTTTTGGGTTTGTGCAATTTTCGGGATGAAAATTCTTTCAACGTGGGGATGATGTGACACCCGGCATATTTGGCTTAAACATTTTAGTAACATCTAAGTCTACCTTAGCGGGAAACGTTTATAAACGGACTTAACTGGGTTAGTTGAGTCAGGTCACGTTAGGATTGTCCAGGGTTCAATGATCTGGAGGATCTTTGGGAGTCGTTTTGGGAATACACTAGTACCGGGTCCCGTTGTCGGTGAAATTACATAAACTAATTAAGTGTACGTGTAGATTAATTGTCGTGTGGTGGATTATGTGCATAGATGTGTTTAAACGATGTGTAGATACTCATCCATGCTTAAATATGCTAAACATAGGCTAAGGTTGCATGCTCATATGTTAAGGTGCGTTAAAATGCGTTAAACACGACAAACTGAAAAACTAGAAAACATAGGTCCTGGTTCGACCACTTCGAGTGGGCGAACCTGGAAATATGTCTTGGTTCGACCCTTAGCAAAGGGGCGAACCTGGGATATGGAATTGAAAGAATTTCATTCGACCAAGTCAGGGTACATTCGACCCTGTGAAAGGGTCGAAGGAGGCTACATTCGACCAGGAACAAGGGTCGAAGGTGGACTAGTATAAATACCAAACTTTGTCATTTTTCACCATTTCACAAACCCTAACCGTCTCAAAACACTCTCAAACGATTTTAATCACTAAGGAAGGAGTTTTTGCTCTTCTTTATCATAATCTAACCTATCAACAACATCTAAACAAGAATCCAAGGTGTGTTCTTAATCCTAAATCTTTTTAAGGCATTTTAATTCGTTTTCATCTAACCCTAAATGTCCAGATCTGTTCTAAGGATGTTTTTATCAATAAAAACCATTTAAACACCTTTCTAAATCTAAACCCTATCATTAAACATAGGTTTTGTATCAATAAACATATGTTAATTGTGTGTTATGTGATGCTATGTGTTGTTGAATGATTTGCTGCTGTTCTAATGATAGAAACATGATCTAGGGTTGCCATTGATGTGGTTTATTGTTGTTTAGGGTTACAATTAGATAGATGATGATATTATGGGTATTTTGGGGATTTTTGGATAAATCTAAAGATTGTTACATGTTATCATTATTGATAGAACTATTGGGGGTTTCCATAAACACATTAAACAGAGCATATTGAGATGATTATGAAAGGATTTCAAAAAGTTTCTAAATTGGGTAATAATTCCATGCATGATGTGACATTTCCATAATTTTGCCATTTTGAGAAAGTGTTAAAACAAACTGGTAATTTGGGGCAAAATTGGTGGGGTTTTGTAGGTATAAGTTATTCATGCATGACTGCTGTGTTTGATGATGTTTCGCGATGTTTTGAATGTGTTTGAAGCGTTTTTAGGGAAACTTAGCTGACAGGGTCGAACCTGGGCTCATTCGACCAAACGAGTGGTCGAATGAGAGATTCTGTGACACCCCGCATTTTCAGGTTAATACTTTCACTGAACTCTAGTTAACTTACATGATACATTTTAGTTAACTTACGTTGTGCATGGGTAGATACTTAACTAGAGGTAGTTAAGTAGGCCTAACACATGTTAGAGGTTATTAACATATGTGTTAAATAGGATAAGTATTGTTTAACACACACATGAGTCCTGTATCCCGAACGTTGGTGAATAATAAACTTATGTGAAAACCATACGTGATTATGTGAACCTAAACCGAACACGTTAATAAAAATCATTAAAAGTGGAGCATGAGGTTGATTAGGGTCTTAACGCATGGGGTTACACTTGTTACGGTCCGAAATAACGAAAACGTCGATGGATAACGCGTCGGGAGGCGAAACGAAGCAAAAGCGCGCGCCTCGGACCTGTGAGCGGCCGCTCACAGGCTCCGAGCGGCCGCTCGAAACTACATGACGGGTTTAAACCGCCTCAAACTCATATTTAAACATCCTTAACCCCCATGCAACCCCCATACTCAACCCTAATCGTCCCCTTACTGCCCCACACGAATATTTCACTCCAAAAACTCCTGCTAAGGCTCAAGATCATCAATTGGGAGGCTCCAAGGCGCGCGATTGATTGAGTTGAAGAGCTAAGGGTATAACTTATGATTTCTTACGCTTTTACCTTATGTTTTTACTATAAAAATCATATAACAAGTTTGTCCAGGTCTGAAAGTATTTTATAAAAGTTAAAACATGATGATTACGAAGATTAAAAGGGTCAACCACATTGTTACATAATGAATGTTATATGTTTTGCATAATTATGCATGTTCTTGATGTTTTAGACTTCTAGGGTTTGTGAATAATGATGGTTGTGATATATAATTAGGGTTTTGATCAGATGTGGTTCTTACTAAAGTTGTATGATGATTATTAGGTGTTATTGATTGATAATATGCAACTAGGGTTTGATATAATTGATAATATTGCATGATCAGAATCTGGACTGATTCTGAATGTCGACTTGTAGGGTCTGTTTCGTGGCTTGAAAATAATTGGTTTGATCGATTCTTTGCATGATTGTAATGTACAAGGTCTTAGCTTTTCATAATGGGCAAAACCATCGAATTTGGACGTCGTTTGAGTCGTTTTTGAAATTTTAATTGATTAGGGGTCATATCAGATTTTCGGATTTGTAAATTGGGCTAACTTTAAATGGTCATAACTTGAGATTTACAAGGAGTTAGGTTATGAAATTTTTACAGTAGGTCAATACTGGAAAAATAGAGCTTTTCCAAGTGGATTCATCTCGTTTGGATGAATACACAATTTTTAAGAATTTTCCTACTAAACTGACCTGTTGAGGAAATTTTCTGAACACTGCTGTGTTGTACGAATTTTTATAATTTTTGTGTTTGGAATTAAGACAAAACAAAAATAGATATTGTTGAGTGAATCCCAAATAAAATTCAGTAAAAATTTGGGACTCTAATTCATTCGTTAAGTATTTTAAATAAATTGTTTTTCACAGCGCACAATCTGTCCTAAAAACACAGATTGTGTACGGGGTCTTTAAGTGGCTATTTGGAGTTCTATGTGGTGTGTAATTGACATGTACTTGTGTGAAAACTTGTATGAGATGTGTTTGATGCGTTAAACTTATAATAGTCACCACGATCACCAACGGGATACGTAGGACATACTTGTGCATGTAGAGTCACTAGGTGTCACTACACGATTTTGAAACTTTTAAGAATCGAATAAACGTGCTATGTGGTATATTGGTTATGCAAGTGTACTCACATAGTGACACATATAATAGGGAGTCGGTAGCGAGTCTCTATTACGTTGAAGTTTGGATGTTCTTGCTTGCAACCTAAGGTGAGTTTCACTACTCTTTTCTCAAAAGCATTTGTCTCGGGTTGAGACAACTTACTTAACGTTTCTAGTCCGGTTTGGGACTACTTTTTCACATCCCGGGTTTTGGGGTGCATGGTTCACGTGGTGAATCTATTTTTACTAATTCATATATATGTCCTTGATGAACTAAACCAAACACATCTTTTAAGTCCTTCAAAATACCGAATCAATTGCCGGTTGGGCAAGCGGGTTAATTAGTTGATAGCGCTATTAGGTCTAACAAACCTCACATCGTGCTGGGAGCACGGATGTGAACTATTAGCTTCAAACATAATCATTGTCGATGGACAATGATGCAAGGCATCCTTATCCCGGTTATGGGAACTTGTTCATTAGTAGTTCGGTATTCGCCGGTTTTAGTTATCATGAGTGGGCTAGCTACCCCTGACATTTGAATTAGCTATTGTTTACAGGGTCTGAGAGACCAATGCTGTACACTTGACTTTTGGGGTTTTGAGAACCTACACTTTTATTTACATCGCTTACTTATATTGTGAACTCACCAGCTTTATGTTGACACACGATTTACATGCTTTTGCAGGTAGTTAGCTTCCGGTGCCAGGATTAGAAAGCACCGTACACTTCACTGCATTTGGGCTCTCGGGCATACACATAAATTATATATTATGCTTTCGTATGGTTTTAATTTGGGCGCATTGTTTTGCGCATAGTTTTTAAAAAGGTTTAAATTTGGTTTACGCTTCCGCAGCTTAACTAAGCTTGGTTTTCGAAAACGAACTAAATGGTTTGGGCATTTAGAGTTCGTTCCTGTGACTTATGGCTATGGGATCCTGGTTTGTCATGCGCCTCGCGGTATAAACCCCACAGTGGAAATTTGAGGGTGTGACAGATTCCAGGGTCGAACCTGGGAAATGTTTGGGCGAACCAGATCAAACGGTCGAACGTGACATCAAACGGTCGAATGTGACACTAAACGGGCGAATGTGGCTTAAAAAGGGGCGAAGGAGGATTTATCTGCCTGGTTCGACCGTTCTGATGTAAAGATGAGATTTTTGATACAAACTAAGTGTTTTATGCTTGAACCTTGTGTGTAATCTATGTGTACTTGATTAGTTAGGGTAATGAGTCACCAACGGGATGTCGGGTCGGTATAGTATGTCGGTTGAACATTTAAACCCGTTTTAAAACATACTTGGTTACGATCTGGACAATCGGGGACTAGATAACCTTATGGTTATTAGTCAGAACACTTATGTGAACATTTTGATAGATCTCCGGTAGAGGGATTATCGAGGGCTTAACATTTTACTATTTACCGAGGAACGCAATCTAAGGTGAGTTCACGGCCCCACTTTTATAGCTTTAACTTTTGGGGGAGAAAACATGCGCTAAACTATTTTGGTAACATATGTCATACTATACTTTTTAACTTGGCATTGCTATACGATCTTTTAAAGTCCCGGGGAAAACCATGAATGTGCGGGGATGCACAATGGGAGAAGTGTGGATAGATCTATTGGGCGTGACCTGCCCCACTCGTCGGCTTGGAGGGCCGGGCGGGTGCATATTGTCTCGAACTGGTAACATTGGTATCATGCTGAACATTCGGGCTGAACATTGCTAAACATTTCTAAACGTGTCTAGTAATGATTTTCCAATCGTAGTAGTAATAAAACATACGCCTAGCTAGCGTACTTAGTGACAAGTCCATGAACACCGCCGGTTTTCCAATCATGCTGAACATTTGGTAACTTTTGGTAACTTATTGAACAAACCTGTGAACTCACCAGCATTATATGTTGACGTCTTTTTGGCATGTTTTTCTCAGGTCGCTAAGGTAGCAACAGAGGACTAGGCGCACGAGTCTGCATGGCGTCTAGGCTTAGTTTCATGTTTTTGAATCAAACAGTTGAACAATGTCGTACATGGTTTTGTAACTGGTTAAATGCTTCCGCTATGGTTTTATAAAATGAGAACTATGTTTTGAGTTTACATATTTCATATAGTGTTGTTTATTGTGACCGTTGACTTGGATCCTGGTTTGTCATGCGCCTCGCGGTAAAACTCCGGAAGTGAAAATTTAAGGGTGTGACAGAATCTCCCTTCCTTTCAATAGTAAGTTCCATCTCAACAAATTTGTTTATGAAAATCTTAAAACGGCATTGGTTCCACTTTCGTCCAATTGCTTTATAAACATAACCTTTTGGTAACATCTACATTTTTAATTACATTAAAAATATATATAATAGCAAAGACAATAATGTATAATGTACGTAAACTACTTACCAGATATTTCAATGATGAAGCAACACATCTATGACAAAAAGAGTCGACATGGTTTCCTTCAGCATCACTTGGAATAGACGTTAACAATGTCTTCCATTCATACAACTTTACATTTTCAGGTGTAATAGGAAACGCAGTCAATTTAAATGTATCATGGTTAACATGATCAAACATCAAAAAACTTTCTGCTGTCAGCTGTAAATCATCAACTATAGATTTCCATCCATTACAATAAACCCAATTTAAATCCCTGATTCCCAAATCTAGTTTCCAAGAACGACCATCATGAACTGTTATATTTACAGGACTTTCTTCATCTGACTTAGGCAAATACTTCCTTCCATAAGATGGACTTATTGTCTACAACAAACATCAAAAAAGTTCATCATAACAAACTTTTTTAAATAACTAAAATTACTTTTATTATTTGATAATAAATAATTTACCAAATGTAGGAGTTCTGGTATGTGAAGAATTTCAAAGAACGAATAATTCATGCTTCCTTATCTAATAAACAAATTATTGTAATCAATAATTGTAACATGAGAAAAAAATAATAAGGAAACATCATAGACCTACTTTTATTAAAAGAACTAATAATAACAGTTGCTGTATATCAATTTTTTTTAAAAGATGTACACATACACACATACAATTTATTACAGTCATTCCCTAAGTAAAAATACTTGATAATAAGGATTTAATTTATAATAACATAACATTAACATCAAAAATATAAAAATAAAGTAAAAAACTTACAAAAGGGTTTCAAAATAAAACCTGCTTTGAAAGAATTGTTGGATATCCTGAGTTCAGAAGGAAGGAGCTTGATTGTTGATGGTAATGTGAGGAATTGTACAGTCAAACACAGAGAAAAAAAGGAACACAAAACTTAGAGACAGGTTTACAAAAATAAAAATAAACAAAGAAATGATCACAATTCATCGATAGCTGCAATTTAATATTATAATATTACAAACAGTTAAAAGTATGTTTTCACAACAACTGTTAAATAACAGATGTTATTTAAAATGTTTGTGACACAGATGTTGCTCAATAGTTTTATTAAATTTATATAACTTCTTATATATTTTATTAAATCTTTCAATTTATATAACTTATTTTTTATTTTATTAAATAAAAATGGTCCACTAATGAAATTACTGATGATGTTAAATGTATTAATTACATGACCAATATTGGACACTATTTTATAATATTTTCAATTATTCAAATGTAAAAAGGAATCTTAAAATCAAAAGTCTGTTCAAACAACACCCATTAAATAACAGATATTATGAAAAATATATGTCTAACAGATGTGGATCAAAATCCATGTCCTTTCAATTTATGTAATTTGTTATTCATTTTAAAAAAATACAAAATTAATAACTTAAAGGTAAATTAAATAAGATAAAATATAATCGTAATATGTCAGAAAATTGAAAAGACATGGCTTAAAAAACACCCCTATCTAATAAGCAATTCAATAATTTAATATTAAAAATACTAACAAATGAATGAAGATTTATGGAAATACTACTCAAAAATTAAAGTTATTCACTATACTAAACAATATTGAACGATATTCGACAAGCTTTTCAATTATTAAACTGTTGAAATATCTGTTAAAGTCCAATGTCTATCTACGAAACATATATTAAATAAAAGATCTTATTTAAAGTATTTGTCTAAGAGATATTACTTAAAAAACGTTTCTTTTTAATTTATGTAACCTCTTACATCTATACTATATTATAATGCATGAGGGAAGGGTAGTTTAAGATACCCAAAAGTTAAGACCTTATTTTTCATTAATAACACTGAAATGAGGCTAAAATAGACATTCATACATTATTTACATTCAATACTCTATCTTAGTTACACTTTAATCCCTTAAACTTACTTAACTTTTGCTTATTTAAATTATAGTTAAACTTCTTTTTCTTATTTTAAGCAAACCATCCCCCATGATTTTTAAATAGTCATATTTTTTGCATGCGTTTATACTTTTATAAAAAAAATTACATCATAATAATGAGCATTTTATTATCTTTAATTTGAGTATAAGTATTGCTATTTTTTTATTTTAAAAATTTGTATGTGCTACGTGATTAACGATATCTAGGAGTGAGCAATAACTAAACCGTTCACCGAAGCCAAACAAAAAACAGACAAAACTGAACCAATATCTATTGAAAACTGAAAAAATCTTATATAACTTAAAATTGGTTATCGTTTTCTTTTTGTACCCTTAGTTAACCCAAATTAGTTAAACTGAAACAAACCCATTAATATATTCATAACAGAGTGTCCGCACGATGTGGTAGGGAACACATACACTTCTAATGGTTCATGGTTGGGTTAGGTTCTGTTAGCACTACTAGAAAATTGGGCTTTTGTCACCACATTTTCGGTCACATAACGGTAGCAATTGCTCTGTAGTAACCATTTTGCAACCGAAAATGCGGTAGCAAAAACCCCGTGTCTGTTGCCCTAATGCCACCAAATAGCTACCACTGTTGTATTTTGCTACCATAGTTTTGTGACCACAAAAATGGTTAAAATTATTGCTACCGCTTCTACAATGTTGTAGGAAGGTCTTTTACTACCGTTTTGGTACCATTTAGCCACCAATATTGCCACCATTTAGACACAATTTTTATTGAAAATTTACACATTTTTGTAACTGTCACCATTTAGTCTGTAACCATTTAGTCACCGCATTCATTGTAAATTTACTACCATTTAGCCACCATTTTCATTGAAAATTTTCTACCGTTTAACCACCACTTTCATTGAAATTTTGCTACCAATTAGCCACCACTTTCATTGAAAATTTGCTACCATATAATCACCACTTTCATTGAAAATTTGCTACCATTTAGCTTTGCTACAGGTTTTTTATCCTGTTTATTAATTCAATATTTCAATTACATTTTAAGAAAACTAAATTATATAAAACAGCCAAATAATACAAAATCTCAAATTATATAAAACAAATTTGTTAAAGTATTTCTAATTGTTAAAATCATATAAAAGACTAATAGAAACACCAACTAAAACATCAAATAACCAAAATTATCCATGAAAAACTTCAAAACATTCAAGTCTAAGTGTTTATAGCCTATTTTCGACCCGTATACTGAGCATCGCCTCTTTATCCGTATTACCCTTTTCTTTTTCAGCCACCAAGCCCACAATAATTCCTTCAAACCTTTCTTTATCTTCTTCTTTTTACTTAAAAAGCTCTTCGATAATCAAGTTCAACTTTTCAATCTACAAAACAAGAAATGAATATAATCAAGAAGTCGGAATTAACAAAAACAAACAGCAGTCCAGAAAAAAAAAATTTATTGTCATATACCCAAATACTCCTCTAATCAAGCATAATCATCCTTTATAAACTTACAGCATCCTTAGGTTGAAGAACGCGTTCAACATCCAAATAACCAACATTTGAATCAACAAGTATCATTCTACATGCTCCCACTTCAGGCCTGTCATCATTACTGTTGCCTGTTGGACACCTGTAATTTGTGTTTGGGAAGGGCGCTGAGGTCTACCTCTAAGCACCTTCCAGCATATTACCGGTAAGTTAAACAAGTACATGATAAACATACAAATTTAGAAGAAAAAAAATACTCTCGCCGTTCTCACCTGGTCGGCAACTGCATACAGAATAGCAATCATGAAGGGCAAGCAACAACAAAGAGCAATCCCAATTAAACATGCCAACGCAACACATAAGATGGCAAAGAACACATCAAATGCTTAAAACACCACGGTTAACCTGTAATCATGAGAAATTGTAATAATCAATGCTTCTGTGTTCTATACCGTAACAATATATTGGTTGAGCACATACCAATACAAACGTGGAGCATGGTGCAGAAGAATCTCACCACCAGAGACCATCCAGTAGAAGCCAATTATCCTCACATATGCTGGAACCAAGTCCGTCCTAATACAATCCAGCCATATCAAACATTACATATAAATACTCCTACTCAACACAAGACATTCCTTGAAATGTAGAAAAAGACTTCTGTAGTGAAGTGTAAAAACAAGAAAGATAACAAATTTGAACATACTTTGTTGGTTCTAGGCCCACAGCTTCACATAGTTCGTACAACTGATTAGCAACCATGTAGCGAACACGCCAAGACTTGCCCAGATTTAATACAAAAAAAAAACATTCAAATAGAAGCAACTGCCAAAACTAGAAATCCCTCTGGTCGGTCCACAACTGTGTACCCGAAACGAGCAGCTTCTGCACCTGCATCGGAACACACAATGCCCCTACCAAACTGCAAAACACAAGAGTTAGTGACACATGACATTGCACACATCGACATATTACATCGATATATACAAGATAACTTTAATGAAGTCGAAGATGACCTGTACCATATATCCTGAAACTGGGAGCGTGCATACAGCCGACAAGAATCCCTTATGCAAGTCCTTAAAATATTCGAACTTCGTGTACCTAAATATTAACAAATCAAAATGAAGATGCAAATACAAGAATCTTTTTTAAACTAATCATGGTTTCTTTGACGATTCTTACCACACCATAGAATAACTTTATTTGGAAGCTTTTCTATTTCAATGTCGTGAACGCAATTGAACCAAAATCTGGTTTCTCACATGATCTGCAAGAACTTGATGATCTTAGAAGATAAAAGGCCTTGTAGAGTGTATCATAGTGAACCATCTTTGACTAAAGTCCAACCACATAGCATCATATTTCTGTTCATTTTCCTTTGTATTCATTAGCTCAAACATATGAAAATATAGTTAATGAAGATTTATATTGAATAAAGTAGCTCAAACAAATTAATGTATAAATTTCCAAATTATCTGTTGTAGACAAAACTAATTTAGAAATATGGTGCAACTGTTTGGTGCTTGGAAAGCAGTTAATTAGCAAAAAAAAATCCATCTCATGTGACAAGGAACACAAAAATAGAACATATGCATTTTTAACTGTTTCATGTTAAACAAAGAGTTTTCCACTTCAAAATTACTTTAAATCATGCTACTTTCATATCATCATATGAAACTTGACACCACTCATATCAAAGCCTAGAAATCCCAAAAACTCTAAATGTAATGTATTGAATTAACAACAAAGATAGAAGATCATCAGGAACCTCAAAGCAAGAATTTGACACTGACTGAACATCGTAAATAAGATTAAAAAAAAAAGATACCAAGTAACATGTACCTCAAATCTCAATCTGGAACCTCGAGCAAGAATTTGACACCAACTAAACTTCATTCCCCTGGCGTGGCCGCCGTTTTTCGCGTCACCCTACTATCTTTCATCTATCCACCGTCGCACCATCCACCTTACAGCAAACCCCACCATTAACAGAATCTAGATCTACATCATTAATGATTAAACACAAAAATCAAAATAAATTAGGTCTAAACAGAGGAGTGTTGAATACCTGACTGAATTAACTTTGAGATTGAAACAAACCTGAATCTGATGGGTGATTCAAAGCAGTAGCGTAACTTTCCGATTCAACGCAGGACGATTGGGCGAGGGAATCATACGAAAGAACTTAGGTTAGGGTTACGATTGGGTGATGGTTTCAAAGCAGGAGGATTTTTTGTTGAGTTTGCTTTTAAATAATAGTTAGGGTTAGGGATGATGAGGGTTGGGAATGATAATTTGTGTTTTGTTTTAGAACTTATTATGGGATTTGGGAATGATGAGGGTTGGTACGATGACACACAATATTTTAGTGAGGAGGGGCGGGATTTATTTATGGGAGGGAAACAGAATTTTTAAAATCATGGCATCAAAAGATGACATACAAACATTTTACACCGTCATGTTTTTTATTTCTTGACACTACATTCTTGACACACAAAATAACATGTAATTAACCTTTTTTTTTTGAACATTCAAACGGGACCACTTTTATTCATTCGCCAAAAATTACACCACAACATCACCCGAGCCCAATTAGCGAGGGGACTACCCGAGCCAAACCAACATAAAAACATTAAAAAGATAATTACAAAAACGACAATCGCCCCAAGCATACATATACACTTAACCCCTATTCCATTTTACTATCCGTTGTCAAAGACCGAGAAGTCCCACCATTTTTCTTTGTCCAAGTCCGCCATGTTGCCCCTCTTGGTCATCCACCAATAGGACTCTAGTTTAACTTCATCAATTAGTTTTGGTGTCACTGTGTTCGCGTTATTGAACACTTTATTGTTCCTACACAACATGTAATTAACTAACCAATTTTTTTAAACCATGACAATTTTTTATAACATACGCTTTTGAGTGTCATAAATAAGCGCGTGTCATAAGATGCGCGTCAGGAAAGGCCCTTTTTGTAGTAGTGGGTTAAACGCAAAACCTATTAAAATCGTGTAGGTTCGTGTCGTGTTATTATGTCCGTGTCTGAAATTGCCTGCCCTAGGTGGGATGGTTATGTTACAAACGCTTATTATATTTTTTTAGTTGTGCAATAAATAAAGTAGTTGTTACAACCAGTGTAATTACTATCATTGGGCCTAACTGACCATCATTGGATGTAACTAACCATCATTGGGCTTACTGATCATCATTGGATCCAACTGACCATTATTGGTTTAATTAACCATCATTGGATCTAATTGACGATCGTTGGTTCTAGTCGGACGCCACGAGATTGAACAGTTTCCCGCCATTCCATACAAGAGCTCTATCTCTCCCTCTCTCTACAAAACATGAAAAGGCGAATGAAGGTTATGTCTTTTTTTTATAATGCCAAAGGTTACTTTTAGGCCCCTTTAGTTCCACCTATTAGTAAATTGTTCTAAAAAGGCATTTTAGACATTCAATAAATGATGAAACGATCCCCACTTTATTCTTTTTAATCCTTAATTAGGCGCCAAACTTTTTTAGCAATGCATCGAAAAAATTGGGTAATTCATTTTGTATAATAATCATTTAGCGAAATTTTAGGATGTTACACACCTCAAAGAAAGGTGTGGATGTTATATTATATACCCTTCTTTAAGGCATTTACAAGATAAGAGACTTGAACGGTTTACGTTTCTATGAGCTTTACATGCATTGTCTATGATTTATTGATATATGTTAATTTCTTACTTGGATTGTATATATTTTTTGATATATGTTAATTTCTTAGCAAAATTCATGTATTGTATATGATTTATTGATAAGTATTAATTCTTAGCAAAAGAGAGTTTGATATTTATTTAAAATTAAAATTTTAGAATCTACATTTTGATTGATGACAACGATTTAGTAATATCACAATAGTTTTTGTGTATGTGTGTTTGTGTCTATAAATATCTAACTAAGTCTATAAATATCTAACTAATTGACAACTATTGGGTCTCCCTAACCATCATTGGGCCTAACTGACCATCGTTGGATGTAACTAACCATCATTGAGCTTACTGACCATCATTGGATCCAACTGATGATCATTGGTTCTAATTGACCATCGTTATGCCTATTGATCATCATCGGGTCCAATTCACCACCATTGGGTCTAAGTGACAATGATTGGATCTAAATGACCATCATTGAACCTAACTGGCCATCATTGAATCCAACTGACGATCATTGGTTCAATTAACCATCATTGGATCTAATTGACCATCATTGGGCCTAATTGACCATCATCGGGTCTAGTTGACCATCATCGGGTCTAAATGACCATCATCAGGTCTAAATGACCATCATTGGGTCTAAGTGACAATGATTGGATCTACCTGACCATCATTGGGCCTACCAACCATCATTGGATCTAACTGACCATCATTAGGCCTAACTGACCATCTTGGATCCAACTAACCATCATTGGTGTAATTAACCATCATTGGATCTAATTGACCATCAATGGATCTAAATGACGATCATTAATTCTAATTAACCATCAACGGGCCCAATTGACCATCATCGGGCCTAATTGACCATCATTGGGTCTAAATGACCTTCATTGGGTCTAAGTGACAATGATTCAATCTAACTAGCCATCTTTGGGCCTAACTGACCATCATTAGATCCAATTGATCATCATTGGATCTATATCTAATTGACAATAAAATATTTATAGTTATTAGTTTTGTTTCTTTCATTAAGGGTCGCTACTAAATGACACATTTTTTCGGTAAAGTGTGGCTAAAGGTTTTCAAAAGATGTGTTTTTGGTCACATGAAAAAAAAATCCAAAATATCGTGTTTTTGTTACTTTATTTGATGTTTTTTTATAAATTTTTATTTTTCATTTCTTTCTTATTATTTTTCTCATGAATTTACAACAAAAAATAAACGGTGTCAAAATTTGCAACCGATTAGTTAACTTATTTTATAATACATATTTTGGTGTAAAATCGGTTGCTATATTTGCTACCATTTTTCTAGGTAGCAACTTTTGGTGACAATAGCACAGTTTTATGGTGGCTAATATGGTAGCAATTTAGTTTCAAAATAGGTCCGTAAATTTGCTACCGCTAAGGTGGTCACAATTCAATAGGTTTGTTGTTTTTTCTTATAAATTATTATTTTTTAATTCTTTCTTATTATTTTTCTCACGAATTTATCACCAAAAATAAACGGTGTCAAATTTTGCAACCGATTAGTTACCTTATCTTATAATACGTATTTTGGTGTAAAATCGGTTGCTAAATTTGCTACCATTTTTCTAGGTTGCAACTTTTGGTGACAATAGCCAAGTTTTCTAGTAGTGTAGGTTATAAGCCTCAACCGAAACAAAAATCGACATTATCGGTTTATCGATCTTGTTAACCAACCGGTTGATTGGTTCAGTCTATTTGGTTAGGTTGTTGTTTTTAATTCGGTTTAATTAATTTTGTTTAATAACCAAAACCAAACTTTGGTTAAAATTTTGCTTAGAAACACATGAAATGAAGGTATAAATACATGTAATGGATGAATAGAAGATATAAACGTATGAATGGTTCAATTTTGGTTTGTTAATTTTGGTTAACTTAGGCTACAAAAAACCGATATTAGGTTAACTCGGTTTTGGCTAATTTTCAGTTTGGTTTTGTATGTTTTTGTTCGATTTCAATTGAGATTCAATTATTGTTTTTTTAACATAAACTTTCATTAACACAAGGACGCGTTCTCAAAACAAGGACACCCACCAAAACTTACAAACAATACAATGGGTATTTCACCCAATCATTCCAAACAACATCTTTGAACCAAGTACGATGTTTAAACCAAAAGAAAGAAATAACCTTCACCGAAGCCACCAAATCAAAAACCCGAGGAAGCGTACTTTGAACCTAGATTCAGTTATTGTTTACCCCTAGATATTGTTAATCACATAAAAAATCAATTTTTTAATGAAAAGTATATAGCAAATTATACTCTAATATGGTTTGAAGCTGAGTAGATAGGTTTATGAATTGTAGTGGCGGTATAAATATAGGGGGTTTTGAATTTTTTAGCTTTTATAACTAGGCCTGTAAACGAACCGAACGAACACGTTGTTCGTGTTTGTTCATTTAATTTAACTAAACACGAACACATAATCAAACACATTTTTGTGTTCATGTTCGTTCATTAAAAAAAATTGTAATGTTCTTGTTCGTTTAAAACCTAAGCGAACAGTTCATGAATGAACATAAACGGATGTTCATGAACATAATAAATGTGAACGATTTTGTATTACTAAAAAAAACCCATTTACTAATTGGTTATGAAGTTATACAAGTTGCTAAAGCCCAATTTATGTATATATTTATGTAAATATAACTACGTATGTAATTAATAAACTTAAACGGACATAAATAAATGAATATAAACTGACGTTCACGAACATAAATGGACAAACTCAACGTTTGTTCATGTTTGTTCATTTAACTAAACAAACAAATTTTTTGTTCGTGTTTGTTCGTTTGTTAAATAAACGACATAAACGAACTTCTTGCCGAACAAGTTCATGAACATTTGGTTCGTTTATAGGCCTATTTTTACCTCTATTTCATATATTTATACCTCTATTTCATGTACTTCTAGGCAAAAATAGTTAGCCAAAGTTTGTTTTTGTTATTCACCAAAATTAACTAAACCGGACTAAAAACCGATTATCTAACAATACTAACCGAACCAAGGAACAAATCGTTTAATAAGATTGATTAACCAAACCATACACACCATTAGAAACATTTGTGTTCCCCGCTACATCGCGCGGGCACTCTACTAGTATATATTATAATATAACATTTCATAAATTTTGAAAAGACAAAGATTTAAAAACCGCCAAAAATCGTTTGAATTAATTAAAACATATTTTCTAAAAACTGATAACGATTTGATTACCATCCACAACGCCTTAACTTCCAGCCCACACCCACAAATCGTTTGAATTAACTTAAGCATATCTTCTATAAATTAAATAACAAAAAATAGAATCATAAAATGTCAGCAAAATTGAAAAGACATGTCTTTAAAAAAAGACCCCAAAACAATAAGTGCAATTCAATATTTTAATAGTAGAAGTAATAATGACAAATTTTGTCAAGATTACTCAAAAATTACACTTTACTCCTTATAGAAACCAATACTGAATACTATTTTTCAGAATTTTTTAATTTTTTAAACATTGAAAGCTCTCTAACAGCCAAAATGTCGTTTCTCACAACATCTGTTAAATAACATACGTTATTTAAAATATTTCTCTAAAATATATTGGTTAAAAACTATCTCTTTTCAATTTATATAATTACTTGTTTATTTTACTAAATAATGAATTAATAAATTAACGATGTATTACATAAGAAAAACTAATCATAAGATGTCTTTAAATTTTAAAAGTCCTGTCTTGAAAAACCGCACCAAATCATCTATATTTATTTAAATATTTAATACTTTTTATATATATCTTTTAAAAACTCACAGCAATATTATTACCAATCCACATCGCTTCAACTTCCAAATCTACTCCGATATTCGCCTACAAAATTGCTATAAAACGAAGAATACTATAACACATCTACGGAACATATCTTTAAATCGTTTCTATTTATATAAATATATAATAATTTCAATTTATATAACTTCTAATTTATTTTACTAAATAAAAAAATAATAAATAAATGATGGATTAAAAGAGAAAAAAATGTAATCATAACATGTCATTAAATTTAACAAGACATGTGTTGAAAAACCGCCCAAACGTCTGTATTTATTAAAATATATATATATATATATATATGTAATTATTTAAAAATATATCTTCTAAAAACTGGAAGCGATTTGATTAGTATCCACATCAATTTAACTTCCAAACCCAGTCCCCCATTACCTTACAAAGCTTCCATAAATCGAAGAATAGTGTAACATATCTAGGGCACATAACCTTTCTTTTTCGTATTTATCTTTCCCAACTAAATTATCAATCCCAATTCCCAAAACTAAAGAGAAAAAATGACAGAAAATAGTGAATTATCCATATGGTGGTATGAGAAAAAGAAGTTCTTGTTGATGTTCACTAACAACCAAAAGAAAATTTACTATTCCCCTGAAGGAATAATTGCCGACTGTAGCAAACAAATTCTGAAAAAAATGTTGAAATTGGTACTCATACGAGTTGGGAAAACGAAAAATCACTCAAGCTTGTTAGAAAACTTAAGAGGATGTTCAAAAATTGTGAACTTTGTGATGTGATTTCATAGGAGTTCCTATCAGATAATTTTGAACTCAGGATTAAGTTTGATGATGGCAACACAGGATACTTCACACCTCAAAACATCTGTTTCTCAGATGATGTGGATTTTCTGAAAAAATTATCAGAAAAACTATTGCTGAACCCAACTGGAGCAGAGTTTGGTGTCAATCTGGAGAAGACGGTGAAGGCTCAAGTAGACCTGTGGGAAGGAAGAGACGCCAAAGCAAATGAAGACGAAGAACCAAATGATGCACACTCAGGTGAAGATGATGACGACACGGAGGTAGCGGACATGACGGTTGAAACAGAGGATGTGACAAACTTTATGGTTTAATCTTTTTAATGGGCAATACTTAATGAATTAGAATTTCAAGTTTATGTTGGTTTGTGCGTTTTTTTTTTCTCTTGACTTTAATGATTGTAATTTAATCTTCTGATTTAATGGCCAACTTTTTGTTAATGATAGTATGATAAGCCTTTTTTGTTTAAAACATAGGTAAAATCAATAATCTTTTTGATTGTGACAATTGGTTTGTTAATCTATATTTTTCTAATTTTTTTTTTAAAAAAAATACATCTACTGAATTTATAAACTGAAATCAATATGATCTTAGCATTAAAATATGTTATGCAATACGCTGTAAAAAGATCCATAAAACACCAAAGTCTGCTTCAAAAACCGATGTCAAAAGGCCTGCTGGATTGTTTTTACAACTGTTAATAGCTTCAAAAGGTCTATTGCTATCAAACAGTTTGAAATTAACAATAGACTGTTTTGCACATTGTTTGTTGCTATATATTCTACTAAATTTATATTCTACAACAGATGTACGGTAACAAAATATAAAACATGTCAAATTTAAACCAACTTAGCAAGAACATATATTTTTTATTCTAATTGTTCATAGCAGATGTTACAATATAACTCTTTATAACACTCTGCTAAATTATAAACTTCTGCTATCTTAAAATAATATTTGAATTTGAATGCTAATTAAATGTAACAAACAGATGTTACAAAATACTTTGAAAACATTGTTATCATACAACTTTTTCATACAATATGTATTGTTAACAGATAATAAAGCAGCTAAAAATAGAATAGAACATCAAACAATACTACAACAGATGTTGATAAAAAATATTAAAATAACTATTTCAGCTTGAATCTTAAATACCTGAAAAGAAAAATAAAGAAAACATAAGGATCAAACAGATAACATGTTAATTAAAACTCCAAAAGATTTAAAAAAAACACCAAAACCTTTTGTGAACGAAACTTGAAGCTTTGAAGAAAACCACAACACTTTCTTGATACAAAACTGAATCATATCAACATTAAAATAACCATAAATAAAAACTTGAAGATCAATAACAAAACATTTATAATCAATTAAATTAAATATTAAATAAATAATAATACAGAAACCAAAAGATTTGAAGAGAGTAATAAAAAAACAACAGATTTGAAGAAAAGCACAAAACTTTGTTCAAGGAAACTTGAATATTATGTACCTGAAAATAAAAATAAACAAAAACATTAGGATCGGAAAAATAATATATAAATTTATTAAAATTCAAAAAGTTTTTAAAAAAATACACAACACTTTTCTGATAGAAAATTGAAGCATATGAACCTGAAAAATAACCATAAACAAAAAATTAGCATGAATAACAGAATATGTAAATTTATTAAATTAAAGAGAATAACGGAAAACCAAAAGCTTTGAAAAAAAGCAAAAAACTTTCTTGATTACAAAACTGAATGATATAAACCTGAAAATAAGCATAAACAACACTTTTCTGATAGAAAATTGAAGCGTATTAACCTGAAAAATAACCGTAAACAAAAATTTAGGATGAATAACAGAATATGTAAATTTATTAAATTAAAGAGAATAACCAAAAACCAAAAGCTTTGACGGAAAGCAAAAAACTTTATTGATTACAAAATTGAATGATATAAACCTAAAAATAAGCATAAAAAAACATCAGGATGAAACACAAAACATGTATAATCAAAACCCAACAGATAGAAACTTGAAAATTATGAACCTGAAAATAAGCATAAACAAAAACATCTTTATTACACTTTTCTGATAGAAACATGATAGTTATGAACCTGAATATAATCATAAACAAAAAATTAGTATGAAACACAGAACATGTAAATTATTAATTTAATTAAATAAATAATAGGATCACTTCATTGTTTATAATCATCAATTTGAAGACGATTATGTTTTCATATATTTATATTTTTTATATTTATATTTATTTATATTAAAAAAGAATTGTGAGAGAGTGGAGGTATTAGCTGGTCTGATGATTCTTGCCTTCTCTGTCCATTTATATAGATGAGAGTAATTAAGTGAGGGCAGGCTAATTCAAATTTTGAATTTGGAGCTTAAAATTAAAAGTTGTATGCTTTCTCTCTCTTTAAACATCTGTCGATTTTGACTCGTTATACTAAACAAATGTTGTTGAGTGTATGTGCTATTAGGATCGTATAATCAACAAAGAATGATCAAACAAGTTTGTTTTAGGTGCGGAATCCCTAAAACAATCACAAAATGATAATCAAACAGATCAAAACACGTAAATCATCATTTCAAAGCTTTTTCATTTATTACGAACTCAATTACACGTTTACAGATTGAAAGTAACAGGGTATGAACGTGAATTAAGCTAAATAATATCCTAGAGAGAGAATCAGAAAGTGGAGGGAATAAAATGACTCAAAGTTACATTCAAAAAATCAGCTTGAGTATTTATAGACTGCACATTCGCCCAAACTGTTCGTGCGAATGTGCAGGTTCGACCATATCAACTGGTCGAACCAAGCCATACATAAAAAACTATTCTACCTTCGTCCAAAACCACTCCTTCGTACCTTCTAATTCTCCTTCGACCAAAACAACTGCTTCCTTCGCACCTATCAAATCTCATTCGCACCTTCGACATTGAACAAAAACAAGTTTATTGAAAAATCCGAAGCACTAGTCGCACAAATGCATCTACAAACTCCCCCTCGACTATTGCTTGGATTGCTGTCGACATTCTTCGTCCATTCTGATGTTCATCAACTTGATATGCCTCTGAATCTTCTGTTCTCTAGTCAATACCGGTTCATGAAATTGCTTCGGCTTCGTCTTTTTCACTTCAGGCACCTTCTGTTTCTCTACAAACCTCCCAAGCTTCTTGTCATAATCATATCCGGCGTTTATATCATACGCAAAGCACAGAAATACCACACGTTGGTATTTGCCTGCTTGTTCAGCATCTTTAACTTCAGAATAGATCGGATTATAGAACAACATTATTATATCCTCATGTGAACAGTTAATCAACCACATGGGATCAAAAATGTGTATCTTCTTGAAGTTCTTTTCTTCATCTTTCAGCACGATCACAGCCTCTGCTATCTTCCAATCATAATACCACCAAATAAAGTCTTTGGCGAAGTGTTGTGGAATTGGCAACAAAGGAATCTTCTTCAACACTCGCGGTGGCTTATACTTCAACGTCACTTTGGGCATTCCAGTAATCATATCAATATCCTTTTTATGAACAATTCGTTTTGGATATTGTGGTTCTAATAAATCCCACTTAGTTCGGCTTTCTCTCGTCATCTTCTCAGCAAAGTATGTAATTTGACTATTTGACGCTCCCGTTAAACGGTGACGACAAATATCACGAATAGCCCAGTAAGGAAGAGTCTTCAAATGATGAAATTTATCAAAATATAAGATCCCCTTCTCCCACTTCACTGCTATGCATTTCAATTGCTTAACAAACTTCCAGGCCAATGCACGACCTTTGAAAATTCCACTGTGAAGTTTGTAAAAGCTACCTTGTATCTCAGCTTTCGGACGGTTATTCTCCTTCTCTTTCAATTTCCTCAAAAACTCTTTCAAATTATCAGATTGCTCGAATCGTGGTTTATTATGCCCTTTGAATATCTCATCTTCAAACACTTTGCTCTTTTCTTTAGCAAGTTTCTCGGCCTGGTTTAGCACTTCATCAGAAAAACCAGGAAATCCAGAATCTTGATCATTCTTAAAGTATTGTGGATATTCCTCAGTCGTTATATCTTCCATCTCAACTTCTTCAAAAGCAGGAACGTCACGGTCATCAGAATGATTCCCGGCTTCCTTTTCAGGTATCTTTGGAATGTAATTATCAGCAAGTAACTCTTCCAAGGTTTTTCCAACCTGTCTAGCTAAACCTTCAAGTATTTCCTTAGAAATCGCCGCAGAAACCTCTCCATCTTCTAGATATGGGTCATCAAACTCCAACTCAAACAGCTTATTGCTAGACTCGAATATTTCTGGAAACCTGCTTGTCATGTCAATCATCCAGACTCGATCTGTAAGCATCTGGCGATACATGTGCTTGTCTTCTTCAGATAAAGACTGCAGTTTTTCATTCCAGAAAATATCATCATCTACATTTTCACCTAGAGTCTTAGAGCTTGACTCTCCACCTTTGCTCGAATCACGCTTCTCATATGTATACTTCTCAGCGTTGTCATCATCATCATCATCACTATCAAAAGCAAAGTTGTTTCCATCACTCGATCCACCATCTGAACCACCATCATCTCCATCATCTTTCTTCTTTTTCTTTTGAGGATCGTTACCAGCATCTTCATCAAGATCTTCATCCTCTTCATCGTCAGATAGTTCATAATCAACTTTCTCTTCTTCTTGTTCTTTATCTTCTTCACCAGCTTGAAGTAGAGGAGCTCGAGAGTACAAGTCTTTTATCAAATCATCCATGTGCTTGTTACTCTTCTTCGGCTATTTGTTCTCCTCTTTCAAGACTATTATCCGTCTGGTGTTTCTTTGCTCGTGCTTCAGCAACTTCTTGTTCTCTTTCTTTAACTTCTTGATTGTTTTCTTCAATTCTTCACTGTTATCATGGGATGTGACTACAGCTTCCAACATCTTTCGATCATTCGACTTCAATTGCTCAATCTCTGTTTGCTGTTTGTTGATAATGCTCATCATTTCAGATAGCCTTTGATTCACAGCAGTCATTACGTCACTATAAACTGTGACCTTCTTCTTAACAGGCACTTCAGCAACTTCAGGCAGTTTGCCTTACCTCATCTTCTTGAGCACATTATCTAACGCTTCATTGAACTCATCAACAGGTACATCATCTCCCTGTTGTGTGCTCGAAGTAGTTGCAGTCTTTTGTTTCTTTGATATAGGTGCAGTAACCGGTGACTTGGAACTAGAAGCTGGTGGTAGTTTCTTACCAGCAATGAGCGATTCAATCTCCCTCAATCTCTTTTGACTTGGTTTCTCTTGTTTCTTGTCCTGAGGCTTCTTCTTTGATTTCACAGCCTGTACAGGTGAACCAGGAAAATCTTCTTCTACATTCAGAGTCACTTCATCTTCATCAATAGGAATTGGACTCTTAGTACCTTGATCTTCAACAGACTGACTAACAGACTCACCAGCCACAGTGGCCTTGGGCGTGGTAGTCTTTAGCGTTTCAGTTTCCGAATCCCAGCGTTCATCTTCTTGCGTCTCCTCAGAATCAATCGACGCCTCATCCACAATATGCAAACCCTTCTTTGCCATTGTCTTATTTCGTCTCGGTGTACTCTTCTTCTTTGCAGGTTCAGGTACAACATCTAGTCTGATCTCTTTCTCCTTACCCTTTCCACTCTTAGCACCGACATTAACAACCTGTCTCTTGCGCTTCGCCTCTGGATCAACAGGATGTAATGGGTCATCTGGATCTGAATCACTGTTAGCATGTCTTACAAGCCCTTCACCTGGATCTGTATAGTCAATCCTTGCTAGATGTCCAAATAAACGCCTTACAGGTGGACGTCCATTGACAGACAATCCTTTGTAAGCTTTCATCCTAGCAAGTGTATTGATCGACATATGTTCCTGAACAACAATATGCTTAGGATCCCTCTTCAAGTCTTTGTATTTGTTATCAAATACCATCTGGAGGAAACGAGGATATAGCAAAAACTTCAGATTCCTCGTGCCGTTCACAGGCTCCAACAAGTGTTCCATTAGCATTCTTGACACATTGAATGGTTTGTTCAATACCAGGGCTACCATCATAGAGCTAATACTCTTGCGCATCAAGTCATATCCTCCAGCGGCTGATCCAAAGACATGTATCAAAACATGTGCCAAATATTTGAATTGAGGACACAGTTTTCCCTTGTGCAATGAACCATCAGTGATCGGTCCATTGTACTTCATCCTCAGGAAGCACTTTCGCTGATCCATGAAACTAAGCTCCTTGGGATCCGTCTTCTCATCTTGCAAATTCAATGCTTCTCTAATATCCTGCTCACATACAATTATCCTCTGCCCTTGGATCTTGCTAATCACGGATGACTCGCAATTCCAGAAATCTAGCTTTGCTTCTGTCCAGAATTCTTGCATCATATCTCTGTAAATAATAGTAGGTGTAGCAATCGCGTCTATCACCCTACTCCTCTTCAAGAATTCAATGATCTCGATAAACTCAGTGTACTTTTTAACTTCTCCAAGATACGCACAGCAATTATGCGCATTCTCGAAGGTTAAAAGCTCTTCAGTAGCTTTCTTAGCAGGTTGTGAGGATGATCCGGCTTGCTCAGTAGTCTTCTCCTGCTCAGACATGGTTTGATCTGCAAAACAAAACAAAGAAACATGTTAAAAATCGACAAAAATTCAAACCTTGAAAATTTGGTAATTAACCTTCTCATTCGCCCAAACGGGGGTGCGAATGTGAAAAACACGGTACGAATGTGAAAATTTAATGGTACGAATGTAAAAATTTTGATAAAAAGTTTCATTCGCCCACAAGATTTTCATTCGACCAGTTAATCATCTCCTTCGCCCATTCGAAAGGTGCGAAGGAGTCTGTTCATATTTTTGAATTTTCAATTCTGAATTATATGGTTTCTGATCATGTAATTTTGATTTGTTTGGCAAGTAACAATGCCGATTAATGTTTTTAAACCAACAATTCCATCAGTTAATCATTATATCAGTGCTTTCTACTTAAACTAGGGTTCGAAATAAAACTGATGATCAATTGATCAATCTGATGATTTTGAATCCTTGATTTATGAATTTTCTCCCCCTAAAACACAGATATAATGATTCCTTATTATCAATTGCAACAATGAACATTGTTTGATCAGTGTTTAAGATTCTAGGGCTCAAAACAGATAAACAGCGATTAGTCCTTGAAACTGAGATGTTAACCTGTAAAATTTAGTGGAAAATGATCAGTGATGAGAGACGAACACAATGATATAGCACAAATCAACAGGGCAACAAGGTGAGGTTAGAGAGAAAATTTTGAAAAATTTATGTAATGGTTCGAATGAGACTGAGAGATTATATATAGGCATATTCCTTCGACCGTTCTTACAGGTCGAATGAGAAACTTTGGTCTCCTTCGACCCTAGTTAAAGGTTCGAATGAGGCAAAAGGATTCGAATGAAACACATGTTCAAGAACACTCTCCTTCGCCCGTTTTAAACATACGAAGGAACATGAAAAATCCCACATTCGACCAAACGAATGGGCGAACGAGAATTGGGATTTTTGATAAATATTTCAAATCTCAAAAACGAGTCCCGTTCCAATTATTTTTCAACTTTTAAGCAACCAACATTCACATTTTCACATTTAAAAGATTACAAAGCTCAAATGGTGCAACAAGGTTTAGAAAATCGATATCAACCACCATCAGCTATCAAAAAGAAAATGGAAATGAAAAATCTTTTTGGATTTTCTAAAGTTTATGCATAAAACACACCTAAAATCTTTTTGAGTTTTGTAATTTTTAACGAGAAAATAAAATGCAGAAATGTAAATGAAAAACAGTAAATGTTTTTGTGAATTCCGGTAAAGGGATCATATCAGTTATTGAGAAATCTGATCACACCGTTGATCTTTTTGAATTATTATCATTAAAGACAATGTGTGATCTGGCAACTGCTGATATTGTGATCCACATAAACTCACATGCAGACTTTTGTGTAGTGCTTTAAACTGATATGATATTTATAGTATAAACATAATTGTTTGTGGTTCCCACGCACACGACATACTCCCGTATCAAGAAGTAAATGCACAAAGACTCATTGTAAAGCGTGATTATGCTTTTGTCATCTGTAATTTACAAGGTATAATGCACAGAGGTATACAGGTCAGCAAATTAATGCAGCAAAGTAACATATGCACTGTACCAGGTTGAGCACTGATATTAATCATGATTTGCATCAGTGATTAATACGATGTAATAGATAATCTTTGATCATCATAAAACATGGAAAGTTCCTCAATTCGGTAACTTTAGGATTTGGCATAAAGCTCTTTTATAAAGACACCCTGTCTGATCTAGGTCCGTAATGACTTACAGCAGAAGATCAGAGAGGCTATCCCCAGACAACTAATAACATAACGACCCTAAACCTCCGAGTTTTGTACAAATACCCTATTAAACGAAATTATGGTACTAAGACCATATGCCCATGAGGAGTTCATCCACATACCAATTCGTTTGATATGTATGTATCAGGCACGCAGTATTAGGTCTACGAAGCCTATCAGCACATCGCACAGACTCAGACACACGCCCTATATAGCAGTACATTACTTAGAATGTGTCAGATCCCCACTGATGTACTATCATTTCCCTTTTTATTCCAGGAAATCATTTTTGATTTTTCTAATTTTTATAAATTTTTGAATTTACTGTTCCCAAGGATAAGCTGGAGCATTTCAAATATGTGACTGCCCAGATATCGTTTGTTCACAGAAATCTGACGGCATTAATCTAAGGGAAGAAGATATAGCAGTCAGCAAAGAAATTTTCTAATTTTTATGGATTTTGAAATTTTTCATTGTTTTTGGTTTTTCGGAATTTTTCTGAAAAACAGTAAAAATTTAAACCAAAAAGTGATAGACTGAGGTGGTGATCAGTCTTGTTTTTCTTTAATACCATTAGCTTTTAAAAGATAATCATATCTGGATTTGTCAAAAGCTTTGGTAAAAAGATCTGCGCGTTGGTAATCAGTGTGGATTTTGACCATATCGATCAACTCTTTAGCATAACAATCACGGATAAAATGATATTTAATCCGGATATGTTTAGCTTTTGAGTGATTTACTAAGTCTTTTGTTAATGCGATTGCGGCTTCATTATCACAGTAAATAGGGGTTTTAAGAAATTGCAAACCGTAGTCCACCATCTGTTGTTGGATCCAAAGAACCTGTGAGCAGCAGCTCGATGCTGAAACGTATTCTGCTTCACATGTGGATAGTGCAACTGCGGTTTGTTTCTTGCATTGCCAGGTCACGATCCTGCTCCCCATAAACTGACATCCAGCCGTTGTGGATTTGTTGTCTTTGTCACAGCCGCCCCAATCTGCATCAGTAAAAGCGATTAGGTCAAAATTATCATCATGAGGGTACCAAAGTCCTTTCGATGGACAACCCTTCAGATATCTAAGGATACGCTTGACAGCTGCAAGATGACTCTGTTTCGGCTTCGACTGATATCGTGCACAAAGACATGTTGCAAACATTATATCCGGTCTAGACGCGGTTAGATACATCAGAGATCCGACGATTGCTCTGTATGTAAATGGATCAGTCAGCTCCCCCTTAGCGTCAACTCCAATCCCGTGATTAGGTTGTATCGGGGTATCCATCGGCTTCGAATCATCCATCTGGAATCGGCTCAAGATTTCATAAACGTATTTCGTCTGGTGAATAAAGATCCCCGTTGGTCTTTGCTCCACCTGCAAGCCTAGGAAAAACTGCATTTCTCCCATTGCGCTCATTTCGAACTTTTCCTGCATAACTTTTTCAAATTCCCTGCACAGAAGTTCGTTAGTAGACCCGAAAATAATATCATCAACATAAATTTGCACAAGAAGCAAGTCATCTCCTGCTCGTTTTGTGAACAGTGTTCAATCTACCAATCCGCGTTTGAATCCTTTCGAGAGAAGATACGTGCTCAGCTCCTCATACCATTGTCTCGGAGCTTGGTGCAACCCGTAGAGAGCTTTGTTTAAAACATAAACCTTATCCCGGTGAATAGGGTCCTCAAAGCCTGGTGGTTGACCTACATAAACTTCCTCTTTGACCACACCGTAAAGAAATGCGCTCTTTACATCCATCTGATACACCTTGAATTTCTTCCAGGATGAAAACGCTAGGAACATTCGTATAGCTTCCAAGCGTGCAACAGGTGCATAGATTTCATTGTAGTCAATTCCCTCAACTTGATGAAAACCTTGAACAACCAAACGAGCTTTGTTTCTCACTATAACTCCTCTATCATCCTTTTTACACTTGAACACCCATTTGGTTCCGATCTTCTTTCTTCCCGGGGGCAAATCTGTCAGCGTCCATACTCCGAGTTTCTAAAATTGTAACAACTCTTCTTGCATTGCTTCCACCCAGGCATCATCCAAAAGAGCTTCCTTGTACGTCCGCGGCTCGACCTGCGAAACATAACAAGCGAATGACCAGTCATTTTGAAAACCAGATTTTTGTATTTTGGCATATAAAGCAAGATTGCCAATATTTTCTGGTGCTTGAGCATTTCTCAATTGCCCTCTTGTCATAACGCTGCTACCAGGATCACCTATAACCTGTTCAAGCGGGTGTATCCGATGTATCCGAGATTCCGGATAATCAGGTACTTGGACTCCCGTTTGAGTCGTCAAATTCTCTGTAAAAACCAGATCATTACCCACATTCGATGTTGAAGCATCAGTTGTAGTTGGGTTCACTGGTGGTGTCACTGTAGCATTGTCCAGAATAGCTTCACTTGTAGCATCATCGTCTTCATCTTCTGAATCTGATGAATTAAGCGTTGTTGAAGCTTCTTGGAACACTTCTTCTTCCATCACAGGAGCAGTGGTATCATTAGAAGTTGCTTGAGGATTTACAGTGATCGGACGCACTAATGATGAAGTCACGGCGTTTTCGACCTCGTAATATAAGCGGAGTACAGCTTCTTCAACCATGCTATCTAGATTGAATGATTCAAAGAAGTCTTTGTAATCAAACATCCAATCTGGACCTCCACCCTGTACATTTTGAGTATATCTTTGTACTTCGACGTTAGCCCACTCCTCGACTTTTCTAGTTCTTTTGTTGAATACCCTTTTTAGTGGGGTTGCATATCCAACAAAATAGCCTTCTTCAGCCTTTGGCGCGAACTTCTCCGAAGGATTAAGCATTGTACACGGGGCACCAAATGGTTCTAGATACTCCAGATTCGGCTTTCGTCGGTTCAACAGCTCATAAGAAGTTTTGCCAAACTTCTTCACTGTTAAAACACGATTTAGAGTGTAACATGCTGCGTAAATTACTTCGTTCCAGAACATGACTGGAAGATTTGAGTCCGCAAGCATTGTTCTCGCCGTTTTGATAAGAGTCCTGTTCTTTCTTTCTGCGACACCGTTCTGCTGGGGTGTATACGGAGCGTTGTATTCATGATGAATTCCCTTGTTTTCACAAAGATCCTCCATCTGAGCGTTTTTGAACTCCGTCCCATTATCACTCCGGATTCGTTTGATCTTTAGACCATAGATATTCTCCAGACGTGTAAACAGAACTTTCAGGTTGGCAAACGTGTCGCTTTTCTGGTGTAAGCACATAACCCATGAGAATCTTGAATAATCGTCAGTCACCACAAGACAGTACAATTCCCCGGCATGACTTTTACGCTTGACTGGACCGAATAAATCCATGTGCAAACGCTCAAGCGGTAGTTCAACAGAATTGACTTTCTTTGGTTTATGGGCCTGTTTGTGCTGCTTTCCCTTTTTACAACTAACACACTTGTCATTCAAATGGAAATGTTTCACATTAACTCCCGTGCAAGTTCATTCTTCACTAACTGGTTCATCTTTCTCAAATGAATGTGTCCCATTCTCCTGTGCCACATTATAGATTCTTTTTCTGTAGCCATAGAGAGGAAACACGTGACTTGGCCATGGGTGGTCATAGCTTTGGACATATCGAGAATATACAAGTTGTTTACTCTCGGTGCCTTTAGCATCACCCACTCTTTTGGAAGTTCAAAACCCGGTTTCAGGATGTAGCAAGATTTGTCATCAAAATAAACAGAGAATTGCTTATCACAGATTTGGCTAACACTGAGCAGATTGTAATCTATCTGTTTCACATACGATATCCACTCAAATGTCACGACCCCATTGCTAACACTACCCTCCATCGTAATGTAGCCTCCTTTATTTCCTGCAAACGCTACATAACCTCCATTTATGTTCTTGATATCAAAGAGTAGCGGGAGATCCCCTGTCATGTGACCAGAAGCTCCACTGTCAACAATCCATAGGCTGCTAACAGGGCCAGCTGGAGCTCCCTGCACATATCAAATAAAGCAATTAGATCTTTCGGGGGACCCAAGCCTGTTTGGTCATGGGTCTTTGAACTGGTTGTTTCAAAGATTCTTTAGATTCACAAACATCTTGGGTTTTCTCAACCCCTTTCTTCTCACACTCAACTTTCTTTTTCTCAGTTTTCACATTTTGTGAAGTTGAAGCATCCTCAGAATCCTTTGATGACCAAGACTGTTCAGACCTTTTCAAGATTCGGATTTGAGATTTTGAAATCTCAGCCGGTTTCTTTACTTCGTCTTTAAATGCTACCTTCTTGGTTACCTTCTCTGATTTAACAGAGACAGGTCCAAGTGCTGGTTTTACATTAGGTTTAGTAGGGACCTTTTTGTTTTCAACAGTTGTGTTCATCAATGGTTTCTTCACTGGTTTCTCAGTGGCTATCCGGTTGCGTTTGTCATAAGTCATCGGACGGTTTTCCCTTTTGTTTTAATAATTGTTTTGGTTATAATAAGGTGCTGGCTGAGGGAAAAACCGTCTTTGTGGATAACTGTAATTGTCAACCGGATAATCATGTCGTTGCCTCATCTCCGCCTCGTGCCTCTAGTGTCGTACATACGGGCAGGTGGCAAGTAAATGTCCCCTTTCCCCGCACTTAAATCACGCACGGTATTCTTCATAGTTCTCTTTGATATGCGACTTGGAAAAACTTGCAATGGGATATTGATCAACCATGCACTATTTTCTCAAACTCTCAGGAGCTGGTTCCTTCGAGTAAGTCGGTTCAATGAAACTATTTGATTTATCAACTGGCTTAACGAATTGTGTGACATTGACCTTTGCGTCTTTAGAATTATCCGAATAAATTTTCTCTAAAATGGCTGGAGGAATGTCATTGGTTCGTTCATGTTTTGGGAACGAAATTGTACTTTCCTGCCAGATCTTTTCAATTTTGGAATATTTCACAAATTTAATCGGATATTCATCATCAGACATAATCTTATCGGAGCCTTGCATCCGATAGAAAACTTTTACAGGTTTGTCACATGATTCGTTGCTCATTTCATTTGTTTTCTCAGTTTTAGTTTCAGTTTTCTTTTCAACAGTTTTAACCACATTTTTCTCAACTTTCTTGACCTCTTTCTTTTCAACATTTTTACCAACAGACTGTCCAGCTTTCTTAACAACATTCTTTCTGTGAGCATTAGCCATGGGATGAACAATCTGAGATGGTGAGACTGGTTCAGTAGTGATTATATAATTTTCATCAGGTATATCACTTTCATTTTCAATAACCGTCTCAGACTGTTCATCTTCTTCATCAGAATCATCTGCAGCAACCACACCCTCATTGTTTCCCAATACAAGTCTCACATCAGAATACGGATCTCCGACACTGGAAGTGTTGGACTCGTTATCTGATGTGGAGTCAGATTTGACTAGAGTCTCCGGTGCTATCGCATGTAAATTATGATTTTCAAACAACACCGGAGATGGGACAGCTTTGTAGTTTGCACTACTCGACTGTGAAGGTTCTTCGATGATATGGTCAACTACATAAGCAATGTGCTTATAACTCTCTAACTTTTTATTCACTTTTTCAGCGAAGCACTTGATGGTTGCCATTTCTAACTTGGTGTTTTCCATTTCATTAATATAGTTGTTAATGGCAAGTTGTTTTATAGACAAAGTCTTTTTGAGTTCAGAAACATCCTTTTTATAACCATCAAGTACTTTGTTGAAATCTTTTGATTCTTTTTGATAAATTTGACAGTTTATTTGAGCACTCTCAAGTTGTACCTTGAGAAGCTTATATTCTTCTGTCAATTTATCAAAATCAGAACATTTAACACAAACTTTAGATTGAGATTCAGAACTTACCGGTTTGGGTGGTTCTGTCATTGCCATCAGCGCGAAGTGAGCTTCCTTCCCTGCAAAGAATTTTGAGTAGTCAATCTTTGTGCAGGCATCATCCACCATGCACGACTTGCGGGTCATAAGGAAATCAGCTTTAGCTAGCAACTGATCAATGTCATCGTCTAGTGAATTCACACTAGCTTCCGAGTCAGAATCACTTTCCATGTCCGAATAAGCTGTTTCATATTGCTCTCCAACATCTGTGACAAAATCAAGAATCATTCCAGACTTCTTGTCTTCACACTCAACATTCATATCCTCATTCAACTCTTCTATTTTCAACTCCGACACTTTCTCTATCACAACCTCCTCTTCAATCTCCACATGCTCATCCAAACTCATCTTTTGTGCCACACAAGCCACATTTCCAGCAGTAATCTCTTCCACTCCCAATTGCATACCCGTCCAATAAAAACCTTCATCTTTTTGAATCACAAGTTCTTGGTTTTGATTTTCAGTTTGGTTTTGGTTTTGAGTGTTAGGTGTAAAGATGGGGACAATGGTTCGGTTTTGGATTCTGTTGTGGTTGGTTATGAGATGTGGGTTGTCTAGTATTGGTATTTTGTTGTGTGTTTTGACGGTTCTGGTAGTTGTTTTGAGGTTGAAAGCTAGAGATGTTGGGACTGTTGTATGATACCTGATTTTGGTTTTGGTTTTGTCTGTTTTGGTAAGTTGAGTTGAATGGGTTTCGATTACCTTGCTGAGCCGGCTGTGTACACTCTCTCTTGAAATGACCCTTCTCACCACAATTGAAGCATGTAACCTTGGCTTTGTTAAAGCCGTAAGTGGTGTTTGGAGAAGTCGAAAGGTCAGTTCTCCCAGTTTTCTGGATAAAATCAGTGGCTCTTCTCATGATGCTCGCAAATGCCCACTGTATGTCCATAAGCTCCATCTCCTCTTTATCGATTTGTGCGTAGTCCTCATTGGTGAGATTGTTGTTTCCAATCTGACTAGCAACTAAACCGTTGTATGGTGCAACCATAGCAGATACTAATGCAACATGCTGTTGAGCAATCTCAACAGTAACATTGTTAAGATTAGAAGTCTCTAACACAATCGGACTTTGATTTGATTGTGTTTGAGTGATCTGCATTTGGTTCATGTGAGGATTATATGGTTGTTGTTGAGGTTGACTTGCTGTGTAACAGGCAGCTTGTTGTAAAGGTGAAAAAGGTGGAATGAAATTTGGTGTATGATAAGATTGTGGTGTGTATGATGAAGTTTGGGCAAGATAGTTTATTGGTGCTTTTGTGGGTTCAACAACATTAGATACGCAAGCAATGTGAGGTGCAACATTTGAAGTAGAGCTTGAAGTAGAAAGAGAAGTAGATGTACCACTCACATACAAATCTGGGTTCTGTGGAATCTGTGCTCTCTTTGCTTTCCTCTTCTCCTCCATTTCTTTGTTCTCCAGTTTTTGTATGAACTCGTTGATAGTCCAATACTGGTATGCATCTTTTTCTTTCAACACTTCAATGTGTTGGTTCCAATATGGTGGTAAAGCATCAGCAAATTTATCCACCAGTTATGACATCGGTATGCTGATCTCATAGCTCGAAAGCTCTGTGAGCAAATGGCAATACCTTGGAACCAATTCTTTTAGAGTCTCATTCCCCATGTAACTAAAGTTCTCGAACTCTTTTCGAAGCTCTTCCATTCTCAGCTTCCTAGTCTTCTCATTACCATCATGTCTGTTTCTCAGCATATCCCACAATTGTTTTGATGTTGTACACGATCCGAACTGATGCAGCAAGTCAGTGTTGATCGCCTGAGATAACTGAGAAAACGCCTTTTTCTCGATCGCAAACTTCTTTTTCTCATCATCAGCCAAATTCTCCAACGGTATTGGTTCTCCAGTGTTCTCTAGAATAGGAGCAACATAACCTTTCACTATCATCTGCCATGCCTCAGCTCCCTCTAAACCTTGTCCCTCCACATGTATCTTGAACTTTGTCTTCCATGTGTTGTACTCCATCATATCTATGAGCTTTGGTGGACGATTGCCACTTCCTGATGATAGATCATGAATGAGTGTAGATATGGCATTGGTCGTCTGCGAATGAACGGCAGCTGCTGCTACTCCCCAATAATTGTCAATTTGTTGCTGTAACGGTTGCACAACTTGCTGAGGAGTAGAACTAGTCATAGCCAGGTAATTGATTGGCTGAGATGGTGTACTAGTCTTCTGAGCTACAACTGACCATGGATCTCTTGTTGTCTGCTGCTGTGGTGCTTGATTAGGTCTTGGCGTTGTTGGGAAGTTCCACATCTTAACCTGTAAATGTTCAAACACGAAAAGATTAGAAAAGTTTTAAAACAGATTACTCTTTCGCACTTACGGACGGGCGAATGAGAAAAATCCTTCTCCTTTGACCGTTTTGAAGGGTACGAATATTGACTGTGATATCACACAAACTCTTTCGACCGTTTGCTTCTCTCTTTCGACCGTTTACTCTCTCCTTCGACCGTTCGATCAGTCGAATGCAACTCAGACGGGCGAATGAACACAAATAAGCTATGAAAGTCTACGTTCGACCACAAATACAACACCTTCGACCACAAATTCACTCTTTCGACCAAATAAAATCACACGTTCGACCGTTCTCTCTAGGTTCGACCCCTGGTATTTCAAAAAAGGTTATTCTTTGAAAATCAGTTAATTTTGATCATGTTTATCAAATGTTGATAGATTTTGATGATCTTAATCAGGTTTTGAACCGGAATTGATTTGGAACAAGTTTATCAAAGAGAATTATCCATTTTAACCATGAAAACAAGTTGTAATCAACCAAAAACTCATCAAATCAGTTTGTTTAATGAAAACAGAAACTTTTTGACCAAAATTGGGTCCAAATCAACTGAGAAACTATCAATTTGTGGCTATTGATCCAGAATGGCTCTGATACCACTTTGTATGTGCTATTAGGATCGTATAATCAACAAAGAATGATCAAACAAGTTTGTTTTAGGTGCGGAATCCCTAAAACAATCACAAAATGATAATCAAACAGATCAAAACACGTAAATCATCAATTCAAAGCTTTTTCATTAATTACGAACTCAATTACACGTTTACAGATTGAAAGTAACAGGGTATGAACGTGAATTAAGCAAAATAATATCCTAGAGAGAGAATCAGAAAGTGGAGGGAATAAAATGACTCAAAGTTACATTCAAAAAATCAGCTTGACTATTTATAGACTGCACATTCGCCCAAACTGTTCGTGCGAATGTGCAGGTTCGACCATATCAACCGGTCGAACCAAGCCATACATAAAAAACTATTCTACCTTCGTCCAAAACCACTCCTTCGTACCTTCTGATTCTCCTTCGACCAAAACAACTGCTTCCTTCGCACCTATCAAATCTCCTTCGCACAAATGCATCTACATTGAGTGTTCCTATGTAAACAACAGATGCTAAACTTACTTAATGGTTGGCCCACATTTTGCAAGTGGCATTATTTAATTCCTTTAAATGAGTTGCAGACGATTTTTCTTGAATATTATAATCAGATGTTATGACGTCATCTTTTGCATCACCGAAGCCTTCTCAATGGGTGGCACATCAGTTTTCTTATGTCTAAAATCTTGACAACTCAGCCTTGCTGACATCACTCACGCTTCTCCTATTATGGAAAGTATAGATTGCCCATTTCAAGTCCCTTTCACCCACCAAAGTGGCCCCACATGCCACATGTCAAAAAATGCCCCATTCACCCATCAAATTTCACGCACCATTAGACCATGTGTAGTGGGAGGTGAAAATTTTCACATTGCACGAGGTATTAATCGACACGTGGCATGTGGGTCCATTATGAGAATCAAATTAGGATAGGGGTGTGGTGGTAAGGTGAAAATTTTCACCTTGCATGACATCATAGATGACATAATTTAATACTATTAATTATTATTTTTTATTTAATAAAACTTTGAAAATAAAAACAAAATAATATTTTATAAAAGTTTTTTCATTAAACTAAAAAGAAAGTAAGCCGACCAAACCCAAAGGTCTTATGAGGCCATCGCTTGAAGAATAACCGTTGGTTCTCCCTGGTCACATCGTGTGTGTTGACCTCGCCATGCGGTTGGACAATTATTCCACGACCAATAGCGACAATCTATACTCCCTATCATTCCTGGTAAACCATGTACATCTGAATGAACCTTATATATTTTTTTGTAGATCGTACCACGTTGGCCTCCTCAAATAACGGGGCCCGTACAATTGTATTATACCTTAACAAAAATTCACATACAAAGTATTATTAAAATAACTAAAAAATAAATGTAGTATTACTTTAAAATAACATAAAAAATAAATTGATATCATTTTAAAGAAAATTATGTGTACCTTGACAAAAATGCTCCAAGGCATCGCATGTGGTCTTCTCAGCCAGCTTTAGATACTCGTCGTTTATATCGGTCGTGTTCCCGTATGCAAGTATGCGTAGTGCTAAGGTACACTTTTGAATAGCGGTAAATCCAAGCGTCCCTCTAGCATCCGGTTTTTGTTTAAAGTAATCAAAGTGGTTTTTCAAGTCTCTAGAAATGCGTAGAAATAATTGTTTGCTCATCCGAAACGACGCCTGAAAGTCCTTGCGTCTAGATAAGTCGGGTTTTTATCAAAGTAATCTTTCATCAAGCAAGCATTTGCCACTAGACGGTCGCGTTCAATTCGTTTTCTTTGCAAAACAGGATGCGGAGGATTACGAACATGTTGCATATATGTCGCCGCTAGCGTACAAGCACTTGTAACCGCATCTTGCTTGAGCTCGTTATCGGTTGAGCCATCGTCATCGGCTAATAATTGTTGATAATACTTCGAGGATGATGAGGATGTGGGGAACCCATTTTTTTAAAGGTTTTATGGTTTGACGTGTGTGTACTTTTAATAAACTTTGAAGTGTGTACTTTTATATATATATATATAAAAGAAAAAAAATGATCGTTAAAAAAAAGAAAAATAGTCGTTTAAGAAAATGACAGTCAGAAGGAATGGAATTTGATTGGCCAAAAGATTTAACAAAACGCGGTGGAATTCCCTCCCCCCCTCAAAAAACGCCCCAAACCTCCTCAAGGGGGGCAGTGTTCGAATAACCTCGGGCCGTTTTTGCCCCACAAAATGGCCAAATTTTGATGCCATTACATATGGTCGTTATTTTTAAATTGTATTTTTTAGCATGATTTTTTTTTTAATTTTCCGTATTATTTTATTTTGGGTAATTTAGTGAATTAATGTAATTTTTTTATGTTTATTCTAGTAAAATATTTAAATTAAATACTAGTTTGTTTATTTAAATTAAAAAATAATAATAATAAAATGGCATGTGGCCCCCCATGCCCCATTACACCCTTGCCCATTTCAAGTCCCTTTCACCCATCAATGTGGCCCCACATGTCACATGTTAAAAAATGCCCTTTTACCGACCAAATTTCACCCACCACCACATGTATTTAATCACATTATCTTTGTTTGAGTTGACATTTAGTAGTTGAAGTGTCAATAATTCGTTCAACTGTGTTAACTTTACTAATATCCAACTCAAGACCACCTGAGAGATACGCATATTTCCATGAGAGATACGCATCACATTTCTTACCACATTAACAAGTCACCATAAACTTATTCTTTGTGTTCACCTTTCAAGCACCTAGCATAATAAGATTCTAACTTTTTCCTCTTGTGACCTAAAAGAAATGCTTATTCTACAAAACATTTACTCACAACTATAACAATTGTAACCATGCTGACCTGCATCCTGAAGCATGTCAATCACGTGCTGAAGTGTTACTCATATTGAAAAAGCACAAAGTTGGCTGATACAAGCACACTTATACTAGAGGTGGACTTGTGCATAAATTAGTTACATTACTTCTCAATATTTCCTGTAACTATAAATATGGCTTTTGGTTCTCAGTTTTATTTGCAAAACAAGAACCTTGATTCTTCATAGCTCAATTTCAAATAACCATCTACTTTCTTAACCGTTATATTCACAATCCAATATCTTATAACATCTCAAGAAATGCCTCTTGTTGCCATTGAATTAAGAGGTAGGTGGTGCGACACCCATGCATATAAAGATGGTGAAAGCAGATATGAATACGCATCGTTTGTTAATTTGGAAGGACGTTGTGACAACAATGTTGGAGACTATAACTATGCTCCACCGGCAACAGAGGGGGATGGAGATGATGATGATGGAGACTATGACTATGCTCCGGCAGCATGATTATTATTTAACACATCGTGTTAGAGAAATTAACTTGGCATGTCCAAGCAAGGAGGTCACGGAAGAGAAAACTCTTTTTCAGATGTGTTCTCTGAGATCCAGTTTCTTGTATAAGATTTTGATTACTTAATGTTTTATGGGCTCTTTAAAGGATGCCCTTAGATTTACTATTTAGTTGTAAGGGATCAATAGTACCAGGTGATATTATGATTAAGATACTTTTTATTTGTATACATATGCATTTGTGTCAGTGTTACTAGAATGTTTGACTACATGTTAAAGCACACCAAACCTCACATTAGCATATCCTATCATTTCAAACTTTAACCATTCCGAACCTACTACTTCATCTAACAATAAACCATATTAAACCTCCACCTGATTATCCATCTCACCACCTACTTTACAACATATATCTAATGTATATTAAAATAATTAAAAAATAGATAAAAATATAATAACAATTTAATAAAAGTGCATCCATTTAAATTAAAAAAACACACCTTACAAGTTCCAACAATTAAAATAACACACTAAGAAACTAAAAATTTAAAAAACACAAATTTGGATAAAATTTCAATCTTGATTCCTTATGTAACATCGCAAAATTTTCAGATTCTAATACGTATATTATTTTCTTTTTTTTATCGTTCATAAGGTGCCTAAGTTTTATTTTCCGACCAACTTATATATATATATGTATATATGTATATATATATATATAATAATAATAAAAATAATAATAATAATAATGATAATAATAATAAACCAAACATACTTAACAAATACTATAAATACCCAAATTTTCTTATTTTGATCGGAGCCCAAACCCACAAGAAATCCAACCCCAAATCCGGCCCAGCCACTAACCCCCTTCCTTTTTATGTTAAAAAAAACTATTATGGCTTCTGCCGGGACTCGAACCCGGGCAGACAGCCATACCACACCCACACTCAACCAGCTGGGCTGGCCTTGATATCTGATTGAATCCAGACGCGTTTTAATTATATGCTTGACTGAAATCCTTAACAGTTGACTTGAAAAGTCAACTGTGGGACGTGAGTTGCCTTAATCATCCATCATAACTCGTGATTTGTACAATTTTGGTATCTTTACTTGATTACCGGCCTATCATGACTAAGCAATACGATTAATATCAATCAATTGATACACAATTAACCGAATACGCGTATACTAATGAATGCTTGGTCAATCCTTGCCAATTCGAACACTGAAGCCTCCACACTATAAATTGATCATCTGCGAACCTTCACAACTCGCCAATACTCTTTTCTCAACCTCCATTATTCTTAATTATAAGCTGATTGTTCTTCACGATTGCAATTTTTACTTTGTGGTTTGACCAATCAATCGAACTCGATACAACATTGTAAGTTCAATTTTTCCAGTGGGTTATGTTCATCGGCGTTCACACATCAATAGCCCCATGATTAATTGGGCTATTGATGTGTGAATCAATCTATTGCTGAATCTAGGGCTTGAACGCTTGATTTGGGGATAAACTCATTTCAGCATCGTGTATTTATTTTTATCAAAACAGAAATAATCACAACCACTGGCCTAGGCCAAGTGGTTGTGACTGATGCTTATTACCCCAGCCACCCGGGTTCGAGTCCCGGCCATGGCACCCCTTTTTCTGCTTATTTTCATTTTTAAAACAATTAAACCAATTATATATATTATACATTTAATCTTGTAAATTCATTTTTAATTATTAAAACCTTTTTATAAATTCTAAAAAAATTATTTTTAACAAATCTGATGCAAAAGTTTTACCTACAATTTTTAGTTTTCTGAAATTTATTTATTTAATATTTATAATAATTAAATCAATTTTATGCTATTATATTTATAAAAATCCATTAAAATATCAAAACAATTTTATAAATTTCCACAAAAATTATCCCAAGTTTGTACAATGATAAACTTTTCTGAAATGAATTTTAATTCTGAAAAATCATTTATTTAATATTTTTAATCAATTTTTGTTAGTTTTAATCATAATTAAATCATAATAAATTCAATTTTTAATATTTTTGCACCAAAATTTTATATAATTTATTTCTGAATATTTAGAATAGAAATATAATTTTTAAACCAATAATTCTTTAATTTTAGTATTTTTAAATATTAATGTTTAATTTTGGCAATTTGTAATAAATAGATTTAATAATCTATTTTAAAGAAAATAATTTTATAAAAATTATTTTTATACTTCAAACACATTATTGTGATCATCCTAAATTCAAACTTTATAAAAAGACTTTCATTTATTTAATGGTCAAATTTCCTTTTATTTATATAAACATTTTATTATAAATTCAACAATTGGATATCCCCAAATCGAAACCCTAGGATATACTTGTAGACTAGATAGACTTAGACTTATTTGTTGCCTTATACATAGGGTAATACTTGGCAATCTATTGGGCTACACTCATACTATTCCTCAATACCTAATACTATACCAAGGTGAGTTTACGTAACCATGTTTATGCGATGCTTTATACTTGCAACATTTTATTTAGGCAATTCAACATGTATGTCTAGTTGTAAACTTTATTGCCTCATGAATTAGCCTACAACAGTTTCAACGAGTTTCAACATTTCATAATCATTAGCTATGGCCAAGCCGGCGATATTCAATAATAGATCTATTGGATTGACAACCCCACCCGGATACGCGTACCTCCTACATAGGTAGCGTGGGTGATTGTTATCGTTCCAACATATTACTAAGGTGAACCGTAGATAACGGGATGGACCTAAAACTAGTCGGAGGTTTGATTATGTCGATTCAACATATTATGCTATTCATGTAGACTTAAACTTACGATTGACATATGAATTGCTAGACTTTTATACTTAAACTATTTGCTTAACATGGATTATGTATTCTCACCAACTTCTAGTTGACCACCCCCCCCCCCCCATTTTTACAACTCAACAGGAAATGATGATGCATGAAGACTAGAGTGTTTTATGAAGAGAATAAGGAGTCTATGCTTGCTTGATTCTTTGTGATGTATTAGATTTCCACATTTAAAACTCATTTGTATTTCTATTTTTGGATATTTGCAATTTAATTTTATTTCAATTAAAATTTGGGTTACCATGTGCTACTGTATACTCATTCTTACGTGACACCTCGATGTTTCCGCCATCGGTTGGGGTGTTACAGATTGGTATCAGAGCCATGGTTATAGGGATTAGGTTATTAGAAAAATAATCTAGTCTATAACCATAGGATTTAACCAATACTTGCTTCTTTTACTTACTATTCTCTATCTCCCTCCTACTTCATATCTCTACTTTCATCCCTACAAGAAGGTTGCTCTACATCACTGGATCTACTCTTAGACTAATAGGACAAAATCCTCAGGTTTAGCCTGAACCCCCTTGAGATCTCGTTGAAGTTCTGGATTTTAATAACAAACACGTGCAATCTGGAAGGGTGAACGCCTGTATTCTGAGTCTTCTGTCTAGGCTGGCATTGCGCATATATCCCAATCAGACGAGGGACCCGGATGCCTACCTGGGAATTCTCGGGATGAGTGTTCACTTATAGGCTAAAGCATGTCTTCATATGTTATTAGAATTTAGAATCTTTGATAAGTCAACGTTTTCGTTTATTCGTTTTAATTAATGAATAAATGATTACATTCCTTATATTACCTCATTCATTTCATGCCTCTTTCATTGTGTCCCTTACAGATCATGTCTCCACGTCACAACACTCGCATTAACAGTGGTGACAATCATAAGGAAGGGAGCAGCAACCACAACCACGACCACAACACTAACCACAACAATGGAGGTGATGCCCAACTAGCTGCGATTATTTCCCAACAATTGGCGCAACAAATCACAACTCTGGTTTCTAACTTGTTGACTCAAGACATCCAAATGAATAGGAACGACAATGGAAATGGCGTTGGAAATCACGAAAAGAACAGGACCTTAGTTCGGAAAGGCAGGAAAACAAGTATCGTGGCCGCGGTAACTACCAAGAACCGGAAGCGTAAGACCAGGGATCCTGATGTAAACCTCACTACACCAGCTTCTAACAAGAAACAATACAACGGGAAGCTACCAAAGTGTGACACCTGCCAGTATCACCATCCAACCCGAGTGCCGTGCCGTCAGTGTACCAATTGTCAAAGGTATGGGCATCTTGCAGATGCTTGTCGAATCCCTGCTACAAACGCTCTTGATGCTCCAAATAACCCCGCTTGAAACCCTCCAGCTACTTAACAGCAAACCCTACCATTTGAATAATGTCTACTTTCTCTTTAATTTCATGTACTACCACTTTTGATTCAAATAATAAATTCAAGTATTATCATAACATCTGTGTGCATGCTTGTTTGAATGTGAACTGATTGCTATATCTATAATCATACTTGCTTACTTGTCGACAATTAGTTGACTACCAAACAATCTACTCAACGATTGGTAGAGGTCATCATGTCTTTCCAACAGTCGGGAGAGGCCCTACAACCTGCTCAATGACTGGTGGAGACTATCAGACCTGCTCAACAATCGGTAGAGTCATAAAAGGACGCAAAACCCTAATGTAAGGTAAATTGGTAATTACGGTCCGGAACGTAATCATGAATTTACAGGTACGTTAAGGTAGTGTGAAACTTTATCAAGTCTTTCGGTAGTTGACCAATTGTAACCTAGTGTTCCTCTTAACTTCGGGACGAAGTTCCTAAAAGTAGGGGAGACTGTAACATCGGAAAATTTTTAGATTCTAATACGTATATTATTTTCTTTTTTTTTATCGTTCATAAGGTGCCTAAGTTTTATTTTCCGACCAACATATATATATATGTATATATGTATATATATAATAATAATAATAATAATAATAATAATAATAATAATGATAATAATAATAAACCAAACATACTTAACAAATACTATAAATACCCAAATTTTCTTATTTTGATCGGAGCCCAAACCCACAAGAAATCCAACCCCAAATCCGGCCCAGCCCACTAACCCCCTTCCTTTTTGTGTTAAAAAAAAAAAAACTAATATGGCTTCTGCCGGGACTCGAACCCGGGCAGACAGCCATACCACACCGACACTCAACCAGCTGGGCTGGCCTTGATATCTGATTGAATCCAGGCGCGTTTTAATTATATGCTTGATTGAAATCCTTCACAGTTGACTTGAAAAGTCAACTGTGGGACGCGAGTTGCCTTAATCATCCATCATAACTCGTGATTTGCACAATTTTGGTATCTTTACTTGATTACCGGCCTATCATGACTAAGCAATACGATTAATATCAATCAATTGATACACAATTAACCGAATACGCGTATACTAATGAATGCTTGGTCAATCCTTGCCAATTCGAACACTGAAGCCTCCACACTATAAATTGATCATCTGCGAACCTTCGCAACTCGCCAATACTCTTTTCTCAACCTCCATTATTCTTAATTATAAGCTGATTGTTCTTCACGATTGCAATTTTTACTTTGTGGTTTGACCAATCAATCGAACTCGATACAACATTGTAAGTTCAATTTTTCCAGTGGGTTATGTTCATCGGCGTTCACACATCAATAGCCCCATGATTAATTGGGATATTGATGTGTGAATCAATCTATTGCTGAATCTAGGGCTTGAACGCTTGATTTGGGGAAAAACTCATTTCAGCATCGTGTATTTATTTTTATCAAAACAGAAATAATCACAACCACTGGCCTAGGCGAAGTGATTGTGACTGATGCTTATTACCCCAGCCACCCGGGTTCGAGTCCCGGCCATGGCACCCCTTTTTCTCCTTATTTTCATTTTTAAAACAATTAAACCAATTATATATATTATACATTTAATCTTGTAAATTCATTTTTAATTATTAAAACCTTTTTATAAATTCTAAAAAAATTATTTTTAACAAATCTGATGTAAAAGTTTTACCTACAATTTTTAGTTTTCTGAAATTTATTTATTTAATATTTATAATAATTAAACCAATTTTATGCTATTATATTTATAAAAATCCATTAAAATATCAAAACAATTTTATAAATTTCCACAAAAATTATCCTAAGTTTGCACAATGATAAAATTTACTGAAATGATTTTTAATTCTGAAAAATCATTTATTTAATATTTTTAATCAATTTTTTGTAGTTTTAATCATAATTAAATCATAATAAATTCAATTTTTAATATTTTTGCACCAAAATTTTATACAATTTATTTCTGAATATTTAGAACAGAAATATAATTTTTAAACCAATAATTCTTTAATTTTAGTATTTTTAAATATTAATGTTTAATTTTGGCAATTTGTAATAAATAGATTTAATAATCTATTTTAAAGAAAATAATTTTATAAAAATTATTTTTATACTTCAAACACATTATTGTGATCATCCTAAATTCAAACTTTATAAAAAGACTTTCATTTATTTAATGGTCAAATTTCCTTTTATTTATATAAACATTTTATTATAAATTCAACAATTGGATATCCCCAAATCAAAACCCTAGGATATACTTGTAGACTAGATAGACTTAGACTTATTTGTTGCCTTATACATAGGGTAATACTTGGCAATCTATTGGGCTACACTCATACTATTCCTCAATACCTAATACTATACCAAGGTGAGTTTACGTAACCATGTTTATGCGATGCTTTATACTTGCAACATTTTATTTAGGCAATTCAACATGTATGTCTAGTTGTAAACTTTATTGCCTCATGAATTAGCCTACAACAGTTTCAACGAGTTTCAACATTTCATAATCATTAGCTATGGCCAAGCCGGCGATATTCAATAATAGATCTATTGGATTGACAACCCCACCCGGATACGCGTACCTCCTACATAGGTAGCGTGGGTGATTGTTATCGTTCCAACATATTACTAAGGTGAACTGTAGATGACGGGATGGACCTAAAACTAGTCGTAGGTTTGATTATGTCGATTCAACATATTATGCTATTCATGTAGACTTAAACTTACGATTGACATACGAATTGCTAGACTTTTATACTTAAACTATTTGCTTAACATGGATTATGTATTCTCACCAACTTCTAGTTGCCCCCCCCCCCATTTTTTCAACTCAACAGGAAATAATGATGCATGAAGACTAGAGTGTTTTATGAAGACAATAAGGAGTCTATGCTTGCTTGATTCTTTGTGATGTATTAGATTTCCACATTTAAAACTCATTTGTATTTCTATTTTTGGATATTTGCAATTTAAATTTATTTCAATTAAAATTTGGGTTACCATGTGCTACTGTATACTCATTCTTACGTGACACCTCGATGTTTCCGCCATCGGTTGGGGTGTTACACCTTACTTGTGCAAATGTATTTGACCAAACTGTGTCGAAGTGTGTAATGAGCTTTCTTGTTATGTAAGTCCATGATCCGTTGCAATCATTCAACAAAATTGTCTGTTCGTCCAAGTGATGGTGGTGGCAAATCCCCATATGTCATTATGCCAATCGGATACAACATGACCTTCGTCTTCTACGATCATGTTGTGTAGCACTATGTACACGCACATTACTTTGGTTCTAATTCTTAAGCTTAAAATCGTTATTGGCCCTTGTATAATCTCTCATTCTGGATAAATTCTGTGACACCCGACAAACTCCGGTTAATAACTTTAATTAAACTAGTAAGTCTACCTTAGCGAGTCATGCATATTACGTACTTAACTGGGTCAGTTGAGTCGTTATGATAATTCTGGGAATCATCGGGAGTCGTTACGATGATTTTGGGAATCATCGGAAGTCGCTACGATGATTCTGGGAATCATCGGGAGTCGTTACAATGATCCGCGGAATCATCGGGAGTCATTACAATGATCTGCGGGATCATCGGGAGTCGTTGCAATGATCCGCGGGATCATCGGAAGTCGGTCCATAACCATGTGTACAAGGATTGGTGATTCGTGGAATCGCCGGGTTTAACGCACACACGTAAATCTCGAGTCCCGGGAATTGGTGAACAGATGGGAACGTGTTAGTTATCATGCATTATGTGCTTACAATCATTATATGACTTGCCGGTATGTGAATACGTGTTTATATGTGTTAAAATAGTGATTACGCGTAATTGCATGACATTATAGGTGATTACGCGTAATTGCATGACATTATAGGTGATTACGCATAATTGCATGTAAATAGGGGGTGATTAGCCTAATCACTAGGCAAACAGGCGATTAGGAAGAAGCTATGGGCGATTAGAGCTCTAATCGCCAATAGTACAGGCTATTAGGCTTGTAATCGCCTGATCTGTTCCTGTAATCGCCTAATGAGTGTTGCACGAGTAAAAACACCTATCAATACAACCCTTGACTCCCCAAACACCCTTAGTGCAACCCTAATAGATCCTAAGCCTCGCACACACCTCAAAACACTTCTTGAACTCGTTTTGCTTTAAATGATAGAATGAGTAAATGATAGTGTAATTGAATCACAAGTTTAAACAATGTAAGAATGAGTAAATGATAGTGTATAAAATGTTTAAACATGTTTCACCCCAAAAATATAAAACAGAAAAAAAGGGGCTATGTAAACTCACCTTAGCAAAATGTTAAGTCTCGTGAAATAGGATATGTGTTGCCCAACGATGCCAAGTATTACCCTATAATTAAGGTAATAAATATGTCTAAGTCTTTCTAGTCTATAAATATATTCTAGGGTTTCGACTTGGGGATAAGTGTTCGTTTGATTAATAAATTAAACGTCAAATAAATAAGAGAAATTTGATAAATAAATAAACAAAAGTCTTTTTGTAAATTTTAAATCAAAGATGGTCACAATAATAAGTTTTAAGTATGAAAATAATTTTTTATAATTTATTTTCTTAAACATAAAATATTAAATCTATTTATTACAAATTGTCAAAATGTAACTTTAATATTTAAAAAATACTAAAATTAAGGAATTATTTAATTAAAAATTGTATTTCTGTTCCAAATAAATAAAAATAATTTATATAAAATTTTGGTGCAAAAATATTGAAATATGAATTTATTATGAGTTATATATGATTAAAACTAACAAAAATTGATTGAAAATATTAAATAAATGATTTTTCAGAAATAAAAATCATTTCAGAAAAGTTTATTGTTATAAGAACTCAGAATAATTTTTGTGGAAATTTATAAAATTGTTTTGATATTTTTATAGAATTTTATAAATAAAATAGAATAAACTTGAATTATTTATTATATATATTAAATAAATATATTTTCGGAAATAAAAATCTGAATAATGATATTTAGGGTATGAACATCATTATGTAAAATTTTGGGAATTTTTGAAGGCTTATAAGTATTTTAAATAATTAAAGTGAATAATTATATAGTTTAAACCTATAAATTGAAAAGCCAAAAAAAGAATGCATAGGGTGGGGCTCGAACCCGCGTGGACCGGTTCAAAGGCACCAGACACAACCACTTGATCTAGATCAGTGGTTGTGTTTGGTTTCTGTTTGTTTAAATTATAACACCATGTACTGAAACGTGTTCTTCCCCAATTAAAAGCATATGAACCCTAGTTTTCCTAATAACCCAATTAACAAACAATAACCCCATAAAGGTTGGGGTTACTGATCGTCGAATAAGCGGGAACAAAGATATGTATTCAATTATTACTTACAAGCTTCGATGATTAACGATGGGTCAGGTCAACGAAAAAGTCAACCGATCACGTTTCTTGATTATTGCGAAGGTTTTAACAGAAATTGAGGATAGGGGTCTGTTGTTCGGTGCTTTAAAACTGAGGAAACAGGTTCAATTTATAGTGTGTTTGTCGAAAGGAAAAGTTTCAATGCTTGGTCAACAAACACATATGGTATGCGAATTATAGTGAATTTATGCGAAATTTACGGATCATGATTGTGGGAGAGTGTTAGTCGGTCAACTGGGGATAAATTGGTTACCAAAAATGGCGTCATTATTCAATGAAGGTGGACCGGGTTTGATTGTGTCACGGGTCGGGTCTGGGTGGATTGCCGGGTAGCAGAGACAAGAAAATGGGGGTTTGTTTGTGTTGGGCCGGACTTGGGCCGTTTCTTCTGGGCTGTGTTCCTGGGCTCCGTTTTTTGAAAGAGAAGGGAGGTTTGCACTTTGGGTCTTATTTGGTTTCATGTTGTTGTTTTTTTTTTTTTTTTTTTTTTAAAAAAAACTAACTTTTATAGATTTTTGTTATTATTATTATTATTATTATTAAATAAGATAAATGTTTTGATATAAAATTGACATGGTTACTTTTGTACGAAAGTAGTTTAATATAAATAAAGTGGTGATTTAAATTTTTTACCTATACGAAATTTAGGAAAAATTTTGCGATGTTACAATAGGTGATCCTGTGGCCACTAGCATTGGGTAATCAAATTCTTTGTAGTTGGTAGCACTTTATACGTGATGCATATATTTAATTACGTTATCTTTGTATGAGTTGACCTTTAGTAGTTGAAGTGTCAACAATTCGTTCAACTGTGTTAACTTTATTGATATCTAACTCAAGACCACCTGAGAGATACGCATCACATTTCTTACCACATTATCAAGTCACTATGAACTTATTCTTAGTGCTCACCTTTCAAGCAACTAGTGTAAAAAGATTCTAACTTTTTCTTCTTGTGACCCACTCACTTACCCAAAGGAAATGCTTATGCTGACCTGCAACCTAAAGCATGTCATGCATGTGCTGAAGTGTTACTCATATTAGAAAAGCACACTTTTACTAGAGGTGGACTTGTGCATAAATGAGTTTACATTACTTCTCAGTATTTCGTCAACTATAAATATAGGTTTTGGTTCATAGTTCTATATGCAAAACAAGAACCTTGATTCTTCATAGCTCATTTCAAAGAACCATCTAGTTTCTTAACCGTTATATTCACAATCCGGCCAATATCTTATAACATCTCAGGAAATGTCTCTTGTTGCCATTGAAGTAAGAGGTAGGTGGTGCGACACCCATGCATATAAAGATGGTGAAAGCAGGTATGAATACACATCATTCGTTAATTTGGAAGGACGTTGTGACAACAATGTTGCAGACTATAACTATGCGCCACTGGCAACAGAGAGGGATGGAGATGATGATGATGGAGACTATGACTATGCTCCGGCAGCATGATTATTATTTAACACATCGTATTAGAGAAATTAACTTGGCATGTCCAAGCAAGGAGGTCACGGAAGAGAAAACTCTTTTTCAGATGTGTTCTCTGAGATCCAGTTTCTTGTATTAGATTTAGATTACTTAATGTTTTATGGGCTCTTTAAAGGATGCCCTTAGATTTGCTATTTAGTTGTAAGGGATCGATAGTATCTGGTGATATTATGATTAAGATACTTTTTATTTGTATACATATGCATTTGTGTGAGTGTTACTAGAATGTTTGACTACATGTTAAAGCACACCAAACCTCACATTAGCATATCCTATCATTTCAAACTTTAACCCTTCCAAATCTACTACTTCATCTAACAATAAACCATATCAAACCTCCATCTGATTATCCATCTCACCACCTACTTTACAACATATATCTAATGTATATTAAAAAAAATAAAAAATAGATAAAAATATAATAACAATTTAATAAAAGTACATCCATTTAATTAAAAAAACACACCTTACAAGTTCCAAGAAATAAAAAAACACACTAAGAAACTAAAAAATAAAAAAACACAAACTTAGATAAAATTTCACTCTTGATTCATTACTTGTGCAAAGGTACTTGACCAAACTATGTCGAAGTGTGTAATGAGCTTTCTTGTTATGTAAGTCCATGATCCGTTGCAATCATTCAACAAAATTGTCTGTCCATCCATGTGATGGTGGTGGCAAATCCCCATCTGTCATTATGCCAATCGGATACGACATGACCTTCGTCTTCTACGATCATGTTGTGTAGCACTATGTACACGTACATTACTTTGGTTCTAATTCTTAAGCTTAAAATCATTATTGGCCTTTGCATAATCTGCCATTTTAGATAAATTCCATCTGCAAGATAGTATCTTTAGTTGTATTCCATATCTTTCAATGTAACACTGCAAGGCGGTGCAAAAGCATCTAAGATGTCATTGAATATCGTTGATGTTGACTGGTTTAGGTGTTTATGTCAACCCGGCAACTAAAAAAGCATGCCAAATCTAAAGGTCGCATGATGCAACTGCCTCGAGCATTATGGAGGCCATCCATGATCACCTCTTGTATAATGTCCTCCCATGCCATCGCATATAGTCAATACTACCAAGCATGCCTGGAAAGCCGTGATGGTTCATTTCATGAGCCTCAAACATCACTGGATGTCGATTTCATCAGGCATCCTAAGATACTCTTTAAAATAGAGTTTGATAACATTCATACAGAAATATCTTAGACATTCCATAGTCGTACCTTCACCGATCCATACGTATTCATCGGTTGCGTCAGCTCCCGTTCCATATATTCCCGTTGACATACGGCGAATGTGCATTTCTGATTAGGAAAAAACCAAATTTTCTACTATACCTGACCGTTGTGAAAAGTACGGATCAACTCCCGTGCCATTGGTTGATGTGCCATATGCAGTTGACATGTGGTGAATGTGCATTTCTAAATCAAAGAAAGACTAATTTTGCTCGCTGCATCCGACCATTGTATAAAGTACAGATAATTTATAGATAACTCATTGAAAATTTAAGAAAAAGTAAGGAAAAGTGAAAGTCTTATCTGGAAACGACATCTAAACTGTAAATCACTGAACACTGGTTGCAGAGCAAAGTAGTTGTTTCATAGACGCACGGATCCTTCCTCTCGAACCCAATTTAGTACTTTACGCTTCCCCTTATTTTTATGCTAGAACTTGAGCCTTATTCAACACCTAGGAAAGAATAATGTGACAAGTACATTTGTTCGATGTTGTTGGACTCTGGTTCTTCGTTGGAAGACAACTTGCATGAACTTGTTATTAAGAACATTGACATATTTAGTATAAACTGGAACTACAGGTTGAGGTGTAGATTGTGTGGACTCTTCGTAACTAGAGTCTCCTAGTGCACAAATATTATTCGTAGGCGGTTATTACGTGGTTTCTTCGTTGCTCGAGCTCATTGTGCTTGAAAAGGAATTTTATATGGTATATTGAAAGTTGGGGTAGAGAGTGTTTGTTTACGTAAGATATGTAAGATAAATGTGCATATATATAGTGAGTGGCCAGGTTAGTTTGAATTTCATTTATTTAAAAAAAACAAAAAAAAAATAGCCGGTTAGTTTTTTTTTTTTAATAAATTCCATTGTCTACACTAGACTAACCCCTTGCCACCCCGCCCCTATTTGTACATGAGCTGTACATATTATATTTTAGGAAATACTGAATTATCTCAATAATGTTAGGGAAGGTTGTTAGCAATGTATCACTATATATGTAATCCTTGTGAATGCAATACACATCACATAATTCTTTGTACCATAGATTCATTTATGATATCAGAGCATAACTCAAAAACCCTAAAAATCCTTTCTCGCTGCCTTCATCTTTTCTTCATTTCTTCTTTTTGCTGACAATGACAGGCAAAGAAGATGCTTCTTCTTCATTGGGTTCGACTGAACCCAATCACCTTCACCCTGTCTACTCAGTAACAAACATTCAAAACAAGATCCGTACACTCGATGGCGAGAATGTTTCTTATTCCGCTTAGGTAAAACTATTTCGCCTCCACGCAAAGGGTTATGAGGTTCTGAAACACAACGATGGAACCAGCCTTTCCACAGAAACTCACGATTCGTATGACGCCTGATACAAGGTGGATTCCTTTGTTTTGCAGTGGATTTATGGCACGCTCTCAGATGATCTGCTTGGTCGTATCTTGGAGGATCAGACAACAGTGTAGTAGGCTTGGAACAAGTTTTAATCTATCTTTCACAATAACAAAAACTCTCACACCTTGTCTCTGCTACAAGAATTTGCCAACATCACCCTTGCTTCATGCTCTTCTCTCAATGACTATTGTCAAAAACTGAAGGACATCGCCGAACCACTCAAGGATGTTGATCAACTGGTCACAACGGCCTCATTTATTACTCAATCTTCTAATATGACATGGGATTATTCTCTATGATTGAACACGAACAACGACGTCAAGACGCGCATCAACAAACTGCCTTCACAGCCCCTTGTGGTCCTTCACCTCCTGTTAAAACCCAACCCACCAAAAAACACACCACAGCCTCCATCATCATACATCTCCATCCAACACTTTGAACAATACCAACGCCCACAGGGTCGCGGGCGTGGATGCAGACGTAACACTTACCGTGGATGCGGTCGTGGCCGCACTCCCACAACCTATAACCTAACCCCTACCGGCAATCCTGTTGCACCACCATCAGGTTACTACGGCTGGTGGACCTCACCACCACCACCACCATGTCCTCACCCATCTCAATCCCCATAGACTACTTCCGGTGTCGACCCACTACTCAAACCCCTAACCCACATAATAATCAGCCCAGCCCAAACCATACACCCTACAACCCAAATACCACCTACTACGGTCCAACCCAAGGCTAAAGCCTCACCACCCAGCAACCACCACCTTATCCTTATGGACCACATCAGCCATATCCCAACCAGCAGGTAGAACCGCTTCAGCCAACTAAACTTGGAGCCACATTGTCGACTCTTACCTTAAACCAACCAGACCTGACTTAAAACATGGACACGGGCGCATCATCACATGTTATTGCAGAGCAAGGTCAGATTCAATCCCCTTTATGAAAATCTATTAATACTAACATTCTTGTAGGAAATGGTCGATCATTGTAGATTTTTGGGTAAGGACACAACTTTCACAAAACCAATAACCAGACCTTTAACCTTAACAATATACTTTATGCTCCAACAGTGGTTAAAAATCTTATTTCTATACGTAAATTTACACGTGATAATCTTGTTTCTATTGAATTTGACTCATATGGTTTTACTTTGAAGAACCTCAAGAGTGGACAACCCCTTTCCCGCCATGATAGCATCGGTGATCTCTACCGTCCACTCAACCTTCCCAAGGTTTTTTAACTACTGTATCCGGTTCAAATAAGTTGCACGATTGTCTCGGACATCCCAGCTCACAAGTCTTGCATTTTCTTTTCATTCATTTTAATATTTCATGTAGTAAGGATAATTTTAGTATTTGCAACTCTTGCCATGTTTTAAACCGTAAACGTCTTCCTTTGGTTGATTCAGTTTCATTTACTTATGTTCCATTTGACATCGTTCATTGCAATTTGTAGACCTCCCCAGTTACTAGTAATGCATCATATAAATATTACATGGTCCTTGTCGATAATATTTCAAATTATGTTTGGGTATATCCTTTGAAATTTAAATCCGAAACATTTCCAACATTTGTCAAATTTCACGAATTCACCCAAACCCACTTTCATAAAAATATCAAAGATTTTCATTGTGACTTAGGTGGAGAGTTTGACAATCACACTTTTCATAACTTTGCAAACTCCCAAGGCCTAACTTTCTGCTTTTCTTGCCCTCAAACTCCGCTTCAAAATGGACGATCTGAACGCATTATTCGTCGCTTGAATGTACTGTTGGCAATGGGTCGGGTTTGGGACGGGTTTAGGCAATCCCAACCCCATACCCGGTTAGGTATGCTTGTCCCAAATCCGTCCCAAAACCCGTCGGGTTTGTATCGGGTATCGGATATACCCGCGGGTTTCGGGTAAATTCGTTAATTTTAAAAACTTATCCATTAGGTATATTTGATTACAATGTATAAATATAAAATAGTTAAATCATATATATAAAATCACTAAAAGACATAGATAAAAAATATTATACACAAATAATTGGTGTTTTTTAAGAAGATGACAATTTAGATGGACAATTCGATATCTTATGAATACATTATATAGGAAATTACATCGGGTATCTAATCGGGTAAACGGGTATACTTTATCGGGTAATCGGGTCGGGTAAATGGGTATATCATTAAATTCCAAACCCGTCCCAAACCCGCAAAAAAATTAAAAACTAATCTCATACCCGGACCCATACCCGATTACCCGACCCCAAACCTGTCCCAAATGTGTCGGGTTTTGGGTTTACCCATCGGGTTTGGGTTTGATGCCATCCCTACTTGAATGACATCATTCGAGCAATTCTCATCCATGCACACGTAACACCCACATTTTGGGTTGAGGCGTTCCATTCCGCCGCTTATTTACATAACATTCTCCCCACCACTCGTCTAAATTTGAACACCCCCACGTTTGCCTTGTACCTTTGTCACCAACTTATGATCACCTCAAAGCCTTCAGATGCATATGCTACCCAAACATGTCCGCAACTCAACCAAACAAACTTCTACTAAGATCTCACCGGTGCATTTTCCTTGGCTACCAACCAAACTTTCGCGGTTACCGTTGCCTGGATCCCATTACAGGCAAAGTCCACATCTCTCGCCACCTTGATTTCGATGAGGAGTATTTTCCCTTTGCTAGACCGTAACCAAACACCACCTACCATTTCCTTGAAGATGACCCGATACCTACTCACACATGCACATTTCCCACAAAATCACCTAACCAACATCCTCCTTAAACCAATCCGGTACGTCAACAACCACACATGCCCAACAACAACAAACAACCACATCACCTTCCTCACCACCACCCACAACCCACAACCCAAACCCAATCTACATCACCCTCTCCCAACCAACCCGCCCCATACACTGCACCGAACCAACCAACAACTCCACCACCCCCACCCCTACCAAGAACCATCCAATAACCACTAGAGCAAAAGAAGGAATCCACAAACCCAATCCAAAATACCATCTTCACACAGAAACCACATCCACCATCTCCACTATACCAACATCTCATGTGAAAGCTTTAACCAACCCTAATTGGCAACATGCCATGAACTGTGAGTTTCAAGGATTAACGGACAATGATACTTGGGAATTGGTTCCACGGCCCCAGTCTAAACCAGTTAATCGGTGCATGTGGCTATTTCGCCTCAAGTTTAAATTGGATGGAAGCTTGGACCGCTACCAGGCACGCCTTGTTATTAATGGGAAATCACAAGCTGTAGGCATTGATTGCATCGATACATTTAGTCCGGTAGTTAAACCCGCTACTATATGTACAATTCTATCTCTTGCTATATCTCGTGGTTGGCCTATAAATCAACTAGATGTTAAAAATGCATTTTTACATGGCAACCTTCAAGAAACTGTCTTGATGCACCAACCACCTGGTTATGTTGATAAATCAAAGCCCAATTATGTTTGTCGTCTTTGTAAGTCTTTATACGGACTTAAGAAAGCGCCATGTGCATGGTATAGCAGGTTCTCAAACTGTATTACCTCTCGAGGTTTCAAAATCAACTTATATGACACTTCATTATTCATTTATAGCCAATGCGATAAAATGGCATATTTTTACTGTATGTAGATGATATTATTCTTACGGCATCTTCCATAGATTTATTTTGAAACATCATCAAATTACTTTCTAGAGAATTTTCTATGTCTGATATGGGCGCATTGCATCTTATTTTGGGCATCGAAGTACAAAGATACTCATCAGGTTTATTTATGTGCCAATCTCAATATGCACCGGACATTCTACCCTGTGCAAACATGACGACGTGCACACCATGTGCTACACCGGTTGTTACTTCCTCTAAACTTAGTGCTACAGACGGTGAACCTCTCAAGGACGGGACCATATGCGGCCCAACCGGTGGCGAAGCTTGACCCGAAACTTCGGGGGGTCGGAAGTCACCGGGGTCGGAAATCACTAGTTTCGGGGGGTCGAATTTGTATATACCAAAAAATTTCTAAACGAATACTATAAAATCGGAACTTCTGAACGAAAATTCGGGGGGGTCGGCCGCCCCTCCCCGCCCCTTAAAAGCTACGCCACTAGGCCCAACATGTATGCCTTTTCATGCATGCTCCAAGAGAACCACACTTTGCATTCCTAAAACAAATCTTAAGATACATTCATGGTACTATTGACTTTGGTTTACATCTGACCCGCGACCCAGCAACTCTCTAACAGCATATTCAGACGATGACTGGGGCGGCTGTCCAGACACAAGACGCTCCACTTCTGATTTTTGTGTTTACATGGGCAACAACCTACTATCAAGGTCTTCAAAAAGACAACCCATAGTTTCGTGATCAAGTGCAGAACCAGAGTACCATGGCGTTGCCAATGATGTTGCTGAAACTACATGGCTGCGAAATATACTATTGGAACTACATACTCACATTTCCCAAGCCAATATTGTTTATTGTGATAATGTATCCACCATATACTTATCAGAAAATCCAGTGCAGCATCAGAGGAGTAAGCATATGGAGCTCGATATACATTTTGTACGTGAAAAAAGTCTGTTTGGGTCAGGTCCGTGTTCTACATGTGCAGTCTCCCTATCAATATTCTAATATCTTCATTAAAGGATTTTCTCGACAGCTCTTTGAAAACTTCCGTTCCAGCATAATCGTTCGACAAAACACCCGCTCAAACTGAGGGGGCGTATTAGCTGCACATGAGCTGTACATACTATATACAGGAAATACTCAATTATCTCCACTACTAGAAAAAGGGCCTTCCTTGACACTTTTTTTATGACATACCATATTTTATGACATGCAAAAGTGCATGTCATAAAAAAATGTCATATTTGGAAAAAAATAATAATTTCTTGACGTTTTTTTATGCGTGTCAATAATTTACCGTCATAAAATAAAAAAACATGACAGTTTTAAAATCCCGTGTCATGATTTGTGTCATCTAAAATTTCAAAACATTTCACTCCCCACACGTTTTTCCATAAACCTTCCCTCTCTCAAATAAAACCCTCACTCTCTCTCTCTCTCTCTCTCTCTCTCAACTCATCTAAAATTCTGCTCGTTCAAACCCCTCTCTCACCATAATCAAACCCCCTTGAGCTGTGGAGGCGAGGAAGCTGCTCGTTCATAACTGTGGAGGCGAGGAAGCTGTGAGAGGTTAAATAACATTGAAGGCTTTGCCCACGATTATTATAAGCTGTGAGAGGAAGCTCGTTCTTAAATAAACTGAAACCCTAACCCTGCTTTCTTCACTCATCATCTCCATCTTGCAGGTAGGTCACTCGGTTATTTTTTGTTAATCTGTCCATAATCAGCTCTAGGGGGACCTAATCTGCCTTAATTGGCTCTAGTTTGACATAGTAGGTTTGGAATGTTTAAAGTTATTTAGATCAATTGATTAGCGTTTTTATAACTTGCATAACTGTAGGTGCTTTTAGGGTTTGACTGCTCGACGGCTCGTTCATCTAGGAATCCACATTACGATTCTGACCAGTTTGTGCTCGGTAAGTTCCAATTCTGACCTGTTTGGATCTCTCCTTGTTAGTTTCGAGTTCCAACGATGATTGTTGTTGTTCTTGTAGGTCGCCGGATGGTTCGTGCTTTTTGACGAGCTCTTATGACAATACTCTTAGTGTATTCACATTGTAAGTAACTTGTATATAATCAATTTTCTCTGCCTTCACATTTTGTGTCATTTGATATTTTTTTTTTAAATTTCACCTATTTTGTGTTTCATATAATCATCTAATGACTATTCAACATGAGGAATTGAGGATTACACATGTGAAATCACTCTTTTTCTTTTATTTTCACAGACCAGATTATGAAAACTGTGCAGATGAAGATGTTTGTTCTTCAGCTTCTATTGAATATTCATTTCCTGCAAACCTTGCTATAACCGAGGGAGAAGCCATATATGATTACTGTTGGTACCCCTACATGTCTGCTTCAGGTGCGTCTCTTGTCTCTCTTTTAATTTATTTGATTGGAGCCCCTTTTCATTATTACTGATTTTCGAGTTATAGTTGGATATGTAAAGGAGCAGTTAACCGAAACTATGTATTCTAATTGTATTGTAGATCCGGTCTCTTTTGTGTTCGCAACTAGCACGCGGGATCATCCTATTCATCTCTGGGATACGAGCACGGGCCAGGTGCTTTGTTATAATCTTTGAGTGAATTTAATTTTTCACTAATGCGTGTGAAATGCCAAACATTATAAGTGTGTTTTCTGCCTTGAATTCTTGGTACGCATGAAATGTCACTCTTTTTGATTCTGTAGTAACCATTGCTATTCATATCTTGGATAATTATGGTGTTATATATTCATTACCACTTCATCCAAACTGTATTGCAGCTACGCTGCACGTATAGGCTTTGGTCCAGAGGTATGCAAAAGAACACACTTATTAGCTTTGTTTTATAAGTTTATACTTTATACCAAAGGTTATGATAGTTGTTTTAGTAAAATAATATCTCAGTTAAAAAGTAGGATTTTGATGGGGACATGCTCTTTCATCTGGTTATTATGATGCTTTTTACAAGCGAGCTCAGCAGGTATTGACTTGACTTTATTCTTTATAATGTTGGTTAGCATGTTCATTTTGGTGATTTCTTGACGTAGGTGAGGACTGTAGTCCAGAAAAGCTTCAAGACAGCTTTAGATTCACACGATGTTCTAATTTCACTAGCCTGCAGCATATAAAATTGGTAATTACTAATTACCAATACACCCTGGATGGTCACCTTATTTGCAAATCGTTTTATTATTGTGAAAGTTAGTAATCTTGTAACCGCGTGCTTTATTATAGGTGAAAGAAAAACGACTCACTCGCAATGTATGCTGGGGATATCATGACGGTAAGCAAGTCCATGTATATAAGTTGCAAAATTTATTATTTTACAAACATGTTAAGTTTAAATACGTGTTTGCTTTTGGTGTGTTGCAAGGCTCGGGTCAACTAGCCAATGGACTATTCAACAAAAGTCAACTAGAGTGAATGCGGATCAGATTTGGTCAGCAACTGAAGAGATGGAGTTCGAAAGGTATAACTGAATTCGAGAATCCATTAAGAAGATATACATATAAATAACTTTCGTGTGTACATGTAGGGGTGGTGGAGATGTTGGATGGTGAATGAAGCTGGTTAAATGCTGGTAGTAACTGGTAAGTAAAGGTTTTGGTCAGAGGTTGTAGGGTAGTGGTTTAAGGGTGATTTGGTGGTGACGTGGGTGATGGTTGTGTGGTGATTGTGACAATGGCCTAGATTGTTTCAGCTTGAATTGACTAAGCAGTGTTCTGTTGTGGAGAGATTGATGAATGTGGATCAGGTTTTGAAAGTTCAAGCCGAGTGGGTGCAGCGTATTAGGGACACAGATGTGTGGGCAGACCTGCAGCAGCTGAATACACAGGTGCAGGGTATTGTTTTAACTGATGTTGTGGATAAATAGGTCTGGACTGGTACAGCGGAGAATACAGCTGCTGCTGATTTTTCTGTTCCGATGGGACGATTAGCAAGGGTGATTGCAAAGGTACCTTCATTACAACTCTTAGCTCAGTTTTTTCTAGCCGTATTTAATAAACAAACTTAAGGCGGAGATTCATATACACGAGATGGCTGAGAGGCTGTTGGCGCAGTATGTGAATGATTATGAGATGAGTAGGGGTGGGGATATTAAGATGGTTTTCACGACGCAGAGGTCGGGGACGGTGACGGATAAGGTGTCGGCACATTCGGTTTTGGTTGGGGATAATCCGGTTGCCAATGTTAAGTCGATTGATTCGCTTTTAGGTAGGTTGGTTTAATGAGTGTAATCTTGATGAATAATGTATGTATTATTGATGTTGAGTGTTGAATATGATGTTAAAATTGTAGGTATGGTGACGTCGAAAGTTGGAAAGCGGTATGCTTTTACGGGATTTGAGGCGTTGAAAGAGATGTTTATATCAAGGTTGGTAGCTATGTTCTGAATTTTTGTTTGGGTGACATCCTTGATTAAAGCTATTTTATGACTTTTGTCAACTTTTGTATGAACTTTATGTTTGCATGTTCACATATATATATTATCAAGTTGTAGTCAATTGTTAGTGTGGTATACAAAGTTTCGGAGGCGCTAACCAATTGTGCTTGCAAGATGTTACTTCAATGCTATGGTATATGTAAGCCATCCTTTATATCGTAAATGGAGCACATAACAACGCATCTTCACCGACCAAGAACTACGAGATCACCCCAGATTGTGTTAGTGTGGTATACTGTTTTTTCATCACCTTATTTACAGGTGCAATTCTCCAAAGATGGAAACTATCTTTATACAGGGGGCGTAAGGTATACAATACCCTTTTTTTCATTACCAGTTGGGTTATCTTTAACTCTTTGCTTACAAAGTAATTGATGTTTGTGTAGGATCCATATATATTATGCTAATTAGGTTTAATATTATGCTTACAAAGTATATATATTCTCTAATTAGGTTTATTATTTTTCTTATTTTTTTTAATGTGTAGTGTCCATGCCAGCTGGGAATCACAGAATGTGGATTTTACGTCATGAAATTCATGAAAGAGATAGTGCAAGAAGGAGTCGAAATATTGGGCAATGTAAGTTATGGCAAAATAAACGTAGCGATGTGTTATGATTTATGTAAAATAATTGGCCGGTCTCGATTAATGTATTAATTTTATTGTTGTCTCAGGTTGAGGGAGGAGCGGATCATTACGGGGATGAAGACATGGATGCCGTTCGCGAAGAATGGTCAGGCTACGCCGCAACATTTATTTCAAATGATCCAAACTTGTTTGTTTGAAGGCAATGTAATGTCGATACAATATATTTGTAAACTTTAAACGCCTTGGATTAGTTTGTAATTTGATAAATATAGCTGGATTATATAATGAAATGATGTTTTTGTTATTAGTTTGCTAATTATTTTGCATATAATAAAATAGCTATAAATCCAGGAGGGTAAATATGTAATTTTACTGGAATTTTTTTTTAGATTAATAAATTTATGACACGCAAAATAACGTCATAAAATTCTGTCATAAATTTCAGTCATAATATGTGTCGAAAAAATGTTAACAAAAACTGTCATAAAAATGTGTCATTAAAAAGTGTCATAACGTATGTCAATAAATGTTGTCATAAATGTGTGTCATAAACAGATGACACGCGAAAATATGTCATCTTAAATTTTTGACACCGCCATCCTTGACGTTTTTTTTCTTGTCATCAGACCCCTTTCTTGAGACGCAATGCGTGTCAAGAAAGACCTTTTTTCTAGTAGTGCTCCATAATGTTAGGGAAGGTTGTTAGCAATGTATCACTATATATGTAATCCTTGTGAATACAATAGACATCACATAATTATTTATACCATAGATTCGTTCAACCCCCTCCACCTTCACTTGCTCCCTTTGTCCGCTCTCCAGACCACACAATCTTGTGTCGTTGGAGATGTTCTTATAACGTTATCATTTTGAAAGCTTGGAGATGTTCTTAGTACTAGTGCTCCAATTACCGATAAACTTGGTCTTCACAAACAAAACCGAACCCTCCCCTTGAATACAAACCGAATTATATGTATGAAATAAACGGTACGGCACTTTTATTTATTTGAACTTGAACAAGAAAATGATACAATATTTATACTAAACTAACTTAGGCTCCAATTTATCTTTTCTAATATTAATACCACTCTTAAATTTGAATTATAAACTAAGAGATAACTCTCTGAACAAAAGAAACTAATTATTATAATTTATCTCCTCCAAGCCACCCTTTTGAGATTATACGTGCTACCCTTTCATATCTCCGTTTATAGTTACAACTATTGTGCATTCGTGTATCACTTTTCAGTTTTCTAGTAGTGTTTAACATTTAAGGTTATATGAAGTATCCTTCATAAAGCTTTTCTATCTTAAGAAGTTAATCATGCATCCTTCATAAAGCTTTGCCATCTTAGATCTTACCAAAGGGTGTGTCTAAACGTACTAGAACATACCTCCCCTGCGCGGACTCCATGCTAGAGGGAAACGATGTTGTGATGGTGGCCCCTCCCCCAAGTTTATGAAAGGCGGAAGGGGTTACATTTAACAACACTATTGACCAAATTACACAAAAAAAAATAAAAAAAAAGTAAATAAATTATATTACGATTGATTATTTTCAGTTTCAAGGAAGAAGAGGTTTTCCTTAAATTCCCAATCAGGGTATAAAGGGCTCATATGTTTGAGCTTTTGTGTTTTATATTTTTTGTATCAAATTAAGTGTTAAGTGAAAAACCATCACCTTGTTAAAGAAAAGAGGATAATGGTCCATCCTTTCCAAAAATCTACCCTAGTGCAATATTCTTGCTCAACCTAATTATAGAGTGTTTAAATAATAATTCAAAAGTGAAGAGCTGGATCATTTAAGCTATTATATTAGTGTGGTGTATCTTGTTATTTGGATTTCAATATTTATTTTTAGTATTTGTCAAGTCGGTTTGGGTCCTAGCTTGAGTTAGATTATATTTTCATGTGAACGCTATTTATAATATTGAGTCTTGAATAGCGTTTGGAAGTGTGCACACATATAATGTGTTCATGATTTTTGGAAATCCAGCATTTTGATGGTGTACGGTTGGAAATACTCTCGATCAATTACAATCATGATGTGTCTTTTATAGTGTTTATCAACATGTTTAGATGAGTGTAAGTTCAGTGTATTCTGATCTTCCAATAGGAGAACTAAGAACATCATTGGAAACCTTAAAAATAAATGTTTAGGACCATAATAAGAATTATAATAAACATAACTAAATACTCAGCTGACAGTGAAAGTCTTTGGTTTTCCAAAACATGACAAAGTAGTGAAGAACTAGTTTGGTTCTACAATAATATGCTTCTTTCCATGAGTTGCCTTTAGTGTTGAAGTATCAACAATTGATTATGATGAAACATTTGCTTCAGTTGCAAGGCTTGAAGCCATCAGGTTATTTTTGGCTTATGCAATTTTCAACAAAATCATTTTTCAAATGGATGTAAAGAGTGCATTTTTATATGGCAAAATAAAAGAGGAAGTGTATGTTTGTCAGCCATCTGGGTTTGAGGATCCTGCTCATCCCAATTAGGTGTACAAACTTGACAAGACACTATATGGGCTAAAACAAGTTCTTAGTGCTTGGTATGATACACTTTCAACATTTTTACTCAAAAATCACTTCACAAAAGGTTCCATTGATAAAACTCTTTTCATTAAGCATGTTGGAAATCACATACTTCTTGTTCAAATTTATGTTGATGATATCATTTTTGTTCAACCAATACAAAACTGTGTGAAGAATTCAAGAAACTCATGCAATCTAAATTTGAGATGAGTACCATGGGAGAACTGCAGTACTTTTTAGGACTGCTGTTTAAATAACAAGCAAATGTAACTTTTATACATCAATATAAATATGTTAAAGAATTATGAATAAATTTTCTTTACAAGACTATAAATCATGTTCCAACCCTATGAGTCCAACCACAGAAGTTGAACCAGATGATCAAGGAAAATAGGTTAATCAAACCACCTATAGATGTATGACAAGTTCCTTTCTTTACTTAACTGCTTCTAGACCAGATATTATGTATTCAACATGTGTTTGTGCTAGATATCAATCAGCTCCTAGGGAATCACACCTTATGGCAATCAAAAAATTTTCAGATATCTGAAAGGAACTCCTAATCCAGGAATTTGGTATCCTGCTATCAGCAGTACCAAATTGATAGCCTTTTTAGATAGTGACTATGCAGGGTGTAAAATGTTAAGAAAATCAACATTTGGTGGATGTTAATTCATTGGAAACTGTCTTGTGTCATGGCAATCAAAGAAACAAACATCTGTGGCAACATCTACTGTTGAAGCAGAGTATATTGCAGTTGCAAGATGTACTTCACAGATACAATGGCTTCAAAATTAATTGCTTGATTATGGAATCAAAGAAACCAAGACATCATTGTTACTAGACAGTACCTCAGCCATTAGCATAATTCAAAATCCTATTCAGTTTTTAAAGCCTAAACACATTGAAATCAGGTATCATTTCATTAGGGATTGCTATGAAAAAGGCAAAATTGAGGTCAAATATGTAACACCACAACCGATGGCCGAAACATCAAGGTGTCACGTATTGATGATTGTTCAGTAGCTCATGGTAAATAATAAGTTTCAATAATTAATTAAATGAATTACCTACAATTGTTCTAAAAGGAATTTGTACATCAAATAAGAAACACTAAATATAAATCTTCAAGCATGAACTCTAATCTTCAAGCAACACTATAACTTGAAACATGTTGAGTTGGAAAATATTTTTGGGTAAACAAAAGTTGGTGAGAATTACATAGGTTTGAATATTGTATCATGAGAATAAACAAACTTGTGCAATTCTAGTGTCATGGCAATTCTATTCCATATGTGAAAACAAACTACTAGGTAAAGCGTTTGCATAATCATCCCTTGTGACATGTTTATTCTGGTCCATCCCATACGCATATGGTTCACTCATTTGTGTTATGTGATCGATAACAATGACCCACGCTACCCATATCCAGGGGTACACATATCCGGGTCGGGTTGTCAATCCAATATATCTATCATTGTGTATCACCGGCTTGTACGGAGTTAATGATTACACGAGTCTAATTGTGTTTACCAAAGTGTTGTTCAAGACATAATGCAACATAGAAATCACACAAAGGCACTTATGTTGAATTGCATATGAGAATGCAACATGTCTCACCCCAAAAATGTAAAATAGTAAAAAAGGGCTATTTAAACTCATCTTAGCATAAGTGTTGAATCCTATGAAATAATCTAAATGTGGCACAAACGATTCCAAGTATTACCCTAAGTTCAAGGCAATAAAATAAGTGTTGGGAAAGTCTAAGTTTTCTTGTCTGGAGTTATTCTAGGGTTTCTAATTTGGGGATTGACGAACGTTCAATAATTAGTTTGAAATAATTGTTAATTAAATGATAAGTAAAGAAGAAATTAAGAAAATAAATAAATAAGAGGATTTTTGTAGAATCTTATCAAGGGTGGTTGTACTAAAATATTATAGTGTGAAAATAATTTTTATAAAATAATTTTCATAAATAAAGTGTATATGATAAATTATAACTTATTAATCAAAACATGGTAATAATATTAAAAAAATATTAAATCACAAGTCTAGACCAACTGGTCTAGACCCTGAGAACGAATCAATATCAAATTGATTTATATGTATGCACAGTTTAGCTTTGAAATAATTTCCTAAAATAAAAACATGCGAAGACCGGCTCGAACTCAAGGTCTGTGACCGGTCTGAACAAACCACCAACACCCCCAACCATTTGATATATAGATCGGATGGTTGATTTCCTTTGTTATGAAAACATTTTATATGAATTATAATTGATGTCATCTTCCCCAAATTGAAAGCCTAAGAACCTAATTTTACCATTGACTTAGTTATGACATGATTAGCAATACTATTAGAGGGTTACTGATAAGATCATGATAATAACCAGGATTTCAAAATCAAATCAGACTTACAGGTTTGCAAGCTCCCAGGAACACGAGTCAAACAGAAAGTCAAAACCTCTAATTATGTTCGAGAGAGAGAGTGTGCGGGTGCGATTAAAGATATGGATTATCATTTTCGAACAGATTTGAGGGGTATGGAAGGTTCAATTTACACTGGTTTCATATAATAGGAAGGTTTAAATTATTTGACCAAAACACGGTCAACACGGGTTCAAAATTATCAAATTTGGAAGGTCTTTAAGCTGTAATCACGCAATCAATTGAGTTGTTTAGACGCGTGATGGGTTAACGATCAACACAAAGCGAAATAATTTCTGATTAGCTTTCCAATTTAGGTTCGATTACATGATTGAAGGCGTCGGTGGGTCTAGTCTTCGGGTCGGGTTCTGCACAGCTAAAGGGTTCAGGTGATGGGCCGGGTTTTAGGGTCTGGGTTGGGTGTTTTGGGCTACATGTTTTGGGCTAATGAGGGTGGGTTTGGTTTAGGTTGATGGCTTGGTTAAGGAATGGTCATGGTGGGTGTTGGTTTATGGTGGGTCTAGATTTACAAAATGAACTTTTCATTTTTTGTAAACAGAAAACTTTTTATTATTATTATTAAAATAACTGAAAAGGTTAAAATAGATCATTTATTGAGGAAATTTTGTATTTGTTTGAATTTATACCACTTTTAAAATATTCGAAATATATAAGAATGCTTAAAGATTTACACATGGTTATATTTGTAAAAGAAAATAAGATAGATAAAGTGGCGGTTTTTATTAACCTATAAAAAATTAGGGAAAAATACATGATGTTACAAAATATGTGTCAACAGCAAATCAAATTGCTGACATTTTCACAAAACCTTTTGACACAACAACTTTTAGAAGTTAGTATCCATGCTTTGGATTCTAAATTTGAAGTAATTTTTGTAAGTGTTTTCATTATTCTACACATATTTCAATTTCACTTATTTTTGTTACTCATATCACAAAACTTTTGTTGATCATATTAAGAGAAAGTACTGATGTACAAAAACATTTGTATCGGAAAATTTATGAACAAAGAAACTGCTTATGATAATAAAATCATCAGAAGTTGATTTTCGGTATTATCAAACAAATCTCATAAGTGGTTCAAAACTGCTGAAGACCAAAATAGGAAACTGTTGATGAACAATTGTTCATCAGAAGCTTTAGACAAAAAGGGCAAATAAGTCTTTTCCTATTTTCAGAAGTTTAACATAAGACGGTTATTAAACTTCTCAAACCCCTCTTTCCATTATTTTCATTTCAAAAACAAAACTTCCTTCTCTCAAACCCTCTCTGAAACTTGTAGGGTGTTCAAAAAGCCCGCGGCTCGAGGCTCGCTCGAAACTCGCTCGAAAAAAGCTTGCTCGAAAAGGCTCGTTTTGTTTTCGAGCCGAGCTAACTCGTTTTGTAATCGAGCCGAGCTTGAGCCAAAGGTGTCCAGCTCGTAGCTCGGCTCGTGGCTCGGCTCGATGGCTCGACTCGTGTCTCGGCTCGATGGCTCGACATATGGCTCGACTCAGGCTTGTGTATGTGTAATCAATATATAAATGAAAGTAATATATTTTGGCTCCAAACTCAATTCTAAAATTCAAATTTTGAAAGTCTCACCCATACTACCTATCTATTTCACCTCTTCATAATCTAATAAACCCTAACTTAGAAAAATAAAAAAAATATACATGTATAAGTGTAATTTTATTTATTTATTTTTTGTTTTTTATTTTATAAATATTTGAAAAAAAATTAAAAAAAAAATAACGAGCCAGCTCGAGCTCGGCTCGAACATTTACGAGCCGAGCTCGAGCTTGACCTCTCAGCTCGACTAGAAAAACGAGCCGAGCCGAGCTGGCTCGTTTTGTAATCGAGCTCGAGCTCAGCCTGGCTCGGCTCGGATCGGCTCGGCTCTTGTACAACCCTAGAAACCTGCAACTGTTTTATCAAACACAAATGGCTCTAGTTTTTAAACAGGTACATAATCAAAGAGGCTACTTCAAAAAGGATGAAGCCTGGTCCCAATACGATGAAATTATTGATTTGGTTGTAAAATCTCAACATTACACGGCGTTCACCATTGACTCACCAATCCATACTGAACTCTTAATGAGTTCTGGGCAAATTCTGAGACTGTTACCGAAGATGGTAAAGTCACTTCCCTGAAGACGAGGATCAATGGGAACCCTAGTCTACCAAAGACAAATCCTTGGCCCCTAGAGATGAACTATTGCTGTGGATGACCCGTTGGACCCTGGTCAAGAAACGAATAGCTTCTGGTGCTAGGGAGATCCACCCTGCGATCAGCAGATCTGTTTGTCTTTGGTTGGGAGAGGGGGAAACATGCTTGTGTGGACCTCACAGTGGTATCTCATTTGGTTGGGTTAAGGAAAAGATGGTTTGTAGCTGGGCAAGCATCGAGAAAGGCGGAATCGAAAAAAGTAGATAAGCATGCTAAAGCCTGTGCAGAGAACCAGCATGTCTTTATTCTTTTGGCCTTTCATACCTTTGGCTCCCTGGCACCAGAAGCTATTCGTTTCTTGACCAGGGTCCAATGGGTCGTACACAACAATTTATCAAAATGAAAATGCATAAAATTGAAAAGAGTTTTAAAAGAGAAACACGAAATGTGGTTATGCAACCACAATATAGCATACAATAAAATTTGAAATTTACTACAAACTAGAAAGAGTTTTACTGAGCCTTTATCAATAATCATCAATTCTGCATATAGTAGAATGGGAAATCTGTTTAGTATTTGGGCATTTGGTACTAAATATATATGTACACACCAACACTATTATTTGAAGGACCGCAGGATCGGTTTTGAGGGAAAAGATTGAGAGAGAATATGATAAACTAAAGATTCAATACATATATGAAATGATACAATGTTTGGGGTATTTATACTTGTGAAGGGGTGTGTCCCCTTGATACTAACCAACATGTCGGTTGGATAATTTAACTAACATACCTATTCTAACTTAGGATATAATAATATGTAACATATACTTATGATATAATAGATATACTATAGGTTTTGGGAAATAAGAATTATATGTCTAACATTCTCCCCCTTAATTCTTGATTTCCCCAAGGTCTTCAACTCCTATGAGACGTCGCATCTCGAGAAATTTTATTCTTGGTAGTGCCTTGGTGAGTATATCTGCTTTCTGCATCTCTCCACTGATGTGATCAACTTGTATCTGCTCGTTCTCTATGCATTCTCTGATAAAGTGATACCTTATGTTGATGTGCTTTGATCTTCCATGAAACACTGGGTTCTTCATAAGTTGTATTGCTGACTTGTTGTCTACTAATAGCGTTATCTTCTTTGGTTGTTCACCTGTGAGTTCGCTGAGTACTCCTTGTAGCCATATTGCTTGACATGCTGCTGATGTAGCTGCCATAAATTCTGATTCGCATGATGATAGTGCTACTGTACTTTGTTTCTGACTTGTCCATGTGATAGGTGAATCTCTGTAGTAGAATATTGTTCCTGTTGTTCCTTTTCCATCATCTTGGTCTCCATAACTGTTGTCGCTGTATCCAGTGATTTCTGCTTCTTTTCCTTTGCTGTATTGAATTCCATAATCCAATGTGCCTTTGATATATCTTATTAAGTGCTTAACTGCCTTCATGTGAGTTGTTTTTGGCTTCTCCATAAATCTGCTAACGTATCCAACTGCGTAGGTGATATCTGGTCTGGTATGTGTAAGATACCTTAAGCTTCCAATTAGCTTTCTATATTCTGTTTCATTGACTGGTTCACTTTCATCTTCTTTAGTGAGCTTTAGACCTGATTCCATTGCATATTTTGTTGGATTGCAGTCTTCTAGTCTGGCTTCTTTAACGACTTTCTTTGCGTAGGCTGATTGCTTCAATTGTATCTTTCCTTGTGTTTGATGTACTTCTATCCCTAGATAGTAAGTGAGTGGTCCTAAGTCACTCATTTCAAACTTGCCTTGCATTTCTTTCTTGAAGCTTGATATGTCCTTGATTGAACTTCCTGTCACTATTATGTCATCGACATAAACTCCTATAATTATTGTTGACTCCTTTGAAGTTCTCTTGTATACTGCTTGCTCTTGTGGACATCTTATAAATCCAATTTCCTTTAGGATGTTATTCAGCCTTATGTTCCATGCTCTTGGTGCTTGCTTTAAACCATATAGAGCTTTCTTTAGCTTGTAGACTAGATTTTCTTTTCCTTTCTTTATGAATCCATCTGGTTGTGAAACGTAGACATCTTCCTTTAATTCACCATGTAAGAATGCTGATTTTACATCTAAGTGATGTACTTGCCATCCTTTCTGTGCTGCCAATGCTAATAGTAGCCTGATTGTTTCTATTCTTGCAACTGGTGCAAAAACTTCATTGTAGTCTATTCCTTCTTGTTGTACGTATCCTTTTGCTACTAATCTGGCCTTGTATTTGGTGATCTGTCCACTTGCGTCTCTCTTGACCTTGAATACCCATTTTAGACCTATTGGTTTCTGACTTGAGGGGAGTGTAGTCCGTGTCCAAGTGTCATTCTTCTCTATTGAGTCTATTTCGCTTTCCATTGCTTCTATCCATTGTGGGTACTCTGCTGCTTCTTTGTAGTTTGCGGGTTCTTCATCATATGCTAAATATAGATGTTCATATTCTTCTGGTCTAAGAGGTCGTGTGGCTGCGTAGATGTCATTAAGTGATCTAAGGGCTCGAACTGGTCTGTTTTGAGAGCCTGGTGAGTCTTCTAACTCTTGAGTACTTGTCTCAACTGCTGGATCACTTGTCGGCGTTTCTTGAACTGTTATTGGAGTTTGTGTAGCTGTGATTGGACTGCTAAAAAATTCATTATCACTTTCATTCTCTTGATCTTCATTGTCCTCATTACTTTGCTCTTGTACAGCTTCACTTTCGTGATCTCCATAAACTTCGAATCTTGTCCAAGATGGTTCTTCATTACTTCTTTCTTTTAAGTAGTTGTTCCAATCCCATGGTTCATTTTCTATGAATTGGACATCTCTGCTAATGTGTATCTTTTCTTCTACGGGATCATATAATCTATAGGCTTTGGAACCATTTTCGTTTCCTAGATGTACCATTTTCTTGCTTCTGTCTTCTAACTTCTTTAAGTAGGGCGTTGTTACCTTTGCATATGCTGTGCATCCAAATACTCTTATATGCTTGATATTGGGTGCTTTGCCATTTACTGCTTCGTAGGGCGTCATTCCCTTTAATGCTTTGGTAGGTAACCTATTCTGTATCTATATTGCTTGTCGTGTTGCTTCTGCCCATAAGTTCTGTGGTACGTTCATAGCCTTTAACATGCTTCTGGTCATACTCATTACTGAACGGTTCTTTCTTTCTACTACACCATTCTGCTGTGGCGTGTAAGGTGCTGTAAGCTGTCTAAGGATTCCTTTATCCTCACAATATGCGGTAAGAGCTTTAGAAGTAAACTCTCCTCCACGATCCGTTCTTAATCTTTTGAGCTTGTGACTAGTCTCTGTCTGAGCTTCACTTAGAAACTTCTTGAAATTTTCATAAACTTGATCTTTTGACTTAAGCATGTAAATCCACATATATCTCGAATAATCGTCAACTATTAGGAAGAAATAGTTGTTGCCTGCTAATGATGTGGGTGAAATCGGTCCACATAAGTCTGCATGTACGAGTTCTAGAGGTCTTGTAGCTCTAAAACTTGCTTGAGAGGGAAACGGAAGTCTGCTTTGCTTTCCCGTAATACATGCATCACATACTTGAGATGGGTGCTGAATCTTTGGCAATCCACGTGCCATTCCTTTTGTGCTTAATTGTCTTAGTGAATCAAAATTCACATGTCCCATACGTGCATGCCATAGCCATGCAGGTGTATCTATTGTAGCTTGTAAACAAATCGGATTTGTTATTCTGAGCTTTACCTTGTAGAGTCTATTTTTAGCTCTTGGGACTTTCATCAATAGGTTGTTGTAGGCGTCATAGATCCATAGATGTTCATTCTCCATAATTACTTTACATCCTGATTCTGTAACTTGCCCGAGGCTTAAGATGTTGCTTTGGAGTGTTGGAATGTAGTATACTTCTGTGACTAGTCTTTGTTCTCCATTGTTACATTCCAGTACTATTGAGCCTTTACCTTTGATGTTAACACACGATCCATCTCCAAATTTTACGCTGCCTGCTATCTTTTCGTCTAACTCTGTGAAATAGGAGCGTCTTCCTGTCATATGATTGCTTGCGCCATTATCTAAATACCATACTTCATTTCCATTTTCTTCATTGTGATAGCGTTCTGGTATTATCTTCTTTTCTTCGAGAACTACACTTCTTTCTTCACCAATTGCCATAAGTAATGTGGGATCCTCTTCTTCCATTACTAGGTGAGATTCTTCTTGCTTATTTCGAGGTTTAGGACATCTGGGAGCTATATGTCCTAATTCATTGCAATTGTAACATCTTACATTGCTGCCATCTCTTCTGGGCTTGTAACTACTGTTGTCATGACGGTTCTTAGTGGGATTTCGATCACTTTTCTGATCTTGATGGCCAAATCTGTCAAAGCTCTTCTTCTCATATCTTTGACTCTTATTGAACTTCCTAAAGTTCTGTCTACCTCGATTCTGATTGTAGTTCTTGTAATTGCTGTTAGGTCTTCTATCTTGCCTTGTAAATAACAGCTTCTCTTGACCGGCTGGTCCATATTTCTTCTCATCTCTTGACTTAAGGCGTTCCTCATAAGCTTTAAGTCTTCCAAGCGCTTCATCTAACGTCATGGAATCTATATCTGAATATTGCTCTATGGATGCAATAATCTGTAGGAACCTTTCTGGTACGGAGTCCAGCAATTTTCGTACCAATATCGACTCTTCAATTGTCGTTCCTAGGGTTTTTGACTTTGTACTAATCGCACTTAACCTACCAGCAAACTGGTCTATGGTCTCTGTCTCTCTCATCGTAATCATCTCAAATTCTGTGCGTAATGATTGAAGTCTTGCTTTCTGGACTCGGTCAATTCCAATAAATCTTGTCTTTAATGCTTCCCAAATTTCTCTTGCTGTATTATGTGATGCCACCTGCATCACCATATCTTCTGGAATTGCCTGGAAGAGATAGGCAATCGCTGTCCTATCCTTCTTTGCATCTACCGTTGACGTGCCTTCTATGGGTTCCACTACTTCCCAAAGACCATTTGCACTCAATATTGCTTTAACACGAACAGCCCAAATCGTGTAATTTGTAGATGTCAACATCGGTGTTTGGAGGCTAAAAGTGAGAGTCTCCTTTGTAACTGACTCTCTTACTACTGTCTCATTCGACATTGTGGGTTTAATGGGCGTCTTTTGAGGACTGTTATTCTTCTTCTTCTTCCCAATTGTCCAAATCTAATATGGACTACCCACTCTTCTTTAGGAACTTTGTTCGACAAATGGTCAAACTTAAATCGATATACTTAAAATATTATTTGGTTAACAAAGGTTTTGATATTTCGTAGGCGCCTTAACAAAGTATCAAGAACTTCGTTATAATATTTTGTGTATCAATGATGTTCCTCTAAATAATATCTAAAGTCAATCCTTTTTGACTTAATCCTCCAACAATTTTGATTAGTGTTCTTCTAATAACACTCAATCTATAAACACCCTTCTAAAATAAACAAACCCCTATGTTTGTTTAATATTTTCGACTTCAAAAAAATTTTCTTTCGATCAGTGATAAACCCGAACACTGATTAATAAACTTCTTATTTATTATAATATCCCTCAATATTATAATACTTATTTTTTATGAATTTTTTGACTTTCAAAAAAAAGTCAACAACTTCTTTTCTTCTTCTTCGAAATACTTCTGCCCAAACTTACAAACACCTTTTTTTTTTTGTGTTTGTATGATCCAAACGGAACAACAATACTTTTCCAATAATAATTACCTTGGATCCTTGACAAGTTCTCTAACTTGTTCTAAAAAAACAATCGAATACAAATAATTTTCGAAAAAAATTCCGGGTTCTTGTTTCAAAAGGAAAAATTCTTAATCCTTAATATCTTTGATAAACAATTCTGTTTTATTTCGGTGATTGTTCGAAGATGAGTTTGAAAGCGTAAAGAAAATTTCGTTTTGTTTAAAAAAATGTTTTGGCGGGAAAAAAAGAACTTCGAACAGAAAACAGAGTGTGAGAAAAACTTTGATTTCTCTTGATCGGATTAAGTATTTTTGTATTCGATTATGATAATTCTGATAGGCAGGGATAGATATAACCGTTTTTGATGTTTAAACGATATGTTCTTCGGTCCGGTGTCTCGCCGGAGAAGATGAAGATTCGCCGGAAAATCTGACCGGTTGTTGTCTTCTTCTTCGAACGGTTGTATCTCTATGTGTATTGATCTTCTATCAATCCTGGATTGGCTTGTGATAATTATTCCAACGTATGATCACTTCTGCGTCTATTTCTGTTACTCGGAGAAAAACAGAGGGATCGAACTTTTGATGATCTTCTTCTGTAAACGATGGAACTTTTGATAACTTGCGCTCTGATGCCAAATGAAGGACTGCAGGATCGGTTTTGAGGGAAAAGATTGAGAGAGAATATGATAAACTAAAGATTCAATACATATATGAAATGATACAATGTTTGGGGTATTTATACTTGTGAAGGGGTGTGTCCCCTTGATACTAACCAACATGTCGGTTGGATAATTTAACTAACATACCTATTCTAACTTAGGATATAATAATATGTAACATATACTTATGATATAATAGATATACTATAGGTTTTGGGAAATAAGAATTATATGTCTAACATTATTAATTATTAAAACGGACATATAAATTTCAAAATTCTTTTCGTCCCTATTTACGATTATTTGTTTTTTTTTTTTTTGGAAGCTTAATTATTTACGACTATTTGTACTCCTACATACATACATAAATACTCGGCATGTATACAGTAAAACTAACTAGTAAAAAAATTGCACATAAAACCATTTTACAAAAACTGTACTCAAACTATAAGTTATATAACTTATAAGAGTTCTTTGTTTTCCTTGATTTTCATAGACATCACCCAACCTGTTGTTAATTACGGATATTTATTTATATGTTTTTTTTTGGATTTTTTAGGTGCGTCGTTATAGCTTGTTTAGTTACCACCAAGCTCGGTCATTTATTACGGCCATGCATTTAGCCTTACCACTTCAACAAAATTGAAAGAAAAAAGGTAGTTGATTACCTAGATGAGAAGTCAGTTTCACAATTCATAGGTGATCCTGTGGCCACTAGCATTGGGTAATCAAATTCTTTGTAGTTGGTAGCACTTTATACGTCATGCATATATTTAATTACATTATCTTTGTATGAGTTGATCTTTAGTAGTTGAAATGTCAACAATTCGTTCAACTGTGTTAACTTTATTGATATCTAACTCAAGACCACCTGAGAGATACGCATCACATTTCTTACCACATTAACAAGTCACTATGAACTTATTCTTAGTGCTCACCTTTCAAGCAACTAGTGTAAAAAGATTCTAACTTTTTCTTCTTGTGACCCACTCACTTACCCAAAGGAAACGTATGCTGATCTGCATCCTAAAGCATGTCATGCATGTGCTGAAGTGTTACTCATACTAGAAAAGCACACTTTTTCTAGAGGTGGACTTGTGCATAAATGAGTTTACATTACTTCTCAGTATTTCGGCAACTATAAATATAGATTTTGGTTCTCAGTTTTATATGCAAAACAAGAACCTTGATTCTTCATAGCTCAATTTCAAAGAACCATCTACTTTGTTAACCGTTATATTCACAATCCGGCCAATATCTTATAACATCTCAAGAAATGTCTCTTGTTGCCATTGAAGTAAGAGGTAGGTGGTGCGACACCCATGCATATAAAGATGGTGAAAGCAGGTATGAATACACATCATTCGTTAATTTGGAAGGACGTTGTGACAACAATGTTGGAGACTATAACTATGCTCCACCGGAAACAGAGGGGGATGGAGATGATGAAGATGGAGACTATGACTATGCTCCAGCGGCATGATTATTATTTAACACATCGTGATATAGAAATTAACTTGGCATGTCCAAGCAAGGAGGTCACAGAAGACAAAACGCTTTTTCAAATGTGTTCTCTGAGATCCAGTTTCTTGTATAAGATTTTGATTACTTAATGTTTTATGGGCTCTTTAAAGGATGCCCTTAGATTTGTTATTTAGTTGTAAAGGTTCAATAGTATTAGGTGATATTATGATTAAGATACTTTTATTTGTATACATATGCATTAATGTCATTGTTACTAGAAGAGGGATGTTATTTACACAACAAAAAAATTAGGTTTACACAACTATCTACGGGCCGTAGAGGCCTCTACAACTCGTAGAATGTGTCAGTGTAATAAATGAGACAACCCTCTACGGCCAGTAGAGGGGGGTTAATTGGTCAAATTCAAGTAAACCATATACGGCTCGTAGTGGGCTCTATGGCCCGTAGTAGCATACGAGGTACGTGGACAATCAATGAACAGACTGACTTGCAGTGTGTCAGTCTAAAAAGCAACTTAGCTACGGGCCGTAGAGGTCTCTACAGGCCGTAGATATCCCTGGTTGGTGGGTTCATTTAAACCCTCTACGGCCCATCTTCTTTGGCTTCCTTTCTCACCATGAATCTTTTTTAAGAACCAAAACCTTAAACTCCGATCAATACCAAGCTACAACGATGTCTTCGGGGCACCTCAGTAATGTTTCGGGTGAATGGGAGCACTCGTTTGACTTATCTTACGTCTCATAAATCTTGTTCAGACCCTTGGTGGAACGTGGTGAGGTGGAGGTTAGATCTATTGTTCACTGTGGTGACGGAAATGCGCTGCTCGATTTAAATCAAGAGTACGTAGAAGAACCGAAGTCATTTGACGTGCCACCAAGTCATCCACAGTACGAATACGTGACTTATCATTCGCACGAGGAGGGTTATGGCAGCTTCAAGGAATCGCACGAGGAGGGTGATGGCAGCTTCAAGGATTCACACGAGGGAGGTAATAACAATGGCGACGAACCTGGCCCGGATGTTTCGTTTGAAACAAGTCAGGTGTGTTTATGTATTTACACTTGTTTATAATTTATACCCGTGTATATTTAGCAGTGTACATATTTAGACTCGTATATTTAGCCTCGTACATAAATTTGTTTTAGGGTTTGTGAGATTTGAACTCGTATATATATTGTTCAAAATAATTTTTAGTTGTTATTTTAATGTCAAAGACTTAAATTGTTAACATTAAAATAATTTTTAGTTGTTGTTTGAACTCGGAAGGTAGCCCATGGGACAGGTTACTTGGCAACTGCAACGCGCCGTCCCATCGGCCGTTGGTGATAAAGTTCCTATCCACCTTTCGCATTCGACCACGAAAGGCTGTTGACGATCGTCCGCGCCCACCGCCGGTGGTCCAGTTTTCTATTCTCAGCGTTGAGTATGGTTATTCTATGGATCAGTGGGCTACGCACACCCGGTGGTACACTGAGGAGGAGCTTGCATAGGTATTATTATTTATTATTGCTGTTGTTGTTCTTATTCTTAATGTTAATGTTAATGTTAATGATAATGCTCAGGATGTTTACACTACAGTTGTCACTACTGTTACCGATGATGTGCTGTATGCGTGGTGGCCCACCATCGGTGGTCCAGAGTTCGGGAACCTTGGCCAGAAGTATTATTATTATTATTGTTATTATTATTATTATTATTGTTATTATAATTATTATTATCTTGTGTAGGGAGAGGTGTGACAGGGCCACCAACATTCGTCACCCTGTGATTCGTTACATTCACCGTTGCATTTCCTATTCCCTCACGGCACAGTGCAATTGTAACGAGCGGGTGACGAAGACGAACCTGTTCCACTTGTACTACATTATCACCGGCACGCCGTGTGCCCTGCATCGGTGCATGGCCGATTACTTTGCCTCATTTCCCATTAAGCAGACGCGGGAGGCATCACATACGGGGGGTGATCGGCTGGATCGCCGAGCGTTGTAATGCCGAGCGATATTATGAATATGTTGACCAACATCTGCCGCCGTCACTACTGTCTATGGATTATTATTATTATTATTATTATTATTATTATTATTATTATTATTATTATTATTATTATTGTAAATGTTTATGTTTTTGTTTATTTCTTTCAGCCCATTAGCTCGGCCCACGCTCTATAATATGGGTTGTGCGGGGAAGACGAAGGATAGACCACCCATCTACTTTCTGATTGGTCCGGATGGCGAGCCGTTTGTACCGGAGCCGGTGGTACATCAGGCCTTGCAGATTGTTATCCATTATTATTATTATTATTATTATTATTATTATTATTATTATTATTATTATTATTATTATTATTATTATTATTATTACTGTTATCCATTGCAGGTGGTGCAGTTGAGATTAGGTTGGCTTATGTTGCTGAGGGGCAGGGGCGGCGCTGAGAGGGAGGTCCATATGGCTGAGGCGGCGCCTGATGAAGTGCAGGTTCCGCCGCGCGTTTATCACTCGATCCGGTTACTTGCTGAGATTAGGGACGATATACGTGCGGCTGCTGTAGAGGCTACCGAGTCGCGTCAGCGGCGTCAGCGGATGGACGAGACGATGCGTTGGTTGATTGCTGGCTAGCAGGAGATCTAAGCCCACCTGGACATGCATCCTCGTATCGCACCGATTATAAGGCCTGCACGCAGCAGACCCACACGTCCACGCATCAGGCCGGTTTGTCCTCGCAGCAGGCCGGGATGTCCTCGTAGCAGCCGCCGACTGATGATTCGCAGATGTTCTAGTTTTATCTTTCTTATCATATTTTGTAAACGTTTATGGCTACGCTGTTTTTTATCTTAACTGTTTGTTTATATTATATTATCAGTTTTTATTTGTTTATATAAACGTTTGTGTTGACAGTTACACGCTTATCTAGACGGTTAAGGTAACAAAAAAATAACATTTTATAGTAATAAAAAATAACAATTTATACAAATAACAACAATTTGGTAATCAAAATTAACAAATATAACATAACAACATATTTAGTATAAAAACAACATTTTATAAAAAAAACACGTTTATCGAGACGAAGTTAGTAAAAACAACACGTTTTCTAATTATAGTTACATAGAAACCAACATTTTAAAAAAATTTACATAAAAAAAATTGCATATATTTTTATTTTTTTTATAAAAAAAATAACATTACATATCTTATACACCCATCCAACCTCATCCATCCCACCAAAATTGAAAATAAAAAAAAAATCAGAGTTTAACTACAGGCCATAGAGCCATCTATGGGTCGTAGAGGTGCTCGCAATCATTGGATATCAGGCCTGATCCTCATACCTCGTTTTATGCTTATATATATGGGCCGTAGAGGTCCATACGGGCCATAGTCTAGCCTTGACGGGTTGTAGAGCCTTCTACAGCCCGTATAGGGTTGCGCAAATAAAAAGAAGCATTGCGTAAATAACCGGAGCCTACTAGAATGTTTGACTACATGTTAAAGCACACCAAACCTCACATTAGCATACTAGAATGTTTGACTACGTGTTAAAGCACACCAAACATCACATTAGCATATCCCATCATTTCAAACTTTAACCATTGCAAACCTACTACTTCATCCAACAATAAACCACGTTAAACCTCTACCTAATTATCCATCTCACCACCAACTTTACAACATATACCTAATGTATATTAAAATAATTAAAAAATAGGTAAAAATATAATAACAATTTAATAAAAGTGCATCCATTTAAGTAAAAAACACACCTTACAAGCTCCAACAATTAAAAAAACACACTAAGAAACTACAAATTAAAAAAACACAAACTTAGATAAAAATTTCACTCTTGATCATGCTCCTGCTCCTTACTTGTGCAAATGTACTTGACCAAACTGTGTCGAAGTGTGTAATGAGCTTTCTTGTTATGTAAGTCCATGATCCGTTGCAAGCATTCAACAAAATTGTCTGTCCGTCCATGTGATGGTGGTGGCAAATCCCTATCTGTCATTTTGCCAATCGGATACGGCATGACCTTCGTCTTCTATGATCATGTTGAGTAGCACTATGCACACGTACATTACTTTGGTTCTAATTCCTAAGCTCAAAATCGTTATTGGCCCATGTATAATCTGCCATTATGGATAAATTCCATCTGCAAGATAGTATCTTTGGTTATATTCCATATCTATCATTGTAAAACTGAAAGGCGGTGCAAAAGCTTCTAAGATGTCATTGAATATCGTTGATGTTGACTGGTTTAGGTGTTTATGTCAATCCGGCAAATAAAAAATCATGCCCAATCTAAAGGTCGCATGTGGCAACTGCCTCGAGCATTATGTAGGCCATCCATGATCACCTCTTGTATAATGTCCTCCCATGCCAATGCATACAGTCAATATTACCAAGCATGTCTAGAAAGCCGTGTTGATTTTCATGAGCCTCCAACACCACTTGATGTCGATTTCATTAGGCTTCCTAAGATACTCTCTAAAATAGAGTTCGATAACATTCATACAAAAATATCTTAGACATTCCATAGTCGTACTTTCACCGATCCGTACGTATTCTTTGGTTCTGTTAGCTCCCGTGCCATATATTCAGTTGACATACGACCGATGTGCATTTCTGATTAGGAGAAAAACCAATTTTTTGACTATACCTGACCATTATGAAAAGTATGGATAAACTCCCATGCCATTAGTTGATGTGCCATATGCAGTTGACATGTGGCAGATGTGCATTTCTAAATCGAAGAAAGACCAATTTTGTTCGCTGCATCCGACCGTTGTATAAACTACAGATACTTTATAGATAACTCGTTGAAAATTCTAAGAAAAAGTAAGGAAAAGTTAAAGTCTCATATGGAAACGATGTCTAAACTGTAAATCACTGAACACACTTTACGCTTCCCCTTATTTTTTTTGGCTAGAACTTGAGCCTTATTCGACACCTAGAAAAGCATAATGTGACAAGTACATTTGTTCGACGTCGTCGAACTCTGGTTCTTCGATGCAAGACAACTTGCATGAACTTGTTATTAAGAACATTGAGATATTTAGTATAAACTGGAACCGGAGGTTGAGGCGTAGATTGTGTGGACTCTTTGTAACTGGAGTGTCGTAGTGCACAAATATTATGCGTAGGCGGTTGTTACGTGGTTTCTTCGTTGCTTGAGCTCATTGTGTTTTTAAAGGAATTTGTAATTGGTATATTGAAAGTTGGGGTAGAGAGTGTTTGTTTACGTAAGATATGTAAGATAAATGTGTGTATATAGTGAGTGGCCAGGTTAGTTTGAATTTTATTTATTTAAAAAAAACAAAAAATAGCTGGTTATTTTTTTAATAAATCCTGACGTCTATATCGGGACCCAGAATGAGCCACCGAACCCGTTCGCTACACCGGACCAATACCTTGCCACCCCACCCCTATTTGTACATGAGTTGTACATATTATATTTTAGGAAATACTAAATTATCTCCATAACGTTGGGGAAGGTTGTTAGCAATGTATCACTATATATGTAATCCATGTGAATGCAATACACATCATGTAATTCTTTGTAACATAGATTCGTTTATGGTATCAGAGCACAACTCAAAAACCCTAAAAATCCTTTCTCGCTGCCTTCGTCTTTTCTTCATTTCTTCTTTTTGTCGACAATGACAGGCAAAGAAGCTGCTTCTTCTTCATTGGGTTCGACTGAACCCAGACACCTTCACCCTGTCTACTCAGTAACAAACATCCAAAACAAGATCCGTACACTCCATGGTGAGAAAGTTTCTTATTCCTCCTAGGTAAAACTATTCCGCCTCCACACAAAGGGTTATGAGGTTCTCAAACACATCGATCGAATCGGCCCTCCCGCTGAAACTGATTATTCGTATGGCGCTTGAAACAAGGTGGATTCCATTGTTTTGTAGTGGATTTATGGCATGCTCTCGGATGATCTGCTCGGTTGTATCTTGGAGGACCAGACAACGGTGCAGCAGGCTTGGAACAAGTTTCAATGTATCTTTCAAAATAACAAAAACTCTCGCCCCTTGTCTCTGCTATAAGCATTTGCCAACACCACCATTGCTTCATGCTCTTTTCTTAATGACTATTGTAAAAAACTAAAGGACATCGACGAACAACTCAAGGATGTTGATCAACCGGTCACCGAATCCAGGTTACTTTTACAAATGGTTTAAGGTTTACCGCCGGAGTATGACACAACAACCTCATTTATTACTCAATCTTCTAATATGTCATGGGATGATGCTCGTGATATGATTGAATGTGAACAACGACGTCAAGCCGCGTGTCAACAAACTGCCCTCACAGCCCCTCGTGGTCCTTCACCTCTTGCTGGAACCCAACCCACCCAAAACGCACCACAACCTCCACCTGTCTTACAACCCCACCCAACACTTTGAACAATACCATCGCCCATAGGGTCGTGGGCGTGGATGCGGACGTAACACTTACCGCGGACGCGGTCGTGGCCGCACTCCCACAACCTATAACTCAACCCCTACCGGCAATCCTGCTGCACCACCATCCGGTAACTACTACTGGTGGACCTAACCACCATCATCATGCCCTCACCCATCTCAATCACCATGGACTGCTTTCTGGTCTCTACCCACTGTTCAAACCCCTAACCCACCTAATAATCAGCCCAGCCCAAACAATACACCCTACAACCATAATACCACCTATTACGGCCCAACCCAAGGCTACGGCCCCACCACCCAGCAGCGACTACCCTATCCTTATGGACCACATCAACCATATCCCAACCAGCATGTCGACCCGCTTCAGCCAAATGAACATGGAGCCGCATTGTCGACTCTTACCTTGAATCAACCGGACCCGACTTGGAACATGGACAGGAGCGTATCATCACATGTTACTGCAGACAAAGGTCAGATTCAATCCCCTTTATCAAAATCTGTTAATACTAACATTCTTGTAGGAAATGGCCGATCGTTGCAGATTTTAGGGTCATGACACAGCTTTCACAAAACCAATAACCAGATCTTTAACCTTAACAATATACCTTATGCTCCTACAGTGGTTAAAAATCTAATTTCTGTACATAAATTTACATGTGATAATCTTGTTTCTATTGAATTTGACCCATATGGTTTTACTTTGAAGGACCTCATGAGTGGACAACCCCTTTCCCACCATAATAGCACCGGTGATCTCTACCTGTTCACTCAACCTTCTCAAGTTTTTTTAACTACTTTATCCGGTTCAAATAAGTGGCACGATCGTCTCGGACATCCCGGCTCACAAGTCTTGCATTTTCTTTCCGGTCATTTTAATATTTCATGTAGTAAGGATAATTTTGGTTTTTGCAACTCTTGCCATGTTTCAAATAGTAAACATCTTCCTTTTGTTGATTTAATTTCATTTACTTATGCTCCATTTGAATTTGTTCATTGCGATTTGTGGACCTCCCCAGTTACTAGTAATGCATCATATAAATATTACATGGTCCTTGTCGATAATTTTTCAAATTATGTTTGGGTAAATCCTTTGAAATTTAAATCTGAAACATTTCCAACATTTGTCAAATTTCACAAATTCATCCAAACCCAATTTCATAAAAATATCAAAGATTTTCATTGTGACTTAGGTGGAGAGTTTGACAATCACACTTTTCACAACTTTGCAAACTCCCAAGGCCTAACTTTCCGCTTTTCTTGCCCTCAAACTTCGCCTCAAAATGGACAATCTGAACGCATGATTCGTCGCTTGAATGACATCATTCGAGCACTTCTCATCCATGCACACGTACCACCCACATTTTGGGTTGAGATGCTCCATATCGCCGCTTATTTATATAACATTCTCTCCACCACTCGTCTAAATTTCAACACCCCCACGTTTGCCTTGTACCTTTGTCACCCAACTTATGATTACCTCAAAGTCTTCGGATGCGCATGCTACCCGAACATGTCCGCAACTCAACCAACAAACTTCTTCAGAGAACTTACAGGGCATTTTCCTTGACTACCCACCAAACTTTCGCGGTTACCGTTGCCTAGATCCCATCACAAGAAAAGTCCACATCTCTCGCCTCGTTGATTTCGATGAGGAGTCTTTTCCCTTTGCTAGACCGTTACCTAACACCACCTACCATTTCCTTGAAGATGACCTGATACCTTCTCACACATACACATTTCCCACAAAATCACCTAACCAACCTCCTCCTCAAACCAATCCGGTACATCAACAACCACACCGGCCCAACAACAACAAACAACCACATCACCTTCCTCACCACCACCCACAACCCAAACCCAATCTACATCAGCCTCTCCCAATGAACCCGCACCATGCACTGCACCGAACCAACCAACACCTCCACAATCCCCACCCCCTACCAAGAACCATCTAATGACCACTAGAGCAAAAGAAGGAATTCACAAACCCAATCCAAAATACCATATTCACACATAAATACTTGGGGATTGGTTCCACGACCTCAGACTCAACCAGTTATTCGGTGCATGTGGTTGTTTCGCCTCAAGTTTAAACTGGATGGAAGCTTGGACCGCTACAAGGCACGCCTTGTTATTAATGGGAAATCACAAACTGTAGGCATTGAGTGCACCGATACATTTAGTCCGGTGCTTAAACCCGCTACTATATGTACAGTTCTATCTCTTGCTATATCTCGTGGTTGGCCTATAAATCAACTAGATGTTAGAACTGCATTTTTACATGGCAACCTGCAAGAAACTGTCTTTATGCACCAACCACCTGGCTATGTCGATACATCAAAGCCCAATAATGTATGTCGTCTTCGTAAGTCTTTATACGGACTTAAGCAAGAACCACGTGCATGGTATAGTAGGTTCTCAAACTTTATTACCTCTCGGGGTTTCAAAGCCAGCTTATATGACACTTCATTATTTATTTATAGCCAAGGCTATAAAATGGCATATTTATTACTGTATGTAGATGATATTATTCTCACGGCATCTTCCATAGCTTTACTTCGAAACATCAGCAACTTACTTTCTAGAGAATTTGCTATGTCTGATATGGGCTGTAACACCCCAACCGATGGCGGAAACATCGAGGTGTCACGTAGTGACTATTGTTCAATAGCTCATGGACTAAAGTGTAAATTTGAATACATTGATTAAATAATTTATTACATTGAAATGAAATTACAGGATACAATAATTCTAATGTGACAAGTCTAGCTAAAATACAATGTAGACAAGACTGAAATATAAAATCCAAAAGCCTAAAAGAAGCGTCTCAAAACAACCTGAAACATGTACAAAATATTTTGGTCAATACAAAAATTGTATTGGTGAGCATACCCTGTTTAAATAAATATAGTAGAAAAGTGTTTAGCAATTCATGTGCGGTACCATTTGCAATTATGTAATAAGTAATATCCGTTCAAAACCAAACCTGAGAAGAATAACTAACACATGACTAACCAACTGAATAATGAATTAACAAGACAATGACCAAGATTCTCAACAGAGTCTCAAAGGGGTATACCATAGTACTATTCATTGAAAAGCTAGGCCGCCCAGCGGTTAATGATTTTGACAAGTCATAGACACACCAATTAACATAAAGCAAACACACATGAGAATTGCATTTAGTAAAATGAAATAGAAACTTGATAGTAAGTACATGAGTCACCCCAAAATAGTAAGACAGTAAAAAGGGGAAAGATATACTCACAGTTTGCGAAAGCGAGCAAAATCCAACTTAAGCGGTCGTGAGCTAAGTAATGGGAATTCCGAGGAATTCAACCTATAATATGTAATAATACTAATAAGGAAGTGTCTAAAAAGTCTAAGGTAATTAGGGTCTAAGGCATTAGGGTTTGCTAAGTCAATTTGGGGAATTAGAATTTTTATGATAAATCGAATTAATATATAAAAGTTGTACATCAAAAGTAATACGTCAAAATTTGTAAATATGGTTTAGGTAATATAAATATTACCAATTTAATATTTAGATACAATTTATGTTTGAATAATTAAAACAAAAATAATTTAGTCAATTACTTTAGCTAATTATTGTAAATAAATACAATAATCATAATTATTGAAATAAATAATTATGAGTTACACAAAGATCCAACAATGATAATAAAGTCTTTCAAACATATGAACATTTTCTATTTTATAGAAAAAGTATTTATAAAATAGATGTCTAAATATGATAAATAAATCAATATTTAATTATGTCTATTTAAACGTAATAAGACTAATAATACCAGACATGATCCAAAAATGCTATTTTTATAGAAAATAGATGCTTTCTGATGTAAACAAGTAAAAATAATTTTCTCATAATTTTTATAAACTTATTTATATTTAAAACTGATTTAATGAGATTAAATCACGTTTAATTGATTAAAAATAGGAAATTTAATAAAAACAAGTGTTTTCTGATCCAATAATTTTTATTTCAGTTCATATTGAATAGAAATAATTTCACAAAAATTTTGAGATTAAAATCATTAAAAATGAATTTTTAATCAATTAAATACGATTAAAACAAATAAATCCAATAAAAATATAAAAATATGACATTTTCCAGAAAATAAAAGTGTGGTAATTTCCTTTATGGTGTGAAGATGTTACACCTAAATTTTCATAATTTTTGGATCAAAAATGAATTTATTATGAATTAATTTGTAATTTCAAAGTTTATATGCAACAACATAAAAAAAATATATATAATTATCTAAAACAGCCAAAAAAAAATCGGTGGTGGGGCTTGGATTCGAACTCCAGTCCCTTTCCATCCAAAGCTTTATCATATAACAAACAACCACTAAGCCATTATCAGTTTCTGTTTATAACTTGCTTTAAAAATGTATTTATTTAGTAACTAATTTGTATCTTCTTCCCCAACAAGACTAAGCCTAAACCCTAACCCTAACCTTCATTTCAATAACCCGATTTCATGTTGCTTAGGCTCAGAAATCAGAGGGCTTTTGAAGAAAACACTATGAGGATCAAAATGGCACAAGAAAAGAAGACTCACAAGTTGTTTTGAGGTTCGAACCCGAGGGTTGCAGGTCCGAAAAATAGGGGCTCGATTAAGAAGCTTTCTGGTCGTGATTTGCAGATTTTTTTTGTTGTGGGTTTGGACGCGAATAAGTGCAGAAATGATTGGAACGTTCCAGTTATATAATCATGAAGAAAAATAGACGTTTTGAAGGTTACATAAATGTGCGACGGTTATAAGTTTAAAGCTTGATTAATTCAGAATTAAAACGCGTTTATATCACCTATAATGATTCGAAACTGTTGGATAATAATGGTGAACGAAAAACCACCACAAAAACATATTTATTACGCGATGCAACAGCTCTTGGGGAGATGGCCGGACCGATTCCGGTGACCGGAAATTGGTCTCCACCGGAAAAACGCATGGAACAGGGGAAGAAGTTGTTTTGATTTTTTTAACTTTGGAGCTTTGTCATAAATGGTCCCTCTAACTTAACTTGAGTTAGTTTCATCATATCTAGTTAGTTTTTCTTTATAAAAACTTAACCATACTAACTAAACTTTAACCCTTTTAACTTTAAACTTTTTAAACTAAATTATATATATATATATATATATATATATATACACATTTTATAGAATCTTTTACGACTACGTTTAAACATTCGCATTTGATTAAAACTTATACCCGATCTATAAAAAAAACTAATTCGCTTTAAAAATAAATTTTAAAACAAACGGCGAAACTTATCGGGATTATAATGAAATATTTGAAGGACTATTGTTGTCTATTTGTCGAAAAACGAGGGTGACGGTTGTCACAATCTCCCCTACTTTAGAAAATTTCGTCTCGAAATTTCTTTCAAGTGGAGGTTACTATGAAATAAAAGGTGTTGTAAAAGTCAAATATGTTTTTAAAAGAGAATTTCATTTTTTATGATTCGACACAATTGAAAATAGTTGTCTAATATCCAAAGTAAAAGTTTCAAAATCCTTGACAGTTAATCCCAAAATTAGAAATATGAAAGTTTAAATGAGAAAGGTTTTTGGGAATGTGTAACTGGTGAGGGTAGAGGTACTAATGAGGCAATCTCCCCTACTTTAGAAAGAGTTCTGACTGGACGTTATTGGAGTATGCAACGAGAATCAAATAAACAAGGGTGTAAGAGCGTACAAGGTTTGTGTTTTCTGTGTGGATGGTCAAGAGAAAGACTCTAAGAATATGAGTTGAAGCTCGTGTAAGAACGTTCTTATCGAAAATGCTAGCTATCTATAAAGTAATGGGTAGGTTCTTATTAAACTCCTAGTTCGTTCCCGCAGTATCGTTTATGCTTATATATAGTGTGTACCGCAGCTGACCCACCACACTCCCGATACTATGGACTCGTACTGATTGTCTACCAATAGCCTATATAGAATTACACACCACCCTCATGTACCTGTAAACCCATGATTGCGTTCCGGACCGTAATCATCGATTTACCTTACACTAAGGTGTTATGCTTTTCCATAACCTTAACAAGAAATAAATGTGTGCAACCAAAATGTAATAGCCACTGTAATGAAATGATGTTCAATCAAGACATGGTTAGACGTTCTTCCCTTCCGGGTTTTCCTTTTAACCGTAATGTGAATAACATGTAAGTATAAGACATGGTTAGAGGTTCTTCCCTTTCGGGTTCACCCTTAACCAGTAGTTTCTGTCCACATCATTGGCTTTAAACACTCATATTGATAACCCTGAGGTTTACACCGTTCCCCTCGGATTAAAGAAATACTCTAACCCGAGTCGTACGTGGGCACTGGCTTAGATCTCATACAAAATCATCAACTAGTATGTTCATTGGCCATGATGATGAACAAAATAATGTAAAGTATAACAGGGGTTTGCTCAAAACAGGAAAGAAAATATGCATACCCAATATGCGTTCAAGTAAGTATATAAGTATAGCATAAAATTCCGACTGAAAGAATAGTATAACATAAATCGAGTAAATCGCACAATTGCACAGAATGGAAGTAAACGTGTTGAATTAATGCAAATAGTCAAGGTGAAAATAATCACAATAACGTGTTAGAAATAACTATAAAATGGTGCAAGAATAAAATAATGAAATTTACGGCAAATGAATGTGCACGGAACGGGTGTATAGCCTACTGGCATGTGAGTTAAAATCTAGTAATTTTACATATATGCGTTATACCATAAAAGACTTTTAGCAACATTCTGATAAAAAGTTATGTCCATTGTTTTATTAACCCAAAATTTTTGCAACTGAAAGAGTATGAGTGTAAAAGGTAAATTTTCGCAGTTTACTCGACTTTGTGATATTGTTGAAAGAATAGTAGTGATGCATGAGAGTAAATTTTTAGGAATCGAAGTGTGTTTCAGATTCAAAATGGGTTTATTTGCAAAATCTTCGTAAAAACACATTTTCATGTATTTACGAGAAGTCGAGTTTGAAAAAAAATATATTATAAGGTTTATTATTAGTTGCAAATTTCTCCCGAAAATATATATATTGGATTTGAAAACAAAAGGTTTACATTTGACTTTTAAAATATGTAATGCAGGTTTGTAAAATGCAAAATGAAACCATTTCATGAAGTATGTATAAATCTAATGTGTTTTAAAAGACCATGATTTAAAATGACGTGAATGATAAGATTAAAGTATGTAATAGATTACCAACATTTAAGAAAATTCATAATCAACGAGATGTAGAAATAGATCCTTGAGATGTGGATTTCACTCCTAACTCAAAGATGTATGTCAAAATTGAAAACGATTGTGGAATGAAACCAATCACTAAGTTAAGGGTATCACTCCCAGCTTAGTGGTTAAGTTTCTTTTTTGAAGGTAATACTCTTTGAGGTGTGGATGTCACTCCTATCTCAAAAATATATTCCTAAGATAAATAACATATAAAGGAGTGAAACTAATCACCAAGGTATGGATACCACTCCTAACTTGATGATATCGTTTCGTTTGTGAAATACGAGTGTCTTCTTCGCCAAGCAAAATATCGAAAGAAACAACGGGAAATAATCATATCAAAAATATCTTGAAAGAAAATATAAGAAACGAGAGAAATATACACGAGAGGACTCGTGAAAGTAAGCTTAGTTATAGACTAGGCTAAAAGGCATTCTAATAACCTAATTCCCTATAACCATGGCTCTGATACCAATCTGTAACACCCCAACCGATGGCGGAAACATCGAGGTGTCACGTAGTGACGATTGTTCAATAGCTCATGGACTAAAGTGTAAATTTGAATACATTGATTAAATAATTTATTACATTGAAATGAAATTACAGGATACAATAATTCTAAAGTGACAAGTCTAGCTAAAATACAATGTAGACAAGACTGAAATATAAAATCCAAAAGCCTAAAAGAAGCGTCTCAAAACAACCTGAAACATGTACAAAATATTTTGGTCAATACAAAAATTGTATTGGTGAGCATACCCTGTTTAAATAAATATAGTAGAAAAGTGTTTAGCAATTCATGTGCGGTACCATTTGCAATTATGTAATAAGTAATATCCGTTCAAAACCAAACCTGAGAAGAATGACTAACACATGACTAACCAACTGAATAATGAATTAACAAGACAATGACCAAGATTCTCAACAGAGTCTCAAGGGGGTATACCATAGTACTATTCATTGAAAAGCTAGGCCGCCCAGCGGTTAATGATTTTGACAAGTCATAGACACACCAATTAACATAAAGCAAACACACATGAGAATTGCATTTAGTAAAATGAAATAGAAACTTGATAGTAAGTACATGAGTCACCCCAAAATAGTAAGACAGTAAAAAGGGGAAAGATATACTCACAGTTTGCGAAAGCGAGCAAAATCCAACTTAAGCGGTCGTGAGCTAAGTAATGGGAATTCCGAGGAATTCAACCTATAATATGTAATAATACTAATAAGGAAGTGTCTAAAAAGTCTAAGGTAACTAGGGTCTAAGGCATTAGGGTTTGCTAAGTCAATTTAGGGAATTAGAATTTTTATGATAAATCGAATTAATATATAAAAGTTGTACATCAAAAGTAATACGTCAAAATTTGTAAATATGGTTTAGGTAATATAAATATTACCAATTTAATATTTAGATACAATTTATGTTTGAATAATTAAAACAAAAATAATTTAGTCAATTACTTTAGCTAATTATTGTAAATAAATACAATAATCATAATTATTGAAATAAATAATTATGAGTTACACAAAGATCCAACAATGATAATAAAGTCTTTCAAACATATGAACATTTTCTATTTTATAGAAAAAGTATTTATAAAATAGATGTCTAAATATGATAAATAAATCAATATTTAATTATGTCTATTTAAACGTAAATAAGACTAATAATACCAGACATGATCCAAAAATGCTATTTTTTTAGAAAATAGATGCTTTCTGATGTAAACAAGTAAAAATAATTTTCTCATAATTTTTATAAACTTATTTATATTTAAAACTGATTTAATGAGATTAAATCACGTTTAATTGATTAAAAATAGGAAATTTAATAAAAACAAGTGTTTTCTGATCCAATAATTTTTATTTCAGTTCATAATGAATAGAAATAATTTCACAAAAATTTTGAGATTAAAATCATTAAAAATGAATTTTTAATCAATTAAATACGATTAAAACAAATAAATCCAATAAAAATATAAAAATATGACATTTTCCAGAAAATAAAAGTGTGGTAATTTCCTTTATGGTGTGAAGATGTTACACCTAAATTTTCATAATTTTTTGATCAAAAATGAATTTATTATGAATTAATTTGTAATTTCAAAGTTTATATGCAACAACATAAAAAAAATATATATAATTATCTAAAACAACCAAAAAAAATCGGTGGTGGGGCTTGGATTCAAACTCCAGTCCCTTTCCATCCAAAGCTTTATCATATAACAAACAACCACTAAGCCATTATCAGTTTCTGTTTATAACTTGCTTTAAAAATGTATTTATTTAGTAACTAATTTGTATCTTCTTCCCCAACAAGACTAAGCCTAAACCCTAACCCTAACCTTCATTTCAATAACCCGATTTCATGTTGCTTAGGCTCAGAAATCAGAGGGCTTTTGAAGAAAACACTATGAGGATCAAAATGGCACAAGAAAAGAAGACTCACAAGTTGTTTTGAGGTTCGAACCCGAGGGTTGCAGGTCCGAAAAATAGGGGCTCGATTAAGAAGCTTTCTGGTCGTGATTTGCAGATTTTTTTTGTTGTGGGTTTGGACGCGAATAAGTGCAGAAATGATTGGAACGTTCCAGTTATATAATCATGAAGAAAAATAGACGTTTTGAAGGTTACATAAATGTGCGACGGTTATAAGTTTAAAGCTTGATTAATTCAGAATTAAAACGCGTTTATATCACCTATAATGATTCGAAACTGTTGGATAATAATGGTGAACGAAAAACCACCACAAAAACATATTTATTACGCGATGCAACAGCTCTTGGGGAGATGGCCGGACCGATTCCGGTGACCGGAAATTGGTCTCCACCGGAAAAATGCATGGAACAGGGGAAGAAGTTGTTTTGATTTTTTTAACTTTGGAGCTTTGTCATAAATGGTCCCTCTAACTTAACTTAAGTTAGTTTCATCATATCTAGTTAGTTTTTCTTTATAAAAACTTAACCATACTAACTAAACTTTAACCCTTTTAACTTTAAACTTTTTAAACTAAATTATATATATATATATATATATATATATATATATTTTATAGAATCTTTTACGACTACGTTTAAACATTCGCATTTGATTAAAACTTATACCCGATCTATAAAAAAAATTAATTGGCTTTAAAAATAAATTTTAAAACAAACGGCGAAACTTATCGGGATTATAATGAAATATTTGAAGGACTATTGTTGTCTATTTGTCGAAAAACGAGGGTGACGGTTGTCACAGTCTCCCCTACTTTAGAAAATTTCGTCTCGAAATTTCTTTCAACTGGAGGTTACTATGAAATAAAAGGTGTTGTAAAAGTCAAATATGTTTTTAAAAGAGAATTTCATTTTTATGATTCGACACAATTGAAAATAGTTGTCTAATATCCAAAGTAAAAGTTTCAAAATCCTTGACAGTTAATCCCAAAATTAGAAATATGAAAGTTTAAATGAGAAAGGTTTTTGGGAATGTGTAACTGGTGAGGGTAGAGGTACTAATGAGGCAATCTCCCCTACTTTAGAAAGAGTTCTGACTGGACGTTATTGGAGTATGCAACGAGAATCAAATAAACAAGGGTGTAAGAGCGTACAAGGTTTGTGTTTTCTGTGTGGATGGTCAAGAGAAAGACTCTAAGAATATGAGTTGAAGCTCGTGTAAGAACGTTCTTATCGAAAATGCTAGCTATCTATAAAGTAATGGGTAGGTTCTTATTAAACTCCTAGTTCGTTCCCGCAGTATCGTTTATGCTTATATATAGGGTGTACCGCAGCTGACCCACCACACTCCTGATACTATGGACTCGTACTGATTGTCTACCAATAGCCTATATAGAATTACACACCACCCTCATGTACCTGTAAACCCATGATTGCGTTCCGGACCGTAATCATCGATTTACCTTACACTAAGGTGTTATGCTTTTCCATAACCTTAACAAGAAATAAATGTGTGCAACCAAAATGTAATAGCCACTGTAATGAAATGATGTTCAATCAAGACATGGTTAGACGTTCTTCCCTTCCGGGTTTTCCTTTTAACCGTAATGTGAATAACATGTAAGTATAAGACATGGTTAGAGGTTCTTCCCTTTCGGGTTCACCCTTAACCAGTAGTTTCTGTCCACATCATTGGCTTTAAACACTCATATTGATAACCCTGAGGTTTACACCGTTCCCCTCGGATTAAAGAAATACTCTAACCCGAGTCGTACGTGGGCACTGGCTTAGATCTCATACAAAATCATCAACTAGTATGTTAATTGGCCATGATGATGAACAAAATAATGTAAAGTATAACATGGGTTTGCTCAAAACAGGAAAGAAAATATGCATACCCAATATGCGTTCAAGTAAGTATATAAGTATAGCATAAAATTCCGACTGAAAGAATAGTATAACATAAATCGAGTAAATCGCACAATTGCACAGAATGGAATTAAACGTGTTGAATTAATGCAAATAGTCAAGGTGAAAATAATCACAATAACGTGTTAGAAATAACTATAAAATGGTGCAAGAATAAAATAATGAAATTTACGGCAAATGAATGTGCACGGAACGGGTGTATAGCCTACTGGCATGTGAGTTAAAATCTAGTAATTTTACATATATGCGTTATACCATAAAAGACTTTTAGCAACATTCTGATAAAAAGATATGTCCATTGTTTTATTAACCCAAAATTTTTGCAACTGAAAGAGTATGAGTGTAAAAGGTAAATTTTCGCAGTTTACTCGACTTTGTGATATTGTTGAAAGAATAGTAGTGATGCATGAGAGTAAATTTTTAGGAATCGAAGTGTGTTTTAGATTCAAAATGGGTTTATTTGCAAAATCTTCGTAAAAACACATTTTCATGTATTTACGAGAAGTCGAGTTTGAAAAAAAATATATTATAAGGTTTATTATTAGTTGCAAATTTCTCCCGAAAATATATATATTGGATTTGAAAACAAAAGGTTTACATTTGACTTTTAAAATATGTAATGCAGGTTTGTAAAATGCAAAATGAAACCATTTCATGAAGTATGTATAAATCTAATGTGTTTTAAAAGACCATGATTTAAAATGACGTGAATGATAAGATTAAAGTATGTAATAGATTACCAACATTTAAGAAAATTCATAATCAACGAGATGTAGAAATAGATCCTTGAGATGTGGATTTCACTCCTAACTCAAAGATGTATGTCAAAATTGAAAACGATTGTGGAATGAAACCAATCACTAAGTTAAGGGTATCACTCCCAGCTTAGTGGTTAAGTTTCTTTTTTGAAGGTAATACTCTTTGAGGTGTGGATGTCACTCCTATCTCAAAAATATATTCCTAAGATAAATAACATATAAAGGAGTGAAACTAATCACCAAGGTATGGATACCACTCCTAACTTGATGATATCGTTTCGTTTGTGAAATACGAGTGTCTTCTTCGCCAAGCAAAATATCGAAAGAAACAACGGGAAATAATCATATCAAAACTATCTTGAAAGAAAATATAAGAAACGAGAGAAATATACTCGAGATGACTCGTGAAAGTAAGCTTAGTTATAGACTAGGCTAAAAGGCATTCTAATAACCTAATTCCCTATAACCATGGCTCTGATACCAATCTGTAACACCCCAACCGATGGCGGAAACATCGAGGTGTCACGTAGTGACGATTGTTCAATAGCTCATGGACTAAAGTGTAAATTTGAATACATTGATTAAATAATTTAATACATTGAAATGAAATTACAGGATACAATAATTCTAAAGTGACAAGTCTAGCTAAAATACAATGTAGACAAGACTGAAATATAAAATCCAAAAGCCTAAAAGAAGCGTCTCAAAACAACCTGAAACATGTACAAAATATTTTGGTCAATACAAAAATTGTATTGGTGAGCATACCCTGTTTAAATAAATATAGTAGAAAAGTGTTTAGCAATTCATGTGCGGTACCATTTGCAATTATGTAATAAGTAATATCCGTTCAAAACCAAACCTAAGAAGAATGACTAACACATGACTAACCAACTGAATAATGAATTAACAAGACAATGACCAAGATTCTCAACAGAGTCTCAAGGGGGTATACCATAGTACTATTCATTGAAAAGCTAGGCCGCCCAGCGGTTAATGATTTTGACAAGTCATAGACACACCAATTAACATAAAGCAAACACACATGAGAATTGCATTTAGTAAAATGAAATAGAAACTTGATAGTAAGTACATGAGTCACCCCAAAATAGTAAGACAGTAAAAAGGGGAAAGATATACTCACAGTTTGCGAAAGCGAGCAAAATCCAACTTAAGCGGTCGTGAGCTAAGTAATGGGAATTCCGAGGAATTCAACCTATAATATGTAATAATACTAATAAGGAAGTGTCTAAAAAGTCTAAGGTAACTAGGGTCTAAGGCATTAGGGTTTGCTAAGTCAATTTAGGGAATTAGAATTTTTATGATAAATCGAATTAATATATAAAAGTTGTACATCAAAAGTAATACGTCAAAATTTGTAAATATGGTTTAGGTAATATAAATATTACCAATTTAATATTTAGATACAATTTATGTTTGAATAATTAAAACAAAAATAATTTAGTCAATTACTTTAGCTAATTATTGTAAATAAATACAATAATCATAATTATTGAAATAAATAATTATGAGTTACACAAAGATCCAACAATGATAATAAAGTCTTTCAAACATATGAACATTTTCTATTTTATAGAAAAAGTATTTATAAAATAGATGTCTAAATATGATAAATAAATCAATATTTAATTATGTCTATTTAAACGTAAATAAGACTAATAATACCAGACATGATCCAAAAATGCTATTTTTATAGAAAATAGATGCTTTCTGATGTAACAAGTAAAAATAATTTTCTCATAATTTTTATAAACTTATTTATATTTAAAACTGATTTAATGAGATTAAATCACGTTTAATTGATTAAAAATAGGAAATTTAATAAAAACAAGTGTTTTCTGATCCAATAATTTTTATTTCAGTTCATAAGAATAGAAATAATTTCACAAGAATTTTGAGATTAAAATCATTAAAAATGAATTTTTAATCAATTAAATACGATTAAAACAAATAAATCCAATAAAAATATAAAAATATGACATTTTCCAGAAAATAAAAGTGTGGTAATTTCCTTTATGGTGTGAAGATGTTACACCTAAGTTTTCATAATTTTTGGATCAAAAATGAATTTATTATGAATTAATTTGTAATTTCAAAGTTTATATGCAACAACATAAAAAAAATATATATAATTATCTAAAACAGCCAAAAAAAAATCGGTGGTGGGGCTTGGATTCGAACTCCAGTCCCTTTCCATCCAAAGCTTTATCATATAACAAACAACCACTAAGCCATTATCAGTTTCTGTTTATAACTTGCTTTAAAAATGTATTTATTTAGTAACTAATTTGTTTCTTCTTCCCCAACAAGACTAAGCCTAAACCCTAACCCTAACCTTCATTTCAATAACCCGATTTCATGTTGCTTAGGCTCAGAAATCAGAGGGCTTTTGAAGAAAACACTATGAGGATCAAAATGGCACAAGAAAAGAAGACTCACAAGTTGTTTTGAGGTTCGAACCCGAGGGTTGCAGGTCCGAAAAATAGGGGCTCGATTAAGAAGCTTTCTGGTCGTGATTTGCAGATTTTTTTTGTTGTGGGTTTGGACGCGAATAAGTGCAGAAATGATTGGAACGTTCCAGTTATATAATCATGAAGAAAAATAGACGTTTTGAAGGTTACATAAATGTGCGACGGTTATAAGTTTAAAGCTTGATTAATTCAGAATTAAAACGCGTTTATATCACCTATAATGATTCGAAACTGTTGGATAATAATGGTGAACGAAAAACCACCACAAAAACATATTTATTACGCGATGCAACAGCTCTTGGGGAGATGGCCGGACCGATTCCGGTGACCGGAAATTGGTCTCCACCGGAAAAACGCATGGAACAGGGGAAGAAGTTGTTTTGATTTTTTTAACTTTGGAGCTTTGTCATAAATGGTCCCTCTAACTTAACTTGAGTTAGTTTCATCATATCTAGTTAGTTTTTCTTTATAAAAACTTAACCATACTAACTAAACTTTAACCCTTTTAACTTTAAACTTTTTAAACTAAATTATAGATATATATATATTTTATAGAATCTTTTACGACTACGTTTAAACATTCGCATTTGATTAAAACTTATACCCGATCTATAAAAAAAACTAATTCGCTTTAAAAATAAATTTTAAAACAAACGGCGAAACTTATCGGGATTATAATGAAATATTTGAAGGACTATTGTTGTCTATTTGTCGAAAAACGAGGGTGACGGTTGTCACAATCTCCCCTACTTTAGAAAATTTCGTCTCGAAATTTCTTTCAAGTGGAGGTTACTATGAAATAAAAGGTGTTGTAAAAGTCAAATATGTTTTTAAAAGAGAATTTCATTTTTTATGATTCGACACAATTGAAAATAGTTGTCTAATATCCAAAGTAAAAGTTTCAAAATCCCTGACAGTTAATCCCAAAGTAAAAGTTTCACCTATAATGATTCGAAACTGTTGGATAATAATGGTGAACGAAAAACAACCACAAAAACATATTTTATACGCGATGCAACAGCTCTTGGGGAGATGGCCGGACCGATTCCGGTGACCGGAAATTGGTCTCCACCGGAAAAACGCATGGAACAGGGGAAGAAGTTGTTTTGATTTTTTTAACTTTGGAGCTTTGTCATAAATGGTCCCTCTAACTTAACTTGAGTTAGTTTCATCATATCTAGTTAGTTTTTCTTTATAAAAACTTAACCATACTAACTAAACTTTAACCCTTTTAACTTTAAACTTTTTAAACTAAATTATATATATATATATATATTTTAGAATCTTTTACGACTACGTTTAAACATTCGCATTTGATTAAAACTTATACCCGATCTATAAAAAAAATTAATTCGCTTTAAAAATAAATTTTAAAACAAACGGCGAAACATATCGGGATTATAATGAAATATTTGAAGGACTATTGTTGTCTATTTGTCAAAAAACGAGCGTGACGGTTGTCACAGTCTCCCCTACTTTAGAAAATTTCGTCTCGAAATTTCTTTCAAGTGGAGGTTACTATGAAATAAAAGGTGTTGTAAAAGTCAAATATGTTTTTAAAAGAGAATTTCATTTTTTATGATTCGACACAATTGAAAATAGTTGTCTAATATCCAAAGTAAAAGTTTCAAAATCCTTGACAGTTAATCCCAAAGTAAAAGTTTCACCTATAATGATTCGAAACTGTTGGATAATAATGGTGAACGAAAAACCACCACAAAAACATATTTATTACGCGATGCAACAGCTCTTGGGGAGATGGCCGGACCGATTTCGGTGACCGGAAATTGGTCTCCACCGGAAAAACGCATGGAACAGGGGAAGAAGTTGTTTTGATTTTTTTAACTTTGGATCTTTGTCATAAATGGTCCCTCTAACTTAACTTGAGTTAGTTTCATCATATCTAGTTAGTTTTTCTTTATAAAAACTTAACCATACTAACTAAACTTTAACCCTTTTAACTTTAAACTTTTTAAACTAAATTATATATATATATATATATATTTAATAGAATCTTTTACGACTACGTTTAAACATTCGCATTTGATTAAAACTTATACCCGATCTATAAAAAAAATTAATTCGCTTTAAAAATAAATTTTAAAACAAACGGCGAAACTTATCGGGATTATAATGAAATATTTGAAGGACTATTGTTGTCTATTTGTCGAAAAACGAGGGTGACGGTTGTCACAGTCTCCCCTACTTTAGAAAATTTCGTCTCGAAATTTCTTTCAAGTGGAGGTTACTATGAAATAAAAGGTGTTGTAAAAGTCAAATATGTTTTTAAAAGAGAATTTCATTTTTTATGATTCGACACAATTGAAAATAGTTGTCTAATATCCAAAGTAAAAGTTTCAAAATCCTTGACAGTTAATCCCAAAATTAGAAATATGAAAGTTTAAATGAGAAAGGTTTTTGGGAATTTGTAACTGGTGAGGGTAGAGGTACTAATGAGGCAATCTCCCCTACTTTAGAAAGAGTTCTGACTGGACGTTATTGGAGTATGCAACGAGAATCAAATAAACAAGGGTGTAAGAGCGTACAAGGTTTCTGTTTTCTGTGTGGATGGTCAAGAGAAAGACTCTAAGAATATGAGTTGGAGCTCGTGTAAGAACGTTCTTATCGAAAATGCTAGCTATCTATAAAGTAATGGGTAGGTTCTTATTAAACTCCTAGTTCGTTCCCGCAGTATCGTTTATGCTTATATATAGGGTGTACCGCAGCTGACCCACCACACTCCCGATACTATGGACTCGTACTGATTGTCTACCAATAGCCTATATAGAATTACACACCACCCTCATGTACCTGTAAACCCATGATTGCGTTCCGGACCGTAATCATCGATTTACCTTACACTAAGGTGTTATGCTTTTCCATAACCTTAACAAGAAATAAATGTGTGCAACCAAAATGTAATAGCCACTGTAATGAAATGATGTTCAATCAAGACATGGTTAGACGTTCTTCCCTTCCGGGTTTTCCTTTTAACCGTAATGTGAATAACATGTAAGTATAAGACATGGTTAGAGGTTCTTCCCTTTCGGGTTCACCCTTAACCAGTAGTTTCTGTCCACATCATTGGCTTTAAACACTCATATTGATAACCCTGAGGTTTACACCGTTCCCCTCGGATTAAAGAAATACTCTAACCCGAGTCGTACGTGGGCACTGGCTTAGATCTCATACAAAATCATCAACTAGTATGTTAATTGGCCATGATGATGAACAAAATAATGTAAAGTATAACAGGGGTTTGCTCAAAACAGGAAAGAAAATATGCATACCCAATATGCGTTCAAGTAAGTATATAAGTATAGCATAAAATTCCGACTGAAAGAATAGTATAACATAAATCGAGTAAATCGCACAATTGCACAGAATGGAAGTAAACGTGTTGAATTAATGCAAATAGTCAAGGTGAAAATAATCACAATAACGTGTTAGAAATAACTATAAAATGGTGCAAGAATAAAATAATGAAATTTACGGCAAATGAATGTGCACGGAACGGGTGTATAGCCTACTGGCATGTGAGTTAATATCTAGTAATTTTACATATATGCGTTATACCATAAAAGACTTTTAGCAACATTCTGATAAAAAGATATGTCCATTGTTTTATTAACCCAAAATTTTTGCAACTGAAAGAGTATGAGAGTAAAAGGTAAATTTTCGCAGTTTACTCTACTTTGTGATATTGTTGAAAGAATAGTAGTGATGCATGAGAGTAAATTTTTAGGAATCGAAGTGTGTTTCAGATTCAAAATGGGTTTATTTGCAAAATCTTCGTAAAAACACATTTTCATGTATTTACGAGAAGTCGAGTTTGAAAAAAAATATATTATAAGGTTTATTATTAGTTGCAAATTTCTCCCGAAAATATATATATTGGATTTGAAAACAAAAGGTTTACATTTGACTTTTAAAATATGTAATGCAGGTTTGTAAAATGCAAAATGAAACCATTTCATGAAGTATGTATAAATCTAATGTGTTTTAAAAGACCATGATTTAAAATGACGTGAATGATAAGATTAAAGTATGTAATAGATTACCAACATTTAAGAAAATTCATAATCAACGAGATGTAGAAATAGATCCTTGAGATGTGGATTTCACTCCTAACTCAAAGATGTATGTCAAAATTGAAAACGATTGTGGAATGAAACCAATCACTAAGTTAAGGGTATCACTCCCAGCTTAGTGGTTAAGTTTCTTTTTTGAAGGTAATACTCTTTGAGGTGTGGATGTCACTCCTATCTCAAAAATATATTCCTAAGATAAATAACATATAAAGGAGTGAAACTAATCACCAAGGTATGGATACCACTCCTAACTTGATGATATCGTTTCGTTTGTGAAATACGAGTGTCTTCTTCGCCAAGCAAAATATCGAAAGAGACAACGGGAAATAATCATATCAAAAATATCTTGAAAGAAAATATAAGAAACGAGAGAAATATACACGAGAGGACTCGTGAAAGTAAGCTTAGTTATAGACTAGGCTAAAAGGCATTCTAATAACCTAATTCCCTATAACCATGGCTCTGATACCAATCTGTAACACCCCAACCGATGGCGGAAACATCGAGGTGTCACGTAGTGACGATTGTTCAATAGCTCATGGACTAAAGTGTAAATTTGAATACATTGATTAAATAATTTATTACATTGAAATTAAATTACAGGATACAATAATTCTAAAGTGACAAGTCTAGCTAAAATACAATGTAGACAAGACTGAAATATAAAATCCAAAAGCCTAAAAGAAGCGTCTCAAAACAACCTGAAACATGTACAAAATATTTTGGTCAATACAAAAATTGTATTGGTGAGCATACCCTGTTTAAATAAATATAGTAGAAAAGTGTTTAGCAATTCATGTGCGGTACCATTTGCAATTATGTAATAAGTAATATCCGTTCAAAACCAAACCTGAGAAGAATGACTAACACATGACTAACCAACTGAATAATGAATTAACAAGACAATGACCAAGATTCTCAACAGAGTCTCAAGGGGGTATACCATAGTACTATTCATTGAAAAGCTAGGCCGCCCAACGGTTAATGATTTTGACAAGTCATAGACACACCAATTAACATAAAGCAAACACACATGAGAATTGCATTTAGTAAAATGAAATAGAAACTTGATAGTAAGTACATAAGTCACCCCAAAATAGTAAGACAGTAAAAAGGGGAAAGATATACTCACAGTTTGCGAAAGCGAGCAAAATCCAACTTAAGCGGTCGTGAGCTAAGTAATGGGAATTCCGAGGAATTCAACCTATAATATGTAATAATACTAATAAGGAAGTGTCTAAAAAGTCTAAGGTAACTAGGGTCTAAGGCATTAGGGTTTGCTAAGTCAATTTAGGGAATTAGAATTTTTATGATAAATCGAATTAATATATAAAAGTTGTACATCAAAAGTAATACGTCAAAATTTGTAAATATGGTTTAGGTAATATAAATATTACCAATTTAATATTTAGATACAATTTATGTTTGAATAATTAAAACAAAAATAAATTAGTCAATTACTTTAGCTAATTATTGTAAATAAATACAATAATCATAATTATTGAAATAAATAATTATGAGTTACACAAAGATCCAACAATGATAATAAAGTCTTTCAAACATATGAACATTTTCTATTTTACAGAAAAAGTATTTATAAAATAGATGTCTAAATATGATAAATAAATCAATATTTAATTATGTCTATTTAAACGTAAATAAGACTAATAATACCAGACATGATCCAAAAATGCTATTTTTATAGAAAATAGATGCTTTCTGATGTAAACAAGTAAAAATAATTTTCTCATAATTTTTATAAACTTATTTATATTTAAAACTGATTTAATGAGATTAAATCACGTTTAATTGATTAAAAATAGGAAATTTAATAAAAACAAGTGTTTTCTGATCCAATAATTTTTATTTCAGTTCATAAGAATAGAAATAATTTCACAAGAATTTTGAGATTAAAATCATTAAAAATGAATTTTTAATCAATTAAATACGATTAAAACAAATAAATCCAATAAAAATATAAAAATATGACATTTTCCAGAAAATAAAAGTGTGGTAATTTCCTTTATGGTGTGAAGATGTTACACTTAAATTTTCATAATTTTTGGATCAAAAATGAATTTATTATGAATTAATTTGTAATTTCAAAGTTTATATGCAACAACATAAAAAAAATATATATAATTATCTAAAACAGCCAAAAAAAATCGGTGGTGGGGCTTGGATTCGAACTCCAGTCCCTTTCCATCCAAAGCTTTATCATATAACAAACAACCACTAAGCCATTATCAGTTTCTGTTTATAACTTGCTTTAAAAATGTATTTATTTAGTAACTAATTTGTTTCTTCTTCCCCAACAAGACTAAGCCTAAACCCTAACCCTAACCTTCATTTCAATAACCCGATTTCATGTTGCTTAGGCTCAGAAATCAGAGGGCTTTTGAAGAAAACACTATGAGGATCAAAATGGCACAAGAAAAGAAGACTCACAAGTTGTTTTGAGGTTCGAACCCGAGGGTTGCAGGTCCGAAAAATAGGGGCTCGATTAAGAAGCTTTCTGGTCGTGATTTGCAGATTTTTTTTGTTGTGGGTTTGGACGCGAATAAGTGCAGAAATGATTGGAACGTTCCAGTTATATAATCATGAAGAAAAATAGACGTTTTGAAGGTTACATAAATGTGCGACGGTTATAAGTTTAAAGCTTGATTAATTCAGAATTAAAACGCGTTTATATCACCTATAATGATTCGAAACTGTTGGATAATAATGGTGAACGAAAAACCACCACAAAAACATATTTATTACGCGATGCAACAACTCTTAGGGAGATGGCCGGACTGATTCCGGTGACCGGAAATTGGTCTCCACCGGAAAAACGCATGGAACAGGGGAAGAAGTTGTTTTGATTTTTTTAACTTTGGAGCTTTGTCATAAATGGTCCCTCTAACTTAACTTGAGTTAGTTTCATCATATCTAGTTAGTTTTTCTTTATAAAAACTTAACCATACTAACTAAACTTTAACCCTTTTAACTTTAAACTTTTTAAACTAAATTATATATATATTTTATAGAATCTTTTACGACTACGTTTAAACATTCGCATTTGATTAAAACTTATACCCGATCTATAAAAAAATTAATTCGCTTTAAAAATAAATTTTAAAAAAAACGGCGAAACTTATCGGGATTATAATGAAATATTTGAAGGACTATTGTTGTCTATTTGTCGAAAAACGAGGGTGACGGTTGTCACATGGGCGCATTGCATCTTTTTTTGGGCATCACTATACAAAGAAACTCATCAGGTTTATTTATGTGCCAATCTCAATATGCATTGGACATTCTACACCGTGCAAACATGACGACATGCAAACCATGTGCTACACTAGTCGACACTTCCTCTAAACTTAGTGCTACAGATGGTGAACCTCTCGAGGACGAGACCCTATACCGTAGTCTCGCAGGTGCCCTAGAGTACTTAACATTTACTCGTCCCAACATCACATATGCGGTCCAACAGGTATGCCCTTTCATGCATGCTCCAAGAGAAACATACTTTCCATTCCTGAAACGAATCCTAAGATACATTCATGGCACTATTGACTTTGGATTACATCTGACCCGCGACCCCAGCAGCTCTCTAATAGCATATTCGGACGCCAACTGGGGTGGCCGTCCAGACTCCAAACGCTTCACTTCTGGTTTTTGTGTTTACATGGGCAACAACATACTATCATGGTCTTCAAAAAGACAACCCATGGTTTCGCGATCAAGCGCAGAAGCTGAGTACCGTGGTGTTGCCAATGCTGTTGCTGAAACTACATGGCTACGAAATCTACTATTGGAACTACATACTCCCATTCGCCATGCCACTATTTCTTATTGTGATAATGTATCCGCTATATACTTATAAAAAAATCCAGTGCATCATCAGAGGACTAAGCATGTGGAGCTCAATATACATTTTGTACGTGAAAAAGCCCGTTTGGGTCAGGTCCGTGTTCTGCATGTGCCGTCTCCCTATCAATATGCTGATATGTTTACTAAAGGATTGTCTCGACAACACTTTGAAAATTCCGTTCCAGCTTAACCGTTCGACAAAACTCCCGCTCAAACTGAGGGGGTGTATTAGCTGTACATGAGCTGTACATACTATATACAGGAAATACTCAATTATCTCCATAATGTTAGGGAAGGTTGTTAGCAATGTATCACTATATATGTAATCCCTGTGAATGCAATAGACATCACAGAATTCTTTATACCATAGATTCGTTTAACCCCCTCCACCTTCACCTGCTCCCTTGTCCGCTCTGCAGACCACACAATCTTGTGTCGTTGGAGATGTTCTTATAGTGTTATCATTTTGAAAGCTTGGAGATGTTCTTACTACTAGTGCTCCAATTACTGATAAACATAGTCTTCACTAACAAAACCGAACCCTCCCCTGGAATACAAACCGAATTATTTGTATGAAATAAACGGTTCGACACTTTTATTTATTTGAACTTCAACAAAACTAACTTAGACTCCAATTTATCTTTTCTAATATTAATACCACTCTTAAATTTGAATTATAAACTAAGAGATAACCCTCTGAACAAAAGAAACTAATTATTATGATTTATCTCCTCCAATCCACCCCTATGAGCTTATACGTGCTACCCTTTCATGTTTATCCGTTTACTTTGTTTCAGTATCATGATTGCTCTTACGATTGATTATTTTAAGTTTCAAGGAAGAAGAGGTTTTTCTTAAATTCCTAATCAGGGTATAAAGGACTCATATGTTTGAGCTTTGGTGTTTTATATTTTTTGTATCAAATTAACTTGTAAAGTGAAATACCATCACCTTGTATAAGAAACGAGGATAATGGTCCATCCTTTCCAAAAATCTACCCTGATGCAATATTCTTGCTCAACTTAATTATATAGTGTTTAAATAATAATTCAAAATTGAAGAGCTCGACCATTTGAGCTATTATAGTAGTGTGATGTATCTTGTTATTTGGATTTCAATATTTATTTTTAGTATTTGTCAAGTCGATTTGGGTCCTAGCTTGAGTTGGATTATATTTTCATGTTAACACTATTTATATTGAGTCTTGAATAGAGTTTGGAAGTGTGCACACATATAATGTGTTCATGATTGTTGGAAATCCAGCATGTTGATGGTGAACGGTTGGAAGTACTATTGATCAATTACAATCATGATGTGTGTCTTTTATAGTGTTTATCAACATGTTTAGATATGTGTAAGTTCAGTGTATTCTGATCTCCCAACAGGAGAACTAAGAACATCATTGGAAGCCTTAAAAATAAATGTTTATTAGGACCATAATAAGAATTATAATAAACATAACTGACAACTCAGCTGACAGTGAAGGTCTTTGGTTTTTCAAAACATGACAAAGAAGTGAAGTAGTTTGGTTCTACAATAATATGCTACTTTCCATGAGTGCCTTTAGTGTTGAAGTGTCAACAATTCGTTCAACTGTGTTAACTTTAGTAACATCCAACTCAAGACTATCAAATTGATATACGAGATAATGAGGGATACGCATCATATTCCTTCCTTTTCCTCTTGTGACCTACCCACTAACTCAACAGAAAAGACTTATGCTACATAACTAGTACTTAGAACAAAAAAAAAATGGTAACCCTGCTGACCTGTATACGAAAGTATGTCATACGTGCGCCGCAGTGTTACCCATATTGAGAATAGCACACTTTTAACTCATACAAGCACACTTTTACTAGCGGGAAGACTTGATTCTCAATATTCCCTCAACTATAAATATGAATTTTAGTTCCCAGGTTGATATGCAAAAAAAGAACCTTGATTCTTTATATATCATTTAAATAACCACCTACTTTGTAACCTTTTTCTTCTCCATTTAATATACCTGGAAATGTCTCTTGTTGCCATTCAAGTTAGAGGTAGGTGGTGCAAGACCCGTGCGAATAATGATGGTGAAAGCGGCTATGGATATTCACCAGTTGCTGGTTTTGAAGAAGACTGTGGCCGCAATGGCCGTGATTGTAACTATGCTCCAATGACAATGGAGGGAGATGGTGACGATGATGATGGGGATTATGACTATGCTCCGGCAGCATGAATATAATTTAACGCTCATCATGATAGAGAAATTAACTTGACAATGTCAAAGTGAGAAGGTTAAGAAAGAGAACTCTTATACAAATGGGTGTTCTCTGAGATCTAAACTTATTGTATAATATTTTAATTACATAATGTTTTCAAGGCCTCTATAAGAGATAGACTTATGTTTGTAATTTATTTTTGGATCACTAGGATCAGGAGATATTATGAGTATTTGATATACTTTTTATTGTTGGAATAAATGAAACTTTCTGTTGGCCCATATCATGATAAACACACTCACAACCTGATAGTATCATGAATACGAATAATAAGAAAAGGGACTTTTTTGGAGTTAACCTACTACCGATTCTTTTCTCTATTATTTAAGATGAAAACTATAAATAATACAATGATCTTACATCTCCGCTTATCATAAAATATTGGAGATTATGACCATTTGACTAGTCAAATAGTCAAAGTAAACCTTATTATTATAGTCAAAGTCAACATTACATTATGCCCCTCATGACTGACGCCTTGTCTTGTGCCCAAAGATTAGTCACTTCACATTTTATATATTTCCTTCATGTATTTATAGAGGATGTTATTTCCTCATTTGAATGTACCAAACCAAAATATATCAATCTATCAACACCTTTCATTTCTATCTCTACACTTCTCACAATCTACTTTGCCATTTTGAGAGTCGTCAGCTAGAAACCAAAGCGGCCCTCGGCTACAGGGCCAAAACAAACAAACTAAACCAAATACGAAATCGCTTCCGCTAGATTTCTATATGGTATCAGAGCCAGGTTTCTATGATAAGAAATGTAGAGAGAATAAGATATAAAAGGAGTATGTATTTCTTATTGATTGAATTGTTTGGTACATTACAAGGAGTAAACAAACTCCTATATAAATACATGAAGAAAATGTAAAATGAGGAAATGACTAAACTTTGGGGCATAATCCAAGGAGGCTAGTCTTGGTCAATGATCAATAATGTTAGTCAATGGTCAATGTTAACATTATTGATCACTTGGGACACAAAGAAAGAAAGACTTTGACTACAATACTTTGATTAATCAAGTGGTCATAATCTCTAATATAAAACGAGTCCTTATTTAAGGATGAAAACCATAAATAGTATTATTATCTTAAACCTCTGTTTATCCGGCCTAAAACAATTCCTTAGACAATAGGAAACCTATCAGGACTCAAATCTCCTAATTTAAGCAACTAATTAAATAATAAACAAAACAAATGATGATCAATGAATTATATCCTAATGACAATCAGCCTATTCAAATATTTATCCCCAAACTTATCGTTCACTGTGTTCCTCTCTATGTCTTTGTCTCCGAGAATTACCGTCATCTCTTCAACTTTTAACTCTTGGATCACCTTTCTTGCTTTTGATCTACTCATCGGTTACACAAACCATTATCTTCAGTCGGTCCCCTCAATCTTCGGCAACACCCTATCTCTCTGAAGACTACAAGAACTAATGAATCTAGACGAGTGTAAACCAATTACTTCTACATCTCTAGGAGGAAGTAAATATTTCATTCTTTCTAATACTTTTGGTTGTGTGTTACATGTTAGCTATATTATGTAATCTTCAATTAATTGGTTTGACATTACATGTTCCATAGTAAAACCGTCGTAAAACTTTATTTGCCAAACCTACTACAAAATCTGTCTCAAAATATTTACGTAAATCCATCATCAATAGTTTACTTACAAATCTATCTGAATGTCTGGCATACCGTGAAAAAAATGGAATGTGGCGAACAATTGGCGCAATTTAATACAGTCTGATGCAAATAGGACCAAGATTAAGGGTCAAAGGTAATCACCACATTAACTTCCGTTACATTCAATGGCAGATTTGAATAAAAAAGTATGGCCGAACTCAATACATATAAATATTTTCGGAAATTTTTGGTAAAATTTACACTTTAAAGCGAAAAAGCTAGGCGGCCCCGGGACTCGTCTAGCCTGTAGGAAGATCCGCCAATCATTACAATATTATAACATATATCCATTGCTAATTCTAATAGAATAATAACTAGCGCCAAACCAAATCGAAAAAAAAAAAAAAAAAAAAACCTTTCCATCGCAAATATAGTTTTGCAATGACGTAGGATTTTTTGTGTGTCACAAATAGTCATTTCAATAGCAGTGTTCTTTGTTATTGTCAAGGATTCCAATTAAAGACACCTTTTCTTTAGACCGGTGAGTTTGTGTATTTGAAGGAAAGAGACAGAGAGGGTGCAACAATGAGACATATATTCTCCTCACTTTTCAACCAAAAAGCAAGAGCCCATTATCTTGTATCTTGTCACTCTACCTTCATCATCAAAGGCAAAAACATAATACAAATTTCTCTTGCCTCAACCATGCACTCAAAGGACATGCCACACCACTAGTGATATTCGCCATACTACTCAATACCTTATCTTTCCAGTGAACTCATTTTCCTATGCGCCAACATTACATGTACCATATCATGCAATGCACACCCTTCACATGCAATTCCACACTCTCACTTGTGCAGTACATGAGTTCAACGTCTACTCGCCACTTTTCCTCATCCATAAACATGAAGATTAAGGTTCTCAATCATATACGTCAGCCTCAGTAGCCCACCAAGTACCTAATAACTCAACCAACAAAATTCTCCCCAACAATTTCAGTGTTTTCACAAGATCTACAACTCTTCGTTGTACAGTGCATGAACAATTTAATTGGAAGCAATGATTCTAATGACAGAAAGCACAATATGCCAACATCTTGCTAAGATGTAGATAGTGATGATGACGATGAAGATTATGACTACGCCCCATCCGCATTAATTGAAGGCGATGATGATGATGACAGTGGCTTTGATTTTGCTCTAGCAGCCTAAAATAGTCTAGGATAACACATAACTCATTATTAGAACTAGCTTAATGTATCCATGATAGAGGAACGTACGTGATAGAATGTTGACAATGTTCAGTACAACCTTAATCATTATGTAACTTTTTCTTCAATTAGAGGTTTTTTTTTCTTTCCTAAATAAGCTATCTTGATGACATATGAGTTTGTTCACATAATTAAGAGTCAATTATACAAGGCAAGACTTATTTACACCTCCTTACAATTTATTTGCACCAGCCTCTGTGGCTTGCAGAGACCTCTGCGAGCCGCAGAGGTCTGTGTCAATCATTGCCAATCATTGACTTATGCCTCTGCGAGCCGTAGAATATCACTTTAATACTTTTACTACTTTTACCTTCGTTTTGGATGTTTTTTTTTTTTTTTTTTTTTTTTTTTTTGAGAACGGTCAACAAAATTTTTAATAAAATAACGCTAACAAGATGGCACTTTTAGTTTTTTTTAGGTGTAAGCGGTTAAGCGTATATAATCGTCTCGTTAAGCGTGTAAGTGGTTTTTTGTTTTGTTTCCGTTGTCGTCTCGATAAGCGTGTAAACGCATATTGTCTTCTCGATAAGCGTGTAAGCGGTTTTTTGTTCCCGATGTTGTCTTGATAAGCGTGTAAGTGTATAACAAACATTTATATAAATAGACAGACAAATATAATCAAGCATTTCAAAACATAATGTACCCAAAATATGATAATATAATTTAAACAAGTGTACTAGCCAAATACATCAAATCAAAATAACACTACAGGGGGGCGACTTGTGCTGCGTGGTGTCAACAGGCGGCGGCTGCAGCGAGGACGACCCGGGCTCCTGGGAGGACGTCCCGGCATGGGTGCCTGCACCAAGCTGTGATAACGGTCTCAAACCGGCATTCGCACGCCTCTCCTCCTCGCTCGAAACCGGCATGGGAGGATGTCTGACTCACTGCCGCCTGCTGCTGATCCACTGCCGCCCGCCACTGGTCCATCTGCTGCCGCCACTGACGCGACGCCACGGCCTCCTCCTCTATCACCCGTAGCTGCTCTATGACGTAGGATTCAACTTCACTGCCCGAAAAACGCGTGGCGGATACTGCTGGGCCTGAGGGTCGGGCACGGGCCTCGGGATCTCCACCTCTACACCGCCCTCCACCTCCGGCTCTGCCACGTCCACCATCTCAACCTCAACATGCCACTCCTGAAGACCACGATGTACCAAAGTCTGTGGCACATACTCCTCCAGGTCACCGGCTTTGGTGGCTTCCCCCGCGAAACCACCAAGGTATTTATAGTATTTTTTTAGCGAAAATCTCGTCATGTGTATTGTGCCTGTTTCTAGCGGATTTAGCTTGTGTATCCGTGTATTGTGGTGCTTGCACTCTGTTCTATACAGACAATTCTCTTTTTGTTCGGGCATACATCTTAGCTCTGCACATGATCTTGTCAAAGGTATTGGGCATACCTGTGTCGCATTGCATGCCTAGTTTGAAAGCTGTCCTCATAAGTTCTTAGCCGATATGCCCAATTTGTAGCACTTTTCTATTAAACTTGGTGAAGTAGTCTTTAATTGACTCATTCTCATATCTGCGCATTTGTAGGATATCGGTGGAGTCGCGCTCCACTCTGCGCAGTTGACTGAAATCACTTGACAACTTGTCAACAGCTCTTTAAGACTGTTAATCTGTCCGTTTGGTAGACTATCAAACCATGCTCGCGCAGCACCCGTGAGTGTCTATGCGAACATGTGGCACCAAGCTGGTAAGGTCCACCCTGCGCACTTGCGTGCCACTTTGAAACTCAGTAAGTGGTCGTCAGGATACCCAGTTCCATCGTATTTTCCTAGGATGCATGAGATCCTCGTTTTTAGTGGCAACAGGGTGAGCGTAATGCACGTAGTAAACTTGGATTTTTCACTGAAAGACGGAGGGTAGTATGGCTTGGTTAGGTCATATTCTCTGGACAAATAGTGTCCACGTGCAACAGTGTTGGCGATGGACTGGCTATTGTCACAGCGGAGGTGGCTCTGAGATTCATCAGAATCTTCCCACCAAGTGGGGTCTTTCTGTTTGCTCCCGCTGGCATATTTGGTGATCTTAGAGGGACCCTCAGACACCGTGATGGCCTTTCCTTCGTCGTAGGATAACTTCCGAGTTAGTTCTTTGAGATGTTGCTCTCGAAGTATCTGCGCATACTTGCGCTTCAAAGCCTCCTTTTCCTGGGCATACCATATCTCCGGACTATCCATCGACGTGACATTTCCAGTAGGAGTGCTCTGATTGACGTTGTTGATGACAAAGTGGAAAGAAGGGGTCTGGCGGGTGCCTAAAGATGGCGTAGTATGTTGGACAGCCTCTGCTGGATTTTCTTGCCCTCCCTGGTGTTTTCATGCTAATTGGTACCGACTTAAGCAGTACCAGCATAGAGTTGTTCCCGGGGAAGGATGGTAGTAGAGAATTCATAGTTTTTTTAGAAAGAAAGAGGTTAAAAAAGTTTGATGTTCTAAATGCTCAATCACGGATGGCGCCAATGAAGAAACACCGGATTAAACACATATTTAGACGAGCACAATGAAGAGGTATTTATGGATACTTGCTATGATGATTACAATGCAAGGACTCGAATATAAGTGAAATACAATGTTTCAACTATAATCTTTCCCTCTAAGCTATTACAGAATTTCTCTGAGTATGTGTGTTTGTAAGACAGAATGAATCCTCTCTGCCAAGTGAGGGGTATTTATAGGCTTGGAAGGCATCATGTGATTAGCTCATTAGGAATGACAGCTGTCTCGCAGGGGTCCACATGGTTGACAATCGTTAGGGCTGGGTCGTTGTCCTTCTGTGATTGGCCACAGGTAATTTGTAATCGTCCTTTCTGTCATTTTTTTGTACCTCGTACCTGACAGGGATCGTGAAACAAGAAATGGCAGCCTCTGATTGGCTGCACGTCCCTTTCCTTATCGGGTCACAGGCGGCATGTGCTTTGAAACATGCGCAGGCTTCTGGAAGGTTTGCTGAGCTGTCCTGACGATGCATAGTTAGATATGGGGTTGTGCGCACACGCGGATACATATCTCTTCACATCTAGACCAATGGATCAATAAACTGTGCAAGTTGGTTTGTTTTAATAGAGAGCCATCATTGGGTAACGTATTATAATCTTGACTTTTTTTTTTTTAACGGCAAATTTATACTCCTCGTGGGACTTGAACCCATGACCTCCCCCTTAGGTGTTCCTAGAAGCTTTGCTTCTACCATTGGGCCACCAACCCCAATTGTATTATCATCTTGATTAATTATGCATTCCAGATTTCTTTAAATTATATGAAGGTAATTATTAAACAATGATATTTTTTAAATATAGTTAATCTATGTAATTGTTCTGAATGATGGTAATTAACCAGTCACCCCCATGCTTTATTCTTAATTTGATGAAAACAACAATAGCACCATAAGTCCATAACATTTGAAAACTATCACGATATAACTCAGTCCCTCAATCAAGACATCCTAACAATTTCAATTATTGAATGTTTTTGGAGAGATGATCCAATGGCCCCATGTTAGACGATATTCTCTATACAAATTGTATCCATCTTTCCATTAGTTGACATCAATATTTTGAAGTATCATCAATCATAGTTAAGTCAAGTAATATGCAATGTCAACTTTTTTTTAGTGTATAAAGATAATAGCTTTTCTTCAGCGACCCACTCACCAACCAGAGAAAATGCTATTATGCTACAAGATATACACTTACAACTTTTACAAGTTGTAAGAACTATATACCCTTTTGACATGTCTCATGAAGTTTGTCATCCACGATCCATGTGCCACGATTTTACACACATTGAGATAAAAACACACGTTTGGCTGGAATCGCCACACTTACACTCACAGGTTGACTCATGCTAATTTAGTGATCACTCTACTTCCCAACTATAAATATGTCTTTTTAGTTATCGGTTTCAAATGCAAAACAAACACCTAGATTATTCATAGACCTTCTCCAACAAATTACTCCAAGATCTTATAATATCTCAAGTAAATGTCTCTTGTTTCCATTGAAGTTGGAGGTTGGTGGTCCAAGACCTACAATGGTGCAAAACAATATGAGTGTGCAACAGTCGCTAGTTTGGAAGGAACATCATTAGAGAGAGACGGCGATGATGATGATGATGGGGATTACGACTATGCTCCGGCAGCATAAAGTAGCAGGACGTGTAATGTTAGGAGTTGTATATTTAACATAACATGATAATGAAATTAATTTGACAGGGTGAGTGTGGTGGTGAGGGAAGAGGAAACTGTTTTATAAATGTGGGTTGATCTCTTCTGAGCCTGTTTTTTTGGTACTTAATGTTGTCTAGTTGCAAAGGTTCGTTTGGTTCACCTGATATTTGAGCTGTATTGGTTTACAAACCTAAATGTCATTTCTTCTATAAAAGGGAACTTAAAACCGGTTGGTGGGAGACGCCTAGTGATGGCGTATATCATCTTTTGGATTATATTTTTTTTTTCCAAACACTACATTATTAATAAAAATTAATTAGTGACTTGGCGTGTTGGCTAGTCTTGATCTGTAGTTAGAAGAAAGAGGCAATAATCAAAATGAGAAACTCAAATGAAAATAAAAATTGTAGAAGAATTTGAATTGTTTAAAGGTTCATAGGTTATACATTAGTTAGAATTATCATGTTCAACGGTTTTATTTGTTTAGTTGGCTTATTAGTATACGTATTGGAATATGATTAGTTTTATGGTTGGTATAAGTATAAACCCCCAAAATATCTTTTATGACTTTGCTTTTCACAACTTTTGAATCCCCAAAACAAGGGACACGCCTTCTATTATAACAACCGCCGATGTTTGGATACAACAAAATTTTGCCATCTATCCCCAAACGCTCATATAGTAGTGGCGGCTGCAATGACGGTGTTTTTTTGTCCTTGATGTCACGGGCGTGCCACCACCATTACATCGATGTCATGGGTGGAGGGGCCGGTGTTTTTAATTTATAACTTAAGATACGATAGAAGCTTATAATTGGAAGGACTAGTAGCGAGATTATCTCCTTAGGGCAGTTCCATCTACGAAGCTATAACATGCAAAGAACCAAGTGGTGATGAACTCTTATCTTATATGTGTTTACACTTTGTAGTGTGCAGTTATTTCAAATTTGACCCTTACAAATACGAACTCATATGGGTAGACCATGTAATGTAGATTTGGTTATTCAGCTTTTTCACACAGCCAATAACTTGGAATTCGTTCAGGGTTTAATGGTTTGGCTCTATGTTAAAAATATATCATGATAATTCAAGTATTATTTTGGTATTTTGGTTTTATTATTTTGTCTAAGTCATACTAGGCTTTGGTCTATGTTTTATTTGTTACAGGCTTATTCTAATGGGCTTGGGCTTGTTCTTCTGGGCTTATTGCTGAGCTCGTGATAAGGTGTCAGCTGTTGGCCTATGGCTCAGCTGGTGGTGCTATATATTGTTAGTGCATGATGTCCCTAGGCTAGTATATAAGTTGTTTGGACGCGTTTGAGGGTCTTTGGTAGTGTTCGTAAGCGTTTTGGGTGTGTTAGGGCTTGACAGGCGATTAGGAAATATATAACATGCGATTACAATATACTCGCATGTATCTACATGCGAGTAGGCGGCCAATTGCTAGTTATTACAGGCGATTAGGCCCAATCGCCTGTTCTGACATGGTGGATAGCCTCTGCAATCGCCTGTACATGTCTGTACGAGTACAAGGGGTATAAATAAGCCCAATCATTATCCTAATCATTAGTTGTCACATCACATTCTCCAAACACCCTCCCCAGGTCTGAAAGTCTGATTTGATCATTGTAAACACTCGTGCTTTGTTTTAGTGATAAATCTTGAAGCTTTTGACCCATTTGTGTGTGTTGATTACTTATATATCATTGTTTCTTAGTCGTTTCTGCTATTCGAACATATTCAGCGGATTCCGCACTCTGAATATAAACCTCGTGATTGTCAGGTGACCCGTTAGTCGATCCTACAAGTGGTATCAGAGCCAAGGCTCTTATCACGAGTGTTTTGATAACAAAAACGAGTGAAAACAGGTGGGTTTTAGTGTTAAAGTTGAAATTTTTATTCAAAAACCTGTTTGAACTTTGAAACTTTGAGTTTTTCATAAAAAAAAAACCCATATTTTCAAAATCTAAGTGTGTTTTCACGGATGAAACGTGTGTTTTTTATTAGGTTTTGTTCTAAAAGTGTTTTGGAAACTTTTCTAATCATTTGGGGATTAAACACATTGTTTTGGATAAGATTTTAAAGCAAAAATGGTAGTTTTTGAGCAAAAATGAGCTTGCAGATCAGATCAGGCGATTACAGATCCCTAATCACATGAACAGTTTATGTGATTAGCCTAATCGCCCCTTTTCACTAGCATTTAGCCTACTCGCATCAAATAACTAGCGATTGGAGTTGTATTCGTGTGTTACTACAAACCATTAGGAGCTAATCGTGTGAAAATTCATAGGGCATAGCTTCTAATCACGTGTCTAACCCTAATCACCCCTAAACTCGTAATCGCGCTACTGTTCACTAGCAATTACACCAATCACATGTAAAAACACACGATTAGGACACCAATCGCTTATAGACTAGCAATTACAACTTGTAATCGCCTGTAACCTGTTGTAACTGAAAATTTGACTAAGTATCGGACTTTTAACGAACCTAAACATATGGCGAACCCGTGGGGACACTTAAATCAACCGAGACAACAATATAACCAACCGATCAACAATCAAATGAATGTTCCTACAAATCCTTGACAATTTTCAGCCGAGCGTAACGCGCAACAGATGCAACAACAGCAGATGCAAGCTAATGTTGCCGGAACCAATCAGTGGGCGCTTTCGGTTCAACAACAGGCCCAGCAACAACAAGCTATGAATACAAATCCATGGGCACTCGCGGCTGCTGCGTCTCAACAGACACATCATCTGTCTTCGGTACTCTTAAGCGATTTAGAGACTGGTAGTTCGAATAGGGCACCGAAACTTCATTTTATGGCCGACTACCACAGCTGGAAAGGCAGATTCCAGACTCACGTTGAGGGCATCGAGGAACTGCTATGGGCAGCTATTGAGAACGGGTATAGCAGGCCGATAGTTGAAAATCCTAACATCCCAGTTTCGTTGGAAGACATGTCTGAGGATCAGAGAAGGAAGTACAACTATGAGAAGAAGGCGATGGCAGCGTTGATGTAGGCACTTCCCAAAGACATAATTCATCAGTTCGCACAATGTACTACTTCGCAGATGCTTTGGTTAGCGCTTGCTAAAAGGAACGAGGGAAACGTGAAGACGCGAAAGATCAAGATGGATCAACTCAAGAAAGAGTTCGAAAACTTCACAGCCATCGCGAATGAATCGCTACGAGATCTAACTGCAAGATACTACCATTTAATGTCCGATATGTATCAATACGAGGTGGTATACACATCAGCAGAGCTTGTTGAAAGATTTGCCGATGCACTCCCTTCACACTGGCATCAGTGGCTGGACATCCAGAAGGCGAACAACATCTATCAGACACTCTCCATAAATGAATTCGTGGCAGAGCTGGAGAACAAAGAAATAGATGAAATCAGGAGGGCGAACAAGACGCTTATTCCTCAGAATCCCAGCATCTACTACAGGAACACACCACATGACACCAGCGTGGGAGGATCCAAACCACAGACCGCGTTTGTGGTTAACCCTGATCCAGTTTATGCTTTTGACAACTATAGACCCTAGCTGGTTGTACGTGTCTGTGCAAGGTTGACCCGTCTCCAGACTCAGGTTCGAGTCTCGTTAGAATCAATTTTTTTAACTAGTTTTTTTATAGGTTTTTGTATTATAAATTCATTTATTTTATATCAAATGTTAATGTAAATAACAAAATATTATTAAACGCTAGGTTTCAAACATCTTATAAAATAGGTTTTATAAATCTTTTAAAAGGTTGAAAAATTTATTATTCTAGTTATTATTATCAATATTTATTAGTAGTAATATTAATAAGAAAAAAGAAAATTTAGACAAAAATGAGTAAACTTGATAAAATTGTGAAAAATACACAGTGTTGCAAGTACAACCTTAATCATTATGTAACTATTTCTTCAATTAGAAATTTTTGTTTTCTTTCCTAAATAAGATATCTTGATGACATATGAATATTGTTAACATAATTAAGAGTCAATTATATAAACCGTTACCATGATAAAAAAAAATTCCTTAGAGGTTTAAATTATACCCACAGTTTAAATCTCAAACTTTTATTACTTTCCTATTCTAGTTTTTTTTTTGGGGGGGGGGGGGGGAGGTCTCTTTTGTTATGAGTGACTCATTGTCAATCCGCTGATCCGTTTGAACAGACAGCCTGTCAACGCTGACCTGACGATGTTCTATCGGACCCCATGCAGGATCATTGGCTTTGGTGGCTTCCTCCGCGAAACCACCAAGGTATTTATAGTAATTTTTTGCGAAAATCTCGTCATGTAGGGATGAGCATGGTACCAGTCCATTACCGAACCGATACCGAAAATACCGGTACCGAAATTCCCTAAAAGTGGGTACCGGTACCGGTACCAAAAGCAACTGGTACCGTACCGAACCGGTACCGAAAAACAAAAAATGTGGGTACCGGTAGTGGTACCGAAATTGATTCGGTACTGGGAATTCAGTACCGGTACCCAGTACCATTTGCTCATCCCTATCGTCATGTGTATTGTGCCTGTTTCTTGCGGACTGAGCTTGTGTGTCCGTGTATTGTGGTGCTTGCACTCTATTCTATATAGACAATTCTCTTATGTTCGGGCGTACATCTTAGCTCTGCACATGATCCCTGTGAGGGCGAGAACGAGTGCATCGCACTGCATGCCTAGTTTGAAAGCTGCCCTCATAAGTTCAAAGCCGATAGGCCCAATTTGTACTGCTTCTCTATTGAACCCGGTGACGTAGTCTTCAATTGACCCATTCTCATATATGCGCACTTGTAGGATATCAGTGGAGTCGCGCTCCACTCTGCGCTGTTGACTGAAATCACTTGATAACTTATTAGTAAGCTCTTTAAGACTGTCAATCTGTCCGTTTAGTAGACTATCAAACCATGCTCGCGCAGCACCCGTGAGTGTCTATGCGAACATGTGGCACCAAGCTGGTAAGGCACCAAGCTGGTAAGGTCCACCCTACGCACTTGCCTACCACTTCGAAACTCAGTAAGTGGTCACTAGGATCCCCAGTTCCATCGTACTTTCCTAGGTTGCTTGGGATTCTGGTTTTTGGTAGCAACGGGGTGAGCACAACACGTGGAGTAAACTTGGATTTTTCACTCAAAGACGGAAGGTAGTATGGCTTGGTGAGGTCATATTCGCCGAACAACTAGTGTCCACGCGCAACAGTGTTGGTGATGGACTGGCTATTGTCACAGTGGAGGTGGCTCTGAGATTCATTTTTCTGGGCATACCACATCTTCGGACTAACTGTGACAACCGCCACCTTCAATTTTATTATTTATATAAATCTAGTCCTCAATTTTTTTTATTTACATTTTGAGTGAATCAATTAAAACAAAATCGATAATATTATGACTACTGTTTAGCGAATTTAATGTTTCATAAAACTAACCAAATGATTATCGTTATGTTCTAATCACTTAACCATACTTGTCATTTTGTCTAAAAATAATAAAAATAACAAAAATAACAAGATACATTATATATAATAACGTAGAAATATCCATGTGATTAACGAGACATGACATTAGAATTGACTTTAATTTATGAAAATTATTTAACTAACTTTGACAAAACTGAATTTTGTATTCAATTGTGTTAGACAGTTACAGTAGAAATTTTTATAACTATTAAATATAATAATAATGACAGTAACATAAATATTAATATTAGTGTTAATATTTATGATAATAAATAAGAATTAAACGCTATATGTTTTGTTGAAACATAAATTTATTTAATCAATATTAACTAAATAAGTAAATTCAATATTTAATAGTAGTTTATGGTTTTACCAAAATAAAATAGTATATATATGTACTTTCAGTTATCTATTTCATAATCAATTTTTTTTAGTCTTTTAAATGGAGTTAACCACAATTAGTTACATAACAGTTGAGTGTCTTGAAACGGTCGTCTTTAATGGATTTTTTTAGCTCTTAGGTCCATGTAGCATTCACAAATTTTTCAATGATTTAATTACAACTTTAGGGATGTAAACTGACAATGATCCAAAGTAGTAAAGTGCCTAACCTGTAACTTAATATAATGTTTAAAGCATGATTGTAATACCCTATTTATTTCTCTTAAAACAATATGTGTCATAAGTATATTAATTACAATTGCTTTTGCCAAAACGTTTTATATATTAATTATTATAAAATTATGTAACATCTTGGATTTCTAATTATAATTTAATGTACAAGTCCCTAGGTTCTATATATATATTGTGTGAAAGAGTCTTTTCATTATATTCCTTGATAACATAATAAATAAAAAAAGATCCTAGCCTTCGCCACCACTATTCTCTGGTTATCAACCACACCCCATCATCTTGCTTTGCCTTCTAATTATCTAAGGCTTTGAAATGTTCATCACACGCGTACGGAATATTCATATTCATCATCATAATCGATGTGAGTATATCTTTCCCCTTTTTACTATTTACTCTTTTGGGGTGACTCATGTACAATTATTACTAAACTTATGTGTATTATTTATAACGCAATGTGCTTTATGATATGTTTTGTGTGAATTGTATGAACGATTTGTCAAAGTCATTAACCTTTGGGCCGCACATAACAATGAGTAGTACTACGAATTATATCCCTTGGTTACTTACGTGAACGAGTTAAGTCCTTGGTCATTGTTATGATTTTTCTTGACCGATGTGTGAACGATTATTGAACGATGTGAGGCTTGATTTTGACCCTTTTACATATTACAATATCATAGCACATACATTGCGAAACACTTTTCTATTATATGTATTTAAACAGGTTATGCTCACCAATACATTTTTGTATTGACAAATTATTTTCGTACATGTTTCAGGTTATTTGAGATGCATTCGTTAAGCTTTCGGATTCATATCTAGATTTTGATTCATTGTATTTCAGTTTAGGTGAAATTTAGAATTGTTGTATTTCATTTCAATGTAATAAACTATTTAATCAATGTATCAATATTTACACTTTTAGTCCATGAGCTATCGAACAATCGTCACTACGTGACACCTCGATGTTTCCGCCATCAGTTGGGGTGTTACGGATTGGTATCAGAGCCATGGTTATAGGGAATTAAGTTATTAGAATGCCTTTTAGCCTAGTCTATAACTATGCTTACTTTCTTTCTAGGTATTTTTCCTATGATACTTTCTCGTTATTCTTTTGGTATTTTACTTAGAAAAGAATACGCTCGTATTTCACAAACGAAACGATAGCACCAAGTTAGGAGTGACATCCATACCTTGGTGATTAGTTTCACTCCTCTATATGTTATTTATCTTAGGAATATAAACTTTGAGATATGAGTGACATCCACACCTCAAAGAGTATTTCCCTCAAAAAGAAATTTAACCACTAAGCTGGAGGTGATATCCTTAACTTAGTGATTGGTTTCATTCCACAATAATTTTCAATTTTGAAATAACATCTTTAAGTTAGGAGTGAATTCCACATCTCAGGGATCTATTTCTTCATCACGTTTTTAATCTCGCTAAAGTTTTGAAATGTTATTAGTGACTTGTGGGTTGAAAATGTTCAAGAGTTGGGGATTTCAGAGTGGGATTGAACATAACTTCATCATATTTTTTTTTTTGAAGCAAAATGGATGAACAAGTGATTTATAAAATCGGTTTGTAAACATATATTAATTTCACAATTTATGTTCATCTTAATGGTGGGGGTTATGGAAGAAGAATAACTAGTCAAGTTGAGAATCTTTAAATATTTGTAACATATATATTTATATTTCATTTTGTTAGGACAAAGAGGATTGGTGAAACCACTTTTGGAAACCTAAGTCTAATTCACTTCTGTCAAAAATATTCTAAGTATAAAACTACTGAAGAAAGAAGACAAAAGTACTGAAGAAGGATTCTACAAGTACTGAAGAAATACATCAGAAGTTCTGAAGTCCAAACCAAACAGTTCACTGAAGAACTACTGAAGACAAACTACTCATCAGTAGTTTGTCATTCATCAGCACTTGTTCAAGAATCTTTCCACCACCTTATGTTTCAGTAGTTTATTAGTTTATTATTACTTTAACTTTTTGTACAAGTTCCAAGATTGCAACTTGTTGCAACTTGTTTTTGAACTTGCTTTTTGGCAAGGTTCATGTATATGTAAAGTCTATAAATAGATGGGTTCATCCCTCTGTTTTAGATATTGATTTTTAATACAGAAATCCTTCAAAGCTTATCATTGTTATTTCCATTTCATTTACTGAGAAGTTGTTTATGTATTCATTCTCATTCAATACTTAGATTCTCATTAAATACTTGTCTTTAGTTTTATCAAACATCCAGGGGGAGTAATAACTCCTGTTGATAAGTGTAGCTTTAACTTAAATCTTTCCGCTGTGGTATAACTGATAAAGAACTTGCTAAACACTTAAGTGTTCACTAGCAAGTTCATACAAAGAGCAATACTGATCCAACAATTGGTATCAGAGCACTGGTTTATCTGATCACATATCAATCTAACACATTGAGAATCAGACACAGACTCTTATTGATATTCAATAAAGGATTGAAAGTTCACTTTTATCAACATCCATCACTTTAAGAGATATTTGACAAATCAACACTCTTTAAAATGGATCCTCATAATACTGGTTATGCCAACAAACCTGCTATGCTAGTAAGAAATGAATACAATATCTGGCAAAGAAGAATGGCACATACCTTATCATAGACCAACACAGGTTGCTGGAAATCTGTAATATATGGTTCTCATAAACCAGTAAATATCAATCTTGAAACTAAAGAAGAAATACCAAAAGACCCAAAAGACTATACAGATGATGATTTCCTAAAACTTGAGCTTGATGCTAAAGCTTTCTCTATGTTGGCAATGGCACTCCCAAATGAAATCTACTCTGGCCTGTTACATTGTGATAGTACCAAAGAGCTTTGGGACTGCCTCAAAGAACAGTTTGGAGGAACTGAAGAGATGATTGCCAACACCAGAGAAATCCTGGCTCAACAATATGAAACAAAGTTTATTTACTTCAGGGTATGTTGACTGGAGTAGTCTTCCTTTTGACACTACTGAGTGTAACCCTGATGCAGACAACAAGATGTTTGACATCAACTGGGGAGAGCCTGACAATGGCAGAAAGAACTTTGCCTTGATGGCATTTGAGGGATGCACCTCAAAATCTGCCTAGTAACAGGTATCAAAAGAATCTTTGACAAAACTTTGTTCAACTTCTTGTAAAGAATCTTTTGCTCTCATAAGAGAGACTAATGTGCACTTACAAGGTAAAGCAAATGACTCTGAGAGAAAATTCACTCAGATGAAATGTGATTTAGAAAGAAAACTTGCTGCAAAAACAAAAGAAGTTTCTAAATTAACTAACAATGCTATTGAAACCCAAGCACAACTTAAAATCATGATAGATGACCTAGGAAATGTCAAAAAAGAGCTTGCTGACACCAAGGTCACTTGTGAAAAATGGGTTGAATCTTGTAAGGGGTACCAACTATTGCTAAACAAACAAAGTGCTTCAAATGTTAGGTTTGGCATAGGGTACAATCACACTGAAACACCAACAGATTTTTCCCCCAAAACTACTGAAGATGGGAGAAAAATTGTTTCAGGTGAAACTTCTGAAGAGAAAGAATGCACATCTTTCCATGAAAACTTTCTAAAAACTCACAAAGAAAGTTCTTCAGAAGTACTGATAAATTCTGACATTAAGCCATCAGTAGTTTCAACTACATCAGGAGTTGAGAACCTGAAAACTACTGATGACCTAAAATCAATCAATACAGTCAGAAACATGTCTTTAAAAGAAAAGACAAAAGAATGTGAAATCTGTGGTCTGTTCAACCACAAGACAAAATTTTGCAGATACAGAAAAGGTATTCAGTACAACAAGAAAACTCAACAACTGGTTGTGGGAAAACAAATCAGAAATGATTTTGTTGAAACTTTTTCTCCCAGGAAACAACAACCAGTAAACACCTTTTCTCAGAAAAAGACAAAATCTCAACATAAATCTTTTTCTCAAAATTCTCTTTCAGTAGTTAGACCTAAATCATCAGCAGTTTCACAAACTGCTGAGATTAAAGATCTCATGAACATGGTACAACTACTGATGACCAAAGTTGATGGTGGTCCTCAAAAGGATACCACCATTGCTATTAATGAAAAATCCATTGCCAAAAAGACATGGGTTCCTCAACTTGGTCAAGAACAAACTGTAAATGTTCTCAAGAGCAAACCCAAAGCCAAACTGGCTTGGGTTCCAAAATCTAACTAATTTGCTATTTTGTGCAGAGAGATTCCAGAGGCTTAAATAGCATTTGGTATGTTGACAGTGGAGGCTCAATGCACAAGACTGGATGCAGATACCTGATAAACAATTTTATCAGTCAAAGAGAAGGATCTGTATCCTTTGGGAACAATGCTAAGGGATATGTGCTAGGACATGGCAATGTCTCCTCTGGCAAAATACAGTTTGACAAGGTCAATCTGGTTGAAAACCTTAAGTACAACTTGCTGAGTGTGTCACAAATGTGTGATAAAGGATATTCTTCCTTTTTCACAAAGACAGCATGCAAGATCATATCACCAAAAGGCCAGAAGTTGATAGAGAAGATCATTGAAGATCATACTTTGTTGATAGCCAAATGATGTGGCAATGTCTATGCAGTGGACATTGAAAAGGACAAAGTACTGAACAACACTGCCTGTTTCTTCTCAAAGGCATCAACTTCAGAGACTAATCTCTGGCACAGGAGACTTGGCCATGTGAACTTTAAAACCATAAATAAAGTCACAATGGGCTTGGTCAGAGGTCTACCTTTGAAGGTATACCAATGTCAAGAACACTGTGTATCCTGTTTGAAGGGAAAACAGCATAAGTCCTCCTATAAGTCTATTGAAGAATCAAAAACATATGCATGTCTTCAACTACTTCATATGGACTTATTTGGGCCTGTAAAAATCATGAGCCTTGGTAAGAAGAAGTACTGCTTGGTCATCATTGATGACTATTCAAGATTTACATGGGTATTCTTCTTATTTTCCAAGGATGAGGCTGCTGAAATCATCAAGTTTTTCATTCTACAAGTAGAGAAACAATATTCTCTGTCTGTCAAAGCCATTAGAAGTGACAATGGGACAGAGTTCAGGAATAAAACTCTGGATGAATTCTATTTGTCTAAAGGGATTATTAGACAATATAGTGTTCCCAGAACTCCTGAACAAAATGGTGTAGTAGAAAGGAAGAACAGAACCTTAATTGAAGGAGCAAGAACAATATTAGCTGATTCAGGCCTACCATTGTATTTCTGGGCTGAAGCAGTTAACACTGCATGTTATGTTCAAAATAGAGTCCTTGTCAACAAGAGACACTCCAAGATTGCCTATGAAGTTCTTCATGGCATAAAGCCCCTTAACTCCTTTTTCAAGGCTTTTGGATGTCAATGTTTCATTCTAAACATCAAAGACTCTATTTCAAAGTTTGCTGCTAAAGTTGATTCAGGTTACTTTCTTGGTTATTCTTCCACTAGAAAAGCCTACAAGGTTTTTAACTCAAGAACCAGGATAGTAGAAGAAACACTGAATGTCAAGTTCAATGAGTCAAAACACACTCTTATTCCAGCACATCCTGCTGAACTTTTTGACCTTGACAGCTTTCATTTTGGACCTGAAAAGACTGTTACTTCATCTAACCCAACTAATTATGGTGATCAAAGGTTTGATGATGAGGATCCAACACCATGGACTCCTCAAACAGTCATTAAGTCAACTTCGAAACCATCAGAAGTTTCACAAACTTCTGACTCAACAACTGCTGATGTACAAACTCAAACATCTGCTTCAGCACCTAAAACTACTGAAGAGACTGAAACTTCTGAACCAGACATTATAAACCTCAGTGGTTTGTTTGATGAAGTACAAGAGCCACCTACACCTGTCAGTGGTTTACAACAACTGATTGAACACAAAGATCATCCACTTGAACAAATCATGGGTGATATTGCATCAGGTGTTCTTACAAGAAACCAGCTTTCCAACTTTTGATTCCTCTTAGCATTCATTTCTCAGTTGGAACCTAAGAAATACCAAGAAGCCCTTAAAGACAACAATTGGGCGCAAGCCATGCAAGATGAGTTGCTTCAATTTAAAAAGCAACAGGTTTGGGAAATCTGTCCCTTACCACCAAACAAGCAACCAAATGGCACAAGATGGGTTTTTAGGAACAAACAAGATGAGGCTGGTATGATTATAAAGAACATGGCAAAACTGGTAGTACAAGGTTACTCATAAGAAGAAGGAATTGATTATGTTGAAACCTTTGCTCCAGTTGCAAGGCTTGAAGCCATCCGGTTATTTCTGGCCTATGCCATTTCCAACAAAATCAAAGTTTTTCAAATGGATGTTAAAAGTGCATTTTTGTATGGAAAAATAAAAGATGAAGTGTATGTTTGTCAGCCACCTGGGTTTGAGGATCCTTCTCATCCTGAGTGGGTGTACAAGCTAGACAAAGCTCTTTATAGGCTCAAACAGGCTCCAAGAGCCTGTTATGAAACACTTTCTAACTTTTTACTCAAAAATAACTTCACAAGAGGCTCCATTGATAAAACTCTTTTCATAAAACATGTTGGAAATCATGTCTTACTTGTTCAAATATATGTTGATGATATCATATTTGGTTCAACAAACACAAAACTGTGTGATGAATTTAAGAAACTCATGCAATCAAAATTTGAGATGAGTACAATGGGAGAACTGCAGTACATTATGGGACTGCAGATTAAACAACAAACAAATGGAACTTTTATAAATCAATCAAAATATGTTAAAGAATTATTGAACAAATTTTCTTAACAAGACTGTAAATCATGTTCCACTCCCATGACACCAACCACACAAGTTGAACCAGGTGATCAATGAAAACAGGTTGATCAAACCATGTATAGATGTATGATAGGTTCCCTTTTATATCTAACTGCTTCTAGACCAGATATTATGTTTTCAACATGCGTCTGTGCTAGATATCAATCAGCTCCTAGGGAATCACACCTCATTGCAGTCAAAAGAATCTTCAGATATCTGAAAGGAACTCCAACACTTGGAATTTGGTATCCTGCTTCAGGCAATACCAAGTTATCAGCTTTTTCAGATAGTGACTATGCAGGGTGTAAAATGTCAAGAAAATCAACATCTGGTGGTTGTCAATTCTTGGGAAACTGTCTAGTGTCCTGGCAATCAAAGAAACAAACATCTGTTGCAACTTCAACTGCTGAAGCTGAATACATTGCAGCTGCAAGTTGTACATCACAGATACAATGGCTCCAATATCAACTTCTTGATTATGGAATCAAAGAGACCAAGACACCATTGCTTGTAGATAGCAAATCTGCCATTAGCATCATTCAAAAACCTATTCAGTTTTCAAAAACCAATCATATTGAAACCAGGTATCATTTTATAAGAGATTGCTATGAAAAAGGCAAGATTGAAGTGAAACATGTAGCAACAGCTAATCAAATAGCTGACATATTCAATAAACCCCTTAACACATCAACATTTCAGAAGTTAGTATCCATTCTTGGGATGCTAAATTTGTAAGTGTTTCTTTTTATTTTTCTGCACATATTTTCATTTTTCACTTACATCTGTTTTTAAGTCTGAAAACTTCTGAAAAACAAAAAAGAGAGAAACTGCTGATGAACAAAACATCAGTATGGGAATATTTTCGAAAAAATGATTAACTTAGGATAAAATAGCCTTCAGAAGTTATGAACAAAGTATTTATAAAACATTCTCATCAGTTGTTAACAACTACTAAAGAGAAAGTGAGAACTACTGATGATAATTGTTCTTCATCAGCAGTTTGGTCAAATCAGACTTTTCCCACATCAGAAGTTTGACATAGGCGGTTATAAACTTCTGATAAATACCTTTTCCAACACTTATCCTTTCAAAAAGCAAAAATTCCCTCCTTCTCTCTGATAGACGTTAAAATATACATATTTAAATCCCCGATTAAGCTCCCAATTTACGCGTTTTCGACCATAATTGCACGAATTTGGTACTTAACCGCTTCATATATTTATTTCAGGTCTTAAACGGCGCCTCGAAGACAAAGTCGAAGAAACCGGGCTAAAAACGGACAAGACGGACAACTTCTACAAAATTGACCAAGTCTGGAAGTTGTGCACGGGAGTGCCAAATCTGTGCACTCCCGTGCGGGTCATATCCGCTCGGGAACAAGCGTGCACGGCCAGGCGCACCAGGCAGTGCACTCCTTTGTGCTCGGCAACACCAAGATCAGCACGGCCGTGCACCCTGATGGCACTCCCGTGCCAAAGTCAAGATATTTTCAGGAATCACCCAGCCACTTGCCCACTCGACCACTTGCACGTCAACTCACCAAAGTAAAAGTGCACGGCCAGGAGCACGGCCGTGCACCTGACCGTGCACAACTTTGAAATTTGCTTAAATACAGAACACAGCCCTCTGTTACATTCATTGGGTTTTGGAGAGCGAATTTGGGCGATTTTCTGGACATTCCAAGCTGCTGGTCAGGCGTTTGACAAGCTCGGGATCTCATCCTACTCATCTAAGATCATCCAATCCTTCACATTCAAGATTTATGGTTTGATCTATAAACTTTAAGTTTGTTCAAATCTGAATATTTTGGCTTGTTTGTGTCGTTTATGTATTGCATTATAGTCTACGGATATTATCTAGTAATCGTTTGTAGTTAAAACAATCGTTTGTATGAAATCACGTTTTGTATGAATTTGGCGTTTTTCATGTTTGAATCTTGATGATCATAATGTAACCTTGTTTCATTTTTGATAGATTTGTAGTTGTGTTCGGATGACTTTGATTATTATCGAATGTGTTAGGCGGATTACTTGTTGAGGAAACCGTCCGTTTAATCGTCCGGTAGTAAACTAGTTAACTTGTTAATAAAGTTTACACCATGAAACTGTAACCGGGTATTGGTTTGGTTAAAGTCACTCGGATAATGATTATAGATGTTTACCGGCACGTAAATGAGTTTAAAAAGCTTAATGGTGTTATTACTAATCTTTGACGCGGTTAATGATCTTTGTTAGTTATTTTGGTAAAAATGGCGATCTTAGTAGATTTGTGTTCAAAGTTAGTAAAATGGAATAGGTTGTGAAATGCTCTACTTTATGCTAGTTTCGGTGGTCGTATTGTGTATTCGATATTGCTTTCCTTGGCTAGTGCGGTTGAGGACTCCCGAAAGGTGATACTAACCTTTCTTTAAAGATTCACATGAGATCATATCAGCTGCGCGCTAATGAACGACTTGAGGTGGCTAACGTGTGTATTCGTGTTAGCTTTCCATATAGTTGTCATGTTAGGATGCCCGAAAGGGACACTAACTGTCGGAAAATGGGAATGTTGATCACGCCTTTATTTCTTATATAGATGACATGCTAGGATTGGCGTATTATAGCTTATATAGTTATATTTTCTATTTGAGTCGTAGTTAAGTTATTTACATGTTTTAGAATTAATTTAGTCTTAAACAAAACTCAAACTTATCTTTTACTTACTAGTGAATCGGGGATAGAGTTTTAGTACCATTGCTCCGCGCGCGTCCATGGATCGATACTTGGTTCTTATCTGTACTTACTACATATATGACAGGGTACACTTGCCCTAGTGTGTGTGTTTTAATATGAAGGTCGAAACCATTTTTATAAATATTAAAGCAAAAACGTGTGTTAAAATCCATTGTAAAATATGTATAGTTACGCACACGTCAAGTTTTTGGCGCCGTTGCCGGGGACGCGACGAGCATTAGGAACGAACCGAGTCAACTTTTTACCAGTGTACATGCTTGTGAATACTTGTTTATACTTCTTTGATTCGTTATTTCATTCATTTATTTGCATATATGATTATTTGAATTTTTATTAAATTTATCAATCTGTAGATATTTTGGATTAATTTTAGATTGGTTTATAGGTTGCATATAGATTCGTTCATTTATCTGCTTATAGGATTGTTTGATTTGATTTTTCGTTCATTAGGATGTTGATAGATTTAATTTATTGAATATTGGATTAATTGGTTTGTCTATGAATTTGATTTGTTCGTTATTTGATTAATTAGATTTATTTGTTCGTATTCAGACTAATTATTAATTTCATTCTTTGTATAGTTTTAGGCTTAGTCTGTTTATTTCTGTTCATTTTATTGATTCTATTTGTTTATATTTGATTTTCTTGAATATATTTGCTTTCCGTTATTTTCGCATGGATTCATTGATTCTTTATTTCATTTATTTATTTTTCTGTCTTTTATCGCCTTTTTGGGTTTGTCATATATTCGCCTGTTGCAACTGTATCATTCTTACATGCAGGTTGATGTCCACAAACCCTGGGTCTTCTGGTGATCTTTCTGACGAGGAGCGAAGGCGCCTGAGGAGAAGCGAGCGGATTAGACTTCATAAATTGCGTCTTGTTTCTGATATTCTTATTGTTGCTCCTATCGTTGAGGTTCCAATTGAGGAGGCGAGGCACGATCTGGCCGACGACAACGGGTCGGACGCCCACAGTGACATTATCATGGTGGATGACGACATTCCGCTGAATGATAGTGGTCGTCCAGGAGGAGATGGACTCGCGCCGAGTATTGTCCGTCCGGCTATTTTGGCGGACCATTTCGAGATCAAATCTAGTATCGTGAATATGATACAAAACTCGGTGCAATTCGGTGGACTGGAGCACGAGGATCCAGGCCGACATATTGCTGCATTCTTAGAGGTTTTAGCCACCTTTAAGATGACGGGCATCTCCGATGATGCTATCCGTCTCCGACTCTTCCCATTCTCACTGCGGGACAAAGCCCGGACTTGGCTTCTGTCACAACCCGTAGGGTCGATCACGACTTGGGCAGAGTTGTCACAACAATTCATGCAGCAGTATTTTCCTCCTGAAAAGACACAAAAACTGAGGAATCGCATCATGACTTTTCGTCAGGATGACGATGAATCATTGTACACGGCCTGGGTGTAACATCGCAAAATTTTCCCCAAAATTTTAATACATTAAAAGCCCTTATATATATATATATATATATTTTTTATTACACCTTTATCATTAATATTATACAAATGTGCCTAAGTCTTTATTCATCCTAACTCACAACTTATATACATACATAAATGTATATAAATAATAATAATAATAATAATAATAATAATAATAATATGATTCTAAATTCTTTTTTTTTTTCACATACAAGATTTTTTTTTATTTAAATAAAGCCTTGAGTCAAATAGTCAAAGTCCTAGTCAAAGTCTTAGTCAAATAGTCAAAGTCTTAGTCAAATAGTCAATTCATCATAAAACCTTACTTTATGGTGTTGACCAATTTTAATGGCTAATTGAATCCAAAACTAGTATAAAAACCCACCTATGACCCATTACACTTTGCACCTCTAAATCGATTGTTTCAATTCGATTAAACTCTCCCTCATACCTTTCTTCTAGAGTATATTACTTCTACATTTGAAGCTTTGATTATAAGCTCTTGCAATTGGCGAATTGGAAGCTTGATATTCTTTCTTTTTCGTTTATTTCTTCAATTTGGACTAGCTACGTTGTTGAGTCTTTGGGATTCGCCTCGCATACATTCACAACACTTAGAGGATAATTCACCTTAGCCAATGTGAGTTTTACATAGCCCATTTTCTATTTATCACCGTTTTTGGGGTGAAACATGTTACAACATTCTATATGCAATTCAATCATCAAAGTGTCTATGTGTTTTTCTATGTTGCATTATGTCTTGAACATGACTAGGGTAAGCACAATTCTAGCATAATCATTAACATTGATCAGCCGACGGTATACAATGATAGATCTATTGGACTGACAATCCCACCCGGATACGTGCCTCCTACAAAGGTAGCGTGGGTGTTTGTTATCGCATAACATATTCGAGTGAACCATGAGCGTATGGGATGTACCACATTATAACAGTCACAAGGGTTGATTATGCACTCGATTTACTTCTAGTATGTTTTTACATATGGACTAGACTTGCCATGACACTTGAATTGTACAAGTTTTATTCGATTATCAAAACCTATGTAATTCTCACCAACTTTTGTTGACCCAAAATATTTTCAAACTTAACATGTTTCAGGTTATAGCTTGCTTGAAGATTAAAGTTAATGCTTGAAGATGTGTATTTAGTATTTTTCATGTTGATGTACAAATTCTTGTAGAACAATTGTATGTAATGTATTTAATTCAATTATTGAAATTTATTATTTACCATGAGCTACTGAACAATCATCAATACGTGACATCCCGATGTTTCCGCCATCGGTTGGGGTGTTACAGATTGGTATCAGAGCCATGGTTATAGGGAATTAGGTTATTAGAAAAAAAAAATCTAGTCTATAACCATAGGATTTTAATCAGTACTTGCTCCTTTTACTTGCAACTTTTACTTGCTATTCTCTATCTCACTCCTACTTCTTATCCCTACTTCAACCCCTACAAGAAGATTGCTCTCCATCACAAGATCTACTCTTAGACTAATAGGACAATCCTCAGGTTTAGCCTGAACCACCTTGAGATCTCGTCGAAGTTCTAGATTTTAATAACGAACACGTGCAATCTGGAAGGGTGAACGTCTGTATTCTGAGTTTTCTGTCTAGGACTGGCATTGCGCATAAATCCCAATCAGACGAGGGACCCGGATGCCTACCTGGGAATTCTCGGGATGAGTGTTCACTTATAGGCTAAAGCATGTCTTCACTATGTTATTAGAATCTAGAAGTTTTGATAAGTCAACGTTTTCGTTTATTCGTTTTAATTAATGAATAAATGATTGCACTCACCTTCCTTAAACTAAGCTCTAAAATCTCAAAATTTTACAGCTTAAATCAATCTCATTTCATAACCATCCATGGATTTCACAATCACACTTCACCTTACCATCTTAGCCACTTTTTAAATATTCAACACCCTACCCAAATCATATAATCTCCATACTATAAAATAAACTCTTTATCAACTCTCTTCACATTCACTATCTCTCACAACTTTGATTTTGCTTCAAGAATTTTTCATCATCCTCTCAAGAACTAAATTCATATCCTTCACCTTCTCACACATGAGCTAGTTACCCATGATAACCAAACTATTGAAACTTGATTGTGTGTTGCATCAAACATAATCCTTAGTTATACATGAGGATTCGACTATTTGCCTTATTTGAACATTTGAAACTAGAATTCATGGAATATAAACTATTTACTATAGACACACCTAGAGTCATTAACCTTATCTAGGGCAACTCTATTACAACTCGTATGCTATACTTGATACTTGATTGCTTCCATGTACATATTATCAATTTGCAATTCATGTGTGTAATAATTGGTACACTTAATCAAACAACTGATAGAGGATGAAGTACTTGCTCAACAGTTAGTAGAGTACAAAATAACCTACTCAACGATTGGTAGAGGTCATCATGCCTGCTCAACAGTCGGTAGAGGCCCTACAACCTGCTCAACGACTGGTAGAGGCTTTCATACCTGCTCAACAATCGGTAGAGGTTCCTACTCCCTAACTGGTAGAAGTCTTTTTCCTGCTCAACAGTTGGACTCATTTTTGGATACATGGTTAATCATATTATTTTACATGTGTGTCTAGAGTTATAGAAGGACACAAAACCCTAATGTAAGGTAAATTGGTGATTGCGGTCCGGAACGTAATCATGAATTTACAGGTACGTTAAGGTAGTGTGAAATTCTATCAAGGTTTTCGGTAGTTGACCAATTATAAACCTTAGTTATCTGGTAGTTCATTTAGTCTTTCAATAGTCCATCAACTCATTCCTTTTAGGACTCCTAAAACTTAAGATTCTTATTCTCCTTGCTATTTCAGATGAACCTAATCCAACCCTTAAAACTCACACATATCAAAACTCTTACCCAAATTATTCTAAACAGTTTATTTTGTTACCTATAAATTTATGTCATGCCTTAACTCGTAACTTCCCAAACCACCCTTGTCCTAATTTCTACCCAATCAACTTCAACCCTGTGTTTTCAATAAACTTCAGGACGAAGTTTCCAAAAGTAGGGGAGACTGTAACATCGCAAAATTTTCCCCAAAATTTTAATACATTAAAAGCCCTTATATATATATATATATTTTTTTTATTACACCTTTATCATTAATATTATACAAATGTGCCTAAGTCTTTATTTATCCTAACTCACAACTTATATACATACATAAATGTATATAAATAATAATAATAATAATAATATGATTCTAAATTCTTTTTTTTTCACATACAAGATTTTTTTTTTATTTAAATAAAGCCTTGAGTCAAATAGTCAAAGTCCTAGTCAAAGTCTTAGTCAAATAGTCAAAGTCTTAGTCAAATAGTCAATTCATCATAAAACCTTACTTTATGGTGTTGACCAATTTTAATGGCTAATTGAATCCAAAACTAGTATAAAAACCCACCTATGACCCATTACACTTTGCACCTCTAAATCGATTGTTTCAATTCGATTAAACTCTCCCTCATACCTTTCTTCTAGAGTATATTACTTCTACATTTGAAGCTTTGATTATAAGCTCTTGCAATTGGCGAATTGGAAGCTTGATATTCTTTCTTTTTCGTTTATTTCTTCAATTTGGACTAGCTACGTTGTTGAGTCTTTGGGATTCGCCTCGCATACATTCACAACACTTAGAGGATAATTCACCTTAGCCAATGTGAGTTTTACATAGCCCATTTTCTATTTATCACCGTTTTTGGGGTGAAACATGTTACAACATTCTATATGCAATTCAATCATCAAAGTGTCTATGTGTTTTTCTATGTTGCATTATGTCTTGAACATGACTAGGGTAAGCACAATTCTAGCATAATCATTAACATTGATCAGCCGACGGTATACAATGATAGATCTATTGGACTGACAATCCCACCCGGATACGTGCCTCCTACAAAGGTAGCGTGGGTGTTTGTTATCGCATAACATATTCGAGTGAACCATGAGCGTATGGGATGTACCACATTATAACAGTCACAAGGGTTGATTATGCACTCGATTTACTTCTAGTATGTTTTTACATATGGACTAGACTTGCCATGACACTTGAATTGTACAAGTTTTATTCGATTATCAAAACCTATGTAATTCTCACCAACTTTTGTTGACCCAAAATATTTTCAAACTTAACATGTTTTAGGTTATAGCTTGCTTGAAGATTAATGTTAATGCTTGAAGACGTGTATTTAGTATTTTTCATGTTGATGTACAAATTCTTGTAGAACAATTGTATGTAATGTATTTAATTCAATTATTGAAATTTATTATTTACCATGAGCTACTGAACAATCATCAATACGTGACATCCCGATGTTTCCACCATCGGTTGGGGTGTTACACTGGGAAAGGTTTAAAGACCTACTCTTGAGTTGCCCGCACCATGAGCTTTCGAAAAGGCATTTGGTGCAAACTTTTTATCAGGGACTCGAGTATGCGTCTCAGGAACGCCTTGATGTATACGCTGGGGGAGACATCGGAACAAAGTCTCCTAGGGAAGCGTGGAGCATTATTGAGAAGGCGTCCCTAAAATCTAAATCCCGGCAGAATGTTAGATCTAGGTCTTCATCTGCCAAGGCTGGTGTGCATGCCGTGGATAACTATACGGCGATTTCGGCACAGATAGCGGCTCTGGCTACGAGATTCGATAACTCTCAGCAACACGTAGCGTAGTCCGATTGTTTGTGTGAGCAGTGCGGGGTATCTCACGAGCCTGGCTCGTGTGTTCAGGGGGTGATGTATACAGGCCACGAGGAAGTGGACTACATGGGTAATCAAACGAGACCCCAGAATAACCCTTACAGTAACACTTATAATCCGGGATGGAGAAATCACCCGAACTTCGGGTGGAGATCTGGTTCCTCTAACCAGAACCCGCTCGGATATCAGCAGAGGGCCCCCGCACAATAACAGTCCCAACTGCCTTACCAGTCCAACCAACAGCCGTACCAGTCCAACCAACAGCCCTACTTGTCCAACCAACAGCCATACCAGGCTCGTGGTCAATCGTCCCAGCAGAGACCGAACCAATACCAGAACCAGGGCGCCGGGAGCAGCTCCCAGCAGCACGCCCCTCATGGTATGTCTAAGCTGGAGGAAATGATGTCTCAGCTCCTTACCAACACCTCTAATACAAATCAGATCGCTGAGCAGCGCTACCAGCAGCATGAGGAGCGCTTTACGAATTATGAGGGAGAGATGAGGGGCCAAAAGGCGTCGATGCAGGCCATTGAGAACCAGGTTGGCTAGATGGCAAAGATGATGTCTGAGAGACAGCAGGGTGGTCTCCCGGGCAACAATGAGCCAAATCCGAGGGGGCATGTGAATGCCATAATGACGAGGAGTGGTAAAACCACGGGACCTGACACATCGGGCTCACCACCGATCACTGAGACGGTCCAGACTGAGTCTTCAGACGAGGTGCATGCTAGGCGAGTCCCAGCAAGTACAGCACAGTTACCGAAGCCAATCACAGATTACACTCCTCCTGTCCCGTACCCTACCAGACTTAGGAAACAGAAGGACGAGGCCCAATACGGGAAATTCCTTGAGCTGTTCAAATAGCTACACATAAACATCCCGTTTGTGGAGGCCTTGGCCCAGATGCCTAAGTACGCGAAATTTCTGAAGGACATCCTCACAAACAAGCAAAAACTTGAGGACCTGTCCTGCGTTCTGTTAAACGAGAACTGCTCTGCAATTCTGCAGAATAGACTGCCCATGAAGATGGGAGATCCTGGTAGCTTTACCATCCCTTGTCTGATAGGTGATATGACTGTCAGTAATGCACTTGCAGACTTGGGGGCCAGCATAAACCTTATGCCTTATAAGGTTTTCGAGAAGTTGGATCTGGGTGAACCGTCACCCACCAGGATGAGTATTCGCCTCGCTGATCGTTCGATCAAGTATCCACGGGGGTTTGTAGAAAATATGCTTGTCAAGATTGACAAATTTGTTTTCCCTGTGGACTTTGTTATCCTGTATATGGATGAGGACTCTAATGTTCCTCTGATTCTCGGACGTCCTTTCCTTAACACGGCAAGGACGATTGTTGACGTGGCTGCGGGCCAGATCACACTCCGAGTCAATGATGAGCACGTGACTTTTGACATTCAGAGGTCGATGCGCCATCCCGAGAGCCAGTGTGTCAGCTCTCATGTTAGAGGTGCTTGGGAGAGAGATGTTTCGGACACACATCTGTTGTGTGGGAGCCTAGATGGCATTATAAAGGAGGGCCATAAAGATGAGCAGCCGGTCTATCAGATCGGTGATGATGGTTCCCAAAGTCCGGAGCGTTTTGTGGAAATTGAGCGAGAGGAAGAGGAGAAGGCGAAGCCGTCTGTTGAGGACCCACCGTCTCTAGAGCTGAAGGAGCTACCACCGCATCTCGAGTATGCATTTCTGGATGAGGAGGGGCGTCTACCGGTGATCATATCGTCTTCATTGTCTGTGGAAGAAAAGAGCGAGTTGTTAAGAGTTTTGAAACTTCATAAACGTGCAATTGCCTGGAAGATCATGGACATCAAGGGGATTAATCCCTCATTCTGTACTCATAAAATTTTGATGTAGGATGTCCATAAGCCTTGTGCGTAGCACCAAAGGCGTCTGAACCCGAACATGCAAGAGGTTGTTAAATCCGAGGTAATTAAATTGCTTGATGATGGATTGATATATCCTATCTCGGACTCTGTTTGGGTTAGTCCTGTGCACGTCGTGCCCAAGAAGGGTGGCATGACGGTGGTCACGAATGATAGGAATGAGTTGATTCCTACGAGGACCGTCACGGGGTGGAGAGTTTGCATTGACTATCGCAAGCTCAATGACGCCACCCGCAAGGATCACTTCCCGCTTCCATTCATCGATCAGATGTTGGAACGACTGTCGGGGAAGTTGTATTACTGTTTCCTTGATGGTTTCTCGGGGTATTTCCAAATCCCTATCGATCCTGTGGAACAGGATAAGACGACCTTCACATGCCCTTTTGGCACATTCGCCTACAGGCGTATGCCATTTGGGCTGTGCAATGCGCCGGCAACCTTCCAGCGTTGCATGATTGCCATTTTTCACGACATGATCGAGGACTCCATGGAGGTGTTCATGGATGATTTTTCAGTCTTTGGGAGTTCTTTCGATCAATGTCTTGGGAATCTGGAGCGGATGCTGTAGAGGTGCGAAGAGACCAGTCTTGTGCTGAATTGGGAGAAATGCCACTTCATGGTGAAGGAAGGAATAGTCCTCGGGCACAAGGTCTCTCAAAATGGGTTGGAGTTGATCCTGCCAAAGTAGATATCATTTCTAGGCTCCCTCCGCCCTCCTCTGTCAGAGCTATCCACAGTTCTTTGGGTCATGCGGGTTTTTACAGGCGATTCATCAAAGACTTTTCAAAAATCGCCCGTCCGATGACCCGATTGTTGGAGAAGGATGCACCGTTTGTTTTTGGTGCAGAGTGTGTGAAGGCATTTGGCCTTCTGAAGCGTTTGCTTGTTGAGGCCCCTATATTGGTAGCACCCGACTGGGGACTACCATTCGAGATCATGTGCGACGTGTGTGACTTCGCGATAGGGGCGGTCTTGGGACAGCGGAAGGATAAGCACTTCCACCTATCTACTACGCTAGTAAGACTCTTCATGATGCTCAGGAGCATTATACCACGACTGAGAAAGAGCTTCTAGCTGTAGTGTTTGCATTCGACAAGTTTAGATCGTATCTAGTGCTGTCGAAGACCATTGTCTATACGGACCATGCAGCGATCCGATACCTTTTCAGCAAACAGGACGCGAAACCGCGCCTGATTAGGTGGATCTTGTTGCTGCAAGAGTTCGATATAGAGATTCAGGACAAGAAGGGTGCCCTGAATGTTGCCGCTGATCATCTGTCCAGACTCGAGCATGATGATGCCAAGAACTGCGCGTGGGATACCATTAATGACAATTTTCCCCACGAGTACTTGATGAGCGTCGAGTCGGTGGAAGATGTATCGCCATGGTTCGCGGATTTTGCGAACTACCTCGCGTGCGGGATCCTCATCAAAGGATTGTCGCACCAGCAAAAGAGGAAGTTCTTCGCGGACCTCAAGCATTACTTCTGGGATGACCCATTTTTGTTCCGGGTCGGGGCGGATCAGCTGATTCGCCGTTGCGTGTTCGGGGTTGAGGCGGCGCAGATATTGCGTGATTGTCACAAAGGGCCTACCGGAGGTCACCATGGAGCAAATTACACTGCCAAAAAAGTGTTAGACTCCGGGTTTTATTGGCCCACACTCTTTCGTGATGCTCAGATATTGGTCGATGCATGTGATTCGTGCCAGAGGGCGACGAACCATAATTTGTCAAACCATAATTGATGCATTTTTTAAAAACCCACTTGGCTTTTGCAACGCTTTTTGTTTCATAGAAACTCCCATTTGAAATAAATTTCGAGACAAAATTTTCTAAAGTAGGGGAGACTGTGACAACCGTCACCTTCAATTTTATTATTTATACAAATCTAGTCCTCAATTTTTTTTATTTACATTTTGAGTGAATCAATTAAAACAAAATCGATAATATTATGACTACTGTTTAGCGAATTTAATGTTTCATAAAATTAACCAAATGATTATCGTTATGTTCTAATCACGTAACCATACTTGTCATTTTGTGTAAAAATAATAAAAAGGACAAGATACATTATATATAATAACATAGAAATATCCATGTGATTATCGAGACATGTCATTAGAATTGACTTTGATTTATGAAAATTATTTAACTAACTTTGTCAAAACTGAATTTTGTATTCAATTGTGTTAGACAGTTACAATAGAAAATTTTTATGACTATTAATTATAATAATAATGACAGTAACATAAATATTAATATTAGTGTTAATATTGATGATAATAAATAAGAATTAAATGTTATATGTTTTGTTCAAACATAAATTTATTTAATCAATATTAACTAAATAAGTAAATTCAATAGTTAATAGTAGTTTTTGGTTTTACCAAAATAAAATAATATATATATGTACTTTCAGTTATCTATTTCATAATCAATTTTTTTAGTCTTTTAAATGGAGTTAACCACAATTAGTTACATAACAGTTGAGTGTCTTGAAACGGTCGTCTTTAATGGATTTTTTTAGCTCTTGGGGTCCATGTAGCATTCGCAAATTTTTCAATGATTTAATTACAACTTTAGGGTTGTAAACTGACAATGATCCAAAGTAGTAAAGTGCCTAACCTGTAACTTAATATAATGTTTAAAGCATGATTGTAATACCCTATTTATTTCTCTTAAAACAATTTAATGTGTCATAAGTATATTAATTATTATAACATTATGTAACATCTTGGATTTCTAATTATAATTTAATGTATAGATCCCTAGGTTCTATATATATATTATGTAAAGTGTCTCTTCATTATATTCCTTGATAACATAATAAAAAAAAAGATCCTAACCTTCGCCACCACTATTCTCTGGTTATCAACCACACCCCATCATCTTGCTTTGCCTTCTAATTATCTAAGGCTTTGAAACGTTCATCACATGTGTACGGAATATTCATATTCATCATCATAATCGATGTGAGTATATCTTTCCCCTTTTTACTATTTACTCTTTTGGGGTGACTCATGTACAATTATTACTAAACTTATGTGTATTATTATAACGCAATGTGCTTTTTGATATGTTTTGTGTGAATTGTATGAACGATTTGTCAAAGTCATTAACCTTTGGGCCGCACCTAACAATGAGTAGTACTACGAATTATATCCCTTGGTTACTTACGTGAACGAGTTAAGTCCTTGGTCATTGTTATGGTTTTTCTTAACCGATGTGTGAACGATTATTGAACGATGTGAGGCTTGATTTTGACCGTTTTACATATTACAATATCATAGCACATACATTGCGAAACACTTTTCTATTATATGTATTTAAACAGGGTATGCTCACCAATACATTTTTGTATTGACAAATTATTTTCGTACATCTTTCAGGTTATTTGAGATGCATTCGTTAAGCTTTCGGATTCATATTTAGATTTTGATTCATTGTATTTTAGTTTAGGTGACATTTAGAATCTTTGTATTTCATTTCAATGTAATAAACTATTTAATCAATGTATCAATATTTACACTTTTAGTCCATGAGCCATCGAACAATCGTCACTACGTGACACCTCGATGTTTCCGCCATCGGTTGGGGTGTTACAGATTGGTATCAGAGCCATGGTTATAGGGAATTAGGTTATTAGAATGCCTTTTAGCCTATTCTATAACTAAGCTTACTTTCTTTCTAGGTATTTTTGCTATGATACTTTCTCATTATTCTTTCGGCATTTTGCTTGGAAAAGAATACGCTCGTATTTCACAAACGAAACGATAGCACCAAGTTAGGAGTGACATCCATACCTTGGTGATTAGTTTCACTCCTCTATATGTTATTTATCTTAGGAATATAAACTTTGAGATAGGAGTGACATCCACACCTCAAAGAGTATTTCCCTCAAAATGAAATTTAACTGTAAGTCCAAGATCTTCTCTACCGGGTATCAAACAACACACAATCAAATGCGAAAACAATGATTGTATGGAAAGAACAAAGAAGAAACTTAAAAGTGAATGATTTTATTAAACAAGTGCACACAGTTTCTAGAGAACCGTCTGGTACACCTCGGCCAAACAATAGAGCGATTAACAAAAGACTAGCAACCCAAAATTGGCTTAGGAACCCCCTATTTATATTAGCATAGGGCGGTCACCTTACATGGGCCATTTAGGCCAAAACCCACTAAAAAAACTAACAAAACCCAAGACAACGCAAACCTCTAAAGTCTAGCACAACAATATCCCCCTAGGTTTGTGGTGACTTGTGGTGTCTCTACCGCTTCTTGCTGCGCTACTTAGAACTTTTCTTCTTTTCCTCCATTGCTCTCTTCCATTCCTCAGGCGACTTGCCAACATATGGACCAAATAGTTCAGTTTCCACTCGTCCTCTTTTATCAGATGCCAACCCCAATCTATCAACTTGAGCTACAGCACTGGTGAATGATTTCGCACACACTTCATAAGTGGGATCACACTGAATCTGATGTCTAGCTAGAACTTGAACGTTTTCAGAATGCAAACTCATCAGATCTCTAGCGTCAGATATTCTAAAATCATCAGTATCACATACGATCACTGCAGATGCAGAAGTAGGTTCATAGACCCAGAACCTCATATTCTTCAAGCAACCCCTATCCATTGGCTTGGTCAAAGGAATGGTCTTCAATTTTTCAGTTGGTGGCCACTGAACCGTCTTGAATGGCTTTCCATCAGCACCTCGCACACCTTTATACTTCACCAACATAGAGCTTGCAGTCTTCGTATCCCTGAAATTCACCTTCGCTTGCTCCTGAATCTTCTTATGAAACATGAGTCCAATCCTATTTCTTGGATTTCTCGTCTGATTTATGAGGGGAGCTCTTGCAAGTTCGGTCAAATCAATCTTGGTCCAGGAGATGAAGGCAGAAGTGGAAGCATAGTACTCAACTGCTCCATTTCCTCTATGAACAACAAACACTCCCTTATCATCATTATATCTCCAACACTCTATTCCAGTTCGATTACCTTAAGTATCGTAATGATCACTGGTAACTGTAACATATCTTTCAGGATGCTCCTCCATTGGGTCAATAGATAGTTCAGTTAAATTCTTAAGAACATAGGCACTTCTAGGATGACGATCTCTCACTCTGGGAACCTGATCTTCGAAATATTTCTTCATGTGTTCTTCATGTTCTTTTTCAGATCTTTCACGTTCAGCAGGAGTCAATACTTTGTCAACAAAAGTTGATGTCTCTAAAAATTCCTTTCCAAACTTGTTCTCTAGTTTCTGAGTCAAGTTGAGTAATCTGGCTGAAACATCACCCAATCCAGTTTCCAATTCAATAATCTTTTGCTCATTTTCAGTGACCGTCTCCATCAAACTCTGTACCTTAGCAGTTAGCCATACATTCTCAGTCTCTAACTTCAGCACTCTAGCTTGTAAGCTGTGAACATCCACTTCAGCAAAAACATCTTCATCACTGTCAATCTCTTCTTGATTTGCCTCTCTTTCTTCTGTCGTCAAGAATTCAACATCCACACGTTTTCCCTGCTCTTTATCAGCTAGAAAGGCCATCTGGGCCTTTTGAAAGGCTTCCTCATCAAAGAGAACCTTACTTGAACCAGAAGCACCAGAAGATCCAGCTTCATCATTTAGTCTTCCTGTAATTGGTGCCTTACTCATGAATTGAGAAAATGATTTGGTTGCAGTTGCAGGCGGAGTAGTGGAGCTTATAACACCAACAGGAATATCAATCGAAACACCAGCATCAGTCATGACAGTATCAGCAGCAGTAGAAACAGTCTCAGCAACAGGACCAGAAACATCAGCAGTAACATTCAACCTTGGATCTCTTCTCTTCCTTGGCCTTAAACCAGAACTTGGGTCTTCAGCAACTTCAGTATCAACAAATGTCTCAGCTGCAACATCGGATGGAGGAATCCTTTGTTCAGCCTCTCTAACGGTATTTAATATGCTTGAAAGCACTTCTGCTTGAGGAATAACAGTCTCAGAAGCAATAGTGTCAGGAGCTTCAGTCACGATCTCTTCTCCAATTAACTCTGTCTCAGCTTCGGTTACCGACTTTATTTCAGCATTTTCAAGAATAAAGTCATCTATCTCATCATCATTTAGATCATCAAACTTAAAGTTCTCAAACTGATCGTCGTCATTTCCTATAGTCTGTTCATCATCTTTCACTTCTTCCGCATCTTCACTTTCCACCTCATCTTCACTTTCTACCTCAGTAAAATCTACGTTTTCAGGAAGAGAACGTTGTTTTGTAGGTGGTGGTTCGACAATCTGAACATCATGCTCTTCAGCTACCTAAGCAGATGGAGGAATTTGTGCTTCTTCAACAATCTCAGCAAAATTTCTGAATTTCTCCAATGGAAACTTTCCTTCAAACATTTGCTTAGCATCCTTACGATTCTGCTTTGTGAGTCCAAAATCCTGAGGAGCCATACACTTCTGATCATATGTTTCAATAGTTCTTTCCAGGCTTGGATATTTGTGCTCTAGTATCATTTGCACGAATCGTGGAAACTTATAAAAATACTTCTTGTTTAGTGTCTTCACATTCATTATCATATCTTCAAAAATGCACCTCGAAAAGTTAAAATCCCAGCCTTCAATCAACGCTACCACTCCCGAAGTGTACTTCAAATTCATCTGATCTAAACCACTCTTGTTTCCTCCCAAACTTGCCAGAAATATATGAATCAGCATTCTCCAGTAGCTGGGAAAAAGTTTCTTGATATATCGAGAAGCATGCAGATCACCCTCATATCCCATCCTTCTTAATGTTGGAATAACCTGATCTCTTGTGAAACTAACCGGGTCTTCATGCGAATCACCAAAAAGCAGCACCTCTCGAATATCCTGTTCTGAAATAGTCACTTCAGTTCCCCGAATCTTTGATCGAATAAAAGTATCTGTCTTTCATGCCGTTGCATTGTTCTAGAATCAGATATCCAGTCAGCAAGCACCACAGGATTTTATCTCAAAGCGTGAACAATTCTGCAAGTATTGAGTCCCACGATCAGCGACTTGAACTCCTGCATATGGTCTTCAGGAGGGTCAGACAAAGAACAGACTATGTTGTGATCCCTTTCAAACTTTGGTACATGAGCAGCCATTTATGCACAAAAAACGAGCTGTATCAGTCAATATCACTTAAAAAAATTTCAAAGTATTTAAACAGCTTAATGGCCCCCCTTTTGTCATCTTGATCATGTTCGGGCCCGTATCTAATAGCCTAATGGGCCTTAGGTCACACAACATTACATTAAAGTTGTGTCCGAGTGAGCGGAGTGTGTCCGAGGGCAAAAAGATAAAAAAACCAGGAGTGTCCGAGTGAAATTGGAGTATCCGAGTGAGGTAAAGTGTGTCCGAGGGTAAAACTGTAAATTATCACGGGTGTCCAAGTGAGGTATGGTGTGTCCGAGGGTAAAAAGGTAAATTATCATGGGTTTCCAAGCTCAGGTTGAGTGTCCGAGTTGCCAAGGGATGTCCGAGGGCAGTTCTGTAACACCCCAACCGATGGCGGAAACATCGGGATGTCACGTATTGATGATTGTTCTGTAGCTCATGGTAAATAATAAGTTTCATTAATTGATTTAAATACATTACATACAATTGTTCTCCAAAATTTGTACATCAAAATGAATAAATACTAGCTACGCATCTTCAAGTATTAACTCTAATCTTCAAGCAAGTAGAACCTGAAACATGTTAAGTTGAAAATATTTTGGGTCAACAAAAGTTGGTGAGAATTACATAGGTTTTGATAATCGAATAAAATTGTTGTGCAATTCATGTGTCATGGCAATCTAGTCCATATGCGAAAACATACTAGAAGTAAATCGAGTGCATAATCAACCATTGTGACTGTTGTATTGTGGTACATCCCATACGCTCATGGTTCACTCGTTTTTATTGCAGTAACAAACACCCACCCTACCTTTGTAGGAGGTACGTATCCGGGTGGGATTGTCAGTCCAATAGATCTATCAATGTATACCGTTTGGCTGATGAATGTTTATGCTAGAATTGTGCTTACCCTAGTCATGTTCAAGACATAATGCAACATAGAAATACACATAGACACATTGATGATTGAATTGCATAAATGATGTTGTAACATGTTTCACCCCAAAAATGGTGATAATTAGAAAAGGGGCTATGTAAAACTCACCTTAGCAAAATGCTATGTCTCGTAAAAAAAATAGAATAATGTGTTGTGAATGTATGCGAGGCGAATCCCAAAGACTCAGCAACGTAGCTAGTCCAAATTGAAGAAAACGAAAAAGAAAGAATATCAAGCTTCCAATTCGCCAATTACAAGAGCTTATAATCAAAGCTTCAATTGTAGAAGTAATAGACTATAGAAGAAAGGTATGAGGGAAAGTTTAATCGGATTGAAACAATCGATTTAGAGGTGCAAAGTATAATGGGTCATAGGTGGGTTTTTATACTAGTTTTGGAGTCAATTAGCCATTAAAATTGGTCAACACCATAAAGTAAGGTTTTATGATGAATTGACTATTTGACTAAGACTTTGACTGTTTGACTAAGACTTTGACTAGGACTTTGACTATTTGACTCAAGGCTTTATATAAAAAAAAAAAAAGAATTTAGAATCATATTATTATTATTATTATTTATATACATTTATGTATGTATGTAAGTTGTGAGTTAGGATAAATAAAGACTTAGGCACATTTGTATAATATTAATGATAAAGGTGTAATAAAAAAAATATATATATATATAAGGGCTTTTTATGTATTAAAATTTTGGGGAAAATTTTGCGATGTTACAGTCTCCCCTACTTTTGGAAACTTCGTCCCGAAGTTTATTGAAAACACAGGGTTGAAGGTGATTGGGTAGAAATTAGGACAAGGGTGGTTTGGGAAGCTTCGAGTTAAGGCATGACATAAATTTATAGGTAACATAATAAACTGTTTCAAATAATTTGGGTAAGAGTTTTGATATGTGTGAGTTTTAAGGGTTGGATTAGGTTCATCTGAAATAGCAAGGAGAATAAGAATCTTAAGTTGTAGGACTCCTAAAAGAAAAGCATAAGTTGATTGATTATAGAAAGACTAAATGAACTACCAGGTAACTAGAGTTTATAATTGGTTATTTACTGAAAACCTTGATAGAATTTCACACTACCTTAACGTACCTGTAAATTCATGATTATGTTCCGGACCGCAATCACCAATTTACCTTGCATTAAAGTTTTGCGTCCTTCTATATCTTCACTGATTGTTGAGCAGGTCCGATAGCCTCCACCAGTCGTGGAGTAGGTTGTAGGGCCTCTCCCGACTGTTGAAAAGGCATAATGACCTCTACCAATCGTTGAGTAGGTTCGATAGCCTCCACCATTCGTGGAGCAGGTTGTAGGGCCTCTCCCGACTGTTGAAAAGGCATGATGACCTCTATTAAGTGCAGCATTTATTATACACATAGGTTGCAAATTGATAACATGTTTATGCAAGCAAGTATAACAAGCACAGTATATGAGTTGTAGTTGTATAGATTTATATAATTAGTTCACATTCAAACAATCATGCACCATGTAACAACTCTCAGACAAATATTTTATTACTTGAATCAAATAGCGTCAATACATAGAATAAAAGCAACCAATAGTCAAATGGTGAGACTTGCGGTTAGGTAGCTGGAGGATCTTGATCTCTGTTTAGTTTAGGGCATCGTTTACGGAAGTGATTTGGGTAATGAATGTTCAATAAGATATGGGTTGAATGAAGGACAATGAGGTAATATAAGGAATGTAATCATTTATTCATTTAATTAAAACGAATAAACAAAAACGTTGACTTATCAAAGATTCTAAATTCTAATAACATATGAAGACATGCTTTAGCCTATAAGTGAACACTCATCCCGAGAATTCCCAGGTAGGCATCCGGGTCCCTCGTCTGATTAGGATATATGCGCAATGCCAGCCTAGACAGAAGACTCAGAATACAGGCGTTCACCCTTCCAGATTGCACGTGTTCGTTATTAAAATCTAGAACTTCGACGAGATCTCAAGGTGGTTCAGGCTAAACCTGAGGATTTTGTCCTATTAGTCTAAGAGTAGATCCAATGGTGGAGAGCAACCTTCTTGTAAGGATGAATGTAGGGATAAGAAGTAGGAGGGAGATATAGAATGGCAAGTAAAAGAAGCAAATACTGGTTATAATCCTATGGTTATAGAGTAGATTATTTTTCTAATAACCTAATTCCCTATAACCATGGCTCTGATACCAATCTGTAACACCCCAACCGATGGCGGAAACATCGGGATGTCACGTATTGATGATTGTTCTGTAGCTCATGGTAAATAATAAGTTTCATTAATTGATTTAAATACATTACATACAATTGTTCTCCAAAATTTGTACATCAAAATGAATAAATACTAGCTACGCATCTTCAAGTATTAACTCTAATCTTCAAGCAAGTAGAACCTGAAACATGTTAAGTTGAAAATATTTTGGGTCAACAAAAGTTGGTGAGAATTACATAGGTTTTGATAATCGAATAAAATTGTTGTGCAATTCATGTGTCATGGCAATCTAGTCCATATGCGAAAACATACTAGAAGTAAATCGAGTGCATAATCAACCATTGTGACTGTTGTATTGTGGTACATCCCATACGCTCATGGTTCACTCGTTTTTATTGCAGTAACAAACACCCACCCTACCTTTGTAGGAGGTACGTATCCGGGTGGGATTGTCAGTCCAATAGATCTATCAATGTATACCGTTTGGCTGATGAATGTTTATGCTAGAATTGTGCTTACCCTAGTCATGTTCAAGACATAATGCAACATAGAAATACACATAGACACATTGATGATTGAATTGCATAAATGATGTTGTAACATGTTTCACCCCAAAAATGGTGATAATTAGAAAAGGGGCTATGTAAAACTCACCTTAGCAAAATGCTATGTCTCGTAAAAAAAATAGAATAATGTGTTGTGAATGTATGCGAGGCGAATCCAAAAGACTCAGCAACGTAGCTAGTCCAAATTGAAGAAAACGAAAAAGAAAGAATATCAAGCTTCCAATTCGCCAATTACAAGAGCTTATAATCAAAGCTTCAATTGTAGAAGTAATAGACAATAGAAGAAAGGTATGAGGGAAAGTTTAATCGGATTGAAACAATCGATTTAGAGGTGCAAAGTATAATGGGTCATAGGTGGGTTTTTATACTAGTTTTGGAGTCAATTAGCCATTAAAATTGGTCAACACCATAAAGTAAGGTTTTATGATGAATTGACTATTGGACTAAGACTTTGACTGTTTGACTAAGACTTTGACTAGGACTTTGACTATTTGACTCAAGGCTTTATATAAAAAAAAAGAATTTAGAATCATATTATTATTATTATTTTTATACATTTATGTATGTATGTAAGTTGTGAGTTAGGATAAATAAAGACTTAGGCACATTTGTATAATATTAATGATAAAGGTGTAATAAAAAAAATATATATATATATATATAAGGGCTTTTTATGTATTAAAATTTTGGGGATAATTTTGCGATGTTACAGTCTCCCCTACTTTTGGAAACTTCGTCCCGAAGTTTATTGAAAACACAGGGTTGAAGGTGATTGGGTAGAAATTAGGACAAGGGTGGTTTGGGAAGTTTCGAGTTAAGGCATGACATAAATTTATAGGTAACATAATAAACTGTTTCGAATAATTTGGGTAAGAGTTTTGATATGTGTGAGTTTTAAGGGTTGGATTAGGTTCATCTGAAATAGCAAGGAGAATAAGAATCTTAAGTTGTAGGACTCCTAAAAGAAATGCATAAGTTGATTGACTATAGATAGACTAAATGAACTACCAGGTAACTAGAGTTTATAATTGGTTATTTACTGAAAACCTTGATAGAATTTCACACTACCTTAACGTACCTGTAAATTCATGATTATGTTCCGGACCGCAATCACCAATTTACCTTACATTAAAGTTTTGCGTCCTTCTATATCTTCACCGATTGTTGAGCAGGTCCGATAGCCTCCACCAGTCGTGGAGTAGGTTGTAGGGCCTCTCCCGACTGTTGAAAAGGCATAATGACCTCTACCAATCGTTGAGTAGGTTCGATAGCCTCCACCATTCGTGGAGCAGGTTGTAGGGCCTCTCCCGACTGTTGAAAAGGCATGATGACCTCTATTAAGTGCAGCATTTATTATACACATAGGTTGCAAATTGATAACATGTTTATGCAAGAAAGTATAACAAGCACAGTATATGAGTTGTAGTTGTATAGATTTATATAATTAGTTCACATTCAAACAATCATGCACCATGTAACAACTCTCAGACAAATATTTTATTACTTGAATCAAATAGCGTCAATACATAGAATAAAAGCAACCAATAGTCAAATGGTGAGACTTGCGGTTAGGTAGCTGGAGGATCTTGATCTCTGTTTAGTTTAGGGCATCGTTTACGGAAGTGATTTGGGTAATGAATGTTCAATAAGATATGGGTTGAATGAAGGACAATGAGGTAATATAAGGAATGTAATCATTTATTCATTTAATTATAACGAATAAATGAAAACGTTGACTTATCAAAGATTCTAAATTCTAATAACATATGAAGACATGCTTTAGCCTATAAGTGAACACTCATCCCGAGAATTCCCAGGTAGGCATCCGGGTCCCTCGTCTGATTGGGATATATGCGCAATGCCAGCCTAGACAGAAGACTCAGAATACAGCCATTCACCCTTCCAGATTGCACGTGTTCGTTATTAAAATCTAGAACTTCGACGAGATCTCAAGGTGGTTCTGGCTAAACCTGAGGATTTTGTCCTATTAGTCTAAGAGTAGATCCAATGGTGGAGAGCAACCTTCTTGTAAGGATGAAAGTAGGGATAAGAAGTAGGAGGGAGATAGAGAATGGCAAGTAAAAGAAGCAAATACTGGTTATAATCCTATGGTTATAGACTAGATTATTTTTCTAATAACCTAATTCCCTATAACCATGGCTCTGATACCAATCTGTAACACCCCAACCGATGGCGGAAACATCGGGATGTCACGTATTGATGATTGTTCTGTAGCTCATGGTAAATAATAAGTTTCATTAATTGATTTAAATACATTACATACAATTGTTCTCCAAAATTTGTACATCAAAATGAATAAATACTAGCTACGCATCTTCAAGTATTAACTCTAATCTTCAAGCAAGTAGAACCTGAAACATGTTAAGTTGAAAATATTTTGGGTCAACAAAAGTTGGTGAGAATTACATAGGTTTTGATAATCGAATAAAATTGTTGTGCAATTCATGTGTCATGGCAATCTAGTCCATATGCGAAAACATACTAGAAGTAAATCGAGTGCATAATCAACCATTGTAACTGTTGTATTGTGGTACATCCCATACGCTCATGGTTCACTCGTTTTTATTGCAGTAACAAACACCCACCCTACCTTTGTAGGAGGTACGTATCCGGGTGGGATTGTCAGTCCAATAGATCTATCAATGTATACCGTTTGGCTGATGAATGTTTATGCTAGAATTGTGCTTACCCTAGTCATGTTCAAGACATAATGCAACATAGAAATACACATAGACACATTGATGATTGAATTGCATAAATGATGTTGTAACATGTTTCACCCCAAAAATGCTAATAATTAGAAAAGGGGCTATGTAAAACTCACCTTAGCAAAATGCTATGTCTCGTAATAAAAATAGAATAATGTGTTGTGAATGTATGCGAGGCGAATCCTAAAGACTCAGCAACGTAGCTAGTCCAAATTGAAGAAAACGAAAAAGAAAGAATATCAAGCTTCCAATTCGCCAATTACAAGAGCTTATAATCAAAGCTTCAATTGTAGAAGTAATAGACTATAGAAGAAAGGTATGAGGGAAAGTTTAATCGGATTGAAACAATCGATTTAGAGGTGCAAAGTATAATGGGTCATAGGTGGGTTTTTATACTAGTTTTGGAGTCAATTAGCCATTAAAATTGGTCAACACCATAAAGTAAGGTTTTATGATGAATTGACTATTTGACTAAGACTTTGACTGTTTGACTAAGACTTTGACTAGGACTTTGACTATTTGACTCAAGGCTTTATATAAAAAAAAAAAAAGAATTTAGAATCATATTATTATTATTATTATTTATATACATTTATGTATGTATGTAAGTTGTGAGTTAGGATAAATAAAGACTTGGGTACATTTGTATAATATTAATGATACAGGTGTAATAAAAAAATATATATATATATATATAAGGGCTTTTTATGTATTAAAATTTTGGGGAAAGTTTTGCGATGATACAAGTTCTGTCAATTCCCATGGGTGTCCGAGTGACTAGGGATGTCCGAGGTCAATTCTGTCAAAGCCCATGGGTGTTCGAGGGCAGATTTGTATTTTATCTTGATTGAGTTCAAGCTCGAGGCGCGTGAGATTCATGCGCCACTTGATCTTGAAATTTCCGGCGCGTGAGTCCCACGCTCGGCCATCTGGGACACCAAGCCGCCGAGATTACCGTCTCCGATGATCGTCTTTAGCCTTTCTGACTTCTTGTGTACCTGCAAGTCACTCAGAGGGCACCATTTTCATAACATACAATCAAAACATTAAAGTTTTACCTTTGGATTCTCTAAATGATCGTTGATGATCTTGAATAAGAAGAATCGGTGAGTGTGTGTATATGTGTGTAAAGTTGAGAGAAAAAGAATTTTTTATTATTTTTATTATTTTTATTTTTTTTGGGATGATGAATAACCAACCGCACCCCCCTTTTTTGGGTGAATCAAGATTCGTGTGGCCCACCAAACGAGTGGTGGGCCCTACATGAATCCCAAGCCTTATTTAAAAACATTTGAGGTGTGTTTTGCAACCGGGTCCAAGTCAGATCGTGAACTGGTCAAACAGAAACTTAACTAAGATTATTTAAACGAGATACCAAAAAAATATTTTTGTCACGAGTTCAAATCACCGTGTTTCAGGCTGAGCTACACTTAACGACTATAATCTACTTGGGTCGGTCTTAGCAATTGCCAGTATATTTGTCCCCTTAAACTTATTTCCTTAGGCCTTCTCGTACTGATGATCTGTGATTTTATTTATCATGTTTTGGTATATTTCGTACGAACACTCAAGTAAGTTACAATCAAATCCTAGAGTATCGATTGGTACACTCTATCATGCAAGCAGTTTCCCTACTACATATTTTTCACAGTATCTGTTCTAGTATTCTGAAACCTTGACTGGGACTGGATTGAGAGAAGAAAAGAATAGATCAATAAGAGATTTAGAGTAATATGAAAGTCAGATGATTTATCAAATGACAAGGGCTTTGGGATTTAGACTCTAGAGGGTCTCTTTTATGATATCCTGACTGTGTCCAGGTCAGCATATATCTGGATGCAGCAGAGGAGCAGCCAGGACATCTTTGGACACTGAGGTCTCTTTTAGGTGAAAGATAATCTATAGCAAGACAACGAAAAACTAGGTCAGCATATATCTGGATGCAGCAGAAGCTTTCATTGCCTAGCATCTCCAGGTCTTTGCTTAGACAAAACAGAGGAGATACACGAGTTTTTCAGAAAAGGTTTCAGACCTAGACCATAGTGTTATGCTTCGGGACATCACACAAGCATTCAAATAGAGATTGTACCTGGTTCCAAGTGTGACGCCCCAGGAAAATCCCACATCGACCGTGGCCAGGAGAGATCCTTGGTTCATAAGTAATGTCTTGCCTCTTAAATCACCAACGCGTTTTGGGGCTTAATGTTAGTGGATGAGAGGAGAACGCCACAGTTAAGCGTGCTCAGGTGGGAGAAATTCCAGGATGGGGACCTCCTGGGAAGTCTCCACTTGGGCAACCAAAAACAAATCCGTGAGCTCGGGATGGGCAAAGCGGACAATATTGGTGGTGAGAGGGGAGGGGTGTTACAGATGGTATCAGAGCCACTCCTGTGCCATTCGGGATGGTGGGTGCATACCTCATCAGGGACGATGAGACTCTAACAGGGGGTGAATGTGACACCCCAAGAAAATCCCACATCGGTCGTGGCCAAGAGAGATCCTTGGTTCATAAGTAATGTCTTGCCTCATACATCACCAACACGTTTTGGGGCTTAATGTTAGTGGATGAGAGGAGAACTCCACAGTTAAGCGTGCTCAGGTGGGAGCAGTTTCAGGATGGGTGACCTCCTGGGAAGTTTCCACCGGGGCACCCAAAAACAAATCCGTGAGCTCTGGGAGGGCAAAGCTGACAATATTGGTGGTGAGAGAGGTAGGGTGTTACACTAAGTGATGTTCCTTACTGAGGTCGTGTCTTTATCTTTAAGTGCTTCACAAGATCATTAACATTTCAGCCTTTAGGACTAAGCCTACCAACATATCACACTAGAGCCAAACTGTTTCGATACACGTCTTACGTGTGTCAGCCTTAATCCAACTTGTGAAAGTTCATTTCATCTCTCGTTTTTGACACTAAAAATGTTTTGATATTTTATTAGGACACATTCCCCTAAATGTGTACTTAAAATTGAAATTTTTGAGAACAAATTTACAAACCTAAGACTAAGAAAAACCAAAAGACCCCCTTTTTTTTTCTTAAAGGACCAGTTCAGTCCTCAAAATGGACCATTTTGAGCAGCGCAGAGAGAGCTTTAAAACGAGCTCGATTAACAGGTTTTGTAAAAAGATCTGCGACATTGTCGTCAGTGTGAATGTGTGTAGGCACAATTAAACCATAGTTAAAAGAGTCTCGGATGAAATGTTCTTTTATGGCAATGTGTTTTACTTTTGAAAATTGAACTGGATTTTTAACAATTTGGATAGCAGCATCATTATCACAGTAAATAGGAGTAAGAGAGAAATCCAAACCGTAATCTACCAACTGATGTAGTATCTAGATAACCTGAGAACAGCATGCGGAGGCAGCCACATATTCAGCTTCCGCTGTTGAAACGGATACTGTTTGCTGTTTCTTACATTGCCATGCAATAAGCCGATCGCCTAAGAATTGACACCCCGCAGAAGTAGATTTCCTGTCAATGTCACAACATCCAAAATTGCTGTCAGAAAAAGCATGTAAATCAAAAGGCGAATCCCTAGGATACCAAAGACCAAATCTGGGTTTCCCCTTATGATATCTAAAGATTCTCTTGACAGCATGTAAATGAGAAGTTTTAGGATTAGCCTGATAACGTGCGCATTGACACACGGCGAACATGATGTCCGGTCTGCTAGCAGTCAAGTACATTAGCGAACCAATCATTGAACGATAAAGTGTTTCTTCTACGGCTTCTCCTTCCAGATCTTGAGTGAGACCTGGTCACTCAGACATTGGTGTGTCGGCTGGCTTTACATCGTTGAAGCTGAATTTTGCAAGAATGTCATCCACATATTTTCCTTGATGAATCAGGATACCCTTAAAGTTTTGACGAACTTGCAGACCTAAGAAAAAGGTCATTTCACCAAGAGCACTCATCTCAAACTGTTTTTTCATCACCTCTTCAAATTCCTTGCACAAAGCATCATTGGTGGAACCAAAGATGATATCGTCCACATAAATTTGCACCAGAATACGATCGTCATTTACTGTCTTGACGAATAGAGTCTGATCAATAACACCACGAGTGTATCCATTAGCAAGCAGGTGTTCAGTCAAGGTAGCATACCAAGCACGAGGTGCCTGATGTAACCCGTACAACGCTTTGTCTAGTTTGTACACATGCTCTGGATATTTTGGATTTGTGAAACCCGGTGGTTGACCAACATAGATCTCTTCTTTCACAGTTCCATACAGAAACGATGTTTTAACATCCATCTGATAGACTGTAAATCCCTTAAACAATGCATAAGCAAGGAATATTCTGATTGCTTCCAACCTCGCAACCGGTGCATATACCTCATCATAATCTAGTCTCTCAATCTGTCTGAACCCTTGCACAACCAACCCAGCTTTGTTTCTTTCAATTACCCCGCTATCATCTCCTTTGTTTCGGTAGACCCACCTCGTGCCAAGAGGTCGTTTTTCCTGGAGGCAATTCAACTAGCTTCCAAACCTTCCATTTCTCTAACTGATTTAGTTCATCTTGCATCGCATCAACCCAACTTGGTTCTCGCATGGCCACAGCAGTAGACTTTGGCTCAATTTGTGAAATGAAGCATGAGTACAGGCATCTGTTGATGTCACCAGTTTGACTCCTTGTTAGAACGCCTGAATCTACTGGACCAATGATGTTTTCCAGTGGATGATCTTGTTGAACACTAGTAGGAATGGCTATGTCTGGAACTAAAGAATCTCCATGTAGGATTGAAGCACCACCCGTTGCAATCTCTTCTACAGCATCAAGATCAACTTCGACTGCGTCATTATACTCCACTGTACACTCAATAGGAATCGGATCATGGAATGCAGGGACTGAAGTATCATAAGACAAATTTTCATCGTCTGCCTATTGCACAGGATCCGAGGTGGGAATGAATGGTTCGGCAGGAACTGAGAGTGGCTGTGTTAATGGAGATGTAGGTATAGCATCCCCCTCATCCTTTGCATCATCAATCACGGAGGATGAGGTTCCAGTAGTGGAAATTGAGGAATCTGTGAATCCTGTATTTACACCACTAGAAACATCGTCAAAAATATGAAAAGACCGAAAGAGAGTTTCATATTCAAATAACCAGTCTGGACCCACTCTAGCAGCTGTTGCATTTTCTTCAAGCCAACGCACGTCAAACGACTCAACGATTTGCCTAGTTTGTTTGTTGTAGACCCTATATGCAATCTTGCCAGCATAACCGACAAAATAACAGTCGTCAGCTTTCGCATCAAACTTTGGTGTAGCGTCCAGATACAACAGTGTACACGAACAACCAAAAGCACGAAAATGCTTGATGGAGGGTTTAGTACCAAACAACACTTCGTATGGTGTTTTCATTCGAGCTTTGTTGACTTGAACTCGGTTCTGCACATAGCAGGCTGTGTTAACAGCCTCCGCCCAGAAGAATGTCGGAAGCTGTGAGTCACACAACATTGTGCGGGCAACTTCAATTAAGGTGCGATTTCTTCTTTCAGCGACTCCATTCCGCTGGGGCGTCCTTGCTGAGCTGATTGACGAGCAATCCCTTTCTGAGCACATTAATAGTTTAACTCTGTATTCTTGAATTCAGTTCCATTGTCACATCGAATGCCCTTTACCTTCAAGTTGGTCTGATTTTCCATCAATATGATAAACTGTTTTACTATTTCTACAGTCTCACTCTTGTTAGCCAAAAAGAAAACCCAAGTAAAACGTGAGCAGTCATCAGTTATTACTAAGCAATATGCTTTACGAGAAATGCTGAGTGCATTCACTGGGCCAAATAGGTCCATGTGAAGTAACTGCAGCAGAGAATCAATAGTGTTTACCAACTTGGAGTGATGTGGTTTTCTATGATGTTTTCCTCTGGCACATTCAACACATTTTTCAAATGTTATAAAATCACGTACTGGTAGATCCCTTACCAGTCCCAGTTTAGCCACTCGGTTCAAGTTTTTAGCATTTGCATGTCCAAGACGACGATGCCATAGAATGGCGGTATTTTGAGAGACTTTTGAGAAAAGACATGTGACGTTATCGGAGGGAGGTTTGTTCATGTCAATGACATAAGTGTCACCTCGACGATCCGATTTCAGTAATACCCATTCATCTGGAATGGCGACTCCAGGTTTCAATATTAAACATCCTTTGTCAGTGAAATGAGTTGAGTAGCCATTATCACAGATTTGAGACACACTTAGTAAACTATGCTTTAATTCAGGAACATACTTTACCTTATTAAACTGAAGAGCACCATTTCTTACCGTTCCTCTTTATGTTATCAAACCCTTCTCACCTCCTGCGAAGGAGACAAATCCACCGTTGAAAAATTCAACATCGGTAAGCTGGGATAAGTCTCCTGTCATGTGCCTTGAACATCCACGATCAATGTACCAGAGACGAATGATAGTCCTCCACAGCCGTTCCTACACATGATGCGGGATTAGTTAGTCATAGGTACCCAGGCCATAGTTGTTTTGGGTACACCTTTGGTTTCCATATATTGGACCTTTATCCATTGCATGTCAACAGTTGAACCATTAGCACAGTGATTAGATTTATCATTCATAGAACAAGAAGAACCTACAGACGGGGAAGAGATTGGAATAGAGCATTTTGGCTTCCAGTGAAATTTGTGTTTAGAAAACATTCTTTTGTTCAAACTAGATTCTGCCATGTCAGTCAGATTCTGAGAATTTAACCTTTTACCAAACTGTTTAGACATTTTATTTCTATTCCAATCACCATCAGAAGGCTTCACCTTGGATTTGTCATTCCGCATTGCCTTAGGCTTCTCAACCTTCATTGGCTTGGTATGATTATGACTCCCGTTTGGAGCCTTCTGATGTTTGCAGCTTGAAAGATTTTGTTGATTTGTTTTACAATTTCTGGCAATATGTCCTGGGATTCCACATGTGTAAGATGTCTGACGTTTTACATGTGGATCCCCCTGAGATCTTGCATACTTTCCAGGCTCAAAGAGCTTGGAGACATCTCTATACCTGTGTGATGCTGTTTTGGAATACTGTGTCCTTTGTTTTGTAAAATTATGTTTTTCATATTTTGGTAAAACCTGTTTTAGTGGGACATATTTCCCTGTCCGGTCCTTACTGGATTGTTTAACCAAAAGATTTTTCGTTTTATCACAAGCATGTGGCAAAATAATAGAATCTGAATGAACAAACAAAGAGTCAGACGAAAAGTCACAAGGTTTTATGCTCAAAACAAACGAGCCCACACAAATATTGTTGTCCTTATCAGAAATTGAGAAATTGTTTTTCTGTGTTTTATTATTAAATGCAAGTGAATCAGTGTCATCGATTTCATCCCCATCATCTACCCAATCCTCAACAATCACATTTTCTGCACAAGAATCAACCAAATTAGTAACATTCACATTATCAGAAACATCTAAGCAATTTTCTGTAGAGAAGTTTTCATCCACAGAAGAAGTGGGAGATTCAGAAGATATTGAGCACGTTTATTCTGAATCAAATGAGTTTGAAGTAGACACAGAAACATATTAATTCACTTTGGTCATGTCTTCAGATGATTCAGTGGTTTTACATGACTTATAGCTAGATAAGTCGGTCTTTCCTGAGTATGGATCAGAGTCAGACTCAGGTTCAGTCACTGACGAATCATCTGAGTGAGACTTAGAATCGGTCAGATTATTTTCACTATTTGCTCTTTGCTTTAGACAAAGCTCCCTAATTTGCTTCATGAAATCAAACTCATAGCTCACACTTGAGTTTTGCTGGGTGGTCGGAGCAGGAATTGGTTCATTAACTTGCACGGATTCGTGTTTAGACTCTTTAGAAACACCTAATGATTCATCAGATTCAGATGAGGAGGGAACCTCATATTTGCTGACCTCAAAAACTCTATCAACCTCTTTATTTTTCTCATAATTTAATGTCTCAGTCTGCTTTGAAATATCTTGAGACTTGACAAATGTTTTTGAGGGAACCTGCTCTTGCTTAGATTGTTTTGTTTAGGTTTAGAGATTCTAATTGGGATTGATGCAGGTTTAGTGGCTTCACCTTGATCCCGTGATGGTCGACTGGTTGGCTCTTCTTTTGGTGGTCAATATCCTTTCACAGGAAGAGCTAACAGTTCTTCATCCGATATAGGAATTGAGGAATAATTTTCATTGAAAGGTGGAGGAATTTCCACAAATCCAATTCCCTTATTCCTCACTTCCTTTGGTCTGTACTTTAACTGGGTATTGATCATTTTTTCAACTTTAGGACTAGAACAATCGAATTTTTTGAAATGAAAATCTGCATTTTCAAATTTTGATTTTAAGTCGATCAATTCTGTGGTCAAATTGTCGGACAGTCGTTTGAAGTGTAAATATCGACATTTATGATCACTCACCTCCTGATGCAAACGCTTGATATCAAGTTTTTTTTTTCGACCATTTCTTTATAGGAGTTAAATTTCTTTTTAATATCCCAAGTGGCCATCTTTTCGTGTTCAAGCTGTTTGTATGCGGAGAGAGTTTCTTCTCTAAAACCCTTAATTTTAAGTTTACACCTTTCAGTGCAACATGATTCAGCTAAAGTTTCAGAATGTACCTCAGCCACTGACGGAACATAGTCGTCATCCATTTGTGCCATAAGTGACTTGTACACAGTATCTTCAACAATCTTCAGATCTTCCATTTGAGAATATCAATCCCATCCACCTCCTGATTGAGCGACCATGGCTTTGTTGGAGTTAGAGGATTCAGATCCAGTGTGAGTGGTAGATGATTGACTTCCTGGAGTTGCAGTGGGAGAAGCGGCTGCAGGAGTAGAATTGTCTACTTCTTTCTTTGGCATGGTGCATTCACGGGCAAAGTGTCCAAGTTCATCACAGTTGTAACAACGCATCTTCATCTTGTCCCAACCCAATTTCTTTGTTGGGTTTTGTAACATCACACAAATTTTCTTTATATATATATACATAGAACTCCCTTGTTTATTCATCTGATTCATGTTTACAGTATCTTTACCATCCATTTTGTTAATTTTTTGTTTAAATAATGACGTATAATCAATATTAAATTGGATTGTATTAAATTCTGATTAAAAAACGTTTAAAAAAATGTTTGCCTGTGCCAGGATTCGAACCCGAGTCCCTGGCGGGCTAAACCTTAACCACACCACACAAACCACTACACCATTTGGTGTTTTGTGATGTTAATTAAAACCAATTAAACTTAAACCCTTTCAAGGTCCCTTAGTCAAACCTGAAAAGTCAAACGTAGTCTCCTAGTCAAGTCAAGTCAAAGTGTTAGTAAATATGGTCTCCTAGTCAAGTCAAAGTGTTAGTAAATATGGTCTTCTAGTCAAGTCAAAGTTGTTCCTAAATTCTAGCCTAGTCAAAGTAGTCCCTAATTACAACTCCAAATTTTACACTATAAATACACTAGTCTTCCATTCAACTCTTTATACCATTAAAAAAAACATTATTATCCCATCTCCCATATACTAAAGTTTTCATCCATCATTATCTCTCCTAGCTAGTTTCGAGTTTTCAAAGGCATTATTACTAAGTGTTTGCACGCTCAATAAAACGCACGAACTCATTATGCACCTAAGGTGAGTTTACGTAGCCCTTTTTTTCTGTTTTATATTTTTGGGGTGAAACATGATTAAACATTTTATACACTATCATTTACTCATTCTTACATTGTTGAAACTTGTGACTCAATTACACTATCATTTACTCATTCTATCATTTGACTGTAACAAAAAGAGACAGTACAATCATTAACATTGATCAAGCCGCCTCTTTAGATTATAGCGCTATAGGTCTGACAAACCCCCCCCCCCCCCGCATAAATTCAGGGATGATCGATAACAGTTACACTTTTACTAACTTGCGAGTTAGGTCTCAGTCGACACAAGGTTTGATTGTACAAAAGACGCATTGTTACATGTCGGACTCATATTCTATCATTACTCATTATTATACTTCAACTACGATTGCTATACAACATATCATTTTCAACTATATGCAAAACCTATGTATTCTCACCAACTATTTATAGTTGACCCCCCCATCTTTCCAACTCAACATGTTTCAGGTTTTACATGCTATTGGAAGTTGTACAAGTCTTGGATCATATAGGAGCTTTGGACCTAGTTTATGTAAATCAAGTTTATGTATTTATTAATTTGTATGTCAAATTGTAAATTGTTTAGTAATATACAACTTCCATTTAGTACCATGAGCTATTGAACAATCATTACTACGTGACACCTCGATGTTTCCGCCATCGGTTGGGGTGTTACAGATTGGTATCAGAGCCATGGTTATAGGGAATTAGGTTATTAGAAAAATAATCTAGTCTATAACCATAGGATTATAATCAGTACTTGCTCCTTTTACTTGCAACCCTACTTGTTTCTATTCTCTATCTCCCTCCTACTTCTTATCCCTACTTTAGTCCTTACAAGAAGATTGTTCTCCATCACAAGATCTACTCTTAGACTAATAGGACAAATCCTCAGGTTTAGCCTGAACCACCTTGAAGATCTCGTCGAAGTTCTAGATTTTAATAACGAATACGTGCAATCTGGAAGGGTGAACGCCTGTATTCTGAGTTTTCTGTCTAGGACTGGCATTGCGCATAAATCCCAATCAGACGAGGGACCCGGATGCCTACCTGGGAATTCTCGGGATGAGTGTTCACTTATAGGCTAAAGCATGTCTTCACTATGTTATTAGAATCTAGAAGTTTTGATAAGTCAATGTTTTCGTTTATTCGTTTTAATTAATGAATAAATGATTACACTCACTTTCCTTAAACTAAGCTCTAAAATCCCAAAATTTTACAGCTTAAATCAATCTCATTTCATAACCATCTATCGATTTCACAATCACACTTCACCTTACCATCTTAGCCACTTTTTAAATATTCAACACCCTACCCAAATCATATTATTTCATTTCTCCACATGTTACTTATTTTTAGAAACTATAACCTCATACCTTAGCACAAACTAAAGATTTCTAAATCCTGTTGTATTTTCATTACCTAGTAACTTTACAAAGTACATATTTTTGTCAAAAGATGTCCTCGAACTTAAATTCAATTGTTTATTTATTGACGTAACAAACAATTTTCTATCTAATGCTTTAAACTATTAAAAATCACTTAATAGAACCTTGATCTTCAAAACCTAATGTCATGTTTGAAATCTCCAATTAACGGGAATATTTTAATCAAAGCCCACTTAGCTTGTACTATTTAACAACTTTTGCTTTATGTATAAAACCAATTTTGAAAATAAGATTTTTTTTATCCATAGGAATAATATCTAGTCTCTAAATTCTCCATTGACACACGCTCATTTTCAACTTATTCAAATTTTTACAATATTTGGCATATACCACAATCATGTTTTCTTATACACTTGATTATAACCTTTGATCCAAACCCCAAAATTTACACTGCTACATAATCTCCTTACTATAAAATAAACTCTTTATCAACTATCTTCACATTCACTATCTCTCACAACCTTGATTCTGCTTCAAGATTTTTCATCATCCTCTCAAGAACTAAATTCATATCCTTTACCTTCTCACACATGAGCTAGTTACCCATGATAACCAAACTATTGAAACTTGATTGTGTGTTGCATCAAACATAATCCTTAGTTATACATGAGGATTAGACTATCTACCATATTTGAACATTTGAAGCTAGAATTCATGGAATATAAACTATTTTCTATAGACACACCTAGAGTCATTAACCTTGTCTAGGGCAACTCTATTACAACTCGTATGCTATACTTGATACTTGATTGCTTACATGTACATATTATCAATTTGCAATTCATGTGTGTAATAATTGGTACACTTAATCAAACAACTGATAGAGGATGAAGTACTTGCTCAACAGTTAGTAGAGTACCAAATAACCTACTCAACGATTGATAGAGGTCATCATGCCTGCTCAACAGTCGGTAGAGGCCCTACAACCTGCTCAACGACTGGTAGAGGCTATCGCACCTGCTCAACAATCGGTAGAGGTTCTTACTCAATGACTGGTAGAGGTCTTTTTCCTGCTCAACAGCTAGACTTATTTTTGGATACATTGTATACGATTCAATCACAAGGCTATTTTGCATTACTTACATATGTGTTTAGAGTCATAGAAGGACACAAAACCCTAATGTAAGGTAAATTGGTGATTGCGGTCCGGAATGTAATCATGAATTTACAGGTACATTAAGGTAGTGTGAAATTCTATTAAGGTTTTGGGGGATACCCCGTATGTTTTCGAAGTATCAGAGGTGTGATGGGTTAGCTGCGGTACACCCTTTATATAAACACTAATGATACGTGGAAAGGGATACTGTAGGGTCAGACCAATAACAAACCCTAGTTATTTGGTAGTCCATCTAGCATTTATGGTTATCTTATACATTCCTTAAACTCTTACCCTACTCTGAACCATAGTCACCCAAACTATCCTCAAAACTATTCAAATGTTTCTTCTTAAAATAAACTTCGGGGCAAAGTTCCTAAAAGTAGGGGAGACTGTAACATCACACAAATTTTCTTTATATATATATACATAGAACTCCCTCGTTTATTCATTCGATTCATGTTTACAGTATCTTTACCATCCATTTTGTTAATTTTTTTGTTTAAATAATGACGTATAATCAATATTAAATTGGATTGTATTAAATTCTGATTTAAAAACGTTAAAAAAATTGTTTGCCTGTGCCAGGATTCGAACCCGAGTCCCTGGCGGGCTAAACCTTAACCACACCACACAAACCACTACACCATTTGGTGTTTTGTGATGTTAATTAAAACCAATTAAACTTAAACCCTTTCAAGGTCCCTTAGTCAAACCTGAAAAGTCAAACGTAGTCTCCTAGTTAAGTCAACTCAAAGTGTTAGTAAATATGGTCTCCTAGTCAAGTCAAAGTGTTAGTAAATATGGTCTTCTAGTCAAGTCAAAGTTGTTCCTAAATTCTAGCCTAGTCAAAGTAGTCCCTAATTACAACTCCAAATTTTACCCTATAAATACACTAGTCTACCATTCAACTCTTTATACCATTCAAAAAAAAAACATTATTATCCCATCTCCCATATACTAAAGTTTTCATCCATCATTATCTCCGCTAGCTAGTTTCGAGTTTTCCAAGGCATTATTACTAAGTGTTTGCACGCTCAATAAAACGCACGAACTCATTATGCACCTAAGGTGAGTTTACATAGCCCTTTTTTCTGTTTTATATTTTTGGGGTGAAACATGTTTAAACATTTTATACACTATCATTTACTCATTCTTACATTGTTGAAACTTGTGACTCAATTACACTATCATTTACTCATTCTATCATTTGACTGTAACAAAAAGACACAGTACAATCATTAACATTGATCAAGCCGCCTCTTTAGATTATAGCGCTATAGGTCTGACAAACCCATCCCCCCGCATAAATTTAGGGATGATCGATAACAGTTACACTTTTACTAACTTGCGAGTTAGGTCTCAGTCGACACAAGGTTTGATTGTACAAAAGACGCATTGTTACATGTCGGGCTCATATTCTATCATTACTCATTATTATACTTCAACTATGATTGCTATACAACATATCGTTTTCAACTATATGCAAAACCTATGTATTCTCACCAACTATTTATAGTTGACCCCCCCCCCCCCATCTTTTCAACTCAACATGTTTCAGGTTTTACTTGCTATTGGAAGTTGTACAAGTCTTGGATCATATAGGAGCTTTGGACCTAGTTTATGTAAATCAAGTTTATGTATTTATTAATTTGTATGTCAAATTGTAAATTGTTTAGTAATATACAACTTCCATTTAGTACCATGAGCTATTGAACAATCATTACTACGTGACACCTCGATGTTTCCGCCATCGGTTGGGGTGTTACAGGTTTTCCCACACATTTCTTCCTGTCTTCTTCACAAACTTATTTGCTCTATGCACCACCATAGCTTTCTGCCAAGTCAAGTACATCTCTTCAATATCATCTTGATTAACGTCATTTAAGTCACATGCTCCAACATCTTTCGCAGTAATTTGACCTGTCAGAAACGCATTATAGCAATTCATGAATCCAGCAAATAAACCTAAGTTACTTTCAAGCTCCTTTGGAATTTTGACTGCTGACAAAGGTGCAGCTGAAGAAAGTGAAGCAGATGACAAAGGTCCAGCCGTGGTGGCTACAGAGGAAGCAGGCATAGCTGACCCTTTTGAAGCACTGGTGCAAACATAGGTGGATACGAGATCCACTTGCTGGGTAAGAGTACAGTGAGGGACGCCGAGGTTCTTGCTGAGACATTAGAGCAGTGCTGGGAGTTGCAATGATTGCATTATTATAACTGGCAGTCTGAGTCATGTAGCGTTGCCTGTCATCAAGGTCATAGGACTTGATCAAAGATATGGTCTCAGAAAGAGTGAGTCTTGCTAGATCTTTGGTTCTCTTGATAAGGGTTACATTTGAGTCCCAACTCCTTGGAAGAGTATTTAGCAGCTTTTTGTTCATAACGGAGTTGTCTACCACCATATCATTTGACTTCATTTCACTCACTAAGGCCACAAAACGTTGGATCTGGCTTTCGAGTGATTCTCCAGGAATATGATTGAAAGCATTAAACTTCTGACTCAACATCTCCCTTCTGCTTTCTTTCATTTCTTCATTTCCCTCGTACAGATTCTTAAGAGCTTCTCAAAGCTCTTTAGCAGTGGCATTGTCACGAACTCCAATTGATACTTTAGGCGAAAGTCCTTGATGAAGATAAGCAATTGCCCTTTCATCAATATCAGTCTTTTCATGATCTTCATCAGTATCCATACTCTTTGGTTTGATAGCAGTGGCTCCACTTATTTCGTTAACCACATAAGTGATCACACAGAGTCCATTCAAGATAGATCTCAGAGCCTTTGCATCTTTTATCTTCATAACTTGAATGAACCTGAACTTCCACTCAGAATAGGACATTCCAAGTTAAAGAACAGGTATTTTCTGACGAGTTCCAATGACGGATTCCATAGCTTTGTCCACTTGGGCAGCCACAAGTAGCTGGTCAGTATTTAGTCCATTCAAATTTTCCTGATTAACAATTTGATCCATTTCTGAAAAGAAGCTTAAATTTATTAGTTCAGTTTTAAATTGTTTAAATAAGTCTTAGAAGGTCCAAATTCCAGTCCAAAGTCCGTTAAAGTCCAGTTCAGTTGAAGCAGTGTTGTATGTGACTCGTACACAGTTTTAGGGTCGGACATAGTGTATTGGTCGGACACAGGCTGTTGGTCGGACACAGTTTAAGTCGGACACAGTTGTGAGGTCGGACACAGTTGTGGGTCTGACACAGTTGTGGGTCGGACACAGGCTTAGGTCGGACACAAGCTTAGGTCGGACACAGGCTGAGGTCGGACGCAAGATGAGGTCGGACACAAGCTGAGGTCGGACACAAGCTGAGTTCGGACACAAGCTGAGGTCGGACACAGGCTTCAACTCGGATGCGTCTTGATATGGTAACCTGCAAGGATTAGCAACAAACTTTCCAAAGATTTCGAAAAAAAAAATTTTAAAAAAAAAACTTTTAAGGAGATTATTTATCAATAAAAACCATTCCTTTTTGAAATCAATCTATCTCCTTAATTTTTGCAAACACGTTTGACCTTCACACAGATCGGATCAAACTAGAAAATTTTATCATACTTTTGACCAACACCATTGATGAACATAAACAAAATAAAACGAGACATAGCTGCACGACAGAACACGATTAGTAATAACACACGAGGTTATAAAATCAATATCAATGAAAACTATGAAATCAACCTTTTCTCAGCAAGAATCTTCGTTGATCTTCTTTCTTTGATACCGAAACCGAGCCTTCGAAAGACTTCTTAGGCTCTGATACCAATTGTAAGTCCAAGATCTTCTCTACCGGGTATCAAACAACACACAATCAAAGGCGGAAACAATGATTGTATGGAAAGAACAAAGAAGACTTAAAAGAGAATGATTTTATTAAACAAGTGCACACGGTTTCTAGAGAACCGTCTGGTACACCTCGGCCAAACAATAGAGCAATTAACAAAAGACTAGCTAAAGTTAACCACTAAGCTGGGGGTGATATCCTTAACTTAGTGACTGGTTTCATTCCACAATAATTTTCAATTTTGAAATAACATCTTTAAGTTAGGAGTGAATTCCACATCTCAGGGATCTATTTCTACATCTCGTTTTTAATCTCGCTAAAGTTTTGAAATGTTATTAGTGACTTGTGGGTTGAAAATGTTCAAGAGTTGGGGATTTCAGAGTGGGATTGAACATAACTTCATCATATTTTTTTTTATTTTTTTTTGAAGCAAAATGGATGAACAAGTGGGGGTTATGGAAGAAGAATAACTAGTCAAGTTGAAAATCTTTAAATATTTGTAACATATATATTTATATTTCATTTAATTTAATTTAATAAAACATAAAGAGCATTGAAATATTTTAGTGCATTGAAACACATTAGATTTACACATACTTCATGAAATGGTTTCATCTTGCATTTTGTAAACTTGCATTGCATATTTTACAAATCAAATGTAAATCTGCATGTTTTCATATAACGTATCCAATACAGGTTTTCGGAAGAAACTTGCAACTAATAATAAGCCTTATAACATTTTTCAAACTCGACTCCTCGTAAACACATATTTTTCAAATGAACCTGTTTTGAATCTAAAACACACTTCGGTTACTAAAAAGTTATCCTCATGCCGGTAGACTATACATCTGTTCTGCACACTTTCATTTATAGTTACTCACATTATCTTATTATTCTCGTATTATTCTTTTAATAGTGGTTATTATTGTCACGCGCTAATCACAACTATTCTCGCACTAGTTATTAGTAGATATCATTACAACACTGGTTTTTAGCATTAATTTAACTCGTTTGGTTCAAATTGTGCTATTTACTTGGCTTATATTATACTATTTTTCAATCGAAATTTTATGCTATACTTATATACTAATTGAACGCATATTTGGTATGCATATTTTCTTTCCTGTTTTGATTAACACCCTATTATACTTTACATTATTTTGTTCATCATCATGGCCAACGAACATACCAGTTTATAACTCGTATGAGATCTAAGCCAGGGCCCACGTACGACTCAGATTAGAGTATTTCTTCAATCCGAGGGGAACGGTGTAAACCTCAGTGTCTATCAATATGAGTGTTTAAAGCCAACGATGTGAACAGAAGTTACCGGTTAAGGGTGAACCCGAAAGGGAAGAACCTCTAACCATGTCTAGTACTTACACGTTACTCTCATTACGGTTAAAGGTTAAACCCGAAAGGGAAGGACCTCTAACCATGTCATCATTGAACATTATTTCATTACAGTGGCAATTACATATTGGTTGCACGCATTTGTTTCTTGTATTACTGTGACAACTGCACTCTGTACTTCTAATCTATGTACACTTTTAACCCTTAGTCAAATATTGAATTCTTACTTTCAATCCTCATTCATTATTTATTATTGCATCGTTGCATTTTAAAGTTTCTTCATATTAATCAAATTTATCTTCGCAATTACTTTCTTTTATATGGCATATAAAATAATAAAACAAAAGTATGAACTAATTGAGAGAACGTGATGTTAAAATATTCAGTATTAGATTAACAATATAATTTTACGAAGGGTTTCAAGAAGAAATAACTGAATTAAAAATAAATAGTTTTTAAGTCTTGCAAGTTATGTATGAAACCCACTAATCTCTTTCATTCCATGAGTCAACCAAAAAGCCAAATTTCCAACCGTTGGCCAAAACGTTAATTGACCATCAAGAAACATTAAACCATATGTTTTTCCTCACTAAATACTAAAATTATGGTTACAATTTCATCGTAGAGTAAAACCCTATTTGGTTCCTTCTTTATGCTTGGTAAAAAAATTATCAAGTTTTTAGCAAGTTCATAACCTAGTTTTTAATTCATCACAAACGTGTTCCAGATCCTCTAATTGAAGCTTAAAGCTTCGGCCGACGTTTTCCTCCATATCGCCTCTAATCGGATTTGTAAGTTCGTTTAATTGGTGTCGTTTGTTTCTGGGTTAGTACTCTTTATAAGCCCATGTTTTCGTTGTTGATCTAGTTGGTTATTGAGTCAATTAGATTTAGGGTTAGGGTTAGGGTTCTTGGTAGGAATTTGGGGAAAAAGATGATGTTTCTTTTATAATATAAGTATAAATTAACTTGAAACTTTTCAACATTAGAAGGTTGTAGTAGAGTGGTTTGTATGTTGGTGTGTAGGAGAATCTACCCGAGTTCGAATTCCCTTGGCAAAGGGTCTGATCAAGTTTCTTCTTCTTTTCTTTTCTTTTCCTTTTGAATTCTCCTTTTATTATTTATATAAATACAATATTCTTATAATATTCCTAGAAAATTCATTTTTGCTCCAAAATTTATAAAATTTAGGTATAACACCTTGACACCCTAAAGAAAATTATCATATTTTTAGTTTCTGAAAAATACATTATTTTCGTATTTTTCTTGATTTAATTTGTTTTAATCATAATTAATTGATTAAAAATTCATTTTTAATGATTTTGATCTCAAAATTTCTGGAAAATTATTTCTAAGTATTTTATACTGAAATAAAATTTATTTTCTCAGAAAATTGTTATTTTTGCTGTTTTACCATTTTTAATCATTAAAACACTATTTAAACTCATTAAAACTATTTTAAACACAAATAAATTGAGATAAATTATGGAAAATTTATTTTTACTATCTTACGTCAGAAAACAATAATTTGTCATAAAATATCAGTTTTGGATCATATCTAGTATTTTTAGTGTATTTATATTTAATTAGATATAATAAATTATTTAACTAAATATAGATTATAGAATTTGTTTTATGAATATGTTTCTATAAAACAGAAATGTTTCTATGTTTAAAATTCATAATCTTCGTTTGTTTGAATCATTTTGTAACTCATAATTACTATTCAATTACTTATAATTATTATATTTATTTACAATTTTAGTTAAAATAATTAATTAAATTATTTTGACTTAATTAATTGAAACATATTTTTAGTTAAATATTCAATTTGAAATATTTGTATTACTTAATCATGTTCATAGACCTTAAACATATTTAAACATATAATTTTTGTTATACGCGGTTATTATTAATACCACTTATCATGAAAACTTTAATTCCCCAAATCATCTTAGCAAACCCTAATTCCTTAGAACCCTAGATGTCTTAGACTTTTTAAGTCACTTCCCTTATTAGTATTCTTATTCATTATAGGTTGAATTCCTCGGAATTCCCATTACTTAGCTCACAACCACTTAAGTGGGATTTTGATCGCTTTCGCAAACTGTGAGTATATCTTTCCCCTTTTTCATGTTTTACTCTTTTGGGGCTATTCATGTACACTATGACTAAATGTTTATCTTTCACTAAATGCAATTCTCATGTGTGTTTGCTTTATTTTAATTTGTGTGTCTATGACTTGTCAAAATCATTAACCTTTGAGGGCCTGGCATTTCAATGAATAATACTATGGTATATACCCCTTGTGACTCTGTTGAGAGACCTTGGTCATTGTCTTGTGATTCATTGTACTAAAAAAATGTTTTGATTCTTGATTCTTGATACTTGATTCTTAGGGTTGATTTTGAACGGATATTACTTATTACATAATTGCAAATAGTATACAACACGTGAATTGCGAAACACTTTTCTACTATATGTATTCAAACAGGGTATGCTCACCAATACATTTTGTATTGACAAAAATTATTTTCGTACATGTTTCAGGTTGTTATGAGATCACTTTTAAGCTTTTGGATTCATATTTAGAATTTTGATTCATTGTATTTCAGGTTAAATAATTAGTTTGAATCATTGTATCTTTGTTTTCTCATGTAATAAATTATTCAATCAATGGATCAATATTTACACTTTTAGTCCATGAGCTATTGAACAATCGTCACTACGTGACACCTCGATGTTTCTGCCATCGGTTGGGGTGTTACAATTACTTAGGGTAGGATTATGGAAAAGCATAACACTCTAGTGTAAGGTAAATCGATGATTACGGTCTGGAACGCAATCATGGGCTTACATGTACATGAGGGCGGTGTGTAATTCTATTTAGGCTGTTGGTAGACAATCAGTACGAGTCCAATGTATCGGGAGTGTGGTGGGTTAGTTGCGGTACACCCTATATATAAGCATAAACGATACTATGGGAACGGACTAGGAGTCTAACCAAGAACCTACCCATTACTACCTTTGCATTAGATTTTTGACTAATAGCTAGCATTTAAATAAGAACATTTTACATAAGCTTCAATTAGTTTTGTTGGAGCCTTCCTTGTTGACCACCTCTACAGAAAACCTTAAACTTTGTATACTCTTACACTCTCTGTTAGTCGAAATCATGTTGCATATCGTTAATCAAGTTCTAATTATAATCTTTCTAAAGTAGGGGAGACTGCTTCATCAATGTCTCTGCCCTCACCAGTTACACACATTCCCAAAACCTTACTCGTTGTAAACTCTGAACTTTCTAACCTTGGGTCAAATGTTAAGAATTTTGGAACTCTTACTTCGGATATTAGACAACTACTTTAAACTTTGTCAAACCATAATTGATGCATTTTTTTAAAAACCCACTTGGCTTTTGCAACGCTTTTTGTTTCATAGAAACTCCCATTTGAAATAAATTTCGAGACAAAATTTTCTAAAGTAGGGGAGACTGTGACAACCGTCACCTTCAATTTTATTATTTATACAAATCTAGTCCTCAATTTTTTTTATTTACATTTTGAGTGAATCAATTAAAACAAAATCGATAATATTATGACTACTGTTTAGCGAATTTAATGTTTCATAAAACTAACCAAATGATTATCGCTATGTTCTAATCACTTAACCATACTTGTCATTTTGTGTAAAAATAATAAAAAGAACAAGATACATTATATATAATAATGTAGAAATATCCATGTGATTAACGAGACATGTCATTAGAATTGACTTTAATTTATGAAAATTATTTAACTAACTTTGTCAAAACTGAATTTTGTATTCAATTGTGTTAGACAGTTACAATAGAATTTTTTATGACTATTAAATATAATAATAATGACAGTAACATAAATATTAATATTAGTGTTAATATTGATGATAATAAATAAGAATTAAATGCTATATGTTTTGTTCAAACATAAATTTATTTAATCAATATTAACTAAATAAGTAAATTCAATAGTTAATAGTAGTTTATGGTTTTACCAAAATAAAATAATATATATATGTAATTTTAGTTATATATTTCATAATCAATTTTTTTAGTCTTTTAAATGAAGTTAGCCACAATTAGTTACATAATAGTTGAGTGTCTTGAAACGGTCGTCTTTAATGGATTTTTTTAGCTCTTGGGTCCATGTAGCATTCGCAAATTTTTCAATGATTTAATTACAACTTTAGGGATGTAAACTGACAATGATCCAAAGTAGTAAAGTGCCTAACCTGTAACTTAATATAATGTTTAAAGCATGATTGTAATACCCTATTTATTTCTCTTAAAACAATTTAATGTGTCATAAGTATATTAATTACAATTGCTTTGGCCAAAACGTTTTATATATTAATTATTATAACATTATGTAACATCTTGGATTTCTAATTATAATTTAATGTATAGGTCCCTAGGTTCTATATATATATTGTGTGAAAATGTCTTTTCATTATATTCCTTGATAACATAAAAAAAAAAAGATCCTAACCTTCGCCACCACTATTCTCTGGTTATCAACCACACCCCATAAACTTGAGTTACTGCGGGGTTTATACCACGAGGCGCGTGACATACCAGGATCCCATAGCCATAAGTCATAAGAACGACTCTAAATGCCCAAACCATTTAGTTCGTTATTGAAAATCACGTTTAGTGTTTACCAAAAAGTTCAGTTAAGTTGCGGAAGCGTAAATCAGACATAACCATTTAAGTTCATGCGCAAAACAACGCGCCCAAAATAAAACCGTTGAATGCAAAGTAAAGTATAAGTTAAATAATGTTCACAACCCATGACACAATGATGCATGTCCTATCGTGCTCCGAACCTAGAGACCTGCAAAAGCATGCTATCGTGTGTCAACATAAAGTTGGTGAGTTCACAAAGTAAGGTAAGTAAAAGTGTAGGTTTCCCAAACCAAGAAACAGTAGTTAGGTTTTCCCAAACCCAAAAGTAGTAATCAACAACCAAAACCAAGAACCAAGTACCACTAGTTCAGCGTATGCCAAGGGTAGCTAACCCATTCATGATAACTAAACAAGGATATACCGAATTGCTATTTGAACGATGCACTCGCCCTGCGAGCTGGTTTTTGCCTCCCATCATTGCCTATCAACAATGATAAAATCTAAGGTCGTAGTTCACGCCCGGCTCCCAGCACGGTGTGAGGTTTGTCAAACCTAATAGCGCTATCAACTAGTAACCCGCTTGCCACCCGGCAACTCATTCGGTAAATAGTGAAGGACTTCCGTGATAGAGTGTAGTTTAGTTCATCAAGGACACAGAGTGTGAAACTAGCAAGGTCCGATTCCTCCCAGGAATCAACCCATCCAAAAACCCGAGATAAAAATAGTAGTCCCAAACCTGGACTAGTACAGTAAGTAAGTTGTCTCCCCGAGACGCATGCTTTTGAGAAAAAGAGTAGTGAAACTCACCTTAGGTTGCAAGCAAATAATCCAAACTTTGCTAATAAGGATGTGCTACCGAATCCCTATTATACGTATCATTAAGTGAGTACATGTGTATACACGATACACCATATAACCCGTTTGTCCAAGGCGTTTAAACGTTCAAAAGTGTGTAGGTGACACCTAGTGATTCTACATGCAATAGTAAACCCTACGGACTCGTTGGTGAATGTGTTGGTTACAATTAGTTTCTACATTCCGTATGTGTCTTAGACAAGTGTACTTCAGTTACATGTCAATTCCATACCACCCAAGACCTCAATCAATCACATAAGCACATAATACACAATCTGTGTTTTCAGGACAGATTGTGCGCCATCAAAACGAATTTATTTAAAATAGTAAGTCAGTGAGTTATCCTCCCAAATTTTTATTGAATTTTCTTTGGGATTCACTCAACGATACCTATTTTTTTTGTCTTAAATCCAAATACAAAAATAATTAAAATTCGTCTAATTCAGCTATGTTCAGAAAACATTCCTAACAGGTCAGTTTGGTAGATAAATTCCCAAAAATTGTGTATTCATCCAAATGAGATGAATCCACTTGGAAAACTCATATTACTCCAATATTAACCTTCTGTAAAAATTTCACAATCCAACTCTTTATAAAACTTGAGTTATGATGTTTCAAAGTTGACTCAGTTTGATACCCGAAATTCTGACCTGACCTATTTTCAATGAAAATTCCAAAAATGACTCAACCGACATCCAAAACACTTGATTTTACCCATTATGAAAAGCTAAGACCAAGTGTGACTCAACCATGCAAAGAAAATACCAAAATCATTATGTTAAGGCCGTGTTACAGCTCCTACGAGTTTGTCTAATCATTCTGTCCAGATTTTAGTTTCGCCTAAATCATACTTTAATCGACTACCGTATGCATAAAAACAATCAACAAACATCAATCATCATTACCAAACATCCCTACTACTTATTATGATCAGATTCTACTACTAAACATGCAAAGATCACAACTTTAAAGACCAAAACATCAATAACTTGCGCAACAAGTATCCTATGATGTTACTAATCGTTTATTATTATGTTTGATCCGTTTAATCTTCAAAAACTTCATGTTTTAATGATTGTTAAAAACTTTCAGACCTGGACAAACTTTGTTACATGATTTTTATAACAAAAACACAAGATAGAAGCGTAAGGAATCAAAGATTATACCCTTAGCTCTTCGATTCGATCAACCGTGCGCCTTTGGAGCTTCCCAATTGATGATCTTGAGCCTTAGCAGGAGCTTTAGGGTTAATATTTCGTGTGGGGCAGTAAGGGGGCGATTAGGGTTGAGTTTAGGGGTTGCATGGGGGTTAAGGATGCTTAAATAGGTGTGTAAGTCGGTTAAGACTCGTCAGGCTTCTTCGAGCGCCCGCTCGGACTCTGTGAGCGCCCGCTCGGACTCTGTGAGCGCCCGCTCACAGGCCCTCGGCGCGCGCGGGTGGCCCGTTTCGTCTCCAGACGGGTTTTCCTTTGACGCTTTCGTTATTTCGGACCGTAACAAGTGCAATCCCATGTGTTAAGACCCTAATCAACCTAATGGTCCACCTTTAACGATTTTTATTAAAGTATCCGATTTAAGTTCATGTAATCACATACGGTTTGCACATATTTTCACAGCGTATCACAGAAGCACGTAATTGCAATCAATCTCAATCAGTTAACTCACAATTATTAAACTTCTTTGTTCACCAACGTCCGAGGTTCACTAATCATGTATATAGTCTAGTAATTCCTCGAATTACCACTTCATGCAGTAATTACCCTTTAACTGTGCGACGTGTGACTTAACTAGCTAACCCTAGTTAAGTTGAATGCATTGAATTAACTGTGCGACGTGTAACTTAACTAGCTAACCCTAGTTAAGTAGAACATGAAATTGCGGGGTATCACATCATCCCCAAGTTAAAAAGAATTTCGTCCCGAAATTCAGTAAGTAAACAGTAAAGTTGGCGTCAAGTGAGTGTCAAGTTGGAGAAAATTCCAAAAAAAAAATTCTGGGTGTCACATCATCCCCAAGTTGAAAAGAATTTCGTCCCGAAATTCAGATCAAGTTTTCGGTTATGCGCTCTGAGTTCTCCTAAAAGAGAGGTGCCAATGCTGGCGTTGTTTCGAGGTCGCTGGCCAGATAAGATTTCCCCCTACTGACCGAGGGATTCCAATCACTATCTCATGCCAAGGATTTCCATACATGGCTGGACAACCCGTCCACGCCCATGATGACGACAGAGCTACTAAGAACAGTTGGGATGATGAGTTCAATACTTAAAGGTTAGTTAAACCGTACAGGTTTCTACTCGTGATAGAGTTATGTAATGTCAACAAGCTTACCATTAGTTAGTTCTACAGTGTGTTTGGGTTCAAGGTGAGTTGGGTTTCCCCAGAATTTTGCTAAAGTCCAAGGCACGTGTTCAAACAACATCAACATCAAATAGGACATTAGCATGGTTTATCATTCGTAAAGAACGTACCCGTCAAACATTGTTGTCATCATTGTTCCCATTGTTGTTGTCACCGTTGAGCTGGGGACAGTCCCTTTTGAAGTGGGTTTCACTCCCACACTGGAAACACCCTTTTCCAGTATTTCGACGACTCTGCTGCCCCTGCTGTTGCTGCTGATTCTTTGGGAATTGAGCACGACAGTCCTTAGATGCATGACCAGCTTTTCCGCATCGTTCACACTTTCCGTCCTCACATGGACCAGAATGATGATAGTTACACTGTTCACACTTCGGGTGCCTCCCCTTGTAAGTACCCTGGTTATTGTCAGAAGGGGTCTGGATGTTGTCATTTGCACCTGACCTCTTCCGCTGCTGCTGACTGCCGCCACCACTTGAGACCTTGTTCGAGCCATCTTCCCATTTCCGCTTGCTTTCATTAGTATCAGAAGGTGAAGCAACACGAGGAGGTAACAATCCCTCTTCCACCTTCTGATCAGTCAGCTGATGTGCCATCCTAATAACCTGTTGGATGGTATTGAGGTTAGCAGCTATGACCATGCTCTTGATCTGGGGCACCAAGCCCTTGATATACAACTCAATCCTCTTGTAAGGCGGGTTGGAGTAATTTGGGCACATCGCTGCCAGTTCATGCGATCTGGTGGTGTATTTCTCAATCTCCGATCCCACCATCTTTAGATTGAGATACTCAGTTTCTAACTTCTGGATTTCGTCTCGAGGACAGTATTCCTCCTTCATCAGTTCCTTGAAGTCTGCCCAAGGTGTTGCGTTAGCCACTTCCACACCTAGCATCTGCACTTGAGAGTTCCACCAGGTTAATGCCAAGTTTTCGAGAGTAGCAGTGGCATACTTCACTCTGTCAGCTGGTGGACAGTTACACATAGCGAAGCAAGATTCCAGTTTTTCAAACCACCGCAGTAGCCAGACGGCCCCTTCAGATCCACCAAAGTTATGAGGCTTGCAGTCCATGAAGGACTTGTAGGTGCAGGCTGGAGGGTGATGCCCAGGTTGACCAGCTTGAAAAGCTGCGATGGCTTCTACTATCCTGTCATTGATAAGTGCATTCAATTCCGCTTGAGTCATGTTGATGTTTCCCCGTCCATGTCCGCGTCCAGCCATAGTGATCCTACATTCACCATAAGCTTATGAGACATAAAAGCATGTGGGCCATACGATCGTTCACACGTAGTGTAGGCGAACTGGAATAAAGAACAAACTTTAAGAGAACACTCAGTCTCGACTGGGTCTAGAATAAAAGAAAGAAAGATCAAGCGAATGAAGATAGGAATCAATCGTCTTCGTGCTCAGTTAAAATAATAGAGTCTCCATATTCAATCTCTTCGGGTTCCTTCTCTAATCTCTCTCCTCCTCCTCTAGCGGTGTAAGTGTTATCTAGAGTTATTCGCGTGTAGTACTAACGTCCTACTCGTTCAATAATTGGTTCTCGCACTGGTACTTGATGGCTAACTCCCCATCCGTGAAGCTGGTTGGGATTTTAGTCCCAATTGATACGCCACATGGCCTAGCTTTCGTCCTTCAATATCGGGTTTAGTGTTAAAGGATTATGTATCTCCTATAGCCTGTTAAGCAAGTTTACATAGCCCGAGAGCTAGTTGTGCACTTAAGCTGTGAGTGTACTAATGCAATGCTTATGCTATGATAGTTATAGACTAGACTCACCATGTAGTCCTAGTTCACTATAACCAATGGCTCTGATACCATCTGTGACACCCCGCCCCTCTCATCACCAATATTGTCCGCTTTGCCCATCCAGAGCTCACAGATTTGTTTTTGGTTGCCCAAGTGGAGACTTCCCAGGAGGTCACCCATCCTGAAATTTCTCCCACCTGAGCACGCTTAACTGTGGAATTCTCCTCTCATCCACTAACATTAAGCCCTAAAATGCGTTGGTTATTTAAGAGGCAAGACATTACTTATGAACCAAGGATCTCTCCTGGCCACGGCCAATGTGGGATTTTCTTGAGGTGTCACATTAACGGCACAGGAGTGGCTCTGATACCATCTATCACACCCTCAAATTTCCACTGCGGGGTTTATACCACGAGGCGCGTGACATACCAGGATCCCATAGCCATAAGTCATAAGAACGACTCTAAATGCCCAAACCATTTAGTTCGTTATTGAAAATCACGTTTAGTGTTTACCAAAAAGTTCAGTTAAGTTGCGGAAGCGTAAATCAGACATAACCATTTAAGTTCATGCGCAAAACAACGCGCCCAAAATAAAACCGTTGAATGCAAAGTAAAGTATAAGTTAAATAATGTTCACAACCCATGACACAATGATGCATGTCCTATCGTGCTCCGAACCTAGAGACCTGCAAAAGCATGCTATCGTGTGTCAACATAAAGTTGGTGAGTTCACAAAGTAAGGTAAGTAAAAGTGTAGGTTTCCCAAACCAAGAAACAGTAGTTAGGTTTTCCCAAACCCAAAAGTAGTAATCAACAACCAAAACCAAGAACCAAGTACCACTAGTTCAGCGTATGCCAAGGGTAGCTAACCCATTCATGATAACTAAACAAGGATATACCGAATTGCTATTTGAACGATGCACTCGCCCTGCGAGCTGGTTTTTGCCTCCCATCATTGCCTATCAACAATGATAAAATCTAAGGTCGTAGTTCACGCCCGGCTCCCAGCACGGTGTGAGGTTTGTCAAACCTAATAGCGCTATCAACTAGTAACCCGCTTGCCACCCGGCAACTCATTCGGTAAATAGTGAAGGACTTCCGTGATAGAGTGTAGTTTAGTTCATCAAGGACACAGAGTGTGAAACTAGCAAGGTCTGATAACTCCCAGAAATCAACCCATCCAAAAACCCGAGATAAAAATAGTAGTCCCAAACCTGGACTAGTACAGTAAGTAATTTGTCTCCCCGAGACGCATGCTTTTGAGAAAAAGAGTAGTGAAACTCACCTTAGGTTGCAAGCAAATAATCCAAACGTTGCTAATAAGGATGTGCTACCGAATCCCTATTATACGTATCATTAAGTGAGTACATGTGTATACACGATACACCATATAACCCGTTTGTCCAAGGCGTTTAAACGTTCAAAAGTGTGTAGGTGACACCTAGTGATTCTACATGCAATAGTAAACCCTACGGACTCGTTGGTGAATGTGTTGGTTACAATTAGTTTCTACATTCCGTATGTGTCTTAGACAAGTGTACTTCAGTTACATGTCAATTCCATACCACCCAAGACCTCAATCAATCACATAAGCACATAATACACAATCTGTGTTTTCAGGACAGATTGTGCGCCATCAAAACGAATTTATTTAAAATAGTAAGTCAGTGAGTTATCCTCCCAAATTTTTATTGAATTTTCTTTGGGATTCACTCAACGATACCTATTTTTTTTTTTTTGTCTTAAATCCAAATACAAAAATAATTAAAATTCGTCTAATTCAGCTATGTTCAGAAAACATTCCTAACAGGTCAGTTTGGTAGATAAATTCCCAAAAATTGTGTATTCATCCAAATGCGATGAATCCACTTGGAAAACTCATATTACTCCAGTATTAACCTTCTGTAAAAATTTCACAATCCAACTCTTTATAAAACTTGAGTTATGATGTTTCAAAGTTGACTCAGTTTGATACCCGAAATTCTGACCTGACCTATTTTCAATGAAAATTCCAAAAACGACTCAACCGACGTCCAAAACACTTGATTTTACCCATTATGAAAAGCTAAGACCAAGTGTGACTCAACCATGCAAAGAAAATACCAAAATCATTATGTTAAGTCCGTGTTACAGCTCCTACGAGTTCGTCTAATCATTCTGTCCAGATTTTAGTTTCGCCTAAATCATACTTTAATCGACTACCGTATGCATAAAAACAATCAACAAACATCAATCATCATTACCAAACATCCCTAATACTTATTATGATCAGATTCTACTACTAAACATGCAAAGATCACAACTTTAAAGACCAAAACAGCAATAACTTGCGCAACAAGTATCCTATGATGTTACTAATCGTTTATTATTATGTTTGATCCATTTAATCTTCAAAAACTTCATGTTTTAATGATTGTTAAAAACTTTCAGACGTGGACAAACTTTGTTACATGATTTTTATAACAAAAACACAAGATAGAAGCGTAAGGAATCAAAGATTATACCCTTGGCTCTTCGATTCGATCAACCGTGCGCCTTTGGAGCTTCCCAATTGATGATCTTGAGCCTTAGCAGGAGCTTTAGGGTTAATATTTCATGTGGGGCAGTAAGGGGGCGATTAGGGTTGAGTTTAGGGGTTGCATGGGGGTTAAGGATTCTTAAATAGGTGTGTAAGTCGGTTAAGACTCGTCAGGCTTCTTCGAGCGCTCGCTCGGACTCTGTAAGCGCCTGCTCGGACTCTGTGAGCGCCCGCTCACAGGCCCTCGGCGCGCGCGGGTGGCCCGTTTCGTCTCCTGACGTGTTTTCCTTTGACGCTTTCGTTATTTCGGACCGTAACAAGTGCAACCCCATGTGTTAAGACCCTAATCAACCTAATGGTCCACCTTTAACGATTTTTATTAAAGTATCCGATTTAAGTTCACGTAATCACATACGGTTTGCACATATTTTCACAGCGTATCACAGAAGCACGTAATTGCAATCAATCTCAATCAGTTAACTCACAATTATTAAACTTCTTTGTTCACCAACGTCCGAGGTTCACTAATCATGTATATAGTTTGGTAATTCCTCGAATTACCACTTCATGCAGTTATTACCCTATAACTGTGCGACGTGTGACTTAACTAGCTAACCCTAGTTAAGTAGAATGCATTGAATTAACTGTGCGACGTGTGACTTAACTAGCTAACCCTAGTTAAGTAGAACATGAAATTGTGGGGTATCACAGGTTGCATGTGCTAGGAACGTTCGCAGGCATCTGGTGAGTTTGCTGAGCTGTCCTGGTTATGCGTAGATAGAAGTCGTGCATACGCCCGGGTACATATCTCTTCACATGTGGACCAATGGATCAATAAACTGTGCAAGTTGGTTTGTTTTAATAGAGAGCCATCATTTGTAACGTATTATAATCTTGATTAATTATACATTCCAGATTTCTTTAAATTATATGAAGGTAATTATTAAACAATGATATTTTTTTTAAATATAGTTAATCTATGTAATTGTTCTGAATGATGGTAATTAACCAGTCACCCCCCATGCTTTATTCTTAATTTGATGAAAACAACAATAGCACTATAAGTCCATAACATTTGAAAACTATCACGATATAACCCAGTCCCTCAATCAAGACATCTCAACAATTTCAATTATTGAAAGTTTTTGGAGAGATGATTCGATGGCCCCATGTTAGAGGATATTCTCTATACAAATTGTATCCATCTTTCCATTAGGTGACGTCAATAGTTTGAAGTGTCAACAATCATTGTTAAGTCAAGTAATATGCAATGTCAACTTTTTTTTAGTGTAGAAAGATTCTAGCTTTTCTTCAGCGTCCCACTCACTAACCAGAGAAAATGCTTATGCTACAAGATATATACTTGCAACTTTTACAAGTTGTAAGAACTATATACCCTTTTGACATGTCTCATGAAGTTTGTCATCCACGATCCATGTGCCACGATTTCACACACATTGAGAAAAAAACACACGTTTGGCTGGAATCGCCACACTTACACTCACAGGTTGACTCATGCTAATTTAGTGATCACTCTACTTCCCAACTATAAATATGTCTTTTTAGTTATCGGTTTCAAATGCAAAACAAACACCTAGATTATTCATAGACCTTCTCCAACAAATTACTCCCAAGATCTTATAATATCTCAAGAAAATGTCTCTTGTTTCCATTGAAGTTGGAGGTTGGTGGTCCAAGACCTACAATGGTGTAAAACAATATGAGTATGCAACAGTCGCTAGTTTGGAAGGAACGGCAATAGAGAGAGACGGCGATGATGATGATGGGGATTACGACTATGCTCCGGCAGCATAAAGTAGCAGGACGTGTAATGTTAGGAGTCGTATATTTAACATAACATGATAATGAAATCAATTTGGCAGGGTCAGTGTGGTGGTGAGGGAAGAGAAAACTGTTTTATAAATGTTGGTTGATCTCTTTTGAGCCTGTTTTTTTTGGTACTTAATGTTGTCTAAGGCCTATATATTAAATGCACTTGGTTTTTGTCTAGTTGCAAAGGTTCGTTTGGTTCACCTCATATTTTTTTTTAACGGCAAATTTTATACCACATTATTTCCACCTAACTTTGCATTTGCAAGGATTTAAACCACAACCTCACATTTGTAAGGAGGGACACCATACCACTAGACCAAGAGGTCATGGTTCACCTAATATTTGAGCTAGATTGGTTTACATATATGCATCTTTGTTTCCATATAATAACTAACAAGAAAAGTTTAAGGGATCGACTTCTTTTAACTACAAGTGGACTACCATCTCAAACCTAAATATCATTTCTTCTATAAAAAGGAACTTAAAAGCGGTCTGTGGGAGATGGCTAGTGATGGCGTATATTATCTTTTGGATTTTATATATATATATATATATATATATATATATATATATATATCCAAACGCTACATTATTAATCAAAATTAGTTAGAGACTTGGCGTACGTGTTGGCTAGTCTTGATCATCTGAAGTTCGAAGAAAGAGACAATAATCAAAATAAGAAACTCAAATGAAAAAAATAATTGTAGAAGAATTTGAATTGTTTAAAGGTTCATAGGTTATACATTAGTTAGAATCATGTTCAACGGTTTAATTTATTTAGTTGGCTTATTAGTATACGTATTGGAATATGATTTTTTTTTTTTTATATAACAAATCAACTTTTTATGGTTGGTATAAGTATAAACCCCCAAAATGTCTTTTATGACTTTGCTTTTCACAACTTTTCAATCCCCAAAACAAGGGCACGCCCTTCTATTATAACAATCTCCGATGTTTGGATACAACAAAATTTTGCCATCTATCCCCAAACGCTCATATAGTAGTGGCGGCTGCAATGACGGTGTTTTTGTCCTTGATGTCACGGGCGTGCCACCACCATTACATCCATGTCATGGGTGGAGGGGTCGTTTTTAATTTATAAGTTAAGATACGATACAAGCTTATAATTGGAAGGTCTAGTAGCGAGATTATCTCCTTAGGACAGTTCCATCTACGATGCTATAACACGCAAAGAACCAAGTGGTGATGCAACTCTTATCTTATATGTGTTTACTCTTTGTAGTGTGCCCTTATTTCAAATTTGACCCTTACAAATACGAACTCATACGGGTAGACCATGTATTGTGGATTTGGTTATTCAGTTTTTTCACACAACCAACAACTTGGAATTCGTTCATGGTTTAATGGTTTGGCTCTAGTACTACTTGTTAAACCTTAAATAGTTGTCCCAAGTGAGATCAAATCCTCAACACACAAATACTTGGACAAACCACAAATTTTATTCCAACTAGAACGACTCGTCTTCTTTTATTAATCGACTAACGAAAAATTGGAAATCAGAAAAGTAGAAAACTAACAAACTTGTTCGCCTTCATGGTTTATACGCTACCATGATTCTAATCCTACTTACATACAAATCTGACTTATTCAAATTTTAAATAAACTAAAAGGTAAACATAAATAATAAACTAATTATTATTATTATTTTCTATGATTATTATTAGTTATCCTCTAAGACATCCCATGAGAATCACTAAGTTTTATATAAATTTGTGGACGCCCGCATAACATGGGTGTCACCCATGTTACGCCGGTGCCTCAATTTAGGATATAGATAGGCCGTATTTTTAATTAAATAAAATAAACGCAGGCGGAGGCGCCTATGACACGGATGTAACAATGGTGCAACCGCTTGCAGCATCAACCACATTAACATTATCGGCGCCATCAAGGTTACAATAATCATGGGTGTTTTGGACACGTGACACAATTTTGTTAGATCTAAACACTAGTGGTTGACATTAATACAAGGCATGGCCGTCTACATTGGAGTGACATTTCGTGGCATTGAAAAGCAAGCAGACATTTTGTGAACATTTCTTGTCAAAACGAACAGTTTGGAGATTTTCCTTTATTATAAACTAGATTATATCCCAGAATTTTTTCGGGATAGATAAATCTAAACTGATATTATAAATATGTGTTATGATTTAACATAGAAATTAATGTACTATAATATGAAAAAACAATCATTTTAATCATGTGAATAAGAGTGGAAATTGATATTAAAAAGAAGATGTATGTTTGGATGAGAAGCATAGCTAGAAACAACCATTGCAGGGTGTAATTTAGGCGGTAATCCTGAAGGTGTGACTTTTTTTGGAAATGAGTGATTTTAACCTATTCTGATCTTGATAAAAATACAATTCATAGTTTGAACACGATTAGTGACTTTTCTAGACATTATTAATGAATTACCTGAACACATTCTGTTTTTTTTTCCTGTATAAACAAAAACTGGAAAAAAATATTTTTTTTTCCATTTTTTCTATGGCACTATAGTACTTGTTAGGAATGTAATAAAACGTTCGTTAATTTGTTGTAATTTTTTTTAAAAAAGATCCTGTATATAAAAATTATCAATGTTTTAAAATTGTGGGGAAACATCAGAGAAAATAGATTTTTGGATGTAAATGGCATACTGAAGGGGGGAGGATAAACTATTTGAGTGTCATATAGTATTTCATGTTTTGGAATGTTTATATATATATATATATATATATATATATATATATATATATATATATGGTAGGGTTTCTATAGGAATATTGTTTTGTGTGAGAAGTGTAAGAAGGATTAAGAATTGAAATGTAAGCATCATGTTTTTTTATTTTGGAATGATGTATTGGGTTGTTTTAGCTTGAAAAAATAGCTAACACAACAATATACAAAAATTTAAAACACAATCCAATGTATTATAGTCATTAAATTTAAATTACAGATAAAACACCCTAGTAATTATTTAAAACACTCTGCTTAAAACACCCTAGTAATTATTTAAAACACTATGCTTAAAATACATTGTTTTCGGTTATTAATTTGTTATGTTTGGTATTTTTCTAAGCCAAACAATCCAAAACATCTTGAATACGTCAAAAAAATATGCATACATATCAATTTTTAATCCTTTCTACACTTCTCACACAAACCAATATTCCTACAGGATCCTCTACCTGGTAGGGTTCTTGTGGGAATATTGTTTTGTGTGAGAAGTGTAGAAAGGATTAAGGATTATATATATATATATATATATATATATATATATATATATATATATATATATATATAGGGAAAGTATAAATTGAAAACCCACTCGAGTTAAGAAAACTCTGAAAACCCATCAAAAAACCATCTAAAAAAGTTTTTTTTTTTTTTTTTGAAAAAAATACACAAGGTAACATACATGTTTTTAAGCGTTTCGGGCCAAAAAATAAAAAAAGCGCCGAACGAATATTTAAAAAAAAATAAACAACGCAAACTTTGTAAAAGCGATGTTAACATATGTTAAAAAGCAGAAACATATGTTAACAGCGCTGTAACATATGTTAAAAAGCAGAAAACATATGTTAACAGCGCTGTTACAAAGTTTGCGTTGTTTATTTTTTTTAAAAAATATTCGTTCGGCGCTTTTTTTATTTTTTTGGCCCAAAACGCTTAAAAACATGTATGTTACCTTGTGTATTTTTTTCAAAAAAAAAAAAACTTTTTTAGATGGTTTTTTGGCGGGTTTTCAGAGTTTTCTTAACTCGAGTGGGTTTTCAAAATACCCACCCTATATATATATATATATATATATATATATATATATATATATATAGGATGTGGATAATATGAAAACCCTATCTTTTGGAAAAACCTTGCAAACTCTATTGTGACCATTGATCAATGGTTCATAATTAATTTGTATATAATATTCAAAAGCAAGTGGGTCACTATAATAAAAAATAGGAATAAGGGCATTAAGGTAATCTTACTTTATGGCACTTTTTTCTGAATCCTAGGTTTAAAAAGATTGATTTGACACTTGTCAAGTCACCTCTCTCCTACTTTATGACACTTTTTCTAGCACCAAAATTAATGTACGGTTAGTGTTGGGAAACAAAATTCTGACTTTTGTGTGAGACATCACTAACATGTGTTAACAGGCATATACCAAAAGAACACATAAAATGTGTATTTATTTAAGAATTGATAAAAAATTCTGACCTCGTGTGAGACATCGCTAACATGTGTTACCAGGCATATACTAAAAGAACATATTAAAAGAACACATAAAATGTGTATTTATTTAAGAAATGATAAAAACGATCATAACAATCAACACTAAAACATATCAAAAACCGTTTAATACAAACATAATTATTTGTGAATTTTCAAAAAAACTATCATAACAATATAGTAAAAATCTAGCTATGCTTCGTTCTTGATCCTCATCATCATCTTTAACTCAAAACATCTCTTCACCTAAAAAAAAGTAAACACGTGTTAGCTGGGCTCTACAAAACACATAATGGGACATCAATGACATGTGTTAGTGTATTCTAAAACATATGTTTTACTGAAATAACGTATGTCATACAAACCGTAACACATGTTAGTTGGGTATATACAAACATGTGTTAACATCACTAACATGTGAAAGGGCGTATACTTACATATGTTTTATGAAATAATGTATGTCATATGAACCTAAAAAGAATAAACCCTTTTTCAGTTTTCATAAACATGTGTTAGTTGGGTATATACTAACATGTGTTAACATCACTAACATGTGATAGGGCGTATACTAACATATCTTTCCTGAAATAATGTATGCTATATGAACCCTAACACCTGTTAGTTAGGCATATACTAGCATGTGTTAGCATCACTAACATGTGTATAAAAAATATCACGTACCACAACCACATCACTTACCACAGCCGCATCACTAACACGTGTATAAAAACACATGTTAGTTGGGATCCTAAAATATATAATCAAAAAAATTTAATCACATGTGATCTATCAACCTCATATCCCCCATCCAATAACAATCTAACATAAACAAAATAGTAATAAAAAAAATAAAAAAGGTTAACATAAGTTTTTTTTCATTCAAACATTTGATCAAACACTTGGTGTGCAACCAAAAACTATCCCCAAAAAATATGTGTTAGGGCGTATACTAACATATGTTTTACTGAAAAAAACCTATGTCATATGAACCCTAACACATGTTAGTTGGTCTCTTTCAAACAATTAACTCTAAACAAAAAAAGTAAACTAGCATACATTAAAAGGAAAAAATTCAACAATAAGTTATTTTTCAGTGGAATAAAATTAATAAAGCAAAAGACTTGTTTTATATTTAATGAAACTTGATAATGTAATAAAAAGCAAAAGACATTAATTATACACCTTTTGTTTTTGTAAGTTACGATTTGAATGTGTAGGATTTTGATGTATTTAAAACTAATTTATTATTCTTTTAACGAAATAATAATAATAAATGTAACATGTTCACATGTTTTTTTAGCTCTACTCATCTGCTACATTATTTTCCCATTAGCCTGGATCATATGATCATATTAAAACAATAATAAAATATAAATCTAGAGAAATAGAATATTTTTCCTAAAAAGAAAAATGTACATAACTTAAACCGATTAAATGGAATTTAGCTTTAAAACTCAAAAGGGTAATTTGGACAAACGTAATAACAAGCTCAAAAGGTAATTATAACACTGACAGTTTCATAACAAACTCTTTTGATTTCAAACCACATGTTTTGAAGATGAAATTAAAAGAGAACTTACAGAAGCTCTCCATGCTCATCCTCTGCTCCACCAGGGGGACTCCTTCTCATCTTCTGTTCCATCAAGGTCAGTCATTTTCACCAATACCATCTACCTCGCGTCACGAAACTGTAATACTCATGAGATCTATACAGAATACGACGGCGGCATTGACTTTTGGTGGTCGTCTCCGGCTGGAGGTTAAGATCTGAACCAGTCTTGGATCAAAACAGATCATGGATGGTGGATCCAGGTTATCGTCCGGTTGCTTTGTTTTCTTGAACGAGTCTGTTCATCGTCCTGTTCATTTGGAAGAAGAGCCATAAAGCTAAAAGAAAAAAAACAGCCATAAAAAGATAAGAGATAAAGGTAAGAGATGAAGATGGAGGGTTACAGAGAGAAAGGTCTTGGTTCTGAAGAGAGAGATGAGAAAGAGGAATGTTGGTTTAGAAGAGAGAGAGAGAGAGAGAGAGAGAGTTTCTTTATATAGGAGGCGGGATAATTCAAAAATTGAAAAAAAGGGGGAAAGATAAAATGACAATTGTATCCTTTGTAATATAATATTGAGAGAGGTTGGCTTAGATGATGTGGCACAACATGAACCCAGATTTGGGTACTTTACTAGAGTTTTCCATTTGGGAAGGTTTTTTCCTTATACTTCCACTATATATATATATATATATATATATATATATATATATATATATATATATATATATGGGAATTCTAAATAGAAAACCACCTTTAGTTTAGAAAACCAACTAAACCCCATCTTGTGGTCATTATGCTTCCACGTCTACCATCCTAAAGATTGATAAAATGGCAATATAGACATTACACCCCCTCTCTTTTCTCTAGATTGATAAAAGCGCAATATAGACATTACACCCCCTCTATTTTTTTTATTCAATCCAGTTATTTACATCACAAATTATTTTCGTCTAAGCTCGTCCCAAATATTTCTGATGCAAACCCGGATCTCAATATAATAGGACACATATCCATTGACAAAAAAATTGTCACACAACCATCACAACTTAATAATTTATATATTGCCAATCGGTTAAAAATTAAGGGATAATGTCAAGTCCAAGAATCGATAATAAGAACAAGAACACGAATACGAATGTGAATGGAATAACTCTCCAAATATTAATCAGGAAATATAACTCAAAAAACTGATTACAGACTCTTAAACCATAACTCGATTTCTCTTCTCTCTTAGTGCCTAAGTTAAACTTGCTAGACAAGACATTACCAAATATAATTATAACATAATTAGGAAACTTAATCAATTATGACCAACTTGTCAGTATTGATCCCCCAAGTTCACCAACATGTGACTTGAAGTCCATAAATTACCAAAAATCACCCCCGTAATTTCGGACTCAAAATTGGTGAGTCTTTAACTCTAAACATGTCTTAAACTTGATTCTCTCGAGGCTCTTCATGATCTCTTTCAGTGTTCTTTGGGCTCCACTTAGCTTGTTTAAACACATGCTTCATCCAATTAATACTTGTCCTTCCTTGGGCTTTAATCCCTTGCTTAACACATCCTTTGAGTTCTTGAACATTCCTCTTTGGACTTTGAATTTTGGGTTTCACCATTGAACTTGGATCTTTGAGAAGATTATGACTCATACTTGGTGTCTCATCTTTCAGCTCAACTCTTTGTAGATCCCCACCCGCAAAATTCTTCATTCCAATCATGCTAACTTGTGTATCGGGACTTGCTATCTTGAGGTTGATCTTGTATAAATGGTTCTTGGTCCATGTCACTTTCATCATAAGCTTACCAGTATCATCATGAATGGTTAGCAAATCACGTTTCATGTGAACGTCACATCCACCTTCCGTTGCTTGACCAAGACTTATGATAATGCTTTGTAGACCCAGTATGTAGTAAACATCGGTCAACAGGCGCTTCTCCCCTGTTTTCCCTACAAGTAATACCGATCCCTTTCCTCGTATATCAATACAAGATCCATTTTCGAATTTCACCTTTCCTGTGACACGTTCATTTAGTTCAAAGAAGTAAGCTTTATTGCCTGTCATGTGATTCGATGCTTCGTTATCGAGATTCCAAGTGTCTTTCTTCGTCGGCTCGATCTCCAAATTCCTAGGAATCATCCATTCTTCATTAAGAAAAATCGTCTCTTCATCACACCTCATCATAAATAAAGATGGATCCAAATCATCGGTTTTAGCAAAGTTAGCTTATTCCTGTTTCTTCAAACGATATGGACACCCTGATGCAAAGTGGCCGAATTCGTCACAACGGTAATACTGAACATGTGATCTATCCTTCTTCATCTTTTGGCAATCATTGGTTCTCCTTTTACCCATCTATTTTGGCCGGTGATCTTGACCATCTCGGCTTTGACTTCCATCTTGGTCCTCATCATCCCGGACTTCACCTCTACCTCGGTCCCTTCCTTTCCCTTTATACGATTTAGGGTTCACACTATTACGTGAGGACTCGGTTTTATTGAACATTAGATTACCTTGGTTGTTCTCTTGAGTCTCCTCATCTTTTATGTGTTCTTCATATGCTTTTAATCGTCCTACCACATCATCAAAAGTAATCATTTTCAAATCAAAAACTTGTTCGATCAAAGCAACCATGTGAATGAACTTCCTCGGTAGTCCATTTAGAAACTTTTTCACGAGTTTGGATTCATCAATCATAGAACGCAATGAAGCCGATTTTGATGCCAAACCAGATAATAAACTTGCAAACTCATCAACTGAACTATGATCTTTCATCTTCAAGTTTTCAAAATCTGACATCAATTTCTGTAACCGTGTTTCTCTATCCCGATCAGCCCCGAGATTACGGATCTTTAGCGCATCCTACATCTCCTTTGTCGTATTCAGATTACCAACTTGTAAAATCTGATCTTCAGGTGTAGCCTGAAACAACAACGTTATCGCCTTGCTGTTTTTCTTCGCATCCAAAGCAGTTCCTGGTTCAATTTGATCCCAAACTCCATACACACTAAAATTCGTCTTTGACAACATGGGAAATATGAGACTAGCTGAGTTGTTCATCTTGACAGGAACAATTTGTTTATCACCATCCGCTATCTTACCTCGTCTCTTGTAAGTTAACAATGTAGAACCCCTTGCCCGTGTTCGTTGAAACAGCTACAAATGGATTAGTCCCAAACCATTTTCTAGAACAAAACCCATTTACTAATAAATATGTTCACAAATCTCTTCGTGAAAACCCAAATAAGAATAAACCAATTAAGAAAAACACAAACTTAATTCTTTTTTGTAGTATCGACACCAAAAACCAAACTCAACTTTGTTTAATAAATAAGAAACGCGCCTTTGTAAAAAGTTTCTTTTGAGTTTCGAGACACTTCAAGAAAAGTCAACCTAACCTTGTTAGTCTTCCTTAGAATTTTAAGTCTGCCACAAAAAAAATATCTAATCACGAGAACCCTTTTTGTCCACTTTCTTTAATCGCAAGACAAAAAAGATGGAACAACAGTGATCACATGTCACACCCTCAAATTCCACGTGCGGTGTTTTACCGCGAGACACGTGACACACCAGGATCCAAGTCAACGGTCATAATAAACGACAACTAAATGCAAACATATGTAAACCAAAACCATAAGTTTAATATTAAACCAACAGCGGATGCTTTAGAAATCTTGTTTACAGCCCATCAAAGTAAATGAAGTCTGAAAATTATTTAAAGACATGCGACTAGTGTAGATGCATATTGTGCGACTAATGCTTTGGATTGCATTTAACACATGTTTTTGTTATCAGTCGTTTGGTCGAAGGTGATATTCCATGGTCGAATGTGGTTTCTGAACGGTCGAAGGAAGCTTAAAGGGTCGAAGGAGAACAGGAGGTCGAAGGTAGTTTAGATTTTAATGTATAGCTTGGTTCGACCACTATGTTTGGTCGAACCTGCACATTCGACCAACCTAAATGGGCGAATGTGCAGGCCTATATAAGGTTAAGTTGATTTTTGCAATGTAACTTTTGACATTTTCTTTTCCCTCCAGTTTGTGTTCTCCCTAGGGTTTTGTGTCAAGTCTGTACACGTCATTTGACCATTATAAACATCTTTTTAACGTGTAATTGAATGTGTTATTGAATGAAATGAAAGCTTTAATGATGATTTCTGTGTTTTGTTGATATTATTATCATTTTGTAACTGATTCAGGGATTTTGCACCTGAATTAGTAGACTTGTTTGATCAAACCAATAGTTTTTGTTAAATCGATCCTTCTACAAAGTGGTATCAGAGCCATATGGATCAAACAACTACAATTTGATAATATTACAGCTGATTTGGACCCTATTTTGATCAAAACTTTCTGTTTTTCATTGATAAAGTAATTTTGGTGATAAATTGATTGATTAGAACTTGTTTTCATGGATAAAACTCATAATTCTCTTTGTAATCATCAAATTTCATCAACTTTTGAAAAATTTGATCAAAATTAACTGATTTTCAAAGAATAACCGTTTTTGAATCATGCAGGGTTGAACCTAGGGAGACTGGTCGAAAGAGTGTTTTATTTGGTCGAACCAAGGTTTATTTGGTCGAACGTGTGTGTTAGTTGGTCGAATCTAGAGTTTATCAGAGTTTATTTGTTCATTCGATCATATTAGGTTCATTCGACCAAACGGGTGGTCGAAAGTGGGTGTAAACGGTCGAAAGTGATTTGAGTTGGTTATTTTCTACATTCGAACCTTGACAAACGATCGAACGTGAACTATTTTGTACATTCGACCACACGATCATACCAAAGGGTCGAACGTAGAATCTGTTATAAAATTTTTCTAATCTTTTCGTGTTTAATCATTTTCAGATTGATATGTGGAACTTTCCTACTACACCACGACCTAACACGACACCACAACAACAGACAACCATGGATCCTTGGTCGGTGGCTGCTCAAAAGTCTAGTCAACCATCGCAACCAATTAACTACATGGCGATGACTAGTACTATTCCTCAACATGTTGCACAACCACAACCACAACGATGGCTGATTACTGGGGAGTAGCAGCAGCAGCAGTACACTCTCAGACTACAAATGCTATTTCAACTCTTATTCAAGACTTGTCTTCGGGGAGTGGAAGCCGTCCACCAAAGCTTATGGAGATGTTCGATTACAACACATGGAAGACCAAATTCAAGATACATCTTGAGGGAATGGGTTTAGAGGGAACGGAAGCATGGCAGATGATTGCGAAGGGTTATGTTGCTCCGATCTTGGAGAACACGGGTGAGCCAATTCCGTTGGAGAATCTTGCAGATGATGAAAAGAAGAAATTTGGTATTGAGAAGAAGGCGTTCTCTCAACTGTCCCAGGCCATCAATACTGATCTGTTACATCAGTTTGGGTCTTGCACAACATCTAAACAGTTGTGGGACATGTTAAAGAATAGGCATGATGGAAATGAGAAGACGAGGAAGTTGAGGATGGAGGACTTCGAAAAGAGTTTGAGAACTTCAGCTACATGGGGAACGAGACGCTGAAGGAGTTGGTTCCAAGGTATTGTCTTTTAACTCTAACTACCAAAACCGTCAAACCCAAAATCAGGTATCTTACCAAATTCCAAATATTTCAAGCTTTCAACCACAAAATAACTACCAAAACCGCCAAAATATCCCACAAAATAACACTGTTAGACAAAACACAAAACCAAAACCAAAACCAAACACCACAAAATTCAAACCAAACAATCATTCCTATTTCTACACCAAACACACAAACTCAAACAGATAATCAAAACCAAGCTTTGGTGATACAGAAAGTCGAAGGGTTTGATTGGACAGGGATGCAGTTAGGTGTTGAGGAGATTACAACTAGGAATGTGGCGTGTGTTGCACAGCAGATGAATTTGGATGAGCCGGTAGAGGTTGAAGAGGAATTAGTGACTGAAAAGATATCTGAGGTGAGAATCGAGGAGTTGAATATAGAGAGTGATGATTGTGGAGAGAAGAAATCTGGGTTGATTCTTGATTCGGTTTTTGATATGCCAGAGCAGTATGATTCAGCTTATTCTTTTGACGAGAGTGAGTCTGATTCTGAATCTAGTGTTCCCTCCAGTTTGTGTTCTCCCTAGGGTTTTGTGTCAAATCTGTACACGTCATTTAACCATTATAAACATCTTTTTAACGTGTAATTGAATGTGTTATTGAATGAAATGAAAGCTATAATGATGATTTCTGTGTTTTGTTGATATTATTATCATTTTGTAACTGATTCAGGGATTCTGCACCTGAATTAGTAGACTTGTTTGATCAAACCAATAGTTTTTGTTAAATCGATCCTTCTACAACTAGAACCCTAGATGCCATGTGAGACTCTATGCGCCTAAACTCGATGCTGCTACCTTAGCGACCTGAGAAAACATACCAAAAATATGTCAACATATAATGCTGGTGAGTCCACAGGTTTTAAGTTCACAAAGCGTTTTCATGCGTTGAAAGTTTCATCACAAAATACCATGTTATGAAATGCATTCAAGTAAACAACAAGCGTTTCCTTACTACTACGATCGTGTTGCTGAAACCATTACTGACAAGCGTTGCATGTGTTGTTGCCCATGTTTGAGTTGCCAAAAGTTAGAGACAATATGCACTCGCCCGGCTCCCAGCCGACGGGTGGGATTTGTCAGGCTCAATAGATCTATCCACATTTCCCCATTATGTATACCCACATATTAATGGTTTCCCCCAGGGACTTACGTGTTGCATCGTATAGTAAATAAAAGACAAACAATGTATCATAAGCGTTGTGTGTACATAACATAAACGTTGTATTGTTAAAACGTGTGGCATGTTTCTCCCCCAAGAGAAAAGTGTATAAAAGAGGGCCGTGAAACTCACCTTAGATTGCGCTCCTCTTAAAAATCACAGAGAATGCAAATGACAGTCCTTAGTATCCGCAACCTATCATTAAATGTATATGAGTACTCGAACTATTGACCCGCAGGTCAACTAGTCCCCAAGTGTCCAGACCATAACCATTATACGTTTGAAAACCTGTTTGACTGAAGACCAGACCATACAATACAAGACCCGACATCCCATTGGTGATCCGACATCCCACGTGTTAGCCAAGAACAAGAGATCAAGTAATCATACGCAACTATGCACTTAATACGCATAAAAGTTCACCAAGTCTAGCATACAGTTCTATTAACGCATAAACGAGTCCGAACACGTGTTATCAGGTTATTACACATGTCACGGGGTTCCTAACATGTTCCTAGGTGTCCAACCATGTTTCGGGATGTCAAAATATACTTCTAGTAGCAAAACACGCGATTAGGAATCAATTAAGCATTTAGGAAAGTCAACATGCAATTAGGAAAGTGAAACAGGCAATTAGGAGTTGTAATCGCATGATGTGTATGTGAGTAGGGGCTAATCGCCCATCTTTATAGGCGATTAGGGACTAATCGCCTATCATATAGGCGATTAGGCCTATCCTAATCGCCTCCTGCAGCATCAAGCCCTATTTCGCGTGTTTAACCTTCCAATCGGATCCGAAACATGTACAAACACCCAACATCAAACCCAAATCACTAAACAACCCATCCCAAGTAAAAAATCCCCAATGTATCATCAATCTAATAGCCCTAATTGCAAACATTTCCCAAAATGGCAATATTATCATGAAAACATCACATCAACATGCAAAACTTACCCTAAACGACAATTATTCAGATTTCATCCCATAACAACGTTATACAACAACATCCTACCGATTCTACATGCTCCTAGAACAAACCCTAACCTCATACAATCAACAAAACACATCATATCATCCTTAATCCTTCTAAATCATTCAAACGGGACAAAACGCCTATTATCATCAATACACAACCATGAACCTCCAAACTCATAAACAAACATGCTAATAACCTTTTTATATCAGAAATACATTAAACACACAAGAATCCTCATGTTTTAACCATAAAAACCCTATCTTGCATGAATACGCCACATAGAACACATGATGAAAGATTAGACTTGTTTAACAACGGATTTTAATGGTTTTCAAAGACACAAACATTATAAAACCAGGTCTGGACCTTTAGGGATCAATATAATAACATAACAAAGGTTTAGGATGAATAACACACCTTAGGTTTTGCTAAAGGATGATGTGTAAGGCTTGAGAGGATGGATTTCAAGGCATATACGTTTTCCAGAGGTTGGTTATGGTGTGGGGTAGCTTTGGGGCGAGTTAGGGTTTCACAAATGATGTTTTAGAACGTAAGGGTGGTATTTATAGGCGTTTCTAGTCGTTCAGCACATTATAGGCGAGTAGGATATGTTATAGGCGATTAGGGCCTCTAATCGCCAATAATCTCATGTGATTAGGGCCAAATCGCTAGTCCTAATCGCCTACATACCTATGTAATCGCCTACAACATGCATTTTTGGGTTTTTGGCGCGTTAAACACTATTTTAACACATATAAGCACATATTCATATACCGACAAGTCATATAATGATTACAAACATATAATGCACGATAACTAACACGTTCACCTTCGTTCACCAATTCCCGGGACTCGAGACTTGCGTGTGTGCATTAACCCGGCGATTCTACAAATCACCAATCCTTGTATACATGGTTATGGACCGACTCCCAATGATCCCGTGGATCATTGTAATGACTCCCAATGATTCCCCGAACCATCATGATGACTCAACCGACCCAGTTAAGTATGTAATATGCATGACTCGCTAAGGTAGACTTACTATAGTTTGATGAAAGCTATTAACCGGAGTTTGTTGGGTGTCACATCACATTCAGAATAATAAACGGCAAACACCAACCAACGAACGTCAAAATCAAGAACCGATCTTCTGATTCACTTTGATCAGCCGGATCAGAAACCAACTTGTTTCTAAGTTGCCACCGTACAAAACAACCTAATCCTTGACCACTGCCATAACCGTACAGCGTCGATGCCTCCGACGAACCTGTACTGCCGATCTAGAGTGGTCGTTTGGTTCGACAATTAAACTTGGCTCTGATACCAATTCAAGTCCAAGAATGGATAATATGAATTTGAATGTAAATGGATTAACTCTAAAATATATTAATCAGAAAATATAACTCAAAAAACTGATTACAAAATCTTAAACCATAACTCGGTTTCTCTTCTCTCTTGTTGATAATGTCTAACCCAACTTGGTTTATATAGACTTACTCAATTTTGCTAGTCAAGACATTACTAAATATAATTATAACATAATTAAAAAACTTAATCAACTATAACCTACTAGTCAATATTGATCCTCTAAATTCACCAACTTGAGATTTGAAGTCCATAAATTACCAACACAATGCAAAATGTATCCTGTCACAAATAATGTCCAAAACAATTTCAACAAACTTTATATATGTTCGCCAACTAAATAAGAGAGAAAAAGAATTAAAATAAACTTTTCCAAAGCAGTGTTCCTAACTATTGTCATGGATTAAAAAGATGAATGTTTTAGGGGTAGGGGTGCAAACGAGCCGAGCGGCTCGCAAGCTACTTGAGATCGGTTCGGTAAAAAGCTCGAACGAGTCGAGTCTTATCGAGCTCGAGCCTCGAATGTAAAGCTCGGTTGGGCTCGTCGAGCCTTATCGAGCTTTGCTTATTTATGTCAATTAATACTATATAGCCCAATTTTATTGCAACCCATGAATTAACTAAACTACTTTGGGCCTTAGGCTTTTTAATTGTCCAAAACGAGCTCATTAATGGTCCAATACGAGTCCTTAATAGACCAAAACGAGCTCCTTAATGGTCTAAAACGAGCTTGAGCCGAGCTTGGGCTCGTTTAAACTCTTGCCACATACACTTTGATCGAGCTTTCGAGCCGAGCTCGAGTTCTTAAATATACTATCGAGCCGAGCTCGAGCCCAAAATACAAGGCTCAAATCGAGCTCGAGCTCGAGCTTCTGAAAATTGTAACGACCCTAGCTCGATAATGCAAGGCTCGAGCTCGGCTCGGCTCGTTTGCACCCTCAAAGGACATGCTATACATCAATAGCTAGTTGTGCCTTTTTAGTCAAGCCAATTCAGTGTCGAATAACATATCGCCAAATAGACACCCATCATTTAGAATTCCACATTCTCACTTGTGCCTGAACATGGCTAGAATGAGTTTATCCAGATGTCTTCCACAATCATATGTTCAGTTTAATAATATCATCTGATCTGATATAAGCTTTTTTGTTACTGTATAGAAAGATTCGAACATTTCTTTTCTCATGACCCACCCACTAGTTCAGAGGAAATGCTTATGCTACAACATACATACCCTGTTGACAACTAAAACGACATTTGTCAGCCATGATTTGTGTGCCGCCATGTCACTTACATTCCAAAAAAGCACACGCCTCGCTGAAATCACCACACTTATACCCGTGGGTAGACTTGTGTAAAAGTAGTGTCCACTTATGAACATTTTCTTAACTATAAATATGGCATTTTAGTTATGGGATTCATATGCAAAACTAACACTTTGGTTCATCATAGCCTTCCTCAAAGAACCCATCAACCGTCGTATAATTTTCTTCTCCAAAATCTTATTAGAGCTCAAGAAAATGTCTCTTGTTCCCATTGAAGTTGAAGGAAGGCGGTGCAAGACCTATACCGGTCAACAATGTCACTATGAGTATGAAACAATTTCATTAGAGACTGATGGGGATGATGACGATGGAGATTACGACTACGCTCCTGCAGCATAGCAAGTGGTAGTGCATGGGAATGTTAGTAGCAGTAATTAACATAACATGATATAATGAAATTAATTAGAAAGGTCTGTGAACGAGAGTTCTGTTTGATCTAATTTCTTGTATGATACTTTAGGTACTCAATATTGTTTAGTTTTTTTTTTTTTTTTTGGAAGGCCTCAATATTGTTTAGTTAGGTTTCCTATATATAAGATTCAGTTGGATTTATCACCAGATATTTTGTGTTAATTTGTGTCCAAGAGATACATATCTATATATACATAAGCATATTTTTGTCAGTAAATTGCATTTCTGCATTACATGTTAATTAACTAGTAATAGCATGTTAGAAAGAACAAAAATCTGTAGGTTAGCATTTGGTGTATTTGGCAAGCGCGGAACAAGAAACTCTTTGAAGATAGAGATTCGTCGGTTCGAGAAGTGATGGCTTCGATAAAGTCTTTTTCGTTTTTATGGTTAAAAAGTCGGTCTTTGTATTCGTCTTTGATTTGGAAGAACTGGGCTAGATACCCCCTTTATATGTTGTAGTTTTTGTTGTGGTGGTCCTCGTTTTGTGGGCGCGCCCGCGTTTTTAATGATAGTTGCCTTTCAAAAAAACAAAAATATGTAGGGATGTAATAAATGTACTAGTATTTTGGGTAATGATCTAGTTCCCTAGCATGGCTACTAGTCTTATACTTGTTGGTTTGGATTAAACAAATGCACTAACAATACACACTTGAAAGATAGATTTTTTTTTAATTGATACTCAATAGCTACTTGTATTGATAATACAAACAAAAGGAAATAAGCCGAACACACAAATTTTGTTCCAACTAAGATTTAATCATAATTGAATACAAATGCAGACTTATTCGAATTTTAAAAAACTACAAGATAAACATAAACTTAATTAACAAACTAATGATTAATATGTTCCTCCAAGTCACCCCATGAGAATTACCAAACCTCCCTTATGAACAAGTGTTTTAAAGTTTTACTAGCGTGGAGCCCGCGTGTTGCGGCGGAGTTGACAATACGCAACAGAAAGACAAAATGGTTTAGACAATCAGGTAGTCAATAAAGTGAGGATGTCATAGAAGATCGTCGTTGTCACGCCTCGATTTTTCCACATCGGTTGTGACGTTTGGTACATTTGCTACGAGACGGAAAGATGCATCTAAGACTCTTATTTCCTGAACGCCATTTCTAATTCTCTAGGATCCCCAATCCCAAGACGTCGCCTACTCCAACCGGGCCGTTACCAAAGTTTAAACCTGAAAGGCATGCTTAAAAAGTCAACATAAAGCTGGTGAGTTCATAAGTTTTACAAAAACGTTTCCATATGTTTTGAAAGATCAATCCCGTCAATACTATGTCACATGTACGTTAGCTAGACGTATGCACTGATACTACTACGATTGGAAAACAATTATTTAACACGAATACATGAATACACCTGCCCGAATATATGAATACGTAGGTCGAGACAATATGCACTCGTCCGACCTCCAGTCGACTTGAGTGGGGTAGGTCACGCCCAATAGATCTATCCACATTTCCCTCGTTGTGCTACCCCGCACATTCATGGTTTTTCCAGGACTTAAACTAATCGTATAGTAACCAAAAGATGACCATAGTATGACATAATTCTAATGAATACAAATAGGTGGCATGTTTCTCCCCCGAAAGTAAAATCAGTAAAAGTGGGGCTAAACTCACACGCCCCTCCCGTTTTCCCTTTTATTCATGTGGACCTTATAAAAGCGTCTGTAACTTCAAACATTTTCTCAAAACTTGTTACGCTTTAAGTTCATCGATTTTTATAAAAGAAGCATGTCTTCCCCCTGAAAACATTTACAAAAACGGTAAAAAGTGGGGTCATGAACTCAACTTAATTTCCCTGCTTATCAAGTAATTAAAGTCCAAAGCCTTGACCGACTTCCTCGTGCCCTAATTACCAACAACGGACACCTTAACAGTCTATCTCACATAAGCCTAGCTTATTAACCGGTTAAAAGATAGTTTATTCAACGAACCGATCATGACTCATGTGTGTACCAACACGAGTCTTGATACGTTTCAACTCGACGAACCGATCATGACTCATCTTAATTCACAACTACATACAACGTAGTACCCAAGTTGCACACTTGTCACTATTCGTGTGTAAACCTTGGTAGACTAATACCCCGAAACGTATAACTATCCTGAGCCGAAGATCGTCTCGTAATCCGGATAAATGTGTCTTTCTAGTATTTTTACTGTTGATGCACTTTCTGTGGACGTCACTGTCGAATAGACTAGGGTTGAGTTTTATATTGTATTACATGACATTGTGGTGATCCATAAAGGCATTTTATGGATCTTATGTTGTTGGACTATAAATAGCAATCTCATGTGTTGGTTTTATTTTAAGATTTTGAGTTTTTGCTTTGAATGCTCTCAAGGGGGAGGTCATGCCCGACCTCCCCCGGCCCCGAGATAGATGTTTATCCTACTGATGACAGTGTCTGTAACCGTTTCTGATGCAATACGAATCTGTGATGACTTTGTTATCGTACATTTCTGTCTCGTCTCGAATCTTCCGTCTGAAACCGAGTTGTTTTCGCATAATCGATCCATGAATCCGGTTTTTTAACCGGATTGTCAACTGGTATGAGAGCCGTGGTACCGATTTGAACGATCTAACAGTCGTTTGAATCAATCACAGCTCGATTTCATGATTTCAAACGTTAAAAATCAGTTTTTGATTGAAAGGTTGAAACCCTAGAAACCCTAGATTCTTAATTGAACCCAAAATCATGTGATTTTTCCATGTTTCTGTTAATTCGAGGGTAAGGTTTTCATTTCTGCACCTTTCTGTACAAGTTTCATCATCAAATTCAAACAATCAGATTGTTTATGGGCTGATTTGCAGAAAATATTGAAGAAGAACATGTTTTTCTGCAAAAGGTCGAATGTGCGGTAGATTCAACCTTACGAGAGGTCGAACATGGGTTGTAAACAGTCGAATGTAGGATTTATAGGTCGAATATGCTAATTTGTGTTGATAACAGAGGTCGGACCTGCAAGTTTTCCACATTCGACCTCACGACAGGTCGAACGTGGAATCTCAGTTTTAGTCAGGCTTAAACAAACTTGGTTCGACCCAATCAATGTACCTTCGACCTTACAAAAAGGGTCGAATGTAGCTTTATTTCCACATTCGAACCCTCGAGATAGAGAATGAAAAATTGGTATTTTAAGAGGTAAAAAATTTCGAATGGCAATTTTTGACGATTTTTGGGAGAATGGTGATGATGTCTACATAAATTGTTGAAGAAATGATGATGATGAAACGTTTTATTGTGGGGTAGTCATGAGAATCAACAGTATGATAATCAGATTCAAATGACTATTATGGGCCAGAAAAATCAGATATATTTTTATTCCGCAAGATGAGAACAGTCAACCCAGTTCTAGTGAGATTGTAGGGATTTGTTCAAACAAAGTTGTTATTTACAAGCATATCAAGACTGAGATCTCAATGTTCCGAAAGTAATGAGGGATCCTAGTAGGAGTCATGTGGCACGTAGATTTAATGAAAGTTTCAAGATTACAGTCCTGAAGAATTTCAAAAGCTAATGGTGGTTGTTGGTAGGCCCCGTCGAAAACTTTAGTCTCTGAAGCATTTCAAGTCCTCAATGGTACCGGTAGTTCCCGCTGAAAACTTCTGATTGCTTGATCCACTCGTCTACGGCTTGTATTCTGTCGAACAGATGAAGTTACTCAAGAACATGTTGATTTATCATTATCTTACGGGATCTCAGAGAAACTTTGATGAAGCTGCATCAGTCAAGGGGGAGATTGTTGATGAAATACTGATACTTCAACAATACTAATTGCAGATGCAAGAGATTTGTGGATTCGCCAGCAACGTCCAAGGGGGAGATTGTTGATGCACTTTCTGTGGATGTCACTGTCGAATAGACTAGACCAAAAACAAGCAAGGGATGGAATACCACAAAGAGAAAGTGTACCTAATAAAAAAGAATTTTTAGTTATTTTTGAGTTTTATATTGTATTACATGAGATTGTGGTGATCCATAAGAGCATTTTATGGATCTAATGCATTTGTTAATATAGACCAAACCATAAAGTCTTGGTTCGACCTCTTGAAAGGGCGAACCTGTAGGTTCGACCTCCTCATAGGGGCGAAGGTGACTTATGTTGTTGGACTATAAATAGCAATCTCATGTGTTGGTTTTATTTTAAGATTTTGAGTTTGTGCTTTGAATGCTCTCAAGGGGGAGGTCATGCCCGACCTCCCCGGGCCTCGAGATAGATGTTTATCCTACTGATGACAGTGTCAGTAACCGTTTCTGATGCAATACGAATCTGTGATCACTTTGTTATCGTATATTTCTGTCTCGTCTCGAATCTTCCGTCTGAAACCGAGTTGTTTTCACATAATGTGACATCCGTCACCCTCGTCTTTCATCTAGTTGACAAAAATAGCCCTTCAAATATTCTCGTTATAGTCCCTATAAGTTCGTCGTTTTCAAAATTTAATTCTTGAGCGAACTAAAGTTTTGTTATTTATATTTGTTACGAATCGAGTATAAGTTTTAATCAAATACGTTTGTGGAAACATATTCGTAAAAAGATTTTATAAAGAATCCAAGTTTTATAACGTTTTAATAAACTTTTAAGTTAAGTTAGTTAACCAAGTTAACTTTTTATAAAGAAAAATTAAACAAAATCATAACCAAACTAATAAGGTTAAACATGAGGGACCACTTCTGCCAAACATCAAAACTTTTAAACCAACCCTCCCTTCCCCCTTGCCTCGTTTTTCCGGCCTGGAATTTCCGGTCGCCGGAGTAAATTCCGGCGAAGACAAAAACTGAGCTTTAATGCTTTAAAACGCGTTTTATTAATACCAAAATGTTTCTTCTTCGATTTTTAATAGTTCCCAACCAATTTTGATGAACTTAACGTGCGATTAATGGGTATTTAGTCGCTTGAAGTTGTAACCGATCGGACCATTAAGATCCATGCCAAACGCCGTTTTTTTTTATAACCTTATAAACTGATTAATCCAATCATTTTCTGCACTCTTTTACAACTTAACCCAACTAAAACATAACGCAAAACATGTCCAGAAGATTGATAATCGGGTCCGATGGGATCGCGCCTAAAGGACTCTTCATTCCGGCTCAAATCGTGTCTGTAAGTCCATGTTTTCTGATGCCGTTTTGTTTAGTCGTACATTGCGATCAAAAGCCCCATAATTTTGATCAGTAATCATAACGTATTGGGTCTATTAAATTGTGGGTTAGGGTTAGGGTTCTTAGAAGTTAGATTGGGGAAGAAGATGGGTTTTCATTATCAGATAAATAAATTTTGGGTTGAGTAAAATCAACAAACATGGTACTTGGTTTAGTGGTTAAGTCACATGCATTCTAAATCAAAGGACAAGGGTTCGAAACCCACACAACTCATTTTTATTTCTGATTTTTTTTTACCTTTTATATTTCATTTAGTAATTCTTCATTTTAATCAATTAAAATCCATTTAAACTCAAAATATTCATAATAAATCCAATTTTTACCCAAAAATTACGAAAATTTAGGTGTAGCTTCTTGACACCTCATAGAAAATTACCACACTTTTATTTTCTGGAAAATGTTTTATTTTTATATTTTTATTGAATTAATTTGTTTTAATCATATTTAATTCATTAAAAATTCATTTTTTAATGATTTTAGTCTCAAACTTTTTGGGTAATTATTTCTCATCATCATGAACTGATATAAAAATTATTGGTTCAGAAAACATTTAATTTTATTGACTTTCCTATTTTTTTAATCATTTAAACATAATTTAATATCGTTAAATCAATTTTAAATATAAATAAGTTTATATAAATTATGAGAAAATTATTCTAATTTGTTTACATCAGAAATCATTCATTTTCTATAAAACTAGTATTTTTGGATCATATATGGTATTATTAGTCTTATTTACGTATAATTAGACATAATAAAACATTTATTGATTTATACAATTTAAACATCTATTTTATAAATATTTTTTTTATAAAATAGAAATACTCATATGGTTTAATGTCTTTATTATCTTTTGTTGGATCATTGAGTAACTCAAAATTATTTATTTATATATTTATGATTATTGTATTTATTTTAATTTAGTTAAAGTAACTAACTAAATTATTTTGTCTTAATTATTCAAACATATTTTTATCTAAAATAGGTAATAATTATATTATTTAAACCACATTTACAACATTTCATATATTATTTGTAATATACAACTTTTACATTAACGCGACTTATCATTAAAACTCTAATTCCCCAAATCGACTTAGCAAACCCTAACGCCTTAGACCCTAGTTACCTTAGACTTTTTAGACTTTTCCTTATTAGTATGCTTACACATTATAGGTTGAATTCCTCGGAATTCCCATTACTTAGCTCACGTCCGCTTAAGTGGATTTTGATCGCTTCCGCAAACTGTGAGTATATCTTTCCCCTTTTTACTGTTTTACTACTTTGGGGTGACTCATGTACCTATATATCAATCAAGTTTCAATTTCTTATACTTAATGCAATTCTCATGTGTGTTTGCTTTATGTTAATTGGTGTGTCTATGACTTGTCAAAATCATTAACCGCTGGGCGGCCTAGCTTTTCAATGAATAGTACTATGGTATACCCCCTTGAGACTCTGTTGAGAGAATCTTGGTCATTGTCTTGTTAATTCATTATTCAGTTGGTTAGTCATGTGTTAGTCATTATTCTCAGGTTTGGTTTTGAACGGATATTACTTATTACATAATTGCAAATGGTACCGCACATGAATTGCTAAACACTTTTCTACTATATTTATTTAAACAGGGTATGCTCACCAATACAATTTTTGTATTGACCAAAATATTTTGTACATGTTTCAGGTTGTTTTGAGATGCATTCTTTAAGCTTTTGGATTTATATTTAAGCTTTGATTTCATTGTAATCTAGTTAGACTTGACGCTTTAGAATCATTATACTTTGCATTTTTTTTTTCCTTTCAATGTAATAAACTATTTAATTCAATGTATTCAAATTTACACTTTAGTACCATGAGCTATTGAGCAATCGTCACTACGTGACACCTCGATGTTTCCGCCATCGGTTGGGGTGTTACAGATTGGTATCAGAGCCATGGTTATAGGGAATTAGGTTATTAGAATGCCTTTTAGCCTAGTCTATAACTAAGCTTACTTTCGCGAGTCCTCTCGTGTATATTTCTCTTATTCTTATATTTTCTTTCAAGATATTTTCGTTATGATTATTTCTCGTTATTCTTTCGATATTTTGCTTGGAAAAGAAGACACTCGTATTTCACAAACGAAACGATATCATCAAGTTAGGAGTGGTATCCATACCTTGGTGATTAGTTTCACTACTCTATAGGTTATTTATCTTAGGAATATATCTTTGAGACAGGAGTGACATCCACACCTCAAAGACTATTTCCTTCAAAAAAGAAACTTAACCACTAAGCTGGGAGTGATATCCTTAACTTAGTGATCGGTTTCATTCCACAATCGTTTTCAATTTTGAAATACATCTTTGAGTTAGGAGTGAAATCCACATCTCAAGGATCTACTTCTACATCTCGTTGATTATGAATTTTCTTAAATGTTGGTAATCTATTACATACTTTAATCTTATCATTCACGTCATTTTAAATCATGGTCTTTTAAAGCACATTAGAATTACACATAGTACATGAAATGGTTTCATTTTGCAAACTTGTACTGCATATTTTAAAGGACAAATGTAACCCTTTGTTTTCATATGACATAACCAATATATATTTTCGAGAGAAATTTGCAACTAATAATAAGTCTTATAACATTTTTCAAACTCGACTTCTCGTAAACACATGAAAATGTGTATTTACGAAGATTTTGCAAATGAACCTGTTCTGAATCTAAAACACACTTCGATTTCTAAAAATTTATTCTCATGCATCACTACCATTCTTTCAACAATATCACAAAGTCGAGTAAACTGCGAAAATTTACCTTTACACTTATACTCTTTCATTTGCAAAACTTTTGGTTTAACAAAATATTGGACATATCCTTATCGGAATGTTACTAATTGTCTTTTATCATATAATGTATATATGTAAAACTAACTAAATTTAAACCCTTTTGTCAGTAAACTATACGTCTATTTTGCGTATTCTCATCTTCCGTAAACTTTATTATTTTATTCTTGTACCACTTTATTCATAGTTATTTCTAACACGTTATTTGTGATTATTTTCACATTGCCTATTTGCATTAATTCAACTCGTTTATTTTCATTTTGTGCAATTGTGCGATCTACTCGATTTATGTTATACTATTCTTTCATTACGTGACACCTCGATGTTTCCGCCATCGGTTGGGGTGTTACACATAATCGATCCATGAATTCGGTTTTTTAACCGGATTCTCAATTACTTTTAGGAAAATACTCTTTAAAGAGATATAGGTTTAGGTATTAAAACCGATTAATAACATTTGTTACTTTTTCTTAAATATTGTTTGAAAATCATCTTTATTGTTTCAAATAGTTAGTCTTAGAAAAATATTTTGATTTTGTATATAATGCACATGTCCATGAAACTTATGGGAATTTATTTATAGAAATAACAGTTCGTTACACTTTGATTTTATAAAAATTTGGGCAGAGTTTCCTCTGTTTTTATACAAACCTGCCAACACCCGTTGTCTACAATTTTCTCCCAAAATCAACTTCCAAACACAAGTCATCAAATCCTTTAATCCACAATTCCGATTCACGAGACTTTATAAGTTTCAACACCTATATATACTTATATATATATATATATTTAATATAGTCCAATGTTATTTAATCCGTTGTTTGATATCATATGTCACATCAAATTAACTATTTACGAAATCGTCCGATATATAATATATAGTTTCCATTTATTGTTCGGTTCGTTCGCGAGTCAAAACTATTTCGTTCGTATCAATATATTTATAAATATATAACATCTAAAATAATAATAGATACGACTTAAAGTATAATGAATCACACGCGCGTAACCAGAAGTCAACTCGAACTACGTGTAGACCGGAACGTTTGACCCATTGACCATTTGTTGACTCGGTTGACCGTGACCCACTTAACTCGAACCGAACCAGATCTGACCCATAATCTGGACCCAAAGCAACAACCTGAACCAAAACCTAACCTGATTTGGACCACCGACATCATCTGAACGAAAATTTCAAAACCACAAACAATGACCCGAACATAAACCAAACACGATCCAGGCCTGACCCAGGGCCCACAACACCTAACCAACCCAAACTAACTTGACCCGAGCATTAGAACACCGAAACAATATTTGAGCCGGAGCACTAGACCCAGATAGAACCTGACTTGAGCTTCAACCAAACCACCAAAACCATCAGACCACCACGTCGGGCCACCAAAAAAGCAACCACCGGCTGAACCATAGCCATACCGAGCCACAACCATAACCAACAACCACTCAGCATCATCGTGACCACAATCGAACCACAAACCCACCGAACCACCACCTCCCACACCCAACGAATCTGCTGAAAACGAGCCACCACAACCTACGAAACCAAACCTACTACCCTCACCTACCACGCACCCACGAACCGAAACCATCCTGCACATCAAACCACTACAGTTTCGGCCACCACTAACCACCATCACCCTAACAAAGCCATACCCACGACCTCCACCACCTTGAACAACCACAAACCATCACCACCTGCATCTGGCGACATTCGCCCCTTTACCAGTCCCTTATACATGCGCCGCCCCCACCAGAGATGGTGGTGGTCGGCCGTTGGCTTAAGAGAGAAGGGTGAGAGAGATCGAGTGAGGGAGTGAGGTTTAGAGAGAGAGGTGGCTGAGAAAAATGAAGAAGAGATGAGGGTTGTGAGCTTAAATAGTTAGGGTTAGGTAGGTGTGTACCGCGTATTCAAACTCGATTAAACATTTTAAGACTCGGTATTATATTTGGTTCAAAAATAAATAACAAAAGTTATTCGGTTTTGTTCGTAATTAAAAATAACAATAAACCGAGCAAAAATATAAATTTCTTCGTCACCTGGCCTGTGCGTTCGATGCACGCGTTTACATCGCGTTAATTAAATCGGTCCCAGTTTCCATTGTTAAAACGATCAGTCAACTTCCGAAACTTAATAATTAACAATATTTAAAGTAAATAATTACTTCACATAATTAAAAATCACATCGGTATTGATTAGAAGTTGCCGGTTGTCACATTCTCCCCTTGTTACAGAAATTTTGTCGTCAAAATTTGAGGTAGGACATCTTCGAAGAACCAATGGGAGTACAACAAAAGAGTCAACGGACGGGTCGATACAAATGGTACGAGATAAAGTTTCAGAATCAACTGAATGCAAAGTGTAGACAATAACTTGTCAAAAAATACTAATGGCGCACCTCAAACGAAGCAACTAATGCACCAACTTTTTCATTACACACCGGACGGTGTCTTTCGATTTAAGGCAATAACAAACAAGTTGATGAAAATGAGGCATGCCAATATAGATCACTCATTATTCCAAGTCGATTGAATATTCACCGCAAGGTGCTGTATTAGTTCCCAACAATTCGTTTCAACCGAAGTGTTGACTTTAAAGAAACTCATCGACAAAGTATCAAAAGATTCATTACCCACAATGGCCTGATATATCAAGACTAGAAAGCAAGCATTACGAGCAACGTAATGATAAACAAATCATTAATGAAACAGTTGTTCGATGTAAAACCCTACAATGGACCTTCACAAATTCAAAGAATCCAAACATACAACAGTTGACATGTGTACAGAATACATGTCTAATTCTGTTAAAAGAATAAGGAATCAACAAAATTTAGATTCCTTTAAGATTGAATGTTGAAGGCCACAAACACAAAAGAAGAGAGATGTGAATCATACTCAAAGATATAACTAACAATATGAAACTTAGAAGCTCAAGAAACAAGATCATCAAGATCTTAAACTGGTTTAAGAAAGTCGAAGTCACAAATGACACGAACAGGGGAGAATCGGCGATCACGTTCGCAACAATAAAAATGAATAACCCTTATCTATTATTTATTATATACAACAATATATAACAATATTGATACCCTCACGATAGAATTTCTTAGAACTATCAAGTGCCTGTAAATTTGCAATAACATGACGTCTGTGTTATCGAAAATTTACCTCACCAGATCATCCTATTAACCCCCATCATGAGTTATATATCAAGAACTCTTTACATTCACATAATAACATGTATATAGAACATACTATAATGTTTGTCTTCTGTGCCACCTTTTCCGGTGCTTTTCCCGTCCGCATTCCCGCTTCGTAGTATCATCGGAAAAACGAGGTGCCTCATCAAGACATTTATGACCCAAGTCGACCTTGACGACATAGCATACTCTGAACCTGGGATGCGAGACCGCAGATGCTACAACAATCCCCTTGCCAACTTGTCCAACCAACGTGACACGTGTGCGCGTTCTTGATATGTCCATGCTTGAGTCGACGACTATTGGCAATACGTATTATTAACGAAACGTACTTATATATACTTTACTTAAATTCACATAGTATATAAGCAAGTAAATTGTTTCTCATGCCAAGAAACAAAGACTCGTCTAAACTCTATGTGAACAAACACTTCGTTGTCAAAAGCGATGACTTGCTAGTCATTAGTGATGTGTGCCTAGTCATCACGTGCTATTACCCTTTCTATATACAATTATAGAAAATAGTCACTATTCACATAAGAAAAACAAATGTTCTTTGCGACAAAGAAACGTACACTGGGCTAGTGTAATTTAATACACTAATAGTCATGTAACTTATTTGCAACGGTTGGAATTTCAATTCCTAAGCGTTCGTGCTAAATATTTTGTCTCAGATATTTTGGTCCCAACTTCAAAACAAACTCATATTAAAGCCTAGATATCTACACAGACACCTAATTCACTTAAACTTATGGCTCTGATACCAAACTGTCACACCCCGATTTTTTCCACATCGGTTGTGACGTTTGGTACCTTTGCTACGCAGCGGAAGCATCTAAGACTCTTGTTTCCTGAACGCCGTTTCTAACTCTCTAGGATCCCAGATCCCAATACGTCGCCTACTCTAACCAAGTCGTTACCAATGTTTAAACCTGAAAGATATGCTTAAAAAGTCAACATAAAGCTGGTGAGTTCATAAGTCTTATAAAAACGTTTCCCTAACTTTTGAAAGATCAATCCCGTCAATACTATGTCACATGTACGTTAGCTAGACGTATGCATTGCTCCTACTACGATTGGAAAACCATTACTGAACACGAATACATGAATACATGAATACAAGAATACATGAATACACCTGCCGGAATATATGAATACGTAGGTCGAGACAATATGCACCCGTCCGACCTCTAGTCGACCCGAGTGGGGAAGGTCACACCCAATAGATCTATCCACATTTCCCCGTTGTGCTACCCCGCACATTCATGGTTTTCCCCGGGACTTAAACAAAACGTATAGTAACCAAAAGACGACCATAGTATGGAATAATTCTAATGAATACAATTATGTAGCATGTTTCTCCCCCGAAAGTAAAATCATTAGAAGTGGGGATGTGAAACTCAAACGCCCCTCCCGTTTGCCCTTTTATTCATGTAGACCTTATAAAAGCGTTTGTAACTTCAAACATTAACAAACGAACACGAACACGAGTGTTTTCTTAACAAACGAACTCAAACATAAAATCTCGTTCGACAAGTGTTCATGTACTGTTCGTTAACACATAATTTTCTTAACAAACGAAGACGCACAAGGCCATGTTCGTGTTCGTTCAATTCTTTTGCAACCCTAGTTGTAGCTGCCATTGAATTTTTCTCTATACTGTAGACATTAGACAACCAAGTCCTAAAGTTTGGTCTAAGCAAATCAAGTAGTTGAAAATTATCTGCATTCCACCATTCCATGACATCTATAAGTAAAGACAAAAGTTAGAAATTATACATCGCTTTAACATCAAACAAAATTACTTCTTTTAGATCCAAATGAAATCAAACAAAACTATATTTTTTGCACCTAGAAAACAATCGCGGCTGTTGACGAGTCTTTGTGGTGGCACAAAATGAGATTTGATGGTCTGGAAGTCTAGCACAACTTTGGTTTGTCTGTAGGTAGCTATTGAAGTTTTTAGAATTTGATAATCCATGTGAGGTAGTTATGCAAACATCATGGGACAGCGTATGATGAAACTGAGAGGGAATCAAACGAAGATCTATAATTGGTTTTTCATCCCCTTGCTTGACATCATAAGTTATAGGTTCGAAAAAAAACGGACTATTTAAGGCTAATTATATACCGGTACATGAAATGTTGTATTATTTATTTATTTGGGCTTTTGGTTTAATGAAGCCAAGAAGCTTTAACAACATAATTATTAACTCTATAACTCATATACGTTTAATTTCATTTTGATATTTACTTCCTAGTCTTTATAAATTCGTTAGGATTACATTTATGAAAATTATATATACAATTTCTTAACATAATATAACTCCAAGTATAAAAATTGTATTTTATTTTAATTCATATTTTTTATACATACAAATGTATGAGAAGAACTTCAAGATTAATGTTATATAAGTTTAGAAATTGTTGAGTGTTTATTTTCATTACTATTGAGTGTATCTTATCATTATTAACCTTACTTAACCCTAACCGGATTTGTTGTTGTGCAACTGTTAGCTTTATGGATCGTCTGTTTTTTCGTTGTTGTTCTCTTCATACTACAGTAGCACAATCAGTAAGGATCGGTATTTATTTATTTTGTTAGTTATTTATTATTATTATTATTATTATTATTATATAACAATTAAATTATTTGGTAGAAAGCATAAGGAATTCCCTCTAATTTAATACTGAAGAAATAACGTGTATAATGAGTATACTACTTACCTCACAGGAGGTACATGTGGGCGGCGACTCATGTTTGCTACATGATATAATCATGTGCTCCACTGGATCCGTGACATGTAAATAATCAAAGGGTCATACGAAAGGAGGCAACTGCCTAGAATCTCAAAAGACCTGTGATAGCAGACACAAAACTGGTAGTTCGGCCCGGTAAGTGTAAGTGTGTTCTCTGAGGAATCGAATCTGGTTGAAGAATGTGAGACCTCATATGTATAGGAGTTACACGGGCCGGTGACCATTTACCCATAATCTCGACAATGGGCTTGGGCCCGGGTTATGGGATTGCCTTCCTTTCGGCCCAAATAGTCAGATTTGGACTAGGAGTTATATAAAGCAAACTAGGTAAGGAGAGAGAAAGGAGTACCGCCCTGCCACTGGTTCATGCGGCGAGCTGTCATTGGCTGGAAGCGGATCTTTCTATCTGTGTCAGAGTTTGTCAGGCGGCTACAGTCTGCTCCTTCTGGAAGACTGACTGAAGTGGCGCTTGACACCAAGAGAACAATGCAGCAAGTGGGGCTGCATCTTCCCTGCTGGCGTGCCGTTATGGGAGACCATATCGCTGAGTTGGGCGCATGGTCCCGCACGGGTGGATTGCACTCCATGTATGATCTCTGTGAGGATTGCGCTCCGCCGAGGCTAAGGCTCCGCGAAGATGTGCTATCTTCTTGTACTTAGCCATTTTGAATGGTTACTTCTCCGCGAAGGTCCTATGATGATGATGTTGTGGGGTAGGGTCCATCTATGCGCTAGGAATTCAGACACTACCCCTTCGAATACATGCATTGTTCATTTAAATCTATTTTATTTAACAATTTAATATTCATGTAAAAATACTATTTTGCCCCCTTACTACCGTTATTTAAGTTGTTGTACCATAAGCATTATATGTTGTAATTACTTAAATTTTGTTGGTATGCTTCCTAAATGCTTTATAATATATTATAGATATATTACTGACGGACGCCCGAGTAATACCAGCAGTCACCCATGTTACACCGGTGGGTGCCCTGGTTTAGATAATGAGAGGCCGTATTTTTATTTAAACAAATAAACATATGCGGTGATGCCCTATGACATGGGTTTAAGAGAGACGAAACCGCTCGCAATATCGACCATAGAAACATCATTAGTGCCGTCATTGTAACAATAATTATGGGCGCTTTCGACATATGGCACAATCTTGTTAGATTTAAGCATATATATTTAGTTGTTGACCTTAAGAGCATTCACAATAGAGGTTTTTAGGGGTTTTTAGAAGAGGTTTTTCATATGGTGGCTATTGTGGTGGAGGTTTTTGGTGGAGGTTCTTCACAAGAAACCTGTAAAATCCTTATAGGTGGGTCCGGGTGGGGGTTGGGATATTATTATTATAAGACCATAAGGACTGTTGGGGGGCAAAGAGGGGGATGAAGCGCTATATGGCAATTTTGGGTCCCACATGGAGGGGGAAATTGTGGGGAGTGGAAGGGGGAAGTGACACGTGGAATATCCATTTTTCTTTTTTATATTTTTAATAAACTAAAAAAAACACAATTTTAATACAAAAACATAATTAAAAATCATATTAATTAATATTAAAAATCCTAAAATAATTAAAAAAACATAAAAAAATAAATATAAGAAATACGTAAAAAATAAAAAAAAACTACATATTATGTTTTGCCATAATCTCGCGCCTCAGTTGTAGGGTCATCTCTAACTCGGACCGCTTAGATGATTGGTGTTTATGGCGAGAAATTTCATATCTTCACGCTTTTCTTGCTGTTCTTTCATAGTCAATTTTTTCTTCAAAGGCTTCACGAATGCTTCTTTTCTCCTCGAGCCTTTGTTGTTGAATCGCATTGAATTGAATGATGTTGACATTTAAATCGGCCAAGTCACCGCTGTAAGCACCTTTGTTCGATCCAGAACCCGAACCCGAAGCAGGGGATTTTTGCGACCTCTTTTTTTACTTCTCTCGATCGGGTGGGCGACTCAATTCCTTGTCGAAGTTGTCATCATCCAAGTTAATGGCCTCCACGTTTTCAGGATCAATTGAACGGTTATGAGACGAATTTGTTTTCGTCCTTTTTAACGAGTTGGTTGCAGTGGGGACGTTCGCCCATTTTGAATGGTTTTTCGCGACTTCCCAATAATAAAGAAACTTGAACTCGACCCCGGTTTCGTTACGATACGCTATTAGCGCGTTGGTGAGGTAGTCGTCATTTGTTTCACCGCTTCTTGGATTGTTTCTTGCGTTATAATAATGCGGCTGAAACACATTCATTGCCTTGTTTATCTCGGTCCACTTGGATGAGATATTATCGTTTGCTCGATAGAACTCTCGTTCCATCAAAATATGGAACGCATTGTTTATGTCGATCTAAAAGTCGTTTGTGGTGACTAGTTCCTACCAAAAAAAATAATAAAATGGTCGTTATTCACACGTAAAAATATATATTTGTAACAACATTTATTATGTTTAAAAAAGTATTAGAAATACCTTGCTCTGTTTCCGACTCGCTTATTCAGACTTTAGTTAACGCAAGCTCTTCAGCGGGTGTCCACTTAATCGGTTGGCGGCGGTCAATGCTTTCTCCTCCTTCGTCTTCTTCTTGTGACTTCTTTTTAAAGCGGATTTTTTTTACCCGAAGATGATCCCACAACATTTCCTTGTTGTGTTTCGGGTATGTTTTCCGGTTGCGTTAAAGGAAGTGGCGGTTGTGAAGGAACGAGGGAATCGTTAAATGGAAAATTAGGATAAATTTGCGCACTAATGTAACCCGCGTAGTCGGGACAAGGTAATATAATGGGTAGACGGTTTAGTATCGGACGAACCGGTGGTGTATTCGGGTTTGGGACATAGTTGCATGGGTTGTTCGGGTCAAAGCCTCGGTTGTATGGGTTCATTTTTTTTAACAAAGTAGGATGAGTAGTATAAAAATATATGAAGAACTGTATAAAAATATATGAAGACCTGTATAAAAAATGTGAAGAAATGAGGTAAAGTGGGTGTTTAGCAGTGAATGGGGGTTAATATATATATATATATAGAGGATTTGGTTCAAATGAGAACCTTTCCCCAAATTGAGAACTAGAGAACCATTCTAGGCCACACATTTCTCTAAGGCAAATTTTTTTTTTTTTTTTTTTTACAAAAATCGCTGCTTTATATGTAAGGAAAAAAAAATTTATTTTTTTTGTATTTTTTTTCAGTATACACATGTGTATAATTGCATTATACACATATATATAATGCTATATACACATATGTATAACTGAAATATACACATATGTATAGCTGAAAAATGCTATATACACATATGTATAATTGCTATATACACATATGCATAATTGTATACACATATGTATAAATGAAAAAAAATTCAAAAAAAAATAAACAAAAAATTTTCCTTGAATAAAAATGTGCGATTAAAGCAAAAAAAAAATAATAAATAAATAAAATAAAAAAAATTTGCCTTTATATGAAATGTGTGGCTCAGAATGGTTCTCTCAGTTCTCAAATAGGGGTTGGTTCTCTTAGAATACCTACCCTATATATATATATATATATATATATATATATATATATATATATATATATAATATATATATAGACCGCTTGACATTCAACGGTTATATTTTTTAAAAAAAAAAATCAACGGTCAAAAACCCAAGCCCCAATCCTGGCCCGCCACGTGTCCACTCCACCCCCCCCCCCCCCCTTCCCCCGCCCCACTTCGAATGGTCTAAAAAAAACTTTTTTAGTGTAAAAGATGGTGATAATGTGGTAATGTTTTGAGGGGTTTTTAGTTTTTCTTATTGGATGAGTTTTTAGTGTTTTTAAAAAATGGGTGCTTTTTTATGTGACAGCTGACTAGATAGGTTATTAGAGCATTCACATCCCTTCCATCAAACATTCCCCTATATCTAAAATTTAAAAAAACTTACTAAAAACATCCTACATCCTCTCCACCATTTTATACCACATCTTTATATTATGAAAAAACCATCTTCTAGCTTTTTATGTATAAAAAACTACTATTCACTCCCATCAAATTATTGTGAGTGTATTTTAACGAGGAATATTATAAAATAAGTGTTTGTGAGTAAAATAAAGATAAATATGGTGGAGGGGATGTGGAAGGTTTTTTAAAATGAGAGATAAATTTTGAAAAGTTTGATTTTTTGCTATATTATAGAGTATAAAATGGTAAATGGGATCCGAATGCTCTTAGGGGTTTTTAATGCATATTGTGGATGGTGTAATACATAGGCACTGTCACCTATATTTTAAGGGACATTTCTCTTGTCAAAAGGGACAGTTTGCTAAATATTTTAAAGAGATGGAGATAGATTGTCTCCTTGTGTTCTTGGATTTGATTCAATCCTGTTATTTCCATCACAACTTATTTTCGTTTTAAATATTTTCATTGCAAACCCGTCTCAATATAATAGACCACAAATCCATAGAAAAAGTATGTCACACACCCATCACAACTTCATTTATATAGTCTGCCGGTTAAAGATTAAATGAACAATGCAACTGTAGCAGTGTTAATACATATTCTCGTCACAAATAATGTCCGAAACAATTTTGGCAAACTTTATGCTCCCAATTAAAAAGAGAGAGAAAAAAAAAGGGGGGTGGGCTAAACGTACCCCCCATTGTTACTTGTCATACCCCCTCTATGAAAAACCACTTTAAAATTTGTCAACTTTCCCCCTCTAATTTTTCAGATTTATCAAATCGTTTAGCCCACACATGAATATCAATTTAACGAACTTATCAACTCAAATCTTGTGTTCTCATGATCCGTCAAAACAATTCTACAAATTTTGTAATATATGAAAAATATAAATTTAGATTATATTTTTGAAATTATGAAAAAAGATCTTGATAATCTTTATAGAATTATATATATATATATATATATATATATATATATATATATATATATATATAGGCTAAGTATCCACAAAAAACCCTCTAAAATGAAGAAACCCGGGAAACTCTAACTTCCCGAGCTTTTTATCATCTGAAAAAATTAGGGTATGTAATATACATGTTTTTAAGAGTTTTGAGCCAAAAAAATTAATAAAGCGCCGAGTGGATATTTTTTAAAAAAAAATAAATAAGTTTTTTTGTGTTACGTATGTTACACACTTTACAGACATGTAACATATGTAACACAAAAAACTTATTTATTTTTTTAAAAAATATCCACTCGGCGCTTTTTTGTTTTTTTGGCTCAAAACCCTTAAAAACATGTATATTACATACCCTAATTTTTTTAGATGATAAAAAGTTCAGGAAGTCAGAGTTTCCCGGGTTTCTTCAATTTGAGTGGGTTTTTATTTAATCCTCCCCCTATATATATATATATATATATATATATATATATATATATATAAATTCAAAAGATTATGGAATAAAGTTTAACAAAAAAGAAAGTAAAAGGTTAAATTTGTATTATACAAAAACTTAAAGGGAGGTATATTTAGTAAAAATAATATAAAGGGGGTACGTTTAGCAGCCCAAAAAAAAAAAAAAAAAAAAAAAAAAAAAACCCTCTTCTAAAGTAGCTAGTGTTCATAACTATTGTCATGGATTAAAACGATATATGCTTGTTTTAGGGAAAGACAGGAAGGGAAAACAGACAAATTCCCTTTTCTTTTAACCAAAAAGCCCACAATTTTGTCATCTCAATCATACACTAAAAAGACATGCTACATCACTAGCTAGTCGAGCCTTTTCAGTCAATCCAATTTAGTATCCAATGTGGCTGCATAACATGTGACATGTCACCCTTTATTTGGAATTCCACACTCTCACTTGTGCCTTAATGAGTTTCCTATGTGACCGCATAGCCATATGTCTTCCACAATCATGTGTTACAATTTAATAATATCCTATATGATCAACTTTTTCTCGCATATAAAGATTCTAACTTTTTTTCTTATGAGCCACCCACTAACTAGAGGAAATGCTTATGCTACAACATAGATACCCTCTTGACAACTAGAATGAAGTTCGGCAGCCATGATTTGTCTTCCGCCATGTCACTTACATTCCGAAAAAGCACACGCTACGCTGAAATCGCCACGCTTATTCTCATGGGTAGACTCGTGTAAAAGTAGTGTCTACCTAAGAACAATTTCTCAACTATAAATATGGCATTTTAGTTATGGGATTCATATGCAAAACTAGCATTAGGTTTATCATAACCCTCCTCAAAGAACCCATCAACCATCATATAACTTTCTTCTCCAAAATCTTGTTATAGCTCAAGAAAATGTCTCTTGTTCCCATTGAAGTTGAAGGAAGGTGGTGCAAGACCAATACCTGTCAACAGTGTTACTACGAGTATGCAACGGTATTAGAGAGTGGTGGGGATGATGACGATGGAGATTACGACTATGCTCCCGCAGCATAGCAAGTGATAGTGCATGGGAATGTTAGGATTTAGTAGTAATTAACAGAACTTGATATAATGAAATTAGTTTGACAGGTCTGTGAGAGAAGAGAAAACTCTTTTATAAATGTGGGTTCCGTTTGATCCAGTTTCTTGTATGAGATTTTTAGTACTCAATATTTTCTAATTAGATCGCCTATATATAAGATTCAGTTGGATTTATCACATAATTTTTGTCTCTGCGTGTTCAAGAGATCAGTGGCGAAGCTTAAAATTTATTGGGCACAAGACCCTTAAATTGACGGTGCGGACTTAGTGTGTATTAAATTTTCAGGTAGAATACTAGTAAATTTACACTACGTGAACAACAAACAGTGAGAACCGGGGCACGCCCGGGCCCCTTCTATCGTCCCCCTACAGGAGATACATATATGGATTACATGTTAATTAACTAATAATCGCAAGCCAATGATGTTGTAGCCTACTGGTTGCAATAGAGGTGGGAAGGTTTACCCACTTTGTGGGGTTTCTGCCCTGGGAGGTCACAGATTTGAATCTCACTCAGGGTAAAGTTATTCTGAAATGAGGGGCTGGACCTCAAGGGGGGCCAGGGACTAGACCTGAAGGGTGCAGAGCTTCATTATGGGTGTGTACCGTTGGCCGTTCAAAAAAAACTAATAATAGCAAGCTAAAAAATCTGTAGGGATGTAAATGTACTAATATAGATACGTAATGATCTAGTTCTCTTGCATGGCTACTAGTCGTGTACTTGTTGGTTTAGAATAAACAAATGCAGCACCAATACACACTTGAAAGACACCAAAATAGGGTGTTGGCCGAGTGATTTACTAAAATGGTATCCTCCCGTTTTTTTGAAGAGACGGGTCACGGCTTCCAACGAACTGAACCGTTACGGGAGACCCTTTAGTCTACAACCAATAAAAAAGCAACACGTGGCCGAGGACTGTGTGGCATCTCGGGAGACGTGTCAGAGCTACCAAGACGGCTCCCGTGGGCCCTTGAGACGTCTCACTGACTGCTGGGCTCAAGCCGTCTTCGGCTAGGCTTGAGCCGTCTCCAAGGCTTCCTGAACCGTCTCCACTCTCCAGCTGTCTGTCACACGGTTCACGAGACGAATCTTGACTTTGGTTTTATATACCGAGACGAATCTTGACTTTGGTTTTATTTTTAGCGTTTATTTTATAATTTTTTTAATTATTTTCTTTGTTTTCAACTCTAAAAGTAAATATAAAACATAAATAAAAACATTTTATTGAAACATCAAATTAAAACATAAATATTAAACATAATAATATTAAACATAAAAAAAATACATTATAACAAAGAAAAAATACTTAAAGTTGGTGACGCAACAATCGCCATGCCTAGACATGGTCGAAATCGTTGTCGTATCGAACCCCATACTCATACTGAGTGAATTCGATATCCAACTCCTCATCAAGCACCGGATCTTCCCTCACTTGTTGCTCGTATAGGGTGGTCCACCTCTCACATTTGATGTTGAGGTCGCCCCACTTGAACTGGAGGTCATGGAGGGTCTTGGTGGTGTTGGTGCCAACGTGTTCAACAAAGTCGCTAAACACTCGAGCCCAAAACCCCTCTGGGGAAGGCCGACCCAACGTCCCGGGGGGAGGAGTTGAATTTCCAGGTCATTCGAGGCATCCTTGTGGCAAACCACAAGGGCCATCTCTTCCTCATCGGTCCACGAGTTCATATTTTTGCTAGGTGGGTGTTTGTTTTTGTTTTTACCGTTTGTGTGGTTTTTAACCACGGTGTCTTCTATTTATATTCAAAAAATTTGAACGGTAAGAAGGTGAATGAAGCGACGGGCCGTCTCGTGAACCGTTAAAGTCAAGAGTCGTCTCGGGAACCGTGAGACGTCACCAATGTATATAAATACCCCACTTCACTTCACAAAATTTGTACCCCCTCTCTACCATCTATACTATACCTTTATCAAACCTTTCAGCTTTCCAATCAATGACGTTTTTAAATCCTCCACTTTTCCAACCAAAGCCTACCGTCTTACGAAAATATTGTCCGATTATACTTGGATCGTTGTTACATCTGCGTACAGCTACTTGGATCGTTGTTGCATCTGCGTGTGGGTTAACCCGTGTAGAATGCCTCGATGATGTGGTGGTCTACATTATTGGCAACTTCGGTTCTTTGTCTATGTAGAGCACATACACCATTAAAACAAGGTTCAAAGCAAGTAAATTTGGGAAGTAATATCCAATCAACCCTACGTCCGTCGCTGGAACTCGTCGGCGTCCCCTACTACTAACTACGTTCTGTGGTCGACGTGTGCAACGGATACGTCTCGGTGGACGACGTGTGCAATGAGTTTGTTTATTGTTGGTGTAATACTTCAGTTTTTGTAATATTTGTCGTGTTTTGAAAATCAAGATTGTTGTAATATTTGTAATATTTGGCCAAATAGATAAACTCATAGCAAATAATATAAAGGAACAAAAATCCATCAAAAACATAAAATAAACATAAGATTCATTGAATTAATAAACACATAAAATAAATACTTAAATTAGGGTTACAAAAGTTAAATAAGCTACGCGTTAAGATGATCCCTCATCATGTGCCAAGCAGACACATGTTTGAATTCTTTGTGCTGCTTGGATTGATACTGTTTTTTGCTATATCTTATGGCCTCGTCTTCAGGCATGCCTGAAGGTACCGATCGAAGTGTTCGATAGTGGTACCCGTTGAAGATATGACACTTCGTGTTCATGTCGTTCCACTTACGTCTAAGAGAGTCGATGGTTCGGTTTAAGCCTCCCACCAACCGATTGTATTCATGTAAGATACGGTACCACTTGTTTGTTGGGTGTGGGCTATCTTCGACGTGTTGCCATGCTGAAACTAGTGCAATTTCTTGTTCCTCGGTCCATTGTTGGGGTGTCATTTTCCTATGTATGAATGAGACGGTGGTGGTAGTGTTAGTGGTAGTGGAGGAGTCGGACGTGGAATGGGACGGAGATTGGGATGGAGAATGGTATATATAGGGGTGAGGTGGACAACTGAACCGTCGGACCGTCTCGGGACTCATTGGAGACGAAGAGACCCGAGACGTCTCAGGACCTACGAGACGAATCCGGAGACGTCATCGGTAGACGTGGGGCAGACGTGTCATTATATTATTGGCTGGGACCCCAAGCCGTCTCGAGAGAAGACGGCTGGGGAAATGTGAACCGTCTCCACCGGAGACGTCTTTTGCAGGTCTGAGACGTCTACGGTGGGTCGGTTGTGGTTGCCGAGACAGCTCAAGCCTAACCTGTAACATTACGCATTAAATACTTGTACGTTACGCATTGACATTAATAAAAAACGTCAAGTTTCATTTTATACGTCGCATTTATTATTTTTGTCGCGATTATGGAACCCTAATACTATATATAATATTATATATATGTGTGTTGTTGTATAATTGTATCAAAAAATAAAATGCCTTGGCCGGGAATCGAACCCGCGCCAAAGGCCGGGCCACACCTACACTTATGCACAAACCAACTGGGCTGGACCTTCTGTTTTGATTAAACCCGGACGCGTATTATATATATACACACATTAAAACCTCACAGTTGACAAGGAAAGTCAACTGTGGGTTGCCTTGTTGATCAATCCGTCCAATTAACTCGTATACGATCTATCTTTGGTAAATTGGGTTGATTATCGGCCTTGCACAACACGAATACACGTCATATACACATCAATCGTTGACTTTTTATTCAATTATACGCGTACGTATTCAATTGAAGGTCAACTTTCCAATTAACATTAACCAGCGATCATCAGTATAAATTGATGCATTCCGAACCTTGACAAATCGCTCACAACTCTCTCTCAACCTCTATTTCTCTCAATTATACTCTGATTATTGTTATCAAGTTCGTGTTTGACTTTTGCCTTGACCCGGCTTCTAACGTCAATACTACACTGTGAGTCCTCGTTTTTTTGTGGGGTTTATTCATCGTCAATCATGCAACAATAACCCTAACATTAATCGGGCTAAGGTTGTCTGAAACGATCAATTGGAAATTCTAGGGTTCGTCGTGATTGAATTGGGGATAAATCTGAAATTACGTATTGTATTTATAAATTTCTAAACGCAAAACATCACAACCACCGGCCTAGGCCAAGTGGTTGTGACCCTGGTTCTTCACTGAGGTCACCCGGGTTCGAGTCCCGGCTCTGACCAGTATTTTTGTTCTTTTCTTTTCTTTTCTTTTTAAACAAACAATTATAATTATATATATATATTAAATCCTTTTAATCTTTTAAATTCTTTTTAAAATACCAAAACTATTTTATAAATTCTAAAAAAATTATAATTGTTTAATCTGATATAAAAGTTTTATTTGTAATTTTTATTTTTCAGAAATTCATTTATTTAATAATTATAATAATTAAATCATTTTTATACTATTATATTTATAAAAATCCATTTATATATCAAAACAGTTTTATTAAATTCCCCAAAAATTATCCTAACTTTTTATAAAGTTAAACTTTACTGAAATAATTTTTAATTCAGTAAAATCATTTATTTTATATTTTTAATCAATTTTTGTTAGATTTAATCATAATTAAATCATATTAAATCCAATTTTCATCATTTTTGCACCAAAATTTTATACAAATTATTTTTAATCATTTAGAACAGAAATATGATTTTTAAAATAAGAATTATTCAATTTTAGTATTTTTGAATATTAAAGTTAATTATTGACTAATTATAAATAAATAGATTTAAAAATCTATTTTAAATAAAATAATTTTATAAAAATTATTTTTATGCTTCAAACACTTTAATGTGCACATTCAAAATCCAAATTTTATAAAAAGACTTTCTTCCATTAATTATTAGATTTTCCTTTATTAGTTAACATTTTAATTTAAAATTCAACAATTGATTATCCCCAAATCGAAACCCTAGGATACACTTGTAAGTTAATTAGACTTAGACTTATTATATATTACCTCATTATAGGGTAATATTTGGAATCTTTTTGGGCAACACAATTATCACATCTTTTCAACAAGTTAACATTTGCTAAGGTGAGTTTACATAGCCCCTTTTATTTATCACCATTTTTGGGGTGAAACATGTTATAACATTATCATTGCAATTCAATCATCAATGTGTCTATGTGTTTTCTATGTTGCATTATGTCTTGAGCATGATTAGAGTAAGCACCATTCTAGCATAATCATTAACATTGATCAGCCGACGGTATACATTGATAGATCTATTGGACTGACAATCCCACCCGGATACGTGCCTCCTACAAAGGTTACGTGGGTGTTTGTTATCGCATAACATATTCATTGGGACCATAAGTGTATGGTATGTATCATTTTATAACAGTCAGCAGGGTTGATTATGCACTCGATTTATTTCTAATATGTTCTCACATATGGGCTAGATTAACATGACACATGAATTGCACAACATTTTATTCATTTTATCATCAAAAACCTATGTAATTCTCACCAACTTATGTTGACCCAAAATACTTTCAAAATTAACATGTTTCAGGTAACAATGAAGCTGAGGCTTGAGTTAGCATGAGGATTTTCTTGAAGTTTATTTGAAGTTATTGAAGTTGCTATTTGATATTATGTATTTGAATTCTTAGACATTATTTCACATTTTGGATATTTATGTTTGAATAAATTATTTAAAATTTATGTTATACCATGTGCTACTGAAAACAATCATCAATACGTGGCACCCCGATGTTTCCGCCATCGGTTGGGGTGTTACAGATTGGTATCAGAGCCTTGGTTATAGGGAATTAGGTTATTAGAAATAATCTAGACTATAACCTTAGGGACTAAAACAGTACTTGCTTCTCCTACTTGTAACCCTAATTGCTTCCCTAATCCTATCCTTATCCTATAACCCTAAACCTACATGTGACTACTCTTAATTGTCTGCTGCAATCCTGATCCACCATTAGATTAATAGGACAAAATCCTCAGGTTTAACCTGAACCCCCTTGAGATCTCGTCGAAGTTCTAGATTTTAATAACGAACACGTGCAATCTGGAAGGGTGAACGCCTGTATTCTGAGTCTTCTGTCTAGGCTGGCATTGCGCATATATCCCAATCAGACGAGGGACCCGGATGCCTACCTGGGAATTCTCGGGATGAGTGTTCACTTATAGGCTAAAGCATGTCTTCATATGTTATTAGAATTTAGAATCTTTGATAAGTCAACGTTTTCGTTTATTCGTTTTAATTAATGAATAAATGATTACATTCCTTATATAAACTCTCATTCATTTCATTGTGTCTATTACAGATCATGCCTCCTCGTCGCAGCACTCGCAACAACAATGGTGAGAACCACGAAGAAGGTGGTGATAACCATAACCACAACCATGACCAAGCTCCTAACCACAACAACAATGGGGTCGATGCTCAACTGGCTGCGATCATTTCTCAACAAATGGCGCAGCAAATCGCAACTCTGGTTCCCAATTTACTTGCTCAGGTCATCCAATTGAACGGCAACGGGAATGGTCACAACAATAGGAACGGGAATGGCAATGGCAATGGTAATGGACCCCAAGCTTGCACCCTTAAACATTTCAACTCTTGCAACCCTCCAAAGTTCAGCGGTGAAGAAGGAGCTACTGGACTTCTCCAATGGTTTGAGGGTATTGAAAATACCTTCATCAACAGTGAGTGCCCCAACAATTTCAAGGTTCGTTACGCCATGTGTGTTCTCCATAAACGAGCACTCACATGGTGGAATGAAGAAAAGCGTACTCGTGGGGCCGAGGTTGCTCTTGCTTTGACATGGGACCAAGTCAAAGATATCATGAAAGAGGAGTTCTGTCCTCGCAATGAAGTTAAAAAGCTTGAGGATGAGTTCCACACCTTGGCTCAAGATAGTGGGGAAAACCTCGCCTACAACACCCGCTTTCATGAGCTTAGCTTATTGTTGCCACACAAGGTTACTCCTCTATCGGTAGCCATCGAGAAGTACATCGGTGGTCTGCCCATGCAAATCCAGGACACTGTTTGGGGTAGAAATCCTGCAACTCTGGAAGAGGCCAAACGTCTAGCGGCCACTCTTACTGATAATCATGTGAAGAACGGTACTCTCGTTCGTAAGGGCACTAAGAAGACTGTTGCCAAAGATACTCCACAGCCTGCAATTGAAGTCAAGCCTGAGACCTCAAGCAACAAGAAGCGCAAGGCTAGAAACTATATGGTTGCTGCTACTCCACCTGCTGCCCAAAACCCAGCCAAGAAACCATACACCGGACCTCACCCTTTGTGCAACACTTGCAAGTACCACCATCCCACACAGGTGCCATGTCGATTTTGTACTAAGTGTCAAAGATATGGTCACCTGGTGAACGTCTGTCGATCTCCTGCTGCCCAAGACAACAACAACCCAGCTCCCAACCAACAAAACAACAGGCCTACTCGTGGTCAATGCTACGAGTGTGGTAACCCTAATCACTACATCAACAACTGCCCTAATCGCAACCGTAACCAAAACCAAAATCAGAACCAAAACCAAAACCAAAACCAGAACCGCAACCAGAACCAAGGTGCTCGAGGCCGCGCCTACAATCTCAACGCTAACCAGGCTCGTGACAACAACGAAGTGGTGAATGGTACGTTTCTCATTAATAACCACTATGCATCCATATTATTTGATTCAGGAGCTGATAAGTCATTCGTGTCACTGAAGTTTGAACCTTTACTTAACTTACCCCACACTAATCTAGAAGACCCTTTCGTGGTAGAGGTAGCTAACGGGAAGTCTATTTCGATCGGCTCTATTATTCGTAACTGCTTGTTGAATCTCGATGATCATACCTTCCCTATCGATCTCATCCCCATGCATCTTGGTAGTTTTGAGGTTATAGTAGGCATGGACTGGTTGTCTACTCATCGTGCCGAAATTCTGTGCTTCGAGAAAGTCATACGCATTCCTCTCGAATCTGGTGAGATTTTGAAGATTTATGGTGAGAAACCTTGTGGTGAGCTTAAGCTTATGTCTTGTACTACTGCCCAAAAGTACTTACGAAAGGGGTATACAGCCTTCTTAGCTAACGTGATAGAGAAGAAGGACAAAGGCAAAAGTATCCAAGACATTCCTATTATTCGAGACTATCCTGAAGTCTTTCCAGAGGATTTACCTGGTTTGCCTCCTACTCGACAAGTGGAGTTTCGTATTGATCTTGTTCCTGGTGCTAATCCTATTGCTAAAGCTCCTTATCGTCTTGCACCCTCTGAGATGCAAGAACTTGCTAGTCAATTACAGGAACTTTCTGATAAAGGGTTCATTCGCCCTAGTTCTTCTCCATGGGGAGCCCCCGTCTTATTCGTTAAAAAGAAGGATGGTTCTCTTCGGATGTGTATTGACTACCGTGAACTCAACAAACTCACCATCAAGAATCGTTATCCACTTCCTAGGATTGACGATCTCTTCGATCAACTTCAAGGAGCAACCCACTTCTCGAAGATTGATCTTCGTTCTGGTTATCATCAGCTTAGAGTCCACGATGAAGATATTCCCAAGACAGCTTTTTGCACTCGCTACGGTCACTATGAATTCATGGTTATGCCTTTCGGGTTGACCAATGCTCCCGCAGTATTTATGGATTTGATGAATCGGGTTTGTAGACCCTATCTCGACAAATTCGTGATCGTTTTCATCGATGATATTTTGATTTACTCTAAATCAAAATCCGATCACGAGCAACATCTTCACTCTATCTTGAGTCTCCTAAAGAAAGAACAACTGTACGCCAAGTTCTCAAAATGTGAATTTTGGCTTAAGGAAGTTCAATTTTTGGGACATGTCATTGATATGAACGGAATTCATGTTGATCCTGCAAAAATCGAAGCTGTGAAGAATTGGAGTGTTCCTACCACTCCAACGGAAGTCCGTTCTTTTCTTGGGTTGGCTGGTTATTATCGTCGATTCATCGCCAATTTCTCCAAGATCGCTGTTCCTCTCACTACCTTAACTCACAAGGGTAAACCCTATGAGTGGGGACCTAAGCAAGAGGAAGCATTTGAAACTCTTAAGCTGAAACTTTGTGAAGCTCCTGTCTTATCTCTACCTGATGGTAATGATGATTTCGTGGTCTACTGTGATGCATCGAACCAAGGTCTTGGTTGTGTTCTCATGCAACGAGGAAAGGTTATTGCTTATGCGTCTCGACAACTCAAGACTCACGAGAAAAATTATACCACCCATGATCTTGAATTGGGTGCTGTTGTCTTTGCACTCAAGATTTGGAGACATTATCTGTATGGGACCAAATGTGTGGTGTTCACGGACCACAAAAGTCTCCAACATGTCTTCGATCAAAAGAATCTTAACATGAGGCAACGACGTTGGGTTGAATTACTTAACGACTATGATTGCGAAATTCGCTACCATCCTGGCAAAGCGAATGTTGTGGCCGACGCACTTAGTCGTAAAGAGCGTGTCAAACTCCAATGTGCGAGAGTTCGTACTGATCTTCAAGATCGCATTCTCCAGGCTCAACACACCTCAGTCACCCAAGGTAACATGTACGATGAAATGTCTTGTGGTGCTGAGACTCAGCTTGAAACCAAACCCGATGGTCTCCTTTATTTTCTTAACCGACTGTGGATTCCCGACCGTGATGATCTTCGTACTTTTCTCATGAACGAGGCTCATAAGTCTCGTTATTCTATTCATCCTGGAGCTGACAAGATGTATCAAGATCTTCGTTATTCTTATTGGTGGCCTGGTATGAAGAAAGACATTGCTCTTTTCGTTGCAAAATGCCTGACTTGCTCCAAGGTTAAGGCTGAACATCAACGACCATCTGGTATGCTTGAACAACCAGAGATTCCTGTCTAGAAATGGGAGAGCATAGCTATGGATTTCATCACCAAACTCCCTCGCACACCCAAAGGTTTTGACAGTATTTGGGTAATCATCGATCGTTTGACCAACTCAGCTCACTTTCTACCTATTCGTGAGAAGTATTCTGTGGAAAGGTTGGCAAAGATGTACGTAAGTGAAATCGTATGTCGTCACGGTATACCTTTGGACATTATTTCTGATCGCGACGGTCGTTTCACCTCTCACTTTTGGGGATCTCTACAAGATGCTTTGGGTACCAAGTTGAACCTGAGCACTGCTTATCACCCTCAAACGGATGGTCAGACTGAACGAACCATCCAGACACTTGAGGACATGCTCAGGGCATGTGTCATCGATTTTGGTGGCGCATGGGATTCTCATCTTCCTTTGGTTGAGTTTTCATACAACAACAGTTATCACGCCAGCATTAACATGGCTCCTTTTGAGGCACTCTATGGTCGGAAATGTCGTTCTCCTGTCTGTTGGACTGAGGTTGGTGAAGCTCGTATTACTGGACCCGAACTAATCCAGGAAACCACAGACAAAATCCAGCTTATTCAGGATAATCTTCTCAAGGCTAGAAGTCGCCAAAAGAGTTATGCTGATAAACGTCGTAAACCCTTGGAATTTCAAGTTGGGGACCTTGTGCTACTCAAGGTATCCCCTTGGAAAGGAGTTATTCGTTTCGGTAGAAAGGGAAAGCTAGCTCCTCGATACGTAGGCCCCTTCAAAATTCTTGACAGAGTTGGAAAAGTGGCTTACAAGCTTGATCTTCCACCTGAGCTAAGCAATGTTCATCCGACCTTCCATGTTTCGAATCTCAAGAAATGCTTAGCAGATGAGAACCTTCATGTTCCTCTGGAGGATGTGCAAATCGATGAAAGCATGCACATTATCGAGAAACCCGTCGAGATTGTTGACACTGGAGTCAAGAAACTCAAGCGCAGTCGTATTCCGATCGTTAAGGTTCGTTGGGAATCTAAACGAGGCCCAGAGTTCACTTGGGAACGTAAAGACCAGATGAAGTCGAAGTATCCGCATCTTTTCCCACCAGACTCTCCAACTCCAACTTCGGGACGAAGTTCCTAAAAGTAGGGGAGACTGTAACATTACGCATTAAATACTTGTACGTTACGCATTGACATTAATAAAAAACGTCAAGTTTCATTTTATACGTCGCATTTATTATTTTTGTCGCGATTATGGAACCCTAATACTATATATAATATTATATATATGTGTGTTGTTGTATAATTGTATCAAAAAATAAAATGCCTTGGCCGGGAATCGAACCCGCGCCAAAGGCCGGGCCACACCTACACTTATGCACAAACCAACTGGGCTGGACCTTCTGTTTTGATTAAACCCGGACGCGTATTATATATATACACACATTAAAACCTCACAGTTGACAAGGAAAGTCAACTGTGGGTTGCCTTGTTGATCAATCCGTCCAATTAACTCGTACACGATCTATCTTTGGTAAATTGGGTTGATTATCGGCCTTGCACAACACGAATACACGTCATATACACATCAATCGTTGACTTTTTATTCAATTATACGCGTACGTATTCAATTGAAGGTCAACTTTCCAATTAACATTAACCAGCGATCATCAGTATAAATTGATGCATTCCGAACCTTGACAAATCGCTCACAACTCTCTCTCAACCTCTATTTCTCTCAATTATACTCTGATTATTGTTATCAAGTTCGTGTTTGACTTTTGCCTTGACCCGGCTTCTAACGTCAATACTACACTGTGAGTCCTCGTTTTTTTGTGGGGTTTATTCATCGTCAATCATGCAACAATAGCCCTAACATTAATCGGGCTAAGGTTGTCTGAAACGATCAATTGGAAATTCTAGGGTTCGTCGTGATTGAATTGGGGATAAATCTGAAATTACGTATTGTATTTATAAATTTCTAAACGCAAAACATCACAACCACCGGCCTAGGCCAAGTGGTTGTGACCCTGGTTCTTCACTGAGGTCACCCGGGTTCGAGTCCCGGCTCTGACCAGTATTTTTGTTCTTTTCTTTTCTTTTCTTTTTAAACAAACAATTATAATTATATATATATATTAAATCCTTTTAATCTTTTAAATTCTTTTTAAAATACCAAAACTATTTTATAAATTCTAAAAAAATTATAATTGTTTAATCTGATATAAAAGTTTTATTTGTAATTTTTATTTTTCAGAAATTCATTTATTTAATAATTATAATAATTAAATCATTTTTATACTATTATATTTATAAAAATCCATTTATATATCAAAACAGTTTTATTAAATTCCCCAAAAATTATCCTAACTTTTTATAAAGTTAAACTTTACTGAAATAATTTTTAATTCAGTAAAATCATTTATTTTATATTTTTAATCAATTTTTGTTAGATTTAATCATAATTAAATCATATTAAATCCAATTTTCATCATTTTTGCACCAAAATTTTATACAAATTATTTTTAATCATTTAGAACAGAAATATGATTTTTAAAATAAGAATTCTTCAATTTTAGTATTTTTGAATATTAAAGTTAATTATTGACTAATTATAAATAAATAGATTTAAAAATCTATTTTAAATAAAATAATTTTATAAAAATTATTTTTATGCTTCAAACACTTTAATGTGCACATTCAAAATCCAAATTTTATAAAAAGACTTTCTTCCATTAATTATTAGATTTTCCTTTATTAATTAACATTTTAATTTAAAATTCAACAATTGATTATCCCCAAATCGAAACCCTAGGATACACTTGTAAGTTAATTAGACTTAGACTTATTATATATTACCTCATTATAGGGTAATATTTGGAATCTTTTTGGGCAACACAATTATCACATCTTTTCAACAAGTTAACATTTGCTAAGGTGAGTTTACATAGCCCCTTTTATTTATCACCATTTTTGGGGTGAAACATGTTATAACATTATCATTGCAATTCAATCATCAATGTGTCTATGTGTTTTCTATGTTGCATTATGTCTTGAGCATGATTAGAGTAAGCACCATTCTAGCATAATCATTAACATTGATCAGCCGACGGTATACATTGATAGATCTATTGGACTGACAATCCCACCCGGATACGTGCCTCCTACAAAGGTTACGTGGGTGTTTGTTATCGCATAACATATTCATTGGGACCATAAGTGTATGGTATGTATCATTTTATAACAGTCAGCAGGGTTGATTATGCACTCGATTTATTTCTAATATGTTCTCACATATGGGCTAGATTAACATGACACATGAATTGCACAACATTTTATTCATTTTATCATCAAAAACCTATGTAATTCTCACCAACTTATGTTGACCCAAAATACTTTCAAAATTAACATGTTTCAGGTAACAATGAAGCTGAGGCTTGAGTTAGCATGAGGATTTTCTTGAAGTTTATTTGAAGTTATTGAAGTTGCTATTTGATATTATGTATTTGAATTCTTAGACATTATTTCACATTTTGGATATTTATGTTTGAATAAATTATTTAAAATTTATGTTATACCATGTGCTACTGAAAACAATCATCAATACGTGGCACCCCGATGTTTCCGCCATCGGTTGGGGTGTTACATAACCGAAGACGGCTTGAGCCCGGCAGTCAGTGAGACGTCCCAAGGGCCCACGGGAGCCGTCTTGGCAGCTCTGACACGTCTCCCGAGACGCCATACAATCTTCGACCACGTGTTGCTTTTCTATTGGTTGTAGACTAAAGGGTCTCCGGAGACGGTTCAGTCTCGTTGGGAGCCGTGACCCGTCTCTCCAAAGAGACGGGAGGAGACCATTTTGGTAAATCACTCGGTCAATAGGCTATTTTGGTGATTTTCCCTTAATTTTTATTGATACTAGATGGCTACGTGTATTAGAGAATTCACAAACCTCCGCCATTTTATACTCTATAATATAACAAAAAATCATACTTTTCAAAATTTATCTTTCAGTTTAAAAAACTTTTCACGTCCCCTCCACCATATTTACCTTTTATCTTACTCAAAAACATTTATTTTTTTTATATTCCTTGTTAATATACGCTCACAATAATTTGATAGGGGTGAATAGTAGTTTTTTTATAGGAAAAATGGATTGTAATAATCCCACGTTTGTGTTGTTGGCCAATAATAACTCATCTAAGTTTATTCTTCCCACTAGTTCCACCTTTTAATTTATTTTTTCTCATTGCACCCGCCGTTAACTCACACTAACGCCGTTAGATGAAACTCACAATTCTAGGAGATTGTTCACCGTCTCTGAAAGAGGGAATCGAGACGATGATATTGCTATGTTCAATTGCAGAAACGAGCATGGTTTGATGGGTTTCAGGTTGATGTTCTTGTCGGAGGGGATGACCGGAACCGACAATTAAACCATCAAACCATGCTCATTCAATAATTGAACATACCAATATCATCGTCTCGATTCCCTCTTTCAAATCCGGTGAACAGTCACCTAAAATTGTGAGTTTCTGCTAACGGCGTTAGTGTGACTTAACGACGAGTGTAATGAGAAAAAATAAATTAAAAGGTGGGATTGATGGGAAGAATAAACTTAGGTGGGATTATTATTGGCCAACAACACAAAGGTGGGATTATTACAATTCAATTTTCCTTTTTTATATATAAAAAACTAGAAGATGGATTTTTCAAAATACAAAGATAGGGTACTCTCGAGTACCCGATTCCCCAAAGGGTGCCCGAGAGTGCTCGGAATTGATTCGTTGGCCGTTCAAAAAAAATAAAGATAGGGTATAAAATGATGAATGGGATGCAAGATGTTTTGGGTAAGTTTTTTTTTTTTTAATTTTAGAGATGGGGGAGATTTGATAGAGGGGATGTGAATGCTCTTAGTAACTACTCCATCTCATCACTCTTAAATAATTAGGTTAGACAGCTATAATGACCATAAGATTAATTGAATCATTTTTACCAATAATATTTCATGGACGCTTAACATAAAAATAGATAGAAACTTATAGGTCATAACTCATTTCATTTGTAATGTATTAATTAAATATACAAGCTCATTGACCATGGTTGAAGTATTGAATAGGAATGCAAACGAGCCGAACAATTTGTAAGCTAGTCGAGGTCGGCTTAATAAAAAGTTTGAAACGAGCTGATTATTTTTCAAGCCTGAGCACGAGCCTGGCATGTGAAGCTCGTCAGGCTCATAATATTAGTTTTATTAATATTTTGTATTATTTACCCTTAATTTAAAGTTGTTTAGTAAACGAGTCGAACCGGGCTTTTCACTTATCGAACTTGCTAGCCTAAATGAGTCTATTAGTTGTATTATTTTTATTTAATATATTAACTAATAAATATCAAACGAGTCGAGCTCGAGCTTGAGAAACTACCAACGAGCCGAACCGAGCTTTTCACATATCGAGCATTCGAGCCCGCAAGCCTAAACGAGTCTATTATTTATATTATTTTTATTTAATATATTAAGTAATAAATAATAAACGGGCCGAGCTCGAACATGAGACACTACCAACGAGCCAAGATCGAGCTCAAGCCTAGTGATGTAAAATGTTTTGACAAATAATTGGTTAGAATATAGCGCTAATTATGAAAAAATATATTGGTTTTGAAAGTATGGTAAACAAAAAATTGAACATTATTTATTATCGTGTTTTTATTTTTGTTTCGTTTACATTGTATGAAAGTATCTAATACGGTAAAAAAAACGTTACCCCTGAAATTTTAGTCTAGATTCGCCATTAATAAGAAGAACTACATATTATGGATTTGAAGCCTAGAAATTATCTCATGGAAGACATCAAATCTATGGCTTTCCTTCGGGTAAAAAAAAAAAAATAGATCAAATCTAAAAGTTCTAGAATGGATAATATTTTGAGGTCTTTGCTTTTGGTGTTTATGTAATGAATCCTGTAATCTGCTCTTTTGTTCCTTATTGCGCTTGATTCTAGGTCTTGCTATAACTGGCCTTTGGTTTCTTATTAAATACATGACTTTCGCCACTCAAAAAAGCCTGGCAATGAATCATATCTTATGATTTTATTTTTTTGTCACACACTTTACTAAACAAATTTAATGAGTGATGTCAAACCAAACCTAAAAGAGCGAAATACACGTTACAGGAGGGATCATCCCATGGCCTCGAAGATTAAGGTTAAGGATTATTATGGAGAGTTTTGGTGTACCGTAGCGCGGTTCTAAAAGTTTAGACTTTTTTATTACACCGGTAGAAGGTTTGTAAGGGTGACTTGTTTTTCGATGTTTATGAGTTATGTTGTTTTCTGATGACATGTATACATTTGTTTTACTACATGTCGCTTTCAATATTCCCCTAAATTCAGTAGCTCTTTATTAGTTTTTTATTGTTGTTTGCTTGTCGATTGTGTGTTGTCGAGCGAAGGATCTCTCTAGAAGTAGTTTCTCTATCCGTAAGGATAGGGGCAAGGTTTGCCTACATCCCACCATCCCCAGACTCTACTCTTACCTTAGCTAATTGTGGGATTTACTGGGTAAGGTTGTTGTTTGTTTATCCCATGGCCTCAAAGGAGCTCGAAGTGGCATGTAAAGTCCACTATTTTGACTTCGACCCTTACCTTCTTAACATCTATAATACGCATCCTAGTCGCCTGGAATGCTAGACACGAGTGGTAACAGCTATAAATACCATACTTGACTTGTTTTTCATCATTTGTGCAACACTGACTCACCCCAAAGTGCTCTCTCACTAACCTTAGCCTCTGTACACTCGTTTTTGCCCTAAAATCACCATTTCCAAGCTTAAACAACCTTTATAAGCATAGATCTAAGGTGTGTGATTCATTCAAATCATTTCTCAAACATTGTTATGATATTATTTTGAACCTTAAAGGTCCAGACCTGGGCTTTATATGTTTGTATCAATAAAAACCATTAAAAACCCTCTCTAAAATATAAACTTTAAATGGTGTTGGTGATCTAAAACATGGAGTTTCTTGTTTATGTGCTATTAGAATAATTTAGGGAGGTTATTATGATGATTATCTAGGTGTTAGAAGCTTGTTTGATGCGTTATGTGGCTTTGATGAGTTTTGACCCGTTTGAGGATTTTAGTGAAATCTATGGTGTAATATGATGATTTGATGATTGTAACTTGTTAGGGTTTCTGTTAGAATAATCATACTACAGCTTGATGATGGTTGGAACTTGATTATGTGATTAAATCAGGTTATTTGCCATTTAGGGAAACTCTTGCATGTTGTTGATGTGACTTACCCATAATATTATCCATTTTGGGAAAACTTGCAATTTGGGTAATATACGAGATGAAAATTGGGGCATAATGATGAGGTTGGGTTGGATAATGATTGTGGATTGATTGGGGGTGTTCAAATAAGTTTCGGATCTGATTTGGAGGGTTTCGCGTGTCAAAGAGGCTAACAGCCCGCAGAGCAGGCGACTAGCTACCCAGTCGCCTGTCAGGAGGCTACTAGCTAGCTAGTCGTGTGCCTCTAAAGGCGACTAGCTAACCAGTCTTGTGCCTGAAGGCAACTGTCATAGCTACTCGTGTGTTTTGATGCTAGTCGTGTGTTTTGATGCTAGTGATGTGTTTTGGTAGCCAATGGGGTGTTTTTAAGCCAGTATTGTGTTTTGGAACCCCGTAGTTTGTTTAAACACCCAGTAACATATTGTAAACCCCGTGGCATGTCTGAAAACCCTGTAACATGTTTTATGAATTGAATGTACGTTACATGATCTATATGCTAGGTATTATGATCTATTCATTGTGTGAGGTTTGTGTCTACATGTTATCACTTATGAACTTGCACTTGGCTAATATATGTGGATGTCGAGTCACCAACGGGATGTCGGGTCTTGTGAAACATCAAACACTTTTACAAACATACAAAGTTATGGTTTGGACAACCAAGGGTTATTGGACAAACGCATCATCAGACAAACACTTATAGGCTATTAATGATAGGTTTCTAGTAGTCGGGACGCCATCATATCACGCCTGGTATTATCTTTCAAACAAACGCAGCCTAAGGTGAGTTTCACGGCCCCACTTTTACATACTTTCTCATGGGGGAGAAACATGCTACACATTCGGTTTTACTTAAAGATTATTTATCACTATTGTTATCACTTGTATACTTTTCGACTCATCTAAGTACCATGGAAACCACTAATATAGAGGGGAAATGTAGATAGATCTCTTGGGCCTGACAAACCCCACCCGATTCAACTAGAGATTAGACGGGTGCATATTGTCATAAACTACACAGGGCTTACTAGGGATGACGGTAACCCGAAAAAGGGCACACACTGAGAAACAACGCAGTCATCAATGGTTTCAATCACAGTCATAACATACTTAACGTCTAGCTAATGTTCGATAAAATAGTAAAACGGATTTGATCTTTCACGCATATGATACTTGTTTTTGAACAAAAAAAATGTGAACTTACCAGCATTGTTGTGTTGACACATTTTATCATGTTTTCTCAGGTTGCTAAGGTAGCAGCATTGTTATATAGGATGCATTTGAGTCCACAACATCCGTTATCTTTCATTTTGTCTGATTTGAACTTTTAAACTATATGGAAAACTACTTTATTTTGGATTGGATCTGCAAACTAAATTTCGCTTCCGCTAAACTTTTAACTGGCATGGTTGTGGTTACGTTATTTTTCTCATATAGTTGTCGTTTATTGTGATCGTTGACTTGGATCCTGGTTTGTCACACGCCTCGCAGTAAAACTCCACAAGTGAAATTTGAGGGTGTGACAGGTGCGAAGAGGACTTCCGGCCAGGGCACGTTTTTCTCGAGGCACATTTTTTTATAAAAATTCAAATTTTAGATGGTTTTTACAAGGGTTTTCTTAGTTTTCTTAACTCAAGGGAGTTTTCAGTTTGTACTTTCCCTATATATATATATATATATATATATATATATATATATATATATATATATATATATATATATATATATATATATATATAGGGAAAGTATAAACTGAAAACTCCCTTGAGTTAAGAAGACCCTTGTAAAAACCATCTAAATTTTTTTTTGCAAAAAAAAAAAAATACACAATGTAACATACATGTATTAAAGCATTTTGGGCCAACAAAATAAAAAAAAAAAAGCGCCGATAGGATATTTTTATGTTACATATGTAATAGCGCAAATTTTGTTTATTTTTTTTAAATATCCAATCGGCGTTTTTTTTATTTTTTTGCCCAAAACGCTTTAATACATGTATGTTACCTTGTGTATTTATTTCAAAAAAAAAATAGATGGTTTTTACAATGGTTTTCTTAGTTTTCTTAACTCAATAGGGTTTTCAATTTATCCTCCCCCTATATATATGTTATAAAAGTTGTATCTTGGCACCGATACAATGCAGTGGTGAACACGTTGGTTTTAAAACTCTTGGCCCTGGTTTGAGGCTTCCTATTTGCTTTTTTTTTTTTTACTTTTTCTGTAATGTAAGCCAATAACTATATATTGTTTTTAAAACAAGTTTAAATTGATGGGTTGCTTCGTTGGTTTGAAACAATCTATAATAACTAACTAGAGGATCATTAGCTTCTCACTCTTTACTGCCATACTGTTTCTTTGCTTTTGTATTGCCTTCATTTTTTCACCCTCTTCATTGGAAGCATTTTAAATTATGTTACTATATTTTTTTAATAAACGTTTTTAACTTATGAAGCTATATAAATCTATCTACTTTGTCCTCCACTCGCTGCAAAACATGGGTATAATCCGCTAGTTTTAATATAGAACCCATTTAAAACTTAAATTATACTTAAGCTCATTTAAAACTTAAAAAGGATAGACTTTGACCCATTTAAAACTTAAAGCCCCAAAACTTATAAGCCCATCTAAGGGTCACATTTTTTTGGGTTCGGCCAGGGCACCCGAAGCCTTAAGACCGACCCTGTTTCTTGTATTTTGTTGAAATCTTTGTCTGTTTGGTATAATTCTTTTGGGAACTCAATTTCGTCACCTCGTTACCGATGGTGATCAGGAGGTTGGTTATACTATCTGAGGGTATCAATTTTACTAAGATATTGATGGGTGCCACATCATTAGTCATGCAGAACGTGGGGGGCCATGAACTACAGCAACATTTCCTTGAGTCTTTGTTTTTCTAGTCCTTAAGTTAGTAATGGGTCTAGTTTTATGTTTACATATAACTCTATAAATGGGTTGTAAATGTTTTGATTTATTGTGAATGAGATTAAAAAAATAGTCTGAATTAACCTCATCTAAATTTCTCTCTAGCATCTCATCTTCGGTTCTTATCTTCATCTGATAGTCATGATAAAACAATGATAATAATAAGAAGAGTGAATTACAAGTTTTGTCCTTTTATCTTTACATCAAATTGCAAAGGATGTCCTTTGTCTTTAAAATTGATGACTTTTATACTTAATGTTTTCAAATGTTACATGGTATGCCCTTTCGTCATAAATGGGTTTGTTTTTAACGTTAAAACAAATCATGTGTGAATCACGTGAGGGTATATCTGTAAATTCACGTTCCCCATCTACTTCCCCCAATATATACTAGATCAAAACCCTAATAACCCTCACATCAGTAAACTCATGTTCATTCATTTGCAAATTAGGGTTTTAATCAATCTTACAAGCTTTGATCGAATCGGCCATGGTATTATGCCATTGGTTCTTGATCCTCATTGTTTTCTATTACTTCTAGCGCTACATTATATGAAAATTTTTCCTCAATGTCGATTTCGTTTTCGTTCCATACCTTTCTAGACATGATGTAATTTATTGAGATCTCTTCGTTTTCATGTACCTAGGGTTCTTCTGGAACTATCAGGTCTAGAGTCTCGTCATGAGACTCTCTTTCTGGAGTTATTGTTACCCCGACTTGACAATCTACATTATTTGATCCTTTTTTTCTTTCGATGATTTTTATCTTTGGAACCGATTGGTCTACCACGTTTTAGTTGTGGATTAGACTCATTACCAACATGTGGTTTCCCTACTGGGGCATTTATCTTTATTGGAGCATTAGCAGCAGGTATATGTGACTTAGTCACGCTTTTTGGGTCAGCAAATGCATCAGGTAGTTGGTTTGCAAATCCTTGTAAATGAATTATCCTTTAAACTTCTAATTCACACTGCTTAGTTTGAGAATGAAGATGTGATAATGATAATTCATTCCAATATATATTATTTTCTAGCTTCTTTTCATCTCCCCTTAATGTTGGGAATGTTAATTCAACAAAATGACAATAGTCAAATCGAGCCGTAAAGAAATATCCCGTTGATGGCTCTAAATACTTAATGATCGATGGTGATTAATACCCATCATATATTCCTAAACTCCTTTGAGGTCCCATCTTTGCGCGTTGTGGTGGAGCAATTGGAATATATACGGCACAAACAAAAATCCTTAGATGGCTGTTCCTGACCAAAAACTAACCTTAATGGGGAGGATGTATGATAACTTGTTGGCCTGATGCGAACTAGTGTTGTTGCATGTAAAATTGCATGTCCCTAAGAAGATGCTGGTAGTTTTGATTTCATAATCATTGGTTTACAAATCATTTGAAGTCTAAATATTCAGCAAGCCCATTTTTTTGTATGTACATGAGGTACAGGATGTTCTATACTTATCCTAATAGGCATGGAATAATTATTAAATGTTTGGGATGTAAATTAACCAGCATTGTCTAACCGAATTTTCTTGATTGGGTAATTAGGAAAATGTGTGTGTAGTCAAGCAAATGCTATATTACGACTTGATACTAGGCACACATGTGACCATCTAGTTGATGCATCAACTAAGACCCTAAAATATCTAAATGGTCCACTAGAGGGATGTATTGGCCCACTTATATCCCCATGTATTCTTTCCAAGAAACTCAGGGATTCAGTCCTCACCTTGATTGGTGATGGGCGTGTAATTAACATACCTTGTGAGCATGCAACACATGTAATGTCCTTAGACTGTTGAATTTTCTGGGTCTTTTTAAACAATAGCCAGATGAATTTTCTATCATTTTTCGCATCATTATTGATTCAGGATGGCCTAACCGGTCATGCGAAGTGATAAAATGTTCTTGTTCTATAAGCTTGTGGTTTATGACCACATTTGAGTCAATTACACAAATTTTAGTACACTACAAACCAGAGGCAAGTGATGGTAGCTTTTCTAACACGTGTTTTTTTTCCCCGAAATTATATTTGTGATTTGAAGGTACTCCTCATGTCCCTCACATGTAGTCTCAAGATGATATCCATTTAAGCGAATATCTTTAAAACTTATCGGATTTCTTTGAGACAATGGGGAAAATCACGCATTGGTAAATTTAAATGGTGTTCCACCTGGCAACACTATATAAGCTTCTCCAAAGCCTTTAACTAATTTTGATTTACCAGATATAGTACCAACGTTAGCCTCTTTCATGGTTAATTTAGAGAAATAATTTCTCTTCTTGAGAACTATAAGCGTTGACGCACTGTCTATTAAACCTATATCTTCACCGTTAATAGTGAGTTTAGTTAAACGCTCCATATGCTTCAAAACAAAGTCATATAAATAAAACATCAAATATGCTTCAAACATAACAAATTCCAAAATGTTTCATACGCCACAAAACAAACAAAACCTCAAACACATTGTCTTAATAAAATAAAGGAAATAACTTAAAATTAGATCATTCATGATTGTATGAGCCACGATATCACTAGAATCCAAATTAGTTGGCTCAATAAGGAAATCATCATAATCCAAATTAGTTGTCTCAAAATGTTCTTTATGACCATCAGGGATATCAATATTTTCATCTTCATACGTAAAGTTTGTCTCTATTCCTTTCCCCTTGTCTTTGATGGATTGTTGTAAAGTTCCACCAAGTGTTTGGGCGTACGACATGCACGGGCCCAATGATTGTTACTTCCAGATCAGTGACATGCATTTAGTGGAGCCATGTTTTCCTTGTTACTACTACTAGAAAAATGGCCTTTCTTCACACGCATTTTATGACGCGTGCTCATTTATGACACGCAAAAGTGTGTGTCATAAAAAAATTGTCATGATTTGAAAATTTTGGTTAATTAATGACATACTTTTTTGTGTGTCAAGAATTTAATGTCAAGAAATGAAAAACATGGCAGTATAAAATATTGTGTGTCATCGTTTCTTGTAATAACATAACAGAGTTTCAGAATTTTTGTTTCCCTCCCAATCCCGCCCTAATTAACCCTCAAACCTCTAAAAAAAATCCACACAATATCAACCCTTTATTGTTTATCAAACCCCCATTCCCAATTTCAAACTCTCAGGATTTTTAATGTTCATCCCCAAAACAATCACCCAATTTCTTCAACATTCCTATCATAACCCTTCAACAATCATCTTTGCAGGCATTCTCTCAATCATAACTCTACCATCTCATCTCTTCAGCCATCTAGCGGCCATCACAAAATTAGGGCTTCTCTTCAGCCATCCAGCATCTGTCATCTAGCTTCAGGTAACTGTCAACAATCTATATATTGAATCCTTGGATAATTTGTGTTTCAACATTCAGAGTGACTTTCTTTTCTTTTATATATGTCACTTTTCTTTTATACAGTTTCGAGTCCTTAGATCTTCACTATTTTTCTTTACTTTTCCGTCTTCTGATTAGCATTACCCCATTTTCACACATTGGTATTTAAATTTTAAGGGAAATTGGATTTTAATAACCCAAACTGTTCGAAATTGGCCACTAGCACCCCCAACTAAAAAATTGGCCATATATAACTTGAACTATTGACTTATTGGAATCTAGCACCCAGCTAACTGACGCCGTTAGTTGGGTTGCTGATGTGGCAAGGATTGCTGACGTGGCATGCTTACGTGTCAATCCACGTGTGTATTCATAAAAAAAAATTCCACCTAATCATCCAAGTGTGCATTTCATTAAAAAAACATATCTGATTTATTTAACCCATATTATCTTCTTCATTATAATAAACCCAACAAAACCCTTAACCATCTCCTGCACACAAAAAAAAAAAAAAAACAGATATGATTTATTAAACCCACATTATCTATTTCATCATCATAAACCCAGCAAAACCCTTAACCATCTCCTCCACACAAAAAAAAAAAACAGATCTGACGTGGCCCCTGCACCATCTCCTTCACCCTTGCAAAACCTGACCCGTCAACACTACCCGACCTGTTTAAGGTTCGATTGACTCACAAGATCGATTCGATGGTCAACAAGGTTCGACGATCGACCTGTTTTAAGCTTTGATTACATGTTCTTATGGTTTGCAAGGTTCAAATTAAGTAGTGGATTGAGGGATAGGGGTTTGTATTATAGGGATATTTTGGTAAAAAAGTGGGTCGATCTAGAACTCAATGTGGTTCAGGTTATATATGGTTTGCAAGGAGTGCTAATGGGTTGTGATTGGTGGTGGTCGTTGTACACAGAGAGAGGTATACGGTGGTGGCTTTATGAAGATGGTGATGATGTGGGTGAAGGAGATGGTTGATGATGAAGATGATGATGATGTGGGTGAAGCAGATGGTTCAACATGTTCATAACAGATCTGGTTTTTTTTTTTATTTATGAAATACACATGTGGATTGACACGTCAGAATGCCACGTCAGCAACCCAACTAACAGCGTCAGTTAGTTGGGTGCTAGATTCTAATAAGTCAATACTTCAGGTTATATATGGCCAATTTTTTAGTTGGGGTGCCAGTGGCCAATTTCAAATAGTTTGGGTTATTAAAATCCAATTCCCCAAATTTTAATGAAGTCTGTTATTTCCATTTTATTAGTTTACTTTTATTTAATTTGCAGAAGGTCAATTGAAAGCTTCTAAATAGGTTTGCAGCGATTGAAGTCACTTATGGGTTAGTATTTTATAACTTCAATTTAGCTTTGCTACATGTTATAATAGGTTTTTTGTTTGTATTTTATTTTTAGTAGATTGTAAAAAAGTTGTTCTTATGCTAAAAATTCTGAGAAAACTGATGATTCCTTTTATGGCTGGCGTCGGAATAGGTTCAACATTTGGTTTAAAAATTACGATTTAATGGATATTTGAGTATGAACATGTTATTCTTTGTGGTCTTTACATAATCTATTACACACGATTTTTCTTATGTGTAGGTGTATTTAAATCTACCTTAGTGATATGAAGTTGTACTTGCTGAGTTTAATCTACTGAATTGGTCAAAATTCACTTTTTCAAGTGGTAACTTCTAAAAAAAAGGTTATATATGATTAGGACTATAAACGGATGTAGAAGCATTATGATATCTATCTATGATTTTTGCATCATTAATTAGATACAGTGTCGAATAGGAGCTAAATGAGTCCCTATTTAGTATACATTAGCTTTATGTAGATTTCGCAGGTTCGATAAGGATGACGATGTTAGCGTTCGGAAGCCAACTCTGAAAGTATCTTTTTTCTAACCTGGGTCGAACCACTTGCCTAAACGGGTCAGTTTTAAGAAGTGGTAAGTTTTTTAAACGGACACCAACACTTGATTAAACAAGTAAAATGAGCATTGTCTCTTAAACGGGTCAAATGGGTTAGTTTTATTAAACGGCCAATTTACTTATTCATGTCAACTGGGTCAATTCAATAAGCTAATGACTTTTTATAGGCGAAAGTATTTTTTCAACCTGGCTCGATCTAGTATGTTAAACGGGTCACAGTTTTCTACATACCATAAAAAGAGAAGTATTTTTTAAATATGTAAAATTTGTTCAGACATTTTCAAGTTTGTTGCTAAACAAGTCACTTTTGTGTACTCATTATTTGATCGAAATATACAAAAATGTTATTTTAATAGAATACATTAGGAATCTTAGAATGTGTTTTAATGGAACCTAATTCTTATTTGGCTTTTCATATTTTGTTGTGGCCCGTGGTTGAAATCTTCTTCCTTTAAAATAGGACGTGCATTAGAGTTGATTTCATTGATGTCTGTTTATTTTATGTTGTTCCTTAACTAATTTGTTTTTGCAGGTATGTAATTAAAGTTTTTCATCAAATGTGGATGTAAGAAGGTTAGATCTTCAATATTGTTTGAATTTTCTTCAAAGCTCCATAGTTCATTTTTCTTTAAAATCTTGATTTAAGTGATGGTTTTATTTTTTTATTTTTTTTTTGTTCAGAAAGAGGGCTGGTGGTTATATGAATTTTGTTATAACAAGAAGTTGCATCAAATCCATGTGTAGGATGACAAGGTATGAATTAAGATGTATACCTTTTAGAGGTTGAAATATTGTAGGTCAATCAGGTTGGGTTATAGATGTTATAAACAAAATGTTTCACATATGTACCGGAGTTGGCTGATTTTTTTGGGAGGCACGTCCGATTCTGGCATTCTGCGGGTCATTGACATTTGTTAACAATCAACACGGAATTACACCCCTCAAATGTAACATAAGCTGAGAGCAAAAAAGGTCTACTTTAATAAATCGATAAACTAGGGTATTTTTGTATTCTTTCCTGAATTTTTTAAGATTATTTTAGCTTTTTTAGATTGGAAACATCAAAGTGGGTTTTGAATATACTCAGATTCAAGGATCTTTGCAAGTCATTTTGATGATGATCAACACACGGGAATTGTCCCCTAAATCACATAAAAAGGTATGTTTTTAGACTTTATTTAGTGGCCCTTTAACGAAGCCAGACTACGTCAGTGATTTCAATTATTGATGGAGTGTGTGTAACTTGAGTTTTTTCTACTGATTCGTGTTCTGAAGTGTATGTTTTTAGACTTTATTTAGTGGCCTTTTGAAGTGTATACGAACTCGGTCTGTTTCGATTATAACGGGGATGAGGACATGGATGTCGTTCGCAAAGAATGGTCAAGCTACGCCGCGACATTTATTTTCAAATGATCAAAACTTGTTTGAAAACAATGTATTGTCGATACAATATTTTTGTAAACGTTAAATGTTGTCTCAGATTGGTTTGTAATTTGATAAATATGTATTATATAATGAAATGATGTTTTTGTTATTAGTTTGCTAATTATTTTGCATATAATATAATGGATATAAATCCATGAGGGTAAACCAGTAATTTTACAGGAATTTTTTTTAGATTAATAAATTATGACACGCAAAATGAACGTCAAAAAATTCTGTCATAAAATGTGTCATTAAAATGTCAATAAAAACTGTTATAAAAATGTGTGTCATTAAAAAGTGTCATAACGTGTGTCAATAAATATTGTCATAAATGTGTGTCATAAACAAATGACACGCCAAAATGTGTCATGTTAAATTTATGACACCGCCTTCCTTGACATTCTTTTTTCTTGTCATCGGATCCCTTTCTTGACACGCAATGCGCGTCAAGAAAGACATTTTTTCTAGTATTGTGCCTTTTTCATCATTAGATTTCTTTTCATTAGCATGCCACTTGTGGTGGGTCCCTTTGTTTTTAAATTGAACACCATGATAATTTCTCCGGCCACGTCCACGACCATGGCCATGACCACAAACACGTTGATAACCACGACCACGTTCATGTATTTCACTTTTGCCTTTATATGTTGCCACACTCGCTTCTGGTAATGAGGTTGTACCAACTGGACGAGTCTCATATTTTTCATTAAGAGCTCATTATTTTTCTCAGTCTCAAACAAACATGATATCAAGTCACTATATTTGGGAAACCCCTTTCACTTTGTTGTTGCAAGATCAAATTTGAGGTGTGAAAGGTGGAGAATGTCTTTTCCAACATCTCCTTATCTATAATATTTTCACCACACAGAATCAATTGTGACATGATTCTAAACATTGTAGAGTTATATTCACTTATAGACTTAAAGTCTTGTAACCTTAAATGGAGCCATTCATAATGAGCACTTAGGGGTTGTTTGGTTGATTAAGTCCTGAATCATTAAGATGGTCTGAATGGTTAAGAGGCTCTGAATGGTTAAGAGCTGAACCATTCAGCATCCCTTATTAACTTAATGGTTCAACACTTAATCATTCCATTCAGATGTTGAAACAAACAGTCTGAATGCTAACGCTGTGTTCCTGAGTTTACTAAATAAAAGAAAGGAAGAGAAAGGGATGCTAAGAGAGAAAGGAAAGGAAAATATATAATTTATTTCGTGTTCCAGAGTTGAAAGGAAAAGAAAAGAATCTAAAGACTTTATGTGTTCCTGAGTTGAAAGGAAGAGAAAAGAAACGTATGTTTTACAATTATACCCTTGTAAGATTTTATTATAAGTTAAATGAGAGGGTAAAATGGTAAATGATATACTTTATATTTTTTTCCCTTTCCCTTCCCTCCGCTTCCTTCCAATTTGGAAGGAAGATTATTTGGAAGAATTTTCCTTCCTCTTCTCTCCACTTCCTTCCTTTAATGAAACTCTGGAACACAAAATTGTTCCACTTTCTTTCCGCTTCCTTTCCTTTCCTTCTATTATTAAACTCTGGAACACAGTGTAAATGATTCAGACCTGAATGATTAAGAGGCTGATTAAGCGGCTATCAAACAGCCCCTTAGTAATATTACCGTTTTTTGTGGTCATATCTTTCTCTCAGTTTGTAATACCTAAAATAATAATAATAATAATAATAATAATAATAATAATAATAATAATAATAATAATAATAATAATAATAAAACTATCTAACTACTTTTGAAACTAAGTAACCTCTAATTGTTTTGAAATTTGATAACTTAGTGCCGGATATTTTGAATGATTTTATTATAAAACGATAAATCAAGATTAAGTTGACCTATCTTTCAAAAGAAAAAAAAGATTAAGTTGACCAAAATATTTTCATTAAATAGGATGCAAATTGAAACAAACCGTCCGTAGATTTAGGAATAAGATTGTTGTTATCCTTGATTGGCAATCCCTTTTAAATTCATGCAACCTCATTCCTTAATCACTTGGACCATGCCCTTTGTCCCCCCTCAAGACTTCACGTAACCGAGTACAAACAACCACCGCAGCGCCACTACCGTCGGTCGCCATGAACCAGTTCGTTGCCACATTGACGTTGAAGGTGATAAGTTCTTACGGTTACCATTATCTTGTCTGGCTATGAGTTCGATCTCCATTCAGGTAACTAATTAAATTGATCTTCCGGTTTCGCCACGAACCAAGTCTTGATCGATCACCACTTGGATCTGATTATGGGGTTATCAACAGCGACTAGTTAGTCTCTTCGGAGGTGACATAGATTTATTTACTTAATTCTCATCATCATCATCATCATCATCATCATACTCAGTTAATCCCACCTATAGCAAAGCTAAGGTAGGGTTTGAGGAAGGTAAGATGTAGACAGCCTTATCTCTATCTCTAAGAATAGAGAGGCTGCTTCTAGTGAGACCCCCGGCTCGATGTGGTTTGGTATCAAGCCTTGAACATAAGGCACAGAACACTTAGCAATCGGGACAACCCCGATCAATGCATGTACCCCTGTCCTTTTGGCTATCCACGTCACCACATGATGCATGATTAACCGTCCGTCGTTTTTAACGTTATTTTCACGAAATTAGTAAAATAATGTTAAAACTAGTGCAACTTTACTTTTGCCCCCATAGGGCCACACATATATACATTATATGCGCACACCATAAGTGAGGCAGAATTTATTTACTTAATTCTATGAACCTAAATTGGTGGCCATGAATAGTTTTTGTCCTTTGTTACAGTACCTTCATGCGGATGCTAGTCCGGGTTCTTTGCACACAACACAAATATTATGATCAGACATTATTTTATGCCTTATAAGTTCACTCCACTAAATGGTTTTACTTCATAAAATTATTAAATAAAGGTTGGCTTACAAGAACTACTACAAATAATGATTTGATAAATTAAAAAAAAAAAAAGTCGTGTTTTGCAACATTATTATTTTACACATATAGATGTGGTGTAAATGAGTTTATTAAATAGCCATATGGATAAGAGTCTCCAATAGCCAACTTTTCAATGAAATTGGTGACGACCCCATATTCGGAAACTCAACCAAGCATTGTGCTTTTGAATTTTCTAAGAAATTTTGTATTTAGGGTGTATTATATAATTCTTAAGAGAGATGCTAAAGTATTGCTAATTTGGGCTTACACTTTGAGGTACGGATTCTGTTTTCTTTTAATCATAGTATAACTTTCGTTTCCTTCTATGTGTACGGGTTCATTAGTCGTATCATCAGAGTATGAAATTTATATCCGTTACTTTGTAGTACGGACTTACGTCTATGTTTAGAGTCTGTTTGTCATCGTCTTATACGTATCATTGGTTTGTATTTGGTTCGTTATTTGGGTCGGTGTGTATTGGTCAATTTGTTGTTAGTGTGTCATATATAGCATGTCATACCTCTTACTTGTACTCATGGTTGCGTGTTCCAGTTAGTGTCATTTTTAGTTTGCGTGTAATTATTTACATGGCCTTAGCTTTTGTACTCTGTCACCCGAGCAGTTTGTTTTTGACTTGTCGTTGGGGCGTCAGCGACAAGAACACTTTACGTGACAGTGCGTAATCAAAATCACGGCGTCTCTAACATGGTCCCTTAGAGGCGTTTGGATATATCCTACATCTGTTTCTGATTTCTGACTTCTAATATATGTTTGAGTTTGTTTTGTGGAGATTGGAATAATGGGTGTACGCCACACTCACCATCTCATAGGTGTATGGACTAGCTATCTATGTACCCCCTCTGTTTAGGCTCGTGGATGTTTCTGTTTGACGTGACTTAGGGGCTGTTTGGCAAGTGCTGAACCAGTAAGTGCTGAATCAATAAGAGGTCTGAATGGTTAAGAGGCTCTGAACCAGTAAGTGCTGAACCAGTAAACTGGTGTTTGGTTAAACCACTGAATAACTCTATAAAATTACTATTTTACCCTTAATATATTTTTTATAAAAACATAAAAAATCTTTCTTTTTCTTTCCCACCCACTTTTCCATTCCCTGTTTATTTTCTTTACCACACAACCAAACACATACATGATCTCCCTTCCCATGTTTCATTTTCTTTCTTGTTCTAATATCAAACATACACACACCACACCACAGAAACAAACAGGCGGCGCTGTTGGGTGGTGAGGAGAGGGAGGAGGCGGCGCTGTTGGGTGGTGAGGAGAGGGAGGAGTAGGGCGGCGTTGTTGTGTGGTGACGAGAGGGAGGAGTAGGGCGGTGCTGTTGGGTGGTGAGGAGAGGGAGGAGGAGGGCAGCGGCCGGCGGGGGGTGGTGAGGAGAGGGGTGGGGGCGGCGGCCGGCGGAGGTGGTGAGGAGAGGGGTGGGGGCAGAGGTGTTGGGTGATGGTGTGTAGGTTGTTCTTGATAAAGAGAAGAGAAGGAAATACAGAGGAGAAGGATAACAAGGGTATTATTTTCATTCAGCAATGTTTAGATGCTGTAGTGGGCAGACTTAACTGAATGATTAAGAGGGTGGGATTTTTGCAACCAAACACCTCTAACCTCTGTCCGAATAAGAGGTTCACCTCTTAATGAACCATTAAGAGGTGAACCAAACAGCCCCTTAATTTATTGTTATGAATAGTCACTTAGTTTGATGTATGTATCTGTTCTGATAAGTTTCTGATATTGTTCTTATATGCTTCGGTATGTGTCTGATTATGTTCCGGTTAAGTATTAGGTTCTGCATTGGATTATGTTCGTCAGTTGTTTTGATATAAAAGTTTGGTTTCGAGTTTGAATAGTGTTCGTTTGGTTTTCGTATTCCCTTTCGTATGTTCACTTCGGTCTCAGTTCTATTATGTCTTGCTTTTCCGCTGCATAAAATTTACTTGTACTATTGATTCCTCCGTTACTAGGCAATTTTTGGCTCAACCGTATTTTCTTTTGTTATTTTGTCTTATTTGCTTCGCAGGTAATATGGGATATTGGGAATTTAGTGAAGAGTGTTAAAAGAAGTTGAACAAGCAGTATTCATTAATTTATTTCTACATCATAATAAATGGTAATTATGTTTTAATATTATAGATTGGTTTTTGTTTTTATATCTATAAGAGTGACACGTCAGCCCTAGCCGGGTTGGGCTGTGACACAGTTGGCTCCAAAGAACAAGTGGATTCTTGACCATGAAAATGGGAGAATTCGAAGTCATGGTGGGAATGGATTGGCTGTCTCAATTCCACAGCCAAGTAAACTATTACCGCAAGTTGATAACGCTCACCTCCCCAAGTGGAAAGCAAATCACGATACATGGGGAAGCGAACCGTAACCTAATTGTATGTTCTCTACTTGAAGCCAAAAAGCTTATGCAACACGGGTGCAAGGCGTATATCACATATGTGACTGATACATGTGAAAAAGTCACAGACATTCAAAACGTGCCGGTAGTGCAAGAATTCGAAGACGTCTTCCCGGAAGAACTTCCGGGCATACCTCCTGATAGAGAGATAGAATTTGAAATAGAGCTTATTCCGGGGGCCAAGCCGGTTACTAAGGCCCCATACAGACTCGCACCATCTGAACTACAAGAATTAATGTCCTAGTTGCAAGACCTCCTTGATAGGGGTTTCATTCGACTAAGTGTGTCCCTGTGGGGAGCACCGATTCTATTCGTGAAGAAGAAGGACGAGAATCTCCATATGTGCATTGATTATCGGGAACTGAATAAACTCACTGTGAAGAACAAGTATCCACTCCTGCGAATCGATAACTTATTTGACCAACTCCAGGGCGCGAGTTGGTTTTCAAAATTAGACTTGAGATCGGGATATCACCAACTGAAGTTAAAAGAGACCGATGTGCCCAAAACTTCCTTCCGAACGTGGTGTGGACATTATGAATTTTTGGTAATGTCATTCGGATTGACAAACACCCCCGCGGTGTTCATGGACTTAATGAATCAGGTTTTCAAACCGAAGCTTGACAAGTCAGTGATAGTATTCATTGACGACATCCTTATTTATTCGAAGAGTGAGACTGATCAAGCTCACCATTTGCGCGAGGTACTCTCCACTATGAGGAGAGAGAAACTCTATGCTAAGCTCCAAAGTGCGCGTTTTGGCTTCGAGAAGTCCAATTCCTTGGACACGTAATCAGTAGTAAGGGGGTATTGGTGGACCCCGCAAAAATAGAAGTAGTGTCCAAATGGAGTCCGCCCAAGATCCCATCAAAAATCCTAAGCTTTTTTGGGATCGCGGGGTATTATCGGAGATTTATTCAAGATTTCTCCAAGATTGCTACCCCATTAACCAAACTAACTCGTAAGGATGAAAAGTTCTCATGGGGAGAAGAGCAAGTCCGGGCGTTTAATATGCTCAAAGACAAACTGACCCATGCTCCGGTACTTACCTTACCCGAAGGCACAAAGGACATGATGGTTTACTCTGATGCATCTAGCCTCGGGCTGGGATGTGTATTAATGCAGCAAGGCAAGGTTATAGCTTACGCCTCTCGACAATCGAAAGCCTATGAGACTAAATATCCCACTCATGATCTAGAATTAGCGGTCGTGGTCTTTGCCTTAAAAATATGAAGGCACTACCTATACGAGGTAAATGTCACAATCTTTACGGACCACAAAAGCCTAAAGTATTTCTTTGACCAGAAGGACTTGAACATGAAACAAAGGCGATGGTTGGAAACAATAAAAGGATTATGATTGTGAAATCCATTATCATCCAGGTAAGGCCAATGTGGTGGTCGATGCCCTTAGTCGCAAGGAGGGCTATACACCTATACGAGTGTGATCCATGCAACTTGTAGTGACCTCGGGTCTTCTTGACCAAATTCGGGAAGCTCAAGTTGAAACATTAAAGCAAGAGAATTGGAAGAAAGAAAGAATCCAAGGGCAAATCGATGATTTAGTGGATAATGCCGAGGGGCTAAAGAACCGAATAGAAAGAATTTGGGTTCCGAACACGTGTGGGGTTAAGTCCCCGTTACATGAAGAAGCCCATAAATCACGTTATTCGATTCACCCAGGGGCCACTAAAATGTACAAAGACTTGAAACCCAATTATTGGTGGCCTGGGATGAAACGGGGTGTTGCAAAGCACGTCGAGAAATGCTTGACTTGTATGCAAGTCAAAGCGGAACATCAAAAGCCATACGGGAAACTTCAACCTTTGGAAATACCCGTGTGGAAATGGAAAAACATCACGATCGATTTGCTAACCAAGCTGTCCAAAACGCCTCGGGGTTTCGATGCAATATGGGTGGTGGTGGATCAGTTAACAAAAAGCACGCATTTCATCCCGATACGCGAAACTTACACATCCGAGAAGGTTGCGGATGTATTTCTAAACGAAATAATCGCTCATCATGGGGCACCTGTGACAATCATTTCTGATCGAGATCCACGGTTCACTTCGCGCTACTAGCACGATTTTCAAACACAATTGGAGGCGAAGGTATTGCTTAGCATTGCAATCCATCAGAAACCGATGGGCAAAGCGAAAGGACGATCCAAACCCTTGAAGACATGCTTCGGGCATGTATCATCGATTTCGGGGGTAGTTGGGACACGTATATGCCATTGGTAGAGTTCTCATACAACAACAGCTATCACGCGAGCATAGGTATGCCACCGTTTGAAGCACTCTAGGGTCAAAAGTGTCGAACCCCAGTATGTTGGGGGAGGTGGATCCTCGTGAGCTCGCTCACAAAGATGTGGTCAAGGCCACGAATGTAAAGATAGATATTGTAAGACCCTCAAAACCGACAGGTCAAACAGTTGGCATTCAAAGAATAAAACCATGTTAACAAATCAAAAGAAATCTTATTTTATTTCAGAGGATACGCAGCGGAATGTTAGAAAGAAGTTATTAAATTTCCAAACATGATTTTCCCAAGACGGGTCAAAAGAATATTAAATAAATAACTAAAATCTTTGGAAAATATTGTAAATAACGTTCGAGCAATCTCGTAGACGTCTTCTTAATTGAAATGTCAACCGCAACTGAGTAGCTCCACTGCATGCCAAGGCGTCCTTTATCATCAACAACCTGAAATCAATCTAACGTGTATGCAAAAGTCAGCTACGCTGAGTGAGTTCAAGTTTTATAAGTTTTCAATATAGTAAGTTGTTAAAATAAACAATAACAAAATACTATAACCTTAGAGTCAACAATACGCGCAATCCGCCTAATTGTTCCCTAAGCAACATTTAAGTCTGGGATAAGCGCAATCCGCCTATTTAATCAAGACTTCAATTTCCAACTGTAATAAGCGCATTCCGCTTATCAACACAAAGTACAATCAAGTTTATTTAACTCAACCAAGTCTAGAGATCAAAGCAGGCATCTCCCACTTCTGTCATGGCTTAGTTTATAATAACCCAACAACCATGACACAAAACTAATACCATAAATCAGAGAAGACGTATCCCACTTCTAATAACACATAAGCCATAAACTATGTGAACCAAGACAAAAAAAAATATACCATAAATTAGAGCAGACATATCCCACTTCTAATAACACATATAACTCAAGCCATAAAATAACATATTAGGCGCATTCCGCTTACTTACATTTTATGCCAAAATAATATGTATATGAGTTCACAAAAATATTTATAACTTTATAAAAATATTTTGTGACTTCATAAAAATAATCATACTGGTTTAGCATGCACGTCAGCCCAAATTATTTAGAGAAATAATAACTAAAAAAGTGGGCTCAAGAACTCACCTTATCGAAACGTTCACGTAATCAAAAGGATAGATGTTCAACACGAACTCTAATATGAGTTCAAGGTCCTACAATAACGTTTAAATCAATATGACTTAGTGGCTCCATAATCTATATATATTCATGAAAAGCAATGGGCATATGACTCATGATTGCAAACACCATGACCATAAACATCATGGATACAAACCTAATATATATTAATACCTGGTCATCCATTCGTGAAAGTCAACAGCCACCCACCAAAACAACTTTTAGTTCCATGAAAGATTATGTTATGAACATATATATAAACTTCACCCAACCATCGACCTCTCATCATGCATTCAACCAGTAGCTTCCCTTCTCATTTCTATCTGGATTACGTACCATGATCATCACCCATATACAAGAAATCAAACACTTCGACAAACACCTCCATACCACCTCATATGTAACTCACTATAAAGTTCATGCACGCCTGGATAAACAACTATCATTAACCAGGTCTTGGTTAGCCATAATTGAGTTCGCGCGATACGTCAAGTTCCACTGAGCTAACCGCTTAGAAACCGACAACAGTGTTGCAAAAAAAAAGTTGATAACGCGACGTGTAGGCTTTTAAGAGCAAACGGGCAACCGGAGAGTGCCAATCGAATACAACCTATCCGTAAACTCAGTCCCATAATCGGATTCTAGACAGGGGTGATAATCATCATCATGGAAACTACCATTCTCCATTGTCGAACCTTCGCCGCAATGAAACCATCATATTCAACCTTCACGACAGCTATGAACCCGTCGTATATATTTTTACGACCCCATCTAACTCTTTGGTTCAATCTCAAAGCTGTGTTTTAGGTTTTGTTCTAGTTAAAGGATCGAATAACATCCTAATGATACTGCCAAGGTAAAACCTATTCGATTGGGATACATAAACCGTATCACGGAGAACGAATTCGAATGTTGGATCGAACTCGGGATTTTTCCGAAAGAATCGCAGATGGTGAAGTTTGCGGCTGTAGGGTTTTTTTATTTTTATTTTTCTCACAATGATGGGGAAGTAAGGTGGTTACATTAAGTTTACCTTTCAAGGGAATATATAAGTCAAAATTTCCACCATAGCCCCTCAACTCTTATAATAAGATACTTTGTTTTCAAAGTAATAACAAGCATCTTTGCATAAAGACAAAATGGGTCCCTCTATTTCTTTTAACCCAATACATATGCATTAAACTTGCTAACCGGTTCATAAACATCATCATATACGTCAAAACCAGTTGACAGATCTATTCGATGGACTCTAAAAAGTTGATTAGTCTAAATAATTATTTTTGGAATTTCGGGATGTTACAGATATTATCCGCGCGCATCTAAAAGCCGCTCAAGATCGTCAGAAATCATACGTGGGTAAAAGACATAGACCGATCGAATTTCAACCGGGAGACTTTGTGATGCTAACGCTCTCCCCGTGGAAAGGAGTAATCTGATTCAAGAAAAGGGGAAAGTTAGGTCGAAGGTTTATTGGACCATTTAAAATCATTGAGCGAGTGGGGCAAGTCGCCTACCGCTTAAAATTACCCGAAGAGCTAAACCGTATCCACAATACATTCCATGTTTCATATCTCCGAAAATGCTTAACGAATCAAGCGGCGTACATACCCATGGAAGAAATCGAAATTGATGAGAAGTTAAACTATGTGGCTTGAACCATAGAGATTCTAGACCGAAAGGTGAAACATCTCAGAAATTGAAGCATCGGCCAAGTTAAGGTCAAATGGGATCATAGAAAAGGTTCGGACACCACATGGGAATTCGAGGATCGGATGAAACGGCTCTATCCGCACCTATTCGGTACGTTTCTAGTTTCGCGGACGAAACCCTCTTTAAAGAGGGTGGAGTTGTAACGCCCCAAAATCTCTTGATTATCATTAATCACGTCTAAGCGAATAATAGGAAATTACTAACCGAACGCATGACGAAGGAAGTATTAGAATTTCCATGTTGGACTAGTAATCGGGTTAGATCCGTTAATATCGTGGCCTAAATTCTGGATATTGTCATCCCACTTCCAACACACACTTAACAACAACTCTTGAATCAAGCCTAGATTAAGCTCAAATCATAGGGGTTTTTGGTGCAAATGCTATAAATCGAATCACCAAGGCCTAACAAACATCTAGGTAACACTTAATTGGCTTGATTAGTTAATTTTGTTCATGTATGGTAAAGTGATAGTTATGGGTTGTCCTAACAACGTGAATTTAAGAGTTAATAGAGGTTACTCTAGTATTAGAGGGTCTCAATACATGTAAAATTGTGTGTGATTAGCAAAATACTTATGTGATGGTGGATTCTAAAGAATCCATGTTATTGAAGTAGTGGGTTTTTTGATAATGTGGTAAGAATTGCCACACAATCTAGAAAATATCATATATTCCATGTTTTGAATGAAACCCATGATTGGAATGTTTAAGTTTATGCTATGGTTATTGAAATTTGAGTTAAAATGGATAAGTGAGGTCCTTTAGCCATAGAAAATAATTTTGGTTTAAAGACGCCTACAAAGTGTTTTAATTTGTTAGACCACAGGCGCCTGGCTTGACAGGCCTGATTAGACCACAGGCGCCTGGCTTTGACCATAGCCAGGCGCTTTGGGCTTTTTTTAATAAAAATAAATTTGTTTTAATTTGTTATAAATATTTGTTATTGATTAAAAAATATTTTTAATTCATTTTTAATTCTTTTATGTTGTTTCCAATCCAAAAAAAAAATCGTTTAAGGCGCTTCGGGTCGTTTATTGCTCGTTTGTGTTTTTTGGTAGCAACATTCGAGTTTGTACAACTTTCATAAATCATTGTACGTGGTGCTCGGACTATACAGTCGCTACCCATTTTTTTTTTCAAAATACAATTTCTGCATGTGTAATCAACATGCTGGACTTCCGGGCCATGTTTGACGCATTTCGGAATGTTTAATTGATCGTTGGTGGTTTTCAGAAGTCACATTCGATCAATTAAAACGTACCGAAATGCGGAAAACGGAGTCCGGAAGTTCATGATATCAATTAGACATGCAAAAAATTTTATTCTGAAGAATTATAAAAATCATTAAAGAAGGACTTGTGTTGTTTCTTTTAAAACAAGAAGTTTAAACCAATAAGAGGAACCCTTGTTTGATTATACTCGTGTTTAGCCTTTAAACTTCGTTTGCCTTTGGATCGGTAGTCTGTGTAATATGTGTTTTTTGGGGCTTTCATTGTTTGATACAACATTTGATTTTGTTATTGTTATTTTATTTATTTTTTGGAAGTAAATTAAATCTTGTCATAGATGGATTGAATAAATTTTACTAATTTCCAATTCTTGATAGTTTCATAAATCATTTTACTAATTTCCGATTCTTGATAGTTTCATAAATCGTCTATCATATCATAACCATCATCATCGTTACAACCTTAAACAGATACAACATTCATCACAATCATTGCTCCAACATAACATGCACCAGCTTGAAATATGAGTTTAATTAGCTTAAATCTCTCTGATCCATGGTATCCACTAACTGTAGCGACAACGAGATCCATATTTCAAACATGGAGCTAACGATATCATAATATTAGGCGTTAGGGTATGATAAACACAAAACTTATTATTAAAAAGCAACACAAAACAAAATTGGAACCTTAAATCGTACCGTGATATAAAGAGAGGCCTATTATGTAACATCTGACAAAAATCGATATGTTTCCATACGTAATTAGCATATGTAATTAACGGTTTAAGTGCATGTTTAAATTAATTGGATTAATTTAACTGATGCAGTAGAGAATATCAAATTCCCCATAAGATGCATAGGAATGCACACGTTTAATGATGAAACATGATAGGATCATGTGCGAATAAACTTGTCCGGTACGGACGTTGGTGATTACCCGGTAGAAATTAAATAAACGAAAAGGATCCCGGACACCCAGGATATAAAATAAAGGGTATTTTCACAAAATATAATGTGTTTTGGAACTCTAAAACCATAAGTAAAAACTTTACATACAAATCTCTCGGTAACGAATAAAGTGCGCGTACCGCACCCGGTACACGTATAACTTATAATTTCACCCAACGAAAGCCTAACTAACCAACCAACACTTAAACTAGGCTATGTTTAAGGGTTATTAAAGGCTATTATAATGTCCAAATAACGTACAATTAAAATCCGATTAATACCCGAACGAAACCCGAACGCTAAGCGTGAAGTATAACTTATAATTTAGCAAGCGTTTTGTGTTGTGGACCCACCAAACCCACCCCAAGAACCGTCCCAATCACCTTCCATGCTTAGAATTCTTTTTTTTTTTTTTTTTTTGTACAAACAATCTATAAAAATCCATGGAAGATTATGGAGGTATGGATAATATATTATGGAAGATCATGAGTACTTGTTAGATTCATAAAATCTTCCATTTCCTTGGATACAAATCGGCCAAACACTTTCTTCAAATCTATCCAAGATTATTCTAGTACAACATGGATTTTGCAATCTAAATTAGATATAGTGTTATCTTTGCAAGATCATGGATATGATTATATATTATATGGAGATTTCATGTCCTATTAAGATTCATACAATCCTTCCTTTTCCTCTTAAAAACTTACGGCCAAAACACCCTCATATGATCCACCAAAATCCATCCAAGATCACTAGTACAAACATATCCTTAATATATGGGATTTAAATCTAGTGTTGGATCTTTTTAAATCTTGGAAGATTGTCTAGAGATATGAAGATGTTATAAAAGATCACAAGACTTAAACATTTGATCAAAACTCTTCTTTTCTTTTTCCTTTGAGCCGTGGACTCTCAAGACCACACACACACTTTCCTTCAAGTTTTAACACTCTAATTTCCTTCATAAACATCCATCTTCCAAACCCCTAAATGTGTGTTTCAAGCTTGGAGCTTAACCACATAGGAAGAACACACTAAACTCCATCAAAATCAAGCATTTTTAACTTCCCTAGCCTTGTGCTAGTTGTAAGTATTCTTAATCTTGTTCTTGTCTTTAAAAGTTTATGTTTATTATCTAGAAGCAAGTTGTACAAGGGGTTAACTTGGTAAAGCTTTACATGATAAAACATATGATTTTAAAGACTAAAATGGTGTTACAAGTGTGTGTTTATTCTTGTAGTTTTATAAAGTTCATAAAGACTTAAAGAAAATGGTGAACTAAATATAGCTTGTTATTGGAACTTGAATGAACTTGAATATAGTTTTAATCATCATAACATAAGCATCTAAGACTATGTATAATGTTGATTTTGTTAGAAAACAAGTTACACAAATTTTACATCTTCAAAGTCTACACACTTGAAAAATGTAAATTGGACATGTTGGACAAAATACACTAATTACACCTATTAGTATCCTTAATGAGATGATTAAAGACTATTAAAAGTGTTGGAACATAAAAATAAACTAACATGACAAATTTGATCAATTAAAGTCCACTAGTTTAGTAGAAAATTGTTAATCTTAAAAGATTGAATGGAAAATGTAACTTTTATAAGTTAAAGGACTATTTTAGTAACTTTAAAAGTTGAGGGACTTGAAATGATATTTTAGAAACTTGTATCTAAAAATATAACTATGGAAAGTTTAGTGTCAAAAGTGTAAAATGGTAACTTCCCAAGGTAGATTTGGTAAATACTAGTAATTATACACATGTATTTTGTATAAAAGTGTATTTTTATAAAATAGAGTTTTATAAAAATATGGACTTTTCTAACATATGAATACATATATAAAAACAAAGGTTTTTATAAAAATGTTAGACAAATTAAAAACTTGGGAGAACTTATATAAAAATGAACACTTTTATATAAATGAGAATATAAAAGTGTTGGAGCATTTTTATACATAAGTTATCAAGTCTTGTGTTAAAAATACAAAGGTATTTATAAAACTTCCAAGTAATATGTGTAGGAAATTAAAGAGGTGAATAACTTTCCTAGAATACACATATTGGGAAACTTGGAAAAAATTAACTATATGTATATATATATAAGTTAAGTAATCGGACTTGGACGTGTTAACAAACTAAGACGTAAAATGGACGGACGAGAAAAGTATCATTACGTCAAGATGAGTATAAATATATTTTAAGGATTTAAAATATATGATTTGGGTGAAAAATACATAACACTTTCCTAAGTGTTGGAAAATATTCATGGGAGAAAAGTAACGTAAATAATCTAACGATTAAACATTAAACAAGTGTATGGACTTAACAAGGAAAATATATATATATATATATATATATATATATATATATTCGACTCGACGAAATCTTAGTATATTTATTTAATGGGAAAGTAAATATACGGGGAGGTAAGTCGAGTCGAGTGCAGAAAACAATATATATATATATATATATATATATATATATCGAATCGACGAGATCCTAGTGTATTTACTTAATGGGAAAGTAAATATACGGTATGGTGAGTCGAGTCGAGCATAGAGAACATATTATCGAACGACAAGACCTTAGTATATTTATTTGAATAGGAAAATAAATATACGGTAAAGTGAGTCGTGTCGAGTGGTAAAGATATTATATCGAACGACGAGATCTTAAGTATAATTATTTAATAGGAAAATAATTATAAGTTAAGTGAAGTTGAGTCGAGAATAATATTATACAAGTTAATTAATATTCATAAAAGTATAAATGTAACTTGTAACAAGGATAATCCATCACCAACGGACCTAGGACATATGTTTAATTAAACGGGGAATTATATGTAAATGGTGGTGTTGGGAGTTGGGTGTACAACTTGCCGGAAAAGCACGCTATAGACTTAGTGACTTTCACGCACTAGGACGTTCGTAGGTGCTTGATCACCACGGACTTGCATCCTCTGCTATTTGAGTGTACGTTGTACATCAGGTGAGTTTCACAGCCCCATTTTACTGTTTTAATTGGGGAAATATATGTTTGTCAAAAGTTATCACATATTGAAATGTTTTCAAAGGTTAAAATGTGATGAGTACTTGAGTTTTGTTGAATGTTCGCCACTCGGGGTTGAGTCCTCGCTACTGTAACCATTAATTCAGGTAAATGAAACCGAAGGAATATTTGGATAGTACTATTGGTGCCTGACAAGGCCCACCCCTAATCGATAGCGTCGATTATGCATCGGCGTATGCCAGGAGTGCACGTATTCTGAAATTAAGTCGCTGGATTCCGAAAAACGACTTGGAGCGAGGCATTATTATTAGTCTTGGTTTGGTTATGGGACTCAAGGGATTGCTCATCATCATAGTTTGTAGGAGCTAGCTACTCCTTACAAGGGCCACAAATTGTGCTGGATCTGCACAGGATGTAAAAATGTTGTTATTACGAAACTAAAACCTGTGAACTCACCAATATGTTATATATTGACGTCTTTTTAAATATATCTTTCAGGTAACTAAGTGCTGAATAGATATGGGGCTAGTGCGGTGGAATTCGGGATGTCGGATACTGGTCGGGGTTTCATCTATTGTTACCATCGGGTTGGAACATAAACGGAAATACACCCACATTGAAACTTAATGTTCATTGTTTTATGTAATGCTTTGTGCAGTATTGTAACGAGATACTCATTTTCGACATCCTAATAACTTGATCTTTTCTAATTAAATATAGTTTGTGTTAATTTTGACTTTGATATGCTTTCGAGCGTTGCGCCACGTGTTTCCACCATTGGCGTGGTGTGACATATTAGGAGTGCCGTGGAGGAAGATCGTCGGTTTGCTGTAGTCGATGATGGCGCAGAGGTTAATGGGAAGTTGAAATTTTGAATGATGTTCGTCGGTTTGCTCTTTGTATACTAGTTCAAAACAGAGGTATGAAAGTAAAGCTTTAGGTAAAAGTGGATACCATGGATCAGAGAGATTTAAGCTAATCAAACTCATATCTCAAGCCGGTGCAAGTTATATTGGAGCACTGTTCATCTTCTTCTTCTACATTCTTTCTCTTGATCTTCACACTTGCTTTTGGAGCTCTGATCTTCTTCCTAGTATCTTTGTTTATCACAACTTAAAGCTCTGATAATGGGTCGCATGATTGTGTTTATGTTCTTTTATAAGATGAAAATTTGTGTCGGTCCGACTGTTGATTTCTTTCCGCAACCAGTACAACGAACTCTGTATGGATGATATCGATTAAACCTTCATAAAACAACCAAACCATCGTTCGAAACCATAACTTATTACATTATTATTATTATTATTATTATTATTATTATTATTATTATTATTATTATTATTATTATTATTATTATTATTATTATTATTATTATTATTTACATCATTATTCTTATTATATTTGCAACACATACCTTCAACTCATTCCTCGTAAATCCCTTACAAAGCACAAGGATGAAGTCTTGGAAAACCCCACTAAAAAACCCTAAAATTTTGGACCCTAACACGCACGAGACGAATGTTGCAACATGAGTTCGACCAAGATGACACGCGAAGCTTTAGACTCCAAGCGTCTCCCTTGATTGCCAACTCACCTACCGTAGAACATAGGCCTCTACAAAGTTTGATCAATTTGCCTTTTCACTTATTTAATGAAATTTAACGCGCATACCGCATTCGAATTGGTTTTTTTATTTTTTTCTAAAAGTAGAAAAAACTAGAACAACATTAACAACTAACAAATATAGTAGAACAAAAGAAAAAAGTGTTCTCTCTATTACCAAGCATGTCAATAAATGATAATTTTCAAATATTGCAGATTAAGATCTTCATTAATACTTAACGGTGGTGAATAGTTGTTAGGAATTGAATTTTTAGAGATGATAAAGAATAACAAAGATTAATGTTGCATCTTTCCCGGAAGTACTGAATTTTCATTTTAGGGTAGAATCTAGAAATGTATATTAGAGATGATAAAGGATATCGAAGATTAATGTTTTATCTTTCCCGGAAGTAATGAATAAAATAAATAAATAAACACTTTTAGAGTTATTAATGATAGTTTAATTAGGGTTATTACTTTGTTTTTAATTTTTTATAAATTTTTTTAAATTTTTTTACAATAATTAAATAAATAATAATGTTTTGTCACTGTTTGTATAATTCTTATAATAATGTTTTTGTAGTTAGCTCGTGAAATTAAATGTAGAGATGGATCGGATTTCACAGTTTCCCGGATCTATTGTTCATCACATACTCTCTTTTGTTAATAATACTCCTACAGACCTTGTTCGAATGAGTATACTTTCTAAGACCTGGTTTCGCCTTACCGCGTCTTTCCCTTTTCCAAATTTCAATATCGATATTTTATTAAATAAATAAAAAAATAAAAAAATACACTTCAAAACATCAAAAAACAACCCAAATTAAACCCCTGATCCAAAGCGCCTCGCTTTAGCCATAGCGAGACGCTTTTGATCAAAAAATTCAGTTTTTCCTGCAACCTCTTACCCCCCCCCCCCCTCATTTGATTTGACACGAAGCGCCTCACTTTGACTATAGCGAGGCGCTTCTAAGGGTTGAAATAGAAGGAGGGGAGCATTAATAGTCGTAGCCTTTTGTAATCTCACTAACTAAAGAACAACTAATTAATAATAAAAAAGTTTAATATCCTCGTTTGTGTACCAAAGGGTTAGCAGCCAACTTGTAAATTATGCGGTGAAGGCGAGGAGGACGCTGACCACTTATTCACATCCTGTTATGTTGCATCAGTAATTTGGCAAAAACTCAGCTCGTGGTTAGGCGTTCCACCGGTATATGCATTCACTATGAAGGATCTCCTCACTGTGCATAACAATGGTAATGTCTCAAAGGTGAAGAGGAACTTAATAAGAATCATAATCTTGGCAATGTGTTGGACGATATGGAAAGCACGAAATGATCTTATATTTAATGGGAAAAGAGTCAATGTCGAAGGCGTATTTGGTGAAGCTCAAGCTGTGGCGTTTACATGGGTGAAGAACAAGTTGAAGCAAACAGGGTGGACATGGGAAAATTGGGTAACTTTTAATACACCTATAACTTAAAGTTTTTCGTTTTTGACTATGTAATAGGCTGTAATGGGTCTGGTGATGATGACTGTATCCGATTGTTGCTAGTAACTTGCTTGGCACAATCATGTATTTATTCTTGGTGATATATATAGTTGTTTGCAGATAAAAAAAAAAAAAAAAAAAAAAAAAAAAAAAAAAAAAAGCCAACTAACAGGATTTGTCTGTTCGATCGTCGTGCCAGACTAAAGAGATCTACAGGCTGAAGCTTTTCTCTTGGTTTCCCCACAGCAGACAGGCCTGCTCTTATGAACCTTAAATACTGCTGCATCTGCTGTCAGTAGTATATATACTGCTTGCTTTCTTTTAAATTCGTTTGGTGTGTTTCCAATCCAAACAAGTACAACGGAAAGCCCAATATTGCAACCCATTTAACTTAACTAATTCAGCCCACTAACCTCTTATGCTTCTTTCTTTTCGTCTCTTGTTTCACCCCATTTTACATTTCAAGTAACCAAATTTAAGATTATTCGATTAAATTTTACACAAACTAGTTTATCCCCTGTGTGTATCATAGAGCATGTTTGGCTCTTCATTTTTTCACCTGCTTATGACTTATAACTTCTTCAAAAAGTCAATAAGTTAAAAAAAGTGTGGGTAATGATTTGAAAATATGCTTTTAGGAGTTTTTGTGCTTTGAAAAGGAGATAAGTCATAACTCATAAGTTAGAAATTGTGACTTTTCGATTAAGGAGAAAAGGAAGTAAAAGGAGATAAGGAGATGGACATCTAAACATGCCCATAAAATGAGTAGGCTGTTTCTTTCAGAAGAAAAAAGAAATTTGTAAATGACACTTGACAACTCATAAAACCTACTTCTAATTCTAGTTGTACACATCTTGCTCGAGTGAAGTCTCTGTACGAATTTATCATTTTCTCAAGACAAGCTAAAACTATGATGTGAAACTGGGAAAATAACAACCAAATTGATTTAAAAAAAAAAAAAAAAAAAAAAAAAAAAAAAAAAGATATGTTGTGATGATGATAGGCGATTCTAATATGCAAAGTAAGCATATGTGGAAGCATGACATACTTGCACATCAATATTGTCGTTTACCTTGATGGTCATTAGATCTTAAATTCACACAACAAAAATAAAACAACGGAAACGGCTGATTTCACATCTTATTAAAATGTCTTAAACCATCCATAAGGGGTATTTTTCACCGCATCAGTATCATAACGCCCCTTTAAAAATGTGTAACGGTTAAGGTCCCTTATTGCCATTTCTGTCATTACCTTCCAACATTTTTCTTCTCATTTGACATTATGCTAGAAACAACCCTCCCTCTTCATGCCCCTATAAGCCCATGGGGGCGGTGTGTTAGGGGCGTTATCAAGCCCATTCACGCCCATTACGCATAGAGGTTTTACTAAAACTTAGAAGAAAGCACTTAAATACATCACTTAGTTGAAAGTTTGAAACAATAGAAGAAACCAACTAAATTTGTTGCAAACGACTGATAGTCATTTGGATCCCAAAAAAATATCAGCCGTAACAAATTTAGTCATTATAACATATTAAATCAACAGAATGACATAATACCACAATCACACTCAACATGAAAAAGAAAACTAGAGAAACAAAACCTATTTGCACTAGTAAAATGTAAATTTGATCCATATCTTATCTCTGTACAAAACTAGCACAACATATTCATCTACTACTACTACTCTTAACACTATGAAAGTCAGTCTAAAACATGATCCTTTTTGGTCTGTCTAACAATAAAACATCACATTCTTTACTTTATCTTTTAGCGCCGGAAGGGGACGGACACCTGCACCTTTTACCATGCACATGCTGTGAGCGGACCCATTGTCATGCTGGACTTCGGGTTCCATATAGAAACGAGCTCGGTATGCAGCCAGATGAGCATAATACGCAGGAGGTACTGCATAACAGATGTAAATTTTTCTTAGAGACAAGGCACGACACAAACGGTTTACAACATGGCAAACAATACTTTTTTTTATACTTTTCCATAACAAAGAACACGAACACAAAATTTGATGCAAAGAAAGATTTTTACCTACAGACACTGATCGAGTGCACCTAGCATAACTGCAAAAAGTTTATAATGGTTGGTTATAATAAAGGCGTATGAGTAACTAAACGTTAGTGTGAAGCAAGCAAGTCTCTTACGTGTAGCAAAGATTATTCGTTAGAGATTGAATTTCATCAGCTGAGAAATTGTTCTCATCCCAGAGAACATGATAATGAGCAGGCCTGCTAGTTCCCTGTAAAGATATTAATACACACATTTAATATGATAAACTCTTAAGGAAATTTGTATAGATGGTGCAATAGGCAATCATGTTGAATGAGAGACGTAAAGTGATGTGATCTATTACTTGGATTCCTGCATGACTGCAAAGATAGAAGTCGAACTCCACAGGATGACAAATCTTAGTGTCCACGACAGTACCTATAATGATCAAGTCACACCTTTTCAGCTTAACGAAAAATCCTCCGTTCTCTAATTGACCATGTTTTTAAAGTCACTCAAGTGTCAAGAAAAGAGGAAAGTACCAGGTAAGATGTTGCCACTTTTGTCGGTGCTTTTTCGATCATTATGATTGCTTGGAAAGAGGCGCGTGTGATGGCGTTTTTGGACGACAATGAACGTCACTGGCGGCTGATAATTAGGCTCTAAAGAAGCACAAGCCTAGAAAGATAGATAAATATAATAAGCATCAGATAACATATGATTTATACATTATGGCAATAGATATAAAGAGTAAAGAATCATTAACCAACCTTACGAATTGCATCAAGTTCATAGAGTAGGACCTGATAGAACTGCCCGTCACTTACACCATCCCTGCAAATTAACGACCAAAAAAATAAGTAACTACTCTATTGATCTTGATTTTTCATTAATCCATCACTCAAACATATAACTAAAGATGTCATTTTACCTGTAGAAAATGATCCTCAGTGGTTTTTTCCCGGTCGCCCTCTCGAAAGATAGTAACAGCTCTCTGCGGTTGACATATCAAAGTTATTGCATCAAATATTTACAAAAACTTCTGATTTTTTAAAAAGTTCCACTAAGTTCACATGTGCACCTGATCATGCCTCCGTAAACTTTTCCACGTTGAGGATCTTGCCAGGTTTTATACAAGTCTTGTATAAGTTCTTGCCTGTGAGGTTGGGCACTAACCAACCCTGCATACTTCGTAACTTCTGGCCAGTCTTGAGATGCTACAACCTTTTAAAAGAACAGTTGTAAGTACAAACTCAGAAAATCACTTACAATCTATGTTTACTTTCTAACAGGTTAAACTGATAAATCTTGATAATAATAGACCAAAGCTTGTGTCGTTACCGCAGCAATTGACGGGTTACTATCTTCCCCGGACTCTGGATGAGTTACATCAGCACCAAAAATTATGGTTGGGATATCGCTAACTAGAGGGACCTTCCATCTTAACGCATCTAATAGCACAGTATTCCTTCCGCCCATCTGATAAGAGGATAAAAACGTATTAAGTACATGAAAAAATCTGCGTAAGAAATCCAAAATAAAGATTAAAATATTCATGTGTAAAGAATGTTAACTTTTTAAATGAATTGTCTAACCTTAACGTTTATTTTGAGTGAAACGTTTGAGAGATACTGTTTACTGATCTTTAGAACATACTTTGTTAGACAGCATTGAGAAATCAACCCAAGATCCGTCTCACATATCCGCTTCAAATCACCTGAAATCAAAGCAACTTTCACTATCTATTTTTGTTGGATGGAACGAAATGGAAAGAGTCGCATTCCATTATCATGTTTGGTCGTTCTCTAGAAAGAGATATATTTCATAGTTATTAATTCATAATATTTTCAAGGATTTATGTTTTTTAACATACCATACAAACTGCCATTGTTGTCGGGTAGGATGGCAATAAGCAATTCCAACTCTTTTCCGCCAAGTTTGTTTACAGTGGCTGTGCACACATGCTTGAGAACCTTTTTCACCTGATCTGGCCTTGCTGAGTAGACGGGAACCACACTCTCGCTTTTAATATCCTGAAATTTAAACCAAGAATTTATAAAGTATTATGCTTTTAAGTAACAAAATTAATATATGAAAAAGTTAATGTCTGAGTTAATTATATATACCATGCCGGATTCTTGGCACATTTGGACCAACTGATGACAAAAACTTTGGGCTGCGTTATCGGTTACCGTTCTTGAGAAGTTGATGCAAGCCCAGTAATTAATTACACTTCCATTTATCACTTTCTGAGAAACGAAAAAACGTACAGTATTATAGGTACATTGCATTCGATTGCCAAAATAGGTACAGATATAAGCATTACTGAATATTACCTTATCTTTCATGTTCCATTGTCCCATTTGAGGTAAAACTTCTTTCTGTTTTCCACTATCATGGTACTTCAACTGTTGATAACAAAATGTCAAGATCAAAATAAGCGTATAAAGATTTTCAATAATAATATCGTCCAGGGGCGGACCTAGCTTGAAACTAGGTGCCGCGTCCGTTGCTACTCAAGTTCGCGCGCACGTAGAGGAAAATTAGTGGAAATTTGTGTTTTTTTTACGTTATTTGGAAAACGTTACTACTAAAATGAAAAAAAAATGAAAAACGTTACTACTGAAATTAATTTCTAAATCCGCCACTGATATCGTCACATAGTAAACGAAGAATAGTAAACCGACGTACCCATGGTGCCGGAAGCACTCTAGCATCAATTGACGTAGGTGTTTCATCGATAGTAATACCAAATTCCTTCGTGTAGGGATCATCTTTATAGCCATTTTGATGCATTGTCTGAAAAACAAACAAATTTAGTCAACGAGTCAACTTCATCTACCGATAAATATGGTCAATGAATGGTCAAACCTGTAGTATTTCTTTCTCTTGTTCCTTGGGCCGCTGGCATGAAAACTTTAGCAAAGAAGTGATTTGTTTGTTGTTCAGTCCCTTTGTACGCCTTTGTCCCTCAACAATCTTGCAAGCCTGAATAATGAGTGAAAAAGATTAGAAAAAAAGGCGTTAAAATCACAAATTCATAAAACGAAAAAATCATATCTAGCATTCAAGATTGACCTCCATGGGCATGTAATTCACTTTCTTCTGATTCCCAACTTGAAGACAAGGTAAGTGAGGATGCTGTATAGTAAAACCATAGACCTCACGAAAATAGTCAACAACGGATTTCATGTTTCTTTCCTCATCAACCGGAAACATTAGCTCTCTTGTTGGTTGTGATGTCACCCCTGAGATGCGATACTTCCTTCGTACATTCCCTCTGTGTGTAACTTCAACTTTGACACCCCTAAGAGCTTTCTTTATCTGCTCGAAAACGACGACATTATTTTCATTCTATAACTAATTAATTTATGTACATTCCAATCTTATTAAAAATATCTATCTGAAAATGAACCTTTATTCTATCTGAATCAGAAATCTGTTTGGAACACACTTGCTTGCCTAAAATCTGTTCTACAAACTCAACGACCGGAAGTGGTTCGATAAATGTTGTTGCCAATGTATCTGTTTAAATTATAAAAATTAAAAAAAAACACACACACACAATTATAATAAGCAAAGGAAAATATTAAATTAATTCTTTCGTCAAACGAGTAGATATCATTCAATACCAATGTTTAGCGATAATCCCATTTGGGTCGGTTTTATACTCTGGTAAAAGCCTCTCCATGATTGTAATCCACATCCTATTGACTTTGGATTGGTAATATTAGGTGAATAGAAAAATCTCCCAACCGATATGTACCTGTTGAACGCATTAGACCGCTTATAAATATCATATTCAAAAACAAAAACAAAAACTAAATTAATATTTTACATCAAAGAATAAGCATACCTTTGTGATGTGAGCTCCTTTAAAACTAGATCAACTAATTTAAGTGCCTCTGAAGGAGTATCAACTTGTTTTCCTGATAGAAGTTCGCGTAATTGACTCATACTAGCATGCGCAACAAACTCGATACTCACTGTGAATTCCCTTTGCCTGAAATTATGCAACAAAAGATTAAATTCATATAAAATAAAATACAGTTTATTGTCTCATCTTTTGACTGTCTTATAACATGTGACTATTCTTTTAAATTTTCTAAAAACAGTCATATAACATATGACTATTCAAAGACACCTATTTTTAAAAACATTAATGTAAAATAGACATTATGAAAAAACATTCCATTAATTTTAGATTTTTCAGTACATTTTGATAGAAAATTTAGAAAGATGAGTATCCTAAAATCAAACACATGCTAGATACAAAATGTCTAAAATTTTAATTTAAAACAAATTTTATTAAAAAGGAAACATAGAATTATGGGCTTCTGCACATTTGAAAATAAGTAATGAAAAAAGAATACAAAAGTTAAATGAGAACACATACTTTGTGATGCCAATCCATTCTATATCATCTTCTATTGTAACAGTAAATTCTTTTGATATAAATGGAAGTCTTCCAGCTGTGTAAAGAGCTCTTCTTCCATCATAAACAGGAAGCTTCATCCCCAAATCTGTGTTTCTATTAACTTTTATCAGCTGAGTCATTATTGTCTTGTTCAGTTTAGTAGAATTCACTTCTGGATTCATCAAAACCTGCAAAAATCACACCAAAAATTCATAAATCACAAAAATAATAATAATAAATTAATAATAATAATAATAATATTAAAAAAAATCTTTAAAAGTTTTAACCATCATTAACAAAATCTTAAAATGTTTAAAACATAAAACCTGCTCAAATCAAGCCTAAAATACATAAATTACAAAATAATAATAATAAACAAAATCTTAAAATGTTTTAATCATAAAAACTGCTCAAATCAAACCAAAAATACATAAATTACAAAATAATAATAATAATAATAATAATAATAATAATAATAATAATTATTATTATTATTATAACAAACAAAATCTTTTAAAGTTTAACCATAAAAACCTGGTCAAATCAAACCAAAAATACATAAATTACAAAAAAAAAAAAAAGGAATTATCTAATATAGCATTTAGTATAGGGCCTTAGGACCAGTTTTTTTTTTTTTTTTTTTTTTTTTTTTTTTTTTTTTTTTTTTTTTGAAAGTTAGCCTTAGGACCAGTTAACATTAAACAAAATTTTAAAAAGTTATATTAAAATAATAACAATGGATGCTTACACAATATTGGGTTAATTCCATATCAGCCAAGTCAGCAAGAAAGTGATTAGCTTTGACCACACATTTGGTACCCAGTTGACCAAAACCAGGCCTACGATGAAACATGAGCCTTTTATCATCAGAGCTAATCTTGACCGTTGAATCTTCCAACATCAACGGCTTTCCTTTCCCTCTTCTCCTTCCCTGTCTCCTGTTCCCAACACTCTTATGTTCTGCTGTCTCTTCAACACTAAACTGCTTTTGAACATTATTATTATTTCCTCTAGGAATTCTTTTGGAAATCACATGTTTCTGTTCAGGATCTCTCATCTGTTTAAGCTGAGGCATGGTTGGTTGGTTGGTGACCTTGTTTGAAGAAAGAATCAAGGCATAAAAGAAGGTGTGTTAGGTGATGACAAAAGGGTATGACATAAAAACAAAAGAGAGTTCAGAGATAAGCGTTTAGAAGGTGATTGAACAGCGGATTTTACGTGTACTTTAGAGAATTTTAATGGGAAAAACAAAAGAAAGAGAAAATAGAATGATTTACATATGAAAATCTTTGATGATAAGATGTGTATATGTATGTATGTATGTATTATATATGCTTAGTTGGTCACAGTCGCTGTTATTCCCTGGAATTGTTTGGGCAAAGACAGATAAAGACATGCAAACATGCAGAGATGGCAAACAGCAAAAGCTGAATAAAAACATTTACTTTGAATTAAAAAGAATTAGGTGATATAAGATTTACCCGTATAAGACAAAAACAATATGGCAAAAAAATTATTAGGATGAGGGAAAATGTGTTCCTATGGAATATTATTATTTATTACCCTTTTCACCCTTTTACTATATGGTGTGTTGAAATGAAATTTGGATGGGTAAGTAAGATCTTGAAGTTTTTAACTCTATGGGAAAAAAGATTTGGGTAAGATAGTGAATCTTATGTTTGGTTGAGTCAGGAATCATACTATTAAGTGGTTAAGTGATTTGTTTGAATTAAATGTTCAAAATCACAAGTTGAACCACATCAATTTGTAATTTAAGTTAAAAGTGAGGCTAATTCTTATAAGCTTATTTGGATTTTTTTTTTTTTTTTTTTTTTTTTAATTTCGTCCATGAAGGATGATTCGTCATAAACTCGCCCACTTAAACACCTCGTATCCATGTCAGGCTTACATCCGCGAAATGGAATGAATTGATTAAGCCGTTAGCAGGAAAAACGACCAGGGCAAAGTTTTCTAGTGCTATTGTTTGTAGGTGTGCAATTAAAGCACATTTATGTGGAAATTTATCCATAAGGGTAAATTCAAACATGGGTGATGAGCGTTCGTTAGGGTTACAGCATCATGGTGTGAATTGGAGTACCGGTGCACGTTAATTAACGACACGAGCTAGTTTTGATACCAAATCAAAACAACAAAAGATAATTGGTTGCATTTGATTGATTTAGGAATACAATAGAGCTAGTACAGAATACCAAATTGCACTAGATAGCTTTTATTTATCTAAAAAAAGTAAATATATTAAGGTGGAGGGTGTGGTAGTCGGCTCGGGTAGGGGTACCCGAACGGCTACACCGCCCGTTGTGTCGCGGGTAGGGTTCTCGTTTAATACTACCCGATGGAGTGTAAGTGTGTGTAGGTTTAGAGATATAGAGAGAGGGTAATGTGTATTGTGTTTAAAATGGTGGGGCACATGGTTTAAGGTACCTTATGGTAGTACTAGTGTTCGGTATTAATGAGTTGACAATGTGTGATTGGTGAAACCTATGGTAGTTTAGGTGACCACACTCGCCACCCTTATGGTTTGATTTGTTTACAAGTTACCTATGTTTTGGAGAAGATTATTTATCATATAGAGATAGGGTAGCGTGTATTGTGTTTAAAATGGTGGGACACATGGTTTAAGGTACCTTAACGTAGTGCCTGGTAGTAATGAGTTAGCAATGTGTGATGAGTTGGCAATGCATGATTGGTGGAACCTACGGTAGTTTAGGTGACCACACTCGCCACCCTTATGGTTTGATTTGTTTGCAATAAAAAAAATGAATTACATAAGGCAGTGTGGGGCACTACCATCAATAGGGCTGGTACCTCACTATTCCCATGGCAACACAGCCCCGGGTGGTATAGGAAATTGGAGCTGGTATTATTTCACGGGTTGATTACCACGAACGGAACGAGAGTGTGGGTTTTTGTCTTTTGTGGGTTTGGTGGTTAAAGCTATAGTTGCCTACAAAATTGTGTTTCAGAGTAATGAATCAATGAAGTTATGTGACAGTGCAAAATTAATAGAAATCAGGGTAGTTTAGTGAAGTTCGGGGTTACGCCCCACTCTCCCTGAGGTCATGTGGTGTTTTATCTCAAAAGAGAATTATGGAGTGAATTTCCCTTTAGCCACTAAACGATCACTCTTAAAGACATATAACATGGGAAATCTAGACATATCACTCGATTGGAGAGAGATCCATCATTTAACTATATTGTATTATTTTTTTGATGTGTTATCATATTGTCTTTGATATTGTTTCTATACATTATATGTGTATATACTACACTTAATATACATGAAATATTGCACTGCACAAATCCTGAATTTATCACTAATTAGTTGATTAACAAACAAAGTTTGCTAAAACAAAAGATGTGGCCACCACATTTCTTTTCTTCAAGGTGAAACTTATAAAATAAAATAAAAAAAAAGAATTCAGGATAATTACAAATCCCAACACCATGACTCATATCGATCACTAGTAACACGTGGCTTGCCACTACCTTATTTTCAAGATTTCATGAGTTTTTTAACAATCATTTCTATTTCTAAATAGATTTATATTATATTTTAAGCTATAAATTATTGTTGAGGGATAAAAATAGTAAGTCCATTAAAGTATAAAAAAAAACAACCCTTAAAATGACAATTTTTGTAATTTCTCTTGATTTGTCACATGTTCTATCATGGTATTTGATCACACTACATTACATGGATCAGAAATACTTCAACGTGCCAATACCGTTGCGGGTATTGGTGGGTGATGATCGAAGACCCGAGGATTTTCAGGTTTGATTTTTTGAGCCAAACTAGTTTTATCGGTATTTTTACCGTCATGCCTATTGACGGGTGGGATATCAGGTTTTCCCCAAAATTAGTGTTTGACGACTTGAGTTACTCTTGGAGTACTCAATTTGTTTAGTGGGTGCCCCAAGAGTATTTGAGTTTAATTTGTTGGTCATACAAAGAAATACTTCTATTAACTATTATTAATTATAAATTAATGCTAAACTTTGTGTTGCATTAGATGAAAGGTTCTATTATTGCTCTAAACTTGCAAATTGTGAACTAGAAACGATTACTTTTGTTAAGACTATAAGGAGTGGGGGGGGGGGGGGGGGGGAGAGGGGGATGAAGCGTCATGTGGCACTTGTGGGACCCTTGAGGGGGGAAAATAATTGTGGGGAGTGGAAGGGGAGGAAGGAAATAATATTATATTGTGTTAAAGTTTAAAAAAAAAAAACTGACCAATAAAATTAATTAATTTTAATTAATGTATTAAATTAGTTTAAATAAAAAAAAGTTACACTTATTAAAGTGCATTGACAGCAGATCTGGACATCGGGACCCTCTCCTTCTGTGTCTACTCAACCCAAAGTAGTTATACCCCTTGTTGAAATGCTACAACTACCTGACCTATCCCTCTCTTTTGCAGATTGTAATTTGAAAAAATCATATTTTCTTTTTAATATATATTAATTATATTCGTAACAAACCTCAATTTTAATACTTGAAATTTCATAAACAAAGAGTAATTAAATGAAATACTGAGTAAACAAATTAATATATTGGTTATAAGTAAAGTAATTATATAATTCACACATAAGTTAAAAAGCTGAAAATTTAAATTTATTTTTATTATTTAAAGCTCAAAAAATTAAAACATATATTTTTTTTAAATATAATACTTTGATACTATACTAAATTAGCTACATTTGAATAGAATAAATTTTGAAAAAAGCATAAATCGAATATCCGTTAATGCATTGACCATCGAAAGGACGAAAAAGACATAGCATTGCAAATGCGTTTTGCTACAATGAAAAGCAAATTGAAGCGCTACAGGTGCTGCTTTGCTCAGAATGAAAGGCCCCCCACCCCCACTCCTTCCTAAAAAATAAATATAAATTGTAATAAATTAAAATAGCTATTTTTTAATACTAAATTCTATTTTTGTACACTTCTAAATTACGTAGTTATTAAATAAAATAAATAATAATACTTTTTTTAACAGTCGTTGGTTAGCACTGACAAATTGCAACCTACTAGGTAGCCAAATCCACCTTCTTATAACTTATTACTTTTCAAAAAAGTGAATAAGTTACAAAATAATGTTTGGCAAATGAAAAGTACTTTTTGTTTTAACTTTTTATTTGTCTAGGATAAGTTGATTTTGAAAAGTAAGGAGTTAATTTTTAAACCTCCTTATAACTTATTCTGAGAATTTTACTAACATACCCCAAACACTTAAAAAAACAACTTACTTGACTTTTTAAATGATGTCCTTTTTTGTCATTTTACATAAATAAGTTAATCCAAACATTTTTTACAAACCAACTTATTGACTTATCACTACATAAGCTAATCCGAACACTTTTTTAAAAACTCCTTTTAAAAAAGTTATAAGTTAATAAGTTATTTTAATAAAAAGTCTTTTTAGATTCAAATAAGTTTATCCAAACATACCCCAAGGATAAACAAACTAATTCTATACACGTCACCTAGAAAGTGACAAAACAAAGTTATAAAAGTAGATAATAATTATTATCATTTTTCATACCATGAAATCAAATACATACATGCTAGATTATCTCATATATATATTTTTTTTTGTTTTTATGGGAAACACAATATTTAGGTTTTGCCTTTAGATAACCAGGGAAGTAGTTTTTCCAAAATCCAGAAAATGATTTCATTCTATAAATGGTACTGCATTCAATACTTGTACGTTGTTGCAGGAAAGAGTAGAACAAACATACACCATAAATATGGTGAGGTAAAATCAAAATTTTCTTTTCTCACATTTGTTGTTTCCGAACCAAAAAAAAAAAATCATGTGTCACTTACTTGTACACAAGAAAAGTCATCAAACTATTTTTATGGTTGTCATATATTTCTATATTATATCAGAGCAAATGCACATATAAAGTATGGGTTTTACTTGAAGCTCTTGTAAGTTGTAACAAAGTTTCGTTTGGTAACAGTAATGGAAAAAGAATACTAAAAAATAGATAGTGCACAAATTTCAAGTATCTACATTCTTTATCCTTGTATTAAAAAAAGATATATTTTTTTTTATTTGACTAAGTCTCCTCATACTAAATGTATACCAACAAATATAACTAGGATCCCAACATCTATGTGTGGTTATCAACTCATATGTGTTACTAGTTGTAACAATATTGTATTATCATTTTTATAAAACTAGGTTTTTATCCAGCCGCGCGTTGCGGCGGCGTCATTATGATTTAAAAATAATTAAGTGATGACATAGCGTTGCGACATTTCAAATTCCAAATCAAACCTAAATCAATTTTTATCGCGTTTTTCGCATGACGTGTTAATGCGGATTTTGGTAACCGACAAAGGCATAGAGACTAACCGTGGACAATGAGAAAATACAAAAGTGACATAAATTAGAGAAATGACATAAAAAGAAAAACGCATTTATTTACTCTCTCTCCACATGCAATGCACATGTCAATTTCCCCTATCATTTTAAAACGTCTCATACGATATTTTTAAGAAAATTCACCATATTAACGAACGTTTTTTTATCTTTAATACGGGTACCACATTGCTACATTAAAATTGAAAAAAAATCATGTTATATGGGTTTTCTTCTTCATTGTGTCTTATGCTCGTTTATTGTGTTATAGTATCCACGTGTGCTTTATAAATATGTTATTTATGTTTTTGTAGTCTACACATGATTTAACTTTGTCCATTGTGTTTTTAGTATGCTTTCCATTGTGTTGACGTAAATGAGTTTTTTATTTTATAGTGTACATTGTGTTTTATTATGTTATTCATTGTGTTTAAGTCTAATATTCATTATGTTTTAGTCTTCTGTTTATTGTGTCTTTAGTATGTCGTCCATTGTGTTTTATTATACTGTTCATTGTGTTTTATACCATATTGTTTATTGCATATTTAATTAGTACTCATTGTGTTTTACACTCCATTATGTGTTACGCAACTGGGTTTTCAACTTTTTTTTTTCAGAAGTATTCATTGTGTTTTAGTCTTTTGTTCATCGTGTCTTTATTATATCGTCAATTGTGTTTTACCAACTGGGTTTTCGACTTTTTTTTTTCAAAAGTATTCATTTTGTTTAGTCTTCTGTTCATTGTGTCTTTAGTATGTCCTCCATTGTGTCTTACGCAAATGGGTTTTCAATTTTTTTTTGAAAAGTATTCATTGTGTTTTAGTCTTCTGTTCATTATGTCTTTAATATATCGTCCATTGTGTTTTATTAGACTGTTCATTATGTTTTACACTCCATTGTGTTTTATTGCATATTTAATTGGTATCCATTGTGTTTTACACTCCATTGTGTCTTACGCAACTGGGTTTTCGATTTTTTCAAAAGTTTAACAAAATGGTAATCATATTAAAGATAAAAAGACGCTCAATTTTATGGTATAATTATTTTTTTTAAAAGATGGCGTATAAAAAAGTTACGTACGTTAAAAAATGAAAGTGAAAATGATAATCACATGTACATATTCTTTTTACAAAATTACGCTTTTCAATTGTTTAATCTTTTGGACACTTGTCATTTTCTAGTGGTTTCTCACCTTCTTATTTTATTTTTTTTAGGCTTTATAAAATAACTCCACCTTCATATTTAATAACCATTTTTTATACTCACGTTAGTGATACTTTATATAATCATTGGACTAAAAATAATATCAGATAAAAATATACTTATTTTCATTGTTTTCTTTTTGAAAAGTTGATTGTACTTTGTTACAAACAATGTAGTTGGAACTAAACATACTATATGGCTAGTGTTAACGTACAAAACAAATAGCATCCATGCTCGCGTATATTTGAAAATATTTAATACAAAACAGTCGTTCATTCATTAATTGTTTGTTACGTTGATTCATTATTGTTTCTTATTTTATTTTATCGGCTAAGAACATCACCTCGGTACCTCGTTTCAAATCCCATTTTTCCGCATCGTCCCTGAGGGCATAGGCCCTTTCAACGTCAAGGGGTGTATTTTTGCTGGCCCTAGGATTCGAACCGTGTACCTCTTCCGGGCGGGAACCTCTCTAAGAAGTAAACCCTCCCACCTCTCAAATTATTGTTTCTTATTATCAAATGTTATTTGTGAATATGTAATTTATAATCAGTGATGTAAAGGGGACGGGACACTATTTGTCTAATGCCACTCAAGTATCGTTGTCACTCCACAACATCTCCATCACCCCTTCAGCATTGGTCAAAAACATTGCAGCTTGGTAGGAAGTAACCGAGTTGCAACGGTCAAAAAAAACAATTAATTCACCCACCCAACGGTTACTTAACTCCTATTTATATTAAATGTCTAACATTTTTTTAATCATATCACTACTGCTACCAACAAAATTTTTATAAAATTTCTCTCAACTACATCATATCTATAAGGGTTGAATGAGCCAATGAGGAAATAATTGTTTTGACAATGGCATGTGGTAAAAGATGAAACACACCACACTTCTGATGCACTATCGAGTAACTGGAAGAACCTCATAAGAGAATGTGAATGATTTGAAGAGATGTTTAAAATTAAAATGGCTAAATATCCTTGATTTAAGGAAAGACATATAAATAGAAATTACCAAGTCGAAGTTCGCCAAACTTTTAACCATGTTTCAACATAACAATTTTTAAGTCATCATTTATCTTTACTTTGAATTATGTTTTGTAGTCGATTTCCAGTTAAATTTGGATTGCGTTTTGTAGTAAAAATTCTAATTTAATGGTATTTCAATATTAAATTTGAATTATATACAATTATATATTTGAATATTAGATTTAGGCAAAGTACTCTAAAGTGCTATCAGTGATTTGATGATTCTATGATACTTTGGGTTTTTTTTTAACATGACATTACTGGAACAGTTAGGGCTAGAGCAAGCACCATATTTCTCCCTTGAAAGTATAGAACATAAAACTTTTATCATTCAAAAAATATTATCAAATATTTTTTTTTAGTAATCCACACATTGTAGCTCAGTGGTTGGCGAGCCTCTCTCACTTTGGTGAGAGCCGGGTTCGAGCCCCATGGGATGCATGTGTAGTGTAGGTATTGCCAAGTGATGGTCAAAACTAGCCTGCTCGTAGGTGTCAGGTTCGATTCTAATGGCCCCCGGTTTTCTATTACCGTGCATTTACTCCAGAGAGGCTTGCCTCTTGTGGAGGGTGCAACATCTGTCGAGTGGCAGGTGACGGGAAATTTTCCGGGTGGAACGCCCTAATATCCTTTGGCACGAGAGTCTCGTGCTCTCTGGGGGCCGGCCACTCCCGCGACACGAGGCTTTGCCTGTCTGATGTCGTTGAGTGTGTGGCTAGGAGGGCCTGATTCGGGCCTTTTCATGATGGACTCTGCCATGCAATAGAAAGACACCGTTCCAAAAAAAATATATTTTTAGTATTTAATAAATCTCAAAAGACCATATCCACACACAAAAAAAAAAAAAAAAAAAAAAAAAAAAAAAAAAAAAAAAAAAGTCAAATATAGGTCTGCACCATCATGCTCCTCTTTCTTTATACCCTATCACCCATTATAACCACCACACCATCATTCATCATCACATGGAAAATCAACAAAAGTAGGTATCACTCATAACACATAAACATAGTATATAATAAGAATAATAAATAAAATAATGTTTAAAACTATTATATTTATGGTTTTTTTTAATTTAAATTATGTATACGGTAACCATGAAACCCGTTTTATTCCTGAAAAACTCATCAAGACCCTCTAATACTTTGCTAATTACTATTATATATCATCAAATAAATCACAGCCAGTTAGGGTTATAATAGTTCAAAAGAGTTGTTTCTTACATGTTTATCTAAGCAATAGTTCTTGCTGTTAAAAAAAATAATAATAATAAAATAAAAATAAAAAACCTTACATAGACTACCCGGAGTGGAGGGGGGAAAGAGGGGCGTAATGCGCCAAGGGAACTTGTGGGACCCATGTGTTAAGGGTGAAAATTGTGGGGAGTGGAAGGAAGGGGGCGGGGGGAAGGAAATAATATTATATTGTGTTATAGTTAAAAAAAAAAACCTGACCAATCAAAAGGCTTCACCTCGCTTCAAGCCCCGCCCCCGCCCATGAAGTCTTCCATGTCAAAGGGGATACGCCCATCTTCATACCCATTGGCGGTGGTGTAGAGGGCTTGGAGAGGGCTTCAAGCCCCTCCTTCCCGCCCCACTCCGGGTAGACTTAGACTTAGATGAAATAGAAATTATTTTGAAAAACTTTATCAGCATTCAAGTTGTGATATGACAAGGGAAAAAACATTAAAAGCTTCTTTAATGGGGACAAAAAAAATAGATTTGCTTAATCTTGAGAATATAAACAATATATATGTTTACTTCCATGCATCATGATGTGTGTGATTTAATGCAAGAATAGAAAGAGGCAAGAATATGGAGTGCTTTCAGTTGGTACAAAGTTTAGGTCCTCTCACTAAACACCAAACATAAAAACAAATTTTACTGAAACCTTCCGCCTACAGCAATGATGAGATCTACAAATACACTCAAACACCCCCATACCCCTTTAACTCTATACTTGTACTCCTAAATATAAAATATACTCCTAAAACATAAATAAATAAAATATAATATAAATCGTTCAATTACCAAACAAGGAAAATAATGTAACTGAACATTTACAAGTAGATCTCAATAAATATATAGATGTGTTAATCTTTTAATTTATTATAGTTCTTTACTTACAATTAGCTACGTTAAATAACCTCTATATAGATTATAAACATACAAACAAGCGGTCCGCGTACATTTCAAACATCACCATTGGAGTAACCATTCGGAAATGAACGTTGGTCCACCAACCTAATTTCCGAACACGTCTGGTGAGAAAGCATTCGAAATATGAGAGTAAATTTGATGTGGCCGCTAAGATACGAGTTTGTGAACGTTTAAAAGTAGGATGCATCTAAGATGCTCTTATGTAGGGTACTTTATAAACACTTGTACATAGTGTTTTAACTACGAAAGATCACTTATGTTAGTGTATAACCATTTATTTATTTATATCCTAAATTTCTTTTAAAGAATAAAAAATATATATCATATTTTTTTTAAAGAGAAGAGAAGTATACGGACAGACAAATTAATTACCTTGACGATTGTCTCGTCCTTTGCACGCGGTTGATGTAAGCAAAAAGATCAGCTGAAGTTTTCCTCTGCACACAACGGCTAACAATTATACATTGCGTGTAATGTGTATGTGTATCTATCTATAGGTCTACTGTGTGCGTGCGTGCGTGTTTGTTTCTGACACTCATCATCAACAATGTCTCACCAACGTTTTTTAATGCTCAATTTAAGTCACTTGATGAGTGTGTGTGTGTATGTGTGTAAACTTAAAACAATTCAAAAGAGAATGTATTTTTGTGTAATTTGAATGATGGGTTTCATTATAATTATTAGTCATAGTCTTTTTTCATTAACCATAAAGAGAGGCAGGTAAGCAGGCAATAAGCAGCGCCACGACCTTTTTTGAACGGTAAAAGTGACCGGTGTTTTGATGAAAATCATTAGGTTAAAAATAGATTATTACTAAATGAAATTAGTACCTGATTATCGACGAGGATGACAATGGGTATGTATGTGGGTATGTGTATGTGTTTGTAGAAAGTTAGAACAAAGCAAAACGGAATGTATGAGTGTATATATGCGTGCAATTTGAAGGATCGATGGAACAAAGCACTAGAAAAAGCTTCAATGTGGCTGCTTGCTTCCATGACGGAAATCGATACGAAATGTTAATATATTTATAAAAAAATTTGATAGACTCGAGAATATGTTCTTGCACGAGCTTGTGTTGTTTAGCGATTTTAATTAATCAAAAGGACAAAAAGCAACTTTAATTAAACAAAACAAAAAAGTCGATTTTGTTTTTGCTTTATAGCATGCTCTTGTCTTCCCAAAGCAAACTCCATCAGACCATCACCATCTCAATCCAACCAAACCAAATCGTTCATCACATTTTAATAACCTAATCATAATTATGTAACGTGCTTTTGAAATTTTGTGAATAAAAGTCACAACGTGATGTTGTCCGTTTATCTGTCATCCACTGTAAATTTGCCCTTTAATTTAATGAAATAGGAAGTATAAATTTTCTCCGAAAAAACGGACGATGTATAGTATGAGCATATTGATTATATATACCCGGCTCTTGTAACGTTTTTTAAACGCACAATCAATACAATACAATACAATTGGGTGATTTTAAAATTTTGTGAAAAGACGGAAGATATATATTAAATCACATTTGTAATTAGTCATTGTTAGAGGTAGTAGTTTGTGTAAATATGGATATTAATTATATTTACCCGTCTCTTGTAATACGTACCAAAAGATAATTAACACGCTACAATTACAATTACAAATACAATTACGCAAACAAGAAGGTGTTTAACTTAAATTTAAGAAGACATTTGAGATCTTATGATGATAGGGACATAAAAGCAAAGAGGTAAATAATTTAATGATGAAGGTGCATAAAGGAAGATAGATGAAAATATAAAGTGTGAAAGATTCCTTACTTCGACTTTTTCTTCTTTATTATCTTCTGCAACTTGGTTCTGCTTCTTTTGATCTTCGACTTTCTCGTTTACATGATCATGGAGAGAGTATGTGTGTGTGTTTTTTTCGAAGTGTGTGAGTGAAATGGTGAACGATGAGAGTGTATGTGTGTGTTACAGAGATAAAGTGGTGGCTTTGGAAAGGGGGATGGTGAGTGTGAAGGCACGGCTTTTGACTGCCCTTTATTGAGCAATGGTCGTAGTCCTAAATTTTGTGTCAAAATTCAAAATCCTATCCATGGTCTTAATCGGTACATGTTTTGTCTAAGAGTATATGTAGTGGGCGTGTTTATTTGGCGTCATCTCCCTGTAGCGCCCGGGTACACCAACCTCTGAGGCGCTATGGGGCAAAAAAAAATTCCAATGTTATCTACATAGTGCGGTCCCCTCACACCCACATTCTTCTACACCTAGTTAAACTCAACTTTTACGCCTAATCAAACCATAAAAAAAAAAAAAAAACATTCTGTTTATAAAAAAAAAAACTCACCATAATATAACCCTCCATAAAGCCTCTACAACCACACATTATTTTTATATATAAAGCCCACATTTCACTTTATTAATATTTTTTTTGAACGGTGATTTTTTTATGAGTAGCCCATTGTCACGATGTAGAACGAAGGCGTCACCCCGCCAAGGCTGGCCGAACTCCGTGTTCTATCGGATCCGAGCCGGCTTGTCAGCCTTGGTGGCGTTCCCCCAGAAACTGTACTGCCTCCATACGAGTTGCGTCGCTAAAGTAACAGTTGGATGAAAACCGTGGTGACGCTCAGGATCAAACCCCCGTCAGTGGGTTAATATTTTAGTACATAAAGCCCCTTCATTACACATGGCCTAAGGGTATTTGGTTTAGTGGTATCAAAGTATTGAATACGCTTTGCCTTTTTAAATGGTGAGAGATTCAAATTTCGTAAATGACAACATTTTAGTTGTTAAAAAAATTGGTATAGGTTTCGGTTTCTTTGGTTGGAAGTTTGAATTCCTCGGTTTGAAAATTTTCTTTTGACCAAAAACAAGAGCTTTTTAAAAAGGGGAAATGGATTTAAATACTCCCAACTTTCACCAATCGGGGGATATCACTTCGAACTGTCACTTTGACCACTAGCACTCCCAACTTTCAACTTATTTTATTTCATCACCCCCAAACTAACGAAGATCTAACCTGATTAGTCTTCATGGCAAAAATCTTTCTAGGACCCTCTCTACGGCAAGCTGCTTCTCTACTCTTTCCACTTGCTCCCTCGTGTATAGCGGTTGTGTTCTTCGCCTCACGGTTTGGCTACCCATCGACATTCCCTCTCTATCTAAAGTGAGAGGGGTACCTCTGCGCACATAACTTCGTCCGAGAACTTGTATAGAGAAGGATTTCCCGCGGCGCAGTAGTTCTTCCATACAAACTTAGCAGCTCGGCGCTGCTATTTACATAACTGGTACACAATAGGTTGGCCCAACCCATTCCTCGTATCAAGAGTTTTTTGGGGAGGCCAGGGGAGACAGATTGGATCTAGAGGCAATGCTTATACCTCTTCTTTATCGATAGGATTCCCAACATTTGCAATCTCTGGCGAAGGAGACAAGGGTGAGGGACCGAACATGTTTTATCCTCAACATCCATTCGTCATTAGTAATCTCAATTTGCTTTCTAAAAACCTAAAGTTTGGGACATTTTTTAAAATTATTATTATTATTATTTTAAAATTTTTATAAATCCCAACCCCCCCTCTTTATCTCTCTAAACCACCACCACCATCGCCTAGTTTCATCTCCACCAACCTTCACGGTCCACCACCCCCCTCATCTTCTCTCTGTCGCTTTCTCTCTCTAAAACACCACCACCATTTGCCACCAACCCACCACACCACCATCTGCCACCAACACCACTACTATATATACATGGTATTTGTCACACCCTCGAAATCCACTTGCGGAGTTTTACCGCGAGGCGCATGACAAACCAGGATCCAAACCAACGATCACAATAAACAAGTCTAAATGAATATAATGCAATTTCAAAACATAGTTTAAAATCCCTGTTTACAGCGGAAGCTTATTCAAAACAGTATCTCAAAAGTAAACCAAATGTTCAACATATGAAAACCATGCGACTCTAACTAGACGTCGTGCAGACGCGTGCGCCCTAGTCCAGTAGTGCTACCTTAGCGACCTGAGAAAACATGTAAAAGTTTACGTCAGCACAAAAATGCTGGTGAGTTTACAGGTTTTGTAATCCAAGTACCAAGTCAACCTGTCCATAGTATAACAAATCGAAAACCAGTGTACGCTAGCTAGGCGTATGTTTTGTTACTACCACGATTGGAAAACCATTACTAACTCGCAAACCAAATATGTGCCCGATGTAGTAACCCTGTTGTTCCTGTTGTTCCTGTTTGAGACAATATGCACCCGCCGACCCTCCAAGTCGACGAGCGGGGTTAGTCACTCCCAATAGCGCTATTCACATTTCCCCATTGTGCAAACCCGCACATTCATGGTTCCCCCCGGGACTTCCAAAGATCGTGTAGTACACAATAGAAACCCATAGTATGACAGTAGTTACCAAATAATCGTTTTAACACATGTTTTCTCTGCCGAAAATGTGAAACCAGTTTAAAAGAGGGGCCGTAAACTCACCTTAAGTTGCGTTACTTCGTAATACGAATAACTCAGCAGCTATGCTAGTCCCATAAAGCGGCGACCTAACATATGACAGTTACAAGCACTTAGACTAATAACCCGCAGGCTAATTAGTCCCTAGATGTCCAGACCATAACCAAGTTCGTTTGAAAACACCGTGACTGTTTAACTGACCCAAAGTACAAGACTCGACATCCCATTGGTGACCCGAGACTCCCCGTGTTATGTTTACGCTCTCAAACATGCAATCATGCAATCATACTTAACATACGTTAACGCACAACAAGTTATAGCACATAGCTCACGTATCACCTAATTACATCCAAACATATGTTACCAAGTTATTAGATATGTTACGGAGTTCCTAGCATGTTCCTACATGTCAAATCGGGTCTCGGAATGCTAATTTACACTTACAGCAGCAGTACACGCGATTAGGAAAAGTCAACTAGCATTTAGGTTGGTCAACTAGCATTTAGGAAAGCTAATCGCCTATAATATAGGCGATTAGGGCTATACCACATATAATTATTAGCATTTAGGGCTATACCACATGTAACTACTAGCATTTAGGCTATACCACATGTAACTACTAGCATTTAGGGCTATACCACATGTAACTACTAGCATTTAGGCCCTACTCGCATGTATCTACTAGCATTTAGGCCCTACTCGCCTCTAACATAGGCATTTAGCCTCCTAATCGCCCCTAACATAGGCGATTAGGATTGCTAATCGCCTGTAACCTTGCTGTTCCAGTTTTTCGCGCGTTTTACGCTCCAAATCAGATCCAGAACGTGTGTAACCATCCAATATCATCCCAAACACTATCCTAAACATGTTTCAACTAAAACCCTTCGTTTTGCCTCGTATTATCAGCCCTGCATGCAATCACGTAATCCAAACACCATACACATAGCATGCAACATCACACTAACATGCGTAACTATAACCCTAATAATCAATTACTCAGATTTCATTAACATCACATCAATATTATTCTGATCTATCATAATAACATGTCATTCATTCATCTTGAATCATAAAAACCCTAGCTTTCTAATCATAAACACACATAACGCATGTATACTAGTTAAAATCAGATTAATAACACTTATTAACGATTTTCAGAAAGCTTTTTCGTTTTAGAACAGGTCTGGACTATTAGGGATTGAATAAAAACGTTTATAAGATTGCATGGATGAAAACCAAACCTTAGATTTGTAAAAGAATGATGGATTAAGCTTGAAACCTTGTGTTTTGATCAAAAATCGCGTTCCAGAGGTTGTGTGTGTGTTGGGGCAGGTTATGGGACGACTAGGGTTTGTATAATGAAGTTTATGAGGTCAAGTATGGTATTTATAGTCGTTTTTAGTCGTCCAGCACGTAACACGCGATTATGCAGCCAGTACACGCGATTAGGGATCCTAATCGCATGATGTTCAGGCATTTGGGGCCTAATCGCCCCCTAGGGCACACGATTAGCCCCCTACTCGCCCCTATTGTTGCCTACTCGCCTCCCTTATAGGCGATTAGGCCTCCCTAATCGCCTATAGGGGCTGGTTTCGTGTGTTTTGCGCGTTAAACCCCGTTTGACATATGTTAACACATATTCACATACCGACAAGTCACATAATGATTGTAAACACATAACACATGTAAATACACATATTCACACTCGTTCACCAATTCCCGGGACTCGAGACTTGTATGTTCCGTATGCCCTGACGATCCTACAAATCGTCACCGTTTGTACACTTGATTAAGGACTGACATCTAATGAACCTCTAGACTAAACCGATAGTTCCCGAACCATAACCCGACTTAACTAACCCAGTTAAGTACAATATACGCGTGACTCGCTAAGGTAGACTTTCATCTAGACAACGTTGTTAACCAGAATTTGCCGGGTGTCACAGTATTAACGCAATTAAACCCACCCCCAACACCCAAAAGTAGCGATGAAGAAAACCCCACAATCCTTTTTTGTTCTCAAACTCTCAGTAAACCAAAACTGGGATTTTATCTCGTGGTCAACTGGTTTCTTCAAGTCACAGATTACCCAACATTCTGTATGTTTTGTTTCGATTCTTATGTGTCACACCCTCAAATTCCACTTGCGGGATTTTACCGCGAGACGCGTGATATGCCAGGATCCGAGTCAACGGTCACAATAAACGACAACTATATGATATGAAAACAACATAATAAAACCAACCAAACAATTTTAAAAGTATTAATCAACTACAGCGGAAGCTTAAATAGTTTACAACCCAAAGTAAAACAGTTAAAAGTTCAACAGTTGTTCAAAAACCATGCAAATGATAACTAGACGTCGTGGGATCCGTGCGTGATGTATTGTAAAATACATCTATTTCCAGTGTAAAGTTTGTACAGTTTTCGAGTCATTTAGATAGTGTTTTTATTAGTTTTAGGCTTGTACAGGTCTATTTTATTTAGTATAGGTTTTTATAGATTTTTATTAGTTTTGAGTTATTTTTAGTACTTATTTATTTATTTTATATTTTGGTAGGTGTTCGTGTGGATGTTAGAGCGTAAACGAGAAACTTTGGTCGAGCCAAGAACAACCGAGCCAGGAACATGGAGTTATAATAATAATAACAATAATTAAAAAAAAAAGGTGTAAGCTTGGGCCGAAGCCCAAGCCAAAAACTAAAATAAGGTTGGTCAAGATATGGATTGAGATAGGTTTTATTTGAAGTTGACGGCAGAATAAATGAATATATATGATATCATTCATTGACTCGAAGATTTCACAATTCCAATTCTAAACGGAGTCGCACAGAAAGTCGCACAATATTCAAGCGGTGACGATCGAACGAGCACAGAAGGAGAAAAGGCCACGGGCACGTTAAAGATCAATAGCCAACGAGCCTTGGGTTAGGTTTAGTTTTTATTAATTTTTCTCTAGACATACTTAAAACTATGTTTAATTATTTTGTGATGGTGTTTTTTAATACTATGAGTGGCTAGACATTTTCATGGCTACTTAGGATGATGATTTAAATAATAATATGATTGAATGACGTTTGGTTTCCGTTTGGATGTGTAGAATTACATGATTTTTATTTTTATTGTTGGATTTGATATATGTGTGTTGGCGTTATTTTATTTGAAGTTTGTTTATTGATTTTGTGGAGCTAGGCATGTAGAGATACCCCCTAGGTCTATAAATCAATCTAGTTCGTCAACTTAGGTTAGCGTGCTAGTATTTGGAGTTGGAGTACGACACAAGTATAACAAACTAATATAATAAATTAACTAAAACGTGCAGTCCATTCTTGAGGGTGAGAAATCTAACTCGAGATTGCTAGGTAACTAACCAGGCATTGTTCGGTAGTTGGCAAGCGCTAGGGCAGGAGTCGCTACTTGTCCGTGTTTAGAGTTTTCGTAGGTTTCTTTCAGTAGAGTTTAAGTCTGCTTCATAGTTTGAGGGTTTTAATCCAGGAGAGGTTTTAATCTGATTTCTGTGGAATTTTGGTACGCTAGGGCGATCCAGATCCATTTTAGCATTTCTACACTTGTCCCGCCTTGATTCTAGCTTACTAGCCTTACCTGCAGGAGGAGAGTAATTGGATGAAATTAGGGTCTCCAAACGGGTTTCTTCGTCAGGATTGAGTATTATGTCTAAGGATTCTTACCTAGGTAGCCAGTCTTTCCCTTCCTTGATTTTTCCATCACTTTAGTTCGGTTTTTATTTTAGTTTTAATTAGTTTTTAACTTAATTTAATTTAGGGTAATTTAGTTAATTAATAGTTAATCAATTTTTATATTTTCAATTTCAACCCCCCCCCTTAGTTATTAATTTAAACAAGCAATTCAGTGACAGTTTAATCTTCTGTGTTTAATTGAGTCCTTTGGTTCGATACCTGGTCTTATTTGCTTACTACAAACGAACGGTACACTTGCCGGTTGTGCGTGGTTTAGTTGAGTCTAGGTGTCACACCCCAACCAATGGCGGAATCATCGAGGTGAGACTTAGTGGTAGATTGTTCAAAGACTTCATGACACTAGATTTTGTGACAATATAGTTTAGAGATAGAATTTCATTTATTGTCTAAAAATAGAAATACAAGTAGTTTAAATAACGAAAAACATAACAATAAGAATATGACAACTTGAACTAGAGTGAGTTTCTATGTCCAATCCTAAGTAGTTTTCTTGAGATGTCCTGCAACATGTATAAAATATCCGTCAACACATAAAGCATTGGTGAGCATACTAGTTTTGACATACATACATAGTATAATAAAGTTTTGCTTATAGGCATATGCAAGAGAACCATACAAACGGCGACTAGCCACGAAGAATTTTGCTTAACATGACCCATGTAGGGGGCAGATAGCCAATCCTATAGCGCTATACATGCAAGGTGGGTTGTCAACTATATGAACATTTGTATGTTAGAGTAAATAATTCTACATAGCATAGCGTACAAGCATATAATAGACTTTAGATTGCGCATGATAGAATTTAGAATATGATAGACTATAGACTAAGCATAATAGATTGTAGAGTTTAAAATCGTTTGAGTTTTGATAGTGATACATGTTGAGCCCCAAAGAATAAAGGACAAAAGGGGGACAAGTATGAACTCACCTTTGGGTCCGTTTTAGCAAGGTTCCAAAAGAATGAGTCTTGGGGGATTAGTTCCTTAGCCTTGGTTAACTAGAATAAAAAAATAAAAATAAAAAAATAAAGGGTCTTAGATTCGAGTTTAGGTTATAGATTCAAGAGAGTCAAGCAAGCCTTTTAGGCGAACCAAAACACAAACCACCATGAAGGTGATTCGGATGGTTATAAGAGTCAAGCAAGCCTTTTAGGCGAACCAAAACACAAACCACCATAAAGGTGATTCGGATGGTCAAGAGAGTCAAGTATTGGTAAGGTAGGGATGTATCCACAAACCTTTCCGAGTTATTAAATTAGTAGAGTTTATATAATTTAGTATTTATATAATATAACTTAGGAAGTAGGGTATGGTGACTTAGTTTGGATGAGCCTTGGCCTTCCTTTTGTCAACCATGAACCATAACACAAGTCCCTCCATCATTGAGTTGTTGGTGAACTTGGTTGGTATTATTAACAACTAACCTTCATAAAAACAATAGAAGATGAACCACCTTTGAGGCCTTATTTTGGTGTCCTACTCATATTTATTTGCCATAGCAAACAAGAGCAAGGTCCTAGAGGTTTCCCCAAGGGGTTAGAAGGAGAGGAGAAATGAAGAAAGAAAAGGGAAGTGAGAGTTTAAAATGAGAAAACTCACTTAGAAGTGGGCTTCCATCACTTAGGATTTCTTGAAGAATTTAGATGTTTAGAGAGGATTTGAGATTGAGCAAGTGATTAAGGTGTAGGGAGGGGTTGTATTTATAGGTGAGTTAAGGTGGTAGGGCATTAAATAGAGTTATTAGGGTGGTTGGGAGGAGATTAAGTGGAGGTTAAGTTTGATTAATATGGGGTGTCAACATTATTTGGTATTCTGCTGTTTTATTATTTGCGTGCAAGAGAACAAAAAAAAGATCAAAAAAAATGAAGGCATCATGATCATATTATGTTGTTATTAATTTGTGACAAAAGACAACTTCCACGTTTCTTTTTTTTTTTTCTAATGTATTATAATATATATATATATATATATATGTTTTATTTAAAAAAAGTAAATATATATTAAGATCTTAACTAAACGAGTTTCTTGTTATAACGCCTAAATTGAATAGGATAAAATTATAATGACGACTCGTCACGAATTGGTAGGAGTAACATAAAAGAAGCGAAAAAAGGCGAACTTGGAATTTGTTAAGTAAATAATTTAAAATACATGAAAATTAAAAATTACGCAATGTTACACTAGGGTTTTTACTTGTGCACATTTTTATATATACATTAGCACGCATCAAGTTTTTGGCGCCGTTGCCAGGGACTTAATTTAGGCACTGTGTTGAATTTACTTGAATTGTTTTGCTTGTTTGTTTCTTGCTGGACGTGCTTCTGATTATTTGTGCTTTTACTTGTTAATTGTGCTTTTAGTCTTAAGTTATTTGCTATCCACTTTCAGTGTATGCCACATACCCGCTCTAAGGGACCTCCACAGTTCACTGCTTCCACGGATCCCGAGCGAGACCTTCACGAACGTCTTAGCGAATTTCGAACGGTTATCCGCAAGAAAATCGATCAGGTACGTTCTTCTTCACCCCTTCATTCTTCTTCATCTTCCACACCCGAACAAAAACCTTTTCATTCCTTACCACATATTCCTTTTCCAACCCTTGTTACTGAGATGGCTGACGAGAGACGCACTGTTCACCAGCGCGCTGCTGAGGGCTACACTAGAGTCCACTCACCCATTGCTTTTCCTACCATTGCCAATGCTAACACTTGGCAAATTCCATCTTATATCATGACTGTGATTGCTAACTCTACTCAGTTTCATGGTCTTGAAGAGGAGGATGCTCCAGCTCACTTGTCTCGTTTTGTCCGCATTTGCAAGACTTTCAATCTTGCGAATGTTCCCATTGAGACCATTTATATGCATCTGTTCCCGTTTTCTCTCTCAGGCCGCGCTGCTACTTGGCTTGAGTCTATTCCTCACGAGGGTATCACCACTTGGGACGGTTTGCGCTTTAAGTTCATGAAGAAATATCATCCTCCGTCCAAGGATGCTCGTGTTAGGGAACAGATCCACTCGTTTCGCATGGAAGCTGACGAGCCTTACTACATGGCTTGGGAGCGGTTCCAGAATCTATTGAGTAAATGTCCTCAGCATGGCTTGTCCGACTGGGCCCTTGTAGAGAAGTTCTACAATGGGCTTACTTATGAAACTCAGATGCGTTTTAACACTGCTGCACAAGGACATGTCATGGAAAAGATGGACATTGATGCAGCTAATTCTATGTTTGAGAGCTTCGCTCTTTCTGAGCAGCAGAGCAAGCAAGCTGTTAGGAATTCCACTCCTACGACTAGTAACACCTCCCCCGCTACTCGAGGTGTCTATCAGGTTGCTCCTGATACTAGTCTTGCTGCTACTGTCGAGTCTTTAGCTAGGGAGGTTAAAGAGCTTAGGTTTAGGATGGAGAGATGTGAGATATGTCGGGGGGGACATGATACTGCTGAATGCCCAGTTTCTTCTCCTGAGCAGGTCGATTCCTTGAATTCTGGGTGGCTTAGACCACCATTCCAAAACTACACCTCATCTTCTGGTCCGAATTGGAGAAATCAAAACTCCAATTGGCAAGGTGGTAACTCTTCGAGGTATCCACCACGCCAGAATCTCCACCAGGATCCCAATCCCGGGGATGCCCCGAAATTTTCTAGTCATACTGAGAGTGATCTGACCTCCCTCTTGGAAAGGCAAACCGCTCAGTTGGACCAGCAGGCTAAAGTTCAAGCTGAGATGTTTTCCATGCTTCGTGACCATGCCACCTTCTTTAAGGGACATCAGGTTGCCTTCCAAAGGCTAGAGAAAGAGGTGAAAGATCTTGCTTTACAGGTAGGCGAGCGACCTCCTGGGGGCCTTCCTAGTAACACTGTCAATAATCCTAACTCCTCTGATTCATCGTTTAGGCAGCATCAGGCGAAAGCCATCACTACTAGGAGTGGGAAGGGGGTAGATGATTCGTTACCAGTAGGAGAGGATGAGTCTGTTGATGAGGGAGTTGAGAGAGAGACACCAGCTGGCGAGGTGCAACCTAGGCTCCGCCCAGCAAGTACAGCATAAACCAGCGGGTCTCAAAGTGAGAAGAGAGATGACACTCCGGTGAAGGCCTACAAGCCTAAGCCGCCATTTCCTGGTCGACTTGCTAGACCAGATGATTCTGATCAGTACCGTAAGTTCCTGGATATGCTGAAAAAGATCCAGGTGAACTTACCATTTGTTGAGGCTCTTTCGAAGATGCCTAAGTATGCCTAGTTTCTGAAAGATTTGCTCACAAACAAAAAGAAACTTGAGGAGATCTCTTCTGTTACTCTTCCTGAGCAGGTTTCTGCAGCGCTGCAGAATAAGCTGCCCCCGAAGATGACTGATCCGGGTAGCTTTACCATTCCCTGTCTGATAGGGAATCTCACCGTTAGTAATGCTCTTGCAGACCTTGGAGCTAGCATTAATTTAATGCCCTACTCTGTTTTTGCTAGGCTCAATGTAGGAGAGTTGTCTCCTACGCGCATGAGTATTCAGCTCGCCGACCGATCGGTGAAGTTTCCGCGCGGGATAGTGGAAAACTTGTTAGTTAAGGTTGATAAATTTGTTTTCCCGGTGGATTTTGTTATACTTGACATGGACGAGGACTCACAGGTTCCACTCATTCTTGGTCGTCCATTCTTAGCCACTACTCGTGCGATTGTCGATGTCTTTGATGGCAAACTCACTCTTCGAGTTGCCGACGAGCAGGTCACTTTTGATGTTCAGCACTCCATGAAGCACCCTAACCAGAACGATGATACTCTGTACTTCATTGATTCGTTCATGACTCAGGTGGGGAGCTTTCTCACTAGCTTCTGCGAGCGAGACACCCTTGACACACAGATGCTCGGTACCGAGTATAAAGGGTGCATTGAGATGACTGAGTTTGATCTTGAGCGGGACATGTCTCCACCCGCTGTTCAGTCTCACCTTTCTGATGAGGCCTCCCAAGTTTTCGAGACCACTGATTCGGAGAGACCTCTAGAGACTCCATCACTTGAGACACCCCCTACCCTTGAGCTTAAGGAGTTACCATCTCATCTAGAGTATGCATATTTAGGGGAGGACTCTCAGTTGCCTGTCATCATATCATCTGAGTTGACAGAGGATGAGAAAGAGAGGTTGTTGTGTGTACTGAAAGCACACAAGCGTGCTATTGCGTGGAAGCTCTTTGACATTAAGGGCATCCACCCTTCTTTTTGCACGCATAAGATTCTGATGACTGAGGAGTTTAAGCCAGTTGTCCAGCCTCAGCGACGGCTAAATCCGAACATGCAGGATGTGGTTAAGAAAGAGGTGATTAAGTTGTTAGATGCAGGTTTGATTTATCCCATCTCTGATTCATCTTGGGTGAGTCCTGTCCAGGTTGTTCCCAAGAAAGGGGGAATGACGGTTGTCACGAATGAGAAAAATGAGCTCATACCCACTAGGACTGTGACCGGATGGCGAGTTTGCATTGACTATCGCAAACTCAATGACGCCACCCGCAAGGACCACTTCCCCTTGCCCTTTATTGATCAGATGCTTGAGCGTTTGTCGGGTCAGCAATTTTATTGCTTTCTGGATGGTTTCTCTGGTTACTTTCAGATCCCTATTGCACCTGAGGATCAAGAGAAAACCACATTCACATGCCCCTTTGGCACTTTTGCGTATCGACGCATGCCTTTTGGGCTATGTAATGCCCCGGCCACGTTTCAGTGATGTATGATGGCGATTTTCCATGAGTTGATCGAGGATTCCATGGAGGTTTTCATGGATGATTTTTCTGTCTTTGGGAGTTCCTTCGATCATTGTTTGCGTAATCTAGAGCGTGTTCTTACTCGGTGTGAGGAGACGAACCTGATGCTTAATTGGGAAAAGTGTCACTTCATGGTTCGTGAGGGTATTGTGCTTGGGCACAAGATTTCACAGGCGGGGATTGAGGTTGATAGAGCTAAAATCGACACCATTTCCCAACTCCCGCCGCCTACTTCTGTGAAGTCTATTCGTAGTTTTCTAGGTCACGCGGGTTTCTATAGGCGTTTCATTAAGGATTTTTCTAAGATTGCCCGCCCGATGACCCAGCTTCTTGAGAAAGATCGACCATTCGAGTTTTCTGCTGAATGTGTCAAGGCATTTGAGTTGTTGAAGGAGCGTTTAGTGACGGCTCCCATTCTGGTCGCTCCAGATTGGACTCTTCCTTTCGAGATCATGTGTGATGCTAGCGACTTTGCTGTTGGGGCTGTGTTGGGCCAGCGTAGGGACAAGCATTTCCATCCCATTTACTACGCTAGCAAAACACTCAATGATGCCCAAGAGAATTACACTACGACAGAGAAGGAGTTGCTAGCCGTCGTCTTTGCTTGTGATAAGTTTAGGTCGTATCTCGTGCTTTCTAAGACTATCTTTTTTACCGACCATTCCGCTCTTAGGCATCTTTTCTCCAAGAAAGATGCAAAGCCTAGACTGATTAGGTGGATCCTTTTGCTTCAAGAGTTTGATATTGAGATTAGGGATAAGAGTGGAGCTGAGAATGTAGCGGCGGATCATCTATCGCGTTTAGAGATCCCGGAGTTAGAGAGAGGTAGGGAAGAGAGGATTAGGGATGATTTTCCTCATGAGAGTTTGATGTCTGTGGTAGCTAGGATCTGTAGGGACTTCCCTTGGTATGCCGACATAGCTAATTACTTAGTTTCGGGTGAGTTTAAGAGTGATATTACTTTTCAGGAGAAAAAGAAATTGATAGCCGACTCTAAGTACTACTTGTGGGATGATCCTTACTTGTTTAGGTTAGGACCAGATCAGGTTTTGAGGAGAGGTGTTTTTGGTGAGGAGACGAGAGATATCCTTAGGCACTGTCATGAGGGTAGAGTAGGAGGTCACTACGGGGCGACTAATACCGCCAAACGCGTGTTTGATGCGGGTTTCTATTGGCCGACCATTTTTAAGGATGCCCATGAGTTTGTTAGACATTGTGATGCCTGCCAGAGGACCGGTAATATCTCATCCCGTAATGAGATGCCCCAAAATCCTATTCAGACCATTGAAGTATTTGATATGTGGGGCATTGATTTCATGGGTCCATTCCCCAATTCTCGTGGGAATAGATACATCCTAGTTGCGGTTGACTATGTTTCTAAGTGGGTGGAAGCTCAAGCTTTGCCTACAAATGACGCACGGGTTGTTGTGAGGTTCTTAAAGACACTGTTTTCTAGGTTTGGTGCTCCTAAGTCCTTGATTAGCGATTGTGGTACACACTTTTGAAATGACCAGATGGAGAAAGCTTTGAAACGCTATGGGGTCACCCATCGGCTTTCTACGGCTTATCATCCACAAACAAGTGGTCAAGTGGAAAATACCAATCGCGGGATCAAGAGAATCCTAGAGAAAACAGTGGGGCAGAACCGAAAGGATTGGTCAGATCACCTAGAGGATGCATTGTGGGCTTTTCGCACCGCATTTAAGACACCGATAGGCACCACTCCTTTTCGGTTAGTTTATGGGAAAGCGTGCCATTTACCGGTTGAGTTAGAGCATAAGGCGTTTTGGGCATTGAAGAGGGTGAATTTAGATCTGGATAAGGCAGGTAAGCATAGATACCTTCAGTTGCATGAGTTGGAGGAGTTGAGGGATGATGCTTATATGAGATCGTGGGATTATAAAGAGAAAACTAAGAAGTTACACGATAAGCGTCTGAAGATAGTAAAAGAATTTAAGTGTGGGGAGAAAGTGTTACAGTATAATTCTCGTCTTAGGTTGTTCTCAGGAAAGCTTAGGTCGCGTTGGACGGGTCCTTATGTTGTTACACAGGTTTTTCCCTACGGTACGATTGAGATTGAAGGTGAGGATGGCCAGCGATGGAAGGTGAACGGCCATAGGTTGAAGCATTATGAGGATGGGATGAGCGTTGATGAGGAGGTGGAGGTTTCGGACCTCCCTGAGATCAATCCCGAGTAGGTTTGTGAGAGTGTGGGGATACCCCTAAGTGTAGAGATTGTATATTCTTTTCATGTTCGTTACTTAGTTGCGTCGTCTTTGTGTTTTTGCTTTTATTATGTGTCTAGGTTATTAGTTTGAGTCTTTTTATTTTATTTTATTTTATTATTATTATTTTTATTTTTTTTTAGTTCGGTATTCTGCTGGGTTTTAGTTTTATCTTGTGGAGGTTTGGATTGTACCGCTCGTACTCAATCTCCATTTGGGCGATTCTGGAGCTGTACGTTATATTGAAGCAACCCAAAAGTTTACCATTGTGTTAGAGCCGATCGCGACCAAAATGCTATACGATCGAGCTGGATTGGACTAGAGTTTTTGGAGCTTACGCGTTAATAAACCAGCTAAGTCCTTTCCAATTTGCCCTTGTCTTTTTATTTTTGTATTCGGAATTTATTTTTTGTTTTTAGTCGTTTTCTATTCCTACATTGAGGGCAATGTAGAGTTTAAGTGTGGGGATGGGAAACTGTCGTTTAGTCTGTATACAGAGTCATTTTGAGTCAAAAAAAAAATGAAAAAAAAATGAAAAAAACTGAAAAAAAATGTCCCTGATTTTGAAGTTTGCATTATAAAATATGGGAAATGATAGATAAAATCAAGTGTCTGGTTTTCAAATATTATATGTATTAGAAGAATAAATAATCGAAAGCGTGTTGACGTGGGATGTGTGGGTAGGCCCAGCCTGTAGAAAAGTTTCCTTTGAGCTAATACACTTAAATATATTAGGATACCTTGTGGGTTCTCATCTAGGAAAAAATAGGGAAGCTGAAACCGCCAATAATAGTATAAGGAATACCGTTATAAGTTTAAAACCGCTAGAATTTCTAATAAAAAAAAAAGAGCTGGATATAAAATAAGGGCAAGGCCAATGGTGTCGTTTCTAGGGATAGTGACTCCGGACTCGACTCCCTCTAGGATTGTCTGAAAATAAATATCTAAAAAAGAAGCTCATGAAAAAAATTAGAAATCAAAGCGAAAATGCTGAAGCTTAAGGTGCCTGGCCACTGGGATAGCGACTTGGATTGGTCACACCCTCTGAGTTAAGTATGCTGAGATGAAAAAAAAAAACAACAAATGATTTTAAATTCTCTCGGTTTTCTACATAAAACGGTTAGGAACAGTCAATTGGTTGTTCCTTTTGTTTCATAAGCTTGAGGCGGGATTAGGTGAAACTGTGGCTTCTTTAGTGTGAGACCCTAGGTAGACTAAATGAACCTAAAGATAAACTAACATGGGGGCTTAGAAACCGGCGGTTGGGTTTAAGAGGACAAGTATACCTGCAATCGCCATTGGCACGTGATTAGATTTTTAAAATTAAAGTAACCTATGTTTTGAGGCCAGATTATTTGATTATGATTCCATTGCATAATTCTTTTTCAGGGACGAAAAAGAGATAAGTGTGGGGATATTTGATGTATTGTAAAATACATCTATTTCCAGTGTAAAGTTTGTACAGTTTTCGAGTCATTTAGATAGTGTTTTTATTAGTTTTAGGCTTGTACCGGTCTATTTTATTTAGTATAGGTTTTTATAGATTTATATTAGTTTTGAGTTATTTTTAGTACTTATTTATTTATTTTATATTTTGGTAGGTGTTCGTGTGGATGTTAGAGCGTAAACGAGAAACTTTGGTCGAGCCAAGAACAACCGAACCAGGAACATGGAGTTATAATAATAATAATAATAATAATTAAAAAAAAAGGTGTAAGCTTGGGCCGAAGCCCAAGCCAAAAACTAAAATAAGGTTGGTCAAGATATGGATTGAGATAGGTTTTATTTGAAGTTGACGGCAGAATAAATGAATATATATGATATCATTCATTGACTCGAAGATTTCACAATTCCAATTCTAAACGGAGTCGCACAGAAAGTCGTACAATATTCAAGCGGTGACGATCGAACGAGCACAGAAGGAGAAAAGGCCACGGGCACGTTAAAGATCAATAGCCAACGAGCCTTGGGTTAGGTTTAGTTTTTATTAATTTTTCTCTAGACATACTTAAAACTATGTTTAATTATTTTGTGATGGTGTTTTTTAATACTATGAGTGGCTAGACATTTTCATGGCTACTTAGGATGATGATTTAAATAATAATATGATTGAATGACGTTTGGTTTCCGTTTGGATGTGTAGAATTACATGATTTTTATTTTTATTGTTGGATTTGATATATGTGTGTTGGCGTTATTTTATTTGAAGTTTGTTTATTGATTTTGTGGAGCTAGGCATGTAGAGATACCCCCTAGGTCTATAAATCAATCTAGTTCGTCAACTTAGGTTAGCGTGCTAGTATTTGGAGTTGGAGTACGACACAAGTATAACAAACTAATATAATAAATTAACTAAAACGTGCAGTCCATTCTTGAGGGTGAGAAATCTAACTCGAGATTGCTAGGTAACTAACTAGGCATTGTTCGGTAGTTGGCAAGCGCTAGGGCGGGAGTCGCTACTTGTCCGTGTTTAGAGTTTTCGTAGGTTTCTTTCAGTAGAGTTTAAGTCTGCTTCATAGTTTGAGGGTTTTAATCCAGGAGAGGTTTTAATTTGATTTCTGTGGGATTTTGGTACGCTAGGGCGATCCAGATCCATTTTAGCATTTCTACACTTGTCCCGCCTTGATTCTAGCTTACTAGCCTTACCTGCAGGAGGAGAGTAATTGGATGAAATTAAGGTCTCCAAACGGGTTTCTTCGTCAGGATTGAGTATTATGTCTAAGGATTCTTACCTAGGTAGCCAGTCTTTCCCTTCCTTGATTTTTCCATCACTTTAGTTCGGTTTTTATTTTAGTTTTAATTAGTTTTTAATTTAATTTAATTTAGGGTAATTTAGTTAATTAATAGTTAATCAATTTTTATATTTTCAATTTCAACCCCCCCTTAGTTATTAATTTAAACAAGCAATTCAGTGACAGTTTAATCTTCTGTGTTTAATTGAGTCCTTTGGTTCGATACCTGGTCTTATTTGCTTACTACAAACGAACGGTACACTTGCCGGTTGTGCGTGGTTTAGTTGAGTCTAGGGTTTTTACTTGTGCACATTTTTATATATACATTAGCACTTATCAGTGCGCCTACTCCGACCATGCTACCTTAGCGACCTGAGAAAACATGCTAAAAATGTCAATATAATATGCTGGTGAGTTCACAGGTTTAATAAAAACGGTTTCAATAAGTAAGAAAGATCATACTCGTTACTACTATGTTATATGAACGTTATCTAGATGTTAAGTATGTTGCTAGTACGATTGAAACCATTGTTCATTGTGTTTCCAATAGTGTGTACCCTTCGGACTACCGTCATCCCCGGTAGGCCCTGTGTGTTTGAGGCAATATGCACCAATCCGACCTCCAGTTGACCCGGGTGGGGTTTGTCAGGCTCAATAGATCTATCCACATTTCCTCGCTATATACCCATATTAGTGGTTTCCTTGGGATTTAGATGAGTCGCATAGTAAACAAATGATAACCATAGTATAACATGATCTATGTGTATCCAATGTGTGTAGCATGTTTCTCTCCCATGAGAAAGTGTGTGAAAGTGGGGCCGTGAAACTCACCTGAGGTTGCGTTTCTTCAAAAACAGATTAATCACGTGTGATGATAGCCCCTAATACCGACGACCTATCATAAAATGTTTATAAGTGTCTTGACTAATAACCCATAGGTTAACTAGTGTAACACCCTGCCCCTCTCACCACCAATATTGTCCGCTTTGCCCCGATGGGTTGCCCATCCAGAGCTCAAGCCTCACGAATTTGTTTTTGGTTGCCCCGGTGGCGACTTCCCAGGAGGTCACCCATCCTGATACTAGTCCCACCTAAGCACGCTTAACTGTGGAGTTCTCCTCTCATCCACTAACATTAAGCCCTAAAACGCGTTGGTGATTTAAGAGGCATTAGATTACATATAAACCAATGATCTCAGCTGGTCACGGTCGATGTGGGATTTTCCTAGGGTGTCACATTCACCCCCTGTTGGAGTCTCATGGTCCCTGATGAGGTATGACCCACCATCCCGAACGACACAGGAGTGACTCTAATACCATCTGTAACACCCCGCCCCTCTCACCACCAATATTGTCTGCTTTGCCCCGATGGGTTGCCCATCCAGAGCTCACGGATTTATTTTTGGTTGCCCCGGTGGCGACTTCCCAAGAGGTCACCCATCTCGATACTACTCCCATCTGAGCACGCTTAACTGTGGAGTTCTCTTCTCATCCACTAACATTAAGCCCCAAAACGCGTTGGTGATTTAAGAGGCATTGGATTACATATGAACCAAGGATCTCTACTGGTCACGACCGGTGTGGAGTTTTCCTAGGGTGTCACAACTAGTCCCTGATTGTCCAGACCATGAGTAAGTGTATTTGAAAAACGTGTATGAATGTCGACCGACCATACAAGACAAGACCCAACATCCCGTTGGTAATCCGATATCCCCGTGTTAGCCAAATACAAGTGAACAAGTAAGCATGTGTAGATATGCACCTTATACAAATAACAGTTCACAAGTTCACGCATATAGTTCATATATACTGTACGTATGAGTCATAACGCGTGTTACGAGTTTCTTATACATGTCACGGGGCTTATACTATGTTTCTAGGTGTTAACACATGTTACAGGGTTCCAAAACGCACTCCCGGCATCAAAACACACAACTAGGCATCAAAATAGGAGGTTGGGCTCCCCAACAGGCGACTAACTAAGCTAGTCACCCCTGAGGGTCACGACTAGGCACAAACCCAGGGCACACGACTAGCTTCGCTAGTCACCTCATGTAGGCTGTTTGGCTATTTTCGCGTGCGAAACCCTCCAAATCAGATTCGAAACATGTAGAAACACCGAATATCAGTCCACAATCATCAAACAACTTAACTAAATCAATAATCCCTAATTTATCATCAGTCCAACACCCTACTTGCAAGTATTTTCCAAAATGGAATAATATTATGGAAACATCACATCATTGCATCAAAGCTTTACCCTAAATGGCAAATAATCAGATTTCATCATCCAAACACGTTTCAATCATCATCAAGTTGTTGTTACATCATTCTAGCATAAACCCTAACAACATTCAATCATCAAATCATCACATATCACCCTAACATTCGTGATTTTCTCATAATTTATTTATAACTTTAGGGATCTAAAGTGACTATTATCCAATATTAAAAATCATATAAACCATAATTTAACATAACATTTGGGGTAGAATTGCAATAAAAAAAATGAGTTGAAAACCTTAAATTATCAAATAGCGATTTAATATGTCAAATCTAAACGAACTTAAAGCTTTGTAAAATCGAACAGTTGATGACATAAACCAAGCATGTTATGTGCTAAATTACTTCTTTATATATATATATAATATAATATGTAAATAAATAAACAATAAGATGTTATGATAATATGTTGCATTTAATTGAGGGGACTCTTTAAACATTTAGTATTAGTCAAAGGGGAGTTTTTGTAAAATTTGAATTAAATCATGTCATAAAGACGATAACTTCATCTTCTTCATTTGGCTTATAATGAAACGTGCATTTGTATTTCCTTTGTAACCACAAAAGCATTTATCAAACTAATTGAATTCCATTAACTCTACCAAATAATTATCATTAAATCGGCATGAACCAATTGATTAGTCATCAAAACCATATATAACCTCCCCATACCTTAGGCGACCATAAGACCCACACCGCCTCTTCCGTCAACCGTGGTCATCTTGTTTTTCCATCCACCTAGCTACGACCAGCACCCTCGAAACCACTACGTGCTACCGGCGTCACTAACAAACCGTCACCTTCCATGCGCCACCGTTACAAGTCTCTTCGCAACCCTACGGTAACCAATCAAGCTATTTATCTTTGTTTTTCTAGAAATCATATTGTGAATGTTTAGAATGGGGTTGGGTTATATTCCGTCGAGGATCCGATGTTAAAGCTTGTGTTTATCATAGAATAAACTTATGGTCCTTACAAAAATTCAACTTGCTAACATATAAAATTCATTGATCTTGTTTTCAAATATCACAATTTTTTTTACTTTATTAAAATTTTCAATTCATTGAAACTGATTTACAACAACCACGACATGGTGTTTCATCACTTTTATCTTGAAAAGAAAAATCCTACATATGATGGCATATATTTTAAAATAGTAGCTATATTTAATTATAGCTAATTTAATTATTTTTTTTGTTATATCTTAACTAAAAATATAGATAAGCTATGTTAATTCAAACGTCACAAGATTTATATTTTTTTATATATAACATTTGTTTGATAAGTTGGTGTTGTCGGGAATCAATAAATACATGAATCTGATTGAAAAATATTAACTTCATAAAGCTAATTCTACATGAATGAATATAGGTTCTTATACTCGTTTCGGACACTCCTTGTGTTTTGCGTTGCTTTGCTAGACCTAACGTTCAAGCATAACTATTGGTTCTCGTTTATTTCTTGCACGTTTATCATCATAATCTATGTGAGTATATCTTTCCCCTTTTTCATTTTACTTTTGGGGTTACTCATGTACTTATATCAAGTTTCTACTTCCTTTACTAAATGCAATTCTCATGTGTGTTTGCTTTATGTTAATTGGTGTGTCTATGACTTGTCAAAATCATTAACTGTTCTGCGGCCTAGCATTTCAATGAATAGTACTATGGTATACCCCCTTGAGACTTTGTTGAGAGAATCTTGGTCATTGTCTTGTTAATTCATTATTCATTTGGTTAGTCATGTGTTAGTCATTATTCATAGGCTTGGTTTTGAACGGATATTACTTATTACATAATTGCAAATGGTATCGCACATGAATTGCTAAACATTTTTCCTACTATATTTATTCAAACAGGGTATGCTCACCAATACAATTTTTTTGTATTGACCAAATTATTTTGTACATGTTTCAGGTTGTTTTGAGATGCATCCTTTAAGCTTTCGGATTTATATTTAGTTTTTGATTCATTGTATTTCAATTTAGTTGGCAGTTAGAATCGTTGTATTTCATTTCAATGTAATAAATTATTTAATCAATGTATTCAAATTTACACTTTTAGTCCATGAGCTATTGAACAATCGTCACTATGTGACACCTCGATGTTTCCACCATCGGTTGGGGTGTTACACTTCTAATGCCCTCAAACGGGTCAAAACTCATATCATCAATAAAACACATCAAACAACCTTCATAATCTGAGGTAATCACCCTAACAACACATTCATATCATCAAAGTATCAAACATACAAGAATCCCCATGTTTAGACCTTCAAAACTCTATTTCAAGTTTGTATCTTTTATCAAAAACTCATAGAAATGATTGGACATAGATTGGAACTGTTTTTCAAACATTTTCAAAAGTAGAAACTTTATAAAATCATGTTTGCGAGAAACTTTCAAAGCGTATAACGCCCTTCCATTGAGAAACTTTCAAAGGAACCTTGTTGCCAACATGGAATTCCATAGGTTTGCGATGATGATTAGCATAGCTCTTCTGACAATCCCGAGCTGCTGCCATGAGAATACGAATCTGTATGATCTTCTCAGAATTCTCATACACAAGTTCCGGACCAGTGAGTTGACTTTCACCCACTTCAACCCAACATAGAGGAGACCAACATTTCCGTCTGTAAAGAGCCTCGAACGGAGCTGCCTTAATGCTAGAATGATAGTTGTTGTTGTAAGAGAACTCTACCAACGGTAGATGACTCTCCCATCCTTTGCAAAAATTGATAACACATGACCGAATCATATCTTCTAGCATTTGAATCGTACGCTCACTTTGACAATCAGTTTGCGGATGATAAGCCGTACTCATATCCATCTGAGTACCCAATGCTTTATGCAGAGCTTTCCAAAAATGCGAACTGAAACTAGAATCACGATCATAGATGATAGAAACAGGCACCCCGTGCCGAGAGACCACTTCCTTAAGTTAGATACGAGCTAACCGCTCCAAACTGTCGCTTTCCTTAATAGCCAGGAAATGTGCAAATTTTGATAACCGATCGATAATCACCCAAATTGTGTCACAACCACTTGGTGATCTTGGAAGCTTGGATACATAATCCATCGTGATTCGTTCCCACTTCCATTCAGGAATCTCAATGTTGTTGAAGAAGAACATACGACTTTTGATACTCAAGGTTGAGTTTAGCACAAGTCAAACATTTGCTCACATATGAAGCTATATCAGCCTTCATGTTTGGCCACAAATAGAGTATCTTCAAATCCTGGTACATCTTATCGGAACCAGGGTGAACAGAATACCAGGATTTGTGAGGTTCATCCAAAACAAGCTCCCACAAACCCCCAAACAACGGAACCTAAACATGTTCTGCAAAATAATGTAGGCCATCTGACCTAAGCTCGGGATGCTTATCAGCACTATGCATGGTTTCAGCTTTAAGGTTTTCCTCCTCCAAAGCTTCGTGTTGCGCAGAAGGGATTCTGTCAAGCAAATTAGAAATGATGGTGAGCTGCAAAGCTCGAACACGACGAGGCTTAACGAATTCCTTCCTGCTTAAGGCGTCTGCCATTACTTTTTCCTTACCAGGATGGTACTTAATAGCGCAATCATAATCAAGTTGTTGTTACATCATTCTAGCATAAACCCTAACAACATTCAATCATCAAATCATTACATATCGCCCTAAATCCTTCTAATGCCCCCAAACGGGTCAAAACTCATATTATCAATAAAACACATCAAACAACCTTCATAATCTGAGGTAATCATCCTAACAACACATTCATATCATCAAAGCATCAAACATACAAAAATCCCCATGTTTAGAGCTTCAAAACTCGATTTCAAGTTTGTATCTTTTATCAAAACTCATAGAAATGATTAGACATAGATTGGAACTGTTTTTCAAACCTTTTCAAAGGTAGAAACTTTATAAAATTAGGTCTGGGGCTATATGGTTCAAAATAACGACATGATAAAATCTTGGGATTAATAACACACCTTAGATCTTGCTTGGAAATGATGTTTTGAGGTTGGAAATGCTAGATTTAGTGCAAAAACGGGTTTCAGATGTTAAAGATGGTGTGAGAGCACTTGGGAACGAGTTAGGGTTGCACAAATGATGTTTAACAAGTTAAGTATGGTACTTGTGGCTGCTAGTAGTCGTTCCAGACATTTTGGACGACTAACCTACTGCAGAACACGACTAGGGTGGCTAGTCGCCCCTAAAGGGCACGACTAGCTTCCTATTCACCCCTGCAGGTAGTGACTAGCCCTTCTTGTTGTGTGACATCCGTCCCTTTTATTTTACCATTGGTACAACTTTAGTCCTCCTTCTGTTGATGTATTTACAAATCTAGACCTCATGCTTTTCGTTTATCCCAAATTAATAAAATTTTGTGTTTTGTAGTCTTTAATATGAACACGCATCATTTGAATACATATATATGAATTTATATAAACTATTTTGAAAGAATAAGTTTGGTGTTAGAAAGTTTATAGATTTTATTTATCTTAAACCTTTAAGTCTAACTTAAAGTTAGAAAGTTATAAAGTTTGGTTAAGTTTTAAAAGAAAATTTTTAAGCTTTCATACATAATATATCAAGTTCAAAACTCGAGGGGCCTTTTCTGCCACAACACAAACTTTAAAAAACAAGTCCTTCCTCCCTTGTCTCTATGCATTTTTTTCCGGCAGAAAAACTCGCCGCCGGCGAGCTCTTTCCGGCGAGGTCAAAAGTCAGTTTTGAGGTGTTGAATCTTGAAATTATGATTGGGTTACGTTTCTCCTTTAACCTTTAACTATTTCAATGATTAAATCAGGCATTTAAACGCATTTTGAATGCACTTAATAGAGCTCAATGATCGGTAACAGCCGGAATTAATGATTCGATCGATTAGCCCATTGTAAACGACCATTTTATAAACTGACTATCCCAATTGATTTCTGCACCTTCACACATTCTAAACCCACTTTAAAACATCTAAATCGTGGCCAGGATCTCTCTTAATTGGTGCTTATTCTCTGTTTTCTTTTTCTTTCCGTTCGAGCCGATATCAAATCTGTAAGTCCGTTTTTATTTATTCTATATGATTAGTTTTCGATTTAAAGTAGAAGCCCCATGGTTTTAGAAGGTTATTGTATCGAATTAAATCGAATCGTTGGTTGATTAATCTTGGGTTAGGGTTAGGGTTCTTAGATGAAATGGGGAAGAAGATGATGGTTTTATTATTTAGTAAATATAATTTGTTTTCAAAGTTATTAACAAAATGCTTTGTGGTGGAGTGGTTGTGTGTTCTTGATTGTATAGCATAGATCCTGGTTCGAGTCATATAACCCACGTGTCACACCACGCCAATGACAAAAACACGTGGCGCGACGGTTCAATGGTATAAAGTCAAGATTAACGCAAACTACAAGTAATTAATCAAAAAGGGATCATTTATTAATACGTCGTTACCAAGTTTTAAGGCTACATGTCCAAAAACCAAATTGTTTTAATACAATAAAGGAGGTTTCCAAAATATATCCCAACCCTTGGGAAATAATAACGAAACCCCTCCCAAATCATCCGACGTAAGCGTATGAGATCCCTCCCGACCCACTAGCCATGCCATCCTCCATCCTTCAATTACCTGAAACATATGTTTAAAAATCGTCAATATATAAATATTAGTGAGTTCACAGATTTTAGTTTCCAAAACTTTACTTTTTTGGGAAATACCATGTTATGACTATTATAGGAGTTGCAAATTCCTACAATCTACTTGAGCCCATAACCAAACCAAGACTAATAATAATGCCCCGCTCCAAGTCGTTTCTCGGTATCCAACGACTTAATTTCAGAATACGTGCACCCTGGCATACGCCGATGCATAATCGACGCTATCGATTAGGGGTGGGCCTTGTCAGTCACCAATAGTACTATCCAAATATTCCTTCGATTTCATTTCCCTGAATTAATGGTTACAGAAGAGAGGACTTAACCCTGAGTGGTGATCAAAACTCAAGTAATTATCTTGTCACACATTTTCCCTAACATATCTTTCCCCCGAAAAACATAAAACGGTTTAAAATGGGGCCGTGAAACTCACCTCAACAAGTGCACGGGCCTGAGTAGAGAATAGTTTGCTCGAGGTCAACACCTACAAACGTCCTAGACGTATAAGCCACTAAACCTATAGTGCATGTGTTTCAGCAAGTTGTACACCCAACTCCCAAACCACGATTTAATCCAATTCCCCGTTTAATTAACGTGTATCCTAGGTCCGTTGGTGATGGATTACCCTTTCTTACAAGTTACTTATATTCTCATTAATATTTCTTTAACTTGTATAATATTATCCTCGACTCAACTTTACTTAACGTATAATTATTTTCCCATTAAATAATTATACTTAAGATTTTGTCGTTCGATATAAAATTTTTAACGCTCGACCCGACTCACTTTACCGCATATTTATTTTCCCATTTAATAAATATACTAAGATCTTGTCGTTCGATAATATATTTTTACGCTCGACTCGACCCACCATACCGTATATTTACTTTCCCATTGAATAAATACACTAGGATCTCGTTGATTCGGTATACTTATATTTATATATATATATATATATTGTTATCTTCACTCGACTCGACTTACCTCCCCGTATATTTACTTTCCCATTAAATAAATATACTAAGATTTCGTCGAGTCGAATATATATATATATATATATATATATATATATATATATATATATATATATAATGGGAAAGTAAATATACGGGGAGGTAAGTCGAGTCGAGTGAAGATAACAATATATATATATATATATATATATATATATATATATATATATTCCATGTTAAGTCCATACACTTGTTTAACGTTTAATCGTTAGATTATTTACGTTATTTTTCGCCCACGAATATTTTTCAACATTTAGGAAAGTGTTATGTATTTTTCACCCAAATTATATATTTTAACTCCTTAAAAAATATTTATACTCATCTTGACGTAATGATATTTTTCTCGTTCGTCCGTTTTTACGTCTTAGTTCGTTAACACGTCCAAGTCCGATTACTTAACTTATGTAGTTAATTTTTCCCAAGTTTTCCAATATGTGTATTCTAGTAATGTTATTCACCTCTTTAATTTCTACACATATTACTTGGAAGTTTTATAAATACTTTTATATTTTTAACACAAGACTTGGTAACTTATACATAAAAATGCTCCAACACTTTTATATTCCCATTTATATAAAAGTATTCATTTTTATATAAGTTCTCCCAAGTTTTTAATTTGTCTAACATTTTTATAAAACCTTTGTTTTTATATATATCCATATGTTAGAAAAGTCCATATTTTTATAAAACTTTATTTTATAAAAATACACTTTTATAAAAAATAAATGTGTATAATTACTAGTATTTACCAAATCTACCTTGAAAAATTATTATTTACACTTTTGCACCAAACTTTCCATAGTTATATTTTTAGACACAAGTTTCTAAAAATATCATCTTTAGTCCCTCAACTTTTAAAGTTACAAAAATAGTCCTTTAACTTATGAAAGTTGCATTTTTCCATTCTATCTTTCAAGATTAGCAATTTCTTACTAAACTAGTAGACTCTAATGGATCATTTTTGTCATGTTAGTTTATTTTCATGTTTCAACACTTTTATTAGTCTTATATCATCTCATTAAGGCTACTAATAAGTGTGATTAGTGTGTTTTGTCCAATATGTCCAATTTATATCTTTCAAGTTTGTAGACTTTGACAGTGCAATTTTTGTATGACTTATCTTCTAACAAAAACAACATTATAACAACTCTTATATCCTTATCTTAAGATGATTAAAACCATTTTTAAGCTCATTCAAGTTCTAATAACAAGTTATATTTAAATCACCATTTTCTTCAAGTATTCATGAACTTAATAAAAACTACAAGAATACTTAACATCCATCACCATAATTCGGCCATTTCACACTAGCTTAACACCATTTTAGTCTTTAAAAATCATATGTTTTATTATGAAAAGCTTATTCAAGTTCACCCCTTGTACAACTTGCTTCAAGCTATTAAACATAAACTTTTAAAGACAAAACAAGATCAAGAATACTTACAACTAGCACAAGGCTAGGGAAGCTATCAATGCTTGATTTTGATGGGGTTTAGTGTGTTCTTCCTAAGTGGTTAAGCTCCAAGCTTGAAACACACAATGGGGGTTTGGAAGATGGATGTTTATGAGTGGTTTGGAGGTGCTTAAACTTGAAAGAAAAGTGTGTGTATGCTCTTGCTTACTCACGACATCAAGAGAAGAAAAGAGAGGATTTGTTTTGTGTTTTTGTCATGTGCTAAGTCTTGTGATATTTTATAAGACTTTCATATCTTCCCAAGATTGCATATAATCCTACTTAGATATCAATCCCTTAAAACATGGATCCTTGGTGTACTAGTGATCTTTGGGTGATCTTTGTAGGGTGTTTGAGCCGTGAGTTTCCAAGGGAAAAAGAAAGGATTTTTAGCAATCTCTTAAGGACAAGTAACATCTCTTATAAAATCGCATCAAGATCATCCCACACATTACATGATCCATCCTAGATATCTTAGTACAAAAAGGTAGATTGTGGGTATGGAGTGAGGGTGGCCAGTTTTGGGGGTGGTTTGGTGGGGTCCACAACACAAAATATTTGCTAATAATATGTTAAGTTTCATCCTTTAACGTTCGGGTGTCGTTCCGGTATTTTTCGGATTTTAATTGCGTGTTATTCGGACATTGTAAGTGCCTCTAATAACCCTTAAACATAGCCTAGTTTAAGTGTTGATTGGCTAATTAGGCTCTTGTCGGGTGAAATTATGAGTTATACGCGTAACGGGTGCGGTACGCGCACTTTATTCGTTACTGGGAGATTTGTATGTAAAGTTTTCACTTATGGTTTTGGAGTTCCAAAACACATTAAATTTTGTGAAAATACCCTTTAGTTTATATCCTGGGTGCCCGGGATCCTTTTCGTTTAATTAATTTTTACCGGGTAATCACCAACGTCCATACCGGATAAGTTTATTCGTACATGATCCTATCATGCTTCCTCATTAAACGTGTGCATTCCTATGCATCATATGGGGAATTTACTATTCTCTAAGGCCTCAGTTAAACAATTAACATGAATTTACACTTAATTACGTTAATTACACATTAATTAATTAGTACGGATTTACCTTCTTTTTGCCGGTTGTTACATTCTCCCCCCGTTAAGAGAATTTCGTCCTGGAATTTAATTCAAGTTCTCCGGTACTGGTGTCTTCTCGAATAGGGCGGGATATTTCTGCTTCATCCGGTCCAGTCTTTCCCACGTGAACTCCGGTCCACGCTTGGTATTCCAACGCACTTTGACCAATCTGATATTACTGCGTCTCAGTTTCTGAACCTTCCAATCGGTCACTTCGATCGGTTCTTCGACAAAATGTAGCTTATCGTCAATGTGGATTTCGTCGGCAGGGATAATAAGGGTCTCATCTGATAGACACTTTTTCAAATTAGACACGTGGAATTTGTCATGTATCCCGTTAAGCTCTTGTGGTAACTTGAGCTTGTATGCCACAAGGCCTACTCTGGACAAAATTTCGAAAGGACCAACATATCGTGGGTTCAACTTCCCACGCTTTCCAAAACGCGCGACACCTTTCCAAGGTGACACTTTCAGTAAGACCCTGTCTCAGACTTGAAATTCCAAAGCCTTTCGCCTCATATCCGCATAAAATTCCCGCCGGTCGCGGGCTGCTTTGGGACGTTCTTTTATCAAAAAGATTTTGTCCGTCGTCTCTTGAACAATTTCGGGCCCGGTAAGTTGTTTCTCTCCGACTTCAGCCCAACATAGCAGAGATCTACACTTACGACCATATAGAGCTTCAAAAGGTGCAGCTTGAAATGCTCGTATGGTAGCTATTGTTATACGAAAATTCCACCAATGGCAAGTGTGTGTCCCAACTACCACCGAAATCGATTGCGCAAGCCCGTAACATATCCTCCAAGGTTTGGATGGTTCGTTCACTTTGACCATCGGTTTGAGGATGATATGCGGTACTCATGTCTAGGCGAGTACCGAGGGCTTCGTTCAAGCTTTCCCAAAATCTTGAGGTGAAACGACTATCTCGGTCAGAGATGATGGAGATAGGTACACCATGTTTAGACACCACTTCCTTGATATACAAACGGGTCAATTTTTTCAATTTATCCGTCTCGCGGATTGGAAGGAAGTGTGCGGATTTTGTCAATCGATCAACAATTACCCAACTCATATCATGGCCGCTCGTTGTCCTGGGAAATTTAGTAATGAAGTCCATGGAAATCTGTTCCCATTTCCATTCAGGTATTTCCGGTTGTTGGAGCAAACCGGACGACCTTTGGTGTTCGGCTTTGACTTTTGAGCAAGTTAAACAACGCGCTACATAAGCCACTATATCCCTCTTGAAATTCGGCCACCAGTAATGTTCTTTTAAATCATGGAACATTTTATCCGCACCGGGGTGAACCGAATATCTAGAGCTGTGAGCTTCAGCAAATACTAGCTCACGTAATCCACCATACAAAAGAACCCAAACTCTATTCATGAAATATAAAGTTTGATCCGCCTTAGGCTCCAATGAATCAACCATTTTTCGCAGCCTTTCCTTCTTCACGTTCTCGGGCTTAAGAGCATTATTTTGGGCCTCACGAATTCAGCCCGTCATATTCGTGTGAATAGTCAAACCCAAAGATCGGACACGTAATGGCTTAACCCGTTCCTTGCGACTTAAGGCATCCGCTACAACGTTCGCCTTTCCGGGATGATATTTTATTTCACAATCATAATCATTTAATAATTCAACCCATCGCCGTTGTCTCATATTCAGATCTTTCTAATCAAAGATGTGTTGCAAACTCTTATGATTAGTGAAAATGGTGCACTTAGTTCCATACAGATAATGCCTCCAAATTTTGAGAGCGAATACCACTGCACCCAATTCCAAATCGTGTGTAGTGTAATTCTTTTCATGGATTTTTAATTGCCTGGAAGCATATGCAATCACCTTTTCCCGTTGCATCAACACGCAACCTAAGCCTTGATGCGAAGCATCACAATAGACCACAAAATCTTCCGTACCATCAGGAAGCGATAATATTGGAGCGCCACATAATTTCTCCTTCAACAATTGAAAAGCCGACTCTTGTTTTTTGGTCCACTCGAACTTTTTATCCTTTTGGGTTAGCATGGTCAAGGACTGTGCTATCTTAGAAAAATTCTCAATGAATCTTCTATAGTAACCCACAAGGCCAAGAAACTGTCGGACTTCCGTAGGAGTCTTGGGTGTTTCCCAATTTTTGATTGCCTCGATCTTGGCGGGATCGACATGTATACCTTTTTCATTCACCACGTGGCCTAAGAAATGAACCTCTCGAATCCAGAAGTCACATTTTGAGAATTTGGCATAGAGCTTCTCCTTGCGCAATAATTCCAAAATCAATCGAAGGTGATTTTCATGATCTTTCTTGGTGCGAGAATAGATCAATATATCATTGATGGGTTGGTTAAAAGATGTGTATAAATGCGTCTATAAATGAATTTTAAGGAATGTTAAGTCGTCAAATGGTGTTGCTTTGATATTATTATGTTATTTCAGGATTTGATGACTAAAGGAGGCAAATATGACGTTTTGGAGTTGCTCTGGCGAGGTACGGAAGCATAAACAAGCTGGAAAATCAAAATCCAAGGCTGAAGGCTGATTTGGCGTAGGATACGCCAAAAGTGGCGTAGCCTACGCCACTTGCGTAGGCAAGGAGAAACAGGTTGGCGTATGGCAGCAGAAAATGGCTCAGGCAAAAGGGACTTGGCGTAGCCTACGCCAAAACTGGCGTAGCCTACGCCAGAAGCAGATTTTGGTCAAATGTTTCCTTTTTCAAGGCAATTATGATGGGGAACTTTCTATGGGACGAATTTATGAGGCAAGGGACGTTTTTAGCTTGCATTCACTCATTCTCATCATTATCATTCATCTCTAATTGACCAAGAACACACACACACACAATTCTCCCAACTTCTTGAAGCATTTTGATGAAGATTGAAGACACAAAATTAAAGATGAACATCGTGGCCATGCTTGGCTAATCTATTTGTATTACACTGGGGATGTAGGCTCTTGATATCTAGGGTTTGAACACATTTGGGTATTGTTCTTAAACTTTTGTTGATGTCTTTGTGTGCTTGAATTAATTGTGTTGATTGGTGATTAATCTTATGCTAAACTCATTTTTAGTTAATTGATCTTGTGCCAATTTCTAGTGAGATAAGCATGATTCCTTGCGTTAACACTGCCATAGGATTGTATGTTCTAGGTAATAAAGTATAGTTTAGTCTATCTTGATATTGACAGAACTTGATACCTAAACCTATTGAACAATCACTCCGTTAGTACCAATTACATTATCATTGTTCACCCAATTGTTGAAAGCCCTTGTATTCAATTGCCGAATCCTTAGTGTAATCGCTTTAATCCTATTGTTTACAAGTTTAATTATTCTTGTTAGTCTTACTAATTCAATTAAATTCTCATTATAATCAACAACTTTTTAATCAACTTTTAAATGATAACTTACACCCTTCGTAACTAAACTAGCATCTTCATAAGCAACATTCTCTAGTCGACTAAACAATACTCACTAACCACACGCTCCTTGGATTGATACCCTATTTTACCCTATCTACCTAGGTTAATTAGGTTTTGTATGACCCGTGACGACCGGTTCATCAATCATCAATAAAAACAATAACGAACTTATCCAAGTAAGGCTTGCACACACGATTCATCAAGTCCATGAAAACTGCAGGTGCGTTAGTTAAACCAAACGGCATCACTAAGAACTCATAATGACCATAACGAGTCCTAAAAGTTGTTTTTGGTACATCTTCCTCTTGGATACGAAGTTGATGATAACCGGATCGTAGATCGATCTTGGAGTAAAAACTGGATCCTTGGAGTTGGTCAAACAAATCATCAATCCTGGGAAGGGGATAACGATTCTTAATGGTTAATTTGTTCAACTCCCGATAATCGATGCACATACGAAAAGTGCCATCTTTCTTCTTCACGAATAAGATAGGAGCTCCCTAAGGTGAGAAACTCGGTCTTATGAAACCTTTATCCAACAATTCCTGCAATTGATTGGATGGTTCCTGCATTTTGGATGGAGATAGGCGATATGGCGATCGCGCTTCCGGAGCAGCTCCAGGAACAAGATCAATACGGAACTCGACTTGTCGAGGTGGTGGCAACCCCGGAAAATCTTCAGGGAACACATCAGGAAAATCTCTCACTATCGGAATATCTTCAAGCTTTCGCTCGTCGGCTTTCTTATCTACCACATGTGCCAAGAATGCGATAAGACCCTTTCGAAAGCACTTTTGGGCCTTCATGCTCGTAATAATTCTCAATGGCGTCCCACGCCTTTCCCCTTGTATTGAAAGAGTTTCACCACTCGCGAGAGGAACTTGAATTATTTTATCATCACAAACAATGACGACGCGGTGTGTAGATAACCAATCCATACCAACGACTATGTCAAAACTACCCAATATTACCGGTAAGAGATTAATACTAAACTCGTGCCCACAGAGATTCAATCTACAATCCTTCGCCACTTCACTCGTTTCTATAGTTTTACCATTTGCTAGTTTTATAGAATAAGATGTATCTAGCTTACTAGTTTTCAACCCAAGTAATCGTTTAAAATCAACAGATACGAAGCTAAAATCGGCACCAGTATCAAATAAAACAGAAGCATAATGGTTGTTAAGAGGGAACGTGCCGGTGACCACATTAGGGTCTTGGCGTGCGTCACCAGCACCAATCACGAATGCCCTTCCACGTGCCTGATTGTTCAGTTTTGGGCAATCCCTCTTCCAGTGATCGGGCGATCCACATGCGAAGCATGGCCTCGCTCCTCTAGTTAGGTGCTCCCGACCTACATTCCTCCGTTTTGTGCCCCGTACGGCGGCACTTCCCACAGATAACCTCATTACCCTTCCCCTGATAACCTGTCTTCCTTTCACTCCCACGACCAGTAGCCACATAACCTTTACCTTTCTTACTAGAATTCCCGGCTGACTCATCTTTCTTTCCCTCGCCTCTCTTCCTTTTCCCAAACTTCGAACGCTTCGACTGTTCATTAGACCCAACACCAGAACTTGAACCCAGATTCTTTCCCTCAACACTGCTAGCCTCCGAAATCTTCAATCCCGAAACCTTTTGAATCAAAGTGCCCATTCGGATGGCATCTTCTGTGAGACTAAGGGCAAGGTCAATGGCCTCACGCATAGTCGTGGGCTTGGAGGATGTGACCATGCTACGGATTTGGGGTGCCAACCCGAATAGGTACCGTTCAATTTTCTTATTCTCCAGCGTAACCAGCCAGGGAACCAACCAAGAAAGGTCATGGAATCTGGACGTATAGCCTGCCAAGTCCGCACCTACCATTGTGAGATTCCAGAATTCGGATTCGAGCTTTTGAACTTCGCTCGCTGGGCAGTATTCAGCGATCATGAGTTCTTTCAGTTCCAACCATGAGAGAGAATACTCTGCATCATCTCCTAATGACTGGACCTGGATGTTCCACAAGTCAGAGCGTTGTCCAAAAACAGATTGGTAAAGTACATCATTGTTTGACGGGGAGTGCAGCTCCTAATGCGGATCACTGCTTCTGTTTTCTCATACCATTTGACTAACCTAACAGAACCTTCCGTTCCACTGAAATTGATGGATTTACAGTCCAAGAATGCCTTGTACGTGCACCCACGTTCACGAGAGGCGGTTTCTGCAATAATAAGGTAATATGTTACTACGGAATCGGAGCATTACGATAATCTCCCAACATTTCACTTTCTCATAAACCTCTTACCAGTGGGAGAGGTCTCACGGCGGTCGCTCCCTGTTCGGTCTCGTGATCCGTCAGTACGCGCGGTGTTATGTTCCGCAATAGCTCGGGCAATGCGCTCCGATATCAGTTGTTCGAGTTCAGCAGGGGTCGTGGGCAATCCATCATTGCCGGTGTTACTTCGCGTTGCCGGTGCCATTATACTTAAATAATAAGTATCAAAGGTTAATTCGATGAATATTTATACAAATATTGTCACACACAACGCATAAATATCAACACATCACATGAACATAGTCAACAACATGACATCGCAATACAAACCACAATCCACACAATAAAGAATGAATAATAACCACAGACAATCACAAGATGCATAATGTAATAACAACATATTTTGCCATTACAATAAAATGATTTTTCATTAATTTCAACAACGAGTACATCATTTGTATCATAACAACAAAAATGGTGGGTAACATCGTCCCACTTACATTGTTTTTGAAATACAACCAAAAGATCATACTACACATTGGCACAACCCGCCAGGATAGGTAAAATGCAAAAGAAAAGTTATCACTACATCCTGCCTGAAGCTATACAATCGTCGTGGTATCCCTGTAGCAATCGCGTCACTGGGGTGGCGATGGCAGGTACTGGTACTGGGGCGCGCTAGTGCTGATGGCCATGCTAATGGCCCTGATGCGGTCATACAAGAACTGCCGATGAGCGAAGTGAGTCTCACCGGTGATGCCACATAGAGCATCCATGCTAAGCAACTCCTCCGCATAGTGTGCCAGCGCATCCCTGGCATCTATAATCCTCGCCCACATGAGACGTGCCTGCTGATCTACATGCGTGACGGTGCGCTGCACCGTGGCTGCTAGTGTCTGGAAATCGCTCTCCAGAGATATCATGGTAGTCCAGGCAGGTCCGGGTAGTGGGGCCATCCCGAAGGGCTGCGACAGCCCAGGCATATCTAGGTATGTCGGCTGCGAGGGGCCAACAATGTCCGGTACGAGGGGTGGTAAAGGAGCAAAAGGCTGAGGAAAACTCAACAGCTCGGGGGTGAAAGAGTGTGGCATCATGTAAGGGGCTACTGCACCCCAAGTGTCTAGTGCAAATGGTAGTGTCATGGGCATGGTGAGGACTGGGGGTAGCATGGGTAGAGTGGGGATGGGTGAGACCATAGTGTTGTGGATGGTAACATCGGCTCGGCAATTGGAGCTATGAGAGGCTGTGTGGTGATCGCCCACTCCGAGGTGGACACCACCACGGTGGGTGTGGCAAGACTGGCTGTGGCAAAAGCAGTCATGCCTGCTCTGCGCAGCTCGGAGCTGCGGGCAGAGCTACCCTCTAACACGTGCCCGGCAGATGCTGGCACATCATGCGGTAATGGCTCGGGGAGGGCGAGAGGGGCTGATGGTATAGCTGGGGCAGCCTCAGAAACTGGAGCAGCAGGCTCCTCATGGTCCGGGATGGGACAGGTGCAGGCTCAGCAGCAGGAGCCGATAATCCTAAGACAGCTCGGGGCTGTGGGGTAGGGTACCAGATGGATGTCGGTCCGACGATGGTAGGTCTCACTGACGCTACCGACTCCTCGAGGTCCGTGCGAACCTCAGGGTGTCTGGGATCCAAGAGCCCAGCATAGAAACCTCTAACTAAGGGTACCAAGGCCTTACTCATAGGGACCTGGATGACCGGAGGGTGGACTGGAGGGTGATCAATAGGGGCCTGGGGGTTAAAGGGCGACTCGACAGTCTCAGACCGGGCTGGCGCTGGGCGCGAAGGGCCTCCACATCCTGCGGGGAAGTCCCTGACGGCTGGGATGGGGTGTGGTGGTAGGGGGCTACAGGGGGTGGGACCTCGGGTAGGTCAGCCTGTGGTGCAATGGCTAGTGGCTCGCCTGCAGCGGCGGCCGGGGATGTAACCGATTCGGAGTCGGACTCATCCATAGCTGGGTCCTCCTCCTCGTCCTCACTGGGATCTGTCTCCTCTGAACTCTCGCCACCCGCGTCCTCCTCGGCGGCCTCTACCTCCATGGGTCCTACCTCAGGGTCGAGGACTACAATCTCGACGGGCGCGGCCGGTGGAACGTCGACAATCTAGATGCTACTATCGAAACTGGACTCGGGTACCGCGCTACTTTCTGCAGACATTTCCTGGCAAAAGAACCGTACTTATATATATAAATTATCAATTAGAAAGTTATAGGCTTATACCTAGCACAACCTTCCTAACTTCTAATGCTAACGTAATATATATTGACACCCATGGCTAGCTTGGTCGGAATCTCCCCATATACCATGTTCCTTTTTCTTTGGAAAAAATTACTTGTTGCGTTTTATATTTTAGAAAACTTTATCCTTTGAACCAAATCCGGTTATAGTCTAGGTTTTCAAAAATACTAGTTCGCTATAACCTTGGCTCTGATACCACTTCTGTCACACCACGCCAATGGCGGAAACACGTGGCGCGACGGTTCAATGGTATAAAGTCAAGATTAACGCAAACTACAAGTAATTAATCAAAAAGGGATCATTTATTAATACGTCGTTACCAAGTTTTAAGGTTACATGTCCAAAAACCAAATTGTTTTAATACAATAAAGGAGGTTTCCAAAATATATCCCAATCCTTGGGAAATAATAACGAAACCCCTCCCAAATCATCCGACGTAAGCGTATGAGATCCCTCCCGACCCATTAGCCATTCCATCCTCCATTGTTCAATTACCTGAAAGATATGTTTAAAAATCGTCAAAATATAAATATTGGTGAGTTCACAGGTTTTTGTTTCCTAAACTTTACAACATACTCTTTAAATTGAAAAGCCAAAGTATGTTCAAATGATGCTCACAACATCATTTGACCCGTTTAACTATTTATTCAAACAATCTTCAATCTTCAAGTTTTATTCATAAGTTTTAATGAAAATAACATTTTAACTCATTAGACCCATTTACAAAGATTTTTCCATTATCTAGTTAGGCGTCCCAACCAGACTTATCAATTTTATTTATTTAGGCGATTCTAGCCCATTACAAGCTAGTGACCCATATTCCATATTCCTTTTGTGAGTAAACACCCATTCTTTACAATCGATATAAGAATTCATGATTCAAGAATGTTTACAAGATCTTCTAGTTTCTAAGAGGTTTATTTAAGATAAGTCACTTACCTTGTCCTTATGTATGCATTCTATGACCCGCTTAGTTCATTTGATCCGGTTTGTTCCAAGCCTCCACCTAGCTTGACAAGATCACTTCAGTATACTCAAGATTAATTCAAGTTAGTCATTATATCAATTAACTAACTTGTATCATGAGTTTTCACACACCCAATTCATTATACTTATGTTTGGGTTAGTTTGACTTCTAGAAGTCAAACTACCCTTTTTCATGTTCATATGCACTACCCATAAGGCAATAATCATAACCATGAACTATCCCCTTTTTTTAAGCATAATATCTATCAAGTTTAGTGCACAATCCGACTTCTCACTCAATCATCAAAATTGGTGAGATCTTAACATACAATACTTATCTATAATTCAATTAGACATTTATACAAACACTTGGTGTGCATCATCTTTTAACCACCTATTTTCTTAGTTAACATATTGTATAGAAACCTCCATATCACCACATTCATTTTCAACATAAAGGTAGCATTACACATACCACCTATACATTTCATCATTATTAACACATAATTTCAAGTCTTTATGTGAGGTTTGTAACTAGTGACAAAACCCACTTCATATGTGTGTTCAAGAATCATCAAGATCTCTATATGGTTGCAATTGAATCATCTAAGTAGTGTTTATAAACATAATAAGGGTCCCTAAACACAAGGGTCATCCTTATTCATTAATCAATCACGTTTTTATGCAACCCTATGTTTCTCATCATGCTTAATCGTGAAGAATACATCAATTTTAATAAATGAAATTGTTACCTAGATGTTCAAGTGGCTGTAGATGACTTGATTTCAAAACATGCACTTGATTAACACTTGATTTTGCCTTGATTAGCCCTTAATTAGTGAGTTTAGAGATGAAGTGTGTGTGTGTGTTGATGTGGGTGGCGACATATACTCCTGTATATGTCGTCCCCCCCCCGCCCCCTTATTTTATCTAATAACAATGTCAAGTTTTCCTACTTAACATATTTAGTCCCTCACAAGTTTTCCCACTGTCATTTTCGTATAAAACTAACTCATAAGCTAGTTTCAAATACCTTTTATTAATTTATAAACATAATATTATTAACTAGGTTATTTCCATATTAGAATATAACCCATATTCTTATCCTCTAAGTCTCGTGTTAATATTTTGCTAATCACGCCTAATGACGTAGTTAGGCGAACGAATGGTTTTGAGGTGTTATAGGTCGGGGTTGTGTTGTTTGAAAGTGATGGTGGTGGTTTTTGAAGGTGATTGTGGTTGTCTTTTAGAGAGAGAAAGGAAAGAGGCAGAGAGAGTAGGGGGGTATTGGGATTTATAAAATTTAAATAATAATAAAAAGTTTCAAAAAGGTCACTTAAGTTTTGGTTTTTACATTTTTGCCACATTGAAGTTTTAGTTTTACATTTTTTCTACGAAGACTAACCAAGTTAGACCTCCGTTAGTTTGGGGGTGATGGAAGAAAATAAGTTGAAAGTTGGGAGTGCCAGTGGTCAAAGTGAAAGTTTGAAGTGATATCTGCAAATAGGTGAAAATTTGAAGTATTTAAATCCATTTCCCCTTTTAAAAAAGATTGGATTTGGTTTGGTAGTCTGTTAATCGGTTTAAATTCAAATATTGTTGAATAGCTTTTGTTATTATTTGTCAAGAAAGTAAAGTTGGACGAGTAACCTGATGGGACAAGTTGTACAACCTCGTTTTAAAACTACTTTGTTTTGGTTTGGAGTTGTACAACCTCGTTTTAAAACTGTTTTGTTTTGGTTTCGTTTCGTTTTCTTTTTCTTTTTGTTTGTTTAATTTGTTCGAACTTGAATATTGAAAAGCTTTGATCCTATGGTGTTATTATTTGTTAGAGAGAGAGAGAGAGGGATATGGAGAGGGAGAGATGGAGGGAGGGATGGGGGGGGGGGGGTAAGGTTTTGATTTATAAAATTTAAGTGGTACCTCAATACACAATTAACGTGATGTGATAAGTTGTGTAACCTTGTTATAAAAGAGGTCTAACTTGGTTCTGTTTATGTTTTGTTATTTTGAAACCGAATATTAGACGTTGATCATATCTTAGTGTTACTTGTAAGATGAAAAAGAAAATATAAAGTTTTAATTTCTGAAAATTAGTGGTTCCTCGTTACATGATTAAGTTGACAGGACAAATTGCATAAACTATTTTATGTGCTACAACGCTCGGCCATTCATATTCATAATGGACTAGTTAATCATTAGAAGGGGAGACACTTTCGTGCACTTTTTGTTGATTGGCTCGATTTGGATCATAACTTTAATATATTATTTTTGTTTTTTTTTTTAATTTTTGATAGCTAATTATTTTCCTTATTTTACATTTTTGTAAATATGTATGTTTTATTTGACCCTTTATGTATGAATATGGTTGTTGAGGTATGAGTTTCACTTTGGAAGTGGTTTTTTTATCTTTCAAGATAAAGGTTGTAACACCCCAACCGATGGCGGAAACATCGGGATGTCACGTATTGATGATTGTTCAGTAGCTCATGGTGAATAATAAATTCCATTAAATAATTTAAATGAATTACATACAATTGTTCTAGAATTTGTACATCAAATTGAATAAAACTATACACATATCTTCAAGCATCAATTCAAATCTTCAAGCAAATAGAACCTGAAACATGTTAAGTTGAAAATGTTTTGGGTCAACAAAAGTTGGTGAGAATTACATAGGTTTTTGATAACTGAATAAAAATGTTGTGCAATTCATGTGTCATGTCAATCTAGTCCATATGTGAGAACATACTAGAAATAAATTGAGTGCATAACCAACCCTGATGACTGTTATAATATGATACATACCATACGCTCATGGTCCACTTGAATATGTTATACGATAACAAACACCCACGCTACCTTAGTAGGAGGCACGTATCCGGGTGGGATTGTCAGTCCAATAGATCTATCAATGTATACCGCCGGCTTGTACGGAGTTAATGATTATGCTAGAATGGTGCTTACTCTAATCATGCTCAAGACATAATGCAACATAGAAAACACATAGACACATTGATGATTGAATTGCATAAATGATGTTGTAACATGTTTCACCCCAAAAATGGTGATAAATAGAAAAGGGGCTATGTAAAACTCACCTTGGTAAAATGTTATATCTGTTGAGAAATTTGGATAATTGTGTTGACCAAATGTATCAAGTATCACCCTATAACAAAGTAATAAATATGTCTAAGTCTATCAATCCTAAAAATGTATAAGTTTCTAGGGCTTCGAATTGGGGATAAATGCTTGTTTGATTAATGTGAAAATTGTTAAATAAATGAGAGAATATTAGTAAATAAATAACCAAAAATCTTTTTATGAAATTTAAATTTAGGATGATCACAATAATGTGTTTAAAGTAAAAAAATAATTTTTGCAAAATTATTTCCTTTAAAATAGATTTTTAAATCTATTTATTACAAATTGCCAAAACTTAACTTTAATATTCAAAAATACTAAAATTAAAGAATTATTATTTTAAAAATCATATTTCTGTTCTAAATATTTAAAAATAAATTGTATAAAATTTTGGTGCAAAAATACCAAAAATTGGATTTATTATGATTTAATTATGATTAAATCTAACAAAAATTGCTTAAAAATATTAAATAAATGATTTTTCAGAAATAAAAATCATTTCTGAATAGCTTAATGTTATAAAAACTTAGGATAATTTTTGTGGAAATTTATAAGGTCGTTTTGATATTTTTATAGATTTTTATAAATAAAATGGAATAAACTTGATTTATTTATTATAAATATTAAATAAATAAATTTCAGAAAACTAAAAATTGTAAGTAAATCTTTTATCTCAGATTTGATAAATATAATTTTTTTTAGAATTTATAAAAAGGTTTTGATATTTAAAAAGGAATTTACAAGGTTTAAATGTAATATATGTATATTATTTGGTTTGTTGAAAAAAAATGAAAAAGAATCGCCCAGGATGGGACTCGAACCTGAGTAGTCTCAGTCACAAGTCTCGAGCACAACCACTTGGCCTAGGCCTGTGGTTGTGTTTTAACTCTGTTTAAATTAAATAAATACACTATATCGAATCAGTTTATCCCCAAATCAAGTCTACAAGCCCTAACTTTTCCAATCAAGCAATTCACACATCTTTAACCCGATTAATGTTAGGGTTTTTGATGTGTGAATGCCGATGAACAAAACCCATAACAATAATTATGCTTACAAGTTTGATTTGTGCTCGATTGCTTGGTCAAGACCACTAGTCAAAGTTGCGAACCAAGAATAAGAACAGAGTGAAATTAAAAAGATTGGAGGTTAAGGGAAGATGTATGAGCGAGTTGTGAAGGCTCGAGGATGTCCAATTTATAGTGGGGATTGATGGGTTGGGTTAATTGGTAAGTTGACCCACGATTAATGTCATACGCGTGTAATAATTGAAATTGGGTATAAGTGATGGCAATTATGCGTGTATTTGATGATAGATCGGCTGATAATCACGGTTCCAAGTCAACCATGGTTAATTATTCGTCAATTGAGCCAAAAGATCTGGTCAAAGGCCTTAAACGTGTTACCATATCTGCTACTGCTGCTGTTCGCGACACAGGGAAGAAAGAAGAGGAAAAAGAAAGTGTGTTTAAATACATTTAAAGTTGGATTAATACCAACTAAAGGGCATAGCCCGGGTGGTGATTACGTGTGAGTGTGTTTGGATTGATCCCGGTTCGATACACACGGGGAACATTTTTTTTGTTTTTAAAAAAAATGCAGTAAGGGTAGTTGGGCCGGACCCAATAAAGGGGGAATGGGCTGAGTTTCTTTGGGCCGCTAATCTGGGCTTCAGATTAAGGAAAAAGGGTGGTTTTGGGCTTTGGGTTTGGTTTGGGTTTGTTTATAAAGGTGTAGTTTAAATGTGGGTATTATTATTATTATTATTATTATTACTATTATTATTATTATTATTATTATTATTATAAAAAATGCATTATATATGTGTGTATATATATATATATATGTTGTGAGTTAGGAAAAGTAAATATAGACTTGGGCACATTAGTATAGAAGGGCTTTTTCGTATAAAGATCCGTGAAAATTTTGCGATGTTACAGTCTCCCCTACTTTTAGGAACTTCGTCCCGAAGTTAAGAGAAACACTAGGTTTACAATTGGTCAACCACCGGAAACCTTGATAAAATTTCACACTACCTTAACGTACCTGTAAATTCATGATTACGTTCCGGACCGTAATTACCAATTTACCTTACATTAGGGTTTTGCGTCCTTTTATGACTCTATTGATTGTTGAGCAGGTCTGATAGTCTCCACCAGTCGTTGAGCAGGTGGTAGGGCCTCTCCCGACTGTTGGAAAGACATGATGACCTCTACCAATCGTTAAGTAGGTTGTTTGGTAGTCAACTAACTGTCGTACAAGTAAGCAAGTATAATCATAGATATAGCAATCAGTTCTCATTCAGTCAAACATGCACACAGATGTTATGATAATACTTGAATTTATTACTTGAAAATAAAAATGTCAATACATGGAATTAAAGAGAAAGTAAACATCATTCAAATGGTAGAGTTTGCTGTTAAGTAGCTGGAGGGTCTCAAGCGGGATTATTTGGAGCATCAAGAGCGTTTGTAGCAGGGATTCGACAAGCATCTGCAAGATGCCCATATCTTTGACAATTGGTGCACTGTCGGCAGGGAACTTGAGTTGGATGGTGATACTGGTAGGTGTCACACTTAGGTAGGTTCCCATTGTATTGTTTCTTGGTGGGTGGGGCAGTGGTGTCTATTGCAAAATTCCTGACCTTGTTTTTCCCGTTGGTTGAGGCCTCAGTTTTGATATCAACGGCAGGTTAGGGAGTATCCTTTTTCGTTTCCCCTTTACGAGTCAGGGTTCCTGCCTTCACATGGTTATTTGTTAGGGTGGCCGCCAAGCGCTTTGCTTCCTCCAAGGTAGCAGGGTTCCTTCCCCACACCGTGTCTTGAATCTGCATCGGTAAGCCACCAATGTATTTTTCGATCGCAATGGGCAAAGGGGTGACTTTGTGGGGTAGTAGTAAGCTAAGTTCGTGAAAACGAGTGTTGTAAGCGAGGTTTTCCCCACTGTCTTGAGCAAGATCATGAAATTCATCTTCCAGCTTCTTAATTTCATTACGAGGACAGAACTATGCTTTCATAATGTCTTTAGCTTGATCCCAGGTTAAGGCTAGTGCAGCTTCAGCTCCGCGAGTGCGTTTTTCTTCATTCCACCAAGTGAGTGCTCGTTTGTGAAGAACACTCATGGCATAACGGACTTTAAAATTGTCGGGGCACTCACTGTTGATGAAGGTATTCTCAATACCCTCAAACCATTGTAGGAGTCCTATAGCTCCTTCTTCTCCACTGAACTTTGGGGGATTACAGGAATTAAAGTGTTTAAGGGTACAGGCTGGAAGTCCATTCCCGTTGTGGTGTCCATTTCCATTCCCGTTGCCGTTGCCGTTCCCGTTGCCGTTCAACTGGATGACTTGAGCTAGTAAGTTGGGAACCAGAGTTGCGATTTGCTGCGCCATTTGTTGAGAAATGATTGCAGCCAGTTGGGCATCGACACCATTGTTGTTGTTGTTGTTGTTGTGGTTAGTATCGTGGTTGTGGTTGTGATTGCTACTTCCTTCATCATGATTTTCACCACTGTTAAGACGAGTACTGCGACGTGGAGGCATGATCTGTAAGAGACACAGTGAAATGAATGAGATTATATAAGGAGTGTAATCATTTATTCATTAAAACGAATAAACGAAAACGTTGACTTATCAAAGATTCTAAATCTTAATAACATATGAAGACATGCTTTAGCCTATAAGTGAACACTCATCCCGAGAATTCCCAGGTAGGCATCCGGGTCCCTCGTCTGATTGGGATATATGCGCAATGCCAGCCTAGACAGAAGACTCAGAATACAGGCGTTCACCCTTCCAGATTGCACGTGTTCGTTATTAAAATCTAGAACTTCGACGAGATCTCAAGGTGGTTCAGGTTAAACCTGAGGATTTTATCCTATTAGTCTAAGAGTAGATCCACTGTTGGAGAGCAGCCTTTTTGTAAGGATGAAGGTAGGGATAAGAAGTAGGAGGGAGATAGAGTATAGCAAGTAAAAGAAGCAAGTACTTGTTAAATCCTATGGTTATAGACTAGATTATTTTTCTAATAACCTAATTCCCTATAACCATGGCTCTGATACCATCTGTAACACCCCAACCGATGGCGGAAACATCGGGATGTCACGTATTGATGATTGTTTAGTAGCTCATGGTGAATAATAAATTCCATTAAATAATTTAAATGAATTACATACAATTGTTCTAGAATTTGTACATCAAATTGAATAAAACTATACACATATCTTCAAGCATCAATTCAAATCTTCAAGCAAATAGAACCTGAAACATGTTAAGTTGAAAATGTTTTGGGTCAACAAAAGTTGGTGAGAATTACATAGGTTTTTGATAACTGAATAAAAATGTTGTGCAATTCATGTGTCATGTCAATCTAGTCCATATGTGAGAACATACTAGAAATAAATCGAGTGCATAACCAACCCTGATGACTGTTATAATATGATACATACCATACGCTCATGGTCCACTTGAATATGTTATACGATAACAAACACCCAAGCTACCTTTGTAGGAGGCACGTATCCGGGTGGGATTGTCAGTCCAATAGATCTATCAATGTATACCGCCGGCTTGTACGGAGTTAATGATTATGCTAGAATGGTGCTTACTCTAATCATGCTCAAGACATAATGCAACATAGAAAACACATAGACACATTGATGATTGAATTGCATAAATGATGTTGTAACATGTTTCACCCCAAAAATGGTGATAAATAGAAAAGGGGCTATGTAAAACTCACCTTGGTAAAATGTTATATCTGTTGAGAAATTTGGATAATTGTGTTGACCAAATGTATCAAGTATCACCCTATAACAAAGTAATAAATATGTCTAAGTCTATCAATCCTAAAAATGTATAAGTTTCTAGGGCTTCGAATTGGGGATAAATGCTTGTTTGATTAATGTGAAAATTGTTAAATAAATGAGAGAATATTAGTAAATAAATAACCAAAAATCTTTTTATGAAATTTAATTTAGGATGATCACAATAATGTGTTTAAAGTATAAAAAATAATTTTTGCAAAATTATTTCCTTTAAAATAGATTTTTAAATCTATTTATTACAAATTGCCAAAACTTAACTTTAATATTCAAAAATACTAAAATTAAAGAATTATTATTTTAAAAATCATATTTCTGTTCTAAATATTTAAAAATAAATTGTATAAAATTTTGGTGCAAAAATACCAAAAATTGGATTTATTATGATTTAATTATGATTAAATCTAACAAAAATTGCTTAAAAATATTAAATAAATGATTTTTCAGAAATAAAAATCATTTCTGAATAGCTTAATGTTATAAAAACTTAGGATAATTTTTGTGGAAATTTATAAGATCGTTTTGATATTTTTATAGATTTTTATAAATAAAATGGAATAAACTTGATTTATTTATTATAAATATTAAATAAATAAATTTCAGAAAACTAAAAATTGTAAGTAAATCTTTTATCTCAGATTTGATAAATATAATTTTTTTAGAATTTATAAAAAGGTTTTGATATTTAAAAAGGAATTTACAAGGATTAAATGTAGTATATGTATATTATTTGGTTTGTTGAAAAAAAATGAAAAAGAATCGCCCAGGATGGGACTCGAACCTGAGTAGTCTCAGTCACAAGTCTCGAGCACAACCACTTGGCCTAGGCCTGTGGTTGTGTTTTAACTCTGTTTAAATTAAATAAATACACTATGTCGAATCAGTTTATCCCCAAATCAAGTCTACAAGCCCTAACTTTTCCAATCAAGCAATTCACACATCTTTAACCCGATTAATGTTAGGGTTTTTGATGTGTGAATGCCGATGAACAAAACCCATAACAATAATTATGCTTACAAGTTTGATTTGTGCTCGATTGCTTGGTCAAGACCACTAGTCAAAGTTGCGAACCAAGAATAAGAACAGAGTGAAATTAAAAAGATTGGAGGTTAAGGGAAGATGTATGAGCGAGTTGTGAAGGCTCGAGGATGTCCAATTTATAGTGGGGATTGATGGGTTGGGTTAATTGGTAAGTTGACCCACGATTAATGTCATACGCGTGTAATAATTGAAATTGGGTATAATTGATGGCAATTATGCGTGTATTTGATGATAGATCGGCCGATAATCACGGTTCCAAGTCAACCATGGTTAATTATTCGTCAATTGAGCCAAAAGATCTGGTCAAAGGCCTTAAACGTGTTACCATATCTGCTACTGCTGCTGTTCGCGACACAGGGAAGAAAGAAGAGGAAAAAGAAAGTGTGTTTAAATACATTTAAAGTTGGATTAATACCAACTAAAGGGCATAGCCCGGGTGGTGATTACGTGTGAGTGTGTTTGGATTGATCCCGGTTCGATACACGCGGGGAACATTTTTTTTGTTTTTAAAAAAAATGCAGTAAGGGTAGTTGGGCCGGACCCAATAAAGGGGGAATGGGCTGAGTTTCTTTGGGCCGCTAATCTGGGCTTCAGATTAAGGAAAAAGGGTGGTTTTGGGCTTTGGGTTTGGTTTGGGTTTGTTTATAAAGGTGTAGTTTAAATGTGGGTATTATTATTATTATTATTATTATTATTATTATTATTATTATTACTATTATTATTATTATTATTATAAAAAAAATGCATTATATATGTGTGTATATATATATATATATATATATGTTGTGAGTTAGGAAAAGTAAATATAGATTTGGGCACATTAGTATAGAAGGGCTTTTTCGTATAAAGATCCGTGATAATTTTGCGATGTTACAAAGGTATGGCATGTCTACATTTCACCATTTCCAGACTGTACCATTAGCAATAGGGAAACTGCAACCTAGGATTCGAAGAGAAAACTTAAAGGACGGCAAGATTGCAACGGTCAGAGCTAAGGTCATCTCAATGACAACGACTTGTCCAAATAGTGACTCAAACCAAATGTTGGATATTGACCTGAATTTATATGTGTGCCAATTATTGTTTAGACCAAAGCTGACTTGGGATGAGCAGATTAGGAGGGATTTGGTAGACTTGCATCTATTTGAGGACATGGTCGATGATAAGACCTCATGGAGACGTAGAACTAAGGCCAAGGACTTCTAGAGAGTATAGATTTTCCCTAGCTTGTCCTTAGGTGCTTTATTTGTTTACTTATTTATTTTTATTTTATGGCCTCTTAATGTGTGTGTGTATATATATATATATATGAGTATGGTCTTCGTGTCTTTTGTTATTCTATTTGTTTTAATTTAACTTCCCGACTTTGATATGGTTGTGTAGCCGGAGCTCTCAGTGGAAGCAACTCTTTAACCTCTGGATAGAGGTATGGTCTGCCTATATCCCACCCTTCCCAGACCCTACCGGTAGCCGAGCTACGGGCGGGATTTACTAGATATGATTGATTGATTGATATTTCACACAAATAATAATATGGTTTGGGTTAGGGTTGCAGATTTCAACCCGTCAACTTGTTACTCATCCACTTGCCAATGTGATACGATTATTTACATGTGTCTTTTATTTATGTTTTCCTATTTTGATGTTTTTTTTATTATGTAACGTTTTAGTTTAATAAAAGCCTAGTTTTATTTGTGGGTTTAAATTTGTATATATATATATGTATATATATATATATAACTTCTTTATGTTTTAATGGTTGTACATTTTGTTGATAAGGTTTTTTTTATTGTATCCTTTAACACTTCTTACTTTTAATCCCTATATTTTTAATCTTTTAAACATTCAACACATAGTATTTTTAACTCCAAAATATTTTTACTTTTAATTTTGTTCCCCTATACTTTTCATTTTTACAATTTTTTCCTTTTATGTTTCGATCTAAATTTCGCAAGTTAGCATGACGCAACGTGCGTGTATCGTTCAAACTTTCTATGCCTATTTTTCTTGTTTAACAGCCTCGTCGCAACGCACGACTCCTAAGTTGACTTAGTTATTCTCTTTTGATGTTTACGTTTTGGTCTAATTTTAGCGCATTAACATGTGGCATTGTGCATGTGTGGTTCAACATTTTTACGTTTACTTTTCGTTCGGTTTAATTATCATGTTTCAACGTACTCGTTTGTAGTTACAATGAAAACTGTTTCAAGGTAACTACCAAAATGAGTGTTGTCAATAATTGAAAATCTTTTAGGGTAGTTGAGGGTACAAAAGTGAGCTGACACTGCAAGATTGGTTAAATCCAGGGTACTCTAAAGGGGTACCCACCCTAACATATTAGTTGACACTGCAAGATTGGTTAAATCCAGGGTACTCTAAAGGGGACCCACCCTAACATATTAGTTGCATGAATTGTTTTGCTCTTATTTCTTATCATCACATCCCATCCTAATGTGACACCCGACAAACTCAGGTTAATACTTTTATCACATATATAAGTCTACCTTAGCGAAACATTCATAAAACGTACTTAACGGGATTAGTTGAGTTGGCTCGATGATTTGGGATCGGAAGTCGGTTTACACACATATGTCCAAGGGTTGGTGATTCGGAGGATCACTGGGTAGGAACGCACACAATGTCCATGGTTTGATGATTCGGGGAATCATCGGGGAAACATACACATACACACAAGTTTTGAGTCCCGTGGTTGGTGAAATTACATAATTGGGGGTAACTTATCAAATATAACATGTTCTACAATCAATAAACAACTTGTGAATACGTGTTTATGTGAATTGTATGATAATATACGTTCCAAGTGTCATTTTGGGTCGTTGGGACAAATGGAAGACATAATCTCTCATTCACACCAACGAATGAAGATATGAATGATAGACATAATTTCTCATTCACACCAATGAAGGTGCGAATGAGAACAGGCTATATAACCATCTATTTGGTTCATTCTCATTATTTCATAACCCTAACTTGCCTCCAAGTACTCTCTTACAAACCCCAATATGTAGAACCGAGTTTTTGCCCTCACAAGAATGTAATAGTCTCATTGGCGGCCTTTGTGATGGACAATTGAAACTTTGTAACACCCATTCAGGTTACTTTTAAAAAAAGTTAAGAAAATAACAAACAGTTAGGAATGCACTTTTATAAATTTTAGAACAAAGCTATTGACATTGTTTTCTGAAATCCAACACAGTCACTACACCGAAGTCACTTGCAATTGACAATTGGCGGCGATCCACATCAGCGATTACAATTGTTAGGGTTCCAAATACGCATGCGTCCAACATGGTCAAACAAACAGTGAACATAGAAAAAAATAACATTCAATGCATCAATTTTAACACCAAAAATTTCTAAAAACATATGTAATTATCGAAAACAAATAAATGCATTATATTAACAGTTGCTATTGCACACAACTATATTATTTTTAGAGGACATTAAATTGAAGTAACACCAATTTCCATTATGGAAGAGGTAGATTATAAAACAAATCATACAAACACACTTTTGCTTGTCACTCAATTTAGAATCAGTACACACAACTATATTATTTTTAGATCTACCTTTATCATTTGATTTTTTTTAGTTTGCCGGCCGTTAACCACGAATTTGCAGATAACATCGATGTTGGCCACTGTCGGGGCGACACTAAGGTTAACGCGAAGGAGACGATAGAGAGGAACCAATGCCGTCACTCTCCTTCCCTGACTCTTGGGAGAAAAAAAAAACAAAGAATACGCTATACACTCTCTTTGTTTGAGGAAAGGTGGAAGGCATTAAAATCGAATTGAAGCAACATTGAATTCAGGGTAAGATATGTACAAGTGGTTTTTGCAAAAAAAAAAATAGTATTGGAAAAAAAATCATGACACTTTGGGTGTAAAGCATTAAACTTTTTATATGCAAACTTAAAAACTATAGAAAATTACTTTTCTAGCCATATTTGATACTTTATAATGTAGTATACATATAGATATATAGTTGTTGTGGACTATTGTGATTAATTTTTTTAACAACCCATGTAATAAGGCCCAAAAGCACTAAGTTTTTAAACGCATCAAAATAACCCCAAAATAAAATCTAAACAACTTAAAATACAATTTTGTGGGCCTAACAATTTTGATACAATACTTTTATTTTGATGATTTTTATAATAATTAATGTTGCATTATGGTTTTTTATATATGATGATTCGGTTTAAGTAATATGAGCCTGACCTATTTGTATTGGCTTTAGGCCCAAAATATTTTTACAGGTCTCGGATACGGCTCTGTGAAAAACTATTATGCATTATAATTTAAATTATTATGTTGCTTTTTTTTTTTTTTTTTTTTTTTGGGGGGGGGGGGGGGGGGGGGGGTTAAATACAATGCTAAATCTAAATAGTAATATTTCCAAGTTATTCCTCAAACGTTCAGCAATGTGGTACTTAATTATGCTACTTTGTGATTGGGATAATACGTGTTAATGTGTTATAGGCTCAACTTCAGTATTTGTCGTTTATAAACTTTAAAGTCAATTTGACACATCAATAATGATAAGGCGGACCACAAGGAAGAGGACAAGAACAATGGTGGACATAATTTTGATTTAGATTGTGTACATGATAAATTAAAATTGATGTTATTACGTTATTGTATATGTTACTAGTTGATAAACGAAAATGTTATCAAAGATGATTTTGTATATTTTAATAACATCCAAGACAAGGATCATTGCGGTTACAAAAAATATAAAAACATGAAGAGTTTTACTAATTAGATCATATCAAAGATGATTTTGTATATTTTAATAACACCCAGAAACACGAAATATATAATCTATATCTATACATCTAATAAAATAAACTCAATTATGACACTTGGCACTCCCTCATTTCACCTCAATTCCTCTCTCTTTCCATATTGTGCCACCTTGTAATTTATAAAATTTTTCTTTTTTAAAAAATAAAAATTAGAGTATAATACATAAATATGGTCAAAATTGGTCAATTAATACTTTCCTAATATCATTAACCTACCCAATCAATATCCTAAATCAAAACATACGTTCTCTTTCTTCTCCTCATTCTCTCTCATTCGCTCTCTCTCATTTGAAGAAGAAGATTGCGATTGTTTCTTCTTCATCAAAGCAAAGCTTCTATCTCCGATCATTGGTAACGATTCTTTCTTTCTTTTTCATAATATTCCTGTTACATATTGTTCTTTGTTATACTTATTTTCAGATTTAATAGATTGTTTAACATCAGTCTGTTTGTTTTGTGTGTGTTCGTCGGCTTCGATCATTCATCTTCTTCGTGTCACTCATTCAAGGTAACCATTGTTTCTATTTTTTTAATACGATTCCTGTTATATATTGTTTGTTTGTTATAATGATTTTCATAGTTAGGCGATTGTTTGTTTCTTATAATGATTTTCATATTTAATGATTTTCAGGGATAATCGATTGTTGATATTAACCTATTTTTTTGTATTGTTGATTGCTTTTAAATAATTTTGCAGATTTGGGGGTTTAGGTTTCATGTTCTTCGTCTCTCTCCTTCAAGGTAACGATTGTTTCTTGCTTTTTCATACGATTCCTGTTATATATTGTTGTTTCGTTAAAATTATTTTCAGATTTTTCCGATTGTTCATGTTCTTCGTCTCTCTCCTTCGAGGTGTTCTTGAGGATCATAATATTAGATGAAAGGTAAAAGAATGTTGGATATTTTTTAGTGATTAATCCGCTTAGGAAAGCTATTCGGGTCCGGGTCCTGTTTGTTGATTCGGGTCTCATTTATTAGCATTTTATTTGTTTTCTAAGTTGATGGCATAAAGTTTAGAAGGATAATTATAAGAATTAATTGTTATAAATGGTGGTTTGAAAAGTCTTGGATGTTAAAAGGAAGGGTCGAGTTTTTTGGTAAGAGATTGATTGATTGTATTATAGAAAAGTTAATAGCACAATTAGTTGTACACTTTCCATATAGTCATAGTCAAATGTATTAATTGCATAGTCAAATGTATTAACTATAATTGCTATAATTATGAATCTTGGTTTGGAAAGTTGTTGAATGGAATTGATGGTGGAATTGGTTTGTAAAGTTATTGCACTAATTTTAATACATTTTTAAAATTCTGATTTGTTTTTTTAATACTTTTTTTATGGCGGTTGCAGGTGTATAACGATTGTGTTGCACCAGTGAGCAACGGTGGAGGCTGTTTGCTCAAGGTAATAGTACTCTGGCAGATTCTTGCATAAACCAATTGGAGTTTATTGTTGCACGGGCACAAAGGATTGGAGATCCAAAATATCAACAGAAGGTACATGATTTTGCTCTTTAGTGTTAACAATTTTTGCATTTTGATATTTATCATGATTTATACAATATTGGAAATATCTAATGTTAATAATTATAATTACCATATCATTAATAACCTTTAAACACAAAATTATTAATCAAATATAAATACATTTATAAATTTACTTTTAACATTCAAAATCAAAATTTAAAAAAAAAAACGGTTTTAAAATTAAAGACATTTAAACACAAAATAAATGCTTAATTCTTTGATTTGTCACATTGCTATTTTTAAATTTTGATTAGCATTTATCATGATTTACACAATACTGGAAACATCTAATGTTAATAATTATGATTACCATTTCATTAATAACATTTAAACACAAAATTATTAATCATATATAAATATAAATACATTTATAAACAAAGTTAAATTTGAATTTTTTTCATCACACTTAATACGTCTATTTTCAATTGAATTACTTTATTTTCAAACATTCAAAATCAAAATTTTAAAAAACTTACGGTTTTTATAATTAAAGTCATTTAAACACAAAATAAATGCTTAATTCTTTGATTTGTCACGTTACTATTTTTAGCGTATAATTGACATTTATCATGAGTTACACAATATTGGAAACAACTAATGTTAATAATTATGATTACCATTTCATTAATAACTTTTAAACACAAAATTATTAATTATATATAAATACATTTATAAATTTATTTTTAAACATTTAAAATCAAAATTAAAAAAAAACGGTTTTTAAAATTAAAGACATTTAAACACAAAATAAATGCTTAATTATTTGATTTGTCACATTACTATTTTTAGCATATAATTAGCATTTATCATGATTTACACCATATTGGAAACATCTAATGTTAATAATTATGATTACCATTTCATTAATAACATTTAAACACAAAATTATTAATCATATATAAATATAAATACATTTATAAACAAAGTTAAATTTGAATTTTTTTCATCACAATTAATACGTCTATTTTCAATTGAATTACTTTATTTTCAAACATTCAAAATCAAAATTTAAAAATGAATACGGTTTTTAAATTTAAAGACATTTAAACACTAAATAAATGCTTAATTCTTTGATTTGTCACATTACTATTTTTAGCGTATAATTAGCATTTATCGTGAGTTACACAATATTGGAAACATCTAATGTTAATAATTATGATTACCATTTAATTAATAACCTTTAAACATAAAATTATTAATCATATATAAATACATTTATAAATTTATTTTTAAACATTCAAAATCAAAATTTAAAAAAAAATCCAGTTTTTAAAATTAAAGACATTTAAACACAAAATAAATGCTGAATTATTTGATTTGTCACATTACTATTTTTAGCGTATAAATAGCATCTATAAGGTAATAGTCGGTTAAAATTATTGAGTAATGCTCCTTTTAGTTATACATGGGTCACTTTAGATAATGTTCCTTCCTATAAACGGGTCAAATAAGGTAATAGTCGGTTAAAATGTTGTTTTAGTGGTGTAGGTTCATGTTTGTTTACTTATAAATTGGTCGATTTGGGTAATGTTCAACTTTTCCAATGGGTCAAATAGGGTAAAAGTCGCCAACAGTGTGTTTATGGTGTTTTGATTAGATTGATGTTCCTTTTACTTATACATAGGCCATAGGTGAATTGGGGCAATCTTCCCTTTTCTTAACGGGTCGATTTGGGTAATGTTTGCCTTTTCAAATGTGTCAAATAGAATAAAATGTGCTCGAAACTTTTTTAGCGGGTCGATATGGGTAATGCTCATCTTCTCAGACGTGTCAAATTAAATTGTGAAATTTAGGTGGTAGTTAGTTTCTTATTTTTATTTTTATTACTTTCTTATTGTTGAATATGCCATAAGTCTATTTTTAACACATACCATTTAAGTCGCCTTATTCAGGTTGGATTGTATTTAAGAAACCCTGTATTCTCACATGGCCAGCTTTATGTCGCATTGTCAAGAGTTAAAAGCAGGGCAGGCGTGAAGTTACTTATACTTGATGCTGGTGGGAAAGTGATGACTAAAACAAAAAATGTGGTTTGTAAGGAAATTTTCAGCGATATTTGAATAAATGTGTATTCGTTGCTTTTAAATTTTAATAAAATTTTTCTACTTTATTTTTCTTATACGTTATACTACTCCAAATAATCGTACGTTGTTGAACTGCGTGTCAACACGGGCAAATATTTAGTTATCTTATATATTAAAGGAGGGACTTCCCTAACATGCACCAAACCAATAGGTGCATGTCACTTGATATCCACTACATTAGTTTTTATTTTTTTATTTTATGAATCTAATTTCTGAATATATATCTTTTGGATATGGAATTTAACAAAATAACATCATTGGTTCAATTGTTACTACACCACTTATACAAACGCGGGTTTGAAACTGGTCTCCTCCCTTTTACATCGGGGTTCTGTGTTTGTATTACCTTATGTGTTTTAGGTTGAGCTTAAGAGAACATAAGTATTATTATTGGGTCTCTATTTATGTCATTTGAGTTTTGTTATAATCAATCCTTAAATTTTAAAACTAGTTATTAGTATTATTATAGTTTTTTTTTAACGAATAGAACCGAAACACAACAAACGTTGGCCGCCTTACTAAGTGTGCTTACAATCGCACACTGTTGCTAAACAGATGCTGCTCGCAACGAAGCATAGGGTACTATGACTCTAGTTTACTCTAAACATAAAGAAATCATCGTCATAAATAAAGTTTTTTTTTTTTTTTTTAAACAATATCCATAAAGTTTAGGAAATGGGGTGGATGAACTACGAATATGCCCACCATGTGCAGCCTTTTACATTACAAAAAAACACACATACAATGAGAAGGTGTGAAGTGTTGGAAGAGATTTTCATTATCTATTTTGACATGGTCAATTTTCACTGACATTTTTATCTTTTTTACTTCTTGACTTATAAACCTACTTTCATCACGATTTTTAAATAGTTATAACTTTTTTATATGATAATATTTTTTTTTAAAATTACATCGTATTAACGAACGTTTCGTTCTCTTTAATTTGAGTAAGCTAATGCTATAGTTTTCTTAATTTTAAAAACAGGTACGTAATTTTACATTCAAGTATCTGGTACATAATTTCACATTGAGTAGGCTAATACTTAAAATCACGTACCATATACAACATATACATAGAAAGGCGTATCGTATTTCATATTTTAAATTCATGTACATAATAACTATAGGAAATGTGTTCACTATTTTATTAAAATTATAATAAAATTATCTATAATAACGATTCTCTCGTTATTCGTAAGAAATATAAAGTACAATGCCGTTTACAAAATTAAATAAATAAAATAAGATACAAGTAAAATGTACCGAATCTTGATTCAAGCAACTTCAACCACATCATCTTCTACTCATCGCCTCTACAAGAATAAGGTATTCATTGATAGTTTTTGGTCGATGCACGTGTATGACACGCTTTCCTTAAAACAGATTCTGTGGCTCCTCTCAGACGGTCAGGGTACAACAACCAAAACAGTATGTGTACTGTCGAAGATGGCACACAACCCCAATTGTATCTTAAATAAAACAAGAAAAGGATTGATCAAATAATTATTGGAAATTTTTTAGAGAGAAAGTAAAGAATTTTAGAGAATTGGTATTGAAACATCCCATTAAAACCTTTAAGAATATTTGACCAAACTTAATGGTATTCTTATTATTTTTAAGTTACAACTTTGGAGTTTTAATTAGTATTCTTATTAAAACCTTCAATTAAAAAATATCTAAGTTTATAACTTTTTTATTTTCACAAAATTTTCCAACAATCCCCCACATGTGAAAACAAAACTAATTTCCAACAACCCCCACATAAATGGAGATCGATCCTTACGTACAAGTTTATTGGATACAATTTAGCAGTCGAGTATTGTAGGATAGGTAGGTGTAGCCTTTGAACCTTCCTTTGTGAAGCATACTTAGCCTACTAGCGGTATGTAGAACTTGATGTCTTTGAACATACCCCCATTTGTGTAAACGACAATACACTTCACACAATACTTTCTCTAATCGGACCATCCCCTCATTATCGTGTCTAATAATGGTCATGGAACACTCTCCTGGTTCTGCGGGAGCTCTAGAAATTGTGCCCAAAATTTCATTCGAAGCAACCACACTTCTCTCCAAGATAGGTGATTTTCCTTTAAATCATTAAAAGCATTATGGTTTACAATGATTAAACAAATCATTTAACCACATATTATGCTTAGCCTCACAACAATGTCACTGAATATCATAGGAATGGACTAGAACGTATTAAACACCCTTTTACAGTTTAGGGGATATGTATATAAGCATATATACTAGCTTATATATAAACATATATCTTAGCTATGCCCCCATAGTGACCACCCTTCGGTTCATGATTAAGTTTGCCTATTGAACCTAGATCTTGCAATCTCCAGTCAACTAGGTTAGGTTTCACTCATGTCCCTTTTTCCATGGGCTTTAGTCTCATTCTACAACTTGATCTCTTATGAACCGTCGGGTTGTTAGATCCACAATCATCTTTGACTATGCTAAGGCAACAACGATAATTTGCAATTGAGATAAGTTGTCCCAAACGTGTTCTTGACCCGCTAGTCAAATCACCATTTATCAATTCGTAAGACTTATAACATGTGATCTCAACTTAGATCGAGTGATAGTCACAAGATTGGTAGGTTCCACCCTTTGAACCTTCCTTTTTGTCTTTATAATGAAACTCAATTCATGGCTAAGAACGTGTGACACCTGGCAAATTCCGATTAACAACGTTGTCTAAATTAAAGTCTACCTTAGCGAGTCACGCGTATATTATACTTATCTGGGTTAGTTGAGTCGTGTTACGGTTCGGGAACTGTTAGTTTGGTATAGAGGATCATTAGATGTTAGTCTAGAGGCTCATTAGATGTCAGTCCTTAACCAAGTGTACAAAGGGTGACGATTCGTAGAATCGTCAGAGCATAGGGAACATACAAGTCTCGAGTCCCGGGAATTGGTGAACGAGTGTGAATATGTTTGTTTGCAAGTATTATGTGTTTATAATCATTATGTGACTTGTCGGTATGTGAAAATGTGTTAACATATGTTAAAACGGGGTTTAACGCGCAAAATACGCTGAACCAACCCCTATAGGCGATTAGGAGGGCTAATCGCCTATAGGAGGGGCGAATAGGGACATGCTATAGGCGTATAGCATGCTAATCGCCCCTACTATAGGCGATTAGCATCCCTATTCGCCTGATGATGCTGCGTAATCGCCTATAACGTGCTGGACGACTAAAAACGCCTATAAATACAATACTTGACCTCCTAAACTACATTATAACAACCCTAGTCGTCCCACAACTCGCCCCAACACACACACAACCTCTGGAACACGATTTTGGATCAAAACACAAGATTTCAAGCCTATTACATCAATCTATCATAAATCTAAGGTGTGGTTTTCATTCATGCAATCTTTAATAACGTTTTTATTAAATCCCTAATGGTCCAGACCTGTTTATAAACATATGTGTCTTCTGAAATTCGTTAATAATCATTGTTAATTGGATTCTAACTACTATGCATGTTGTATGTGTGTTTATGATTAAAAGATAGGGTTTTTATGATTCAAGAAGGATTGGTAACATGATATTAAGGTAGTTACAGATTAATAATGATAGCACGTTGATGAAATCTGAGTAATTGTTCATTAGGGTTAGGGTTATGCATGTTAATGTGATGTTTCATGCTATATGTGTTGTTTTTAGGATACATGGTTGCATGCAGGGCTGATAGAACGAGGTTAAACGAAGGATTTTGATTGAAATATGTTTGATATGGTTGTTTGATTGATAATTGATGTTTACACACGTTCTGGATTTGATTTGGAGTGTTAAACGCGTGAAAAACCGGAACATCTGTGCTATAGGCGAATAGGAACCCTAATCCCCTATACTATAGGCGATTAGGAGGCTATTCGCCTGATGGGATGCCCTAATCGCCTATAGTATAGGCGAATAGGAGCCTATTTGCCTTTACTTAATGCATTTACGATCCTAAATGCTAGTTAAGCCTTGAATTGCATGCCTTACGACGTAATCGCCTATAAACTCATAAATTGCATACCATATAGCCCTAATCGCCTATAGTATAGGCGATTAGCATTCCTAAATGCCTGTTGACCCACGTAATCACTAGTTGACTTTTCCTAATCGCCTGTACTGCTGCTGTAAGTATATTTTGACATTCCGAGACCCGATTTGACACCTAGGAACATGCTAGGAACCCCGTAACATATCTAGTAACTTGGTAATATGTGTTCGGACTTGTTTATGTGATACTTGAACTACGTGCTACAACTTGTTGGACTTTAACGTATGTTAAGTGTGATTGCATGATTGTATGTTTGTGAGTGCAAGTATAACACGGGGAGTCTCGGGTCACCAATGGGATGTCGAGTCTTGTACATTGGGTTAATTTAACAGTCACGGTGTTTTCAAACGAACTTGGTTATGGTCTGGACATCTAGGGACTAACTAACCTACGGGTTATTAGTCTAAGTACTTGTAACTGTCATATGTTAGGTCGCCGCTTTACGGGGCTAGCATAGCTTGCTGATATTATTCGTGTTTCGAAGTAACGCAACCTAAGGTGAGTTTACGACCCCTCTTTTAACTGGTTTCACTTTTTGGGGGAGAAAACATGTGTTAAACTTATGTTTTGGTAACAACTGTCATACTATGGGTTTCTATGGTTTACTATACGATCTTTGGAAGTCCCGGGGGAAACCATGAATGTGCGGGTTAGCACAACGGGGAAATGTGAATAGATCTATTGGGAATGACCAACCCCGCTCGTCGGCTTGGAGGGCCGGGCGAGTGCATATTGTCTCAAACAGGAACAGGTTTACTATTCGGGCACGACATCTGGTTTACGAGTTAGTAATGGTTTTCCAATCGTAGATGTAACAAAACATATGCCTAGCTAGCGTACTTTGGTTTGCAAATTGTTATAGTATGGACAGGTTGAACTTGGTACTTTGATTACAAAACCTGTGAACTCACCAGCATTTTTGTGCTGACGTAAACTCTTACATGTTTTCTCAGGTCGCTAAGGTAGCACTACGGAACTAGGGCGCACGCGTCTGCACGGCGTCTAGTTAGGATTGCATGGTTTTCAAACATTGAATAATTTGGTTTACTTTTGGATTATGTTTTGAGAATAAGCTTCCGCTGTAATTGGGGATTTAAACTATGTTTTTGAAATTGCATATGTTCATTTATACTTGTTTATTGTGATCGTTGACTTGGATCCTGGTTTGTCATGCGCCTCGCGGTAAAACTCCGCAACTGGATTTTGAGGGTGTGACAGATTGGTATCAGAGCCAATGGTTATAGTGAACTAGGACTGCATGTAGAGTCTAGTCTATAGCCGAGTCGCACACACTAGACGATCACATAGTACTAAACATTATGGTGGATTACGTATGGGCTTGTCGGGGTGTCTCTAAATCATCTGACCTTCCTATGTTACATCATCCGTTCTATCTTATGTCGGGTTACTTGCCTTCTAGGCAGTGTGGTATATTGGGGTAAATCGTGTACTCTTGAGATTTGTCCAAGGCTCGGACATCTCCCTTTCATACTCCAATAGAAACACTTGCCATAAACTACCGTAGCATTATGGTGTATAGCTAAGAGTCTATGTTCGGTGATTTGAACATTGAACTAGGAGAACACTTGGAGGACCATGTAGAGCGGTTTATCATTTTGGGTGCACACAAAATCATAAACCGAAATGCATGAAAGCCCTAGTGAGCTCTGGGTTTGAATGGATAGTCCTGAGTTGGATCTAGCTTTGATCTTGTAAATGCTAGTGGTTACCATTAGCTGCGAAACTAAATTTTCTCGTTCTTTCTGTTAGAATCATGTCTGGAGTACGAGGAGGACGTGGAGGTGGCCGCAATGGTGGGCGTGGTGGTGGTCGCGGTGGTGGTGGTGGTCGTGGAGGTGTAAACCTATCACAAGAAGATCTAAACAACTTACTGCAAGCTGCCTTTCAGTTAGGGCACAATGGTGGTGGTAAGTTGATTTATCCATTTTTGCCTCATTAGTGAACCTTGTTCACATTCTTCGTAGTTTCTCATGCATTTCATTTCAGGTGGTCCTGTTAACCCACCCCCACCCATGTGTACCTACAAGATGTTTCGGGACTGTAAGCCCCAGGAATTCTCTGGCACTGAGGGTGCGGTGAGCTTGCTCAGGTGGCTGGAAAAGGTGGAGTCAGTGTTTCTGATGTGTAACTGTCTCCCAGAGGATCGAGTCAAGTACGTTGCTGCGTTATTCCAGGATGTTGCTTTGACCTGGTGGAACAATATCACCCAGAATATGGGTATAGGGGAGGCGTATGCTATGCCTTGGGAAAATTTTGTTCAACTACTGAAGCGAGAGTACTGTCCAAGGGAAGAAGTTCAGAAGTTAGAGCACGAGGTGTGGAACCTCAAGATGACTGGGTCAGAGATTGAGAAGTATACGGTTAGGCGTAATGAGTTGGCAGTGCTGTGTCCTGATTTGCATGTGCCAGAATACAGGAGGATTGAACACTATATCTCGGGGCTAGTACCGGAGATCGCAGGGTTGGTGGCTGCGGGGAATCTTCCTACATACTCAGAGGTGGTTCGATCGGCTCACAGGATGACAAACTTGAAGGTGAATGAGGGTATTTTGCCTGCTAAGGGTTCGACTGTCAAGGCCCCGGAAAGTAACAAGCGTAAGTGGGATAATGAGGGGAAAGGATCTGTGCCAGCACAACAGGGTAAGAGGTTCGATAGCGGGGGTTCTTCTTCTTCTTCTGGTACCAAACAGGGTGGTTATGCGGGGAAGTTACCTAAATGCAACAAATGTGGGCGTCATCATCAGGGGGACTGCGACCGAAATCGTTGCCATCGTTGTCAGCGACTGGGGCATTTTGCCAAAGACTGTCGGGCGACACTTCCATCGACCCAGGCCCCAACTACTAACTCGGCTCCTACTGCTCAAGGAAATACGGGGAAACAGGGTTGCTACAACTGTGGGGAGGCTGGGCATTACAAGAAGGAGTGCCCGAAACTGAAGCAGGGCGGGGATGTGAGAAACGGTAACGGGAACAACGGGGGCGGTGGCAGGAATGCACGTGCCTTCGTCATTGGAGCCGCTGAGGCTAGACAGGATCCTGACACAGTTACCGGTACGTTCCTTCTCAATAATCGCTCTGTTAGTGTTTTATTTGATTCCGGTGCCGATAAAAGTTTTATATCTATGGAAGTTAGTCGACTGCTAGATGTAGTACCCGTACCATTAGAGGCTATGTATATTATTGAGTTGGCTGACGGTAAAAAGATTGAAGCTACTTGTATCCTTCGGGAGTGTCAACTAGAGTTGTCGGGTTTGTCGTTCCCCATCGACCTTATGCCGGTACCTTTGGGTAGTTTTGACGTTGTTGTAGGCATGGATTGGTTGTCTTTGTATCGCGCTGAGATTGTTTGTTTCGACAAGATTTTTCGGATTCCTCTCCCTGATGGAGAATTCCTTTCTGTGTACGGTATCAAGGGCGGTGTTCCGCTAAATCTCATCTCCAGCATGAAAGCCCTTAGGTATCTTCGAAAGGGTTATTCGGCCGTTTTGGCACTTTTATCTGTTTCCTCTACCGATGAGAAGAAGATCGACGATATTCCTGTTGTACGCGAGTTTCCTGATGTATTTCCCAATGATTTATCTGGTCTTCCTCCCCATCGTCAGGTTGAGTTCGGTATTGATCTTGTACCGGGGGCTGCTCCTATTGCTCGAGCCCCCTACCGTCTTGCACCTCCCAAGATGCAGGAATTGTCCAGTCAGTTACAGGAACTCTTGGACAAGGGTTTCATCAGACCAAGTTCCTCCCCTTGGGGAGCCCCGATTCTGTTCGTTAAGAAGAAGGATGGAAGTTTTCGATTGTGTGTGGATTACAGAGAATTGAACAAGGTGACCATCAAGAACCGTTATCCTCTTCCACGTATTGATGATCTATTCGACCAACTCCAGGGTTCTAGTTACTACTCTAAGATTGATTTGAGGTCCGGTTATCACCAGTTGCGCGTAAGGGAAGCTGACGTTGCAAAGACTGCCTTTCGTACACGTTATGGCCATTTCGAATTCTTGGTCATGCCTTTCGGTCTCACGAACGCACCGGCGGTTTTCATGGATTTGATGAACCGCGTTTGCAAACCATATCTTGACAAGTTCGTTATCGTGCTTATTGATGACATCCTGATTTACTCCAAGAACGAGACCGAACACAAGGAACACCTGCGTTTGGTTTTGGAACTTTTGCGACGGGAACAACTTTACGCTAAGTTCTCAAAGTGTGACTTTTGGTTACGCGAAGTTCAGTTCCTAGGACATGTGGTTAATGAACTAGGAATTCACGTCGATCCAGCTAAGATCGAAGCGATCAAGGACTGGGGAGCACCAAAGACGCCAACTGAGGTGCGGCAATTTCTAGGCCTTGCGGGCTATTATCGTCGTTTCATTAAGGGGTTCTCGAAGATCGCTCAACCCCTCACCACTCTTACTCAGAAGGATAGAAAATTCGACTGGGTTGAACCACAAGAGTCGGCATTTCAAGAACTGAAGTCTAAACTTTGTTCTGCTCCTATTTTGTCCTTGCCTGAAGGCCCTGATGATTTCGTTGTTTACTGTGATGCTTCTATTCATGGTCTTGGTTGCGTGTTGATGCAACGCGAGAAAGTGATTGCGTATGCTTCTCGTCAACTCAAGGTGCACGAGAAGAACTACACCACCCATGACTTGGAATTGGGTGCAGTGGTTTTCGCGTTGAAAATTTGGAGACATTACTTGTACGGTACCAAATGCACCATCTACACCGATCACAAGAGTCTTCAACATATTTTTCGACCAACAACATTTGAACATACGACAGCGTCGTTGGATTGAACTCCTGAATGACTATGATTGCGCCATTAAGTACCATCCTGGCAAGGCGAATGTAGTAGCAGACGCCTTGAGCAGGAAGGAATCAATTAATCCTCGTCGCGTTCGGGCGTTGCAGCTCACCATTCATTCCTCTCTACCTGACCAACTCCGTTCTGCTCAGTTAAAAGCTTTGAAGGAGGAAAACCTTAAAGCTGAGACTATGCACGGTGCCGACAAGCACCTCGAGCGAAGGCCTGATGGCCTGCACTACTTCGCAGAATGCATATGGGTTCCTTTATTCGGGGGACTTCGGGAGCTTATTTTAGATGAGGCTCACAAGTCACGGTATTCTATTCATCCTGGTTCGGATAAGATGTACCAAGATCTGAAGGTGCTTTACTGGTGGCCAAACATGAGGTCGGATATAGCCTCATACGTGAGCAAATGCTTGACCTGTGCTAAGGTCAAGGTGGAATACCAGAAACCGTCGGGTCTCTTGCAACAACCTGAAATTCCGGAGTGGAAATGGGAACGGATTACAATGGATTTTGTCACGCAACTTCCTAAGTCACCGAGCGGGAATGATAAGATATGGGTGATTGTTGATCGGTTGACGAAATCAGCCCATTTTCTCGCTATTAAGGAGACCGACACCATGGATCGTTTTGCTCGTCTTTATCTGAAGGAAGTTGTTTCTAAGCACGGGGTGCCGGTTTCTATTATTTCGAATCGTGACTCCCACTTTACTTCTCACTTCTGGAAGTCTTTGCACAAAGCTTTGGGTACCCAGCTAGACATGAGTACCGCTTATCACCCACAGACTGACGGTCAGAGTGAACGCACGATTCAAACCTTAGAAGACATGCTGCGTGCATGTGTGATCGATTTTGGCAAAGGTTGGGAAGCTCACCTACCGTTAGTAGAATTCTCTTACAACAACAGTTACCACACGAGCATCAAGGCAGCTCCGTTCGAGGCACTGTACGGGCGGAAATGCCGGTCTCCTCTTTGTTGGGCTGAGGTGGGTGAGAGTCAACTCACTGGGCCTGAGCTAGTGTACGAAACTTCGGAAAAGATCGTACAGATTCGTAACCGGTTGGCAGCGGCACGGGATCGGCAAAAGAGTTATGCCAATCAGCATGCAAGCCATTGGAATTCCAAGTTGATGACAAAGTGCTTCTGAAAGTTTCACCGTGGAAGGGCGTCATACGCTTTGGGAAGCGTGGCAAACTCAACCCTCGGTATGTCGGTCCATTTACAATTCTGGAACGGATTGGACCGGTGGCATATCGTCTTGATTTACCGACGGAGCTCGGCAATGTACATAACGTCTTCCATGTGTCCAACTTAAAGAAGTGTCTGACTGACGACTCTCTTATTGTTCCACTGGAAGAGATCAAGGTTGATGACCGTCTTCGGATTGTGGAGGAACCTGTTGAGATTCTTGACTACAAGATTCGTAGCCTACGTCATAGCAAGATTCGCATTGTTAAGGTTCGCTGGAACTCGAAACGGGGACCAGAGTACACTTGGGAACGGGAGGATCAGATGAAGTCTAAGTATCCTCATCTCTTTCCTAAGGAAGCGTTCGAATCGAGATATGTTACCACTACTGCTGAATGAATCTCGGGGCGAGATTCCCTTTTAACGTGGGGATGATGTGACAACTCGGGTAAATCTCTCTCTTGGTTTCTATCTTTTGTCTGTTTCTTTTGTTGTTCCTTTTGGTACTTGTGCAATTTTCGGGACGAAAATTCTTTTAACGTGGGGATGATGTGACACCCGGCAAATTCCGATTAACAACGTTGTCTAAATTAAAGTCTACCTTAGCGAGTCACGCGTATATTATACTTAACTGGGTTAGTTGAGTCGTGTTACGGTTCGGGAACTGTTAGTTTGGTATAGAGGATCATTAGATGTTAGTCTAGAGGCTCATTAGATGTCAGTCCTTAACCAAGTGTATAAAGGGTGACGATTCGTAGAATCGTCAGAGCATAGGGAACATACAAGTCTCGAGTCCCGGGAATTGGTGAACGAGTGTGAATATGTTTGTTTGCAAGTATTATGTGTTTATAATCATTATGTGACTTGTCGGTATGTGAAAATGTGTTAACATATGTTAAAACGGGGTTTAACGCGCAAAATACGCTGAACCAACCCCTATAGGCGATTAGGAGGGCTAATCGCCTATAGGAGGGGCGAATAGGGACATGCTATAGGCGTATAGCATGCTAATCGCCCCTACTATAGGCGATTAGCATCCCTATTCGCCTGATGATGCTGCGTAATCGCCTATAACGTGCTGGACGACTAAAAACGCCTATAAATACAATACTTGACCTCCTAAACTTCATTATAACAACCCTAGTCGTCCCACAACTCGCCCCAACACACACACAACCTCTGGAACACGATTTTGGATCAAAACACAAGATTTCAAGCCTATTACATCAATCTATCATAAATCTAAGGTGTGGTTTTCATTCATGCAATCTTTAATAACGTTTTTATTAAATCCCTAATGGTCCAGACCTGTTTATAAACATATGTGTCTTCTGAAATTCGTTAATAATCATTGTTAATTGGATTCTAACTACTATGCATGTTGTATGTGTGTTTATGATTAAAAGATAGGGTTTTTATGATTCAAGAAGGATTGGTAACATGATATTAAGGTAGTTACAGATTAATAATGATAGCACGTTGATGAAATCTGAGTAATTGTTCATTAGGGTTAGGGTTATGCATGTTAATGTGATGTTTCATGCTATATGTGTTGTTTTTAGGATACATGGTTGCATGCAGGGCTGATAGAACGAGGTTAAACGAAGGATTTTGATTGAAATATGTTTGATATGGTTGTTTGATTGATAATCGATGTTTACACACGTTCTGGATTTGATTTGGAGTGTTAAACGCGCGAAAAACCGGAACATCTGTGCTATAGGCGAATAGGAACCCTAATCCCCTATACTATAGGCGATTAGGAGGCTATTCGCCTGATGGGATGCCCTAATCGCCTATAGTATAGGCGAATAGGAGCCTATTTGCCTTTACTTCATGCATTTACGATCCTAAATGCTAGTTAAGCCTTGAATTGCATGCCTTATGACGTAATCGCCTATAAACTCATAAATTGCATACCATATAGCCCTAATCGCCTATAGTATAGGCGATTAGCATTCCTAAATGCCTGTTGACCCACGTAATCACTAGTTGACTTTTCCTAATCGCCTGTACTGCTGCTGTAAGTATATTTTGACATTCCGAGACCCGATTTGACACCTAGGAACATGCTAGGAACCCCGTAACATATCTAGTAACTTGGTAATATGTGTTCGGACTTGTTTATGTGATACTTGAACTACGTGCTACAACTTGTTGGACTTTAACGTATGTTAAGTGTGATTGCATGATTGTATGTTTGTGAGTGCAAGTATAACACGGGGAGTCTCGGGTCACCAATGGGATGTCGAGTCTTGTACATTGGGTTAATTTAACAGTCACGGTGTTTTCAAACGAACTTGGTTATGGTCTGGACATCTAGGGACTAACTAACCTACGGGTTATTAGTCTAAGTACTTGTAACTGTCATATGTTAGGTCGCCGCTTTACGGGGCTAGCATAGCTTGCTGATATTATTCGTGTTTCGAAGTAACGCAACCTAAGGTGAGTTTACGGCCCCTCTTTTAACTGGTTTCACTTTTTGGGGGAGAAAACATGTGTTAATCTTATGTTTTGGTAACAACTGTCATACTATGGGTTTCTATGGTTTACTATACGATCTTTGGAAGTCCTGGGGGAAACCATGAATGTGCGGGTTAGCACAACGGGGAAATGTGAATAGATCTATTGGGAATGACCAACCCCGCTCGTCGGCTTGGAGGGCCGGGCGAGTGCATATTGTCTCAAACAGGAACAGGTTTACTATTCGGGCACGACATCTGGTTTACGAGTTAGTAATGGTTTTCCAATCGTAGATGTAACAAAACATACGCCTAGCTAGCGTACTTTGGTTTGCAAATTGTTATAGTATGGACAGGTTGAACTTGGTACTTTGATTACAAAACCTGTGAACTCACCAGCATTTTTGTGCTGACGTAAACTCTTACATGTTTTCTCAGGTAGCTAAGGTAGCACTATGGAACTAGGGCGCACGCGTCTGCACGACGTCTAGTTAGGATTGCATGGTTTTCAAACATTGAATAATTTGGTTTACTTTTGGATTATGTTTTGAGAATAAGCTTCCGCTGTAATTGGGGATTTAAACTATGTTTTTGAAATTGCATATGTTCATTTAGACTTGTTTATTGTGATCGTTGACTTGGATCCTGGTTTGTCATGCGCCTCGCGGTAAAACTCCGCATGTGGATTTTGAGGGTGTGACAGAACGTTTCCATGCCTTTGGTGATGTATTACAAAGTCAAAGTAGACTTCGAATCTTACCAATTGGCATTTGAGTCCAATCAACTCGATTCACTCCTAAACCATATTCTACTTCTCATGGTCATGTGTTTGCAACAATTATTGGATTACTAAAATCCTTATTGCCAAACCATCCATTTTCAAATGCAAGCTACCCCACATTTAAGTGATATTGGATAACATCCAAATGAGGTGATGAAAGGTTCTCCCTTTTGTTTGAAGTTGAGAAAGATTCTCAATTACCATTTTACATCCCCTACGGGTTGTTTCTTAAATGGTTCTTCCCCCCACATTGCTTGCACTTTGAGGAAGTTTGAGTAATACCACTCGTTATGACTCTAACACACCCATGATAAGATAGAAAATATCTATATCTCTGTTATGTGTATTGCTCTACTCAGATTTCAATAGCTCATAGGAGCTTCTGAGCAATATGAGTACTCTTCATATTAAACCGAAGAATAGTATCATTAATCCATGAACTATATAATTGGTCATCTTGAGCTATCCTTTTAGATTGAATGAAGTTATATTTATAGTTTTGTTTATACAAAATCCAATCTCATGTCATCACATATGTTTGAATGTTCAAAGTTAACTTAATCTCCGATGAGCATCTAAATTAAAAGTATTAGTCTAGCATGCTTTAGACTCCAATACTGTAGCATGTGAATAGAAGATGCATCATTCTAATTCTTCACAGTCTTGAGAGATAACACATTATCTCTTCCAAACATTCATGTCTAAGTTTAGACACAATAATGAGATTTTGTTTTATCATTCCAAAACCTCTGTTTTAGGAATGTCTCAAAACCATAGTCAATTTCTTCCATTGGGGTCAAACTCATTTGCCTTTAATCTCCAAGGCTTCACCATTGACTATTAAGAACTTAAACATAAGTCTTAATATAAGTCACTTTGATGGATGGACCGTATAAAATCACTATATCTTGTGATAGAGTCAATTAGATTGACACTCAACAACATGACATTTACATATGTCTAATGTGATTTATATACATTAACATCGTCGTCAGACTTAGGTTGTCTTTTATAATCATTTGGGTGTAGAATCTTTGGTGAGACTCTCCCAAAGTTAAGGACAAATCCTCCACATAGGTCAAACAACATTGATGGTTGTAGAAACATCTACACATCCGTCACTATTGTAAGTGTCTTAAAATAAATTTAGCAAATTACTAAAGAATTTACAATATTAACATATGTTATAGTCATCGAAAATTCACAAGTGTGTATTTCCATTTTGATGCTCTCAACATTAGATGACATATCTCGTTTTTGTGTATTTAATCTCAATACACTTGCCACGTTCATCATGATTCTCTCATGATGTGGTTGTACGTTTGATGTTTGGTATGTGACTTATTGCATAAGTCATGATCACAACCTGCTCATTGTGATCTTGCAAGACACTCTTTGCACAACCCGTTAAATAAATATCCTTATTAAATTCGTCGAATGTAAATCGTCGAAGAATAAAATATCATCGTTTAATTTCCTTTAACATTTATCGTTTATTATATGTTAATCCACTTGATTATCTAAAAAACATACGTAAACGATAATCCAAAATATATATAATATATTTTTAATGGATTCATAAGGATATATAAACATCAAATCTCAAAGTGTTATTCTCTTCAACACTTTAACGTTCGACAAAATAATCACAATTATATCGTCTTGTGGCATGTTTTGAGGTACTCCCTCAATACACTATTCTAAACAACAAGGTTGTTTATAGTTAACTACTCACAAGTAGTCGAACAAGTAAATATGTCCAAAACAACATCAAGTTGTTTTCCTCTAAATAGTCTCTTAAGACTATTATATGGTTCAAGACATGATACTTCTCATACGAGTATCGAACCAATTGCAAATGCATATTTTATTCGTTCAAAACATTTCTCGTTTTTGTAAGTGTTTTAAAATTAAACTATATTTGTTTATGCTTTAATTACAAATCAAGATCATAAACTCAAAAATAGTTTTATTATTTAAAACCGTATGTAACTTGCTCGTTAGAAATAAAAAAAACAATCATCTTAATTAGTTTATCATAGTTAACTCGATTCTAACCCGCTCGTTAGAAAATAAACGATTATAAATCGTTAAAGTATATGGATTTTATGATAAATCTTTTCTTGCTCATTAGAAAATATACGTGTACCAAATATAAAAAATATTCGGTTTCAATCACTAACCGTTTCTAACATACTTGTTAGAATACAAACGATTACGCTCATCATTATAGTGTTTTGGTTATATAAATAAACCATTTCTAACACGCTCGTTAGAAATAAACGATTACAAAAATCGTTTCAAAACTTATTGGTTTATATATATACAACAATTTCTAACACACTCGTTAGAAATAAACGATCATAAGACCGTTTAAAATTTATCGGCTGTAATATAAAATAATAAGACATTTCTAACACGTTCGTTATAAAATTAAACGTCTAGCTTTTTCGTTTTTACAAAAGCGTTAATTTCTAACACGCTCGTTAGAAAAAAAATATAAGTTTAAAATAACTTATGATTTTTTAAATAAGCATTTCTAAGACACTCATTAGATATGTTTTCACACGTTATTCTTTCAACGCCGTCGTTTCTTACAAGCTCGTTAGATATACATGTTTCAATTTGTTATCTACATAACTAATTTCTAACACGCCCATTAGAAATCTAAATGTTCTCAACATTTTGAAACCAATAATATTTTACTAAAATAATTACTTTCTAACGCGCTTGTTAGAAAATACACATATTTTAAACCATATTACTTACGAAAATAATATTTTCCAACTCGCTCGTTAGGAAATGTAAAGGTTATAAAACTTATTATTTTAGAATAATAGTAATATCTAACACGCTGGTTATAAAATATAAATGTTTTGAAACTTATTATTTTACAAAAAAATAATAATAATAATCATTTCTAACACGCTTGTTAGAAATAAATGAGTTTCAATATACTCAATAACAATCATTATTTCTCCAAATAATGATCTCTAACACGTTCGTTAGATCGAAAAACGTTCACAAAACGTTTCTATATGGGTTTCCAAAATATTTTCTAATACTCTCATTAGGAAATTATTTTACTAAGATTAATCTCTAACACGCTCGTTAAAAACAATCTCTAGCAAATATTTTACTCGGGTTCACAAATGTTACGTCTTTTCTAATACGCTCATTAGAAAATTAGTATTTGAAAATTACATCTTAGTATTTGTTAATAGTTCGGTTTATATAAACACGACACAACAACCCATGACCCAAACATCTTGAATAAAAAAAACCGTTTTGTAAACACGGTTTTTCGGATTAAAGATTGTACTCCAATATTAAAAACTAATCTGACTTGTACTACATGAATATTTCCAAAAAAACAAAAAAGATATTTATAAGATTTTAACAAAAAAAAATCCCAATTAATATTTTTACACTTCGTAAACCCAAAAATCCTTTAATAAGAAGGTTTTTAGATTGTATCGACAATCTACATGAAAGGCTGCTTTAAGATTGTAGGAAATGTGTTCACTATTTTATTAAAATAATAATAAAATTATCTATAATAACGATCCTCTCGTTATTCGTAGGAAATATAAAGTACAATACCGTTTACAAAATTAAATAAACAAAATAAGATACAAGTAAAATGTATCAAATCTTGATTCAAGCAACTTCAACCACATCATATTCTACTCATCGCCTCTGCAAGAATAAGGTATTCATTGACAGTTTTTGGTCGAGGCACGTGTATGACACGCTTCCCTTAAAACAGATTCCGCGCCTCCTCACAGGCGGTCTGTTTCCCAAGGTACAACAACCGAAATAGTATGTGTACTGTCGAAGATGGCACACAACCCTAATTGTATCTTAAATAAAACAAGAAAATGATTAATCAAAGAATTGTTGGAAATTCTTTAGAGAGAAAGTAAAGAACATTAGAGAATTGGTGTTCCTTGGTGCATCTTTCAACTAAGGCTCACCTTGGTATTTATTCATGAAAAAAAGTTGAAACACCCAACTTAATGGTATTGTTATTAATTTTGACCCAACTTAAACCCATAAGTTGAAACATCCCATTAAAACCTTTAAAAATATTTGACCCAACTTAATGGTATTGTTATTATTTTTAAGTTTCAACTTTGGAGTTTTAATTAGTATTCTTACTATAAAACCTTCAATTAAAAAAAATCTAAGTTTATAACTTTTTTATTTTCAAAATTTTTTCAATACTAACCACATTAGTCATACACATAGAGATAGAATCTGTTAGGATCTGAGTTTGATTGTTTAAGTAATAAGAACAGTGAAAGAAGTGAATTATAAATGGAAAGTGCAGCGGAATGATAAACTATAAATCAAAACAAGAGAATAAATGTTTTTTCAATCGAATGCTTTCATCAGACTTTCTCTGATTTGCCCTTTGAACTGTAGTTCAAAACTTAAAGGGAAAAAGTCTTCTACATCCCTTTCAAGCTCTAAGTTCAGCAATGTTTGGAGATCATCTGCACATAGGCCATGTGCATCATCCATACTTAACTTTTGGGCTTCTCCATCTGATCTGAGCAGAGTCAATTCATGGTTGTCTTTGTTGACTTTCCATTTTAGAATTTTTGAATCAGAGGATCTGCTAGGCTGCAAATTTATTGTTGATGAGTTTGGTGATGGAGGTCTCCCAATGAGTTTCCTGAGCTCTTCAGTAGTGGGATTAGATAAATAGTGTACTTGATTGAAGAGGCCCTCTTTTACAAAAGTATCAGCAAACTTCTTCTGGTCTTCTTCAGACATTTCCTTCTGTTTCTTGAACTGTCTCCTGGCAGCAACAGATAGGTCAGAAGTGTCAAGTAGGCTGTCAAGTGTAAAGGCCTTTTGAGGTTTCTTCATCATTGGAGCATCAGTAAACTGGTTTTCTGGGCAGTGTAGGATCTTTCTTTCTATTCTCTTCCAATTTCTTGTATGTCTCAACTAGCCTTAGCTCTGACCATCTTGCAACTGACCTCATCTCCCCATATTTTATAGCCACAATCTTTTCTCTCATTATTTTGAAATTTAAAGCTCTGGCTGGATCTCTGCCTTTCCTAAAATCAGGGGCAGAGACCTTTGCTGGGGGATTCTTGGCCATTTCTTTAATTCTCATGAGTTCTTCTTGAAGAGCATGAGTGGTCCAGCCTGCAAACTGTTTCTTGTTTGCTTTGTAGGGCATGGTTGCCAAGGTTTGGTCAAGAAGAGATTCCCTAACCGACCTTTCCAGATCACTGCTGAGAGGCATGTTGGACATGGAGTTGCTCAGGGTCTTAGCAAAATCTTCAATCCTTCTCAGTTTGCTAAGCTCTGCTGAATGGATGCCCTAGGTAGTCCTGTCATTTTCCCTTTACATATCTCCTTGATGATTAATTCAGCCTGTTCAGTCTTAAGTTTAATATATTTATCTAAGTTTTGAGGAACAGGAAAATTTGGAAGAGATGGGAAAGATCTTTCAGATGGATGTTCAGTATTGTAGAAGGATTGCATTTCCCCCTTGAGTAGATCAAGCTCAAGAGGATACTGAACAACCAATGGTGTTATGGATGGTGGTGGTCTGTGAGATGTGAATTGAGAAGTGTGTGGTGAGTATGATGAAAGTGGAATGGCTAATATGGGTGTAGATTTGGTGGTTGAAGTAGGAGGTGGTGATGTTTGTATGTTTTCATCTTGTACTACAAAAGTTGATTTCCTCTTCCTTTTGTACAAGATGAGTGGTGATGATGGTGTTGCAGCAGTGGTTGTGTTAACATCTGTTGGCACTTGTGTAGGACCAGCAAATGTTTGGAATTTGGGTGGTGAAGTGATTGGAGGTGGTGTATTGGTGGTTGTGATAGTTGGTTTGGTTGTTGGTTTGGTGGTAGGTTCAGTTGTTTTGGTGGCATCAGTGGTTTTGGTGGTAGCAGTGGTTTTGGTGGCAATTTTTTTCGCAGCAACAGTTTTGGATGGTGGTTGTCTGACATGTTTGGCAGGCTCTTCTTCCTTTTAGAGGAACCCACATCCTTAACTTCTTGCTGTTGCTCTATCTTTCTTTGTACAAGAGCTTCTGCTTTGCATTCCAAAGTATCAAGCCTCTTTTGCTTCTCTTCAGTAGCCTTTTCAGCATTGACATTAGCAGTTTGATCTATTTCTTTTGCTTTGCTTGCATTGACTGCTTCAGCATCAGCAGTGGATTGATCATTGGGATTGGATTGTTGTGCTGGTTCAGACCCTGGTTTTGTTCCAAATGGCTTTAGCTTTGGTAGTCTATCTCTGCCACTCTCCCCCTTTTTGGCATCATCAGCTGTGAACTGATCATCATTTTCATCTCTCCTGATAGTGGTAAGGGCAGAGCCAGTGGTCTTCAGCAGGTGGTCTTTAATGGCTTTAATGTCTGCTTGGGTATCTGTGTACCTAGCAACTACCATATTTTTGATCTGAGCCATGTATGTTTCATGTGTTTGATCTGTTAGTTTTCTATGAGCTATGATGATGAGGGAAACAGATTTCCATAGCTCACTAGCAATATCTTCTTTAGATGGTTGACTTTTGGTAAGAGCAGCCAAGGATCCCATAATTGTCTTGATATCTGATTTGATGTCAGCAACAGAGGTTTCAATGGATTGTACTCTAGCCGTCAATTCTTGGTATTTTAACCCATCACCTAAATTGATAGAATCATCTGGATTCCTACCAGTTGTAGTTGTATCTGGTTCAGTCCTAGGAGGTGAGTCCAAATAATGAGAACCAGATGCCCCTTTGTCTTGGTTCTGGGACTTCCAACTGATTTTAGGGACACTATAGTGGCCTTATCAGTTGTTGCCTTCAAGGAAGTCTTAGCTATGTAACCACTGTCCTGTTGTGAGACAATGGTCTCTACATCAGTAGTGGCTGCTTCACTTGAAAACTCACCTAGAGTTTCATTTAACTCCAGGGTTATAACCTCCTCTGTTTGTGGGATAGCTGATTGATTTTCCTCAGTCCCAGTCACTTGTTGGTGTATACTCTCATTGATGGGTGAAGGAGAGGAAATGGGAATGTCCTGAGTTTTATCAATAGCTTCAAACAATGGTTGCATTGTTGGAAGGACATGTGATGGTGAAGGTGGGGGAGTAAAAAGAGAAGTAGCCCTGGGAGAAGGGCTGATGATCATATGGTCAAGTGACTCATATGTTTCATGATGTGGTTCCCTTTGGCTTACAACATGATCCTTTTGTGAGGATTCATGAGGAGTTTGTTCAGGTTGAGATATATCCATCTGTTGTGAGGAAGTAACAACAGTGGTTTCTTGTTGCTTTTGTGTTGAAACAGGGTTTTCCTCTGGTATCTCATCTTCCAGAGGCCCATTTTTGGGTTTTGAGGTGGTTTTTGTAGATGAAAATTTTCTTTTGGAGGTGGCTGGTGTGGGTTTCACAGCACTGGATGTAGTGCCATGATCACCAGGAACAGTGGGCTCAACAATAGAGGTTTGAACAACAGTTGTTGTCTTAGTCCTCTTTGTTTGTGTTTTTGAAACTTTGACTTTTGACACTTTTTCTTGGGTGGTTGAACCCAGCATTCTTGTGAAAGTTTCATCAGTTAGACTCTTCATTTGAAATGATTTACCCTTTTTAAAATCTTTTTCAGGTAAAACCTTTTGAAGGATTACACTTAAAATTCTTGGGTATATCAGAAAAGCATTATTAGACCCAGACTTTATGGCCTTCACATTTGATACTAAATCTAAAAACAGGCCATGCCCTGGGATAGATTGAAGTCAGATTCTGGTAACATAGCATATCCCAAGTACTGAATTCTCAATGGGATTTCATTGAAGGATGTGGACTTAGCAGAGACACATAGAAGGAGGGTATGAAAGAAAAATTTCATGACTGGTGGGAAAAACTTTTTGAAAAGAGTTAACCCAGTCATTTGTGCATCATAACCCCTTTCCTGAAACTTAGTGTGAAGTTCAGCCTTAGGGAAAGAGTCATTACCTGACAGGTCATTCAGTGAGAAGGTTGTGGATATCAGTTAGGGGGTAATGACGACATTTGTCTCTCCAATTTTTGATATAATGGTTGTAGGCTTTTTGTCCTGAAGAAGAACCTCAGCGTTTAACCAAAATTCTTGGAGGGTATCGAGATAGATGGGAGCATCAGCGGTTAGGATTTTCAGGTATTTGGAATTGAGGATCATGTCGATGGTGGTATTGAATGGGACGTTTTCATCTGTTTTGACCAGATATGGAAGGTAATTGTGGGTGGCTTTGGCTTAAAGATCCATTGTAATGGATTTCGAGTGTGAGGATGAGAGGAATTAGAGTGAGGGTTTGAGGTTGAAGAAGGCGGTTTCAGTATTTTGAATATAATGAGACAGTGTAACAATTGTTGTGGTAAAACATGGTTTTTATAGCCTCTGGTGAAACCGCTGATGTGACCAAACCTCTGCTTTTGAGAGCAGACGTGGCAAACATCTGGTGGCATACAGCTGTTGCCAAAGGTCTGATGCAAACAGCTGTTGTCTTACCAAAGTGCTGATGCTAACATCACTTGTTTTTTTTCATATATATATATATATATATATATATATATATATAATGAAACAGTTGGTTTATCTGATTAGACGTTTGAAAACAGACTTTTCAACCAAACAGTGGTTGTTTTATCTGATCAGATGTTTGAAACAGATTTTTCAACTAACAGTGGATAGAATGAATGAAACAGTGGTTGTTTTATCCTTAGTAGATTTTTCAACCAAAATGCTATTTTTAAGGGTGAATTTTGATTTTCTGAAACATTTTAATGTTTTTATTTAAAACATTTTTGTTGTTTTAGTCCATGTTTAGCATACCAATTCTAGAAATCAGATTTGTAAAGGTGGATGTGTCTAAAGCTTTTGTCAACACATCTGCCAACTGATCCTCTGTTGGAACATGGTGCAGAGAACTCAAACATTTTTCATAGCTATTTCTGACAAAGTGATGTCTGATGTCTTTTTGCTTTGTGGTTGAATGAGAGACTGGATTTATGATGATATTTTCAGCAGCTTGACTGTCCAGCATGAGTGGAGTCCTTAGTGCAGTTATCCCAAAATCCAGCAGTTGATTTTGAAGCCACATGAGTTGGGCTATACAGCTGGCAGTAGCAATGTATTCAGCCTCTGCTGTTAATGTTGAAACAGCTGCTTGCTTTTTGCTTTGCCAAGAGACTAAGGCATTCCCTAGAAACTGGCACCCTCCTGATGTAGACTTCCTTGTGGTGTCGCAGCCAGCAAAATCACTATCAGAATAACCTAAAAGCTCAATGTTTCCATTAGCAGGATGCCAGATACCAAGAGTGGGAGCATCTTTTAGGTATCTGAATATCCTTTTCACAGCAATAAGGTTTGACTTTCTAGGTGAAGCCTGGGATCTTGCACAAACACAGGTTGCAAACATAATGTCTGGCCTATTTGCAGTTAAGTACAATAAAGACCCAATCATGCATCTGTAATGTGTCTGGTCAACCAGTTCATCTTTGTCATCAATAGTGAGTAGCTTGGCTGTGCTCATGGGTGTACTACATGGCTTACAATCATTCATCTCAAATCTGGTTAACAAATTTTTCACATATTTGTTTTGATGAATGAATGTGCCATTTTGCAGCTGCTTCACTTGGAGACCAAGGAAGCACTGAAGTTCACCCATAGCACCCATTTCAAACTCTGCTGTCATGAGTTCCCTAAACTCTTCACACATTTTGTTACATGTGGACCCAAAAATGATGTCATCCACATATATTTGAACAATCATTAAATCTTTCCCTCTCCATTTTAGAAATAAAGTTTTATCAATTTTACCTCTTGTGAAACCAATGGATAAGAGAAAGGTGGAAAGAGTTTCATACCAGGCCCTAAGTGCTTGTTTTAGTCCCTACAAGGCTTTATTGAGCTTGTATACATAATCAGGATGGAATGTGTCTTCAAAACCAGGTAGTTGACATACATAGACCTCCTCCTGAATTTTGCCATATAGGAATGCACATTTGATGTCCATCTGATACACCTTGATGTTGTGGTTGACAGCAAAGGCTAGGAAGAGTCTGATAGCTTCTAGCCTAGCTACAGGAGCAAAGGTTTCATCATAGTCTATCCCCTCTTCTTGTCTGAAGCCTTGAACCACAAGCCTGGCTTTATTCTTGACAACTATACCCCTTTCATTAGTTTTGTTTTCGAAGACCCACTTTGTGCCAATTGGACAAACATCCTTTGGCAGTGGTTTAAGTTCCCATACTTGTTGTCTTTTAAATTGAAGGAGCTCTTCCTGCATGGCTTCTACCCAACTGTTGTCTTTTAGTGCCTCTTGGTACTTGACAAGTTGTGTGAGAGATAGAAAGCCTGCAAAAAGACAGATATTTGAGGATTGGCTTCTTGTAAGCACACCCTCTCTGATGTTGCCAATGATTTGGTCTGGTGGATGAGCTCTTACATAGATTAATCTCCCTGATATGGTATGATGGCATTTTGAGGTGAAGGACAGAGGTTTGGTGACTTTGTTGATGTAACATCTGTTTGCACCGTTGTAGTACCAACAGATGTTTGAAATGGAAGTGGGGGAATGGGTCCAAGTGGTGTGAAATTGGACTGACTTTTGTCAACAGAGGTTAGACTTTTGTCAACAAATGATTGAGCAGTGGATGTAGTTGATGAAGCAGTGGTTTGAGGGTAAGACTGGCCAACAGTGGCTGACTCAGCTATGGCAGAGTTTTGACAGGTGTTTTGAACAGCTGCTTCCCCTGATACAGAATAGACTTTATAGTGACTTGGAATCACAACATCTGTTCTGTAGTCTTGTTGTGGAGATTGTGGAATACCTGCATTGTTAGTTTTGACAGTAATATCTTCAAATTTGAATTTATCTAAATCAAACAACTCAGCAGGATTTGCTAGGATTTTTAAGGATGAAAGTTCATTGAACTTTACTTTCAGAGTTTCTTCTATTGTCCTGGTCCTTGTGTTAAACACTTTGTAGGCCTTGGCAGTAGAAGAATATCCCAGAAAATATCCATAGTCTACTTTGGCTGCAAATTTTGAGATGGAATCTTTAAGATTTAAAATGAAACATGGGCAGCCAAAGATTTTGAAAAATGAGATTAGTGGTTTGATTTTGAACAAAATTTCATAAGCAGTCTTTTGATGTCTTGGGTTGATTAAAACTCTGTTTTGAACATAGCAAGCAGTGTTTACAGCTTCTGCCCAGAAGGACAATGGCAAATCAGAATCTGCTAGCATGGTTCTTGCAGCTTCAATGAGAGTTCTATTTTTCCTCTCAACCACCCCATTTTGTTATGGTGTTCTTGGAATGTTGTACTGCCTCAAAATTCCTTTTGACACACAGAAGTCATCCAACTCCTTATTTTTAGGTGCTGTTTGTTTTTTCTGCACGAAAAGGTCTGCAGTTTGCGGACCACATCTGCAGACATCTGCAGGAGAAGAGGTGGACCAAAGGTCTGCAGTCTGCAAGAAGAAGACTGTTTGTTTGTTAACGTCTGCAGGCTGCTGAAATAAACTTAAAATTAAACAAACTGAGTTTTTACAACAGTCTGTTGGTAGATGGTGGTGGTGGTGGGTGTGGTGGGTGGTGGGTGGACGGTGGTAGGTGGTGGTGGTGGGTGGTGGTGGTAGTGGTGGTGGACGGTGGTGGGTGGTGATGGTAGTGGTGGTGGACGGTGGTGGGTGGTGGTGGTGGACGGTGGTGGTGGTGGTGGGTGGACGGTGGTGGGTGGTGGTGGACGGTGGTAGGTGGTGGTGGTGGTGGTGGACCGTGGTGGTGGTGGGTGGTGGTGGTAGTGGTGGTGGACGGTGGTGGGTGGTGGTAGTGGTGGTGGACGGTGGTGGGTGGTGGACGGTGGTGGTGGGTGGACGATGGTGGTGGACCGTGGTGGTGGTGGTAGTGGTGGTGGACGGTGGTAGGTGGTGGTGGTAGTGGTGGTGGACGGTGGTGGGTGGTGGTGATGGTGGTAGTGTAAGTGGGTGGTAGTGGTGGTGGGTGAAGAGAAGACCTTTGAAGACCTTAGAAGACTTTGGTCCAAGTCTGCACCAAGAAGAGGTCAGGAAGAGCTTTTGGAGTGAAATGTCTTCCGAAAAACAAACAGTCTGCCCGCCCCAAACGTCTGCCCGTGTCTGCCGACGCAGACAAAAGAGATCAGAAGTGCTTCTGGGAGAAAAACAAACACCACCTTAAACTCTGTTCCATTGTCACTTCTAAAGACTTTTACTGGCAGGTCATATTGTTTTTTAACTTTGGTGACATAGTCCATCAAGATACCTGTAGTCTCATCCTTAGAGTGTAAAAAGTAAGTCCATGTAAACCTAGAAAAATCATCAACTATGACGACACAAAATCTTTTTCTTCTTAGACTCATGATTTTAACTAGGCTAAATAGGTCCATGTGCAACAATTGTAAACATTGACGTGTTTTGGACTCATCAATGGATTTGTAAGAGCTTTTATGTTGTTTCCCTTTTAAGCAGGAAGCACAATGCTAATCACATTTGAATTCTTTTGATGGTAAATGATGTGTTGCAAAACACATATCTTTTCCTATGTATTTTGTATATCATTTGGTCATGTTTTTATTAGTTTTGTGTCGTTTTTATTATGTATTTATTTATTTTATTATTTTATAGGTGTTCGTGGAAAAGGAGCTCAAAACGAGAGAATTTTAATCGAGAAACGAACACTTGAGAGCAGGTGTTCATAGACGTTGGAGTATAAACGAGGAACTTTGGTCGTGCCAAAAACACCCGAGTGCAAGCTCCCAATTTGAGTACTAATAATATAATAATAATAATAAAATAATAATTAAAAAAAATAGAAGATGGGCTCGTGACCCAAGCCCCTAAGTCAAACAAATGAAAAAAAAAATCATATTATTAGAAGTCGGCAAATTATTCTTGGAGGGCACATTTCTTTTGGAAGGGATATATTAATATCTATGAAGGGATCAGAGAAAAACACATTATTCTGAAACATCTCGCAGCCGCCTAAAGAAGGAGAAGGATCGATCAACAGCAGCATCATATTAACCTGCGACAGCACTAATCAAAGTGGAGAGGAATTGAAGGGCAGGAAGGCTAAGGATCGAAGCTACACAATATTGGTTATTTTCGTTTATTACTTTGTGTTCTAAACTTTATGACTGTGTGTTACTTTGGTACCAAGACTCTGTTTTTATCGTTTGTCATGAATATTATTGGCTAAACTTTAGTTCTACCTAGGTCAGCAATGATGAATACATGTTAATTTTATAGCTCTCGGTTTTGGATTTATTTTTGAATGGTTAATGTTTTGGTAACGATTTAGTTGGTGTTTATTATGATGTGTGTGCGTACTTAAGTCTAATTTATTATTTTTGAGGGTTCCATAATCGTCTTAGTGAATGTCTTTCATGTTTGGATGATTATTAGGGTTACCTGCTTGGTGCATATAGCTTAGTTTGTGGTTTTGGATCTGAAAGCCATAGGAACTAGATTATAGAATTTAGAGGACTTTTGTATTCTTCCATTCTTGAGACCGGGAGGTGATAGAATGTTGGGTTGTCTAGAGCTTTAGGTGTTAGGTTTTGGGTGAGACCGGGAGGTGATCCTATCCTAGTTGTCTTTAGTTTCTTGCAATTCCAAGTCATAGTTAACCAAATTAAATTACTCCTTTACATCTTCGGGTGTATTGTGATTAGAGAGACCGGGAGGTGATCGAGTCATTAGAGTACCTTTATACTGTTAGTGAGGTGAGACCGTGAGGTGATCCAAGCTAGATAGCCAGTGTTTTATTCTCTTTAGGATTCTTTAGGGTGTGTTGGTGAGACCGGGAGGAGATCTAGCACGTCTTAGGGTTTCTTAAGTTATCTTTTGAATCTGGTATCCATTCAGTTTTTCATTTCCGCGAGTTGTGAGTTTGCATGTAGGATTCTGGACCTAGGTAGTTGTTTTCCTATCCTGATACTTTCCTAAGTTATCTATGCTGTCTAATTATCTTATTTAATTACTTCATTTATTATATTTAATTATTAAAAAACCAAAAATCAACTTTTAAATCAAATCTTTTTAAGTCTTAGTCGAGTCTAGTTTTGTTTTCTAGTTGTGTCCTGTGGGTTCGATACTCGGACTTACTTAGTCTGTACTACATTGATAGGTACACCTGCCTGTCGCGTGGTCTAGTTTAGTTGAGTCTGTTTTATATTACTAGGTGTCTAGGTAGTTTATATTTTTAGACCATACATAGCACATCAAGTTTTTGGCGCCGTTGCCGGGGACACTTGACGATTGCGAAATTAGCTTTGATTAGGACTTCACTGGTTAGTTGGTCATATTTGAGTCTTTTTGGTTTTTAGCGTGTCTAGAGAGTCTTAGGTTTTTATTTATTATTTATTTATTTTTTTTTATATTTCATTTATTTTTGTTCTTCTTTACGCGCTTTTTTTTCTATTTGTCTTGCAGTTTTATGCCACGTACTCGTTCGCAGGGACCATCTGAGCCGATCATACCAAAGCCCGAGCGAGACATTGCTGACATTCGGAAGGAACTACGTCGTGCTATCAACCGAACCAAAAAGGTACATTTTTCTCTCCCTGCTACTATCATGGGCGACGCTCAACCACCTAGACGTACTATCCACCAGATGGCCTGTGAGGGAGCCACGAGAGTGAGAACTCCCATTACTCGGACTGCCATGCCCAATAACCACACCTGGTAGATCCCGTCACACGTCATCAACACCATCGCCCATGCCGCCCAGTTCAATGGCCTAAATGATAAGGATGCGCCAAGCCATCTGTCCCGTTTTGTGCGCATTTGTGACACCTTTGGTCTGACAGGTGTCCCCCCGGACACGATCTATCTTAGAGTTTTTCCATTTTCTTTGTCTGGGCGTGCTGCCACTTGGTTGGATACTCTTCCCCAGGATTCCATCACTACCTGGGAAGACTTGAAGACCAAGTTTCTGAAAAAATATTATCCTCCTTCTAAGGCCGCTCGCATTAGGGACCAGATCCACTCGTTCCGAATGGATCCAGAAGAGCCATACCACTTGGCATGGGAGAGGTTCAACACTTTGTTGAACAAGTGTCCCCAGCATGGACTTTCTGATTGGGCCCTTGTAGAGAAATTCTACAATGGCCTTACTTATGCTATGCGACAGATGTTTAACACTGCTGCTGGGGGACACATTATGGATAAAAAAGACCCTGATGAGTGTAAGGACATGTTTGAGAGTTTTACCCTAGCTGAACAGGAGAACCCAGCCCACGGGGATTCCATCCCAGTTACTAGGTCTACCTCCTCCACTACTAGAGGTGTTTATCAGGTCACTCCTGAGACTAGTATGGCTGCTTCTATAGAGGCTTTAGTGAGAGAGGTGAAAGAGCTTAAGATGAGTGCACGCAAGTGTGAGATTTTTAGGGGTGGACACGACACCATAGACTGCCCAGTAGGAAACCGTGAGCATGTAGATTATTTGGGGAGTTCTAACCGGGGAAATGGTAATAATTATAACTCAAGATGGAGGAACCAATCTAATTCTGGGTGGAGGTCTGATAGGGGAGACATGGGTGATAGTTCAAGTTCTAGTTTGAAGAGGATAGAGGAGATGATAGCTAGTTAGAGTCAGATGCTCACTCAACTGGTTGCAAAAGACCAGCAAACCACTCAGAAACTTGAGGAGCATGACCTAATGCTTAGGAACCAGCAGAATACTCTGTTAGACCTAGAGAGAAAAGTAGGAGATATTTCACAGAAACTCTCTGTCAGGTCACCAGGTACTTTCCCTGGTGACATTGAGGAGAACCCTAAGGGTACAGCGATGGATGTGAGCACTCGTAGTGGTAGGGGTGCGACTAAGAGAGTAGAGATATCAGTTGAGGATGAAGAGGAACCGGTAGATGAAGAGATAGAGTTAGAGACACCTGCTAGGACACCTTCTAGAATAGCTACATCCAGTCCTGTGTCTAGCAGTGAGGATCCATCTGAGAGAGTGGTGGTGGATAGAGAGAGTGAGAGGCAGGTAGAGCCCACTAGAGTGTATAAGCCCACTGTTCCTTATCCAGGTCGGTTGTTGCAGAATAAGATAGATCACCAATATGATAAATTTATTGAACTTATTAAGCAACTTAAGGTGAACCTACCCTTCATAGAAGTTCTCCAGAGCATGCCTAAATATATTAAGTTCCTCAAGAACATCATGGCTAATAAGAAAAAGCTTGAGGAACTTTCACATGTTACTTTGAGTGAGGAGTGTTCCGCGGTCTTGCAGAATAAGTTGCTAGTTAAGATGGATGATCCTGGTAGTTTTATCATTCCATGTTCCATAGGTGACCTGTCCATTAAGAATGCTCTTGCTGACCTAGGTGCTAGTGTTAATTTAATGCCATACTCCATTTTTAAGCAATTAGACCTAGGAGAACTTAAGCCCACCCGCATGTACATCCAGCTGGCGGACAAGTCCACCAAATTCCCTCTTGGTATTATTGAGAATCTTTTAGTTAAAGTGGACAAGTTCGTGTTTCCTGTGGATTTCGTAGTGTTAGATATGCCTGAGGATGATGTCGTGCCATTGATTTTAGGTCGTCCTTTCTTGGCTACTTCTAGAGCTGTGGTAGACATGGGTGAGGGTAAGTTGAGTATAAGTGTGGGGAAAGAGCAGGCAGAGTTTGGGATTAAGCCTAGGATGAGAGGAGATTTGTTAGATGAGTTACAGGCTATAGATGATCATCTGGATCATGAGTTGGAGAAATTAATCTCTAAGGAGATTGAGAGTAGGAGAAGAAAAAGGGAAGGAGAAAGAGACGGTAAGTGCTGTGAATTGGTGGATGAATTTACCGGGTAGGTATAGGAATAGGAAAGAACCCGAGAGAAAGGAAGAAGTTTTGAAGATGTATGATTTCTGGGGTGGTTCGTATTGCAAGGAGAAGCCACCCGATGCTAGAGTGATTGATGCATAGGCACACTCGGATGCTTCCGAGTTGTAGAGTCTGTAGAGTTCTAGGATTTTTTTTTCTTTGTTTTCGGTTTGTGTTTGTTTTGCATGTTTTTGTGTTTGTTTGGCAAGGACAACTCACGTCATGAGCGAATCCCAGGTAATTATTTATATATTTATATGATTGGGATTTTTGGTGGAGGTTTGGGTAATAATTTTTTTTTTTTTCTAAACATTAAATTTGAGTAACTTTCTGTGAAAAAAGGTTTTTCGCGTAATGCGAAGAGCCTGGGCTGACCTATTCACTATACACGAACAGTAATTACCCCGGATAGTTATACTTTATTCGCTCGCGACGCGGGTTGAGATCACCAATGTCCTTCACGTTGCGCGAGTTGATTAAAAAAATATATTTTCACCATGTTTTCTTCCACCACCGTTCACTACCATTTCACCACATATTTTACCATCATCCACCACATTCCACCATCTGGCCTTTCAAGTACATTTCCTGCATTTTTGTATATTGAGTCGGTTGAGTTTGTATTTTTTTTTTAGAGTCATTTATTTTATTTTGAGTCAGTTTTCTCTTAACCCACTTTGGGGATATCTTCCCTTCAAGTGTGGGGATGATGGAGAGAGTCTTTATTTTTGAGTCATTGGTTTGTCTAATTTACTTTATTGCAGGTTTGGATCTAGCCACCCGTAGTCAGTCTCTATTCGGGTAGGGACGATCCAACAATCATTTGAGGCAACCATTTGTTTTTATATTTTCTTTTTAGTTTTTATTTGTCAGCTTTGAGTCAAAGGTCGCGAATGAAATGCCATAGGCCGGGTTTGGAAGGACAGCTTCAGAGCGTTTGCAGCTATATCGCTTATATCCAGGGGAGTTTGTTCCTTTTTGTTGTATTTTTTTATTTTTGTTTTATTTTTTTCCTACTTTCACATTGAGGACAATGTGTCATTCAAATGTGGGGATGGGAACTTCGTTTTTATTTTTAGGTAGTTTGAGTCATAAATAAAAAAAATTCAAAAAAAAAAAAATTAAAAACTTGAAAAAAAGAAAAAAATGAAAAAAATTGAAAAATGTCCCTGATCTTTTGTGCATTTTATACGGAAAATGATAGTAAAATTGGGATTTATGGTTTTCAAAATATTATATATATGAGAAAATAAATAGATTGAAAGCGTGTTTGCTTAAGATGTGTCGGTAGGCCCAACTAGCTTTGAAAGGTTCCCAGGATTGTTCTTAATATACCCTAATAAATCATGATATCTTGTGGGTTATCATCTTAGGAGAAACGGTAGAACTGAAACCGCTGATAGACTCTAGAGGTACCACTGTAGGTTGAAAGCTCATATGTATTATTAATTAAATGGCACACTTGATCCTTTTTATGAGAATAAATTCGGTGAAAAGTGGCGCCCGCTAAAAAAAATATTCCCATGCCCACCAATTGAGCTAGATTAAAAAAAAAAAAAACTGAAGCCTATGGAGTCTCCCTTGGGGATGGTGACTCTGATCGAAACTCCCTCTAGGTCAAGTTAAAAAAAAAATACCGAAGCTCATGTTGTCGCTCTTGGGGATGGTGACTCTGATTGAGACAACCTCTGGGTTAGGTATGAAAAAAAAAAAGAGAAAAAAAATATATATCTAAGCTCATACACTTCATCCATCATACATCATAAATTTAATTTCTAATACATTAAGGAGTTTAGTTTGCAGTGGTTGGTAAATCTATATGGTTTAACCTTTGCTTCGAAAGCTTGAGGTGGGATTAGGTGAAGCCGTATATCTTGAGTGTGAGACCCATAGATTGATTGTAATAATATGAACTTAATTGCTTACATGATTGGGGTCTGATTAGCTAGTGGTTGGGTTTATGTGGACAACAATACTGACAGTTTTGGTTGATGCGCGATTAAATCTTAATTAATGAACCTAAAAGTTTTTGAAACCTAGAGTCCTGATTATGATTCCATTGCAGTCCTTTTTGAAGACGAAAAAGGTTTAAGTGTGGGGATGTTTGATGTGTTGCAAAACACATCTCTTTTCCTATGTATTTTGTATATTATTTGGTCATGTTTTTATTAGTTTTGTGTCGTTTTTATTATGTATTTATTTACTTTATTATTTTATAGGTATTCGTGGAAAAGGAGCTCAAAACGAAAGAATTTTAATCGAGAAACGAACACTTGAGAGCAGGTGTTCACGGACGTTGGAGCATAAACGAGGAACTTTGATCAAGCCAAAAACACCCGAGTGCGAGCTCCCAATTTGAGTACTAATAATATAATAATAATAAAATAATAATTAAAAAAAATAGAAGATGGGCTCGTGACCCAAGCCCCTAAGTCAAAAAAATAAAAAAAAAATCATATTATTAGAAGTCGGCAAATTATTCTTGGAGGGCACATTACTTTTGGAAGGGATATATTAATATCTACGAAGGGATCAGAGAAAGATACATTATTCTGAAACATCTCGCAGCGGCCTAAAGCAGGAGAAGGATCGATCAACAGCAGCATCATATTAACCTGCGACAGCACTAACAAAGTGGAGAGGAATTGAAGGGTAGGAAGGCTAAGGATCGAAGCTACACAATATTGGTTATTTTCGTTTATTACTTTGTGTTCTAAACTTTATGACTATGTGTTACTTTGGTACCAAGACTATGTTTTTATCGTTTGTCATGAATATTATTGGCTAAACTTTAGTTACTACCTAGGTCAGCAATGATGAATACATGTTAATTTTATAGCTCTCGGTTTTGGATTTATTTTGAATGGTTAATGTTTTGGTAACGATTTAGTTGGTGCTTATTATGATGTGTGTATGTAGTTAAGTCTAATTTATTATTTTTGAGAGTTCCATAATCGTCTCCGTGAATGTCTTTCATGTTTGGATGATTATTAGGGTTACCTGCTTGGTGTTTGTAGCTTAGTTTGTGGTTTTGGATCCGAAAGCCATAGGAACTTGATTAGAGAATTTAGAGGACTTTTGTATTTTTCCATTCTTGAGACCGGGAGGTGATGGAATGTTGGGTTGTCTAGAGCTTTAGGTGTTAGGTTTTGGGTGAGACCGGGAGGTGATCCTATCCTAGTTGTCTTTAGTTTCTTGCAATTCCAAGTCATAGTTAACCCAATTAAATTACTCCTTTACATCTTCGGGTGTATTGTGATTAGAGAGACCGGGAGGTGATCGAGTCATTAGAGTACCTTTCCATTCTTAGTGAGGTGAGACCGAGAGGTGATCCAAGCTAGATAGCCAGTGTTTTATTCTTTTTAGGATTCCTTAGGGTGTGTTGGTGAGACCGGGAAGAGATCTAGCACGTCTTAGGGTTTCTTAAGTTATCTTTAGAATCTGGTATCCATTCAGTTTTTCATTACCGAGAGTTGTGAGTTTGTATGTAGGATTCTTGACCTAGGTAGTTGTCTTCCTATCCTGATACTTTCCTCAGTTATCTCTGCTGTCTAATTATCTTATTTAATTACTTTATTTATTATATTTAATTATTAAAAAACCAAAAATCAACTTTTAAATCAAATCTTTTTAAGTCTTAGTCGAGTCTAGTTTTGTTTTCTAGTTGTGTCCCGTGGGTTCGATACTCGGACTTACTTAGTCTGTACTGCATTGATAGGTACACTTGCCTGTCGTATGGTCTAGTTTAGTTGAGTTTGTTTTATATTACTAGGTGTCTAGGTAGTTTATATTTTTAGACCATACATAGCACATCAGTAAACCTCTTACAAGGCTTTGTTTTGAGAGTTAGTTGATAGTTTGAAGGTTGGTGTGACCCAGTCTCCTATGCCACAATTCTGTCTCTTTAGTGGAGGCAGTAGAAAACAAACTGACATTTGCCATAGGATTGTCCTTCAACATATCAACCACATACACATTGCCACTCCTATGAGCAACAAGTTGTGCTTTGCTCTCAGCAATGATGGTATCAATCTTTTTCACCATTTCTGGCCCAATAATCTTACAAGTTTTCTTAGTGAAGAATGAGCCATAACTTTTGTCACTCATTTGTGATACACTAAGAAGATTAAATTTAAGATTATCAATAAGATTGACTTTTTCAAACTTGAGTTTCCCAGCCTGAACAGTCCCTGAACCCAACACCTTATCTTTTGAGTCATTACAAAAGGATATATCACCCCCTCCATGAGCTAAGAAGTCCAGAAGAAGGGCTCTACATCCTGTCATGTGCCTGGAGCCTCCACTATCTACATACCAAAGGCTATCTAAGCAAGCAGAAGCTCCCTACACATCAGTAATGGATCAGTTTTGGTGAGTGTCCAAAGCCAAGTTGGCTTTGGATGGGTCCACAGACTTTTCAGCCTCAAGCTTAGGAAGGTGATCAGTGGTTTGAACTAGTTTTGAATCAAGTTCAACAACTGTTTCTGACCATTTGCCAGTGCTTGGATGCCAACACTTGGTGCAACGGATGTTTGATCACTTCCTGACAGATGATAGTAACCATAGGGATTTCTGTTCACTCTTGGTTTAGAAGGCCTCTTGGGTTCTTCATAAACATGTGACAGATTCTGGCAAGGTGGTTGTCCATATCCTCTTGGGTACATGTTGGTGGGTGGAGCATCTGTTACTTGAACATCTCTGGAAGCAGATGTTTCTAGACTTTTGGTAACAGATGTTTGGACTGGAGCAAAAGTCTGTTTGGGTTTTCCTTTTGAAGTACTCACCATTTGACTTGCAAGAGTTTTAGCCTTGTACTCTTGTATTTTGACATCAAAATTTTTGAGATACAGACACTCTTTGGTTTTGTGATTCTTTTTACCACATATTGAGCATGTGGTCTTAGAATCACACACACTTGTTCCTTTGTTGATATCATATGCTTTTAGAAGAAAACAGTTTTAAGTAACATGATTCTTCTTTTCACAGAAATCACAAAACAAGTGGACAGACTTTTCTTTCTTTTTCCCTTTTTCAGCCTTCTTTTCAACAGATGTTTGATCATCTGCTGGAAGGTCTATCAAGGGAATGACCTTTGCCTGTGGTGCTTTCTTACCATCAGGGGTTTCGAAGTCAACTGTTTTGATGTTTTCAAGAGTACCACACTCATCTGACCAAGTAGGTTTAAATTCATATTTTACAAGTTCAGTGAATGATGAGGAACCTTCTGGTTTTTCAAGAACAATTTTCTTGCCATTAGGTTCAGTGATTTTAATCTATTGACCCTTAAAATTAGTTGGTACTACCTCAACTAACATTTGTTCCCTTTTGTCAGTGTTTTCAAAATCTGGAGCAGTGGTTTCAAAATCAAAACCAAACTTCACATGACTTTTGGTTTGTTTGTTGAGGAGCATCTCAAAACCTTTGCATGATTCCACCCATTTTTCACATTCAACTTGGGTGGCCTCAAGCTCCTTTTTACAACTATGATATTTAGTTATTATAGTTTGGAGCTGGTATTTGGTTATAGTTGCTTCAAGTTTTAAGTTGCTTATTTCAGATTCGTTTTCAGTTAATTTTGATTTTAACTCTTTTGAAAGTTTTCAAATTGAACTTCATCATCTAAAATTTTCTTCCTAAGGTTTTCATGCACCTCTTTAATGTTAGCAAATGCGATTACACGTTTGTCTGAACACAGATCTTTTAGGATTTGAGGAGATACCTTAGCAGCAGCCATCAATGCACAATCACACTTGCACTCACAATCATCAGATGCACCCTAGGGATCTGAGAGATTCACAACCCCTTCTTTAGATTTTGTATCTGCATTTACTTCATCAACAATATCATCAGTCACAACAACAGATTCAGTTACCACATCCTCAGATTCAACTTCTTCAACCATAGCCATGAAACAAAAATTTTCTAGTTCATTTTCAGCTTTGGCTACAAGAGCAAAGTTTTCATCTGCTAACTCATCTGGTAGACTGCTCCAATCAACAAAGCCTTGTGTGAAGAAACTCTGTTGACTGGTCTTTGGAGGGGCAGAGGGTGAAGTAGCAGTCATTGGCACTTGTGCCTGAGCAACAAGTGTTTGCACATAGTGGATATGAGGAACAGTGGTTTGGACATACTGGACAGGAACAGTGTTTGAGGACTGTGCAAAATGAGCAGTGTTTTGCACATTTGGTCCAGGGGTATTATGGGAAACTTGATAAGTGTTGGTCTGTGGCCTTTGATTTGGATAGGTAATCATAGGTGTACCATGTTGACTCCTACATTCCCTAGCAAAATGACCAAGTCTATGACATTTATAACACTTAATCTTTGATTTATCCAACCCCACTTTTAACCTGCCAGTCAACCCTAGAAACCTTCTGCCAGTTTTCTTGTTAAAATTGTTAGTTCTTACACTGAGCAGAGCCAATTGGTGCATAATGTCCATTTCTTCCAAATCATCAGGGTCAAAATACTTTAGGTCATCATACTCAAAGGATATGTTATCAGATGCCTGGATATCACCACCACTTGCTGTAAAAGTATAGTTTGGTGAATAAGAATCAGAGCTAAAACCTGAGTTAAAACCTGAAGTTATGTGAATGAAATGATCATAACTCTGATCCTTATTATTACCAGGCACCTCATCATGACCCAAAAGTGTTGTATTACCAAATACATAATCATCAGCCACTTTTCTAGAGTCCTGGAGCTTCTTTTTCTGGTTAAGCTCTCTCTCATAGGTCAAGAGCTTACCATGAAGCTAGGTCAGTGATAGGTCCTTAAATCCAATTGAGTTTCTCATAACTATAGAAATAGTGTCCCATTTGTCTGGTAATGATCTTAAAAACCTATGGTTCAAAGTTGAATTTGGGTAAGTTAGACCAACCAGTTTTAATTCACTAATGAGACAGTTAAACCTCTCAAATTGTTGAGTTAATGACTCTCCCTTTACATGACTGAATGTTTCATATTGTTGGTTAAGTATTTCACGGTTGTTTTCAATAACCTCTTCAGTCCCACCAAATTGTTCTTTCAGTTTATCCCACAACTCCTTTGCACTGTTACAATGTAACAGCCCGGCATATATATCATTGGGTAGAGCCATGGCCACAATACTGTAGGCCTTGGCATCTAACTCAATTTTCTGAAAATCATGGTCGGAGTAGTTTTCAAGTTTCTTAGGCTCTTGAACCTTGGGATCTTCAGTACTCGGCACCATCGGAACATGTGGTCCGAAGATAACCGACTTCCAACACCCAGTGTTCTGTTGAGCTATAACATGGTTCATCCGACGTTGCCAGATATTGTATTCAGATCTGACAAGCATCGGTGGCTTGTTGTTCGTGCCAGTGTTGTGTGGATCGTGATTAATTGAAGCCATTCTCTGATTGTTTCAAAAACAAAGTCTATTTAAAAACGATTGAAACGAAAATAAACTATTACTCTGTTTTCAATCCGACAAAAAAACGATATCAATAATTGTGAGCTGATCTGTTTATATTAAATTGATTGGTTAGATCGAATTTAATTGACCAAGCTCTGATACCAATTGTTAGGATCTGAGTTTGATTGTTTTGATTGTTTAAGTAATAAGAACAATGAAAGAAGTGAATTATAAATGGAAAGTGCAGCGGAATGATAAACTATAAATCAAAACAAGAGAATAAATGTTTTTTTCAATCAAATGCTTTCATAATATCAAATGATTACATCAATTGTACAAGTACTCCCCCTCAGCCTGACAACTCTGTGATTGTTTGTCTAAGAGAATGTTTTGAGTGATGAATAGAACAGTACAAGCACTGTTCTATTTATAGACAAATCTAAACCTCTGATGACCTAGGCTGACGTCACCTAAGACAGTGACTTCTAACAGAATAACAAACATAAAACATCTGTTGAAACAAACAACTATTACATTGGAAAACTCTGAAAGGCAAACAGTTGATAGGAAAACTATGATGGTCTTGAATCATCTGTTGGATCCTAAGTGTTGTTGGCTCCAACAGACCTTTAGTCTTCAGTACTTTGATTCAGCAGTTGTTCTTCATCAGACCTTTGATCAGCAGTTGTTCTCTGGCAGTTGTTATCTATCAGACCTTTGTAGCAACAGTTGTTCCAGCAGTTGTTAGGCTACAATAGATGTTAGGGTCAACACTCTTTTGGGTGAAGTAACTTGTAAATGCTGTTATTATTAAGGATCAATTGAGTAGTATATTTTGGCTTTCCAATCATCTGTTCTTCTCCAGGTCAGCAGACCCAACCGAATCACGTATCATATGCCCAAATTTGGCTATACACCTAAAATCATATATAAGATATCCTACAATTAAAATCACGTACCAGATTCCCACAGTTTTGCTTACACCTAAATCACGTACCAGATACTTGAATGTGAAGTTACGTACCATATTATGTAATGACATACTGGTACCTAAGCAGTTAATGAGAGAAAATATCGGTTATCGGCCGAGGACCGATATTTGATATATCAGTTTTCGCGGTGAGATATCGGTAGTTTTAATAAAGTGTGTATTTTATATATATATATATATATATATATATATATATAATATATATATATATATAATGTAAGACACTAAAACCTATATAGTAATAATAATACTAAGATCAATAGTCTAGAGGTTCAAAATTTAAAAGTGTGAACTAACAAGATAACATAAACTAATCGTCCAACTAACAAGATAACATAAACTAATCGTAAGCCATGTAATCGTCCTCCGAGTCCACATCAATCAAGCCATCCAATTGTTTTTCAAGACCTCCCACTTCAGTGGTAGTATCATCATCATCATCATCATCTCTATAGCGCTCTCTTTTGCTCCTAGTACTTGGCCCAACTTGTTCGTTTCCTCCCATCGCTTCTCGCGCATCCGACCAAAGAAGACCACCATCTCTACCATCAACAAACTCTTGAAACTCATGTTCTGTTGGTGTAACCCAATCATCATTTTCCTCTACATCTCTTAAAAAAATAGAATTCAAAGATCCATTTCCTTTTAAAGACTTGAAGCGCCTTTGCAACCTTGTGTTGTATTGGATGAATACAAGGTCATTGAGTTTTTGTTGCAAAAGACAATTTCTTTTCTTTGAATGTAACTGAACATGGAAAATAAAAAAAGTACTTAATGAAGTAAATAAGTTAAATACTTGAATATAAATGACTTATAAAAATATATGGCAGAATGAACTTACATTGTCAAATGTACTCCAATTGCGTTCACAAGGTGAAGCACTACAAGTTTGACTAAGGACACTGATAGCAAATGTTTGGAGCAAAGGTGTGTCGATCCCATAAGTACGCCACCATATATCTACATTTTATAAATAACTTGAGTGGTTCAATACTTCAACCTAAAATTAAGCAATAAAACATGAGAATGTATATAATGTTTTGCACTTTTACTTACATGGTGCGACTTTCGTTCTACCCCTTACAGCAGCCGAAGTTCCAAATTGCCCAATTGAATTAATGTATAGATTCAAGTCTTGTCTTACTTTATCATTCTCATCTTCATCAGGCACTAGACGGTCAATAGCAAGATAAAGTCCGGTCAAAACTTCTGCGTCCTTCTTTTTGACAGACGAATTTTCACCATGTAAAATGGCAGGGTTTAAGAAATATCCAGCTACACATTCAATAAAGAGTTAAAATTAAAACTAAATATTTATAATAATTTAATTATAAACTAATAAATGTAACGTTGCGTAACCTGCATGTAACGGGTGATGAAGTTGGTCGGACCATCTGTTTTGGATCATATCCCAAACTTTAGTGACAAGTCTTTCATTGGTTACGTTTTTTTGATTTTGATCCTTCGCTTTTTTCATGGCATCATGCATGTAACCCATACTTGGCTTCTCTTCTGTATCAACCAATCTAACCACATCCACTAAAGGAGCTAGCACTTGACAAGCTAGGAGTTTGTTGTCCCAAAAATCCGTTCTTCCAACGATTCGTTCAATTTTTTGTCCGCCCTGCTTACTTGCAAGGTCACTTTTTCTCCATTCTTCAGAAACAAACAATACTTGAATATGATGTCGATTCTCGTGGACACTCTGGATGGTGTAAAACTGTGTTGCAAACCTAGTAACACAAGATCTGTATATTTCGTTGCCTTTCGTCAACTTCCTCATCAGATTAAGAATCCTTCCATGGTTGTAGATGTAAAGCACAACTGTTCTTGCATCAGCTAAGGTATTCTTTATCTTTGTTATTTTCTCACCGATGTCTTGTATCATGAGATTTACGCAATGTGCTGCACAAGGAGTCCAAAACTTTTTAGGGTGTTGTTGTTCTAAAATCTTTCCGGCTGCTTTAAAGTTTGACCTGTTATCTGTAATAAACTAGAAAAAATAATAAAGAATTTAATTAATAAAACAAACACAAAGTAAACAACTAAACATAACAAGTAATAGTTTACCTGCACAATATTCGCTTCTCCAACATCTTTTATCACCTCATTTATCATCTCCACAATTAAATCAGCGTTCTTCACATGCTCCGATGCATCAATTGATTTCAAAAATATCGTTCCATGAGGACAATTGACTAAAAAGTTTATCAAACACCTTCCTTTCCCATCTGTCCAAAAATCAGACATAATGCTACATCGATATTCTTCCCAATGTGGCCGGAATGAATCCACAAACTTTGTCGCTTCTTCTAATTTTTTTTCATTAATGTCACACGTATATTGTGATAAGATGGAGTCGGCATATGTATCATATAGTAATAAATAATATAAGAGGTAAATAAGTAATAATTCAATTAATAAAATATCAATAAATCTTAATCACATTTAATTATTTAAATACCTTTTCCATATTCTCCAATAGCATTTATCATATCTTGGAAACCTTCGTCACGTACGGAATTGAAGGGTAAACCAACCGAGTAAGCCCAAGTTGCAAATTTATCCCAATCCTCCAACTTTAACTTCTCCTTTATTGGATTATTTCTATCCAATGTAGTTTGCTTTGTTTTTCCATGGTCGGTCTTTAACATGCTATCAAGAGAACCTCGCATGTTGCAAGAACCCACAAATTTCTTTTTCTTTGAAGCATTTCTCATTCTACTAACTTCTTGTACATCCTCTTGACCTTCTTCATTGTCATCTTCATCATCAAGATCAATTGCGTGTGATCTAAGAATCTCCATATTTCTTTTCTTTTCTAGTTGTATCTTTTCTTTTTCTTTAATTGTTGCCATGACTCTTTTTGAGATATCCACGGTTACTTTCGAACAACCCTTGACTTGTCCTCCGGTATGCGTAAGATGTTGCTTTAGTCGTGTGATTCCTCCACTCATCTTATGACCACAAAGTTTGCACCAGACAACTTGTTTTTTCAAGGGATCTCTGCACTCCCCCCATTCCCATGCCATATCTCTATTTAAAGATTTTGGGCCAATGTTGGCATCAGACGACATTGTATTAACATTTGTAGGGTTTGCAGATGCATGTGAGGGTGGAGTGGGAGTTGAAGTTGGAGTTGGACCAACCATTATCAAATCTGTAATGATGAATTAATGATAAGCTTCATTGGTTTGCCTCAAAAACATAACATTAAGTCATACAAACATACAATAATTAACAGATTCACAGCCAAAAGATTATCACAGATTAACATTAATATACAAACTTATCATAAACATACAAGAATTAACACTGCTTATCTGATTCAAACTTACTGATACAAACTTACTGATACAAACTTACAAACTTACTGACTAACATTAACTGATTCAAACTTACTAATACAAACTTATCATACAAACACACAATAATTAACATTGACTGATTCTAATGACTATCATTAACTGATTCTAATGACTGATATACAAAGTTACTAAACGATCAATAATCAATTAACTTAACTTACCGAACCGTGAGAGAGGAACAGAGGAGCAGCACTGCAGCAGCGATTGAGAATGAGTAGCAGAGGAGCAGCGAGCATCACAGCAGCAGCGAGTAGAGCAGAGGAGCACGGCAGCAGCTAGTAGAGCAGGCCAGCAACGAGCATTGCATATTTGCAGAGGGCAGAGGAGCACAGCAGCAGCGATTGAGATTAGGGTTTTTTTTGTTGTGAAATACGCAGAAAGCGATTGAGTTTATTTTTGGTGGGTTTTAGAAGTTTATGTTTCTATTGGGCTTGGGCTAATTTAGAAGTTTATTGGTGTTATAATAGTTTTATCAAATGGGCCCAAATAAAAGCTGCAAACAATTATCTCGGTATCTCGGCCGATATTAAAACATCTAATCTCGGCCGATATCTCGGTCATATCGGCCGATATTCTCGGTCCCGATATTATAACCGATATTTTGCACCGAGATAAGTCCGACACACCGAGAACCGAGATTATACCGATATATCACCGATATATCGCCGCAATTGACTACTTAGACTGGTATATAATCTCATAAATGATTTTAGGTGTATAGCCAACTGTGGGCATCTGATACGTGATTTTATCTCTATGTGTATGACTAATGTGGTTATTATGTACGTGAATTTAATATACAAAATACAATATACCATTGTAGTTATATATTGTATATGGTACGTGATCTTAAGTATTATGTAATCTTGTACATGATTTTGGGTATGGTACGCAATAGCTATATGGTATCTTATACATGATTTTAAGTGTATGACTAAATGTGGGCATCTAATACGTGACTATGGGTATGGTACGTAATTTTAGTTATAAGACTAAGCTTGGCATATGCTACATAATTGGTTATACAACTAGAATCACTTACCATATGCCAAAATTAATCTTATAACTAAAATTACGTACTATACCTAAAATCACGTACCCGATACTTGAATGTGAAATTACGTATCTGTTTTTGAAAATTAAGAAAACTATAGTAATAGCCTACTCAAATTAACGAGAATGAAACGCTCGTTAATACAGTGTAATTTAAAAAAAATATTATCGTATGAAAAAGTTATAGACGTTTAAAATCATGAGGGAAGTGGGTTTTAAAGGCAGTTGACGAAAATACGCTTTTGTTTCCTTATATCATCAGTTATATAATCAAAATTGAGATCACGTGGTTTTTAGTCAAAATTTTCAAAATAGATGGGAGAGATTTCTTCCTACACCTCGCACACTTTTAATAATTTGCATGATAACCACCCCTGTATATATATTTATTGGAATAGCTTCTACACATCTTTATTTGCAAAAGCTCTGAAGAAACTTTTGAAAAAAAATATTGTTTTGCATGTTAAATTGAATTTTTAAAATATATTTAACATGTTTAATGCATGGTTCCCCAGTTCCTCACTTTTTTGAGGTTCCCCATTGAACTTTACAATATATATATATATATATATATATATATATTTATATATTTATATATTTATATAATGAAGGTATACAATGAAAACCCTCGTTATAGTGAAAACTCTAACTTCCCAAGTATTTTTATGAAAATTTTTGGGCATGTAATATACATGATTTTGCATTTTGAGACAAAAAAATCAAAAAAGCGCCGACTTAAATACGTTTTTGGGTAACACATATGTAACATATGTTATTTTCGTGTAACATGTGTTACATGAAAACTTATTTATTTATTTAAAAAAAAACACTTGAACACTTTTTTGATTTTTTTAGCTCAAAATACTTAAAATCATGTATATTAGAGTTTTCATAGTTTTCAGTATAAAAGTGGGTTTCCAAAATATCCATACCCTATATAATGAAAGTATACAATGAAAACCCTCGTTAAAATGAAAACTTTATATAATTTTCACATTTATATATTTTGTACAATTAATATATTTAATATGTTTTTTTATTAGTGGTGTTGGAATACAATGCTAAAGTCAACTAAAAGGCAACAAAATTATGTTCAAGGTTAGAGCTGATGACAGTAATTATGGAAGCGCAGTGGAAACTTACATTAGTATAGCTAGTACTGATGAAGTGGCCATTAAAGAGTAGTTAATGACTGAATTGATAAAGGTAACCATTTCGTTTATAGACTTATAGATGATGGTACGTGGCTGAAACTTGTGGAATAAATAATCCTCTTTCGTTTATTATGTTGTAATGTAACCATTTGTGGTAAGAAATGTATAAACAACTAGTAGGTATTTGCGTGTTGTGGCGGGAAATATAGGCACCAATAGAGTGTGTATGGTTTAGCCGGTTCAGTTATTATCCTTAACCGTAGCCAATACCAAAGTCATCGATTAGTCTATTATGTTAACCAATCAATTTTCAATTAAGCAATTCAATTTATACGTTTAGATTGAGCTAAAACTTTGGCTTGAAAATACATAAAATTGATGTATAAATACATGAATTGATGTATAAATAGCGAAACAGATATATAAAAAGTTAGAAATATATGATAATATGATTGGCTTGGTTCGTTTCGGTTACTTTAGGTTCAATTTTTAGTTGATTTCGTTTCGATTTCGTCTATTTTTTTGTTCGGGTCCGGTCAACGGTTCAGTTATTGCTCACCCTTCGACACTTGTTAATCACATAACATATCAACTTTTAATTAAAAAAAACTATAGGAATACAATACTCATATTAAAAAGAATAATATGCTCGTTTTTATGGAGTATTTTTTTAATATTATAGTACGAAAAAATTATGATCATTTAAAAATTATGGGGTGTTTTAAAACAACAGCCTACTAGAATACAAAATATAAGAACTATGAACAAAGATTAGAGGAAAATTTAGAGAGGGATAGAAGATAGAAGTCTTATTCATTGAGTGTGTATGATACAATATACATGAGCCACTATTTAGAGTCTATACAATTAATACAAACATAATGAATAGATGTAGGTTATGTATGTGGAGAGTCACCATATTATTGGTGCATTCATAACACTCCCCCTTGACTATCCACATAATGTAATAAAACAATACACAATTCTTATATTACGCTTGTTGATGCTTCCTCATTAAAAACCTTGCTAGGAAAACCAAGTGGGAAAAAACCATAGCTATGGGAAAAAGAGTGTAGCGCGTATTAACTCCCATTGATACTTTTGGATCAGGTGAGTTGCCTCGTTAAAAACCTTACTAAGAAAACCCGATGGGACAAAACTTAGTGAATGGAAAAAGAGTGCAACGTGTCGAATACTCCCCCTCATTTTAATATGTATCATTTGAATGATGGTGTCGATCTTCTAAGAAAGTTGCTCAAAGTTTTGTAGTTAATGATTTGCGTTCTTGATCACTTGACGTGAAAATCTTTAAGTTGAATCATTGATGTATGATCTCCATTCCAGAATTTTAGTCCCTGCTCTCATAAGTGCAATTCTTTAAGTTGAACTAACGTTGCATCCTCTCGTAAATAAATGTCACAAGATCAACAAATGTGAAGTTTTATATTCCCTGCATTTACAAGAGTAATCAAACTTGTTTGCATGGGTTAGTGAAATAAAATCAAATATCGCCCATACCTAAAGTATTTTCTTAACTCATTCCGGTGTCTCCTCTCTTGACATAGACTATATTATGATAACTAGTAGGAAACTTGCATGATGCGGCAGGAACGACACTTTGCCTTGTGATAATCATTTCTTATTCGAATAATATTTATTGTAGCGTGATTGTGGTGGATATACGTCATAAGCGCTACACATGTCTAGTAACTAACAGATTTAGCATTTAAATTATCAAGTACTTTAAGCAACCATTGATGCAATAAACTAACGTATGGATAAAGAAAAATAAGTCTTAAACATACAAGTTCAAAACTCAGTGCTATGTGTGAACTACCTAAATCATGATGAGATCAATTTAGTCATACTCCTTCCAAATCTGAAAAATCTCATCCATAATTTCATACCACCATTCGTCATCAAGAGTGATCCTTGGAATTTCTTGTATCTCACAATGTTTGATTGTTACATCTTTTGAGGATGAAAACAAAGGAAAAGATTATATTACTGTAAAAAATACCTATTAATCTGACATAGAAACTGTGAGGTAACGTGTAGACATTAGGTTAGGATTTCATCTTCTGATAAACCTTCATATTCTTTGGTATGTGGTCTTTGGATCAATCCATTTTATTTAAAAGGAATGGATTAAATTAAAGCAACTCAATCATATATGCCCTTCTTAATTTATAAATTGTGATTATCCTTTCAAGGCACTAAAAGTTATCATATTTACCAATTACTTAGTAAGAAAAACATAACCAGTTAACTATAGCGGTTTGTTTTACCTTATAAACAAATAGAAAAACATTATTAATGATAATTATTTAAACAAACAACACCTTCCTATTTATTCAGTAAGACAAAACTCTTAAAACATGATATTTTATTTACTATGCACTTTCAAAGAATATAAAATAGCCAAAATTTTAATAGAGGTAAACGGGATTGTTAGGCGAATCCACACATTTTTTCCCTTTTACTATAAATTTTATTAATAAATAGTGCGTTGAAATTGGTAGAAATGGAGAGCTTACGTAGGATCAGTGCACATCCAATTTCCTTCTCGTGGATGGACATTTAGATAATACAATGATTAAGTAAAGTGAAAATAAAAATATAATCTCAAAAACGAAAATTTAAATAAATATTAGTATCACCTCACTAAATTCATGTTGAAGATTAGACTTGTAGGGACTCAACATTGCATCATAACAAATAACCTTAACACTATTATCACCATAATTGTGCAATAAAAACACATACAGTATACCGCATAACATAACAAACATGTTAATATAAGAGATATACCAAAAAAAAGTCAAACTTTAAAAAATACAACATTAGACGTGTGTATGACTATTGGTCTATTCAGATCAGTATGTTTCTCATTAAATGAATCTGCAACACCAAAATTGTTAAAAATAGTATCATATATGCATTGATGTTTATAAAAAAACATGCTAATATATTAGATTTATATATAAAATTAACTTTTATATAAAATATGAAAACCATAAACTAACAAAGAACTAACCTTAGAAGCTTCATCCTTTGAAGTTAGATTCAGATCCATAGCTATTTGTTTTAGCAAATGAAATAGGTGTGTATTATATATTTATATGATAAACTTTAGTAGCGCATTTTAGAGTTTAAATTTTAAAATTGTATCCCGCTTGATTCACTATAAAATTTTTTCACCCCTTTAAATTAGGAAGCTTTGCTGATAAAAAAATATTTAATCAATTATTTAAAAAATATTTGACATACTTTTATATTTTATGTTATTAAACTTGTAAAAAGAAGCCCAAAAAATAGGAAACTTTGTAGAGAATATCCACAAGTTTTTTTTTTCCTTGTGTTGTGTTTATGATAAAAAAAAAATTTGTTTAATAACAATTATCATAGTATTGTTAATTGTTAATATCTGTACACTTATAATTATGATAATAAAAACTACTATATAACATTAAATTAGCTTATAAACTTTTAAACTATATAAACTTATCGATGCATGACTTATTTTTATGATTAAAAAATGAGTGGTCAGTAATAATTATCATACTATTGTTAATATCAACACACTAAAAATTATAATATTAAAAAACAATTATATAACATTTAGTTAGCCTTTTAAAGATATAACCTATATAAACGACTAAACTAAACTCGTCATGTAGATTGCATTTGGGGAAATAAGTTCAATTTGTGTTTAAAATCCGTATGCTAAGGCAATAATCACTTTCACATAAGGCATTTCTTTCTTGTGCATTTCAATCCACACATCGATATTGACTAAGACAAAAATCGAAACGTTGATAAAAGTGAGCAGGTCGTCATGGTATTTTTGAATGTTTTTAAAATATAATAGTTTTAAAGTTATGATAGATTTAAATAAAAGTATTATAATTTTGTATGGGAGAAGAGAAAATTTTAACTACTAACTAAAATTTAGGGAATTAAAGTGTTACTAAGATAGGGTATTAAAGTGTAAATAATGTATGAATGACTATTTTACTCTCATTTCAAGGTTATTAATGAAAAATTAGTTCTTAACTTTTGGGTATCTTAAACTACTCATCCCTCATGCATTATAATACAGTATAGATAAGTTCATGTGGAAGATATAATAATCACGCATAACTAGTAAAACATATATTAATGTATATATATATATATATATTTAACTATGGTACTTTTAGAGTGAAAATCTCTACTTTGGTAGGAGATGAAATGAATATTTTTCCATATCAAGTAATTGGACAACCTTTAATGCACTTTAAATATTAGCTATGTCCATTGTAAAATGTCCCACCATCTTTTCAATATATACTTTGATGGATTGGTAAACATATCATTACATATATACTCGAATTGTAGGTCAAGCAACAAGTGCACTATGTCAAGGACTTTCAAAAATCCCCCTTTTAAAAGTTCTAGAGAGTCTCTCGATAATGCTAAGACATTATCACTGTAAACTGCGAGTGAACTTTTAAAAGAAAACTTTTGATGCAAGCTGGATAATACAATCAAACTTATGTTGCTCTTTATTGGGATATCTCATGAGTTTCAAAACACTCAACCCCCTCATTTTAGTCCATACATATTATATTACCTTTACATAATACTTCTTAAGGTATTGATATCAATGCTGCAGGCATCATCAATCCATCAAGGACTTTTCCATCTTGACCAATTACGCAAGTGCAATAACTCTTCAATTGGAAGAACAATAACATCTATTTCACCAATATATATTGTACCATTCTTATACATTAAAGTATCATAATCACCAGGTTCAGTTTATCACTTGTGGTGTATTGGTGCACAATAATTACATCCTATGATATTTCATATTACCTTTTAAGCACTCAGTTGGTTTAGGATACTCATGAGGAGTTCCACTTATATTCAATTCAATCATATAACAAACATAACTTATTCAGAATTGAATCTATTTATTCCGATCATAATGTTCTCGAGAACTTACGTTACAAGATTTTAACATATTAAATCCTTCATTAGGTATTTTCATGTAAACTTTCAGTGTCAAGTAAATCATGATATTTATTAGACACATTTCAATTCTCTCTTTGCATTACTAGACTAATAACATGATGAGAAATCGTTGTATCCATAACTGGAGAATGCATCTCCTCATAATTGTAACACCCCAACCGATGGCGGAAATATCGAGGTGTCACGTAGTGACGATTGTTCAATAGCTCATGGACTAGAAATGTAAATTTGAATACATTGAATTTAATAATTTATTACATTGAAAGAAGTACAACAATTACGACTAGCAATCTAAACTAAGATACAGTAATCTCAATCTAAGTCTAGGTTCCAAACGCTTGGAAGTAATCTCATAAGAACCTGAAACATGTACGAAAATGATTTGGTCAATACAAAATGTATTGGTGAGCATACCCTGTTTGAATAAATATAATAGGGAAAAGTGTTTAGCAATTCATGTGCGGTACCATTTGCATTTATGTAATAAGTAATATCCGTTCAAAATCAACCCTATGTAAAGAAAAGCAGATATATATAGTATACGCTAGTAGTAATGTAATACATAGCAATGACGAGGACTCTCAACAGAGTCACAAGGGTATAAACCATAGTACTATTCATTGAAATGTCAGGCCCTCAAAGGTCAATGATTTTGACAAGTCATAGACACACAAATTAACATAAAGCAAACACACATGAGAATTGCATTTAGTAAAAGAAATAGAAACTTGATTGTAAGTACATGGGTCACCCCAAAATGTAAAACAGTAAAAAGGGGAAAGATATACTCACAGTTTGCGAAAGCGATCAAAATCCAACTTAAACGGTTGTGAGCTAGGTAATGGGAATTCCGAGGAATTCAACCTATAAAGTTTAAGAATACTAATAAGGGAAAGTTTAAAAGTCTAAGGTATCTAGAGTTCTAAGGCATTAGGGTTTGCTAAGTCGATTTTGGGAATTAAAGTTTTTTTATGATAAGCCAAATTAATATAAAAGTTAAAGATAATTTTCCAAAGTTTGTAAATGTGATTTAAGTAATCTAATTATTACCAATTGAATATTTAGATAAAACTATGTTTGAATAATTAAGACAAAATAATTTAGTTAATTACTTTAACTAATTATTGTAAATAAATACAATAATCATTAAATAATTATGAGTTACACAATGATTCCACCAATAACAAATTAGGATTTTCAACATAAGAATATTCTATTTTATAAGAAAAGTATTTATAAAATAGATGTTTAAGTAGTATGAATAAATAAATGTTTAATTATGTCTAATTAAACATAAATAAAACTAATAATACAAGACATGATCCAAAAATGCTATTTTTGTGAGAAATAAATAAAGTCTGATGAAAAATGATTAAAATAAATTGTTCATAATTTTTATCAATTTATTTGTATTTAAAATTGATTTAATGAATTTAAATCATGTTTAAATGATTAAAAATAGGAAAATCAATAAAAATAAATGTTTTCTGAACCAATAATTTTTATTTCAGATTAGAATGCTTAGAAATAACTATCCTAAAATTTTGAGATCAAAATCATTAAAAATGGATTTTTAATCAATTAATTATGATTAAAACTGTCACACCCTCAAAATCCACTTGCGGAGTTTTACCGCGAGGCGCATGACAAACCAGGATCCAAACCAACGATCACAATAAACAAGTCTAAATGAATATAATGCAATTTCAAAACATAGTTTAAAATCCCCGTTTACAGCGGAAGCTTATTCAAAACAGTATCTCAAAAGTAACCAAATGTTCAACATATGAAAACCATGCGACTCTAACTAGACGCCGTGCAGACGCGTGCGCCCTAGTCCAGTAGTGCTACCTTAGCGACCTGAGAAAACATGTAAAAGTTTACGTCAGCACAAAAATGCTAGTGAGTTTACAGGTTTTGTAATCCAAGTACCAAGTCCACCTGTCCATACTATAACAAATCGAAAACCAGTGTACGCTAGCTAGGCGTATGTTTTGTTACTACCACGATTGGAAAACCATTACTAACTCGCAAACCAAATGTGTGCCCAATGTAGTAACCCTGTTATTCCTGTTGTTCCTGTTTGAGACAATATGCACCCGCCGACCCTCCAAGTCGACGGGCGGGGTTGGTCACTCCCAATAGCGCTATTCACATTTCCCCGTTGTGCAAACCCGCACATTCATGGTTCCCCCCGGGACTTCCAAAGATCGTGTAGTACACAATAGAAACCCATAGTATGACAGTAGTTACCAAATAATCGTTTTAACACATGTTTTCTCCCCCGAAAATATGAACCCAGTTTAAAAGAGGGGCCGTAAACTCACCTTAAGTTGCGTTACTTCGTAATACGAATAACTCAGCAGCTATGCTAGTCCCGTAAAGCGGCGACCTAACATATGACAGTTACAAGCACTTAGACTAATAACCCGTAGGTTAATTAGTCCCTAGATGTCCAGACCATAACCAAGTTCGTTTGAAAACACCGTGACTGTTTAACTGACCCAAAGTACAAGACTCGACATCCCATTGGTGACCCGAGACTCCCCGTGTTATGTTTACGCTCTCAAACATGAAATCATGCAATCACACTTAACATACGTTAACGCACAACAAGTTATAGCACATAGTTCACGTATCACAGAATTACATCCAAACATATGTTACCAAGTTATTAGGTATGTTACGGGGTTCCTAGCATGTTCCTACATGTCAAATCGGGTCTCGGAATGCTATTTTACACTTACAGCAGCAGTACACACGATTAGGAAAAGTCAACTAGCATTTAGGTTGGTCAACTAGCATTTAGGAAAGCTAATCGCATATAACTACTAGCATTTAGGGCTATACCACATGTAACTACGCATTTAGGGCTATACCACATGTAACTACTAGCATTTAGGCTATACCACATGTAACTACTAGCATTTAGGCTATACCACATGTAACTACTAGCATTTAGGCCCTACTCGCGTGTATCTACTAGCATTTAGGCCCTACTCGCCTCTAACATAGGCATTTAGCCTCCTAATCGCCTCTAACATAGGCGATTAGGACTGCTACTCGCCTGTAACCTTGCTGTTCCAGTTTTTCGCGCGTCTAACGCTCCAAATCAGATCCAGAACGTGTGTAACCATCCAATATCATCCCAAACACTATCCTAAACATGTTTCAACTAAAACCCTTCGTTTTGCCTCGTATTATCAGCCCTGCATGCAATCACGTAATCCAAACACCATTCACATAGCATGCAACATCACACTAACATGCGTAACTATAACCCTAATAATCAATTCTCAGATTTTATCATCATAATATCATTAGTATTCTGAATTAACCTAATAACATGTTAATCCTTCATCTTGAATCATAAAAACCCTAGCTTTCCAATCATAAACACACATAACACATGTATACTAGTTAAAATCCGATTAACAACACTTATTAACGATTTTCAGAAAGCTTTTCCGTTTTAGAACAGGTCTGGACTATTAGGGATTGAATAAAAACGTTTATAAGATTGCATGGATGGAAACCAAACCTTAGATTTGTAAAAGAATGATGGATTAAGCTTGAAACCTTGTGTTTTGATCAAAAATCGCGTTCCAGAGGTTGTGTGTGTGTTGGGGCGGATTATGGGACGACTAGGGTTTGTATTATGAAGTTTATGAGGTCAAGTATGGTATTTATAGTCGTTTTTAGTCGTCCAGCACGTAACTAGCGATTATGCAGCCAGTACACGCGATTAGGGATCCTAATCGCATGATGTTCAGGCATTTGGGGCCTAATCGCCCCCTAGGGCACACGATTAGCCCCTACTCGCCCCTATTATTGCCTACTCGCCTCCCTTATAGGCGATTAGGCCTTCCTAATCGCCTATAGGGGCTGGTTTCGTGTGTTTTGCGCGTTAAACCCCGTTTTAACATATGTTAACACATATTCACATACCGACAAGTCACATAATGATTGTAAACACATAACACATGTAAATACACATATTCACACTCGTTCACCAATTCCCGGGACTCGAGACTTGTATGTTCCGTATGCCCTGACGATCCTACAAATCGTCACCGTTTGTACACTTGGTTAAGGACTGACATCTAATGAACCTCTAGACCAACATCCAATGATCTTCTAGACTAACCGATAGTTCCCGAACCATAACCCGACTTAACTAACCCAGTTAAGTACAATATACGCGTGACTCGCTAAGGTAGACTTTCATCTAGACAACGTTATTAACCAGAATTTGCCGGGTGTCACATCATCCCCACGTTAAAAGAATTTTCGTCCCGAAAATTGCACAAGTACCAAAAGGAATAACGAAGGAAACAACAAAAGATAGGAACTAAAAATAGAAACCAAAAAGAGATTTTACCCGAGTTGTCACATCATCCCCACGTTAAAAGGAATCTCGCCCCGAGATTCATTCAGCTGCAGAAGAGACATATCTCGACTCGAACGCTTCCTTAGGAAAGAGATGAGGATACTTAGACTTCATCTGATCCTCCCGTTCCCACGTGTACTCTGGTCCCCGGTTCGAGTTCCACCGAACCTTAACGATGTGAATCTTGCTGTGACGTAGGCTACGAATCTTGTAATCAAGGATCTCCACAGGTTCTTCCACAATCCGAAGACGATCATCAACCTTGATCTCTTCCAGTGGCACAATGAGAGACTCGTCAGCCAGACACTTCTTCAAGTTGGACACATGGAAGACGTTATGTACATTACCGAGCTCCGTCGGTAAATCAAGACGATATGCCACCGTTCCAATCCGTTCCAGGATCGTAAATGGGCCGACATACCGCGGATTGAGTTTGCCACGCTTCCCAAAGCGTATGACGTCCTTCCACGGTGAGACTTTTAGAAGTACCTTGTCATTAACTTGGAATTCCGATGGTTTGCGACGCTGATCGGCATAACTCTTTTGCCGATCCCGTGCCGCTGCCAACCGGTTACGAATCTGTACGATCTTTTCCGAAGTTTCGTACACTAGTTCAGGCCCAGTGAGTTGACTCTCACCCACTTCAGCCCAACAAAGAGGAGAACGGCATTTCCGTCCGTACAGTGCCTCGAACGGAGCCGCCTTGATGCTCGTGTGATAACTGTTGTTGTATGAGAATTCTACTAACGGTAGATGAGCTTCCCAACCCTTGCCAAAATCGATTACACATGCCCGCAGCATATCTTCCAAAGTTTGAATCGTGCGCACACTCTGACCGTCAGTCCGTGGATGATATGCCGTACTCATGTCTAGTTGGGTACCCAAAGCCTTGTGCAAAGACTTCCAGAAGTGAGAAGTAAAATGGGAGTCACGATCCGAGATAATAGAAACTGGCACCCCGTGCTTAGAAACAACTTCCTTCAAATAAAGACGAGCCAGACGATCCATGTTGTCAGTCTCCTTAATGGCAAGAAAATGAGCTGATTTCGTCAACCGATCGACAATCACCCATATCTTGTCATTCCCGCTTGGTGATTTAGGAAGTTGCGTGACAAAATCCATGGTAATCCGTTCCCATTTCCATTCCGGAATTTCAGGTTGTTGCAAGAGACCCGACGGTTTCTAGTATTCCACCTTGACCTTAGCACAAGTCAAACACTTACTCACGTATGAAGCTATATCCGACCTCATGTTTGGCCACCAGTAAAGTACCTTCAGATCTTGGTACATCTTATCCGAACCAGGATGAATAGAATACCGGGACTTATGAGCCTCATCTAGGACAAGCTCCCGTAGTCCCCCGAATAAAGGAACCCATATACGTTCTGCGAAATAGTGCAGGCCATCAGGCCTTCGCTCGAGGTGCTTGTCGGCACCGTGCATAGTCTTAGCTTTAAGGTTTTCCTCCTTCAAAGCTTCTAACTGGGCAGAACGGAGTTGATCAGGTAGGGATGAATGAATGGTGAGCTGCAACGCCCGAACGCGACGAGGTTTAGTCGATTCCTTCCTGCTCAAGGCGTCTGCTACAACATTCGCCCTGCCAGGATGGTACTTAATGGCACAATCATAGTCGTTCAGAAGTTCAATCCAACGACGCTGCCGTATGTTCAAATGTTGTTGGTCGAAAATATGTTGGAGACTCTTGTGATCGGTGTAGATGGTGCATTTGGTACCGTACAAGTAATGTCTCCAAACTTTCAACGCGAAAACCACTGCACCCAACTCCAAGTCATGGGTGGTGACGAGAAGCATACGCAATCACTTTCTCGCGTTGCATCAACACACAACCGAGACCATGAATAGAAGCATCACAGTAAACAACGAAATCATCAGGGCCTTCAGGTAAGGACAAAATAGGAGTAGAACAAAGTTTAGACTTCAGTTCTTCAAACGCTGACTCTTGTGGTTCACCCCAGTCGAATTTCCTATCCTTCTGCGTGAGAGTGGTCAGGGGTTGAGCGATCTTCGAGAACCCCTGAATGAAACGACGATAGTAGCCCGCAAGGCCTAGGAATTGCCGCACCTCAGTTGGCGTCTTAGGTGCTCCCCAGTCCTTGATCGCTTCGATCTTAGCTGGATCGACATGAATCCCTAGTTCATTAACCACATGTCCTAGGAACTGAACTTCGCGTAACCAAAAGTCACACTTTGAGAACTTGGCGTAAAGTTGTTCCCGTCGCAAGAGTTCCAAAACCAAATGCAGGTGTTCCTCGTGTTCAGTCTTGTTCTTGGAGTAAATCAGGATGTCATCAATAAACACAATGACGAACTTGTCAAGATATGATTTGCAAACGCGGTTCATCAAATCCATGAAAACCGCCGGTGCGTTTGTAAGACCGAAAGGCATGACCAAGAACTCGAAATGGCCATAACGTGTACGAAAGGCAGTCTTTGCAACGTCAGCTTCCCTTACGCGCAACTGGTGATAACCAGACCTCAAGTCAATCTTGGAATAATAACTAGAACCCTGGAGCTGGTCGAATAGATCATCAATACGTGGAAGAGGATAACGGTTCTTGACGGTCAATTTGTTCAGTTCTCTGTAGTCCACACACAATCGGAAACTTCCATCCTTCTTCTTGACGAATAGAATCGGGGCTCCCCAAGGGGAAGAACTTGGTCTGATGAAACCCTTGTCCAAGAGTTCCTGTAACTGACTAGACAATTCCTGCATCTCGGGAGGTGCAAGACGGTAGGGGGCCCGAGCAATAGGAGCAGCCCCTGGTACAAGATCAATACCGAACTCGACTTGACGATGGGGAGGAAGACCAGATAAATCATCGGGAAAAACATCAGGAAACTCGCGTACAACTGGAATATCGTCTATCTTCTTCTCATCACCAGAGGAAACAGATAAAAGTGCCAAAACGGCTGGATAACCCTTTCGAAGACACTTAAGGGCTTTCATGCTAGAGATGATGTTTAGCGAAACACCACCCTTGATACCGTACACAGAAAGGAATTCTCCATCAGGGAGAGGAATCCGAATAATCTTGTCGTAACAGACAATCTCCGCGCGATACAAAGACAACCAATCCATGCCTACCACCACGTCAAAACTACCCAAAGGTACCGGCATAAGATCGATGGGGAACGATAAACCCGACAACTCTAATTGACACTCTCGAAGGACACTAGTAGCTTCAATCTTTTTACCGTCAGCCAACTCAATAATATACTTAGTCTCTAATGGTACGGGTACTACATCTAGCAGTCGACTAACCTCCATGGATACAAAACTCTTGTCGGCACCAGAATCAAATAACACACTAACAGAACGATTATTGAGAAGGAACGTACCGGTAACTGTGTCAGGATCCTGTCTAGCCTCAGCGGCTCCAATGACGAAGGCGCGTGCATTCCGGCCACCGCCCCCGTTGTTCCCATTCCCGTTGTTTCCACCCTGCTTCAGTTTTGGACAATCCTTCTTGTAATGCCCGGTCTCACCACAATTGTAACATCCTTGTCTTCCCGTAGTCCCTTGAGTAGTAGGAGCTGAGTTAGTAGTCGGGGCCTGGGTCGATGGAAGTGTAACCCGACAATCTTTGGCAAAATGCCCAATTCGCTGGCAGCGATGACAACGGTTACTGTCGCAGTTCCCTTGATGATGACGTCCACACTTGTTACATTTGGGCAGTTTCCCCGCATAACCACCCTGCTTGTTACCCGAAGAAGAAGAACCCCCATTATCGAACCTCTTACCCTGCTGTGCTGGCCCAGTCCCCTTCCCGTCATTTTCCCACTTGCGCTTGTTGTTCTCTGGAGCCTTAACAGTCGAACCCTTCGCAGGCAAAATACCCTCATTCACCTTCAAGTTGGTCATCCTATGAGCCGATCGGACCACCTCTGCGTATGTAGGATGATTTCTCGCAGCCACTAACCCTGCGATTTCTGGTACTAACCCCGAGACATAGTGTTCAATCCTCCTGTACTTTGGCACATGCAGATCAGGACACAGCACTGCCAACTCGTTACGCCTCACAGTATACTTCTCAATTTCAGACCCAGTCATCTTGAGGTTCCACACCTCGTGCTCTAGCTTCTGCACCTCTTCCCTCGGACAGTACTCACGCTTCAGCAGCTGCACAAAATTCTCCTAAGGCATAGCATACGCCTCCCCAATACCCATATTCTGGGTGATGTTATTCCACCAAGTCAATGCAACATCCTGGAATAACGCAACAGCATACTTAACCCGATCTTCTGGGAGACAGTTACACATCAGAAACACTGACTCCACTTTCTCCAGCCACCTAAGCAAGCTCACCGCACCCTCAGTGCCAGAGAATTCCTAGGGCTTACAGTCCCGAAACATCTTGTAGGTACACATAGGTGGGGGTGGGTTAACAGGACCACCTGAAATGAAATGCGTGAGGAATCACGACGAATGTAAACAAGGTTCACTAATGAGGCAAAGAAAATGGATAAATCAACTTACCACCGCCGTTGTGCCCTAACTGGAAGGCAGCTTGGAGCAAGTTGTTCAGATCAGCCTGCGATAGGTTAATACCTCCACGACCACCAGCACCACCGCGACCACCACCACGTCCACCATTGCGACCACCTCCACGTCCTCCTCGTACTCCAGACATGATTCTGGCAGAAAGAACGAGAAAATTTTAGTTTCGTAGATAAAGATGACCACTAATGTTCACAAGATCAAAGCTAGATCCAATCCAGGACTATCCCTTCAAACCCAGAGCTCACTAGGGCTTCCATGCATTTCGGTTTATGATTTTGTGTGCACCCAAAATGATAACCCGCTCTACATGGTCCTCCAAGTGTTCTCCTAGTTCAAAGTTCAAATCACCGAACATAGACTCTTAGCTATACACCGTAATGCTACGGTAGTTTATAACAAGTGTTTCTATTGGAGTATAGAAGGGAGATATCCGAGCCTTGGACAAATCTCAAGAGTACACGATTCACTCCAATATACTACACTGCCTAGTAAGTAGCCCGACCTAAGATAGAACGGATGATGTAACGTAGAAAGACCAAATGATTTAGAGACACCCCGACAAGACCATACGTAAACCACCATAATGTTTAGTACCATGTGATCGTCTAGTGTGTGCGACTCGGCTATAGACTAGACTCTACATGCAGTCCTAGTTCACTATAACCATTGGCTCTGATACCAATCTGTTACACCCTCAAAATCCACTTGCGGAGTTTTACCGCGAGGCGCATGACAAACCAGGATCCAAACCAACGATCACAATAAACAAGTCTAAATGAATATAATGCAATTTCAAAACATAGTTTAAAATCCCCGTTTACAGCGGAAGCTTATTCAAAACAGTATCTCAAAAGTAACCAAATGTTCAACATATGAAAACCATGCGACTCTAACTAGACGCCGTGCAGACGCGTGCGCCCTAGTCCAGTAGTGCTACCTTAGCGACCTGAGAAAACATGTAAAAGTTTACGTCAGCACAAAAATGCTAGTGAGTTTACAGGTTTTGTAATCCAAGTACCAAGTCCACCTATCCATACTATAACAAATCGAAAACCAATGTACGCTAGCTAGGCGTATGTTTTGTTACTACCACGATTGGAAAACCATTACTAACTCGCAAACCAAATGTGTGCCCGATGTAGTAACCCTGTTATTCCTGTTGTTCCTGTTTGAGACAATATGCACCCGCCGACCCTCCAAGTCGACGGGCGGGGTTGGTCACTCCCAATAGCGCTATTCACATTTCCCCGTTGTGCAAACCCGCACATTCACGGTTCCCCCCGGGACTTCCAAAGATCGTGTAGTACACAATAGAAACCCATAGTATGACAGTAGTTACCAAATAATCGTTTTAACACATGTTTTCTCCCCCGAAAATATGAACCCAGTTTAAAAGAGGGGCCGTAAACTCACCTTAAGTTGCGTTACTTCGTAATACGAATAACTCAGCAGCTATGCTAGTCCCGTAAAGCGGCGACCTAACATATGACAGTTACAAGCACTTAGACTAATAACCCGTAGGTTAATTAGTCCCTAGATGTCCAGACCATAACCAAGTTCGTTTGAAAACACCGTGACTGTTTAACTGACCCAATGTACAAGACTCGACATCCCATTGGTGACCCGAGACTCCCCGTGTTATGTTTACGCTCTCAAACATGAAATCATGCAATCACACTTAACATACGTTAACGCACAACAAGTTATAGCACATAGTTCACGTATCACAGAATTACATCCAAACATATGTTACCAAGTTATTAGGTATGTTACGGGGTTCCTAGCATGTTCCTACATGTCAAAGTGAGTCTCGGAATGCTAATTTACACTTACAGCAGCAGTACACGCGATTAGGAAAAGTCAACTAGCATTTAGGTTGGTCAACTAGCATTTAGGAAAGCTAATCGCATATAACTACTAGCATTTAGGGCTATACCACATGTAACTACTAGCATTTAGGGCTATACCACATGTAACTACTAGCATTTAGGCTATACCACATGTAACTACTAGCATTTAGGCTATACCACATGTAACTACTAGCATTTAGGCCCTACTCGCGTGTATCTACTAGCATTTAGGCCCTACTCGCCTCTAACATAGGCATTTAGCCTCCTAATCGCCTCTAACATAGGCGATTAGGACTGCTACTCGCCTGTAACCTTGCTGTTCCAGTTTTTCGCGCGTTTAACGCTCCAAATCAGATCCAGAACGTGTGTAACCATCCAATATCATCCCAAACACTATCCTAAACATGTTTCAACTAAAACCCTTCGTTTTGCCTCGTATTATCAGCCCTGCATGCAATCACGTAATCCAAACACCATTCACATAGCATGCAACATCACACTAACATGCGTAACTATAACCCTAATAATCAATTCTCAGATTTTATCATCATAATATCGTTAGTATTCTGAATTAACCTAATAACATGTTAATCCTTCATCTTGAATCATAAAAACCCTAGCTTTCCAATCATAAACACACATAACACATGTATACTAGTTAAAATCCGATTAACAACACTTATTAACGATTTTCAGAAAGCTTTTCCATTTTAGAACAGGTCTGGATTAGGGATTGAATAAAAACGTTTATAAGATTGCATGGATGGAAACCAAACCCTAGATTTGTAAAAGAATGATGGATTAAGCTTGAAACCTTGTGTTTTGATCAAAAATCACGTTCCAGAGGTTGTGTGTGTGTTGGGGCGGGTTATGGGACGACTAGGGTTTGTATTATGAAGTTTATGAGGTCAAGTATGGTATTTATAGTCGTTTTTAGTCGTCCAGCACGTAACTAGCGATTATGCAGCAGTACACGCGATTAGGGATCCTAATCGCATGATGTTCAGGCATTTGGGGCCTAATCGCCCCCTAGGGCACACGATTAGCCCCTACTCGCCCCTATTATTGCCTACTCGCCTCCCTTATAGGCGATTAGGCCTTCCTAATCGCCTATAGGGGCTGGTTTCGTGTGTTTTGCGCGTTAAACCCCGTTTTAACATATGTTAACACATATTCACATACCGACAAGTCACATAATGATTGTAAACACATAACACATGTAAATACACATATTCACACTCGTTCACCAATTCCCGGGACTCGAGACTTGTATGTTCCGTATGCCCTGACGATCCTACAAATCGTCACCGTTTGTACACTTGGTTAAGGACTGACATCTAATGAACCTCTAGACCAACATCCAATGATCTTCTAGACTAACCGATAGTTCCCGAACCATAACCCGACTTAACTAACCCAGTTAAGTACAATATACGCGTGACTCGCTAAGGTAGACTTTCATCTAGACAACGTTATTAACAAGAATTTGCCGGGTGTCACAAAAACAAATTAATTCAATAAAAATATAAAAATGAGACATTTTCCAGAAAATAAAAGTGTGGTAATTTTCTATGAGGTGTCAAGAAGCTACACCTAAACTTTCATAAATTTTAGGTAAATAATGAATTTTCTATGAATATTGTAAGTTTGATGTATTTATATATTATTATATAAGTATAATTAACAATTAACAAAACATAAAAGGAAAAAAAAAGAATGGAAATGGTTGCTGGTGCAAGGGATTGAACCCAGTCCCTTTCAGAAACTCACATGCAATAACAACCACTCCATTATAGCTTGTTTGTTTAATAGATTTGAATTCAAAATAACTTAAACTTAATAAATACATCATTTTCTTCCCCAAATCTTACAAGCAAAAACCCTAACCCTAGCCAAATCAATTGAACTCGATAACAATACGATTAACAGCGAAAATGATGGGGCTTTTATTCAGGCCCGAAATCTAAATGAAATGGCACGAAAAGATTGGACTCACAATATCGATTTAAACCGGGTAGAGAAGGAAGTGTTCCGGGCTTAAACTCTGATTATTACAGAGCTTCTGGACGCGTGATAGATAAAATTTATGTGGGTTTCTACTGTGAAAAGCTTGGTGAGCGATTTAGGACAGAGGGTTTATAGGGTGACGGTTCAACACATTGAGTTTTGATGGGTTCTTTAAGGCCGACGGTTACACAAGAAACATTAAGATTTATGATTTAAATGTTGTAGAAACGTAAGTGTACATCATGAATGGACGAAGATGGTTAAACGAATCGAAACAGATGAGTTAATGGCCTTTAAAGTGAAATAATTATCTAGCCGGAGCGTACTCCGGCGGCCGGAAAATGGCCGGAAGGTGGCCGGAAAACGTGGCTGAAGTGGAAGGGAAGAAAGAGTTTTAAAACTTTTATCATTTGGCAGAAATGGTCCCTAAACCTTAACTTGGTTAGATATCTTAGGTTTTTGGTTAAGTTTTTCTTATAAAAAGTTAACTAAGTTAACTTAACTTAGCTTAAATGTTTCTAAAACATTTTAAAACTTTATAAAACTAATTTTTTTTTTTATAGAATCCTTTACGAATGCATTACGCATTTGATTAAAACTTATACCCGATCCACAATAAATATAAATGATAAATTTTAGTTCGCTCTAAAATTAAATTTAAAAAAAAACTACGAAACTTATAGGGACTATAATGGAAATAATTGAAGGACTAATATTGTCAATTAGATGAAAGTCGAGGGTGACGGATGTCACAATAATCAATTATGGGTCTTTGCGAAATTCTTGTGCCACCAATTTTATGTTATATTATTTTCTTTTCAAATGTTGATTCGCACAAAAAACTTTTCGTATCTATATGTTTTACAACTTTTGTTGTATGGACTACTGGTCCAGAACTTTTCTTTTCAATAGAGAATTAAACTATGTCGTATTTGCGTCTTTCCATTTTGGCCAATCATTTCTTTGTAATCAATCATAGGCAGATCTTAAATCTTGATCCTCAATTTAAGCGCTACATTACATAAAATTTATAACGACGTCGATTTTATTTCGATTCCATACATTTCCTAGACATGATACTATATAACGAGATCTCTTTATTTTCAGGTACCTGAGGTTCTTCTAGAACCATCATGTCTAATGTCTCTTCAAGAGACCTTTTTACTATAACCTCGACTTGACCATCTTTCTTACTTTCTCCAATTTCTCGAGGATTTTTGTTTTTTGGAATTGACTAGTCTACCACACTTTAGGCGTGCAGTAGGCTTATTGCCAATATACGATTGTCCTGTCTGGACACTCATCTTAAATGGAGCATTAACAGTTGGTATATGTAACTTGAATAGCTATTCATCATATTTAGGTCTGTTAATGCGTCTGGTAATTAATTTGCTAATCTCTGTGAATGAATTATCCTTTGAACTTTTGGTTCACATTGTTTAGTACGAGGATCAATGATACTTCATTCTAACTCATTTCTAGTTCCAACTGCCTTTTATCTCCCCCTGATGTTGGGTATGTTAATCCATTAAGATGGATATCAATTAACTGAGATGTAAATAAATCTCTTGTTGAAGGCTCTATAAATAATCATATATTCCCAATCACCTTTTAAGGTCCCATCTCCGTGCGTCGTGGTGGATCAATTTCAATATATGTCGCACAACAAAAATCTTAGATGGGAAATATTTGGTTCCTGAACAAAAACCAACTATAATGGGGAGAAACTATTACCATGTATTGGATTGATGCGAATAAATGTTACTGCATGTAAAATCAAATGTAAACATGAACTTTTGCTTTCATAATCATTCACATTGCAATCAATAGTAGACGTTTTAGTGATCATCTCAATGAAAGCAATATGTGTATGAACATAAGCTATATAAAGTTCAACACTTATTTCAATGATCATTATTATCTTGGGAATTGATTAATATGCTTGCTATCTTATTAGCTAAGCCTAAAATCAAGCAAACTTCAGGTTGCAAACTTGATATCCATTTAGACGATGCATCGATTTTAAATACAAAATGGTATCATGTTAGGATATGCGTATCCTTTAATCAATTCCAAAATATATAGTGATACTCACCCTACTTTATATGGCAAATATATAATTTCGCTTAAGAGCAAACATTACATGCTATGTACAAGATTGAAGAATCATTAAGTTCTTCATTATGTTCACATCATAGACTCGGTGTGGTCTTACCGATCATGCCAACTAATTAAATAATTATGATCCATAAACTAAACTTCTAGTTTATGATCGAATATGTATTACTTGCACGTATGTAATACAAAACATATGCTATGAAAGAATGTATTGTAACTTCAATGTTCAAACCATCATGTTATATAATCACTCCTTTTATTTGCTACATGTGGTGGTCAATCTCATTAGTAACATGATCATTATTGCATTTTTTGATGATCAATCTCATTATTTAACTTGGCTATTATTATAACAATCTTTGATGGTTGATCACATTATGACCATCATTGCAACTTTCTCAATTATCTCAATGATTATGACAATTTCAATTATTGTTATATAATCTCATTCACTTTAAGAAATGGAGTAAAACCAACCAAGCTTCATTATTTTCTTGGACATAAGAATATAAACACTACAACAAAAATGGGTTTTTAGTACGCACAAAAGTGTCCTAAAATGTTATTTTATAGGACCTTTTATTTAATAGGACCAACGGTAAAAGCGTTTCATGTAAGGGGGTCGTAATAAGTCACGAAACTTAAAAAGCGTCCTAATATCTCAAATGAGATTATGAAACCAATTTTATGGTCGCATAATATGTCCCAAAAAAAACTCCTAATAAAACATATTAGGACACTTTTACAAGGTTTTAACATGTGCTTACCTAGTTTTAATCTTTTAATACACATACAAGAGTCCTAAAAAATTAAGTTATAGGACCCTTATGATGTAACATTATAGAAGCATTAGTACCAAAAAAAGGGTCCTAATATCTCAAATAAGATTATGAAACCAGTTTTATGGTCGCATAAGATGTCAATGAACAAACAATATAGCGTCCTAAGAAAAGCATATTCGTACACTTTAATAGGACCGAATTTGAAAGTCCTAACAAGTCATGATACAACGGTTTTTTAAACATATACGCACACAATTTTATGATATACTGTATATAACATCAACTAACGAAAGAAATAAAACTTTATTATATTTCAAATAAACATATTCATAACAAAAACACTAAACATGAATAAGTTATAGCATCATCCAACATAAAGTTTTGTAACATTTAACAAAGAAACTAAAAGCAACGAAAGAGATAAGCAGCATAGAATCCTGAGTCATCATGTGTCCTCAATCCTCACGGACTACCTACAAATAAACCATCCGTGTATAAGCATTAAGTTCCAGATTATTAAAATTATTCGTATCACAAAATTAATAACTACATACCGAGATGAAAGGACAAGGCCATGCAATGGAGGCACCAATACAATCTTGAATTGTGGAAAATAACCCATATGGTCTCACCAACTTTTCATCTATTTTTATTGCTACTTGAACGTTTACCTCACACCATTCTTGTCCAATCTCTGTACCACCAACTAGCTCATTTGGGTCCAAGCTCTTCACCCATCCTCTTGCTACAATCTCGGCAGAGTTTAGAATGCTTTTGAGGACAACTTCATCTCCGACCTAGATTTTAGTTTTCAACAAACATATCAAACTCTAGTCACAATAGTACAAGTAACGTTTCACAAAAAAAAATAAAGATTTATATAGAAAAATACCCGTAAACGTGGAGGTCCATTGGTTGCAATGGGAAAATGTGGTGATGTAAGAGGTGGAACACTAGGACCATCCGTACTCCCTTTAATCTCCGATACCTGGGCTTGTAACCGAGCCACAGTACTAGTAAGTTCTTCACATTTAGACTTCAATTGGATGTTTTCTCTACGACATGTTGAACGACTTGGTGTTACACCCCAAACATCAGAAGCACGAACACCCAGACCATACATGACTGCATCACCATTTTTTTCTTTCCCCATTACTTTAGAAAAAACATCATCTGGTCCAGGCTTATCGATCGAACCATCGGGAAGATTAGAACTAAGTTGTTGCATCTGTGCCTATATTAGATATAGTAACAAAAATAAGATATGTATTTTTAACAACATCAAGAACATAAAGAAAAGATATGTATATGAATATATAAGAAATTACTTACAATTGCATTTGCAGCTTCCACATTTTTTGTAGTTCCATGTTTGGAGAAACATGCACGAAACATTTCCAATCGACTTGGGTCTTGTCCCACAGATGCCTGTTTGAATAAAAAGAAAATAAGTAGTAACAACGGATATCGACATGCTACATTAAGAATTGCACTATTTCATACAATCACCTTTAACTCTTCACGGACTCGAGCATAACTTTTTTTACCCGTAACTTGCACCATCTTCTTTTTTGACCGATTCACCTTGTTTTTTTCACTTACCATCTTCAATAGAAAATAAAATATCATAATGAGAAATAAACTAATTGTAACATCCCAAATTTTGAGGATTTATATTTGAAGTGTAAGGTTATTTCATACCTTAGACTTTGTTTTATTCCAATACTTCACAAGTCTCCTCCATTGTTTTTTTTGAACTTGTTTTGGCCTAAAATTTATTTGTTCCCGAAGTGACAAAGACGGATCATAGTAGCTTTCCTTAACTCTTGCCCTCCAGTTCTTGACCTTCTTCCCAAATGATTTCAATACCCAGCCTTCAGCATCTTCTGGAATATCAAATTTTGTCTAAAAATGGAACATGTCACATTAGAAAACAAATACTTTAGTCATTCATTAACAAACATATTTTTAATTATGTACCTTTATGAATTCGATCAACGTTTGTTTTTTTGCTGTCCTTAACTTTATTCCATGGTTTATAAATCGGACAGTACTTTCCACTCCTTGAAAGGGTTCCCATGAAATGGGTTAGTTTACTAACTTTGTCACCAATAGGTTGTCCAAGTTCATTAACTAAAATAGGAATTCTATCCCCTTTTTCTTGGGCCCAAACTTCTGGCATACGCGTAGGTCCTCTCACTCTTTTACGTACATGTCGAACTACAAAAAGTGAACATGATTTACAATGTACATGTATACATTAAAAATACTATATAAATTGAAAGGCAATATATTAAGTCTGTACGTTTTCTTAGTTTTATTATAGTTTCTTATATATTCATCATGTGTCAAACAATATATGTATTGAGAAACAAAAAAAAATGAAGCAATCAAGTAAATTAGATAAACCTGCTTCATTTTCTGGATGTGGGACTTCAAACTCTTCATCCACCAGTTCATCGATCTCATTTTCTAAACCATCCATGTGTTTATTTACATCATCTTCATCGGTATCTTGTTCTTAATTGATATATATAGTTACAAAAACAGTAAGCATCGAAAACAGTTAATTGAATTAAACTTAATACTAATTGAATATCATAATAAAATATTTGAAAAGAGAAAATATATGTACCATGAAATATCATGTCACGCTCCCCGTGGTCATCATTATTGTCGACTGCAAATAACTTTCGTTTAGCTACAACTGATCGCCCTCTCGTGTGGCCTTCATCAGACTCTGATACACTACTATTTATTGGCCTCGTTGTGTCAATCACTTGTCTCTTTTGCATATGAGATTTTGTAGACGTTAGCACATGAGAGACATTAGGAGCACTAACTCGTTTCTTTGCTGAATAAGCATATCTTTTTATGGACTGCGGAGCAATGTATCTTGGATGTTTCTGTAAGTCAAACGGTTAGAAAACAAACATAAAGACATTATATTATCCAAATTTGTTATTAGTACCTTATTAGAGATATTTGTAGCAACTTCTTTTAAATAATCTTGATCAACACCAACATCTTTCTCGCTCGTATCAATTGGTTTCTTTTTATTTTTCTTTGTTTCATCACGCTTGTAATTTTTCAATCCCAGGGCTTGTAATTTTTTTTTGTTCTCTAGAATATTCAACATTCTACTCTTTTCATAAGCATTCATATGTCTTATAGGGCTTTGGCCTTGCATGCTTTTATCTTCCATTACTAGTGTACACAACAAAGAAAAATTCTTATCAGATCAAGTTATCAAGACCTAGGACATGTTAAAAGTTTTAAATTTTCTCTTAATTTCACAAAAAATGGTCAAGGCACAAAAATGTTTCAAATCTATAATATGTGTTTCAAATCTGTAATATGTATGATCACGAAAACGGCAAAGGCACAAAAATTTAACAAAACAATAATAATCTCATAACCTAAGTCAATCAAGACAAATATAATAAACAAAATCGTCAAGACTCGAAACTTAAAATTTAACAAAACAATAATAATCTCATACAAAAAGGGGTAGCGGCGCAACTTGTGGCCCGTTTACCTACGTATCACTTGTAATTGGTTTTCTTTGGTTTAATGGAACCTATTACATAGTGTGAAATTCAAAAAAAAAAAACATGATGCTCCTTAACAAACAAACAAGCAAACAAGTGACCGTTATATGTTGTTAAAAAAAAAAAAAAAAAAAAATCTGGATTGAGACATAGACCAAGGGATTTCCATTATTCACAGACATAGACATGCTTTTTAATAAAGAGAGCATGAATGACCTATTGAAGGTTGAGAAGCTGGAGCTTTAGGTGGCTGGCTTCAAAAGCGATTCAGGCTGTTTTAAGAACAGGTTAGTCAGTTTTCAAGTACTTGAAAATTCAAGGTTGGACACAAAAGTCTTGGTCCTGAACCTATGTATTTCTACAACTAAATGGGCATTTCTTTTATGACTTTGAGACTTGAGCAATTCACTTGCCATTCCTTTAACACATTGATAGTTGTTTAAAGTGTTGTAGCCATCTTACACTCGCGCGACGATGGAATTGAATGAAATCGTTTTACCGGATTTAGCACGTCACTTCGTGATCTGACAGAGTGACAAGGCGCGACACGTGAGCCCTTCAAACACACTAGAAGTCGAGAGAGACGAATAACCAAAAGCCGATGGCCATGCTACATAATGAAGCTTGGTAATTGTTCCGTTCATTCGAATAGAACGCCTGCCTTTACAACCAGTCTACATAACGCGACGCGTTTAACGTACGGTTCCATGTCGTCGCCGCGCGTTGCGCGCCGCCGCAACGCGCGGCGGGTAAAATACTAGTTAGTACAATATTATTCTAATGCTTGAATTAAATGGTTTAGGAGGTTTTTTATGCATTTTGGTGACCTTCAATTCAACCTGTTTGACTGGTTTCTCTTTCAGTTTGTTTCTGCACTTTTGCCGGTCTGAGACAAAATACAAACCACTTATAACTATAAAATGGGTTGATTTAACTGTTGATATGATATGCAGTTAATATTTACATATCTTTAGGTGATGTTCAAAAAAAAAAAAAAAAATCAAACATCAAGCACCTTGGTTAATTAACAACATCTCACTAAATCACAGACCAAAACAAACGCACATGTTTAGGAGGAATTAGGTAGATGTTTGAAAACATACGCACATATTGGTTAATTAACAACATCCTAAATCACATATAAAAAATAACAGAGAACCCTAAAAATTTCAACCAATAACCATATATGAAAACATACGCACATAATTAGGAAGAATTAGGTAGAGCGTACTTGTTTAGAGGTATCCTACGAGAGAGAGGGAAGGGGTTGATGTTCTTGAAAAATGGAAGAAGATGCAAGAATTGACTCCACTAAAAAAGCTTTAGAAAAATAGGGTAAATGTAAATGGCGCTTAATTTCAATTGAAAGGAAAAAATAGCGGCAATTAAAATCTAGAATTTAGAATTTTAGGTTAACTCCTTTAATAACTTTTCTTTTATCCAACTATTTATTTTATTTTAAATATTTACTAATATGCATTTTTCTTTGATATTAAAAGTAACGCCAATTAAAACGGGAGGTGTAAATTCTTTGATATTAAAAGTTAACGCCAATTAAAACGACCTCAAAGCGAGAACCGAAAATTGAAACACTCAACAAATACATGGCGATTTAATCCAACCTCATCATCATCATCATCATACTCAGTTAATCCCACCTATAGCAAAGCTAAGGTAGGGTCTGAGGAGGGTAAGATGTAGACAGCCTTACCTCTACCCCTAAGATGTAGAAATGTCTTTTCGTTTCAAGCGATATTAAAAGTTAACGCCAATTAAAACGGACCTCAAAGCGATCCATATTCCGCTTGATTAGTTCCGACTTAATATTATCAAACTTATATATATATATATATATATATATTTATAAGTTTGATAATATTAAGGTTAGGGATGGCATTGGATTGGGCTTGGGCAAGGTATTAATAATATCATTAACGACTTTATTGGCTAGCGTTAAATCTTAAAAAAGGTTAGACCGTATGTCATGAATCATGATAGCTCTTAATGGACCAGTTGTAGTAAGTCAAATTACGTAGTAAAGGGCGATAACATCTCATACATGTTTTATTGGCCATCATTGGCTCTAGTTGACAATAACTCAAACCACTTTATTTTTAGATGGCCAAATCACGCGATTAGGCCTTTGCCTTTGATACGAAAGTCAAGAGTAGGAATCCAATGGTTGACATATTACTGCCAGGTTGAATCAATGTCACAGGCGTTTGATCACCCAATTCGAACCACGTAACCACTAGTATCCCTAGTGGACCACTAATGACCCAATAGGCCATCAATGACCCAGGTGACCTTATTTATCCTAATTAATCAATAACAAACCTTACTAACCATAAATGACCAATAATGATCTGAATAAGTTACTCGGGTTCGAGCCGAGCTTTTATGTATGCAATTTTGTCCTATTAACAAATACAGTGGTTGACATATTACTTCCAAGTTGAATCAATGTCACAGGCGTTTGATCACCCAATTTGAACCACATAACCACTAGTATCCCTAGTGGACCACTAATGACCCAATAGACCATCAATGACCCAGGTGACCTTATTTATCCTAGTTAATCAATAACAAACCTTACTAACCATAATTGACCAATAATGATCTGAATAAGTTACTCGGGTTCGAGCCGAGCTTTTATGTATGCGACTTTGTCCTTTTAACATATTAAATTTTAATTAATAATATTGATGAGCCGAGCCCGTGCCAAGCTTTTTCAGATCATCAATGACCCAGGTGAACTTATTTGAATAAGTTACTTTGGTTCGAGCCGAGCTAGAGCTTAAGCCTCAAAAAGGGCATGACGAGCCGAGCTCAAGCCTAGTCAAGCTCGAGCTCGATTCGTTTACACCCGTATTAGTCAATGAATTTTTTGAATAATATAAATCTATATAATAATTTTTACCCGTAAAAGAGGATACACACTCCCTAATTTATGCCTAACATTGAGAGCTAATAACCCTATCAGTCATCCCTAACATCTATCCAAACCCTGCCATCGATCGAGTGATACAGACGCAATCCAGGTAACCACCATCGATTCAATTCACCATTAGTCACCAATTTATCTCTCAAACTAATAGAACAAGTTCAACAGTTTACATGTTATATTTGTGTGAATTCATGTATCTGTGAATTTGAGTTTGAATCTGATGATTTATGATTGTTATTCTCTATACCGAAGTCATTGTATGACCTAAGGAAGATAATAAGAGAGCTAGGACTTGGTTATGATAAAATTGATGCATGTCCTAATGATTGTATGCTATACTGGAAAGAAAACAGTAAGAAAACAGAATGTGATGTATGTCATACGTCAAGGTATAAAGCAAGTGAAAATGATTATGACGATGAGTCAACCATACCTGATACAGATAAGAAGACTAAGAAGATTGGAGCAAAGGTTTTGCGTCATTTTCCGCTCATACCACGGTTGCAAAGGTTGTTTATGTCATCTAAAACTGCTGCCTCCATGAGATGGCATCAAGAGAGTCGCACGAAAGATGGATACTTGAGACATCCTGCAGATTCCCCGGCTTGGAAAACATTTGATTTTAATTATCCTGATTTTGCCAATGAATCTCGTAATGTCAGGCTTGGTTTAGCAAGCGATGGGTTTAACCCTTTTAGAACAATGAGTGTTTCTCATAGTACATGGCCTGTTGTTTTGATGCCATATAATCTACCTCCTTGGATGTGCATGAAACAACCTTATTTCATGCTATCTTTACTTATACCTTGCCCATATGCTCCTGGGAATAATATAGATGTTTATATGGAACCGTTAGTGGCTGAGCTACAGGAGTTATGGGTTAATGGAGTAGAGACTTATGATGCATCGACAAAGAGTAACTTTCAGATGCGTGCTTCTTTGTTATGGACGATAAGTGACTTTCCCGCTTATGCGAATTTATCCGGATGGAGTACCAAAGGTAAACTTGCATGCCCTTGCTGCCATAAGCATACAAAATCACAAAGGTTAACTCATTGCAAAAAATATTGTTTCATGGGACATCGTCGATATTTGCCAAGTGATCATGCTTTTCGAAAAGATAAGAAGTCTTTTGACGGCACAGAAGAAAAGGATAGGCAACCACGTGGCTTAACAGGGTCAGAAGTACTTGATGAGCTAAATGGTTTTGAAATTAAATTTGGAAAACTTGTGAACACCAACCCTAATCTACCATTTAACTGGAAGAAGAGAAGTATTTTTTTTGAGTTACCATACTGGAAAGATAACCTGCTACGCCATAATCTAGATGTAATGCATACTGAGAAGAATGTTTATGACAGTGTCATTGGAACGTTAATGAATCTAGATGGAAAGACCAAGGATCATGTAAAAGCACGCCTTGATTTGCAAGAATTGAGTATTAGACCTGAACTTCATCCTAGAGTTCAAAATAACAACAAAGTGTATTTGCCACCTGCTTGTTTCTCAATGGATAAAAAAGAGAAAGATATATTTTGTCGTGTGCTTAAAAAGGTGAAAGTTCCGGATGGTTATGCAGCTAACATATCAAGATGCGTAGAGTTAAAACCTCCAAAATTGTTTGGCCTTAAAAGTCATGATAGCCATATATTGATGCAGCAGTTGCTTCCCATTGCTTTGAGAAATGTGTTACCTAAGCATGTGCGTTATCCTGTGATGAAGCTATGCCGCTACTATAAACAATTATGCTCAAAAGTTCTCAATCCAAATGATTTGGTTCAAATGGAACATGAGATTGGAAAAATCCTTTGTGATTTAGAAAGGATTTTTCCGCCATCGTTCTTTGATGTCATGGTTCATCTTTCGGTTCATCTAGCTACAGAGGCCAAATTAGGAGGGACGGTTCATTACCGTTGGATGTATCCAATCGAGAGGTGCGCATTTATCTTTTAGTAAATACCTTTTTTAAAGAATATTATTGAATCTCATCTTAATATTTTTTATCACTTAGGTATTTATCTACATTAAAATCTTACGTCAAAAATAGGAGTAAACCTGAGGGTTCCATTGCAGAAGGATATTTGGCTGAAGAATGTTTGTCATTTTGTTCATTATACCTATCAAGTGATGTCGAGACTATACATAATAAGACAAGTCGAAATTATGATGACGGTGGTTATGAGGATATTTTACCTATCTTTTCTATGTCGGGTCGGCCGATAGGTGCTACAGAGGTAGAGATGCTAGACCTTGACATTTTGGCTAAAGCACATTCTTATGTGTTGTTCAATTGTAGTGAAGTTGATGAATTTCGAACGTAAGTAGTTATTTAGAAGTTATGAGTTCCATTTCGTATATTCTATTTGCGATTGTTATTGTTGTTATCATCATTATCATCTTTTAACATTGCAGAGAACATCAGACGATTGTTCGTCATGAAAATCGGAAATTACGTGAGCGTGAGATTCAACGTTTACATAGCGAGACTTTTGAGTCGTGGTTTGAAGATCATGTAAGCAATAGATATGTGTATTACTTTTGAAATCCAATTTTAATGATATAACATTTTCAAGCTTCTAATATAGTTGGATGTATAATTTATATTTTAACACATCTTGCCTTAATTCAGGTTGCGGAGCTTCATACTAGAGGGGATCATAGAATCACAGAAGATCTAAGAGATTTGGCAAGTGGCCCAGCTGAGTTTGTGAAAAAATATAAGGGATTTATCATAAATGGTTTCCGATTTCACACAAAAGATCTAGAAAAGGATAGGAAAACACAAAATAGTGGAGTTATGCTTGAGGCGATGACTAATAGTTTCTCGAGTGCTAGAGATAACAATCCTATCGTGGGAGATGTAACATACTACGGGGTTTTGAATGATATCATTGAGTTGGAGTATGCTGTTGACAAGAAAGTAGTTTTGTTCCATTGTGATTGGATCTCGAATGGTTCAAGGAAAAAACAAGATGAGAATGGGTTTACCCTACTCAATTTTGAAGGTTTGAAGCCTCATAACGAGCCTTTTATACTAGCTTGTCAAGCACAACAAGTATTTTATGTTGCAGATCGTGTTGACAAAGGATGGAAAGTTGTAATCAAGACAACGCCTAGAGATTCTTATGACATGAATGAACAAACAGGGCTTGATGATGTGGAAACACATTTGCAAAGTGACACATCTATGGATCCTCAACTTGATGAAAATATGAATATTGAATTGGTTAGACGAGGTTTAAATGGGACTGTTGTTGACAAGAATATCTTTGTTTTCGATGAAGATGAAGATCTATTTGAAGCTGCTTCATAATTTCATTTAGTTAATTAGTAAAATGCTCTTTTTTAACTTGTTACCAGTGGATTCTTTTGGTTTTTTTATGAGACAAAGTTGCAAAAGACATTATAGCATATTGTACTATATAGTTCGTATTTCGTTAATTATTTGTATCGATATTAGTTTAATTTGAATATTGTATGGAACTAGTTGTTGATCTCGTAATGTAAGGCTTGATTCAGTTCTAATATAAATCAAATAATTAATCAAGCCAGTAACTTAACAACGCATAACATCCGACTACACACTAAGCCAAGACGGCCAAAACCATTTTCAGCAAGATTTAACTAAATATTCGACGCCCAGTATAACGGAAAAACTGTTAATTTCATGTTATAATGTAGTATAGATATTGTATGCAATAGATAAGTTTTCTACGTGTTTTTTTTATTATTACTAAAATATCAAGGGTAATGTTACGGTGTATTATAATAACACCATCATGATTAAGCGTCCTATAAAAGTTAAAGTTATAAGACTCAAATGTTAAGTATACCATTTAGTTATGTTATAATAAAACTCTAGTGAAAAAGCGTCCTATAAAACTGATGTTTTATGACTCAAATATCATGTGTCCTATTATGGTGTATTAGAATAACATCACAATGATTAAGCGTCCTATAAAGGTTAAAGTTATAAGACCCATGTGTCAAGTGTCCTATTAAGTTATGTTCTTATATGACTTCTACTAGAAACGGTCCTATAACATCAAACATTTATGACTTAACTACAAAGTGTCGTAAAGTTATGCTATAATAGGACCCCCAGTGATCAAGTGTCCTATTACATTACTACATAATAGGACACCCACAACTAAATGTCTTATAAATTACTTTATGAGGATCTACATTTTAAGGGTCTTATTAAGTTATATGATAATAGGACCCCAAAGAATCATCCATCCTTTTTAGGACACTGGTTTAGTAGCGTATATTATAAAAGGACCCCAAATGTTCATTCGTCCTATTAAATAGTTTTTTAGGACCCCATTTTACAAGCGTCCCACACAAAAGGTCCTTAAAAGCCCTTTTTGTTGTAGTGAAAGTCATTTCAAACTTTTCATACCCTTTTAATGGTATTGCTACTTCATGAGCGTATTTGAGGTATGATAAGTAAAATTCGTTCTATCGAATTTTCCCATATAAAATTGAGAAGTAATTATATTTCCTCAATTACCATGATCATGGACTTTACACCGATCATTATATCATTACATTCACTTCAAGGAGTGGATTATAACCATAAAACTTTCATGGTCGAATCATTACAACTTCCTTAGTTATGTACATGATCTTTAATCTTTATACCGATCATTTTTCATCACATTCACTGGTTATTATTATCTAGTTCCTTGTCGTTTTACTTTTAGTCGCAAAAAATTTTGGGCCCTAGGACTGGGGTGTTACATTCTCCCCCTGTTAATAGAATTCCGTCCTCAGAATTATTTTCGTGCTATCATCAAGCATATCCAGTAAATTTCATACTTGGATTCAATGTTCGGGTCTACACCTGTGCATACATAATTCTTTTATAAACCAAGTCGTATTTGTAATGGTTTTACTCTAAACCCCATGCCTTGTTATGGTTGAAACAAATGGTTTAAACGTTTTGTTAGGTTACGATTGGTTCTTGGTTTGATTCTCAGTTTCATTTTTGATGTGTCATTGGTGTTTATATAGGGTGTACCGCAGCTAACCCACCACACCAATGATACCTCGTAAACGTACTGAAAATCTCCCCAAAAACTTGATAGAAAATGTATTTGAAAATGTACTTGGTTGAAAAATCCTATGAAAGTTACTAGTCCTTAGAATCTATGTTTTAGTGTGAGTTAACTTACCGAAATAGGGGTCTTATACTAGACTATGTTCCGAGAGTTGTATGTTATTATCACAGGTTCTTATGCTTAATGCTGGGGTTAATCTTATCTATATCATCCGCAATATTGTTGAATTCTTAAACCTTCAAAATTTCTACGACGGGTGTATGTGACTACGTGTCATGAATCATGGAAAGTTAGATATCCAAATCACACTATGTTGCTCTTATCCGTATCAAAGGGGGCGTAACTTTTCCTTTGGTATCCTAGATCTCGTCTTCTTCTAGGGTTGGATTGCTATCTATGAAGATCTTACTACTAAACTTAAGCAAGGTTCTCTTGTATTTGTTAAATATTTCTTATAACAATCATCACAAATGCCTCCGCTCCCCCGTTAGAGCTTGCCTATACATCCCCAATAAGATAAGGTAATAACTTAAATTTAAATATATTATGATATCTCTAATTTAAAGGTAATAAGTAGGTTTAATTTTTACAATTATTAACTTAACTTTAAAAGATTGAAATTTTTTAAAAGATTCATATCATTTAAAATTTGAAATTAAATACATTAATTAAGTTTAACTGTTACCATTATTATTTTAAATTCAAAATTTAGAAATTTATATAATATTAACCAAAATTAAAAAATTAAAGTTATAGATATTAAACTTTAAAATTATATGCTTAAATTTTTTTTAAAGTTGAATACTTTTAAATCTATCATTTGAAATTCTATTATTGAAATTTGAATTTAAACGTGTAATTAATTTGAGAAATTTATAACTAAATTTACTTTTTGTTAATTAAAATATATTAGAAAATCTGTAATTTAAAGGGAATAACTAGGTTAATTGTTACCATGTAGGACCGTCACAGATGATCCAAACATTTCTCAACATGCTTTTATTTTTCAGTTGAGGTTCCAAACATTTCTCAACAGTCAATTGTTATGTTTTTTTGGGTATATGAACACTTCTTAGGTCAGTCGGGGAGGTGGTGAAAGCAAATGTGTTAACCTTTCAGAATCTTCGCAAGTAGGGTTTCAAGTTATCTGTAAGATGAGTATGTCTTTGTGCAAGTATGTATTAAGTTGTTGGTAGATTTAGTGTTCTCATTTAACATTCTATTAGTTGTTTTGTAATTTGTTTTAAGGATGTTGTGTCTGTTATGGTTGATTCTTCCGCCGTTGATGCTGGAAAGGATTCTCCTACAAGTCCTAATGCAAAAAAGAAGTGTTGAAGATTGTGATATGCTAAATGTTGGTGAGCAGTCCTCTACCTGTAAAAATATCAAGAAGAAGTCAGCTAGATTCAAAAGTTAGCAGCTTGTCATTAACATTTGTTATGAAAGTTCAGTGGAAGACAGTTATCTTTGAGACTTTCTTATTATGTGTGTGGATCCTATTCAATGATAAGTTTTTGTGAAATCTTTGAAGTGCAAATATGTGTCTGTAATGTTTTAACATACTACTTTAACAATTTTGTAATGGTAGTTAATCTTATGTTGAAATGGCTTTTAGTATTGATGGCAAGAAATGGAAATGTTGATAATTGGCATATGTTTATTAATTTGTTAGCTTGTCAAATATTGTTTTTTATGATTAACCTGTATGGATGGATTATGATTTTGTTATTAGGGTATAACACATTTTGTGTTTATGTGAAACCCGGCAAACTGAGGTTACTAAACATATAAGTATACCTTAGCAAAACATTCATAAAACATACTTAAGTAGTCTAGTTGAGTGAATTAGGGGTGTTCAGAATTCGATTCGAATTTGAAAAATTCGAAATTCGAATTAGGTCGATTCGATTACCAGGAATTTGATTCGATTATTAAGAATTTGATTCAATTCGAATTCGAGTCTAGTAAATCAAATACGAATTTATGATTTTAAATTCGATTCGATTCGAAATTCGAATAAAAACTGTGCATGTATATTTCTTAAATATATATACACACACATACACATTATTATATACATAAATATACACATTGAAAAAAAGAACTTATAAATTTTGTTCAAACTCTAAGAAGCCATAGTATGTACAACTTTCACCATAACTATATTTTACATATTTACCTTATACATCACAAAATTCTAACAAATTATGCTCTCTACTATTTTTACTATTCCCTTATTTGACATATTGTTGTTTATCAATTTTGTAGATTTGTATTTTATATGTTAAAAATAATGAGTTTATATTAGTTTTAAAACTAATAGTAAAACAATTTATTAAGCATATAGAATCACGTATTATCATGTTTACATCGTTGAAACACGTATTTGCACATTATATAACATGTATGTATCAATCTATGTATAACACTTAATTCAATTCATGTAATTTCACCAATAACGGGACTCAAGACTAGTGTGTACACAAAATAAGCCCCAATGATCCTCCAGATGATTGAACCGTGGACAATACGTAACGTAACCCGACTCAACTGACCCAGTTAAGTATGTTAATAAATGTTTTTCGCTAAGGTAGAGTTATATGTTTGCAAAATGTTAAGCTGAACATTCCAGGTGTCACATCATCCCCCTGTTGAAAGAATCTTCATCCTAATTGCACGAAGCCAAAAAGGAAAGAGACAAAAAGAAAGAAACGAAAAGAAAATTTACCGGTCGTTACCTCATCCCCCCGTTGAAAGGAATCTCGCCCTAGATTCACTCAGTTTCAGCGGCAACATGTCTAGTTTCAAACGCATGCTTAGTAAAAAGATGAGGATACTTAGATTTATCTGATCCTCCCGTTCCCACGTGAACTCCGGTCCACGATTTGAGTTCTAACGAACTTTAACGATGCGGATATTACTCCGACGAAGGTTACGAATCTTATAATCAAAAATTTCCACCGGTTCCTCCACAATACGAAGACGATCGTCAACTCTGATCTCTTCAAGAGGAACAATAAGAGATCCATCAGCCAAACACTTCTTCAAGTTAGACACATGGAAGATGTTGTGAACACTACCGAGCTCTGCCGGTAAGTCAAGTCTGTATGCCACCGGTCCAATCCATTTCAGGATTGCAAATGGTCCGACATAACGAGGGTAAAGCTTGCCACGCTTTCCAAAGCGTATGACACCATTCCATTGAGAAACTTTCAGAAGTACCCTGTCCCCAACCTGGAACTCCAAAGGTTTGCGAGGGCGATCGGCATAACTCTTTTGATGATTCCGCGCGGCTGCCAAACAGTTACGAATTTGTACAATTTTCTCCAAAGTTTTGTACACCAGTTCCGGACCAGTGAGCTGACTCTTGCCCACCTCAGCCCAACAAAGAGGAGACCGACACTTCCGTCCATAAAGAACTCAAACGGAGCTGCCTTGATGCTAGAATGGTAGTTGTTGTTGTAAGTGAACTCCACTAACGGTAGGTGACTCTCCCAACCCTTGCCAAAATCAATAACACATGCCCGAAGCATATCCTCCAAAGTTTGAATCGTCCGCTCACTGTTACCAGCAGTTTGTGGATGATAAGTTTTACTCATATCCAGCTAAGTACCCAAGGCTTTATGCAAAGCCTTCCAAAAACGCGAAGTGAAGCGAGAATCATGATCAGAGATAATAGAAACAAGCACCCCGACCCGAGAAGCCACTTCCTTAAGATAAATGCGAGCTAACCGCTCAAGTCCATAAGTTTCCTTAATAGGTAGGAAGTGTGCTGATTTTGTCAACCTATCGACAATCACCCAAATCATATCACAACCACTTGGTGACTTCGGTAGTTTAGTGACAAAATCCATCGTGATTCGTTCCCACTTCCATTCAGGAATCTCAGGTTGTTGTAGGAGACCAGACAACTTCTGGTACTCCACATTGACTTTAGCACAAGTCAAACATTTGCTCACGTAGGAGGCTATATCAGCCTTCATGTTTGGCCACCAATAGAGTATCTTCAAATCCTAATACATCTTATCGGAGTCAGGGTGAACAAAATATCGGGATTTATGAGCTTCATCCAAGAAAAGCTCCCGAAATCCCCCAAACAAAGGAACCCAAACGCGTTCTGCAAAGTAGTGTAGGCCATCGGACCTAAGCTCGAGATGCTTATCCGCAATATGCATATTTTCAGCTTTAAGGTTTTCCTCTTTCAAAGCTTCTAGTTGTGCAGAACGAATTCGGTCAGGTAAAAAAGAATGGATGGTGAGCTATAAAGCTCGAACACGACGAGGTTTCGCGGATTCTTTCCTGCTCAAGGCGTCTACCACAATATTCGCCTTGCCAGGATGATACTTAATAGCACAATCATAATCGTTAAGGAGTTCGACCCAGCGACGCTGCCGCATGTTTAACTCCTTCTGATCGAAAATGTGCTGGAGACTCTTGTGATCGGTATAAATGGTGCACTTGGTACCGCACAAGTAATGTATCCAGATTTTCAATGTGAAAACCACTGCACCCATTTCCAAGTCATGGGTAGTATTGTTCTTCTTGTGAACCTTAAGTTGATGAGAAGCGTAAGCAATAACCTTCTCGTGTTGCATCAACACGCAACCGAGACCATGGATAGAAGCATCACAACACACAACAAAATCATTAGTACCATCAGGTAAAGATAAGATAGGCGCACAACAAAGTTTAAGCTTCAGCATCTGGAATGTTGATTCCTACGAATCACCCCAGTCAAACTTTCGGTCTTTCTGGGTAAGAGAGGTGAGGAGTTAAGCGATCTTCAAAAATCCCTCAATTAAACGACGATAGTAACCCGCAAGACCTAGGAATTACCGCACCTCGGATGGCGTCTTTGGTGCTTCCTAGTCTTTAATAGCTTCGATCTTACCCAGATCGACATGAATTCCTAGTTCATTAACCACATGACCTAGGAATTGAACTTCGCGCAACCAAAAGTGACACTTCGAGAACTTAGCATATAGTTGTTCTCACCTTAAGAGTTCCAAGACTAGTCGCAAGTGTTCCTCATGGTCCACCTTGCTCTTGGAATAGATCAGATTATCGTCAATAAACACGATGACAAATTTATCAAGGTGAGGCTTACAAACACGGATCATCAAATCCATGAAAATCGTTGGTGCATTGGTGAGACCGAAAGGCATGACCAAGAACTCAAAGTGGCCATAACGAGTACGAAAAGCAGTCTTCGGAACATCGGCTTCCTGCACACGCAACTAGTGATAAATGGACCTCAAGTCGACCTTCGAGTAATAGCTAGAACCCTGGAGCTGGTCAAAGAGATCATCAATACGAGGAAGAGGATAACGATTCTTGATGGTCACTTTGTTCAGCTCACGATAATCGATACACATACGCAGGCTTCCATCCTTCTTCTTCACAAACAGAATAGGGCTCCCCACGGGAAGAACTCGGTCGAATGAAACCCTTTTCCAAGAGTTCTTGTAACTGGATAGACAACTCCTGCATCTCGGGAGGTGCAAGATGATAAGGGGCTCGGGAAATAGGGGCTGCACCAGGTGCAAGATCAATACCAAACTCAACTTGACTATGAGGAGGAAAACCAGAAAAGTCATCAAGAAACACAATAGGAAAATTACGAACCAACGGAGTATCCCTGATCTTCTTCTCATCATCAGACGAAACAGATACAAATGCCAGAATGGCCGAATAACCCTTCTGAAGATACTTATTGACTTTGATACAAGAAATGATGCTCAACGGAGCACCGCTTTTCTCACCATGCACCGAAAGAATCTCTCCATCAAGAAGAGGGATCCGAATGACCTTATCAAAACAAACGATCTTCGCACGATACAACAATAACCAATACATGCCCACAACGACATCGAAACTACCCAAGGATACCGGCATATGGTCAATAGGGAAGGACAAACCCGAAAGTTCCAAGCGACATTCCCGAAGAATATGTGTCGCTTCGATTTTCTTACCGTCAGCCAATTCTATCAAGCACTTAGCCTCTAAAGGTGTGGGTACTATACATAGCAATCAACTAAACTCCTTAGATATGAAACTCCTATCGACGCAAGAATCAAACAAAACAGAAACATAGCGACCATTAAGAAGGAACGTACCGTTAAGTGTGTCAGGATCCTGTTCGGCCACCACCGAGCCAATGACGAAAGCATGTGCATACATGCCGCCGCCTCCATTATTCCCGTTACCATTCCCGTTCTTCCCATTCTCTCCCTGTTTCAACTTGGGACACTCATGCTTGAAATGCCCCGAATCGCCACAGTTATAACTACCCTGCTTTCCTAGAATTCCCTGAGAAGCAGGAGCAGGAACAGCAGCACGAGCCTGAGACGGTTGAAGAGTCACCCTACAGTACTTAGCATGATGTCCAAACTATTGGCACCGATTAGAACGAGCCCACTCACAATTCCCAGAATGATGAAATCCACACTTGTTGCACTTAGGGTGCTTCCCAACATACCCGCTCTGTTTCCGCTCTAAGGACGACCTAGAAGTATCAAACTTCTTCACCTGCTGAGATTGAACCGGCGCTGAACTCTTTCCCACACTATCCCACATCCTCTTGTTACTATCAGAACCCTTCACCGTAGTACCCCGAGGAGGTTAAACACCCTTTGCCACCTTCAAGTTAGTCATCCTATGAGCTGACCGAACAACCTCAGCAAGTGTAGCAAGGTTCCCAGCAGCCACCAATCCTGCAATCTCCAGCACCAACACGGAAATGTAATTTTCAATCCTTCTATACTCCGGTGTGTGCAAATCAGGACACGACACCGCCAACTCGTTACGCCTAACGGTATACTCCTCAATCTTCGATCCCACCATCTTATAACTCCAAACCTCATGCTCCAGCTTCTGAACTTCCTCCCTCAGACAATACTCACTCTTCAAACAATGCACGAAATCCGCCCAAGGCATAGCACGAGCCTCCCCCAAGCCCAAGCCCAAGGTCTGAGAAGTGGAGTTCCACCAAGTTAGAGCAAGACCCTCAAACGTCGCTGTAGCATACTTCACCCGGTCCCCAGCTAGATAGTTACACATCAAGAATACCGACTCGACCTTCTCCAACCAGCTAAGCAGTCCCACTGCTCCCTCAGTCCCAGCAAAGTTCTGGGGCTTACAGTCCCGAAACATCTTGTAGGTGCACTGAGGTGGAGGTGGATTGACAGCACCACCTGGACCAATGACACACAATAAACAACAGAAAGAAAGAACATAACACCCAAAAATGTAGGTAAACTTGATAAAAATCAACTTAGCACCAAGAACATTATGTGCAGCCTGAAATGCAGCCAGTGCCACATTCACCTGCTGCGTAACAGGTTGTTTAGTTCTTCCTGAGTCATGTTAACGTTACCACAACCGCCGCCACCACGGCCACCAGCACGACCACCTCTACGACCACCACGAGCGCCAGACATGATCTGACAAATAAGAATGAGAGAATCAGATTCACCACTAGTGTAAACCACTAGGAATCACAAGAATTAAGCCTATGTCCAATCCAAGACTATCCATCCAAACACAGAGTCTACTGGGATTCTCATGCATTCTAGTTTATGATTTCGTGTGCACCCGAAATGATAAACTTCTCTACATGGCCCTCCAAGTGTACTCCTAGTTTGAAGTTCAAGTCACCGTTTACTATAGCCTAGTAACGTGCTACTATAAGCATAAGTGCAAGATAACATGTGTAAGCGAGTGCGTCTATTGGAGCATAGAGGGGATATGTCCGAATTCTAGACAGATCTCAAGAGTATGCCAAAACCTCTCCAAAATACAAAACCGCCGTGCAAGGATTTAGCAAGTTAGTCCCTTCGTCATCAAATCCCGAAGAAGAAGATAAGATAGAGGATAAGCAAAACCCAAGAAAGAATAGATGATGTAACACATAAGTATGATGACGATATAGAGACACCCCAACAAAGTTAGTACGTCTCCCACTAAAACAACTCATAACATGTGACTGTCTAGTCTGGGTAACTCGGCTACAGACCAGACTCTACATGCAGTCCTAGTTCACTATAACTATTGCCTCTGATACCAATCTGTCACACCCTCAAATTCCACGTGCGAAGTTTTACCGCGAGGCGCGTGACAAACCAGGATCCAAGTCAACGGTCACAATAAACAATAACTATATGAAAGATACGTAGACTCAAAACATAATCCTTTAATAACTCAAAATAGTAGCGGAATCTTAATGAAGTTTACATTCCCAAATGATAACGTAGTCTCAAAATGATTTATTCAAAACATGCACTAAAAGCCCTAGACGCCATACAAGACCCGTGCGCCTAGTCCGTGTGATGCTACCTTAGCGACCTGAGAAAAACATGCCCAAAAAGATGTCACATATAATGCTGGTGAGTTCACAGGTTTTCATAAAGCGTTACCAAATGTTACCAAGTTTAAGCCTGTCAATACTATACCAAGTGTACGCTAGCTAGGCGTAAGTTTTGCTACTACTACGATTGAAAAACCATTATTGGACACGTTTAGCAAGTTTAGCATATGTTTAAGCCACCCGAATAATGCTTAGCAAGTTTAGCATAGGTCGAGACAACATGCACCCGTCCAACCTCCAGTTGATGAGTAGGGCAGGTCACGCCCAATAGATCTATCCACATTTCCCCCGTTGTGCAACCCCGCACATTCATGGTTTTCTCTAGGACTTCCAAAGATTGTATAGCAACTCAAAAAGTAACCCATAATATGACACAAGTTCCAAAACATAAGTTCATAGCATGTTTTCTCCCCCGAAAGTAAAGCTAGTAAAAGTGGGGCTGTGAAACTCACATTGGGTTGCGTCTTCCAAATAAAAGTGTTACCAACAAGACCTGATAGTTCCTATTACCGAGAATCTATCACAAAAGTTCATATAAGTGTTTTGACTAATAACCTTAAAGTTATCTAGACCCCGATTGTCCAGATCGTGACCAAGTAAGTTTGAAAACATGTTTAACTGTTAAACCGACACACCAGACTGACCCGACATCCCGTTGGTGACTCATTACATAAACTAATCAAGTACACACAGATTACACATAAGGTTCAAGCATAAAACACTTAGTTTGCATCACGAATCGCACATATGAAATTGTAAGGTCGAATAAGCATGTAAGGAAGTTGGTTCGACCCCAAGAAACCTTGGTTCGGCCCTCAAAAGATTCATTCGACCTATACACAAGTTCATACAACCTAACACATTTTCATTTAATCCTAAGACATGTTAATTCGACCCTAACATGTGTTAATTCGACCTAAATCATGTTCATTCGACCAAATTGAAGTTTGTTTGACCCTGTTTTCTATTGGTTCGACCCAGAGGATCTTTATTCGACCCCACGATGGGTTGAATGAGTTTCTGGTTCGACCTCCTCTGCTGCAAACACTCTAAAACGCACCAAATCGCATCTAAACAGTCCGAAAACATCACGAAACATCATTAATCACAGCAGTCCAACATGAATAACATAGCCCTACAAAACCTTACTAATTTTACTTCAAAATCAGTTCTTTTTATAACTTATCCAAAATGGCAAAATTATGGATATGTCACATTATGCATGTAAACTTTACCCAATTAGGAAACTTTTTGAAATCCCTTAATTATCAGTTCAAAATGCTCAGATTAATATGTTTATGAAAACCCCCAATCGTTTTATTAACATTAACAACATGAATCAAACCCTAGATCTAACAAAAATCCCCAAAATAGACAAAACACCAACATCCATCAACTTGTAACCTAAGGTAATCATAAACCATTACCAATAGCAGCTCTAGATCATGATTATATCATCTAAACAACATTCAATCATTAAGCAACACATAACACAACATAAAACACCATTAACACATGTTTATTTGTATGAAAACTCATGTTTAATGATAGGGTTTTGTTTAGAAAGATGTTAGAAAGGTTTTTTAATCACGAAAACCATCTTAGAACAAATCTGGACCTTTGGGGTTTAATAAAAACGAATCAAAAATGCTTAAAAAGGGTTTTAGATCAAGAGCACACCTTAGATCTTCTCTTGTTTGTGATATGGGAGATGTTTGTAGGTTAGATTATGAAAAACAAGATCAAAAACTCCTTCCTCAGTGTTTAAGGTCGAGAGAGTGTGTTTAGAGGCGACTAGGGTTTGTGAAATGAGGAAAAATTGCAAAGTATGGTATTTATAGTAACAATTGGTTCGACCCCTGCAAGGTCGAATGGGGTATCTTTGTGGTCGAATGGGTTTTCTAAATAATTCAGTATCTTGGTTCGACCCCCCTTATGGTCCAACCAATATCAGCCTTTTCCAGATTTTCCAGTTTTGTCATTTAAACGCGTTTTAACACGTCCTAACATATGAACATGCAATCCTAACATATGTTAAGCATATAGAATCATGTATAATCATGTTTACACTGTTGAAACACGTATTTTCATAGTATATAACATGTATGTGTCAATCTATGTATAACACTTAATTCAATTCATGTAATTTCACCAACAACGGGACTCAAGACTAGTGTGTACACAAAACAACCCCCAATGATCCTCAAGATCATTGAACCGTAGACAATACGTAATGTAACCCAACTCAACTGACCCAGTTAAGTATGTTAATAAATGTTTTTCGCTAAGGTAGACTTATATGTTTGCAAAATGTAAAGCTGAACATGCCAGGTGTCACATCATCCCCCTGTTTAAAGAATCTTCGTCTTGAAAATTGCATGAAGTCAAAAAGGAAAAAGATGAATAGAAAAGAAAATTTACCGGTCGTTACATCTAGAAGTTGGTGAATTAACGTAAACGTGTTAGTTATCAAGTAATAAGCGTTTTACAATCATTATATAACTTTTCGATATGTGAATACGTTAATTAATGTGTTAAATTAGCAAATAACGCGCCACAAACCAATCTGCCCTGCAGGGGGCGACTATGGAGTCATAGTCGCTTGAAAGGGGGCGACTATGGACCATAGTCGCCTGAAATGTGCACGACTATGATTCAAAGTCGTCTCATGTAGCACCCTAGTTGCCCAAAATGTCTGGCACGATTAGAAAGACCTATAAATACCACCCTTGACTTGTTAAACATCATTTGTGCAAGCCTAACTCGCCCCAAACCTCTCTCACGCCATTTTTAACCTCTGAAACTCAATTTTGCCCTAAATCTACCATTTCCAAGCTTCAATCATCACTTCCAAGCAAGATCTTAGGTGTGTTAATCATCATAAGATCTTATCAAATTATTATTTTGAACCCTAAAGGTCCATACCTAGTTTTATTGTGTTCTATATTTGAAAACCATTTCCAGCCTAGATCTAAACATTTGTATGGGTTTTTAACAAAAGATACAAGCTTGAAATAGTTTTTGATGTACTAAACATGTGGATTATTGCATATTTGCTATGATAATGATTTTGGAAAGTTTTTAGGATGTTTATCTCAGGTTTTGATGATTGTATGGTGTGGTATGTGAATACTATGTGTTTTGACCCGTTTAAGGATGTTAGAAGGGCCTTGAAAGAGATGTGATGATTTCATGATTGAATATTGTTAGGGTAAAATCTGATTATTTGGCATTTAGGGTAATGTTTTCATGCAATGATGTGACATATCCATAATATTATCTATTTTGGGAAATACTTGCAATTAACGTGTTAAATGGATGATTATTTGGGGGATTATTGATTGGGTTGGGTTGTTTAATGATTGGGGATTGATTGGGGGTGTTACAACGTGATTCAGATCTGATTTGGAGGGTTTGGCGCTCAAAAATGGACATCAGCTACAGAGCACGCGACTATGAATCATAGTCATGTGATTTTGGAACGACTATGAATCATAGTCGCCTGGTTTGGTTCATAGTCGTGTGTTTTAATGGCAAGTCGTGTGTTTTGTTACCGAAACAGACCTTAGTAAACAGACTTTTCTTGCAACAGATGATTGACTTCTTGATTTGGTGTTTAGCAAACAGACCTTAGGGGCTGTTCGGTTGGTTAAGTGTTGAATCATTAATAGGTCTGAATGGTTAAGAGGCTCTGAATGATTAAGTGCTGAATGGTTCAACTATGCACCAGGTCTGAATAATTCAGCTCTTAACCATTCCATTCATGGATTTTTTTTAGGTTGAAACAAACAATCTAAATGTTGAACCATTCAGAGCTAAATGGTTCAGATGCTCATTAAGAGGCTACCAAACATGCCTTAGTAAAGTCTGTTTATGTTTTCTATAAATGAGGACTAATTGTCTTAAAAATCATTATAAAATTTGTTTACCTTCTATAGACTTTCGGTGTTTTCACAGGGGTTTACACCTAATATATAGATATAGATGAAATTTTGGATGATATTCTATAATAACCTCGCCATATATCGTTGCCTTAATTATATATTTTCACACCACCGCCATGTACATATATTAAAAAGCCCATATATGCTTGTTTGCTTTGTAACACCCCAACCGATGGCGGAAACATCGGGATGTCACGTATTAACGATTGTTCAGTAGCTCATGGTAAATAATAAATTTCATTAATTGATTACATAAATTACATACAATTGTTCTAAAAGAATTTGTACATCAAAATGAAAAATACTAGATACACATCTTCAAGCATTAACTCTAATCTTCAAGCAAGCTATATCCTGAAACATGTTAAGTTTGAAAATATTTTGGGTCAACAAAAGTTGGTGAGAATTACATAGGTTTTGATAATGGTATAAAAATGTTGTGCAATTCATGTGTCATGGCAAGTCTAGTCCATATGTGAAAACATACTAGAAGTAAATCGAGTGCATAATCAACCCTTGTGACTGTTATAATGTGGTACATCCCATACGCTCATGGTTCACTCGAATATGTTATGCGATAACAAACACCCACGCTACCTTTGTAGGAGGCACGTATCCGGGTGGGATTGTCAGTCCAATAGATCTATCAATGTATACCGTCGGCTGATCAATGTTAATGATTATGCTAGAATTGTGCTTACCCTAGTCATGTTCAAGACATAATGCAACATAGAAAAACACATAGACACATTGATGATTGAATTGCATATATAATGTTGTAACATGTTTCACCCCAAAAATGGTGATAAATAGAAAAGGGGCTATGTAAAACTCACCTTAGCAAAATGTTATGTCTCGTGAAAAAAATAGAATAATGTGTTGTGAATGTATGCGAGGCGAATCCCAAAGACTCAATAACGTAGCTAGTCCAAATTGAAGAAAACGAAAAAAGAAAGAATATCAAGCTTCCAACTCGCCAATTGCAAGAGCTTATAATCAAAGCTTCAAATGTAGAAGTAATATACTCTAGAAGAAAGGTATGAGGGAGAGTTTAATCGAATTGAAACAATCGATTTAGAGGTGCAAAGTGTAATGGGTCATAGGTGGGTTTTTATACTAGTTTTGGATTCAATTAGCCATTAAAATTGGTCAACACCATAAAGTAAGGTTTTATGATGAATTGACTATTTGACTAAGACTTTGACTGTTTGACTAAGACTTTGACTAGGACTTTGACCAGGACTTTGACTATGGCTTTATCTAAAAAAAAATCTTGACAAGTGTATGTGTAAAAAAAAAAAAAGAATTTAGATCATATTATTATTATTATATATATATATATAAGTTGTGAGTTAGGAAAATAAAGACTTAGGCACATTTGTATAATATTAATGATAAAGATGTAAATAAAAAAAAGGGCTTTTATATATTAAAATTTGGGGAAAAATTTTGCGATGTTACAGTCTCCCCTACTTTTGAAAACTTCGTCCCGAAGTTATTAATAACACAGGGTTGAGGGTGATTGGGTAGAAGTTAGGGCAACTATGGTTTGTAAAATTTGAGTTAAGGGACGGCATGAACTTATAGGTAATAGAATAACCTGTTTTCGAATAATTTGGGTAAGAGGTTTAATATGTGTGAGTCTTATGGGTTGGATTAGGTTCGTCTGAAATCGTAAGGAGTGTAAGAATCTAGCAAAGCATTAAGTTTTAGGAGTCCTAAAAGAAATGCATGAATTGATTGACTATAGGAAAACTAAATGAACTACCAGGTAACTAGAGTTTATAATTGGTTACCTACCGAAAACCTTGATAGAATTTCACACTACCTTAACGTACCTGTAAATTCATGATTACGTTCCGGACCGCAATCACCAATTTACCTTACATTAGGGTTTTGTGTCCTTCTATGACTCTAAACACACATGCAAGTAATGCAAAATAACCTTGTGATTGAATCGTTTACAATGTATCCAAAAATGAGTCCAACTGTTGAGTAGGAAAAAGACTTCTACCAGTCAGTGAGTAAGAACCTCTACCGATTGTTGAGCAGGTGCGATAGCCTCTACCAGTCATTGAGCAGGTTGTAGGGCCTCTACCGACTGTTGAGCAGGCATGATTACCTCTACCAATCGTTGAGTAGGTTATTTGGTACTCAACTAACTGTTGAGCAAGTACTTCATCCTCTACCAGTTGTTTGATTAAGTGTACCAATTATTTCACACATAAATTGCAAATTGATAATATGTACATATAAACAATCAAGTATCAAGCATAGCATGCGAGTTGTAATAGTGTTGTCCTAGACAAGGTTAATGACTCTAGGTGTGTCTATAGCAAATAGTTTATATTCCATGATTTCTAGTATCAAATGTTTAAATATGGTAGATAATCGAATCCTCATGTATAACTAAGGATTAAGTTTGATGCAACACACAACCAAGTTTCAATAGTTTGGTTATCATGGGTAACTAGCTCATGTGTGAAAAGGTGAAGGATATGAATTTAGTTCTTGAGAGGATGATGAAAAATCTTGAAGCAGAATCAAGGTTGTGAGAGATAGTGAATGTGAAGATAGTTGATAAAGAGTTTATTTTATAGTAAGGAGATTATGTAGCAGTGTAAATTTTGGGGTTTGGATCAAAGGTTATAATCAAGTGTATAAGAAAACATGATTGTGGTATATGCCAAATATTGTAAAAATTTGAACAAGTTGAAAATGAGTGAGTGTCGATGGAGAATTTAGAGACTATATATTATTCCTATGGATAAAAAAAAAATTTATTTTCAAAATTGGTTTTGTACATAAAGCAAAAGTTGTTAAATAGTACAAGCTTAGTGGGCTTTGATTAAAATATTCCCGTTAGTTGGAGATTTCAAACATGACATTAGGTTTTGAAGATCAAGGTTCTATTAAGTGATTTTTAATAGTTTAAAGCATTATATAGAAAATTGTTTGTTACATCAATAAATAAACAATTGAATTTAAGTTCGAGGACATCTTTTGACAAAAATATGTACTTTTGTAAAGTTACTAGGTAATGAAAATACAACAGGATTTAGAAATCTTTAGTTTGTGCTAAGGTATGAGGTTATAGTTTTTAAAAATAAGTAACATGTGGAGAAATGAAATAATATGATTTGGGTAGGGTGTAGAATATTTAAAAAGTGGCTAAGATGGTAAGGTGAAGTGTGATTGTGAAATCCATAGATGGTTATGAAATGAGATTGATTTAAGCTGTAAAATTTTGAGATTTTAGAGCTTAGTTTAAGGAAAGTGAGTGTAATCATTTATTCATTAATTAAAACGAATAAACAAAAACGTTGACTTATCAAAACTTCTAGATTCTAATAACATAATGAAGACATGCTTTAGCCTATAAGTGAACACTCATCCCGAGAATTCCCAGGTAGGCATCCGGGTCCCTCGTCTGATTGGGATTTATGCGCAATGTCAGTCCTAGACAGAAAACTCAGAATACAGGCGTTCACCCTTCCAGATTGCACGTGTTCGTTATTAAAATCTAGAACTTCGACGAGATCTTCAAGGTGGTTCAGGCTAAACCTGAGGATTTGTCCTATTAGTCTAAGAGTATATCTTGTGATGGAGAGCACTCTTCTTGTAGGGACTAAAGTAAGGATAAGAAGTAGGATAGAGAATAGAAACAAGTAAGGTTGCAAGTAAAAGGAGCAAGTACTGGTTAAAATCCTATGGTTATAGACTAGATTATTTTTTTTCTAATAACCTAATTCTCTATAACCATGGCTCTGATACCAATCTGTAACACCCCAACCGATGGCGGAAACATCGGGATGTCACGTATTAACGATTGTTCAGTAGCTCATGGTAAATAATAAATTTCATTAATTGATTACATAAATTACATACAATTGTTCTAAAAGAATTTGTACATCAAAATGAAAAATACTAGATACACATCTTCAAGCATTAACTCTAATCTTCAAGCAAGCTATATCCTGAAACATGTTAAGTTTGAAAATATTTTGGGTCAACAAAAGTTGGTGAGAATTACATAGGTTTTGATAATGGTATAAAAATGTTGTGCAATTCATGTGTCATGGCAAGTCTAGTCCATATGTGAAAACATACTAGAAGTAAATCGAGTGCATAATCAACCCTTGTGACTGTTATAATGTGGTACATCCCATACGCTCATGGTTCACTCGAATATGTTATGCGATAACAAACACCCACGCTACCTTTGTAGGAGGCACGTATCCGGGTGGGATTGTCAGTCCAATAGATCTATCAATGTATACCGTCGGCTGATCAATGTTAATGATTATGCTAGAATTGTGCTTACCCTAGTCATGTTCAAGACATAATGCAACATAGAAAAACACATAGACACATTGATGATTGAATTGCATATATAATGTTGTAACATGTTTCACCCCAAAAATGGTGATAAATAGAAAAGGGGCTATGTAAAACTCACCTTAGCAAAATGTTATGTCTCGTGAAAAAAATAGAATAATGTGTTGTGAATGTATGCGAGGCGAATCCCAAAGACTCAATAACGTAGCTAGTCCAAATTGAAGAAAACGAAAAAAGAAAGAATATCAAGCTTCCAACTCGCCAATTGCAAGAGCTTATAATCAAAGCTTCAAATGTAGAAGTAATATACTCTAGAAGAAAGGTATGAGGGAGAGTTTAATCGAATTGAAACAATCGATTTAGAGGTGCAAAGTGTAATGGGTCATAGGTGGGTTTTTATACTAGTTTTGGATTCAATTAGCCATTAAAATTGGTCAACACCATAAAGTAAGGTTTTATGATGAATTGACTATTTGACTAAGACTTTGACTGTTTGACTAAGACTTTGACTAGGACTTTGACCAGGACTTTGACTATGGCTTTATCTAAAAAAAAATCTTGACAAGTGTATGTGTAAAAAAAAAAAAAGAATTTAGATCATATTATTATTATTATATATATATATATAAGTTGTGAGTTAGGAAAATAAAGACTTAGGCACATTTGTATAATATTAATGATAAAGATGTAAATAAAAAAAAGGGCTTTTATATATTAAAATTTGGGGAAAAATTTTGCGATGTTACATGCTTGCCACCCACAAACTTAACATGATTGCAGCAGCTCGGCCCCCGTCACCCTCCAGTCGCTCAAACTTGCTATCCCTTTCCCCTCGACCGCCACACGCGTTAATAGATCTAAACCTACCCGGCTAGTATTATGGAGTTGTAAATATCTTTTCACCCGATCATTTATTAACAGGCAATATAAATCCATGATTCCTCATGTACGTGCTCCGTCTGACCGATCCAATACGGCCAAAGAACAACGTACATATTCTTACAATACTGAACTTAAGAAGTGGGCTGACAAACAGTATTTGCCTGTTGGGTTAATTTCTCTCATGACTTTTCTTTTTATGATTGTTTTGGTTAATACCGTTTAAAATTTTTTAGAAAGAGGTATATTTAATTATGCTTGTTTTGCTTGTGTATATGACACCGTATTTAAATAGATAGAAAAATTGGATTTTAATAATCGAATTGTTTAGCGGGAAGTTTGCTGTGTTCGTCGTTTAATAAGTGAACTGACACAAACAAGAAATTTTATTCATTTAATTAAACAAACGAACATTCGGTAACGTGTTCGTTTATGTTTGTTTGTATTCGATAGTTCATTAGGGTTTTTAACATTTTGTTTGGATTTTTAGTACTTCAAATTTTTCAATGGTAGATTATCTAATATATATTAGTAAATGTGTATCACATATTAATATTATTTTACCTATTTTAATTAACTATTATTTTGGTTGAATTAAACAAGGATTACGAGTAATATGATAATTTTGTGTTTTTACGAGACATTATGTGATCAAGATTATTTGTGTTAAGTATATTCGGGTAATTAGTTAGTATAATTTGAGCAGACAATATTTGTGATGAAAAATGTTGATTTTATTTGGAAATAATTAGACCATGTGTAATGGGCATTATTAATCATGATAATGCCTCCAACACCACCCCCTATGGCATTATATGGGCATTAAGAGGGTGAGACATTTCTAGTATAATGCCCAAATAAGATAAAATATGGAAAGTAATAACTAAAATGGCATTAAGTGGCTTTAACCATTACACATTCTTTTGAGGGGCCTTATCATAATGATGTGGAGGAAAATGCTCTCTAAGAGGCATCAACCATTACTTATGGTCTTACTGTGTGTTAGTATGTGTCCGGTTTTGTTCATTAATGTATGCTTGTGTCCGTCTATGTTCATTTGTGTTTGTTTGTGCTCGGTTTTATCTGGCACAAGATTATTTGTGTTAAGTATATTTGGGTAATTAGTTAGTATAATTTGAGCAGACAATATTTGTGATGAAAAATGTTGATTTTATTTGGAATTAATTAGACCATGTGTAATGGGCATGAATAATCATGATAATGCCTCCAACACCACCCCTTATGGCATTATATGGGCATTAAGAGGGTGAGACATTTCTAGTATAATGCCCAAATAGGATAAAAATATGGAAAGTAATAACTAAAATGGCATTAAGTGGCTTTAACCATTACACATTCTTTTGAGGGGCCTTATCATAATGATGTGGAGGAAAATGCTCTCTAAGAGGCATCAACCATTACTTATGGTCTTACCGTGTGTTAGTATGTGTCCGGTTTTGTTCATTAATGTATGCTTGTGTCCGTTTATGTTCATTTGTGTTTGTTTGTGCTCGGTTTTATCTGGCACAAGATTATTTGTGTTAAGTATATTTGGGTAATTAGTTAGTATAATTTGAGCAGACAATATTTGTGATGAAAAATGTTGATTTTATTTGGAATTAATTAGACCATGTGTAATGGGCATGAATAATCATGATAATGCCTCCAACACCACCCCTTATGGCATTATATGGGCATTAAGAGGGTGAGACATTTCTAGTATAATGCCCAAATAGGATAAAAATATGGAAAGTAATAACTAAAATGGCATTAAGTGGCTTTAACCATTACACATTCTTTTGAGGGGCCTTATCATAATGATGTGGAGGAAAATGCACTCTAAGAGGCATCAACCATTACTTATGGTCTTACCGTGTGTTAGTATGTGTTCGGTTTTGTTCATTAATGTATGCTTGTGTCCGTTTATGTTCATTTGTGTTTGTTTGTGCTCGGTTTTATCTGGCACCTAAATTTAACAAATAAACACAAATGAACAAGAACATGAACAAGTTCATTTCCTACGAACAAGAACATAAATCTTATTCAGTAACCATTCATGAACAGTTTGTAAACACGTTATTTTCTTAACAAACGAACACGAACATAAAACTCTTTTACTAAGTGTTCATGAGCAGTTCCTGAACACGTTATTTCCTTAACAAACAAACACGAACAAGGCCTTGTTCGTGTTCGTTTGGTTCGTTTACAGCCCTAGTCTCAACCAATGAAATGTTTCCCAACTTTTAACATATAAGTTAACCCAATTAGCTTTTGTTGACATGGAGTTGAGTCTGTCACAAAACATTTTCTTAATTGGGATTGTTGCTTGCCAATATGTCAAAATTAGGATTATTAAAATCCAATTTTTCAAATAAATATTATTCTTAATTTTAGTTTCTTATAGTTAGTGACAGGCATAGGAGACTTCTATCCTTTGTTAGACTAAAAGGTGTGGTCTCGGGGTGGCATTCGGTGGACTGACATGGCTATTTTACCGATCGATTCCCCATTGCAATTCGGTGAGAGATAACTCCACGAAGGTGCCGAGCTCATTGATATGCCATTTTATTTATTTATTTATTTAAATCAAACTTTATATAATAAAAAAAAGAAGGGGGAATGGGAGAATTGAGGAATACCATTTCCAAACTTTGTGGGAGGAAAGAGGGAAAATGAGGTGGCGCTGATGTGGCATTTGGGGGAGTTGGGGGAGTTGCTCTCCACACCATATAGCCTTAGTGAAAATGACACGCCCCTTGTTATTGAGTTATAATTATTATAAGGAAATAGAGCAAAATTAGCAATCTGTTATTATTGTAATTAAAATGTCTTGAATGTATTTCCATATATTGTAATATCCTTTGTATTATAAATGAAAGGTCCATATCACCTCTAAAATCATTGGAGGTTGATTTGTTTACATGGTATCAGCCAGACTATCCTCTCTCTAAAAACTTTTCCCCTTCACTTTTCTTTCTCCTCCTACAAGCCCACCCCATGGCCGCCGCCTCCTCTGATCTCCTTTCCAATCCTTCCGGCAACCCTACTGTCCCTCACCTCTCCCCTATTAAGTTATCCTCATCTAATTACCTTGTTTGGAGAAACCACATGAAACTTCTCATCTCCCTGCACAAGCTTTCTGACCACATCGACGGTACCACTACTCCACCGCCGGAAACTTTAACCATCGATAACAAACAATCAGTGAACCCCCTTTTTGCTTCCTGGTCCTCTGATGATCTGAAAATGGCACTTCTGCTTCTTTCCTCCTTAACAGAAGAAGCCGCTGCTGAAGTACTGGGTCTCACCTCTGCCCATCAGATCTGGGCGGCTCTTGAACAAGCGTACAGCAACGCTTCAGTTGAAAGGGTTCAGTCCCTTCGAGATGCTCTTCGACAGCTCTCTAAAGGTACATCTTCTGTTAATGACTTTTCCCGTCGATTTCGGTCTATTTGTGAACAACTGGCAGCGATTGGGCACCCGGTGGCCGAAATAGATAGACTCCACTGGTTTCTCTGTGGTCTTGGACCCTCGTATGAAGTTTTTTCTACTGCTATACGGGCTACCAAACCTGCCCCTGCCTTTCGTGATCTCGTGGCTCAGGCTGAGAGTCATGAAATGTTTCTCCAGTCCCTTCATGGTACCACCACTCCCTCGGCTGCGTTTCATGCTGAAAACCGCCGTGAACCGCCTAGCCGGGGTCGTGGTTTTGCTTCCAGGAACAGTTATTCCAAGGGTACTCCCTCAAAGGGTCGTGGTAACCGCCGCCCTCCTCACTGCCAGTTGTGTCGGACAACCGGCCACTATGCTTCTTCGTGTCCGAAACTGCATACCTTTGCCACACAAGCACCTACTGTAGATGAAGACTTAGCCAAGGCATTCCATGCTCGGTGCAATGTCCACAATGACACTCCTGATTGGACTGGGGACTCGGGCGCCTCTGACCATATGGCACCCGATGAAGAATGTCTTCATCATTCTACTCCATATAAAGGTAATAATCACGTTATTTTTGGTAATGGTAAGAAACTTCCGATTACTCATATCAGCTCTTCTAAACTTTGCAACAATATTACCTTACGTAATGTGCTTGTTGTCCCTAATCTCACAAAGAAATTGCTATCTATAAGCAAGTTGACTGCCGATCATCCTGTTGATGTCTTATTTTCTCAGCACTATTTTCATATTCAGGATCGCAAGACAAGACAGGTTCTTGCAACAGGGAGATGCGTTGATGGACTTTATTTGCTTAAAGATGGACCACAAGCTTTTGTTGCGGATGTTTCTAATAAAGCCTCCTATGAGTTATGGCATGCCCGTTTGGGCCACGTCTCTTTTGATGTTATTTCAGTTTTGAATAAATGTGGTTCTTTATCAGTTACTTCTTTATTACCAAAACCTGATATTTGCACTTCGTGCCAACTTGCTAAGGGACATATATTACCTTTTGTTTCTAATGAAAAACGTGCTTATTTTCCATTGGACTTGGTTCACTGTGATTTATGGGGCCCTGCTCCTATTATGTCTGTTGATGGCTTTCGTTATTATGTTATTTTTATAGATGATTATTCCAGGTTCACTTGGTTTTATCCTCTTAAAACCAAGACAGGATTTTATGCCGTTTTATCTGCTTTTATCAAGCTTGTTCAAACTCAGTGCTCCAGGAAAATAAAAGTCTTTCAAAGTGATGGCGGTACTGAGTTCGTAAACCACACAGTTCGTAAAATATTTGAAGAAAATGGGACTTTTCATCGTTACTCGTGTCCCTACACGCCACAACAAAATGGACGTGCGGAAAGAAAACATCGCCATATCGTTGAGACCGGCCTGGCTATGCTATTTAATTCACATGTTCCGGCTCAATATTGGACTGATGCATTCACCTCGGCAACCTATATTATCAATCGAGTACCAAGTCCTCTACTCGACAATAAGTCTCCTCTTCAACTATTATTTAATCACATGCCATGTTATGATAATTTCCGAGTTTTTGGTTGCCAAGTATTTCCATATCTACGTGATTATGCAAAACATAAACTTGAGCCTAGAAGTTTGTCGTGTGTATTTATTGGCTATAGTTCTACACACAAAGGTTTTCGTTGCTTGGATCCGGGTACAAATCGGGTTTTTCTTACTCGCCATGCTCGTTTTAATGAAACTCTTTTTCCCTTTCAAAACAACAAACAAACATCACCATCTCATACCTTAACCCTTACCTCATTTTATGATGACGTTTCACCTCCACACCCTTCACCTCAAACCACATCCAGCCCACACCCTTCTTCCCCTACGACCGGCCCACCCTCCTTTCCTAGTCCAGGCCCAACCACCTGTCCTTTATGCCATCCCATTGACCCACCTCCTCCAAGCCCAAACACTTGTACCAGCCCACCATCCTCATCTTCCCCATCCGATCCACAACCATCCTCACCCCAAGCCACAAACCCTCCTGACCATTCCGCACCACTTGACCACGACCAGCCTACACCCGAACCCACACCTACATCTACCGAACCATCCCATTCATCCATCCCTACCACAATCGCACCGCCCCAACCAACCATCCATACACCTGATCCTAATCCAACTTCCTCTACCTCGAACACTCATCCTATGCAAACTCGAACTAAGGCGGGTATTTATAAACCTAAACATCAAGTGGATCTTGCTTCCTTACACTCTCATGCTCTACATGTGGCTTTAACTTCTACTGTTGAACCTCGGGGTTTTAAAACGGCTTCCAAAGATCCGAAATGGATGGAGGCTATGAACGAGGAGATGAAGGCTCTTCATCAAAACAATACATGGACACTAGTTCCACGCCCCTCCTCGGCCAATGTTGTCGGTTCGAAATGGGTGTTTCGTGTTAAATACCATTTTGATGGTTCCATTGAGCGTTACAAGGCGCGTCTAGTGGCTCAAGGCTTTACGCAAGTACCGGGGTTGGATTATTCTCATACCTTTAGTCCCGTGGTTAAGGCTTCCACGATACGCATTGTACTCTCATTAGCGGTGCTTAACAAATGGAAGTTACATCAACTAGACGTCAAGAACGCCTTTTTAAATGGCAATCTGACAGAAACTGTTTTCATGGAGCAACCACCTGGTTTTGTGCATGCACAACTTCCGAATCATGTTTGCAAGCTATCTAAGGCTTTGTACGGCCTAAAGCAGGCCCCCCGAGCATGGTTTCAAAGTCTTAGTACATTTCTTCTTTCCTATGGTTTCACTTGCAGTCGTGCTGACACTTCTCTTTTTGTGCTTAAGAACGATTCTCACATTATGTATCTTCTTGTTTATGTCGATGATCTCATTTTAACAGGAAGTGATGAAACTGAGATTAGGCATTTCATTTCTCGATTGAACCATGAATTCGCTATTAAGGATCTCGGGGACCTTAGTTATTTTTTGGGTTTAGAGGTTCTTTACACAGAGACTGGACTTTTTCTTACCCAAGCCAAGTATGCCAAGGATATCCTTCTTCGTGCGAAGCTTTATGACTCTAAACCGGTTAGCACGCCTCTCGCTCCACACGAGTCCTTCACTATTCATGGGACGCCATTCTCGGATCCCACTTTATATCGGTCTTTAGTCGGGGCCTTGCAATATTTGACAATTACTAGACCGGATTTGTCTTATGCAGTGAATCAACTCTCTCAATTTCTTCAACATCCCACTACTGATCACTTCAGAGCGGTGAAGCGTCTTCTTCGCTATGTTAAAGGGACCCTTTCCTTTGGTCTTACTTATAGCCGTTCAAACACACCTTGTGTCATTGGTTATTCTGATGCCGATTGGGAGCGTTGTCTGGACACCCGTCGGTCGACTTACGGCTATTCCATTTTTCTTGGTGGGAATCTTGTGTCTTGGAGTGCAAAGAAGCAACCTACTATCTCCCGCTCCAGTTGTGAATCTGAGTATCGTGCCATGGCGAACACTGCTGCGGAGCTTGTCTGGATTACTCATCTGTTGCGTGAACTGCATGCTCTTCCTCCTACTCGTTCGACTCTTTTATGTGATAACAAGAGCGCCTTATTCATGACTCAAAATCCGGTCTCTCACAAGCGTGCTAAACATATCGACTTGGATTATCACTTTATTCGGGAGCTCGTTAATTCTGAGAAACTTTACACTAAGTTTGTCCCAACCAATCTTCAGGTGGCTGATATTTTTACCAAAAGCCTTCCTCGTGCACACTTTGAAGTCTTTCGTGCAATGCTTCGTCTTGGACCGCCACCGTTTCGATTGACGGGGGGTATAAGGAAATAGAGCAAAATTAGCAATCTGTTATTATTGTAATTAAAATGTCTTGAATGTATTTCCATATATTGTAATATCCTTTGTATTATAAATGAAAGGTCCATATCACCTCTAAAATCATTGGAGGTTGATTTGTTTACAATTATGCTATATTCATCTTTTTTTTAACAAGGCATAGCCTATGTCATTCAAAGATTGAGGTGGTTTATGTCATACGTAAACATAATGTAAGATTAGGATCCATCATATTTTGGTTTAACAATCTAGCTAGCTAGGTGATCTAGTGATATACTTCTTCGTTGCAGTATCGCGGGAGCTTTAGGTGGTGGAGTCATGCTCTCATTGTATTCTGGTATGATCAGGGGTCGTGCGAGTGTACTCTTGGTTGGTGTCTTCTATGCTCTCTTTTATGGTTTAAGTGCTAAGGCAATCTTCTTTCGTGGAATATATTGCTACCTACATATCTAGCTATTCCTCTTCCATTATTTCAATATATTTTTTTTTACATTTATTGTTTAACTATAGCTTAATTATACATGTAATCATACTAATTTTTAACTTTGTTAAAATAAGTTTTTTGGTGGACTCATTCGGGACCATGTGGAGCAAGCTGAAGATGAGAACAAGATGGAGGTACGTAGATGAGATATCATCACTTCGAAGATGGCATTTTTAGTTTATTGTTTAATTAACTTAACTATAAATGTAATCATGCTAATTTGTAAGTTTTGTTTAAAAATATTGTTTAATTAACAAGCCAAAGTTGTAAACAAGATGGATGTAGATGAGTTAATATCTATGATATTATCACTTGAACAAGTCGAAGGTGAGAACAAGATGGAGGTAGATGAGATAAAGTCACTTCGACGCACCGAAGGTGAAAACAAGATTGATGAAGATGAGATATTATCTCGTATACTAGAGCGCATATTTGCAAAGGGTGATTTTTAGGATCCTGTTTGACTTTTGGTTTAGCAATATTTTTTTACTTCGACAATGGTTTTGCTGGACTGGTTTAGCATGAATTTTTGAAGGATTGGCTAATCTTGTTATTTCTTTTGAGTATTTAAGCAAGTATTTGTTTCCTTTAAATTTTTTTGTCTACTAGAATTGTTCATCAGCAAAGGAAAGTGATCTAGCGGTACTTGTTGACTTTCTCTAGGATAGTTAACCGGTTAAAGTTTCGGTTCGTGACAAAATGTCATGTGTGAGTCCAACGGTTTTATAAGCGTTGTCTTCGATCGCGAGCGTAGATGACCTTTTGCCTATGGATGTACCTAGGTGGTTGTGTCTTGTCGGACGTTAAAAAAATATTGTTCATTGCTTAAGGGGTGCCCTCACGGGATGCACATCAGACCTTTTGAGCTTAGGGCGCAAGCTTGCGCCCCTGATGGAGTACCTTGCACCCTAGTCTGATAATTGGGGGCGCCCCTGAGCAATTTTTGGCCTTTCTTCGCATGTTCATTCCCGGTGCTCTCGGGTGACTTCCAATCCTTATTAACTTGTCCCGAAACCCTCAAATATGCCCCTTTTAATGCTTTTCACCACCGTGCACCAATAAATCACAAACATTCTCAAAGTAACTATGTTCCATGCAATAAATCACCTAAAAACACATATTTAACCACATTTAAACATAGTCAAGCACCCACTCATCATATCTTAGTAGAGAACCTTTATATGGTTAGTATAAAACATAAACCTATTACATATACTTAACATTAGAAGTTCGGTTAGGTTTTGGTTATATCGGTTAACCAAAGCTTCATAACCATAACCGCTCAGCCGGTTAAAAAAATTTCATAACCATATAACCATTGGTTGTTGGATATCAGTTAAAATCGGTTCGGTTATCCCAGTGCTATCAGTTATGGCTGTTAACGTGGAAGAATCAAATGGTGTTTCGTGACTTTACTAAAAGTTGAAAGCAATAAATAATATTATTTCGTGATGAGATACATCTTTTAGTACTACAATTAAAAATGCTGGCATGTTGCAATCATCTTGATCTAGTTAATAATTAGTCGTTAATCAAGGATATTAGAGAAGAAGTCAACTATGTGACATCCAATCAAGTTCTCAGCATGTGCCTTGTCATGTTATGGTGCATGATTAAATGTTTGCTAATAAAATATTATTGCCTTTGGATGTTTCATCGTACTCAGATCTTGCTCAACAAGAACTATCAAGAAGTTTGATTAAAACTCTCATTTATAGAAAACTTTTGTTCCCATAAAATCAAGTGCTTTTATTTGAAGTTCTACCATATAAAAGCAACCATTGTTCATGCATTTTTAATCCTTAGAGCTAGATATAGTTCAAACTCTTGTTACCATGAGAAACAAAGTGCTATGTTTGTGGGCACTATTAAGGTTGCTCGCTTTCGGTTATGCGGCTTCTTACAATAACTTTGCATTCCATATTGATCAATCAGTTCATAACTACAGTCGATTAACCGAAATCGAAAAGCATTGCAGCTCTTTAATATCTTCAGCTTCTGAGTTAGAATATGGTAATAGTAATGCTACAAAGCTTAAGTATGAGCTTTCTTTCTTCAATGGGGATTGGGAGCAAAAGGACTCTCATGGAGCAACTTTAATGCCCTTTGATGATACTGATCTTCCTTATTCTCCATACATGATCCATCCATGGAAAGTGGTAAGCTTTGAGGTACAAAATGTTAGTTCTAATGAACCCAACCAGCCCAAAAACACTGTTAGCATCAGTGGGGTTTTGTCTATTGGCATAACAAGAAATAAGACAGTTATTTCTGAACCGGGCCTACAGTTTCATAAAAGGCCCGGTATGTCGGCTCTTAGAGTCGACTTTGAAGGTGTTTATCTTGAAACAAATGAAAACGGGGGCGAACGATTACTTTGTATGTTGGGTTATTCAACTTTCCCATTTAAGAAAGTTCCAACAAGATTCACTGATGAATATATGGACTTATATTTCTCTGATAGAGACACGTTATATAATGAAGAGCCTGTGATCTTGCCACATGACCAGATTTTGCTTATTGTTAGGTACCCAAAGGTTGTATCTTTAGTCAATAACCATATCCATGGTGAAATGACAAGTTTGAAAGAAATGCAAGATTTTGAGTACTTTGATAAGGTTCATATAACTTCTCACTCGAGTATTATCCATGAGTTCGATATAAGTACATCCGAGGGTCCGGTTGTGGATTCTTTCGATCGAAATCCACTAGAAGATGCAATGTTGGAAGATGGTGTCAACAAGTTTAACAACTCTGAGTTCTGTAGGATTCTCAAGTATTTTGAGCATGAGGAATATAGAGTTATGCCCAATTTGAAACTAGGTGGTCAAAACGCATTCCAGGACACGGTAGGCCCCTTTCGTCTCGGTAACGAGATACTCCTTGTTGATAGGAACAATGAGAATCTAAGGATTATTTTGCACAAAATCAGTTGTGAAGAGGTTAAGGTTTCTGCAGTGCTGAGACTGTATCCTGCTACTTTTGAACCACATGTGGCGGAACGTAGAACAGGTTTATCTTTTTCTTTTTTTCTTTTTAGAATGACTAACTCAAACACCCTCTAAACGTACTCCTTTTACGCTACTTTACAACCACATGGCCGCATATGTGGAACATGTTTATTTTTTTTCTTTTTTCTAAAGGTACTCTTAAATCTATATATAGGTTTATCTACATTGACTTTATCTGTCAAAGGAACATGGAACTCTTCAACCGGGCTGCTTTCGATGACTGGATGTCTTGGTCCATCACTTGTGGAGTGCGACTCGGGGGTATTACTGTACTTCCCCAAGTATTTCTCAAGCAAGCAGAGAAGTGTTGTTTCTGGAAGCATATTTAGTTCAAAAAATGCAACACAGGTGACTTGGCCTGTTTTCTTTGGACTCGAGATGCTTTCGCCAGGTTTACATGATGGCGGTTGGTACAGTAACGCGTATCTTTCATACAACTATTCGAAAAGCGATTTAGCCAACAAATTTATGGAAAAAATTGAAGAACCTAAGTATATGACTTATATCTTGAAACCATTTATTCGGTATCCGGCTCCTGAGGATTTACAGATTGAGGCCTTTTCAAGCTCTGAGACTTTTGTTAGACTAGAGGTTGTGTCAGTAGGGCCTCTAATTAAAACACATACCAGCCATTTCTATGATGTTTATGACCCTGATGTCTTTAACATATCACTGAATCTTTTATTGATTGAAAAGCCGAATAAAGTCCACGAAGAATCCTACCGTCATGTTTCAAAGTTATATCTTGAGGGTGTGTATGATCAGCATGAAGGGAAGTTGTATCTGATAGGCTGCAGGCAAGTAGACTTTGATCATGTGGATCTTGAAAGAGGTTTGGATTGTTTGGTTCAAGTCACAATTGAGTACTCATCTTTAAACACAAGATTGTTGTTTAATCCAACCGAAAACATCACCATTAGAAGCCTAAGAAATGAAGATGATGTCTACCAATTCAAGACAATAAGGTTGCATACCTTCTTGCCTATTGACAAAAATCATGATAAAATAGTAATCTTTCGCGAAATCTTTGAAGGGTATTTCAGGGTTTTTATTCTTGTGTTGTACATTGCACATATATTGAACCAAATGAAGAAAATGAAGAAATCCCATGAGTCAGTTGCTTACATATCGCTTGTCACGTTAGGCTTATGGATCATTGGGTATGGAATCGCCTTGATTTATAGTGAAAAGGTTCTGATACCATCATTAGAATCTCAAGGTTATGTTTATCAACCTTATGATCTTCAAACCTACAAATATTTGAAAAATCTTGATTATTTTGCAAGATTTCTTGTTATGGTTTCTATGTTACTCATGGCTAGGATTGCACAAATGGTGTTAAAGGCTCGAAAAGTACTTCATGAACAAGGTGAGCGAACTCCGAGTGAAAAGAAGCTCCTTCTGGTTTGCTTGGGTGCCTACTTGTGTTATTTTTTCTCTAGGTGCATTCTTATTGGTTTCTTGTACCATATAATAGAAGGTAACTTAACGAAAGATGTTTCGATGACATTAGCCAAGAACGTGTTCTGGTACACAGTTCATGATCTTCAAGATTACTCTCTGTATGTTCAAATCATTGCTCGTCGGGTATGGAAGCCTCGTCCTTCTTCTACGGGACCTAAGTATTTCTCCCTCGGCCTATGGATACCATCTATTATTCTACATGTTTATGTTTTTCTTAGATTCCGAGCTACTTATAAGCCAGCGGTTTGATGATTAATGTTGTCTGAATTTGAGTTGTTGAATGTTTATTTCTCCTTTGTATTCTACTTTATTTGGGCTAATAAAACTGTGTATGACTTCCTTTTCTTCTCTTGGTAGTTAGATGCATTGTAGGATGGTAACATACTAGTGCCTTGTTGTATTTGAGTTAGATGCATTGTAGTATGGTGACATACTAGTGCAGTTGAGTTAGCCCGCAGTCAGTACATGTTTGGATCCTTGCTCCACGCCGCGCCCCATAATTTTGTCATTCTCGGATACGGCCATGTTTGGATGCACCATTGTAATCAACAATACAGCAGTATCATACTCAACTTAAAAATCATGCGGTTTTTATTTTTATGGTGTAATTGAAAAAATAAAGAAATATACAAAAGTTAATTTTTTTTTTTTTGAACGGCAAATTTCTACTCCTGTGGGACTTGAACCCATGACCTCCCCTTAGGTGTTCCTAGAAGCTTTGCTTCTACCATTGGGCCACCAACCCCTTAGGCATATACAAAAGTTAATTGATATTAAGAAACTATCATTAGTAACCTTTCTATTAATTAAACTCTTATTATTATTGTGATAATGTAAACATTAGTAACCAATGACTCATAATCCTTCATACTTATCAATAATCCATAATCCTTGTTACAATTTCTAAGATTTTTTTTTTTTTTTTTTTTTTTTTGGGATCTTTCCCATGTATGTATATGATTAAAAAGTGAGAAAAAACATACAAATTAGAAACATATATAGACATAGCAAGTTATTTCCTGAACCGAAGATATGATGATGTTTCTTTATTTCTTTACACACACATTCATCTAGTGTATTTCGGCCGCCACTCAGTCTGCGCCTTCACAATCTCGCCACCAAGAACACTGTCACCGCCGCCTTCATATAAGAGCACATGTTGGCAGTCGACATGGTTAGAATCACCTATTCCACCATTGTGATTGTCGTCACCACCACCCAACACCGAGGTGAGTGATTTTACCACACCATTCTTCCTACATTCTCTACGATACTCGAGAGTTATGCTAGCAAGCTCATACTTCTCCACAACTTGTGGAGCACTCTGATAATTACCATGTAAAAATAATTAGAAAGACATTAAAAAAAACATGATTATAGTTGCAAATCTAGTTAACATGGTTACCTCAAGGATCCAACCTATATACTTCACATTGTTAACATGTTGGTTGACATCCAAATCACTCCACCTTGGCTACATGAAAAATGATCCAAATACTAAACACCAATCGGACAATTGATAGCGAAAATGATATAAATCCTTTAGAAGAGATCATTAAGGTTGACTCACAGTCAAACCATTGCGAACATAGTCAGCAGTGGTCTCTTCAAGTTTAGGTAATTTTCTGCAATCATCATCCACAACCGGAGGTGCATCTACAAAATGACGTTCGATTTCACCTCGAACTTCATCTGGGATTTTCGATAACCTCCTTGTTACTTTATTCATCATAACCCAGTTACTGCAAATTAGAACAAACAACAATCAGGGTATGGAAAATTAAACAAGATTTATTGAAACTGAATTATAGATTATATAACCTTGAAGCTCTTATTAAAATCTCGCCTGTTTTGTAATCGTGAAGCAACCAATCACGTCGCATACTGTTTTTCCCATTTCGGGCTACCCAAGTAGTTACTTGAACAACATCACCCCTGCAGTAAATTGCAGAATATCGAAACATATCAAAATGTCAAACTTGTAACTAAGCAAAATGGGTTGTTACCAAGTTGGATAACGGTCGACTATCACACGCATCTTTGTCACTGCCCAAAACAGATTCCTCTTAAACATCTCAGGTGTCGAACCAAACCCATCACCCATGAGTCCAACAGACTTTGCATGATTAAGGGCAGTTTCCTGCGAATCAGTTAAATATTTAAGTTTCCGATATAAAACCTACGACACTAATTACTATCGAAATAGATTATCAAGAAAACAAAATACCTGCAAATGACTCGTTATAGTTTCTATTGACGCATTTGTATCAGCATCTACTTCGTATGACCTTATAGAGAAGTTTTCGCGAAACCCATGGCCATCTTTAAGAATTTTCCCAAAACCAAAAGGATCCAAATCCGTAAGCAAATCAGGTCGTTTGGTCTTCCATTCCATGATCATCCATTGCTTCTCTGCAGCTAAAAAGATTGTTGTTATTGCAGCAAGAAGTACACTCAAATCTGGCAGCTGGTTTATAACGGTTCTTGAAGCATTTGATGTCGAATTATCATCAGTTTTGAGGGCATTTACGACGCGTTTTCTACTCTCTGCAGACGCCTGTGAGTTAGCTTTAACTTTCATACCAGCAGAATTAACATATTTTGTCTTGTTTCCACGCATATCTATAACACGCAACTCGTTTCCAGCGTAACCAGATCTCCCGACCTCAGAATGAGGCCTTATGGAAGAAACTGGAAACAGTGACGCAGTTGCCGCGAAAGCAACCATGTTTAAACTCTTCCAACTTTTGATTCCAGAACAGATTTCTGAAAGCTTAATTAACAAACACTGCGACGAACAGAATCACTAAATCATAAACTTTCTTGTTACAGATTACAAAAAGTGACAAACAATATATAGCAATTAATTTAGATGCAACAAGAAACGGGTTACAATCAATTGTGACAACATGAACCTGTAACATTATAGCCAGGCGCGCTAAACCTACCTTTCATAAATACAAGACACCTAACAAATTGACATTGAAACACTAGTGCTGGATCACGGAATCAATTATGAATTACCAGACAACCTATACCTACCAACAACTATGGAGGCGGCTAAACCGAATTCTCGATAACATATCTTCAGCATTCAAACCAAAAGACTCATTTCCGCTATTCTAATTTCTAATTACACGACTCAAATCTCATTTTATTCAAAATCTAGCATTAAATTCATTCAAAAACTCACTTTCACTATTCTAATTCCTAATTGCACAAATCAAATCGCATTTCATTCAAAACCTCCAGTTCAACCGAATCGCATTTCATAAAAATTCCTAGCATCAAATTCATTCAGAGGCTCATTTCCACTAATCTACTTCCTAATTACAAAACTCAACTCGCATTTCATAAAAAAAAAACATAGCATCAAAGTCATTCTAAAACTCATTTCCGCTATTCTAAAACTTATTTCGTTTTGATAAAAAAAAATATATTATTTAAAAAAAAAAAGCCTTTTATTAAAAAAAAACAAAAAACTAGCATCAAATTCATTTAAAACCCTATTTGGCCCCCGAAGCTATAGAGTTCCTAATTAAGCAAGCTGCAGAGGGTCGTGCACAACAATCTTTCCACCCTAGGAACCAGGGTTTTGTGTTCAATAAGGTAGAGTTCGCCATTCAGAAGGGGGTTGCGGCGCAACTTGTTGCTCGTTTACCTGACATCCAATTGTAACTTGCCTTTTATTTTTATTTTTTGAAAAGCAAATTTCATTCACACCGGCCGGCGACCTATCTCCAAGACGGAAATAAATCAACCACAGCCACAAAAACACAATTACACAAATTCAAAATTACACCACATAGACCAATCTATCAATACCAATTTATATCTACTTCTAAACCACAGAAAACCCAAAGCTTTAATGTCCGTCACTATCTCTGTCACCATGTGCCTCTTATCTTTCAACACCTTTTCATTCCTAGCCTTCCAAATCCTCCAACATGTGATGATCACCAGCCCTTGCATTGCCTCTCTCTTTGTCTTCGAAATCTGAAAAAATTTATGAATTCCCAACGTATCCTTTGTATCAAATAAATAAACAGGAGGAAGCCCGCACCATCTCGCAACGCCTAACCACACACCCATGGAGAAAATACAACCTGTAAAAATATGATCCGTCGATTCCTCTTGATCACCACAGAAAGCGCACCTGGCATCGCCTACCTCAATGTTTCTTCTTCGAAGAGCTAGTTTGGTTGGAATTCGATTCAAAACAGCCCGTAACATAAAAATATTACACTTCTTTGGAACCCAAGTGCACCATTCAAAAACCGCAGGATTGTCATTATCTTGCTCATTTATTAACCACCTTTTGACCACTGCAACCGAGAACCGACCGTCCGACCCTTTCATCCATTTCCAATAATCTTGAGCATCGACCAGGTTACAATCTCCAACAAGTCTTTGACATTCAATCAACTCTAAAACCTCCTGACCATCTTCTGGATACGTCTTCCAATCCCAACTCAACAACGTGTGACCTCTATTATTTATCACCCGGTCTTTAACCTTGCACCATTTATTCTTCTCTAATCTAAACAAAGCTGGAAAACAGTCTTTCAAGGCTTCTCATCCACCCAGTTATCCACCCAAAACCGAATATTATCACCGTTGCAAACCACGCCCCTCACCATGGAATTAAAGTCTGAATCATTTACCTTAACTTTGTAACCAAACCTTACTATCTTCGACCAAGTTCTAGGAAACCGAGAATTGCATTTAACCATATCCCACTTTCACATCGACCCATGAATAGCATCGATAACTTTCCTCCACATAGCTTCTACTTCATTGCGGTACCTCCAAAGCCATTTTAACAAAAGAGCTTTATTCGACCATTCCAACTTGGATAAACCAAGCCCACCTCTATGCTTCGACCCGGTCACTACATCCCACCCCATCCAATGTATCTTATTCATGCCTTCACTACCACCCCAAAGAAACTTCTTAACCAAAGACTCGAGTTTCTTTAAGACACATACCGGCGCTTTGTACAATGAGAAATAATAAATAGGAAGAGCTTCAAGCACCAACTTAATTAAAGTCACTCGCCCCTAATAGATATAGAATCCGCCTTCAATTTCGACAATCTATTCATAAACACTTTAACCACCGCCTCCCAATTATTTTCTTTGTTCATATTGGCACCCACCATAATCCCAAGATACACAAACGGAATCGACCCAATCCTACATCCAAAACCATTCGCAATAAGCTGCACTTCCACATTAGTTTTTCCAATACCAAATAGCGTGGACTTTTTTAGATTAATTCTCAACCCTGAACAAAGATGGAATATCCGCAAAATCCGACTTAAGCTTTTAAAATTAGAATAAGACCACTCCCCCATAATAGTAGCGTCATCTGCATATAATAGGTGGCTTAAAATCGAACCTTCATTCGGAAGCCTAATCCATTCAAAAACCCCCACTTTTACTGCTTTACGAAACAAAGCAGAAAAAGCTTCCATGACAATAATCTATACTATATTATAATGCATGAGGCAAGAGTAGTTTAAGATACCCAAAAGTTAAGAACTTTATTTTCATTAACAACCCTAAAATGAGGGTAAAATAGTCCTTCAAACACTTTTACATTTTCATACATTATTTTAATTACATTTCAATCCCTTAAACTTACTCAACTTTTGCTTATTTAAATTATAATTAAACTTCTTTTTCTTACTTTAAGCAAACTATCATCCATGATTTTTAAATAGTCATATTTTTTCATACATTAATACTTTTATTAAAAAAAAATACACCATAATAGTTAGCATTTTATTATCTTTAATTTGAGTATATTATTGCTATTTTTTTAATTTGATTTTTTTATGTGCTACGTGAGTAACAATATCTAGGAGTAGGCAATAACTAAACTGTTCACCGAAATCAAACCAAAAACAGACAAAACTGAACCAAAATCAATCGAAAACTAAATTAACCACATATGATTTAAGTTAAAATCGGTTATCGTTTTCTTTTTGTACCCTCGACATTATCGGTTTATCGATCTTAGTAACCAACCGGTTAATTGGTTCAGTCTATTTGGTTAGATTGTCATTTTAGTTCGTTTTAGTTAATTATGGTTAATAACCAAAACCAAACTTTGGTTAAATTATTTGCTAATAAGTATATGAAATGGAGATATAAATACATTAAATGGATTTATAAAAGATATAAATAAATGAACGGGTTCAGTTTCAGTTTGTTAATTTTGGTTAACTTAGGGTACAAAAAAACTAATATTAGGTTAACTCGGGTTTTGGTTAATTTTCGGTTCGGTTTTGTGTATTTTTTTGTTTGATTTTGGTTGATGGTTCAATTATTGTTCACCCCTAGATATTGTTAATCACATAAAAAGTCAATTTTTAATTAAAAGTATGTAGCAGATTATACTCATAATATGGTCAATTTCAGATATTGTTAATCACATAACATATCAATTTTTGGTCAATTTCGTTTAAAAGTTTTGTTATTTTTCACCCCTAGACATTGTTAATCACATAACATATCAATTTCTGGACAATTTCAGTTGAAGGTTTACTTATTTTTCACCCATAGGTATTGTTAATCACATAACATATCAATATTTTTAATTAAAAGAATTGTTATACTATACTCAAATTAAAAACAATAAAATGCTTGATTTTTTATGATATAGTTTTTTTAAAGTATTAATGTATGAAAAAATTACCTTCGTTTACAATTCGTAGGGGTAATTGTTAGTTGGCTTAAAATAATGGGAAAATGTGTAACTATTATTTAAATACACAAAAGTTAACTATAACTTTTTAGTATCCTAAAATGTACCTATCAAATATATTATATATAGTATAAATATCTAGATATGAGCAATAATTGAACATTTAACCGAAATCGAACCAGAAAACAGAAGAACTGAACCGAAAGCAATCGAAAACTGAATTAACTTAAAATCGACTATTGTTTTTTGTACACTTAGTTCACCAAAATCAACCAAACAGAAACAAAACCATTCATGTATTTATATTTTTTAGCTTTTGTACCTATATTTCATGTATTTATACCTTCACTTTATGTGCTTATAGGCAAAAAAAATAGCCAAGGTTTTGGTTTTGTTTTTAACCAAATTAACTAAAATGGACTAAAAACCGATTAACTGATGACTTTGTTTTTAGTTTTGGTTGAGGCTAATAATCAAACTGAACCATACATACCTTTAGAAGTGTCTGTGTTTCTCGCTGCATCGCGCGGGCACCCCACTAGTAAATAAAAATGGAGAAATCGGATCACCTTGTCTAAGCCCCTTTTCACAGTCAAATTCAAACGTAGGGGAACCATTCACCAAAACTGACGGCCGAGCCGAAGACACCACACCGTGTATCCATTTACACCATAAATCCGGGAAACCCATCTGTCTCAATATCATCAAAAGGAACTCCCAGTTGACGTTATCATACGCCTTTTCAAAATCTATTTTAAATAAAAACATATCTTTCTTAGATTTCCTCGCCCAAGTCATAACTTCACTAATAATCAATGCCCATCTAAAATGTACCGACTCGTCAAAAAAGCCGACTGAGACTCCGAAGTGATATTACCCATCACTTTCTTCAATCTATTTGCCAATACTTTCGAAACCACCTTACTCACAATTCCAATTAAATTAATCGGACGATATTCCCCCAAACCAACCGGATCTTTAACCTTCGGGATCAACGTAATAAAAGAAGACCCAACCCCCTATTTATAATCCCGGACGTATAAAACTCATTAAAAATATCACGGAAATCTACCTCGAATAAATTCCAGAATCTTTTAAGAAATCGAAAATTGAACCCATCAAAAGCATTATTATGAAAAAGTTAAATGAAAATTCAAAAGCTAACATTAAATTCATCAAAAGCATCTAGTACACTCAAATCATATACATATAAAGCCAAAATTCTACCTTCTAGACATAAATTTACCAACATAACACAAAATGCATGCAAATTGCAAAAGTACCTTGTTCTAAGCTAATGATGCATTATTGAATTCATGAAAAACGATGCATTGCTGTAACACCCCAACCGATGGCGCAAACATCAAAGTGTCACGTAGTGACGATTGCTAGTTCTCATTTGTGATGGATTGCCATTTTGGTTGAGTAGCAGCCCACCAACAACTATTCTCCAAGATCCATTTCCTGTTGGTATTTTTTGGTCAATAACTGAGACACGGAGGGGGGGGGGGGATGGGGGTTGTGTGTTTAGAATGAGAATGGTGAACTGAGATAAGTTTTATTTGATTGTTTATAAATGAATAAAATAAAATAAATAAGTAAAAAGACAAAAATACCCCCTTACTTAACAAGATTTTTGGATGGGGTTTGCCAATTGGATTGAAATGGCATGAAAATGCAAACATGAAGGGTCTAGTTGCAAAAAAAAAAAAAAAAAAAAAAAAAAAAAAAAAAAAAAAAACTTTTTTGGATGTAACAAGCAAATCTGGCCAAACCTCAGGGACGATTTCGGCAATTAACTCTAGTAAGAATTTAAATTCCTATAATTTATGTAAGAGGCAAATAACATAGCACTAGACGTCTAGATCATTAGGTTATTTGTTTTGATACAATTCAATATAACAATAAATAAATAATATTGTGTATTATATATTTTATCAAACTTTGAGTCCCAAGCTTGGTTAGCTCTAGGGACAAGAAAAAGCCTAAACAAATCAGGCTAAAATTTGAAACATTTGGGTCAGGTAATAGGACACGTATTCAGGCATGAGACCGCATGGTGCTTTTAACATCTTATCATGTCAATTGAAGTCCACTTTATTGTTGATGAGGCCATTCGATCAATCAGCTCAACCGGATGCGGAAAAAAATCATACTAAAAATAATCCACACGTTTTAATTAAAAACAAATATGATATTAAATGATACTCGACCCCATTAAAAAAATGCAACTTCTTGTTAAAAAAATATCGTTTGTTATAATATAACAAGGATTAACACAATATTAGTGCTAAAACTTAAGAACTTTAGAAAGATTGTAGGATAAAGATGTAGAGAAATGTATAACTTATGAAAGTGTATACATGAGGTGCATTTTCTCATCTACCTTAAGCTAGTATTTATACTACAAAAGATTAACTATTTGGTAGACAAGTTTAACTATTTGGATTGACTAGTAGCATGGTACATTATCTTTAAGTTTGACAAATGGGTCATTCACTTGCTTGGTAAATCAAGGAGGTAAATCTTATCCTTGAATGGTGATTCTTCATAACACTCCCCCTTGGATGACACTTTGCAAACTTCGGGATCTTGAAGTACTGCCTCATTAAAAACCTTGCTAAAGAAAAACCCAATGGGAAAAAAACCTTAGCTAAGGGAAAAAGAGTGCAGTTTGTGGCTCCCCCTGAAGTTGCAATTTGTAAGGCATTACATTCTGCGTACGTGACGCATGCCAATGTCATGAACGTGTTTCCTGAAAGTTGCTGTAGGGAGTGCTTTTGTGAAAAGATCAGCTGAATTGTTGCTGGATTGGACATATCTCATCTCAACCTGATTGTCTTTAATAAGGTCTCGAGTATATGCAAAGAATCTTGGTGGTATATGTTTTGTTCTGTCACTTTTGATATACCCTTCTTTCATCTGTGAGACACAAGCTGCATTATCTTCGTAGATAGGAGTTGGAGTTCGATCTTTCTCTAGTCCGCAAGAAGTCAATATGTGTTGTGACATAGATCTTAGCCATATGCATTCTCTTGAAGCTTCATGTAGTGCAATAACTTCAGCGTGATTTGAGGATGTTGCAACAAGTGTTTGTTTCTGAGAACGCCATGAAATCGCAGTTCCTCCATTCATAAATACGTATCCAGTTTGAGATTTTGCTTTATGGGGATCGGATAAATAACCTGCATCTGCATAACCAACTAACCCTACTTTTGAATCGTTAGGATAAAACAAGCCTAAATCAACAGTACCTCGAAGGTATCGGAAAATATGTTTAATCCCATTCCAGTGCCTTTTAGTAGGAGCTGAACTAAATCTTGCTAACAAATTAACTGCAAAAGAAATGTCAGGTCTTGTACAATTAGTAAGATACATAAGAGCTCCAATTGCACTAAGGTATGGTGTCTCTTGACCAAGAATCTCTTCATTATCTTCGCATGGGCTGTAACACCCCAACCGATGGCGGAAACATCGGGATGTCACGTATTGAATGATTGTTCAGTAGCTCATGGTAAATAATAAATTTCATTAAATGATTTAATTGAATTACATACAATTATTCTAGAATTTGTACATCAAATTGAATAAACTATACACATATCTTCAAGCATCAATTCAAATCTTCAAGCAAATAGAACCTGAAACATGTTAAGTTGAAAATGTTTTGGGTCAACAAAAGTTGGTGAGAATTACATAGGTTTTTGATAATTGAGTAAAAATGATGTGCAATTCATGTGTCATGTCAATCTAGTCCATATGTGAGAACATACTAGAAATAAATCGAGTGCATAATCAACCCTTGTGACTGTTATAATGTGATACATACCATACGCTCATGGTCCAATTGAATATGTTATGCGATAACAAACACCCACGTAACCTTTGTAGGAGGCACGTATCCGGGTGGGATTGTCAGTCCAATAGATCTATCAATGTATACCGTCGGCTTGTACGGAGTTAATGATTATGCTAGAATGGTGCTTACTCTAATCATGCTCAAGACATAATGCAACATAGAAAACACATAGACACATTGATGATTGAATTGCATAAAATGATGTTGTAACATGTTTCACCCCAAAAATGGTGATAAATAGAAAAGGGGCTATGTAAAACTCACCTTGGTAAAATGTTATATCTGTTGAGAAATTTGGATAATTGTGTTGACCAAATGTATCAAGTATCACCCTATAATAAGGTAATAAATATGTCTAAGTCTACCAAGTCTACAAATGTATAAGTTCTAGGGCTTCGAATTGGGGATAAATGCATGTTTGATTAATATTAAAAATATTCGCCAATTGAGAGAAATTTAGTAAATAAAATAACTAAAAATCTTTTTATAAATGTTAAACCTAGGATGGTCACAAGAATGTGTTTAAAGTATAAAAATAATTTTTATAAAATTATTTTCTTTAAAATAGATTATTAAATCTATTTATTACAAATTGTCAACTTTAACTTTAATATCTTAAAAATACTAAAATTAAAGAATTATCATTTTTAAAAATTATATTTCTGTTCTAAATGGTCAGAAATAATTTGTATAAAATTTTGGTGCAAAAATAATAAAAATTGAATTTATTATGATTTAATTATGATTAAAACTAACAAAAATTGATTAAAAATATTAAATAAATGATTTTTCAGAAATAAAAATCATTTCTGAAAAGCTTAATGTTATAAAAACTTAAAATAATTTTTGTGAAAATTAATAAGATCGTTTTGATATTTTTATAGATTTTTATAAATAAAATGGAATAAACTTGATTTATTTATTATATATATTAAATAAATAAATTTTTGAAAACTAAAAATTGGGTGTTGAACTTTTTCATCAGATTAACATAATATAATTTTTGTAGAATTTATAAAAGGGTTTTGGTATTTAAAAATGAATTTTTAAATATATAAATGGATAGATACATATATAAGTTAAACCAAAAAAAATGGTGCCTTGTGGGACTCGAACCCGGGTTGTCTTGGTTATAGGCATCAGTCACAACCACTTGGCCTAGGCCTGTGGTTGTGATTGATCTCAGTTTATTAAAAATAAATGCAATATAGCAAAACAGTTTCTTCCCCAAATCTATTACTAAGAGCCCTAGATTATTCAATTGATCAACTCACACGACATTAACCCAATTAATCATGGGGTTAATGTCGTGCACACGCCGATGAACAAAACCCATAAGAATAATTATGCTTACAAGATTGTTTTGATGCTCGATTAGCCGGTCAACCAAAAAGTCAAACTGCGATGAGGATGATAATTATCAGGGTGATTCAGAACGATTGGAGGTTAAGAGAGATATGAGAGCGAGTTGTGAAGGTTCTCAGTTGATCAATTTATAGTGTAATGGTTTGGAGGCTCGATTTGGCAACGTTGACTATGATTTGAATGTGTGACGCGTTAATGTTCAATTTTGGTATGATTTGGTGATTGATTAGCCGTGTGTAGACTCTATGATGGCCGATGATTGTGATTCCAAGTCAACCAAGATAAATTTCGCGTTAATTAAGTTAATTAATTGGTCAAAGGAGAAGGAAAAGAAATAAATAAAAAAAAAGAAACCAAATCTGCTGCTGCTGTTACGCGTGAAACAGCAGAGGAAGAAGAACAGCGATAGGAGGGAATAAATATAATAAAGGTTGGGTTTGAATCAGATAGTAGCTTCAGCCCAGTTGGTTGTAAGCTTGTGTCTGCTAGTTTGAACCGCCCAGGTGCGCAGGTTCGAGTCCTGGCAGGGCGTTTTATTTTTATTATTTTTTTTTAAAAGGTGAAGTGGAAGGGAGGTGTTGGGCCGGTGTTCTGGGCCTGCTGATGGATCTGGGCTGGCATCATGGGGGCTTCAGACAATGAAATGGAACAAGGAGTTGGGCTCAGAATTATAAGGGTTTGTTAATGGGTTAGGATGTGAGGGTTTAGAGGTTTAGTCTAAAAAAAAAATATATATGATTATTATTATTATTATTATCATTATTATTATACACATATATATATAAGTTGCATGGTCGGGAAAGATAAAAAAAACTTAGGTACGTTATGAAAATATTAAAATTTGGCGATGTTACATGGGCGAAATGGATCATTATCGACATTGAGTGATCTAACAACCATCGGGGTGCTTAAAGGATTTGCCTTGTCCATGTTAAAGCGTTTTAAGAGTTTTTCTGTATAAGTTGATTGATGCACAAGTATTCCATTATTCATGTGCTCTATCTGTAAACCAAGACAATATTTTGTTTTTCCAAGGTCTTTCATTTCAAACTCTTTCTTTAAAAGACCAATTGCTTCATGAATTTCTTCATGTGTCCCAATTATATTTAAATCATCAACATATACAGCTATAATCACATATCCTGTTGTAGTCTTTTTAATAAAGACGCATGGACATATAAGATTATTTATGTAACCTTTACTCACAAGATACTCACTCAAACGATTGTACCACATCCGTCCAGATTGTTTCAACCCATATAAAGATCTTTGCAATTTGATTGAACACATTTCTTTGGGTTTTGAACTTAATGCTTCAGGCATTTTAAATCCTTCTGGAATTTTCATATAGATGTCAGTATCAAGTGACCCATATAAGTAAGCTGTAACAACATCCATAAGGCGCATTTCTAAATTTTTAGAAACTGCTAAGCTGATTAAATACCTAAACGTAATAGCATCCATAACAGGAGAATACGTTTCTTCATAATCAATTCCTGGTCTTTGAGAAAAACCTTGAGCAACAAGTCTAGCCTTATATCTTGTAACTTCATTTTTCTCATTTCGTTTTCGTACAAAAACCCATTTATACCCTACAGGCTTTATGACCTTAGGTGTAATGACAATCGGTCCAAACACCTTTCGTTTGTTAAGTGAATCTAATTCAGCTTGCATAGCACCTTTCCATTTATCCCAATCATGCCTATTTTGACAATCAATGACGGATTTTGGTTCGGGATCATCATCTCCACTCATGATGTCACTTGCTACAGAGTAAGAAAATATCTCATCAATATTTTCCATTTCATGTCGGTTCCATAAAATATGTGTATGACCATAGTTGATTGACATCTCTTGATTAGTATCATTCATCTCTTCCTCATGAGAGGTTTTGGGATTCAGTGTTCCATCAAGATCATTATCTTTATGGTCAACTTCCTTTTCATGTCTTTTTCTTTTTCGAGGATTTTTGTCCTTCGAACCGATTGGCCTTCCACGTTTCAAACGTTTATGAGATTCATGAGCCATCTCATTATCTATTTGCTTATTTGGAATCTCAACTCGAGCGGGAGCATTAGCAGCTGGTATATGAGATTTAGTGACTCTACTTGTATCAGTAAATGCATCAGGCAATTGATTTGCAATTTGTTGCAGATGTATTATCTTTTGAACCTCTGTCTCACATTGTTTTGTTTTTGGATCAAGATGGGACAATGAAGGCACACACCATGAGACATCATTTTCTTGTTTTTTCTTTTCTCCCCCTAATGCCGGGAATATTGCCTCGTTAAAGCGACAATCAGCAAAACGTGCTGTAAATACATCACCTGTTAAAGGTTCAAGATATCTAATGATGGAGGCTGTTTCATATCCAACATATATTCCCAACCTTCTTTGGGGACCCATTTTTGTGCGTTGTGGTGGTGTAATAGGAACATACACTGCACACCCAAAAACTCTAAGATGAGAAATGTCTGGCTCATGGCCAGAAGCAAGTTGTAGGGGAGAGTATTTATGATTTGCACTTGGTCTTACACGAATTAATGACCCGGCATGTGTAACATTTCGTATTTAACCATTTATACGTTACGGACTAAAACGACAAGCCCTATTATTTTTGGTGATATTTTGAACCCCTACACAACTATAATTATTCATACATGTATCTCTCTCTATATATATATATATATATTAATAATAATAATAATAATAATAATAATAATAATAATATTGTGACACAAAAATCAGATTTTTTAGAGTTATGTTACAAACCATGTTAACCCAATATACACTCAGCCCAAACCCCTTTGTGTTTTTTTTCTGAAGCCCAACTAATACCCGGCCCACACCCTCACCCAGCCCAACAGCCATCAGGCCCAAGCTCCTTACCCTCTTGGCTTCCCCCTTATTAAAAAAGGAAAAATGGTGCTCCAGGGATTCGAACCGGAGACCTTTTCACACCACACACACACGCTACACCACCTGGGCCACACCCCTAGTTGGTTTTAAATCCAACCTAAAATATATAAAACCTTGCTTTCCCTGTCCTTCTTCTTCGTCGAGCAGCAACAGCCAAAGGAAACAGAGTTGACCAAAAATCAATTAATGCCATAACGTGTGATTTGTCCAGGAATGGAATGTTTTCGTAATTATCGGCCTACCCTTCATCCAATACGCGTATAATTCCAACCAATTGACCACCAATTAACTATAATACGCGTTTGGACTTCAATGCTTGGTCAAACCTGCCAATTGAATCATCAAGACACACACACTATAAATTGATCGTCCCTTAGGCTTAACAACTCGCTCACAATACTCTCTCAACCTCCAATTCTTTCAATTACACTCTAAATCTGTTTAGCGAGTTCATTGTTTGACTTTACCCTTGACCCGAAGATAATACTCGATCCATCACTGTAAGTACGATTAAGTTGGTGGGTTATATTCATCGGCTATCAGACAACAATAGCCCTAACATTAATCGGGCTATAGTTGTCTGATTTATGCAATTGTAAAATCTAGGGTTCGTCGTTCATCATTTGGGGATAAACTTGGTTCTGCATCATGTATTTATTTATTTTTAAACTAAAGATCTCACAACCACCGGCCTAGGCCAAGTGGTTGTGACCCTGGTTCGTCAAACAGGTCACCCGGGTTCGAGTCCCGGCTCTGACCGGTTTTTGTTCATTCTTTTCTTTTCTTTTTTTTTTTTTTAAACAAACAATTAATTATATATATATATTAATCCTTTTAATCATTTAAATTCTTTTTAAAATACCTAAACTATTTTATAAATTCTAAAAAAATTATAATTGTTTAATCTGATATAAAAGTGTTATTTACAATTTTTATTTTTCAGAAATTCTTTTATTTAATATTTATAATAATTAAATCATTTTTATACTATTATAATTATAAAAATCCATTTATATATCAAAACAATTTATTTAAATTCTCCAAAATTTATCCTGACTTTTTATAAAGTCAACCTTTACTGAAATAATTTTTAATTCAGTAAAATCATTTATTTAATATTTTTAATCAATTTTTGTCAGATTTGATCATAATTAAATCATATTAAATCCAATTTTCATCATTTTTGCACCAAAATTTTATACAAATTATTTTTAATCATTTAGAACAGAAATATGATTTTTAAAATAAGAATTCATTAATTTTAGTATTTTTGAATATTAAAGTTAATAATTGGCTATTTATAAATAAATAGATTTAAAAATCTATTTTAAGTGAAATAATTTTATAAAAATTATTTTATTGCTTCTAACACTTTAATGTGCTCACTCAAAATTCAAATTTTATAAAAAGACTTTCTTTCATTAATTATCCAATTTTCCTTTATCAAAACAATTTATTTAAATTTCAACAATTGATTATCCCCAAATCGAAACCCTAGGATACACATATTAGTTAATTAGACTTAGACTTATTACATATTACCTAATTATAGGGTGATATTTGGAATCACTTTGGGCAACACAATTATTACATCTTTTCAACAAGTTAACATTTGCTAAGGTGAGTTTACATAGCCCTTTTTTTCTGTTTTACATTTTGGGGTGAAACATGTTTAAACATTTTATACACTACCATTTACTCATTCTTACATTGTTGAAACTTGTGATTCAATTATACTATCATTTACTCATTCTATCATTTGACTGTAACAAAAAGACACAGAACAATCATTAACATTGATCAAGCCGCCTGTTTAGATTATAGCGCTATAGGTCTGACAAGCCCATCCCCCCACGTAGACTCAGGGATGATCGATAACAGTAATAACATTTAACTAACTTGCGAGTTAGTCATCAGTCGACACAAGGTTTGGTTGTACAGAGACGCATTGTTGCATGTCGGTATCATACTCTATCATCATACAACTGTGATTGTTGAACAAACTATTATTATTTATCATATTTAAAAAAAACCTATGTAATTCTCACCAACTTTTGTTGACCCAAATATTTTCAACTTAACATGTTTCAGGTTCTACTTGCTTGACGAATTGCTTGAAGATATGTGCATAGTTACTCAATTTGCTGTACGAATTCTTGTAGAACAATTGCATGTAATTTATTTAAATCAATTAATGAAACTTATCATTCTCCATGAGCTACTGAACAATCATCAATACGTGGCACCCCGATGTTTCCGCCATCGGTTGGGGTGTTACAGATTGGTATCAGAGCCATGGTTATAGGGAATTAGGTTATTAGAAAAATAATCTAGTCTATAACCATAGGATTTAACAAGTACTTGCTTCTTTTGCTTGCTATTCTCTATCTCCTACTTCTTATCCCTACTATCATCCCTACAAGAAAGTTACTCTCCATCACTGGACCTACTCCTAGACTGATAGGGCAAAAATCCTCAGGTTTAATCTGAACCCCCTTGAGATCTCGTCGAAGTTCTAGATTTTAATAACGAACACGTGCAATCTGGAAGGGTGAACGCCTGTATTCTGAGTCTTCTGTCTAGGCTGGCATTGCGCATATATCCCAATCAGACGAGGGACCCGGATGCCTACCTGGGAATTCTCGGGATGAGTGTTCACTTATAGGCTAAAGCATGTCTTCATATGTTATTAGAATTGAGAATCTTTGATAAGTCAACGTTTTCGTTTATTCGTTTTAATTAATGAATAAATGATTACATTCCCTATATAAACTCTCATTCATTTCATTGTGTCTATTACAGATCATGCCTCCTCGCCGCAGCACTCGCAACAGCACTGGTGAGAACCACGATGAAGGTAGTGACAACCATGGTCATGACCAAGGTCCTGGTCACAACACTAATGGGGTCGATGCCCAACTGGCTGCGATCATTTCTCAACAAATGGCGCAGCAAATCGCAACTCTGGTTCCCAATTTACTCGCTCAGGTCATCCAAATGAACGGCAACGGGAATGGTCACAACAACGGGAACGGGAACGGCAATGGCAATGGGAATGGACCCCAAGCCTGTACCCTTAAGCATTTCAACTCTTGTAACCCTCCGAAGTTTAGTGGTGAAGAAGGAGCTACAGGACTCCTCCAATGGTTTGAGGGTATTGAGAATACCTTCAGTAACAGTGAGTGCCCCGACAACTTCAAGGTTCGTTACGCCATGAGTGTTCTCCATAAACGAGCACTCACATGGTGGAATGAAGAAAAGCGTACTCGTGGGGCCGAAGTTGCTCTTGCTATGACATGGAACCAAGTCAAAGAGATCATGAAGGAAGAGTTTTGTCCTCGCAATGAAGTTAAGAAGCTTGAAGATGAGTTCCACACCTTAGCTCAAGATAGTGGGGAAAACCTTGCCTACAACACCCGCTTTCATGAGCTTAGCTTATTGCTGCCCCACAAAGTCACTCCCCTGTCGGTATCCATCGAGAAGTACATCGGTGGTCTGCCCATGCAAATCCAGGATACGGTGTGGGGAAGGAATCCTGCCACCTTGGAGGAAGCCAAACGGTTAGCAGCTACCTTAACTGATAATCACGTAAAGAACGGGACCTTAGTTCGGAAAGGCAATAAAACAAGTATTGTAGCCGCGGTAACCACTGAGAACCAGAAGCGTAAGGCCAGGGATCCTGATGCAAACCTCACCCCACAAGCTCCCAACAAGAAACCTTATACAGGAAACCATCCTTTATGTAATACGTGCAACCGACACCATCCCACTGCTTCAGCGTGTCGCTTGTGCACCAATTGTGGAAGATATGGCCATCTGGTCAACACTTGTCGTGAGACCCCAAATCCAAATGCCAACCAACCCACCAACCCTGCTCAAGCTGCTAACCTTAATCAATACAACTATGGTCAATGCTATGAATGTGGAGACCCAAATCACTTCCGTAACCGATGCCCTAAATTGAACAGAGATCAAGACCCCCCAACTATTTAACAGATAGCCCTACCATTTGAATAATGTCTACTTTCTCTTTAATTCCATGTATTGCACTTTTGATTCAAATAATGAATTCAAGTATTATCATAACATTTGTGTGCATGCTTGTTGGAATGTGAACTAATTGCTATATCTATACTTGCTTACTTGTACATCAATTAGTTAACTACCAAACAACCAGCTTAACGATTGGTAGAGGTCATCATGTCATTCCAACAGTCGGGAGAGGCCCTACCACCTGAACGACTGGCGGAGGCTATCAGACCTGCTTAACCATCGGTAAAGTCATAAAAGGACGCAAAACCCTAATGTAAGGTAAATTGGTAATTACGGTCCGGAACGTAATCATGAATTTACAGGTACGTTAAGATAGTGTGAAATTTTATCAAGGTTTTCGGTAGTTGGCCAATTGTAACCCTGGTTTTCCCTTAACTTCGGGACGAAGTTCCTAAAAGTAGGGGAGACTGTAACATTTCGTATTTAACCATTTATACGTTACGGACTAAAACGACAAGCCCTATTATTTTTGGTGATATTTTGAACCCCTACACAACTATAATTATTCATACATGTATCTCTCTCTATATATATATATATATATATTAATAATAATAATAATAATAATAATAATAATAATAATAATAATAATATTGTGACACAAAAATCAGATTTTTTAGAGTTATGTTACAAACCATGTTAACCCAATATACACTCAGCCCAAACCCCTTTGTGTTTTTTTTCTGAAGCCCAACTAATACCCGGCCCACACCCTCACCCAGCCCAACAGCCATCAGGCCCAAGCTCCTTACCCTCTTGGCTTCCCCCTTATTAAAAAAGGAAAAATGGTGCTCCAGGGATTCGAACCGGAGACCTTTTCACACCACACACACACGCTACACCACCTGGGCCACACCCCTAGTTGGTTTTAAATCCAACCTAAAATATATAAAACCTTGCTTTCCCTGTCCTTCTTCTTCGTCGAGCAGCAACAGCCAAAGGAAACAGAGTTGACCAAAAATCAATTAATGCCATAACGTGTGATTTGTCCAGGAATGGAATGTTTTCGTAATTATCGGCCTACCCTTCATCCAATACGCGTATAATTCCAACCAATTGACCACCAATTAACTATAATACGCGTTTGGACTTCAATGCTTGGTCAAACCTGCCAATTGAATCATCAAGACACACACACTATAAATTGATCGTCCCTTAGGCTTAACAACTCGCTCACAATACTCTCTCAACCTCCAATTCTTTCAATTACACTCTAAATCTGTTTAGCGAGTTCATTGTTTGACTTTACCCTTGACCCGAAGATAATACTCGATCCATCACTGTAAGTACGATTAAGTTGGTGGGTTATATTCATCGGCTATCAGACAACAATAGCCCTAACATTAATCGGGCTATAGTTGTCTGATTTATGCAATTGTAAAATCTAGGGTTCGTCGTTCATCATTTGGGGATAAACTTGGTTCTGCATCATGTATTTATTTATTTTTAAACTAAAGATCTCACAACCACCGGCCTAGGCCAAGTGGTTGTGACCCTGGTTCGTCAAACAGGTCACCCGGGTTCGAGTCCCGGCTCTGACCGGTTTTTGTTCATTCTTTTCTTTTCTTTTTTTTTTTTTAAAACAAACAATTAATTATATATATATATTAATCCTTTTAATCATTTAAATTCTTTTTAAAATACCTAAACTATTTTATAAATTCTAAAAAAATTATAATTGTTTAATCTGATATAAAAGTGTTATTTACAATTTTTATTTTTCAGAAATTCTTTTATTTAATATTTATAATAATTAAATCATTTTTATACTATTATAATTATAAAAATCCATTTATATATCAAAACAATTTATTTAAATTCTCCAAAATTTATCCTGACTTTTTATAAAGTCAACCTTTACTGAAATAATTTTTAATTCAGTAAAATCATTTATTTAATATTTTTAATCAATTTTTGTCAGATTTGATCATAATTAAATCATATTAAATCCAATTTTCATCATTTTTGCACCAAAATTTTATACAAATTATTTTTAATCATTTAGAACAGAAATATGATTTTTAAAATAAGAATTCATTAATTTTAGTATTTTGAATATTAAAGTTAATAATTGGCTATTTATAAATAAATAGATTTAAAAATCTATTTTAAGTGAAATAATTTTATAAAAATTATTTTATTGCTTCTAACACTTTAATGTGCTCACTCAAAATTCAAATTTTATAAAAAGACTTTCTTTCATTAATTATCCAATTTTCCTTTATCAAAACAATTTATTTAAATTTCAACAATTGATTATCCCCAAATCGAAACCCTAGGATACACATATTAGTTAATTAGACTTAGACTTATTACATATTACCTAATTATAGGGTGATATTTGGAATCACTTTGGGCAACACAATTATTACATCTTTTCAACAAGTTAACATTTGCTAAGGTGAGTTTACATAGCCCTTTTTTTCTGTTTTACATTTTGGGGTGAAACATGTTTAAACATTTTATACACTACCATTTACTCATTCTTACATTGTTGAAACTTGTGATTCAATTATACTATCATTTACTCATTCTATCATTTGACTGTAACAAAAAGACACAGTACAATCATTAACATTGATCAAGCCGCCTATTTAGATTATAGCGCTATAGGTCTGACAAGCCCATCCCCCCACGTAGACTCAGGGATGATCGATAACAGTAATAACATTTAACTAACTTGCGAGTTAGTCATCAGTCGACACAAGGTTTGGTTGTACAGAGACGCATTGTTGCATGTCGGTATCATACTCTATCATCATACAACTGTGATTGTTGAACAAACTATTATTATTTATCATATTTAAAAAAAACCTATGTAATTCTCACCAACTTTTGTTGACCCAAATATTTTCAACTTAACATGTTTCAGGTTCTACTTGCTTGACGAATTGCTTGAAGATATGTGCATAGTTACTCAATTTGCTGTACGAATTCTTGTAGAACAATTGCATGTAATTTATTTAAATCAATTAATGAAACTTATCATTCTCCATGAGCTACTGAACAATCATCAATACGTGGCACCCCGATGTTTCCGCCATCGGTTGGGGTGTTACAGCATGTAAAATTGCATGCCCCCAAATAGACACAGGAAGTTTCGTTCTCATTATTAATGGTCTAGCTATTAGTTGTAGACGTTTGATCAATGATTCAGCTAAACCATTTTGTGTGTGTACATGAGCAACAGGGTGTTCGACAATAATTCCCACAGCCATGCAATAATCATTGAAAGCATGTGATGTAAATTCACCCGCATTATCAAGTCTCACCCTTTTAATGGTATAATCAGGAAAATGTGCTCGTAATTTGATTATTTGAGCAAGAAATTTTGCAAATGCAACATTACGAGTTGATAGTAAAGAGACATGAGACCATCTGCTAGATGCGTCTATCAAGACCATGAAGTATCTAAATGGTCCACATGGTGGATGAATTGGTCCACATATATCACATTGAATTCTTTCAAGAAACATTGGTGATTCCTTTTCAACTTTTAAGGGTGAAGGTCTTGTGATTAATTTTCCAAGTGAGCAAGATGTACATAGGGGCATTTTATCTGATTGTGGGATCTTTTGATATTTCAATGGATGTCCATAAGTGTTTTCAATTATCCTTTTCATCATTGTAGATCCTGGATGACCTAATCTGTCATGCCATAAGTTAAGTACCTCAAGATCATAAGGACTTTCCTTAACTGCCATATGTGCCTCAGGCACATTAATATATGTATAATGCAAACCAGATGGGAGCATGGGCAGTTTTTCTAAAACGTGATATTTGCTCATGATGTGCAAATATTTTTCATCATCAACAGTCCTTGACTGAGTATCATATCCATTGTGATATATGCTGTTGAAACTTAATAAGTTTCTCATTGATTTGGGAGAAAATAAAGCATTTTCTATCAAAAGCTTTGTACCATTTGGTAATACTAAATTAGCTTTTCCCACACCTTCTATCAAATCCGTAGGACCAGATATTGTATTAATGGTTCCTTTTGTTGAGTTCAATTCATAAAAATATTTCTTCCATTTAAGTATAGTGTGCGTGGCTCCACTATCCGCTACACATATATCCGCATCATTTGTTTGACCTTGTGCTCCAATTGTATTCATTTTAATCTTGAAAATATGAAGAAAAATAATAAGTTTATAAAGAAGACTTTGCGAAATTTTCAATAATAAGTTTATTTATTAGTTAAAAACGTTACATGCAAAGGAAAGACAATAGAACACAATAAAGATAGTTATAACAAGGGAAATACATAATTTGTTACATATAGTTATTATGGTCTAGCAACGTTTGTTTTTAGAGTTCCATGTCACTATTAAAGTCTGCGGCGTTCAGCTCAACATTGTCATCAAAGTTATCAACATGGTTAACTTCCTTCTCGTTTCGCTTGATAGAGGCTTGGTATAGTTCACACAAATGTGGTGGTGTACGACAAGCCTTTGACCAGTGGTTTGTGCTTCCACATCTAAAACAGGAAGTACCATTATTTTCGGACCTACCAGCTTCATTCCTTTTGTTATACTGGTTGGAATTGTTATTTTGTGGTGCGTGGTGATAAGTATTTCTTTGATTTTGGCCACGTCCACGACCACGACCGCGACCACGTCCACGTCCACGGCCATAAGAATTACCTTGGTAATTATTATTGCCTTTGAAAGAATGGTTGCGACCATTAAAACGACTTTTATTAGAACGGCCTCGGCCACGGCCTTTTCCCCATTGTCTTCCAGAGTCTTTATTTTCATTGATAATAGCATTTGCTTCTGGAATTGCAAGTGATCCTGTGGGACGAGCTTGATGATTTTTCATTAATAGCTCGTTGTTTTTCTCTGCTACGAGGAGAAATGAATTTAGATCAGAATATCTTCTGAAATTTAGCAATCGATATTGTTGTTGCAAGTTTATATTCGATGCATGAAATGTGGAGAAAGTTTTCTCCAACATGTCTTCCTCGGTAACAGTTTGCCCACAGAATCAGAGCGTTGAGCATATTCTAAACAAGGCAGATGTATACTCATTAACTTTTTTAAAATCTTGGAACCGAATATTGTTCCATTCATCTCTAGCAGTGGGAAGTAGAACTTCCCTTTGATGATCAAATCTGCTTTTTAATTATTTCCATAAAACGTATGGATCATCACAATTTGAATATTCAAATTGTAATATCTCATCAATGTGTTTGTGAAGGAAGACATCAGCTTTTGCTTTGTCTTGTTCGGTGCAGTCATTTCCTTCCGTTATCGTTTCCAAAACACCCATTGATTTGAGATGTTGTTTAACATGTGCCGTCCACGGCATATAATTGTCTCCGGTGATATTAAGAGCCGGAAATTCAATTTTTGCGATGTTTGCCATTTTATTTCTAAACACAAATAAGATAAATATTATATTAGGATCTACTTACTTATATAAATTGAGATAAAGTATATTGGTAGAGCTACAAACAAATAAACGAATAAGAAATGATTAAAATTTTCAGGTGGGAGATTAGCAATTAAAAACGGAAGCACTATCAACATTACGGCGGCCAACACCAAAACTGGGTGAATCATCTTTGAGAAATTATCTTGTGTAATCTAGAAAAGAAGAGCGTTTATTTATTTTTATTTTTAGTGAAAACAAGATTGATAATTGGTAATTTATAGGGGTAAATTTATACCCGTTTTATAACGGCTATATTACTGTTTTATAACCGTTATACAACGGTTATATATGTATTTGTAAATAAGATAATTAGTGAAGTGTTAAATAAAAGTTATTTTATAAGACATAAGATTAGTATGCACAATAATAAGAATAAAAATGTTAGTACACATAAATAAACGTAAGCTTTAAATGAAATGTTAGCGTGCATATGTAAATAAAGGTTAGTTGCGATAAAAGTAAAAGTTAGATGCATAATTAAAAGTTAGATGCGTAAATAAAAGTTAGAGTGTTAATAGTCCCGTAGTTATCAAATGTCTATTACATATTGTTTTTTATACTTAGTCCCTTTTTTTTTTTTCAAAGTATATCAGAAAATTAATGAAGTGCTTACAGTGCTTATAATGGATGTCTTTGTGGTTAAAGCCTTTCTTGATTAGGACATAAACTACTCGTGCTGATAACGTGTTATAATATAACAAGAATTAACACAAGATTAGTGCTAAAACTTAAGAACTTTAGAAAGATTGTAGGATAAAGATGTAGAGAAATGTATAACTTATGAAAGTGTATACATGAGGTGCATTTTCTCATCTACCTTAAGCTAGTATGGCATGAGACCGCATGGTGCTTTTAACATCTTATCGTGTCAATTGAAGTCCACTTTATTGTTGATGAGGCCATTCGATCAATCAGCTCAACCGGATGCGGAAAAAAATCATACTAAAAATAATCCACACGTTTTAATTAAAAACAAATATGATATTAAATGATACTCGACCCCATTAAAAAAATGCAACTTCTTGTTAAAAAAATATCGTTCAATTTACCAACAACTACACACAACAATATTGAGTCCATAGATTTTATGATGTATTTATTATGCTTTTTAAGCACACACATTATGAAGTAGGTAAAGTTAATGGTCGACAAAACCAGAGAGCTTCTTCCTTCCTTGACCAATAACAATAATTTCAATCTCATCAACTTATCTGGTACGCCTTGTATGATTCTCTTCAATTTCATGTTCTATGTTGATTATATGTTTGGTTAAATATTGTTTGATTATTTAGTTATGACTAAGAAAATCTAATTATTTTAGCGATTGATGAAAAGGGTGTTGACCCTTTGTGGAAGTAGAAGATATTACTAAGAAAAATCTAAACTTTTTTAGGTTATTTTAATTTGAATTTGGTGATGTGAATTTGGGAAAATGGAAGATATTATTAGGAAAGATATTGTTTTAGGTTATTATAATTTGAATTTGAATTTGAATTTGGTGATGTTTATTTACCTCTGTTTTGTGTATAGAGTTTTAGGTTGTTAGGGTAAAGTAAACTGGTGTGTTAACAGAAGTTTGTTGGGGAGATGATAGGGTTTAAGGTCCTAATTTGCCTTGGTACATGGAGGCGTTACTTATCGGGCTATGGTTCGTGGTAACGACTCTAAATGTCATCACTGATGGTTGAGTTGATATACAGTTAAACCTGGCAGAATATGAAGGTTGATATACAATAGGCTATTCCCTTGCATCATGTCATTGCCGATCTTTATTATCTACAGTGTACCTTTCTAGGTCGAAAAAACCATTGGTGCTTTGACTTCACACTTCGATTGTTCTTCTCAGTAATGTCGTTGATAATAGCCACATGTGGTTGTCAGTTTGGTTCTCGAGGAATTATGAACACACGATTCCCTAGCTTGTAAAACCATGTTATACGAAAAACTTGTTATGCCTCATTCTTGATCTACCCCTTCCTGAAACTTTACACTTTGTTCTCTACTTTCGTGGAGAGCAGGGAAAGGAAAGGAAAATGAGGGATACCCTTCTGTTAACAATTCGCTTAAAATCCAAAGAATGTTTTTGGCTGAGAAATGTTTCAAAGTCCTCTTTCCTTTCCTCTCCTCCTAAAAGAATCTTCAAAACACAGATTTCTTTGGGTTCCATCCCTCGTTTGATGTTGTGGCAGTAGTATAACTTCTTCACTGTTTTCATCCTCTTTTTTTTCTTTGTTGGAAGATCATCATCTTTCACAACTTCTATCTATCATATTACATTAACTGTTAGCGGTATCAAAGCCGTGTCAGTAGAAGACGAATGGAGGCATGTTCCTTTCCTAATTTTCTAAACTCGACAAGGACAACTACGACAATTGGTGTGTTCAAATTAAAACCTTGCTAGAATTTCTTTCTAGATGTATGAAAATTTGAGTAAATAGATAGCTTCCTGTTTTGGCTGTTTACATGGTTGTCACTGATTAACTTGAGTGAATAGAATTTTAAGTGTGCTTAATGTTCTCCCGACAATTCACTGTAGAGTGTAGCTAATTCAATTCACTGTAGACGCAAACCCCAGCGCTTCAGGCTACATAAGGCGCATATAATACATGAAGCGCGCCTCACTTTATGTATCAGATTTTTGTGCAGCAAACTGTTGCACAACTGCTTTTTGGGTTGTACATGTATGTAGTTTTAGTATTAAAACATATATAAAGCTGACATGTCACATGTGTCTAAACATTGGGTAAATAGTGCTAGAAACCTATATGAAATTTATTAAAAAATTATATAATTATTTGTGCCTTGGGTGCGAAAAGCGGTGCGCTTTGCGCCTCGGTTTTAGCTCTTGTCGCTTTTGTGTGCTTCCTAGTTCCCGCTTTTAAAACCATGCATATACATTATAATAACAGACGTCAAGGCATGATATTGTGAAATTATATTTGTTTTAGTATTTTATCGAGCTTATATTATAGCAGGTCCTTCTATTTGGTGGTGCATGGTCTCCGTTACGTGACACTTTCTTCAATATTTTGTTGTAGTAGGATGGCTGTTACACCTCAGGAACAGAACAATCTACCTGATGATTACCCTTTGCTCATAGAAAACCATGAGAACCTACATTTTATTGATGTAGAAAGAGAAAATACCGACGCATCATCATCCTCAGGGTTATCTAGTAATTCTGCTATACATGGGTCATCCCATAACCGTCAAGTTTCGACAACTAATTCCGGTTCATCTAATACATCAAGTGGATCAAATGCACTTGGTCCCCGCCAAAGATGGAGCCCGTTTAACACTTGGTTATGGATTTCAATGGAACTAGCATTCACCTCAGGACAAATTATTGCAGCCATTGTTGTCCTATTTATCTCACAAAGTGAAAGCCCACAGAATCCTTTGTTTGCTTGGGTTGTTGGCTATGCTAGTGGTTGTGCCGCTAGTCTTCCACTTCTATACTGGCGGTATCGTCAGCGGATTCAAGCTGCTGGGCGGCAGTCAACTCAAGGCCCACAACAACCACTTTCTGAGCAAATAACTCCACCAGAACCGAATTCTTACATAACCATCTCGTTTGCTCCCTCTCCGGAAGAAGAAACTCACCAGCCTACATCTTCAAACACTTGGACTGGTCCAAATGTTAGGTAATTCTTTGCATTTGTTTTCTTTTTAATATCTTTCTTGATTTTGTTGCATTTACCTTTTCGATATCTCGGTTTAACAAAACAAGTCGACTTACAGGCTTAATATGCTTATGGACCATTTCAAGATGGCTTTAGATTGCTTCTTTGCGGTATGGTTTGTAGTAGGCAACGTGTGGATATTTGGAGACCATTCGTCTTCCGCTGATGCGCCTAATTTGTACAGGTCACACTCTGCGTTATCATCTGGAGTTATATGTTCAATTCCGCCTCCAAAAAAAATAAAATGAAAACTAAAAAAGCTTTACAATTTGTTTTTTATTCTCTACAGGTTGTGTTTAGTTTTTCTTGCTATTAGCTGCATAGGGTATGCAATGCCTTTCATATTGTGTGGAATGATATGTTGCTGTTTGCCTTGTCTCGTGTCGATCCTTGGAATCCGTGAGGATATGAATCAAATCCGAGGAGCAACGGAAGATTCTATTAATGCTTTACCAACACACAAATTTAAGTTAAACATGACTACCGACAACAAGGAGTATGATAATTCAGGTGGGCTTTTAGCGGCTGGGACACAAAACGAGCGTGCAATTGCTGGTGAAGACGCTGTAAGTGATATGAAATTACCCCCTTAGTTTAACACATAGTTTACATGGTACGATGTGTTATGGCAGGTTTGTTGCATATGCCTGGCGAAATACACAGATGATGATTTGTTGAGGGAGCTTCCATGCACACATTTCTTCCATACAGAATGTGTTGACAGATGGTTAAAGATGAATGCATCATGTCCGTTATGCAAGTTTGAGATCGGTAACCTGTCTTCTTCTACGCAAGAGTCGCCTCATCAGCAGCAGCGAGCATGAAATGTAAATAGACATCAAGTGACATGCTTTTATGTACATAAAAGTAGGTGTACAATTGACGGTTTAAGATCTGATAAAGCGCTGTAACTGATCATATATTCACAAGAAGATATCTTTGTTGAGGCTATTTTTGAATTTGTAAGGGATATCTTTACTAAAATGTAATCTATGTTATTGTGTTGTCATTTGACGGATAAGCCTATGTATGATGTATCAAAACTATGACGTTTTGATTAAATATACTAAAAATAATCTAAATCTTTTTACTTCACTGTTTATTTGCTGTTCAACTTTCTCCAACTTGATGTGAAGAAAGAAAAACTTGCTGATGCATTGACTGCAATTTTTCCACCTAATCATCGTGACTCGGTGGCAAACCTTGAAGCAATATTAAGGCTTGTCATGTGACCTAGATGTCAAGGGTTCAAGTCATAAAAACCGCTTGCAGAAATACAGGATAAGGATGCTTACATTAGGCCTAAGTTAGCGCGAGGTTTGCATATCATTCATCTTTCTCCTTTCTTCAACTTAGTAATAAATATAAGGGTACCAAAGGCCTTTCACCTTGTTCTCCTCCGCATTACTGCTACTTAATTTTGCTTCAACCAGCCATACCATTGTGCCAACACCGACACAATGTGTTTTTCTAGAGGAGGAAAAATGTTGGGTCTGCTGACCTGGAGAAGAACAGATGATTGGAAAGCCAAAATATGCTAACAGTTGATCCTTTCAATAAACAGTCTTTACAACTTACTTCTCCCAAAAGACTGCTGACTCTAACAACTGTTCTATCCAAACAACTGCTATGACAACTGCTGATACAAAGGACTGCTGAATAAACAACTGCTGACCAAAGGTCTGTTGAAGAACAACTGCTGATTCAAGTACTGAAGACTAAAGCACTGCTGGAGCCAACAGCACTTAGGCTTCAGCAGTGGATACAAGACCATCAGAGTTTTCCTACAACAGCTGTTTAATATCAGTGCTTTCAATGTAACAGTAGTTTGTAATAGGCAGATGTTTATATTTGTTATTCTGTTAGAGGTCACTGTCTTAGGTGACGTCAGCTTAGGTCATCAGTGGTTTAAGTCTGTCTATAAATAGAACAGTGCTTGTACTGTTCTATTGTATCACACACACAAACATTCTCTCAGACAAACACTGTGTGATCAGGCTGAGGGGGAGTAATTGTACGATTGTAATCTTTTAGATAAATGAAAGCATTCGATCTGAAAACATTTACTCTCTTGTTTTGATTAACAGTTTATTATTCCGCTGCACTTTCATTCTATATTCGTTTCACTATTATCATATTTAGTTAAACAATCAAAACAAACAAACTCAGATCCTAACAATTGGTATCAGAGCTTGGTCAATTAAATTCGATCTAACAAATCAATTTAATAATCAGCTCACAATTATTGATATCGTTTGTCTGTTGGATTGAAAACAGAGTAATAGTTTAATTTCGTTTCAACCGTTTTTAAACAGACTTTGTTTTTTTTGAAAAATCAGAGAATGGCTTCAATCAATCACGATCCACATAACACTGGCACGAACAACAAGCCACCGATGCTTGTCAGATCTGAATACAATATCTGGCAACGTCGGATGAGCCATGTTCTAGCTCAACAGAACACTGGGTGTTGGAAGTCGGTTATCTTCGGACCACATGTTCCGACTGTGCCGAGTACTGAAGATCCCAAGGTGTTTGAGCCAAAGAAACTTGAAAACTACTCCGACCAGGATTTTCAGAAAATTGAGTTAGATGCTAAGGCCTTCAGTATTGTGGCCATGGCTCTACCCAATGATATATATGCTGGGTTGTTACACTGTAACAGTGCAAAGGAGTTGTGGGATGCACTGAAAGAACAGCTTGGTGGGACTGAGGAGGTTATTGAAAACAATCGTGAAATACTTAACCAACAATATGAAACATTCAGTCATGTCAAAGGAGAGTCATTAACTCAACAGTTTGAGAGGTTTAATTGTTTAATTAGTGAACTAAAATTGGTTGGTCTTACTTACCCTCATTCAACCTTGAACCATAGGTTTTAAGATCACTACCAGACAAATGGGACACTATTGCTATTGTGATGAGAAACTCAATTGGATTTAAGGACCTATCACTGACCCAGCTTCATGGTAAGCTCTTGACCTATGAGAGAGAGCTTAACCAGAAAAAGAAGCTCCAGGACTCTGGAAAAGTGTCTGATGACTATGTATTTGGGAATACAGCACTTTTGGGTCATGATGAGGTGCCTGGAAACACTAAGGATCAGAGTTATGATCATTTCATTGACATAACTTCAAGTTTTAACTCAGGTTTTAACTCTGATTCTTATTCACCAAACTATGCTTTCACAACAAGTGGTGGTGATATCCAGGCATCTGACAATATATCCTTTGAGTATGATGACCTGAAATACTTTGACCCTGATGATTTGGAAGAAATGGACATTATGCACCAATTGGCCCTTCTCAGTGTAAGAACTAACAATTTTTACAAGAAAACTGGGAGAAGGTTTCCAGGGTTAACTGGCAGATCTAAGGTTGGGTTGGATAAATCAAAGATAAAGTGTTACAAATGTCATAGACTTGGTCATTTTGCTAGGGAATGTAGGGGTCAACATGGTACACCTATGATCACCTATCCAAATCAAAGACCACAGACCAACACTTATCAGAATTCCTATAATGCCCCTGGACCAAATGTGCAAAACACTGCTCATTTTGCACAGTCCTCAAACACTGTTCCTGTCCAGTATGTCCAAACCACTGTTCCTCAGATCCACTATGTGCAAACACCTGTTACTCAAGCACCTGTGCAAACGACTGTTGCTTCATCCTCTGCTCCTGTAGAGACCAGTCAACAGAGCTTCTTTACACAAGGCTTTGTTGATTGGAGCAGTCTACCTGATGAGTTAACAGATGAAAATTTTGCATTAGTTGCCAAAGCTGAAAATGAACCAGAAAACTTTTGTTTCATGGCTATGGTTAATGAGATTGAATCTGAGGAGGTGGTGACTGAATCTGATGTTGTGACTGATGATGTTGTTAGTGAAGTTGTTACAGGTGAAAAACCTGAAGAAGAGGTTGTGAATCTCTCAGATCCCTGGGGTGCATCTGATGACTGTGAGTGCAAGTGTGATTGTGCATTGATGGCTGCTGCTAAGGTATCTCCTCAAATTCTTAAAGAGTTGTGTTCTGACAAATGTGTAATAGCATTTGCTAACATCAAAGAGGTGAATGAAAACCTTAGAAAGAAAATTTTGGATGATGAAGTTAAATTTGAAAAACTTACAAAAGATTTAAAAACAAGTTTAACTGCAAAAGAGTCTGAAATAAGCAGCTTAAAACATGAAGCAACCATAACCAAAGACCAGCTCCAAACTATGATAGCAAAATATCAAAGTTGTAGAAGTGAGCTTGAGTCCACCCAAGTTGAATGTGAGAAATGGGTGGAATCATGTAGAGGTTTTGAGATGCTACTCAACAAACAAACCAAAAGTCATGTGAAATTTGGTTTTGGTTTTGAAACCACTGCTCCAGCTTTTGAAAACACTGACAAAAAGAGTCAAAAGTCTGTTGAGGTAGTACCAACAAACCTGCAGGGTCAAGAGATTAAAATCACTGAACCAAATGGTAAGAAAATTGTTCTTGAAAAACCAGAAGGTTCCTCATCTTTTACTGAACTTGAAAAGTATGAATTTAAACCTACTTGGTCTGATGAGTGTGATACTCTTGAGAATTTTAAACCTGTTGATTTCAAAACACCAGAGGGAAAGACAGCTCCTCAGGCAAAAGTCATTCCCCTGGCAAAAGTCATTCCCCTGAAAAATCTTCCAGCAGATGCTCAAACATCTGCTGAAAAGAAGACTGAAAAGGGGAAGAAGAAAGAAAAGACTGTCAACTTGTTCTGTGATTTCTGTGAAAAGAAGAATCATGTCACTAAAAACTGTTTTCTTCTAAAAGCATATGACATTAACAAAGGAACAAGTGAATGTGATTCCAAAGCCACATGCTCAATATGTGGGAAAAAGAATCACAAGACCAAAGAGTGCTTGTATCTCAAAAATTTTGATGTGAAAATACAAGAATACAAAGCTAAAACTCTTACAAACCCTGTGGTTAGTACTTCAAAAGGAAAGCCTAAACAGACCTTCACCCCTGTCCAAACACCTGTTACTAAAAGGCTTGAAACATCTGCTTCTAGAGATGTCCAAGTAACAGATGCTCCACCCTCAAGCAAATACCCAAGAGGTTATGGTCAACCACCATGTCACAGTCTGCCACATGTTTATGAGGAGCCAAAAAGACCCTCTAAACCAAGAGTGAACAGAAATCCATATGGGTATTATCATCTGTCAGGAAGTGATCAAACAACTGCTGCCACAAGTGTTGACATTCAAGCACTGGCAAATGGTCAGCAGCAGTTGTTGAACTTAATTCAGAAATTAGTCCAAACCACTGATCACCTTCCAAAGCTTGAGTCTGAAAGGTCTGAGGACCCATCCAAAGCCAAACTGGCTTTGGACACTCACCAAAACTAATCATTTACTGATGTGCAGGGAGCTTCTGCTTGTTTAGATAGTCTTTGGTATGTAGATATTGGAGGCTCCAGGCACATGACAAGATGTAGAGCCCTTTTTCTGGACTTCTTGGCTCATGGAGGGGGTGATATATCCTTTGGTAATGATTCAAAAGGTAAGGTGTTGGGTTCAGGGACTGTACAAGCTGGTAAACTCAAGTTTGAAAATGTCAATCTTATTGATAATCTCAAGTTTAATCTTCTGAGTGTTTCACAAATGAGTGACAAAGGTTATGGCTCATTTTTCACAAAGAAAACTTGTAAGATTATTGGGCCAGAAGTGGTGAAAAAGATTGATACCATCATTGCTGAGAGCAAAGCACAACTTGTTGCTCATAGAAGTGGCAATGTGTATGTTGTTGATATGTTAAAGGACAATCCTATGGCAAATGTCTGTCTGTTTTCTGCTGCCTCCACTAAGGAGACAGAATTGTGGCATAGGAGATTGGGTCACACCAACCTCAACACTATTAACACACTCTCCAAACAAAGCCTTGTCAGAGGTTTACCATCAAAAGAATTTAAATGTGATGAGCATTGTGTTTCCTGTTTAAAAGGAAAACAACATAAAAGCTCTTACAAATCCATTGATGAGTCCAAAACCAGTCAGTGTCTACAATTGTTGCACATGGACTTGTTTGGCTCTGTTAAAATCATGAGTCTAAGAAGAAAGAGATTTTGTCTTGTCATAGTTGATGATTTTTCTAGGTTTACATGGACTTACTTTTTACATTCTAAGGATGAGACTGCAGGTATATTGAAGGACTTTGTCACCAAAGTTGAAAAACAATATGACTTGCCAGTGAAAGTCTTCAGGAGTGACAATGGAACAGAGTTTAAAAAATAAGGAGTTGGATGATTTCTGTGTGTCAAAAGGGATTGTGAGGCAGTACAGCATCCCAAGAACACCAGAACAAAATGGGGTGGTTGAGAGGAAAAATAGAACTCTTATAGAAGCTGCAAGAACCATGCTAGCATATTCTGATTTGCCACTGTCCTTTTGGGCAGAAGCTGTAAACACTGCTTGCTATGTTCAAAACAGAGTTTTGATCAACCCCAGACATCAAAAAACTGCTTATGAAATTTTGTTCAAAATCAAACCATTAATTTCATTCTTCAAAATCTTTGGCTGCCCATGTTTCATTTTAAATCTCAAAGATTCCATTTCAAAATTTGCAGCCAAAGTAGACTGTGGTTATTTTCTGTGATATTCTTCTACTGCTAAGGCCTATAAAGTGTTTAACACAAGGTCTAAGACAATAGAAGAAACTCTGAATGTAAAGTTCAATGAACTTTCATCTCTAAAAATCCCTGCAAACCCTGCTGAACTATTTGATTTAGATAAATTCAAATTTGAAGATATCACTGTTAAAACTAACAATGCAGGTATTCCACAGTCTCCACAACAAGATTACAGAACAGATGTTGTGATCCCCAGTCACTACAAAATCTATTCTGCCTCAGAGGAAGCAGCTGTTCAAAACAACTGTCAAAACTCTGCCACAGCTGTGTCAACCACTGTTAGCCAGTCTTATCCTCAAACCACTGCTTCACCCCTCACAACCACTGACCTATCATCTGTTGACAAAAGTCAATCATCTGTTGACAAAAGTCAGTCAAGTTTCACACCACTTGGACCCATTCCTCCATTACCATTCCAAACATCTGATGGCACTACAGAAGTACCAACAGATGTTACACCAACAGAGTCACCAAACCTCTGTCCATCACCTCAAAATGCCATAGTTCCATATCAGGGAGATCTTATTTACTTAAGAGCCCATCCACCAGACCAGATCATTGGCAACATCAGAGAGGGTGTGCTCACAAGAAGCCAATCCTCCAATATCTGTCTTTTTGCAGGGTTTCTTATCCCTCACACAACCTGTCAAGTACCAAGAGGCACTGAAAGACAACAGTTGGGTAGAAGCCATGCAAGAAGAACTCCTTCAATTTAAAAGACAACAAGTATGGGAGCTTGTACCACTTCCTAAGGATGTTTGTCCTATAGGAACAAAGTGGGTCTTCAAAAACAAAACTGATGAAAGGGGTATTGTTGTCAAGAATAAAGCCAGGCTTGTGGTTCAAGGCTTCAGACAAGAAGAAGGAATAGATTATGATGAGACTTTTGCTCCTGTAGCAAGACTAGAAGCCATCAGACTCTTTTTGGCCTTTGCTGTCAACCACAACATAAAGGTGTATCAGATGGACATCAAATGTGCTTTCATTTATGGCAAAATTCAGGAGGAGGTCTATGTATGTCAGCCACCTGGTTTTGAAGACACATTCCATCCTGACTATGTCTACAAGCTCAACAAAGCTTTGTATGGACTCAAAGAAGCACCAAGGGCCTGGTATGAAACTCTTTCCACATTTCTCTTATCCATTGGTTTCACAAGAGGTAAAATAGATAAAACTTTATTTCTTAAATGGAAAGGGAAACACTTAATGATTGTTCAAATATATGTGGATGACATCATTTTTGGATCCACATCTAATCAAATGTGTGAAGAGTTCAGAAAACTCATGACAGCAGAGTTTGAGATGAGTGCCATGGGGGAGCTTCAGTGTTTCCTTGGTCTTCAAGTGAAACAACTGCAAAATGGCACATTCATTCACCAAAACAAATATGTAAAGAATTTATTAACCAGATTTGAGATGAATGATTGTAAGCCATGTAGCACTCCCATGAGTACAGTCAAGCTGCTCACTATTGATGACAAGGATGAACTGGTTGATCAAACACATTATAGATGCATGATTGGGTCTTTATTGTACTTAACTGCATCTAGGCCAGACATTATGTTTGCTACCTGTGTCTGTGCCAGATCCCAGGATTCACCCAGAAAGTCAAACCTTATTGCTGTGAAAAGGATATTCAGATACCTCAAAGGTGCTCCCACACTTGGTATCTGGTATCCTGCTAATGGAAACATTGAGCTTTCAGGTTATTCAGATAGTGACTTTGCTGGCTGTCACACCACAAGAAAATCCACATCAGGAGGGTGCCAATTTCTAGGGAATGCCTTAGTTTCCTGGCAAAGCAAAAAGCAGGCAGCTGTTTCAACCTCAACAGCTGAAGCTGAATACATTGCTGCTGCAAGCTGTACAGCCCAACTCATGTGGCTTCAAAATCAACTACTGGATTTTGGGATAACTGCACTACAGACTCCACTCATGTTGGACAGTCAAGCTGCTGAAAATATCATCAAGAATCCAGTCTCTCATTCCACTACCAAACACATTGACATAAGACATCATTTTGTCAGAGACAGCTATGAAAAAGGTTTGATTTCTCTGCACCATGTTCCAACAGAGGATCAGTTGGCAGATGTGTTAACAAAAGCTTTAGACACATCTACCTTTACAAATCTGATTTCCAGAATTGGTATGTTAAACATGGATTAAACAAATAAATTTTTTTTAATCATAATAAAATGTTTCAGAAAATCAAATTTTTTTCAAATAGCTGTTTGGTTGAAAAATCTGTTTATAACATCTGATCAGATAAAACAACCACTGTTTCATTCATATCCACTGTTGGTTGAAAAATCTGTTTCAAAACATCTGATCAGATAAAACAACTGTTAGTTGAAAAATCTGTTTCAGAACCTCTGTTCAGATAAAACAACCACTGTTTCATTCATATCCACTGTTTGTTGAAAAATCTGTTTCAAAACATCTGATCAGATAAAACAACTGTTAGTTGAAAAATCTGTTTCAGAACCTCTGTTCAAATAAAACAACTGTTTCCTTATATATTTATACTACATCTATACAAAAAAAAAAAACAGTTGGTTCCATCAGCTGTTTGTATCAGTTGTTTGCCAAAAACAGCTGTTCTCCACCAGATGTTTCATCCATCAGATGATTGCCACGTCTGCTCATATAAGCAGAGGTTTGGCCACATCAGCGGTTTCATTGAGCCTATAAAAACCCTGTTTTACCACAACAGACGTTACACTGTCTCATTGAATTCAAAATACTGAGAACCGCCTTCTTCATTCTCAAACCCTCAATCAATCTTCTTTCATCTTCACCTTCGAAATCCATTACAATGGATCTTCAAGCCAAAGCCACCCACAATTGTCTCCCCTATCTGATTAAAACAGATGACAACGTTTCATTTCATTCCACCATCGACATTCTTCTAAACTCCAAATATCTACCCATCTTAACCGCTGACGCCCCCATTTATCTCGATACTCTCCAAGAGTTTTGGTTGAATGCTGAGTTTTTACTCCAAGACAAAAAGCCTACTTCCATTATTTCCAAAATTGGAGAAACTAGTATCGTAATTACCCCTGAAACCATATCCACAACCTTCTCACTGAATGACCTGGCAGGTAAGGATTCCTTCACTAAAACAGAGCTTCACACTGAGTTCCAAGAAAGAGGGTATGATGGTCAGATGACTGGATCAACTCTTTTCAAAAAGTTTTTCCCTCCAGTCATGAAATTTTTCTTCCATACCCTTCTTCTATGTGTCTCTGCTAAGTCCACATCCTTTAATGAAATCCCATTAAGGATGCAATATCTGGGATATGCCATGTTGTCAAACTCTGACTTTAATCTTTCCCAGGGATTGTTCATGGACTTAGTATCAAATGTGAAAGCTATCAAGTCTGGGTCTAACAATGCTTTTCTTATCTACCCAAGAATTCTTAGTGTAATCTTACAAAAAGTCTTACCAGAAAAAGTTTTCAAAAAGGGTGAGGCAATGCAAATGAAAAGCTTAACTGATGAAACTTTCACTAGAATGCTGGGTGGAAGCACCCAAGAAAAAGTATCTAAAGTGTCAAAAGTTTCTAAAACACAAACAAAGAGGACAAAGACAACAACTGTTGTCAAAACTCCTGTTGTTGAGCCCACTGCTCCTGGTGATCATGGCACTGCATCCAGTGCTGTGAAACCCACACCAGCCACTTCCAAAAAGAAACATCCATCCACAAAAACCACCACTCAACCACAAATGGGACTTCTGGATGATGAGATACCAGAAGAAACCTCTGTTGCACCACAAAAGCAACCTGAAACCACTGTTGTTACTTCCTCACAACAGTTGGACATACCTCCACCTGACCAAACTCCTCATGAATCCTCCCAAAAGGATCATGTTGTAAGCCAAGGGGACACACATCATGATACATTTGAGTCACTTGACCAAATGTTCACAAGCCCCTCTCCCAGGGCTAATTCTCTTGTTACTCCTCCACCCTCACCATCACATCATGTCCCACAAACCATGCAACCTCTGTTTGAGGCAATTGACAAATCTCAGGAAGATCTCAGTTCCTCTCTTCCACCTGTCACTGAGAGTATACTCCCACAAGTGACTGGTCCTGAGAACATTCAATCTGCTATCCAACAAACAGAAGAGGAGGCTACACCACCTGAGTTCAATGCAACTCTAGGTGAGTTTTCAAGTGGAGCGACCACTACTGATGTAGAGACCACTGTCTCACATCAGGACAGTGATTACATTACTAAGACTCCCTTGAAGGCAACAACTGTTGAAGCCACTATAGTGTCTCCAAAAACAGTTGGAAGTCCCCAGTACCAAGAAAAAGGGGCATCTGATTCACCTATTAGGACTGAATCAGGTAGAACTACCACTGGTAGGGACTCAGATGATCCTATTAACTTAGGAGATGGGTCAAAATACCAAGAATTGACAGACAGAGTTTCTGTAATTGAAACCTCTGTAGCTGACATCAAATCTGATTTCAAGCTTATACTGAGCTCTATTGCAGACCTTTCCAAGAGTCAACCATCAACAGCTGATATAGCCAGTGAGCTATGGAAATCAGTTTCCCCCATCATCATAGCTCACAGAAAACTGGCTGATCAGACACATGAGACTTATATGGCTGAGATCAGAAATATGGTAGATGCAAGGTACAAAGATACCCATGCTGATATTAAAGCCATCAAAGACCACCTGCTGAAGACTACTGGCTCTGCCCCTACCACCATTCTCAGGGATGAAAATGATGATGTTTTCACGGCTGATGATGCCAAAAAGGGGGAGAGTGGCAGAGATAGGCTACCAAAACTAGATCCTTTTGGTTGTCCTCCTTCTCAAAAGGGCCAAGCCAAGTCTGCCAACAAACCAGAGTCTACTAAAACAGCTCCACAACAACAATAACAACAAGCAATACCAACAGCACCACAACAAACCACTGACAAGAACAAAGCAGTTGATGACTCTGCAAACATAGAAGCTGAAAAGGCTGCTCAAGAAAAATAGAAAAGAGCTGACACCTTGGAAGTTAAAGCAGAGTCACTAATAGAACTCAAGAAGAAACAACAGCAGGAGACTGAAGATGTGGGATCCTCTAAAAGGATGAAAAGGCCTGCTAAGCATGTCAGAAAACCACCATCCAAGTTAAACACCTCTGTTGACAAAACCACTGCTATTGAAACCACTGCCACCCAAAACACTGAAACCACCCAAAACACTGCTTCCCAAAACACTGTACCCAAACCAACAAACACACCTGAACATACAACCACCAAACCTACATCACCAGCCAAATCCCAAACATCTGCTGGACCTACTAAAAGGCCAACAGATGTTAATCCAACCACTGCTACCAAATCACCATCCCCTAAAATCATGTACACAAGGAAGAGAAAATCAACCTTTGTTGTACATGATGAAAACATACACACATCACCAAACACCACCTCAACTGCACAATCCACTCCTCCTATCACAGCTATTCCAATCACATCCTTCTCACCACACACATCCAAATTCAGATCCCATAGACCACCACCAACCATTACACCATTGGTTGTTCAGTATCCTCTTGAACTTGATCTACTCAAGGGGGAATTACAATCCTTCTACAATACTGAACAGCCATCAGACAGATCCTTCCCATCTCTCCCAAACTTCCCTGTTCCCCTCAATATTGATACTTATCTGAAATACAAGGGTGAACAGGTGGATGCCATCATTAGGGAGAAATGCAAAGGGAAGGATGACAGGACTGCTCAGGGCATCCATTCAGCAGAGCTTAGCAAACTCAGAAGGATTGAAGACTTTGCTAAGACCCTGAGCAACTCCATGTCCTCCATGTCTCTCAGTGGTGACTTGGAAAAGGAGGTAAGGGATTCTCTTCTGGAACAGATTATGGCAACCAAGCCTTACAAAGCAACCAAGAAGCAGTTCAATGGTTGGACCACACATGCTTTGAGAGAAGAACTTCTCAGAATTGAAGAAATGGCCAAAGACCCCAAGGCTAAAGTCTCTACTCCTAATTTTGGCAAAGGCAGAGACCCAGTCAGAGCCTTGAAGTTTAAAAGGATGAGGCAAGAGATTGTAGCTGCCAACTATGGGGAAATGAGGTCAGTCTCTAGATGGTCTGAGCTAAGGCTGGTTGAGACATACAAAAGTCTGGAAGAAAACAGAAAGAAGGATCCCAGCCTACCAAGAAAACCTGTTTACACTGATGAGCCAATGATGAAGAGACCCCAACAGACCTTTACCTTGGACAGCCTACTTGACACCTCTGATCTATCAACTGCTGCAAGAAGACAGTTCAAGAAACAGAAGGAAATGTCAGAAGAAGATCAGAGGAAGTTTGCTGATACATTCATCAAGGAAGGGCTCTTCAATCAAGTACACTTTTTCTCTGATCCTACAACAGAGAAGCTCAGAGAACTCATTGGAAGACCACCATCACCCAACTCATCAAGAATAAAAATTCAGCTCAGCAAATCCACTGACTCAAAAATTCTAAAATGGAAAGTCAACAAAGACAACCATGAATTGACATTGCTCAGGTCAGATGGAAGGGTTCAGAAGATTAGCATGGATGATGCTTACAGCCTATGTGCAGAAGATCACCAAACATTGCTGAATCTGGAACTTGAAAGAGATGAAGAAGACTTGTTTGCTCTGAACTTTGAACTACAATTCAAAGGTCAAATCAGAGAAAGTCTGATGAGGAATAAAGATCAATAAATAAAGCTGAGTTTTGGCATCATCTGTTCTAAGGGGAGATTGTTGGGTCTGCTGACCTGGAGAAGAACAGATGATTGGAAAGCCAAAATATGCTAACAGTTGATCCTTTCAATAAACAGTCTTTACAACTTACTTCTCCCAAAAGACTGCTGACTCTAACAACTGTTCTATCCAAACAACTGCTATGACAACTGCTGATACAAAGGACTGCTGAATAAACAACTGATGAAGAACAATTGCTGACCAAAGGTCTGTTGAAGAACAACTGCTGATTCAAGTACTGAAGACTAAAGCACTGCTGGAGCCAACAGCACTTAGGCTTCAGCAGTGGATACAAGACCATCAGAGTTTTCCTACAACAGCTGTTTAATATCAGTGCTTTCAATGTAACAGTAGTTTGTAATAGGCAGATGTTTATGTTTGTTATTCTGTTAGAGGTCACTGTCTTAGGTGACGTCAGCTTAGGTCATCAGTGGTTTAAGTCTGTCTATAAATAGAACAGTGCTTGTATTGTTCTATTGTATCACACACACAAACATTCTCTTAGACAAACACTGTGTGATCAGGCTGAGGGGGAGTAATTGTACGATTGTAATCTTTTAGATAAATGAAAGCATTCAATCTGAAAACATTTACTCTCTTGTTTTGATTAACAGTTTATTATTCCGCTGCACTTTCATTCTATATTCGTTTCACTATTATCATATTTAGTTAAACAATCAAAACAAACAAACTCAGATCCTAACAAAAAACCCTCCAAAAGAACTATTTGGCGTTGAATTAGAGGTTCCATTGGCGTCAAGGGTCTCAGAGACGATTTCTCTTCAAATATTTTCGAAGAGGAAGTTAACAATTCTTAGCTAATCAACGGAAAAAAATGATAGCTTTTTGGATGCATTTGATCCTAAGTATAACTTGATATGTGCCTAATCATAGATATACAATATCATTTAATCATGAGCATAAATAAATAACCTTTTTTGGTATATTTTATAGAGTAAATTGCTAAAATGGCCCCTCAGGTTTGGCCCAAAATGCTTGTTTGGTCACAAAATTAATTTTTGTGCCAAAAGCAACCCTCACAGATCGAAAATTGCCTAAATGACCCATATTTAACAGAGTTTTTAACGAAGAAGAAAAACTCAGTTAAGTCTGAGGGGTACTTTCGTCCTTTCATGTTCAAACGTTTTAAAACCCCATTTTAAATCCATCTTCTTCATCTTCTGTATGAGAACTTCTTCTTCTTCTTCTTCCTCTCCAATATCATTCGATCATCATAACAAACCCTATTCCCAAATCATACAAACCCTAATTCCCAAATCATACAAACCCTAAAGAAACCCCAAATCATACAAACCCAATAATTGATTAACTAACCTAGACGATGGTATTCTGCAAATGTGGAGCTCCTACTATCATACGTGTGTCTTCCACCTCTGCAAACCCTGGTAGACGGTTTTTCTGCTGCAACAAGAAGGGGAGGAGCTGTGGTTTCGTTTGTTGGGCCGAACTACCCTTGGGTCAGATTCCTAGTACTATCAATGATAGTGAAGAGAATGAAAAACTGAGACTAAACAACACAGACCTGCAGACCTTGGTTGGGACACTCAAATCCGAAAACAAGAAGCTGAAAACTTATCTAAGGATGACTTGGTTTGTAATCATCATGTATTTTATCATGTTTTAGTTCAATGTAGGTTGTTTTGTAATGATAAAAACTCAATGTATGGTGTTTCTTATTGTAATGATCAGTTATTGTTGAAGTTGTAATGTATGTTTGCAAATGTTCAATTTATGTTGTTTTGTAATGATAAGGTTTGTAATGATCAAGAACAATATATGTAATGAAAAGACTGAAAAGGTTTGTAATGATCAAGAACAATGTTATGACCAAACAGAAACATACTAAAGCATACAAAACAAAGTTCATAGTTAAAGTAGTTAGTACATAAGCATGATAGTAGGATACAAAACAAAGTTCATACTTAAAGTAGTCTAGTGCATACATGAAATAGATAAGCCTAATGGGTTTATCCCTGCCTAGGATCAACTGCCTGTTGAACACCTCACATAGGTTGTTCAACAGGATATCACTCTTTGGCCTCTCTGTAACATAAACAAGCATTGTTACAATTAAATGTTGTCAAATGCATTCAATGAAAACAAACATAAACAACCATTGTTACCATTAAAAAAAGCTCTGCACCAGTGTTTGACTGGAATACCCTTCAAGTAATCATACATTGCCTTGTCTTCTTTCAGGATTGCATCCATCATCCTTTCATGTTTAATAGGTGTGGCTGCACTAGCTGCATTCCACAACAAGTTTTTGTAGATATCACCCCTACACCTAGGCTCAGGGGCGGATCCAGCTTACAACCAGGGGGTGCGGATGTTGCGGCTCAACTTCATGCCCGTAGTGGAAAATTAGTGAAAATTTTGGTTTTTTTTTACGAAATTTGAAAAACGTTGCTACTAAAATGAAAAAAATGAAAAACGTTACTACTGAAAAATGTTTCTAGATCCGCCACTGCCTAGGCTTCATATTTTCATATATATGTCGCAGACAAAATCTATGCTCAGCACTAGGATACACCTTTTCAACTGCAGGAATGAGACCCTGCAATTACATACAGAAAACTTAGCATACAGTAGAGATAGGATACAGAAAACTTAGCTACATTACATACCTTTTGTCGATCACTAATGAATGTGAAGTTGTTGTTTGATGCCAAATCCAAATCATCTCCTAATAACTCTAGAAACCATGTCCAACTTGTTGTTGTTTCTGCCTCAACCACAGCATATGCCACTGGGTATATCCCATTGTTGGCATCAACAGATACTGCAGTTAAGATCTGTCCTGGAAAAGGGCCTTTTAAGAAACAACCATCAAGCCCTAGTATGTCTCTTAAACCATCTTTAAAACCCTGTTTTAATGGCCCTAGGCAGACATAGATTCTCTTGAATTGCCTTGTGGGGCTGCTAGGGTTAGTTTCACTCTCAACATCAATCTTAACAGTAGTACCTGGGTTAGCTCTCATCAACTCGGCACCATAATCCCTTAACTGTCCATATTGGCCACTGTAATCACCATTAAGCTTAGCAGTTGCTATTGCCTTAGCCCTGAAGATCTGATTACCTGTTACCTGAACTTGGTATTTGTTCACCATGATTTGTTGGAGTGATTTTATCCTAATTTTTGGATTTGTCCGAAGAATATTCTCAATCTTTCTTGCAAGCCAACTTACTGTGCACAAATTAACATCCCTTGTTTGGATGCATTCATGCTTCTTGTGAAGTGTGACAATAATCCATGTACCCTTTTGTTTCAGATTTGAGGCATGCAACACCCAAGGACATGTGGGTTCTACCTTACTTTTAAAAGTTTGTCCCCCTTTATCTTCAACTACCACCAATTCTTTAGAAGTCTGGGCCCCACCATATGTATCCTTCCTTTTACCACTTGACCTAGTCTTTACACCACTTGAATTTACCACTTTATCCTTCTGTTTTGACCTAGTCTTTACACCACTTGAATTTCCCACATTATCCTCTTGTGCCACATGTTTTAAACTCCCAGGATTCAGACCATTACAACACACCCTAAATCTCCTTCCTTCATTTCTTACTATATGTAGCTGCCTCCTAGTCTTTATTGCATAATCCTTCACCATATTCTTAATGGTTTTTTATCAAGAAAACATTGTCCAAGTGAGAATGGACAATCTGGACTCCCCTCTGAACCAAAAGCTTTTCTTTCCCTCCTTTTTCTCCTACAAGCCCTATTAGTTCTCTGCAAAGTGTTGCTCTCTTCTTCATCACTGAAACTGTCAAAATTATCTAAGTCTATGTCAATGTCTTCCTCAAGTGGGTCAACATTTTCATCATCACTAGCATTAAAGTCAACAGCAGCCTTATATTCATCCATGTTAACCTCAATATCATCATCTGCATTGTCCTGATCAACTATGAAGTCTCTATCCTCCCCATCATGACCCTCATTATTATCCTCACCACTACCCTCATCACTACCCTCATCACTACCCTCATCACCAGGAAAATAATCACCATCATCTGGATCAGGGTTTACATGAGTACCCTGTTTCCCCTTGTTCTTCCTAATGGCCACAAGTCTTCTACCACATTCTTGAAGTATATAAGAACCACTACTATCACTGCCATCATCACCATCCTCACCACCCTCACCACCCTCATCACCCTCATCCCTACCATCATCAGTACCACCATCATTACCCTGATCATCTTCCTGATAAAATTTTGCCTCGTTTATGACACATGTTTCAGTAGGATTAGGCTGTGTTGCCTGGGTTATGACACCTAAATCACTAGGATCAGGCTGTGTTGGATTACTTGAATTGGAAGAGGTTAGAATAGGTTGAACATAAATTTCTATCATCCTATGTTTTACAGCAGCTGTCAGCATTCTATTATAATCAGTTTCACCGTTCAATGGTCTTAACCCAAAGTCTAAATCCTCACCTGAAACTTTAAAATAATACCTAAAAATGGAAATATCCTCTTCTGAATAACCAAGTTCTAATACCATATCATTCAGCATTGTAGAAACATTACCATCAACATAATCAATATATTCCAGTTTACCTCCCACATATCTACTATCTGGAAAATCAGTCAGCTCACCACCATAATGCAATTCCACTGAAAAAAACTGATGATTGTCACCTGAAAACAAAAAAAAATATTATTGATCATGTTGAGCAGAGGTGATCATGACAAAGCAACAATAACTTACGGTATTCAAGCAGAGGATTGATATCAGCACCCTTGTCTCGAAACCTCCACATTATTGAGCAGAGGTGAAGACGAACAACGTGGAAGACGAGGAAGAAAGACACGACGAGGAAGAAGAAGCTGTTACTTAGGGTTTTTTACTGGATGAAAATGACTGAAAATGGGTAAGAAAGGGGGTTTTTAAACGTTTGAACATGAAAGGACGAAAATGCCCCTTAGACTTAACTGAGTTTTTCTTCCTCGTCAGAAACTCTGTTAAATATGGGTCAGTCATTTAGGCAATTTTTGATCTGTGAGGGGTGCTTTTGGCACAAAAATTAATTTTGTGACAAACAAGCATTTTGGGCCAAATCTGAGGGGCCATTTTGGCAATTTACTCTATTTTATATGTAATGTAATGAGTTCATCTGCTAAGTGTGAGTGTTTGTGTTGGCCGTTTTCTCTACATATATGATTAATTAAAAAATTAAAAGGCAGAGTTTTAAAATTTTAAGTTAAAAATTAGTTATTCAAATGAATAAGTAATTTAAGAGTTAAAAGTAAATGTCTTTCTTTGTTTTGTTTTTATATTGGTTAAATCCCTAGTGTTAATTATGTATTCTCAGCTTATTATGACATATGTCTGACTATGTTTGACCTGTTATGGTAATGTTCGTAAGTTATAACAAACCAAATTAGGTTGCACTAATTCATTTTGGTGTTAACATTGCATGTATTAGTGAGAGTTTTATCATAATAAAGTGCAGTTTCTAAATAACCAAAACTAATGACTAAAAAGGACAATCAACCATTAAACCATTGTTATATTTCATTACAATAAATAATAAGAAAAGATAGAGATGGCAAAACAAGCTTTACAATCCATATTTGATATATGCCTTGCATACCCATACCTCACAAATTTATGAAAGCATCATAAATTTATCACAAAAAACATCACCCAACATCATCAAGATGAGTTGTCATATGTAGTACCAACATGCTGAATGACAAACCTATAAATCTTCCCCTTCAACCGGTCAACCGCCCCAGTCAACGCCTCGTCCTGCTTCGAGATCATACGATCCAACCAATCGTTAACTCGTTTAAGCTGCGACAAAATCACCTTAATGGGACCCACATCAGAACTATTAGCACTGCTCTTGCCAAAAACCTGAAAACCAGCATCTAGTGACTCCTCAACAAACTTCAAGAACCATGTTTGCATCTCCTTTTGCAAACTCATTCCTAATTCGACAGTCTCATTCATCCCATTGCCTTTCGCCCATGACCCATTAAACGATGACTTGCAAGAAGAGATTACCAAATGGCTTTTCATAGTTTCGGGTAAAGACTGTGATTGTGAATGGTTATGGTTTTTGTTCTGAGGTTGAGATGGGGGCTCGAATCCTTCTTTTGATAGAAGGGAAACAACTTCAAGGTCAGTCGCTAGTGCGGCTTCAACCCATAGGGCTAGGGACTTTGAATGGTCTGTTGGTGGTGCATTGTCATGAACCATGGTGCGGTTCTGGTTGTGGTTGCTTGCAACTGATTCGGCTGTTGCAGTTGCTTTTACAATGTCGTCGTATACAGACATGAAACTATCGAGTGTTGGTAAAGGGTTTATGGCTTTTGACATTGAGCAAAGATTTGAGAACATGCTGCGAATGAAATATTATTATTATTATCTCAATAATCGTAGCAAAACTATATGAAATGGTTAATCATCAGGCATTGTCACCATAGTTTAAAAAAACGGGTCAGAAAACGTGTCTGCCTCCTGGTGTTATTTTGTACGTGCGCGCGCGCCAAAGGGCTGAGGCGCTAAGAAAACTTGCGCCTTATGGGGTTGTGTGTGTTTTTATGTGTGTTTTTGAGGTTTTAAACTTTCTATGTAAATTATTTTATTTTTGATGTGTGTTTTTGATGTTTTAAACTCTGTCAATTATTTAATTTTTATAAGATATATAATCTTCATATTTATATTTTAATTCCCCCTTGGGCTTATGCCTTGGTATGCCTCAAGGCTTACGCTCGTGAGGCGAAGGGAAAGCGACTCAAGGCTCGATTCCGTTATTTTAAACTTTGATTGTCACACTTAGAAAGTAAATGATTACCTCAAACTCCTGAGAAGAGCTTCTGTAGCAAGTGCTTCTTGCAAAGCTTCAGCAGCAGCTACTGAAGCCAGATTTCTCCTTTGCATAGCATCCTAAAATACGCGAAAACGTTTACTTACCTTACCATACTTTCAAACATCAAAACATATATATGTTTATACCTGTCCAAGCTTTGCTAGGTGTAAGGAGACTGCATCAAGAGGCACACTACCATCAGTCCACTTCTTTTCATGAAGTGTAATTCCAAGAGCAGTCTTATCTATTGTGGGAGTTTCACACAAGCTAGCCTTGACTTTTTCAATGGTTGCTAACTCATCTTGATTATGTGCGTCGCTTAAACGTCTGGAAAGAGCAGCCTGCATAATATAAACGGCACATCCTACGATTAAGGGACAAAACCTTCTATAAATCTTCTTACAATATATAAACGAATTGGTTTATGAATTTACCTGAGTTTTCAAAATAGCTTGCAAGTCCACTTTACTTTTACCAACACTTTTCTCTTTCGGTTCTGTAGCTCCAGGCGTTTCGTCCCAGTTTTTCCTACTCGCCTTTGCAGATGATCCAGCTGACTTTGTAGAAGACGCAGTTGACTTTGACGAAGACCCAATCTCAGAACCTACACTTATCATTTTTTTCTTGTTCCCGGAATCTGTTCCTTGAGAAACCTTAACTCCACTAGACAATCGCCTTCCTGGCGACATTGACATTCTCCTTACACTAGGAGACGCCGGTTTTCTTCCATTGGGTGAAGGTTGTCTGTATCTTGAAGGCACAATAATAGCCGGCTCTTTGGCTACCTTTCGGTTCTCTTCTTTGGCTACAACTAAGCTTGGAACTACACACTTTGAGGGCACTGGGGAAGATGATCTTTTCAGTTTTCCAGCTGGCGATGGGTCGCGTTCAGCGGTGGTCTTTCTCCCTGCTGATATTGACCTTTGTTGCTTCATGCATGGGCTTGAAAACCTTTGAGGAGCCTTTTCATTAGTCTTTGTTGATTCATTAATATTATTATTATTATTCACATTCTCTTTAGGTGCAAGTACTTGTCTGCTTCTACCCTGTTTAATTACAAATAACACCATTAATTACTTCTCTATGTACTGACTACAATTGATTAAAAAAAAAAAAAAAAAAAACCTCCTAACCTCATTCATAACCTCCTTCTGCTCACAACCCGAACGCGCGCCATCAAACCTCTTACTCGACAAACAAACCGCAACAGGATCACCCGAACCACCCGACCCATCCAAACCCTCAGCCTTCTGAATAACAAACTCCCTCTTCCCACCCAAACCCTTGACAACAACCTGTTCAGGACACCCAACAAACGGGTGACGCCCAGCGACCGGCCGGACTCCACTAACACGCGGGACAGGGCAATCAAACTCAAACTTGTCAACATACACAAACTGCCCCAGCTGCAACTTATTGGTTAGGATAAGATCCGTGTCTTTATCGGATAAGGAGACGTAGGTTGAGTTAATTGAGTCGGATAGGGAGACGTGGAAGCCGTGGTTGGGCCAGAGGTCGTCGGAGGCGGAGGGAGCGGGGAGGATGCTGATGACTTGGAGGAGAGGGGAGCGGTGGTCACCGGTGACTCGGGTGTTGGTGTTCATTGTTTGGAGGAGTTTTAAGAGGATTCCGGGGGTTAGAGAGGCCATTGGAGTTGGGTTTGGATGATTTTTGTGTTATTATTATTAGAGAATGAGATGAGGGTTTTGATGTGTGTGAGGGAGGGTGTGGGATGAAGAAGGCCGTTACAAAAGATGTGAATTTGAATTTGGGGATTGGGAATTTGGGCGCATTGAGTGAGATTTGAAATTGGGGTGTGGGGTCCTCATTGAATTTTTAAGTAATATTTTTTTTTATTTAGCAATTTCTTTTAATGTTTTGGTAATTTTGTACACGATTTGTAGTATGTTATTGATGAAATACATAGGTTAAAGGGGATTATTTTACATGCTATTTTAATAATTTTACCATTTTTTTACTTGTTTGTTAGAAAAACATACCTTTTTTAGTATATAAAGGATTGAGAAAATTGTTTGAATAGTCTTTGTGGTTTGCACAATTTTCACCTATAGTCCCCAAGATTTTAAAATTACAGTCATAGTCCTTAACTTTTGGTGTTACTTAACTCGGATAGTCCTTGGAGTGGCTGTGAAATTACTAAATTACCCTTTTAATGGATGGAGGTTAAATAATTCAGTTAAGTGAATATAAAATTACTAAATTACCCTTACCCTAATAAAAATAAAAATAAAAACAATTTTAGTGAGGCCCACTAACTTCATCTTCCTCACCATATCACCACCACCAACAACCACCACAACCAACCACCAACCCAACTCTTATAAAACCATTTATCCCAACTCTTATAAAAACCCCAACCCAATTTTGTGTTTCAATTTATCCCAACTCTGATGAGGCCACGTCGGAGCAGTGGTGACCATCGCTCAATAACACACACACACACACACATCTACCATCAGATCTAGAACAAAGAAAACCAATGAGAGAGAGAGAGACGCGAAGGAGAGAGAAAGACACAGAGGAGAGAGAGACAGAGATGAAGGCGGCGACAGAGAAAGGAAGGAGTACGGTGGTAGCGAACGGCGAGGGTCTGGGTGTTTATACAGTGGTGGTTCGTCATGGTCAAAGAGGTGGTGATGGTGATGGTTCAGTCACCGGATTAATGGTGGTTCGTCAGGGTCTGGGTGTCGAACAGAACAGTAGGTATGTGTTTCGTATAAGGTTACCGGGTAGGGGTTATTGGTCAGTTAATTAAGGTGATGACGGCTGATGTTAATGGTGGTGGCGTTGGACTGGACATTGGCTTCTTCCTCGCTCTCTGTCTATCTCTGTCTCCCTCTCTCTCTCTCTCTCTCTCTCTCTCTCTCTCTCTCTCTCTATCGATCTGTAAGGTAGGAGATGCAATGTCATCTCTGTAACCATGGTGGGTGTTGGGTTAAGAGGAATAGCATCGGTTATTGGTGTTTGAAAGATGAGGGTTACAGGTCTGATGGTTAGTCGTCGGAATAGATGTGGTTTGTGGAGGTGGTGACCATTGGAGTGGTAGTGGTGGTGGTGGTGGTGGTGAAAGTGGAGATGGGTGGTGGTGATGGTGGTTTGTAGAGGTGATGGGTTGGGGAAGATGAACTTGGTGGGTCCCACATTAATTATTTTTATATTTTTTAATAATAAGGGTAGTTTGGTAATTTAACACCTACTTAACTGGATTATTTAACCTCCATCCATCAAAAGGGTAATTTAGTAATTTCACAGCCACTCCAAGGACTATCCGAGTTAAGAAACACCAAAAGTTGAGAACAATACCTGTAATTTTAAAAACTTGGGGACTATAGGTGAAAATTGTGTAAACCACAGAGACCATTCGAGCAATTTTCTCTAAAGGATTCTAACAAGACACTAGAATAAATAAAAAATATATATATAATGAAACGACAAAACTAAAACTACACAGATTTGAACATTTTAAGAATGATAGGTTTGCTCTGTTTTGTATCCACAAGCATACATAGATAGGTAATATGTTGCAAAATCACATTTGGCCATATTGATTCTAAGTTTACTCCTTTTTTTTTCAAGTTTCTCCAAGGTAGGTAATATGTTCAAACGGACTTTCTAAATCAAGAATATACCTCTCTTGGGATCATGAGCAAGCTTTACGGTGGTCCCCCCCCCCCCCCCTCCCTGCTTTTTTTTTTTTTTTTCAATAGTGTAAATTGAGGCTTATTTTGTTCAAGCTCCACTACTGCCTGGAATGGAATGCAATTTAGTCAGCATATTAGGTTATCGATCTGATCGTGTGTTATATTGTTGATCTCTAATCTTACGGCAGGGGCTAAGAACTTTTCCGAGTCGTTGTCCATTCATATTCTTTCATTGTTCTTATATGTGATTTTTTACTTGAGACATGAGGTAGTGTTGTCCATCATGCTCAACTCACTGCTCCACTTCCATAACAAGCGTATAAATTGTGTATTGTTTAACATAAGAGTCACTATGCATCTATTATCAATCTTTAACTCAAAAAAATCCAAAGAAAAAAACCTCACTTAAAGTTTGATGATCCAGCCAAAAATCTAGCTAAAAAGAGGCATATCACTTGTGTTCCACAACTGATTACTCCTTTCAAGTATCCTCATAGATGATAGATCAATGGAGAATTGTGACAAATCATTCCGATATCGAATGACAACTCCAACAAATTAGCATATACATGCACCGCTTAAATATGTATAACCTAGTCTTGCATTGTTTCAACTTTGCCAAAAACGCTTTCCATAGTGTTTCTTTCCAACTAGGTTTATGAAGGGAGTTTGGTAGTGATGTATGCGTATAAATAATATATGCATCCATGATCCCTAATGAGCAAAAAGAATCAAGATACGACTAAATATATAGCACTAGATATGATAGCAATTAACCAATTTTGTGATCCTACTTAAGATTATTATTCCAAAGTTTTCGACAATTTTCATGTTGTATCTAGTTTTGTCTCTTCATAAAAATACAATTTTCAGATCAATTATATGTTTATTGTGTTTCTATATCTGGAAAGAAGAGTGAGTAATGGGCAAACATGTTCAACTTGGTAAAGTTAAGATGAGATGTGAAAAGCCATGTGCTTTAACCCTCAAATGTCATATAAATCTTCCCCAAATTACCCTTCAATGCATTAAGATACTTATACCATGTAGTAGAGATAAATAAAAGTTTATTTTCTAGATAATTAAGTTTCTATATTTGCTCGAAAAATCCGTTCAAATTCTTATATATAACATCATGTGATGTGGTATGACCACAAGCTTCAAATAATTATATTCAACAAATACTAATTTTACATTTTCTTTCTTTCTTTAAAATTGCATATGTTTATATAAATATACAGTGTCGTTCATCATCAGAATTGCTGAAACAAATTACTTTATCTTTATCTCTATACTTGCTCCCTTTTTATTTTTAAATATTTTTCTAGGTCACGCATCTCTACTATGGTGAACCATCAGGCGTTTTTTTCTGCTCATAATCATCACCATCAAGTCAATACTACATTATAAAGGAGGAGGCATGGACAAATATGTCCAAATTGTCCAAAGTTAAGATGGCATACCAAGAGTTTCTTTACAATTTTCTAAATTTTACCACTTTTCTTCCCTAAATGCCCTTAGAAGATAATTAACTTTTATATGAAAATGGAACTCACCCAAACTAAATAAACACACGGGATAACAATATTTTGAACAAATTTCATATAATGACGATGAAATATAATAGTTTATGTTACCACAATGAATAATCTTATCTCAGCTAAACTTGTATGAATTTTAAAACTTTGTCATAATAATATTTATATTATAAACCCTTTTCATATATATGCGTCTATCCAGCGGCAAAGTGGACGGGATGGTTCGGCTCACTGGCTACATTGGGCAATTTTTTAGTTGTTGGGTCAAGTTGAGCAATTCTATTACAAACTTACAAATAACAACTTTTAATTTCTAAATGGATAATGATCTTCATATGATAGTGTATACAATATCATATTATTACTACATGCTTTTGTCATGTAAATGAACATTATCATTTAGCAAGGTGTCTTCAACGGCACGATTATGTGGATATGCAATGACCAGACAACTTACACAAGAGTGATGTTTATGTTCATATTGGTCTGTTAAAGTAATATACCTTAAGTTTATTAAGATTTGTTGAATAATGAGTACATGGTTTATGTGGTGAACTGCAATCAGTTGTAAGTGGCGGTGCACATTTCTTTTCTTTTCTTTCTACGAATACTTGTTAAAACATAGTGTGCACATTTCTATTCTTTTTGCTTAACTTGCGGCAAAAAACCTAAGTATCATAATGTTATATTGCAACCCATTTGTCGATCCCGCTGCAACGCACGGGTAAACCCACTAGTATTACATAGTTACAATAATATAATATTGTATTGTTTATTGATATCTTTTAATCTTGGAGTAATGGATTTAAATAATCCTAACTATTGACTATTGGCCAATAATAATCCCAACGTCGAAAATAACCACTAGCGGTTTTAACTTTCAGACATTTTGCTCTCAATGGACCCCCGGTTAACTCACACTAACGCCGTTAGCTGAAACTCACAATTCTAGACGATTTTTCACCAGGATTGAAAGAGGGAATAGAGACGATGATATTGGTATGTGCAATTGCATATATGAGCATGGTTCGATGGTTTAGTCGTTGGTTCCGGTCATCCCATCCGAGGAGAACATCAACTTACAACCGACGAACCATGCTTATTTCTGCAATTGTATATACCAATATCATTGTCTCGATTCCATCTTTCAAATCATGTGAATAATTGCCTAGAATTGTAAGTTTCAGCTAACGGCATTAGTGTGAGTTAACGGGTGTAACATCGCAAAATTTTTCCCAAAATTTTAATACATAAAAAGCCCTTATATATATATATATATATATATATATATATATATATTTATTACACCTTTATCATTAATATTATACAAATGTGCCTAAGTCTTTATTTATCCTAACTCACAACTTATATACATACATAAATGTATATAAATAATAATAATAATAATAATAATAATAATATGATTCTAAATTCTTTTTTTTTTCACATACAAGATTTTTTTTTTTTTTAAATAAAGCCTTGAGTCAAATTGTCAAAGTCCTAGTCAAAGTCTTAGTCAAATAGTTAATTCATCATAAAACCTTACTTTATGGTGTTGACCAATTTTAATGGCTAATTGAATCCAAAACTAGTATAAAAACCCACCTATGACCCATTATACTTTGCACCTCTAAATCGATTGTTTCAATCCGATTAAACTTTCCCTCATACCTTTTTTCTATAGTCTATTACTTCTACAATTGAAGCTTTGATTATAAGCTCTTGTAATTGGCAACTTTGGGGCTACAAATATTCTATTTCTCGAGACTTAATACTTTGCTAAGGTGAGTTTACGTAACCATGTTTATGCAATTCTTCATACTTGCAACATTATACTTAAGCAATTCTACATGCATGTCTAGTTGTAAACTTTAATGCCTCATGAATTAGACAACAACAGTTTCAACGAGTTTCAACATTACATAATCATTAGCTATGGCCAAGCCGGCGATACTCAATAATAGATCTATTGGATTGACAATCCCACCCGGATACGTGTACCTCCTACATAGGTAGCGTGGGTGATTGTTCTCGTTCCAACATATTACTAAGGTGAACCGTGGATGACGGGATGGACCTAAACTAGTCGGAGGTTTGATTATGTCGATTCAACATATTATGTTTATTCATGTAGACTTAAACTTACGATAGACATATGAATTGCTAAACTTTTATACTAAAACTATTTACTTGACATGGCTTATGTATTCTCACCAACTTCTAGTTGACCCCCCCATTTTTACAACTCAACAGGAAATAATGATGCATGAAGACTAGAGTATTTACATGAGAAGGCAAACTGAAGTCTATGCTTGTTTGGTTTTTGTGATGTATTAGATTACCAATTAAAACTCATTATGTATTTTCATTTTTGGATATTTGCACTTTAAATTAATTTCAATTAAAATTTGATTACCATGTGCTACTGTATACTCATTCTTACGTGACACCTCGATGTTTCCGCCATCGGTTGGGGTGTTACAGATTGGTATCAGAGCCATGGTTATAGGGAATTAGGTTATTAGAAAAAAATAATCTAGTCTATAACCATAGGATTTTAATCAGTACTTGCTCCTTTTACTTGCAACCTTACTTGTTTATATTCTCTATTTTACTTCTTATCCTTACTTTAGTCCCTACAAGAAGAGTGCTCTCCATCACAAGATCTACTCTTAGACTAATAAGACAAATCCTCAGGTTTAGCCTGAACCACCTTGAAGATCTCGTCGAAGTTCTAGATTTTAATAACGAACACGTGCAATCTGGAAGGGTGAACGCCTGTATTCTGAGTTTTCTGTCTAGGACTGGCATTGCGCATAAATCCCAATCAGACGAGGGACCCGGATGCCTACCTGGGAATTCTCGGGATGAGTGTTCACTTATAGGCTAAAGCATGTCTTCACTATGTTATTAGAATCTAGAAGTTTTGATAAGTCAACGTTTTCGTTTATTCGTTTTAATTAATGAATAAATGATTACACTCACTTTCCTTAAACTAAGCTCAAAAATCTCAAAATTTTACAGCTTAAATCAATCTCATTTCATAACCATCTATGGATTTCTCAATCACACTTCACCTTACCATCTTAGACACTTTTTAAATATTCAACACCCTACCCAAATCATATTATTTAATTTCTCCACATGTTACTTATTTTTAAAAACTATAACCTCATACCTTAGCACAAACTAAAGATTTCTAAATCTTGTTGTATTTTCATTACCTAGTAACTTTACAAAGTACATTTTTTTTTGTCAAAAGATGTCCTCGAACTTAAATTCAATTGTTTATTTATTGACGTAACAAACAATTTTCTATATAATGCTTTAAACTATTAAAAATCACTTAATATAACCTTTGATCCAAACCCCAAAATTTACACTGCTACATAATCTCCTTACTATAAAATAAACTCTTTATAAACTATCTTCACATTCACTATCTCTCACAACCTTGATTCTGCTTCAAGATTTTTCATCATCCTCTCAAGAACTAAATTCATATCCTTCACCTTCTCACACATGAACTAGTTACCTATGATAACCAAACTATTGAAACTTGATTGTGTGTTGCATCAAACATAATCCTTAGTTATACATGAGGATTCGACTATCTACCATATTTGAACATTTGAAACTAGAATTCATGGAATATAAACTATTTGCTATAGACACACCTAGAGTCATTAACCTTGTCTAGGGCAACTCTATTACAGCTCGTATGATATACTTGATACTTGATTGCTTACATGTACAAATTATCAATTTGCAATTCATGTGTGTAATAATTGGTGCACTTAATCAAACAACTGATAGAGGATGAAGTACTTGCTCAACAGTTAGTAGAGTACCAAATAACCTACTCAACGATTGGTAGAGGTCATCATGCCTGCTCAACAGTCGGTAGAGGCCCTACAACCTGCTCAACGACTGGTAGAGGCTATCGCACCTGCTCAACAATCGGTAGAGGTTCTTACTCACTGACTGGTAGAAGTCTTCTTCCTGCTCAACAGTTGGACTCATTTTTGGATACATTGTATACGATTCAATCACAAGGTTATTTTGCATTACTTACATGTGTGTTTAGAGTCATAGAAGGACACAAAACCCTAATGTAAGGTAAATTGGTGATTACGGTCCGGAACGTAATCATGAATTTACAGGTACGTTAAGGTAGTGTGAAATTCTATCAAGGTTTTCGGTAGTTGACCAATTATAAACCTTAGTTATCTGGTAGTTCATTTAGTCTTTCAATAGTCCATCAACTCATTCCTTTTAGGACTTCTAAAACTTAAGATTCTTATTCTCCTTGCTATTTCAGATGAACCTAATCCAACCCTTAAAACTCACACATATCAAAACTCTTACCCAAATTATTCAAAACAGTTTATTCTGTTACCTATAAATTTATGTCATGCCTTAACTCGAAACTTCCCAAACCACCCTTGTCCTAATTTCTACCCAATCACCTTCAACCCTGTGTTTTCAATAAACTTCGGGACGAAGTTTCCAAAAGTAGGGGAGACTGTAACATCGCAAAATTTTCCACAAAATTTTAATACATAAAAAGCCCTTATATATATATATATATATATATATATATTTATTACACCTTTATCATTAATATTATACAAATGTGCCTAAGTCTTTATTTATCCTAACTCACAACTTATATAAATAATAATAATAATAATAATAATATGATTCTAAATTCTTTTTTTTTTCACATACAAGATTTTTTTTTTTTTAAATAAAGCCTTGAGTCAAATTGTCAAAGTCCTAGTCAAAGTCTTAGTCAAACAGTCAAAGTCTTAGTCAAATAGTCAATTCATCATAAAACCTTACTTTATGGTGTTGACCAATTTTAATGGCTAATTGAATCCAAAACTAGTATAAAAACCCACCTATGACCCATTATACTTTGCACCTCTAAATCGATTGTTTCAATCCGATTAAACTTTCCCTCATACCTTTTTTCTATAGTCTATTACTTCTACAATTGAAGCTTTGATTATAAGCTCTTGTAATTGGCAACTTTGGGGCTACACATATTCTATTTCTCGAGACTTAATACTTTGCTAAGGTGAGTTTACGTAACCATGTTTATGCAATTCTTCATACTTGCAACATTATACTTAAGCAATTCTACATGCATGTCTAGTTGTAAACTTTAATGCCTCATGAATTAGACAACAACAGTTTCAACGAGTTTCAACGAGTTTCAACATTACATAATCATTAGCTATGGCCAAGCCGGCGATACTCAATAATAGATCTATTGGATTGACAATCCCACCCGGATACGTGTACCTCCTACATAGGTAGCGTGGGTGATTGTTATCGTTCCAACATATTACTAAGGTGAACCGTGGATGACGGGATGGACTGTCGATTCAACATATTATGTTTATTCATGTAGACTTAAACTTACAATAGACATATGAATTGCTAAACTTTTATACTAAAACTATTTGCTTGACATGGCTTATGTATTCTCACCAACTTCTAGTTGACCCCCCCATTTTTACAACTCAACAGGAAATAATGATGCATGAAGACTAGAGTATTTACATGAGAAGGCAAACTGAAGTCTGTGCTTGTTTGGTTTTTGTGATGTATTAGATTACCAATTAAAACTCATTATGTATTTTCATTTTTGGATATTTGCACTTTAAATTAATTTCAATTAAAATTTGATTACCATGTGCTACTGTATACTCATTCTTACGTGACACCTCGATGTTTCCGCCATCGGTTGGGGTGTTACAACGGGGTCCATTAAGAACTTGTTACACTTGATTAGTAGTTGTATTTCCTGCTAGATAAAAGCAATGCAATACAACTGCTAGTCAAGTGCATCATGAATTTCTATTTGTGGCGTCGGAAAGTGAAATTAGTAGTTAGTTTAGTAGAAAATATTCCACATAAGACATCCCAACCTGAGAACTTTATAGACGTGCATAGATCGTTTTTTAGGAACTGAACCGTTTCCAACCCGGTTCATGAATGGTGCCGGTTCATGTCCGAACCGGTTTCGATTTGGTTAGGCCCCGATTTTGCTCGTTTGAAAGACCGGTTTTGGTTTAGTTCGGTTTCGGTTCATGAACCAATTCACGCGCACACTTTTTTTTAAGAAAAGGCATCACAAAATTATTTTTTTACATAAAGTTCAACTTTTATTAATTCTTAAAATATTTTTAAGGTGTATAGGTAGGGTTGCAAATGAATCGAACGAACATAAATAAGTTCGTGTTCGTTTGTTAAGAATATATGTGTTCACGAACAGATCATGAACACTTACTGAACGGGATTTTTTGTTCGTGTTCGTTTGTTAAGAAAACGCTCTTGTTCGTGTACGTTTGTGTTCGTTTGTTAATTTTGTTCATAAATGCAAACAAACAAAAACGAACATTCATGAACAAATACAGTGTTCATGAACACAAACGTACACAAATAAGTGTTCATGAACGAAAACAAGCACAAACATACGTATATTAACTTTCATATAAGATCAATTTCACATATATTAGGACAATATCTAGATCCACCCAAAATATAACCTAATTATCCAAACATACTTGGCACGCAATTAACTTGAAGTCATCGAACAAACATAAATAAATACAATACCGAACGTTCATGAACATAAACGAATGAACGCGGCCTATGTTCATATTCGTTCGTTTAACTAAAGGAACAAAATTTTTTGTTCGTGTTCATTTTTTATTAAACGAACGAACACAAACGAACTTCCCGCCGAACGGTTCATGAACTGTTCGCTAAAAATTCAGTTCGTTTGCGGCCCTATGTATAGGTAAATATTTGTATGTGTAGAAACATTTTTGTATAATTTTGTTACATATAAATTTTTTTATATAAAATTGCATTTTTAATAAAATGTAGTACTTGCTTAATTTGTTTGATACCTTTCTCAAATGCTTTATAATACAATCAGAGAACCCGCGCGTTGCGGCAGAGTCGACAATACAGGGCGGAAAACATAATTCAAACCTTAAAACGGTTAAAAGAATCAATATGTAAAGTGTATGTTTGTGTGTGTAAGCACCTGTGCTTCGCAGTGGGTCATTTTTTAAAGGTTACAAGGATACATGGTAGCTTGCTACGTTCTATATACCATATGCAATTTGACCTACATGCCGATAAAAAAATGGAAGTAGCGGCTTGACTCATTAGCAACTATTATTATACTAATAGTCCTACTCATTGTGTTGAAAGTGTCAAATCTGGAGAGATTGCCGAGGAGAAGAAAGCATAGGGACCTTTATAAGATCCACATTAAGAGGAGGTTGGAACGGCTCATATGTAATCAACCTGCAAAGAAGAATACCCATAACTTTTTCCACATGATAAAAGCAATGCAATACAACTGCGAATCAAGTGCACCATAAATTTCTATAAGTGGTCAGAAAGTTAAATTGGAAGTTAGGTTAGTTGAAAATATTTCACATAAGACATCCTAATCTGAGAACTTTAATGCACACGAACAAAAACGAACATTCATGAACACAACCAGTGTTCATGAACACAAATGAACACAAACATACACAAATAAGTGTTCATGAACAGAAACAAACACAAACATACTTATATTAACTTTTATATGTAACACCCCAACCGATGACAGAATACATCGAGGCGCGACTTGTGATAGATTGTTCAAAGACTTCCTAACACTAAATTGTGACAATATATTAAAAATAGATTTCATTCGTAAGATGCAACAAGTTTATAATTCGTTCACGAGAAAGATACATCAACATAGAACCAGTGTTCATATACACACAACATAGAACATTCATGAACACAACCAGTGTTCATATACACAATGTGTTGCACATTGTGTATAATATCTTCACTCTCAATAGTTACATACAAGTCTCTAGAACATAGAAAAGCAGGATGTCCATGACGTGTACGTGTCGGATGAACCAAATCCTCATTGAATTTAATTTTTCCATTAGAAGGGGCTCGCACATGTTCTGCAGTACCCCCTGTGAATACTCCGCCAGTATGAAAAGTTCTTAATGTTAATTGAGTGCCCGGTTCTCCAATAGATTGACCTGCAATAATACCTACAGCTTCTCCCAATTCGACCAGGTCGTATTAAGGTTGTTTTGTTTGTTTCTAAGGCTGAATCCTAAGTGATATTTCTTGTATCATCTCATCAAGCTTTTTCCTGCAACATGTATAAAATATCCGTCAACACATAAAGTATTGGTGAGCATACTAGTTTTGACCTACATACATAGTATAACAATGTTTTAATCAATCATCATGTTATAATTATGCGCATACAGAATCATACAAAAGGCATATCAACACTCGAATGCTCAGATTGACCTAACTTTGTTTTCGTAGGCCATCAGAACTTAACATGACCCATAAAGGGGGCGGTGTGCTACTCCAATAGCGCTATACATGTAAGGTGGGTTGTATGCAACGACAGTTATATGTAAGAATTAAATTCTAGCATGGCATAGAATATAAACATGTTAATTAGATTGAGCATATGAGTATGAAAATGTTTGATGTTTTTGCATAGAATACATGTTGAGCCCCAAAGTATTAAAGAGTAAAAAGGGGGGACAAGTATGAACTCACCTGGAGTGTATTATGAAAGAATAGCAAACAATGTCTGAAGCTGGATTAACTGAATTTTTTGTGTCCTATTACAAGTAAAGGATGCCTTAAATTCTAATGCAAATAAGCTTGTTTCGTTTCTTGGTTGTAAAGATAGTTTATTCAACTACCTAGACTCGCATTGAATGAATGTGCGTCTTTATTTATTTGTAACTTAACGAACCGATAGGAACTTAGTTTTGTTTCTTGAAAGGTGTATGTGTATGTATAATCACACAAGGTATATGCCTTTAATATAGTATTCAAAATAGCGTCTCGAAACCAATTTGTGAAACGAACATTTTGGATAATTAAATTAATGCGCGAGTTGCTCGTCTCGCGCTGTATAAATATGTATTTATATATATATATATATATACACTTCTATTATGATAATATAAAGTTTGAATAGAGTTTATTTGTAAAATATAGCTTTAATTGTATGGATATATAGATTTAAATGCCCGATGTTTCTATAAAAATTTGGGCAGAGTTTCCTCTGTTTTTGTATAAAAACCAGACAACTCATGTTGTCTATATTTTCCCAAAACAACAACAGACCAAACGAAACGCAATACAATTCATCAAGTCTTTATACGCGACAAAAGGTATAAGTCATTAAAATTATAATAAACGATAACTATATGTTTTGAGTAAGTAATATATATATATAATTTGTTTTCAAAACAAGCAACATAAGTGAACTAAACCTTTACAAATCTAGATGTTATACATTTCACTAATTGACGTGCTTGTATATAGGTAAAATATGTTTTCATACAACTACTTCAACAATTTAATAGTTCGCAATATTAATACATAAGCGTATATATATGTGTGTGTGTGTGTGCGTGTGTGTGTATATATACATGTTAACCATTATCTTTGTCGGCTCGATATTACTTTTAAGCATTTTATAAACACAAATCGGTTCGGTTCGTTTTACACTTTTAGTTACATAGTTATACACATGAATCAGCTAGAAATAAACCAAGTAAAGGTACGGTGTGCGTTTTATACCTTCCCGCTAAACCAGACCCACAAAACGAACATAATCTGCTCCGGTTTCGAGGTTGACCAGGTTTGACCAGAACCAAACTCGGCTCAATGACTGGATCTGTTGACATTTGACTGAATGACTTGACCCGAGCTGATAATAAACTAACAGAGACCAACATCCCTCGTCTACCCTAGGTCATCAGCATCAAGGCTGAACCAGAAAACAAAACCCAAACGAACCTCCCCATTGACGCTACACCAGAACAAAACTGACCCGGGACAAAGTCCAAATGGAATCCAACAAATCTGACTCGGGGAAAAGCCCGTTCCGAGTCACCGGGACCATTACCCAACTCGACCAATTGGAACCCAATCGTGCATCTTGACCTGAAAGAGAGTGGACCATAGCCGAGACCAATAACCGAAGGTCACCTGAAGACAGACTCTGGACGACACCCCGTCTGTAATCAACCCTGCAAACACCCTAAAACGAGCCGCCACAAGCTGATTTGCTAAACCATGAGGGACTGAGCCCCAAAGGACAAGGAAACGTGAATGTTGTTGCTTGTCGTTGATCAAAATAAAAGGAGGGGAGGTGTTGTGCCGCTGTGAGCGGTGCTACCGTGTCACGGTGGCAGAAGTGGGGGTCGCCGGCCAGTTAATAAGAGAGAGGAGGATGTAGGCGGTGTACCGGTGGTTCGAGTGGTGGTTGTGGGTGGTGTTGTCAGCTGATTATCTAGAGGGGAAGAGGAAAGTAAAGAATTGGTGGCTAAGGTTTAAGATGTGAGGGATAAATGAGGGAGGAGATGAAGAATGAGAGGTTATATAGTTAGGGTTTGGTAGGTGGGTTAGGTGGAGAGTTATTGTTTAAACGAACCAATAACCGACTTGGGTCTCGTTTATGAACTGGACTCGTTAAACCCCTAGATAGTTATTTCACGTAACATATAAATGTAAAATTAATTAAAACGAGTATTTGAACTACGTAATTATTATATATGTATTTTTGTCACGTTTAGAAATTTACCAGGATATGTGTCGATTTACTAGTATGTTATTATTTACAACGCGTTATTTGGCGAATTTAGATAATTAAATTTATAAATGGGATAAGAATGTTTTTCTTGTTAATGAGATAATATCGTTAAAGAATTAACGAATCGTTTTATGAATAAAATATTATTATTATATTATCCGAGAAACGCTAGGCGTTACATCATATAAGATCAATTTCACCTATATTAAGACAATATCTAGATCCACCCAAAATATAACCTAATTATCCAAACATACTTGGCACACAATAAACTTGAAGTCATCGAACGAACATAAACGAACAAACATAAATGAATACATTACCGAACGTTAACGAATATAAACGAACGAACGCGGCTGATGTTCATATTCGTTCGTTTAACTAAAGGAACAAAATTTTTTGTTCTTGTTTGTTTTTTATTAAACGAACGAACACAAACGAACTTCCCGCCGAACGGTTCATGAACTGTTCGCTGAAAATTCAGTTCGTTTGCAGCCCTATGTATAGGTATATATTTCTATGTGCAGAAACATTTTTGTATAATTTGGTTATTTTTTTTTAAGGGCAACTTTCATTAAAACACGAAAATCTCCAAGATAGAGATCACCGCAAAAACAAACAAACCATGTTACATTACATCAAAATTAAAATTTTGCCATTCCTTCCGACCCACCCTTGCATGATTGCCCCTACTGTTAAACCATAAGAAACTATACGATTTAATATCCAAAATAACTTGAGTGATGGTAGCATTTTTCGCCTTAAATATCTTCTCATTTCTCATCTTCCATATACGCTAACAAGAGATAATGATAATACCAAAGATAATATCTTTCTTATTCCTCTGGAACCTCAGATTCTCGACCACCAATTTAACATCCTTAATAGAAAATAAGATTATCAGGTGAATACGACACCGCCGAGCAATCCCCAACCAGATCCCATTTGCGAAGCAACATGCAGCAAAAAGATCTTTAATAGTCTCGTCCGCATCATCACACAAAATACACATATTATCACCCACTCCAATGTTTCTTTTAGAGAGCGCTACCTTCGTAGGAATACGATCTAGGAGGGTTCACCCACATGAAAATGTTACATTTCGCCGGTATCCATCTACACAAATTGATAACTTCTTAATTATCTTCCTGCCCGTGACTATTGCACCATTGTTTAGTATCTTTAACTGTTAAATATTGCAGCGAGACATTATTCCAGGACCAAGAATTGCTGCCAGATGATAAAACAATCCCGGAAATCATTCGCGTACACAAAACAAGCTGTTGCGTTTCCTACACTGTAGCTGGATATGATTTCCATTCCCACAACATTGTTCCAGCTAAGTTTTGTTGGCCCAACCGATCAGAAACAACAACCCATTTCTTCTTTTCTAGGCGGAAAAGATCTGGGAAGAGAAAACGTAAAGGGACACGATCAACCCACGGATCAATCTAGAAATTTATATCCATGCCATTCCCAACCTTTCCTTGAATCAAACTACCAAAAGGAGACCCATTAATCATTATCCCATACATCCACCGACACCAAATCTCCGGGAAACCCATTTGCCTCATGACCATCAACATGAACCCCCAGTTAACGTTATCGTAAGCTTTTTCAAAATCCATTTTGAACATAAAAAATTGCTTACCACTTCGTTTAGCCCACGCGAGGACTTCACTCACCACTAGAGGACCATCAGAATATATCTACCGGCTATGAATGCCGTTTGATTTTCATTAATCATCTTGTCCATAACCTTCTTCAATCGACAAGCAAGAACTTTAGAAATGATTTTGCTCACCACCCCAATCAAATTAATGGGCCGATACTCTCCTAATGTCACCGGGTCTTGAACTTTGGGAACCAAGGTGATAAAAGACGAACCAGCTCCACGTCTAATCAAGGCGTTTACATAAAAGTCTTGAAATATGCCACTGAAATCCTGCACAAAAAACGACCAATATTTTTTTGATAAATCTAAATTAAACCCGTCAGGTCCCGGGGCTTTATCACTACCGCAGCTAAAAGCAGCCTCCTTGATCTCCAAATCTGAGAATGGCATCACCAGAACCGCTGCATCATTCGAAGATAAGTGCTTTAAACCATAACATTGAAGAACGGGTCGATCCACCAAGTTCTCAGAAAATTTATTACGAAAAAACCGAAGAACCTCACATTTAATCCAGTTAGGCCGCGTCTCCTACACATCATTAATCAATAAACCTGGAATAGCATTGGTTGCTTTTCTACTATTGATCCACCCATGGAAAAAAGACGTATTCTCGTCTCCATCTTTCGCCCACCTAACCCGAGATTTTTGTCTAGCGTCTTTAAATCTCCATAAATCCAATTCCCGCAACTGAACCGAACCTTCTTCAAAAACCCAAGTCTCCTCTTCTTTCAACATCCTTTTTTCCATAATAATTTGCAAAGAATCAATCTCCTTCCGCACATTAGTTTCCTCTTCATTTTCTTTCAATTTCACATCCTTTATCCAAACTTTAAGATCATTCCTAATCGCTTTCAGCTTAGACATAAATCTTAAATCTGGATAAGCCTCCATAGCATCACACTTCACAACCGCCCTAGAGACAACGTCGTCTATGCCATCCCTAGCTAACCATGAATTATACATCCGAAACGGCTTAGAACCGAAATTACGAGACATCACCTTGAGAGTCAACGGACAATGATCGGAAAGATCACGTGTATGTGCTCTATACTCCGCATTAGGCCAATCAACAACCATATTTCTCGAAACAAGAATACGATCGATTCGACTTTGTTTATCTCCAACACAATACGTAAACTTACGACCACGAAGACTGAATTCACATAAACCAAGGTCGTCTATAAACTCATTAAATTCACCCGACGCCAAGGCATTGAATTTCGAGTTTCTCCGCTCTTCTATATTTCGTACACAGTTAAAATCCCCTCCCAGAATCCCACAGTCTTCATTAAAAACAAACACCATCTTCAAATCAGCCCATACTCTCCGTTTATCAACTAACTTATGATGAATATATACATTACCACATACAATACCTTTCCCGCTTTCTTTGATACACCCCAACACTTATAAGAAATTTTGATGTTTCACTGTCGACGTATTAACCAGAAACTTAGAGTCCCAAATCATTAAAAGACCCCCAGACCTTCCATTAGATGGAATCCATTCAAAGCCAAAATCATCTTTCCCCCATAGTCTACCAATGTTAACCCCCTCTATTGATGTGTGTTGTGTCTCTTGAATCATAATCATCCGAGCTTCATTCTCTCTACGTAAATTCCGAACCCAATCCCACTTCCTTTCATCCCCCAACCCCCGGATATTTAGAGATAACAAATTCATTGAGAAACCATTTGAGATCCTTCATCCCGGACCATCTTTGTTACCGAATCTTCAAAAAGGTCAATGTTAGTCGCACCCAACACGACACCTAATTTGACAGTTTCATCAACTTCATTACAAATATCAACCACCCCATCGTGAGTATCATTCACATTCCCCATGTCCTCTGTTGCCTCAGAACCAACACCTTCGTTACCTACTTCTGTATTCAAATCGGGAGTACAATAAGGATTTTGGGCTACTTCCTTATCCACAATCTCATGGGCCGGAGTCCCATAAACATTATTAATGAATCTGTCTAAATCAAATAAATCGTCATCCCCTCTGGGCCTCTTTTTGGGCCTGTCATGACCCATAGGAGACACTGATAGCTTCTTTCTAGTTTTCTTTTTATACCCCTTTACCTTCTTAACTTTACATAACACCTCCTCACACATAACCACCTCCACAAAGTTTGAATTATTCGCAGGAATAGAAACTTCCTCCCCCTGATTAATGCAATCATTAACCCCATTATTAGGAGAGATAGTAGACTGTTGATTATTGTCCTCTAAATCCGCACCTTCCAAATATTCCTCACCAACAACACCTCTATCAATCACGGCATGACCTCCTTTTCCTCCATGGACACGTCAGCAGGACCATCTTTCCCAACCAAAACATCTTCAACTGAATCTTCTTCAGCATAATCAATTAAACAATCCGGTACCCAGTCACTAGAATCTTCTTCGATAACTAACGGGTAAACATTAGACTTCCATGATAACTAGACATTGCTATGAATCCTATTCACCGACTTGCACAATACACCCATAAGAACATAAGACAAATCATCACCATCTTCAATCGTCGAACATTGAACCACTTCTCCGACTGATGAACCAACATCCTTAACAACCGAATCAATCAATAAGCATTTTTGTTTGATACCTTTCTCAAATGTAGTACTTGCTTAATTTGTTTGATACCTTTCTCAAATGCTTTATAATACAAGCAGAGAACCCGCGCGTTGCGGTGGAGTCGACAATACAGGTCGGAAACGTAATTCAAACCTTAAAACGGTTAAAAGAATCAATATGTAAAGTGTATGTTTGTGTGTGTAAGCACCTATGCTTCGCAGTGGGTAATTTTTTAAAGGCTACAGGGATACATTATAGCATGCTACGTTCTATATACCATATGCAATTTGACCTACATGCCGATAAAAAAATAGAAATAGTGGTTTGACTCATTGGCAACTATTATTATACTAATAGTCCTACTCAATAAGCTGAAAGTGCTAAATCTGGAGAGATTGTCGAGGAGAAGAAAGCATAGGGACCTTTATAAGATCCACATTAAGAGGAGGTTGGAACGGCTCATATGTAATCAACCTACAAAGAAGCATACCTATAACTTTTTCCACATGATAAAAGCAATGCAATACAACTGCTAATCAAGTGCACCATAAATTTCTATAAGTGGCCAGAAAGTGAAATTGGAAGTTAGGTTAGTTTAAAATATTTCACATAAGACATCCTAACCTGAGAACTTTATAGACATGCACAAATCGGTTTTTTTTCTATGAACCGAACCGGTTCGTGTCTAAACCGGTTTCGGTTCGGTTTGGGTTCGTGAACCAATTCATGTGCACACTTTTTTTAAGAAAAAGGCATCACAAAATTATTATTTTTTACTTAAAGTTCGACTTTTATTGATTCTTACAATCTTTTTAAGATGTATAGGTATATATTTGTATGTGTAGAAACCTTTTTTTTTATAATTTTGTTATGTAAAATTTTATATGAAATTCCAATTTTTTAATAAAAATGTAGTAATTACTTAATTTTGTTTGATATCATTCTCAAATGCTTTATAATATAATATAGATTATAGATTATAGATATAGATTAATGGTAATTGGAGGTTATGATAAAAGAATGTGTACAAGTAGGTTTTGCATGAATGGTAGAAATGAAAAAAATTACATAACATTTTGGTTTTAAGGATAAGACTTTTCTTATACCATCTTAAAATTCATGTAAAATAATTTTTGTAGACATTCTTCCTACTTTATAATATGTAGTATAGATATAGATATGGATAAAGAGCATAATCTATCTATAAACATTATTTATTACATATGTTATTATCAAAGAGAAAGTATTGGGTACAAAGTCCCTTAACCTACAAAGTGTAGGAAGCCACAATAATATGCCATGTGTAAGATGTCTGTTAAAACCAAAAAACTGATTTTCAATTATGAGAGGGGTATTATAGACATTTGCATCGATCAATTAATCACGTTCATAATTATGATTTTCATAATCCTTGTTTTATCGTTCAATCAGAATTCAAATTTTTGTAACTGATTTCACGATCTTCATCATCAATTCTTACCTTATTCAAAAATTCTCATCACCTTGCATCTGTCGATCAAAAGTTTACCTAATTCAAAACTTTAATCACTGTGCATAATTCAATCAAATTTTTTTTTTGATTTTTGTATTCAATTGAAGAGTTTATTGTCATGTTCAGTATGTTGCCCTGTTTTTTTTTCATTTAATCGTAATCTTATTATGCGTTTTAATTGTGTATCAGACGTAAACAACGAACCGGAAACTATAATCAGATAAGAAGATCTTGTGGTTGATATTGATAACCTAAACTTTCATGGCTGAATATAGAAGGATTCAAAGTAATTGTGGTTTTTAAGATGTTACATTTAAAAATGAAGAAGAACAAAAAAATGAACAACAGCAAGATGATTCTGAAGACAATGAAGATCAAGGTGACGAAGAGTGAGTTTAACATACAAAGTGCGTTTTAAGGTTTTCTAATTGCGTTTTAGTGATTTATTGAACATTGATACTGTGTATTATTGGTAATTACTATCAATTTTATAAGATGTGTTGTAGTGATTTATAAGTGCGTTTTATGTTTTTACAATGGCTGTTGATTACTATCAATTTTATAACATGCGTTTTAGCGTATTATAAGTGCGTTTTAGTGTATTATAAGTGCTTTTATCAACATAGCATTTGATTATAATACTCACAGATATAAAGGTGTGTTTTGGTATATTATACATGCGTTTTAACAACATCACAAACTGAAATCATTACAATCAAAGACATACATAAAACGCCTTAATAATTTATATTAAACTCACGATCAAAACATATGTTTTATAATATTCAACATACAAAGTCCGTTTTAAGGTTTTCTAAACACGTTTTAGTTTATTGAACATTGATACTGTGTATTATTGGTAACTACTGATAAAAGTCAAACCAAATATCTGATTAATGAAACTACTGATTACTATTGGTTGATAACTTCTGATGAAATGCTTGTAACTACTGAAGAAGAAGTTAATAACTACTGCTGGGTCAAACCAATGATGGCCTAACTTCTGATGAGCAAACTACTGATGTATTATTGGTAAATACTATCAATTTTATAACATGCGTTTTAGTGATTTATCAGTGCGTTTTATGTTTTTACAATGGCTGTTGAAGTGTTTGTAACTGCTAAAGAAGAAGTTAATAACTATTGCTGAGTCAAACCACTGATGGCTTAACTTCTAATGAACAAACTACTGATGAACATTGATACAAATGCGTTTTATGGTTTTACAAATGCGTTTTACTTTTATTGAACATTGATACTGTATAATATATAAATGCATTTTATGTTTTTCAAGGTAATTTGAATAATATCAATACATTAGATGATTTTTAGTATATTGTACGTGCGTTTTATGTTTGGAAATCATTATCATAACATTTTTTTAATAACATTCCTTGTTTTTCATCTTCAAAATTAAACAAACAACAATGAACAAATACATTCCCATGAAATCATGTTGCAAAGCAAGTAGATGCGGTTTATAGAAACATTATAAGCGTTTTATGTTTTTACAATGGCAGTAGAATACTATCAATTTTATAACATGCGTTTTAGTTATTTATAAGTGCGTTTTATGTTTTTACAATGACAGTTGATTATTATCAATTTTATAACATGCGTTTTAGTGTATTATAAGTGTGTTTTAGTGTTTATAAGTGTGTTTATCAACCTAACATATGATTATAATACTCACAGATATAAAGGTGCGTTTTGTTATATTATACATGCGTTTTAACAACATCACAATCTTAAATCATTACAATCAACATCCCTTCTTTCAATCATCTTATTCATCTTTCAACATAATCACACATCTAAACATCCCTGTATTCTGTACATTCGAAGGCCTGTCATTATTCTTTTTGCTTCTTCGTTCTCTTCCTTCACATGTTTCATACAAACGTAATTTTAGGATTTTCATTTATTCATCATAAACGATGAAAACGGACAGACGGTCAAAATTAAAGTAACAATATGAACTTCGGCTTACTTGATTTGCGTTTTGGAGTCATAGTTCGTCTTTAATCGAGTGATTGTGATCGTTTGTTGTTGTTTGATATGGTTGCTCTGTTTTTTTTTTTTGTTTACAGAGTATGATGTTTATGAAGTTTTGAGTTTGTGATTTCCACGATTATATCAAATAATAATAACTGTCAATTAATGAGATGATTTGGGCGCCATGATTATAAAAATTCAAATTATTATAGCAGTAATTTGTCTAATTTGCCCTTGATTCGTTAACGACAAACAAAAAAACAGGTTGATAATTAAAATGGGGGGATGTTGTTTTAAAATGTAGATCAACGGCTGAGATGGCTTCCTACACTTTGTATGTTAAGGACACTTTGTACAATAGCCTCTCTCCATTATCAAATACCATTTCATTGATTTAAGTGACTTAATATTCGCTTTAATAATACTTAATCTATCTATAAAACTAATATATTAAACTCAATGTGGACACATGGCACTCTCATGTTGATCCTTCAATTCTCTAGCCTATCATATTGTGCCATGTGTCACAATGTGAGAATTTATAAGATTTTTGTTTTTTTTAAATCAAAAATCATTCAATTACTTTTGGTCAAACTCATTTACTAATATTATTATTAACTTTCCTAAATACTATAATCTAGATTTCCCTTATTAATAATAATCCCTTAATTAATTTTGAATAATGATTTCAATTCACTTTTTGTTATTTAGTAAATCCTAAAACAATCAAACCAACCTCCTCTCCATTGTCGATCCTCCATCTTCTTCAAGGTATGATCTCGCCTCCTTATTCTGTAAAACGATCATTCTTCATCTTTCTTCACTCCTCTGTTTTTGTTTTCGTGAATGTTGATACAGAAACTATGGCAAAATATCAAGAAAATGTTATGATGGAAGGCCGAGCATGTTCATATTGATTAATTATTATCGGATTGATTATTGGTTGATCATACGGGTGATGATTAGTATGGATTTTGGCCGATTATTTTCAAGGTATGATCGTGTATTTCACATTATTTTGGTTGTCTAGGGATGGGTTGTCATGTTCTTAGGTCCTTTGTTGTTTGTTGATTTAGTTTAACACCGGTTGTTTTTTTTTTCTTGGTGATTAGAGTTAGCTGATTATGATTAATGTTTGATTCTGATTCTGTGATCGATTTGAAGGTACGTAGTTGTTTCTAGGCATTAGACCGAACCCAAACTTAGCCATTGTATTCGGCTAAGCTTTGGTTAATTATCACGTATTTTTTCTTTCATGTTCATAACTTCTTATTCTACTAAGATTGTTTAAAGGGTTCAAGAATTTTCATCAATTGTTCTTATTTGTTCTTGAGGATTTAATATAATTCGGATCTTCATATGCTTGAGATAATATTTTTAGTGAAAATCTTTAGTTTGGTTGGTGATTGGATGGATCATGGATCTCGGATGTGGGTGCACCCGATTGCATCGTATCAAAATCGGAAAGTGGTTTAATTTTTTTCAAAAGAATCTATGATCTTACCTATTTTCAAGCTTCTAATTTTATGGAATGATTTAAAACTTCCGATTTATGGGGATATAGAATTGAATGATATTATTTAATATGGATATAATTTTATGGTATGATTTAAAACTTCCGATTTAGTTGTATTATGTGTGTTTTATACATCCAATTTTAAGATCTTGAAGATTAATCTACTATATCCTTTTCTATTGAAACTAGATTATTCTTCCAATCTGCCTTAAACGTAAAAGTGATAGGTCTTTCTTGAAACAAAATCAATTGTTGTAGACACGCCACTCAATCTGTTGTAAGTTTTCATTCTCCTTATTATTTTGTTCATTAATTGTTTAATTAATTTCCTAGGTAACTTTTCTATATTGTTCAAATCTTTTTTATAATTATCCCTGCTTTATTTTTTCAAAATTATGTTTTGTATATTAATCAAAACCTATTTTTTTGTAAAATAATTATATATTAACTATATTTACGACCATTCCAAATTCAAAGATTTTACCATATAAACAATTGTTTGACTTTTTTAAAAAATATCCCATATTTTTCATAGATAACAAATACACATTAATAATAATTATATATTAACTATTTACGCCCATTCTAAATTTAAAATTTTACCTTAATAAAGGAGAATGAGAAAGGAAACTTACGTAAATTAGGAACTCATTAAATTTCCTTATTACATTTAAATTACTCACTTCCTAAATTTAGTGTAATTTATATTGGTAATAACTTAAATTTTGAATTTTGAAATTCAAAATTCAAATTAAATTCAAAATATTTAAATTCGAATTATACAAAATTTTGACTTTTTAGTTTTGATTAATAAGGGTAACAACTTACACAAACTAATTATCCTTTTTTCCCCGTTATTACATTATTTCATTAAAACAAAGTAGTGTCAACTCTCCAATTAATACATTAATTGATCATATTAATTGTGCTATATTATTCTAATATTAGTTTAGCTTATATTAGTAATCAATTAAATATCCAATTTTTAATTTCAAATTTCAAATTAAAGTTCGAAATGTTTAAATTCGAATTTGACAAAATTTAAAATTTTGGTTAATAATTGTAAGAAATTGCATATACTAATTATCCTTTTATTTACACGGTTAATATGATTCAAAGTCCATACATAAGTTGTGTCAACTTTTATTAATACATTAATTGATCCTATTAATTTCCCTATATTATCCTAATCTTAGTTTAACTTATATTGGTAATCAATTAAATAACGAATTATCAATTTCAAATTAAAATTCGAAATATTTAATTTCGAATTAGACCCATTCTAAATTCAAAAATTTACCTTAATAAATGAGAATGAGAAAGGAAACTTACGTAAACTAGGAACTCATTAAATTTTCTTATTACATTCAAATTACCCACTTCCTAAATTTAGTGTAATTTATATTGGTAATAAGTTAAATTTTGAATTTTGAAATTCAAAATTCAAATTAAATTCAAAATATTTAAATTTGAACTATACAAAATTTCAATTTTTTAGTTTTGATTAATAATGGTAACAAATTACGCATACTAATTATCATTTTAATTACAAATTTAATAAGATTCAAAGTAGTGTCAACTCTCCAATTAATACATTAATTGGAGATATTAATTGTGTTATATTATTCTAATATTAGTTTAGCTTATATTGGTAATCAATTAAATATCGAATTTTTAATTTCAAATTTCAAATTAAAGTTCGAAATGTTTAAATTCGAATTTGAAAAAATTAAAAAATTTTGGTTAATAATTGTAAGAAATTACACATACTAATTATCCTTTTATTTACACAGTTAATATGATTCAAAGTCCCTACATAAGTTGTGTCAACTTTTATTAATACATTAATTGATCCTATTAATTGCCCCATATTATCCTAATATTAGTTTAACTTATATTGGTAATCAATTAAATAACGGATTATCAATTTCAAATTTCAAATTAAAATTCGAAATATATAATTTCGAATTAGACAAAATTTCAAATTTTGAATTTTGTTTAATAATGGTAAGAATTTACACATATTATTTATCCTTTTAATTACACATTTTGAATGACTTAATCTTTAAAAAAATTAAACTTTTGAATTAAAGTTAATAATGGTAACCATTACACCTATTTATTATCTTTAAATTATGATTTCCTAATATATTTAAAATATAACAATCAATAATTTTAGTTGTAACTTTCTCAAATTGATTACAAGTAAAAATTAAAATATTAAATACTAGAATTTGAAATTATAGATTTCGGTTAAACTTTAAAAATATTTGAATACTAAATGTTTTATTTAAATATTTAATCTCAAAATTTTGAATTTAAGATTTATGGTAACATTTAGATTTAGATTTAATTAACACATTTAAAATATTTAATTCAAATTGTTGAGAGATTTGAATCTTTCAAATTTTGTTTACTAGAATTTGAATTGATAGATTTCAATTAAACTTTATAAATATTCAAATATTAAATGTTCTATTTAAGTATATAATTTCATATTTTGATATCTATAATTTTAGTTTATAAATTTTTTTAACTTTATAAAAATCTAAATTTTGGATAATAGTCATAACAATAAGACTTAATTATAACATTTAATTCAAATTTTATTGATCTGAGTATTTTAAAAAATTTCAAACTTTGAAATTAAATTCATAATTGTAACAATTAATCCTACTATGATCATTAATAGAGATATTATAATTAGAGATTTTCTAATATATTTAAAATTTAACCAATAATAGTTTTGAAATTTAATAAATAATAGTTTTAGTTATAAATTTCTCAAATTAGTTACAAGAATTTGAATTGATAGATTTCAGTTAAACTTTATAAATATTCAAATATTAAATGTTCTATTTAACTATTTAATTTCATATTTTAATATCTATAATGGTAACAATCAGACTTAATTATAACATTTAATTCGAATTTTGAATGATCTGACTCAAATAGTGTCTTACTTTTAACATTTTGTAAGAAATATTTTTCACTACTATTTATTTTTTACTAGATAATACTCCTCAAATACCATCTGATAACATGATTCCAGTCAAGTTCCAAAGGCGCCAATTCCCAATATCCGTATGTTTCGCAATGACCATCAATAAAAGCCAAGGACAGTCTCTATCGAAGGTTGGATTGTATTTAAGAGACCCTGTATTCTCACATGGCCAGCTTTATGTCGCATTGTCAAGAGTTAAAAACAGGGCAGGTGTGAAGTTACTTATACTTGATGCTGATGGGAAGGTCAAGACTAAAACAAAAAATGTGGTGTATAAAGAAATATTTAGTGATATTTGAATAAAATGTGTATTGGTTTCTTTTAAATTTTAATAAAATATTTCTACTATATTTTTTTTACGTCTTACCGCTCAAAATAATTGTACGTTGGTGAACCGCGTGTAAACGCAGGCAAAAGTCTAGTTGTGAAATAAAATAAACTAGACGGGTAGGATGGTCCTGTTAATGACAATTCTATAGAATTTGGACCAATTCTAGGCCATTCTAATCAAAGACATGTGTAGAAAATTTGACTACACGAATGAATTGCATCGTTAGTAGTACCCTACATGTCTTATTACCGTATCTTTTGTTTGACCCACGTTTGTAATATAGGTGATCAAGTAGGGACATGCCATTTTCACAAAGGTGTCATTGTATTGAACATCAATGGTGGTTTCGTGTTAAGTTCGATAGGATGCTAGTGTGTGGGGTTTATTTGGACTGGCTTGCTTTGGTGGAGAAATTAGTAGAGTGGGTTTTGTCTAGACCAAAGTGGGTTTTGTCTAGACCAAAGTGTGGTTTTTGTTCGGATCAATCTATCTATATATAAAAGAAAACGTATATGCTGACATGACGTGTAATGGAGGCCTCAACCTCCTTTTGAAAGTGCCACGTGATATCATAATTGGAAGATTTTAGTGTTTTTGAATAATTTCATTTTTTAATTAAAAAAAGATAAACATAAAACTCTAAATTTTCAATTACTAAAATTAAATTGAGTTATTTTAAAAAAAAAATTTAAAAATAAATTTAAAATTTTCTTTCTCATGTTTCTTTCTATAATTTTTAAACGTTTATATCTTTTATATACGGGATTTTTTAAAGAAAAAAATTACACCAAATTAACGAGCTTTTTATTTTCTTTCCAACGAGTACCATAGTGCTATATAAAAAAAAAAAGAAAAAATCGACTATTTTTTGTGGGGTTTCGTTTATACATGAAAAAAAACACACAAAGTGTTCATGTTATTAATTAATCATGTTTTTTCTTTTAAACTAGGTTATTATCTACGATGTTGAAAATCGGCCCAATCGCCATGTTATCATTGGAATTTTACTAGGTATACTTCATCAAAAGAAGTTAAGAGAAAGAATCGCGCAACACATGGTGTCACCTTATAGCAAGGTTATTTTTTTATTTATTTAATTACAAGAGTAATAATTATTACTATTAGTATTAGTATTATTAGAATGGTTATATTATTCAACCCCGGGACGCTCTCGGGAAGAATTGATAGTTGCTGACGTGGCGTTCAATGGTGGCATCAACCATCTCTTGATTATGTCACGTGGCATAATGAGATGCAATGGTTACAACTTCAAACTTAAGTGTTTGTTTAGTTGATTAGGTTACGAATTATAAGAGCCATTAGAATGTGAGAAATTAGAGAGATGTAATGAGTTTTTGAATAGTTGTAGCTTGCATAAGTAATTATTTAGATGATTACTGATTAGGTTTAGATTAGAGAATATGAGTTATTACTTATTAGAATACTATGAAAATGCAATGATTAGAGAATAGGTTATCACGTAAAATTAGATTTTTCAACCCTGGGACCCTCTCAGGGTAATCAGCTAGTGATTTTATATAAACCTATAGTATTTTATTCTATAAGTATTACAGTGGTTGGGGCAGCCAATCAGCTAAACCAGCCGTATGGCTTCGGGTATGCAAATCGGGTAATGGCAACGGGTGGTACAAACCTAGGAGAGAGAGAGAGAGAGAGAGAGAGAGAGATGTGTGTTGCAAAGGAGCGAGAGATGTGTGTTTGTTGCTGGCGGGTACCATACCGAGTTTTATGGAGCCGGTGGTCAGGTAGCTGACGTTGCAGTGGCACCCACCCAACAAGCACACCCTCCACCCTTATGAATTCTATAAAACACAATTCTAACTCTTTTATAAGGCGGCGTGGCTTTCATTTCTGCATTTTAATAACCTTCTACAAACACCAACATCAACACGTCAACAAAAAACATAATGTACTTGTATACATATGGGGATTAAGTATGAAAAAAAAAATCTAAAATAAAGAACTAAGATGGTCTAAACCGAGGGAGAAGGTGGTTTACTTGTTCAATCAGGGGCGGACTTAGTGTATAACTAAGGGCCGCGTCTGTTGCTACTCAACTTCGCGTGCATAGTGAAAAATTAGTGGAAAATTTGTTTTTTTTTTTACGAAATTCAAAAAACGTTGCTACTAAAATGAAAAAAATGAAAAACGTTACTACTATAATTCATTTCTATATCCGCCACTGTGTTCAATATGTACTCCTATCTCAAATCATAGAATAATATGCTTACACTAGGTTATATAAAAATTAACACTACAAATAAAATAAACTAATCTAAAACTAGATACTAGCTACACAAACTATTAGAAACTATCTATCACCACTTATTACTCTAGGAACATTCACAATAGTTAGTTTTCCGTTGTGTTTCTGAGTTAATTTAGAAGAAGAAAAGAAAGGAAAGGCAGGGAAAAAAAAATGGTGTGTGTTCTAGAGTTTTTATGATGAATGAAAAGAAAGGAAGGGGATGAAAATGGTTGTTCTAGATTTTATTAAATGAAGGAAGAGAAAGAAAAACAAGGGAAAAAAAGAGCAAATCTCATCCTCTCAATTTGGGAGGAAACAAGGAAAAGAAAGGGAGGGAAAAAGAAAAGAAGAGAAAGAGAGACTTTTCTTTTCTTTTCCCTTCCTTAATGAATTAGGGAACATAGCATTCAGGTGTTTTTTTTTTTTTTAGGAGAATGGTACATCGGTGACATGAATGAGTTTTGTGATTGAAAGGATGAGAAAGAGTATACTTTGTGGCATTTTTAAACCGATTTTGTTGTGTAAGGAGCACAGCCCTACAAGTGCTTATATAATGCCGCTTGCAAAGACTATCATGGTTGTATTATAATTATACAAAATGTGATAACACTACCCAAAAAAAATTGATTATTCTATTCTTGAATAACATTTTACACTAATAAGAGTTTTTACAGGGTCTTTTAACTCTACTGATCATCATCATCATACTCAGTTAATCCCACCAATATCAAAAGCTAAGGTAGGGTCTGAGGAGGGTAAGATGTAGACAGCCTTACCTCTGTCCCATGGGAGTGGGAATAGAGAGGCTGCTTCCAATGAGACTCCCGGCTCGATAGTGGTTTTGTATCAAGCCTTAAACACAAGGCACATAACACTTAGCAATCGGGACAAAACCGATTGGTGCATGTACCCCTTTGTCTTTTGGCTATCAACGCCACCACATAATGCATGATTAACCGTTCGTCATTTTTAACGTTATTTTCACGTGAGCCGCGCAACCAAACCTACTAATTCCCTGACTAAAATATTAGATCTCATCACTAGCTACCAATACTATAACTCATTATAAATACGACTTCGTGTTTAACAAGTGACAACGCGATTAACACAAGTATCAAACACGAATACTGCTCGTTAACTTAATTTTAATTATTTATAAATTGTTAGCCCTAAACACTGGCGAAGCATAGTAAGGGCGGGGAGGGGCGGCCGACCCCCCCGGATTTTCGCGCAGAAGTTCCGATTATATAGTATTCGTATAGAAAATTTTGAAAATATAGGGTTTCGACCCCCCGAAACAAGTGACTTCCGACCCCCCGAACCTTCGGGTCAAGCTTCGCCACTGGCCCTAAATTATAAACCCTAAAAAACGCTATGCACTACCCACAAACTATACAACATTATTAACTAACAAGTTACACCTGACCATGAATTTACACAAAAAAGAAACTTAATTTACAGAATTTACAACCCTAATACTCTCTTACTTTAACTGCATATGCGTCATGAATCACAGTGTTCAATCATCCATCTAATATCGGTTTCATTCGTTTCGTGATTAATCGGAAACGGAGTGATTGTTCCAACACACGAGCATGAAGACGCATCGCCGGAGTATGTAGAGACGTGTTCTTTGCTGCTTCACCATGGTTACACACCGTCTCCGGAGAGTAGATTTTCGTCGTCGTTGATGGGTTGATGATGGGATCAAGTATGAATAGGCGTCCATAAATTGTGGGAGGTAGTTGGGGGTTTAGAGGTCAAGTTCTCGTGAATTGAAATAGTTGTTGTGTGTGTGTATATATAGTGTGAAAGATTCAAAGTCACGGGTAAATGTGGCTTGTGACTCTACGTGCATTATGACATTAAAGTAGGTGTGGATATGAAAACTGATAACCGAAAATATCTAAAAACTGACCTGAAACATAAATAACTGATCGGTTATGCTGAAGGGTATGGGGTGGCGCGCCCACCACCTCAGCCATTTTTTAATCGATGGCGCCCCCTTCCCCATTTTCCGAGCATCATAATGGGGGCGCTAGTGAACCCACACGAGCACAAGGACAAGGGTCAACGAGAGTAAATGGTGGGACCCCCTAGTTTTGGCCGTTGTAATGTAAAAAACAAACTTTCTAAACCATATTTATAGGCCAGAGGGGATCAAATGAGAAGAAACTTATTGTGAGAACAAAAATAAGAAATGAAACATTAAATACTCTTAACTCTTATTACATTAATTATCATCTCTTTACTTAATTAATCATTAACACTTTATACTATACATTAACAAATTTGATTCTACACATATCAAAATTATCACACATTTATCTTACACATATCGATATTATCATACGCTAATCCTACACATAGAAATTCAACCTACATTTGTCCTACACATATTGAAATTACTTTTTACTGTAAATTAGGAGGATTGATATGAAAGAATATATATATTTTGAAATTGAATTAAAAGTTTCATTAATTTAATTAGTTTAGGGGGTTACAAAAAATTGATCATTTATTTAACATTAAATACAATTATTATATGGATGACTAGCTGATTCCCGAGATTGAAAAATCTAATATTACTTAATAAAAAAGGATAAAAGAAATAAACAGTCTCAACCTCTTTTAATGTTAAAGAAAGTTGTTCTAATGTTTATACTATCAAAAGGGGTTCTCATGCTACGTTCCCAGCAAATTATAAAAACTCAACCTCTTTTAATGCTAAGCATATCGTTATAGCACATGAACATGGGCAATTCATATATGTAATAGTAGGTTCAAAAACATATATACTATCATAACATGATTAGTGACTTGCCTATATATGATTAAGAAATTACCTAAATACATTATGTTTTTTTCTGCATGAACAAAATTCACTAAAAAACATTTTTTTCGTTTTTGTATAGCACTATATATGGTGCTCGTTGGAAAGATAATAAAGCGATCGTTAATTTGGTGTAATTTTTTTTTCAAAAAAATGTCATACATAAAAGTTACTAACGTTTAAAAATTGTGAGCGGAAAATAAGAAAAAAATAAAGATAAAAATATTAATTAACATATTTGAAATTTTAAAATAATAAATAGTTCACTAACATTTAAAAAGTGTGAGAAGAAAATAAGGAAAAGATATTAATTAACATATTTGAAATTTTAAGATAATATAGATATAGATTTTATTTAAAAATACAAAATAAATAAATTTAAAAGAACACTTCACATGATGCCACATGGAGGCCTCCATTGAATGTCACCTCATACAAACTCAATTATTTTATTATAAGTTATAGATTATAGATTCCTATTAGTTTAAATTTGTTCTTATTTTCTTATAATATTTTTTCTTCTAATTTGAACTATCCAATATATATATATATATATATATATTATTTTGGCATAATATTATATAGAAAAACACAAAATTTTAAACACTATAACTTGTATTCTTGACATGCAATCTAAAACACAATGCGAAGAAAGTAATCAGTGTGTTTTAAATTTCATGTCTAGAATACATTTGATTGTGCTTTAAATTGTTATGTTTGGTGTTTTTTAATATAATACAACGCAAAAGGAATCGAAAACATCATAGCTGAAATTTAAAACACAATGACTACATAGAATTCTTACACTTTGTACGAAAAATACACTTTATACAGGAACCTATACATATATATATATGTGTGTGTGTGTGTGTGTGTGTGTGTGTGTGCGCGCGTGTGTATGTGTGTCCCACTCCATCTTTTTAACTTAGCCCACTCTTCATTCTAGTATTAATTTTTTTTTCTTTTAAATTTCCAAATGGCAACCCAATGTTAGTCCGTGGAACAGAAAATCGCTTTGGCCACGAGTTGGGCTACCGCACTTGAGCAAAGATTACCTATCAATTCGCAATGGTTTTAGAACACGGTTCTGAATAGATTCCATCACGGTTTAAACGAAGATGAGGCGATTGAGGTGGCCCACACCCAGTACCGTCTCATGCACATCAATAACTTTCCCAACGTTGTGGTTTGAAAAATTATGATAAACTGCTTTGTGCAACACTTAATTTTATAATCATGTCTTTTATATTTATGTGTGGTTTTAATATTAATATCATATATTTTTTATTATAAGGTTATGTATTTTTATTTGTTAAATGTTATTTTTATTTTGTTGTATTTAAATTAAAACAAAAAATAAAAAATAAATAAATGTTTAGGCAATGATCATGTGTGTGTGTGTGGGGGGGGTATCCATGGGTTGGGTGTTATTGAAAGGATGCAATTGAGCCCATGTTGACATGACACCGATGTGACACCATGGAGCCCATATGGGCTCCGTTCCATACCATACCATATAGCGTTATGGTTTCAATTTCCCTTATTGCATAACCGAAATAATCGAACCAAACTGATAATTATATATTTATGTGTTTTTTAAGTATATCCATGTATTTGACATATATTTTTATGTATATCCTTGTATTTGAAAACTGGACTAAGTATTTTAAGTTTATAAGTTAAACTTTTGAGTATTTTTTTTATGTCAAAATTTAAAACTTTGAAAATAAGTTAGATATAATCTATACTACATTATAAAAGAGGAAAGATGGCTAAAATAGTCCATTCATGTCAATTTTAAGATGACATACAAAAAGTCACAAGGTAAACAACTATCTTTTTGTCAAATCCTTCCATTTATACCCCTATGTGCAACATTTGATTACAATTGTACAAATGACTAATGCAAGTCATTAAATTATGCTTAATGAACTAAATAAGAAATTGATGGTTATGTCTAACATATTAATGGCCAATAAACCATCAAAGGTATATTCATAACCTTATCACTTTATCAAAATGTGTATACAATACATCTTGATGATTATTTTGTGTGGCATGTATAACTATGTGGAAGTTTCATCATGGCATTAATTCTTTTTGTTCTATATTTGGAGCACTCACCTTCACTTTATTATGCTTATTTTGCAATGACGGTATCACGCCACGGGTAATCTCTTTCGTGATGCTTGCTCGTTTGACGTTTCAGCCTATTTTTAACTAGCAAGTTTTATAACAGTGATCAAGTTGCAAATTTTTGCCCCGCAGCAATGCGCGAGTTTCTCACTAGTTTAAACATAATTGCTTAAAACTAATAAATGTAAATTTAGAATTCTAAACTATCGATATCCAAAAAGATAAATAAATATAATACATATAGTTTTTCCTTCAAATTAAACGGGTCGTATTTGTGTCGTTTTGGTTTACAGATTAACCTATTTAACCCAAATGTTACTCCTTTTTTAATCTTTTTAAAATATGTTTTACTAGATTATACACCGGGAGCGTCCCGGGTTGAGAAATTTAATATGATACATCAATTTTACATATAAAATAGACTGATGTATAACTCTAATATTAATATCTAACATAAAACAAATTAACAATGTACAACTCTAATGCTAACACCTAACCTAAAAGAATATAGAACTTTAATGTAACTCTAATATTAATACATATCCTAAAGACTAAACAAATGTACAACTCTAACATACTAATATTGATACCTAATTAAAACAACGTATACCTCTATTAACCTATTCGGCTCTGGTTGAAAAAAAAATAATCATATTTACTGATTTAAACATAATTAGTGACTTGTCTATACATGATTAATGATTTACCTGAACACTTTGTGGGTTTTTTCCTGTATGAACAAAACCCCACAAAAAAATTTCTTCATTTTTTATATAGCACTATGGTACTCGTTGGAAAGATAATAAAACGCTCGTTAATTTGGTGTAATTTTTTTATTTAAAAAATCTCATATATTAAAGATATTAACGTTTAAAAATTATGGGAGGAAACATGAGGGTGAAAAAGTCAATTTTGTTTTTAAATTATTATTTTTCTAAAATATCTCAATGCCATATGGGATGACACATGACACACTCAAAGAAGAGAATGCCTCTTTAAATGTCATGTCATTAAAATAACTTTGGTTTATTATATGTATAGATAGATAGATAGATGTGCTAACATAGTCTTTCGAATATTTTAATGTCAAAATTTAAAACTTTAAAACTAAGTTAGACATAATTTAAACAAAACTGCTTAAAATAATAATGTGTAATTTAAAATTTTAAAGTACCTAACATGCAAACATAATTTTTTTTCTAGATTAAACGGTTCATGTTTATGTCAATTCATGAGTACATATAAAAAAATTTGGTTCGTGTAGAGTTAACCCATGAATACGACATTTTAGTAACACTAAGGATCTGTTAGGTAGTCTCTTAATGGTTAGAAGGTAACCTTTAACCATTTAGATTTAGATTACCACCTAGACTGTGTGGTGTGGGCCAGGAGCGACCAGGTGCGAGTGGCCACATCTTCCACGTGGCTCGCAAACACCACAATACAGGTGCTTGACCGTTCCCGCGAGCGAAGCCACGCTACCACACTCGCACGTGATGGCGGATGAAAACTAGCCGTTGGCAATCAAATTCGATCGTTGTCTTACTGACCGTTGGCTGCTCATTTTATTTTTGGAAAGTCTCAAAAAATTTCAAATCAAACATCAAAAAATTTTCACTCTCAATCTCAACAAATGGCTATGGCACGGAATGATTTTTCTTCGTCCGACTCGTCAGAAGAAGACGATTTGTTTATAGAAGTGGGAAGGATAACGATTGATTACTTGATGGCCCGGTCTCGAAGGCGAAGGCAACCCATGCTAATAAGACAACCACCGCTTGATCGTGATAGAGAGGGAGCAAACAAAACTTCGATACAACACTACTTTAGCCCGGAGCCTCTATACAATGAAGAACATTTTAGGTAACGCTTCCGAATGAGCAGACAGTTATTCATGCGCCTATCAAACGATCTGTCAGAGCGATATCCTTTTTTTCAACAAAGAAAAGACGCAAGGGGTCGACTAGGGTTCATCTATGTACAAAAATGTGCAGTCGCTCTTCCGCAACTAGCATATGGGCTTTCGTCGAACGCAATGGATGAGTATATTGCCATGTCCGAAAAAGTTGCACACGAGTTGCTTCATTTTTTTTGTCAAGGTATATATCTATATAAATTTTACTTACCTTCCACATATTGTTTAAACTTGTATTCTCAAACATTGTTTAAACTATATATCTTTGCCTAGGGATCATATCTATTTACTCACGAAGATATTTGCGTAAACCAACAATGTGTGATATCCAACGCATATACGAGGTTTATGGTGAAAAACATGGGTTTCCCGGCAGTGGAGGATCTAGACCCAAATTTTAGGGCTAACATTTAAATTTTTTTAACCGTACTTTCATACAATGTAAACCAAACAACATAAAAAAATGATAATAAATAAAGTTAAACACGGGGAGGTTTTGCTGTACACGAATGAGGGGTCGACTGTTCTCTGTCGCTTCCTATTTTTTTCCCAATCTTGATTCTTTTCTTTGGTTTTTATCCGTTCAAAAGCTTGACCATGGTCCGTGGGCATTGGCCGAGCCTGTATCTTTTAATTAAGAAAATAAAAATGGTATGGGTTATGGTCTATGGGCTTTTTGTCTTTGTTTATGTTGACCTTATATTAAAAAACTTGAGGGTGTGTTGGGTTTAAAAAAAAAAAAATTAAGGGGCAACATTAAATAATTTTCGGGGGTGACGAAATATCAAAACGTAAAAAACAAATAAAAAAATTGCACTACGCCGGAAATTTGAGGGGTAGCAGGTGCTACCCTTGCCAACACTATATGTCCGCCATTATTTCCCAGAATGCTTGGTAGTTTCAATTGTACGCATGTTGGTTGGGCTATGTGTCATACGGCTTGGCGAGGTTAGTGTCATCGAGGTGATCACTCTGGGCCGAGTATTATACTTAAAGCGGTGACCTCGCATAATTTTTGGTTTTGGCATGCTTTTTTTGGAGCTGCTGGGTCAAATAACGACATAAATGTTATCGACTAATCACCTATATTCAATGACCTCATCGACGGGTTTGAGTCGGCCCAATCGTTTTATGCTAATAACATAAATTTCAAGTACGACTACTACTTGGTCGATGGTATTTACAACGAATGGGCGACACTTGTTCAAGCTTACTCGTCTCAACTTGAAGAAAGAGTCGGCAAGAAAAGATATTGAAAGAGCGTTCGACGTTCTTAAAAAAATTCAGTTGATTGCCAACCCAATAAGGTTTTGGACACGAGAAAAGATAATGGACGTTGTCTATATTTGTATTATTCTACATAACATGATATTGAATGACCAAGGCATGGCTATATGCCAAAATTACCAACGTGATATCCCACGTGCTCAACCGACAATCACTAATATTAAAAAACTCGACAACATAAACAGTATCAAGAACCGTGAGATACACGGAAACCTTCGCTATGAATTGGTCAAGCATTTATGGGCTAGACGTTCCGATGATCTTGTATTAGATTAGTTTTAGTTTTTTATAGGTTGTATTCTTGTAAACATTAATATAACATTTTTAGTTAAGTTTATTTTTGTATAACATTACAAATTATACAAATTTAGAAAGCCTAGAAAAATAAAAATAAAATAAAATAACTGGATAAAGCTATTGTTCACCTTTAGCCACAATAAGATCAAGTGAGCGACAAGCAACTTTGTCAGGGTGCCAAGTAGACGCTGCCATAGCATAATAATAGAGGATAAAGTTGTGGCTAAAGGTGCGTCACAACACATGGTTTAACCATTATGAGGTAGCATTGAATTTCATGTAATAACTTTTTCCCTAAAACTTGGTATTTGTTAACGTAAATGAAAAAAAAATCTCAATGAATCTTTATTTAAAGTAATCGTGAATTAATTGTGTAAACAGTTAAATTATAGTGACGTATAAAAATTAGTGGTTTTTTGTGAAAATTCAAAATGAGAAGGCATAGGTTATGGGTTAAGGGGATGAGTTGCCACGTGATATTATTGGGCTTTTTAACTCAAGCCCAAAATGTAAGGGAGTAGAAGAACTCAGGTTTTAAATTAGACTAAGGGCTGTTTGGTAGCCTCTTAATGAGGCTCTTAACCATTCAGTGCTGAATGATTCAGCATTCAGCGCGTTTGTTTCAGCCTCTGAATGGAATGGTTAAGACTGAATCATTAAGACTTGGGATGTTGCTGAACCATTAAGCACTGAATCATTAAGCACTGAACTAGGCTGAACCTTAATGAAATTCTCATACCAATGTGAGACAAGAAAATTAACCATTAAGAAGTCCAACTTAATGATTCAACACTTAACCATTCAGACCTCTTAACCATTCAGACATCTTAATGATTCAACACTTAATCAACCAAACAGCCCATAAGACTATATATTAAAAAAAAAAACAATAAACAACCTCCTCATCACCCCAACCCTTCCCCACGCCCGTCTCCTTTCCTACACCAAAAGGGCCACGCTTAAACCCACCTGCCATAAGGGGTGGTATTCCTTGGGTAGGTTGGCATCCCACGCTATTTCTCCAGCCCCACTCTCTTCACTCTTATTCTTGGTTTTAAATCCGACGTTCAAAACATATTTATATTCAGTTCTTGGTCAACCTGTTTATTTATTAAGAATTTTAAAGTAAATGGAAAATCATAATCATTTATAAACTTTATTTATTACATATATTATTTTGATCAAGTACCAGTTTCACTAAATTAAGTGACCTTATAGTCTTTTAAATAATATTTCATTTTGGAATAAGAGTATAAAATTGATTAAAAGGGTAGGATGGTCCTCTATAGGTAATGGCAATGATTTGGATTTTGGACCAATACTTGGCCGTTTGCTACATAAAAGAAGTGTGTAGAAAACTTGGCTTGTATCGTGCTTATCTATAAACATTTCTTTTGTTTAATTCACGTCGATGCATGCATATATAGTGTCTCCAACGTCAATGTGGTTGATAGTGACCAATTAGAGATTTTCAATTTCCCGATTGACCTGTTGAGTGAGTTAGGCTAAAAAAACATGCCAAACGAGATTAACTTTGTGACGAGGTAGGCCCACTCCAGATGGATCGGCCCAACTCCAACTAAAGGCCCACATTGTCTTAAGGCTAGTCCAACGGCAGAATAACGCCGGATGGGCCAAGGTGGTCATTTCCCGGGCTATTGATAAGCTCCAACCTCTTCCCCGAACAATAGGGGATGAAGGGTTCAATAGAAGAGATAAGGCCTATCTCCATGAGAACCGTGGACTTAGTTCCTGGAGATAGGCTCAATAAGGCGGTTACGAGAAAGGTTATAAATACAGGTAAAAGGTACGTCAATATTCATTCACTCACAAAAAGCTATCGCTTTACTTTCACCTCAGAAACCTATACTTATTCTCACGCCGGAGGGTGGTCACAGGAAACCCCCCTTTCCTGTGACGAGTCCTAACGGTGCTTTGTTTTGCAGGCATCCGGATCTCTCTTAACTAGGTTGTTTACAATTGGAGCATTACTTCTTGTCTACTCGGAGAGGTAGGTACTTCTTCATTGGCGCCATCCGTGGGACCCGTACAAGAAACTAGCTATCGGTTGAAATAACCTGAAGGACCGAGATGACTTCAAATCAAAATGCCATGGTTACCGCCAACCCGGCAAGAAGCGATCAGAATTTGACTCCCACAACGGAGCGGATCGATGGTACAATAGCCTCCGATTCGGAAGGGGAAGGTGACGGAGTGGCTCCGGGGTTTTCTCCAGGGACATCGGCCCCACTCCCGGGGAACACGCAGCCTTTGGTGTCACCCGGAGGCCACCAAGGACGTTTCTCTTCTGCAAGAGGACCGGTCCTATTACCCACATACACTCGACCGATTGTTAGTACAAGTTTCTCAGCCCCTCGAGTTTCGGCACCCGTATCATCGATGCCTTGGTTTACAGCAGCACAAAGTCTCCCACTGTTCTCGGCTGCGATCTCAGCAGCCATGACCTCATCACCACAAGCAACTCTCATGCAGCCGAATATGCCGCCTTACACACCGGTCACTCCCGGGAATCAACCGTTCATGCCTTACTATCCTATGTCACCATATGGGTACATGTGTGCACCGTCAACTGGTGGTGCGTACACATACCCATATCCTTACATGTATCCCCCGGTACAACCACCCCCGGGGTGGAACCCTCAGACAGGGATACCCTCGAACGAAAGACTGAATGAAGTACGCACGCGCCTCAACTATGAAACCACTCCCGGGGGCCCGGGAGCTTCCACGGGACCTACCCAGGAACGACAGCAGAACGCGGTGGTAGTACAGGAGAGTGAAGATCAGGGAGATGATGAAGACCTTACCCGGCCATACCGTCCTCCGACGATGGCAACATACTCCAAGTTCACGGAAAGGATAGCCAATGCCCCGTTACCCCAGAACCTGAAACTCCCATCGACAGTGGGTAAGTATGACGGGATTGGGGACCCGGATGACCATCTGAGCATCTTTGAATCTGTAGCCTCATCCAAGGACTGGCCAATGCAGGCCTGGTGTCACATGTTCGTTCAGACCCTAGTGGGAGCCTCACGGGTCTGGTGGGACAGTTTGCCGCCCAGGTCTATTTCAAACTGGAGGGACATCCATAAGGGATTCACCCAGCAGTTTAGTCAACAGCGCAGACACACCAAGTATAGGGAGGAGGTAATGCATATCCGCCAAAGAGACAATGAACCAATGGAGAATTTCATAATACGGTTCAACAAAGAAAGGCTTCAGATCCCGGGTCTTACTGAAGAATTAGCATGCACTGCATTCACCATGGGAGTGAATGACGACGGATTGTTAAGAAAGCTTCATGGTCCCCATGGATATCCTCAGACCATGGACGAAATGATGACAGTAGCTAAGGCGTACGTCAAGCAGGAGAAGTCAATTGCCATGAACCATGCAGTACGGAAGAAGCAAGAGACTGCAAAAACAAGTGACAACCAGGACTCCAGAGGCTCCAGAAACAGGGGGCGGTCGGGTCAACCTTATTCCAGAGATGACCGGCGGGACGAACGCCGGGAGGAGCGGAGAGATGATCGTCGCGAGCAGGGGCGAAGATCAGAAAAGTCTCGTGACTCTTATTCCAGCAGAGGAGATACGGCTTCCAAGCCCAAGCTGGATTACCCGGAGCTGATCAAGACGCCATCACAGATACTAGAAACGGAGAACCTAAGGCTGAACACTCCTCGGCCGGTCAAGGACTCTCCGTCAAAGGACAAGTCAAAGTTCTGTGATTACCACAAAGGCAACGGCCATGACACGAATGATTGTTTCCAACTGAAGAGGCAAATAGAGTACTTCGTCAGAACAGGGAAGCTAGCTCATCTGGTTAAAGACACTAAACCGGAAGCAACAACCTGGGAAGACAGGGCGGCTGGAAAAAAGCCCAGGGAGATCAATACAATACGGCCGGAGGCAAGAGGCAGCTCCAAGAGACGATTCGAAACAATTGAGCCGTGGATGGAAACGGTGATGACTGTACCCCCGTACTACAAAGCATTACGAATGGAAGCGCTGGTAATCTCAGCAGCTGTAGGTGACTACAGTATGAAAAGAATCATGGTGGACACGGGCAGTTCAGAAGATATCATCTATGAGCCATGTTTCAGAAGAATGTCAATGGAGGACCAGAAGATGTTAGCACCGGCCCACGGTCCGGTAAAAGGGTTCACAGGAGAATGTATAGAGCCGTTGGGGCAACTGACGTTCCCAGTCACACTCGGTGATGGCTATAAGGAACGAACGATCCTTGTTACTTTTCTGGTGATCCCAGCTACCTCACAGTACAATCTAATCATTGGCCGATACACGTTGGGACGAATAGACGCCCTGGTATCTACAGCCAGGGGCTTTCTCATGTTCCCAACACCACACGGAGTAGCCACTGTGACCGGGGAAAAAGTTGTCGCAGCAGCTGAGGGCGCAGCATGCCGTCAGGCACCTTCCGGTATACGGGGCCCGGAGAGATGGGTGTTGAGCACGAAACACCCAGATCAAACGGTCACCATTGGAGATTCGCTGGCCCCGGCCACTCAGGAGAAATTGAAGCGGCTATTAAAGCGCAACATGGACGTTTTTGCATTCTCACATTCTGACATGACTGGAATTGCTCGGGGAAAGGCAGAACACAAGCTGTCTACCTACCCAAACGTGAAACCAGTCACACAAAAGAGAAGAAGCATGGCTCCAGATAGAAGAGCGGCTGTAGTGCAAGAGGTAAAAAAGTTGGAAGAAGCCGGGATCCTCAGAAAAACCAAGTATCACACATGGGTCGCCAACCCTGTCATGGTTCGAAAGCACGACGGATCATGGAGGATGTGTGTGGACTATAAGGATCTGAATAAAGCATGTCCTAAAGATGCATACCCGCTTCCAGAGATAGACCTTAAGGTCGATTCCCTAGCTCCTTTCCAGTACAAGTGTTTCTTGGATGCATACAAAGGGTATCATCAGATTCAGATGGCTAAGGAGGATGAGGAGAAGACAGCTTTCCACACGGACGCTGGTATATTCTGCTACACCAAAATGCCGTTCGGCTTGAAGAATGCTGGGGCAACGTATCAACGGCTGATGGATCAAGCGTTCGAACACCAGATCGGCAGGAACCTGGAAGTATATGTGGATGATCTGGTAATCAAAAGCAAGACTGAAGAGATGATGTTAAAAGATATCGAAGAAACATTTGATACTCTCCGAGAATATAACATCAAGCTGAACCCGGGAAAGTGCTCTTTTGGGGTTGAAGAAGGGAAGTTCCTGGGAGTAATAGTGTCCAAGGACGGGTTCCGAGTCAACCCGGAAAAGGTGGCAGCAATCAGGAATATGCCCGCCCCTAAGACTTTGAAAGATGCCCAAACACTCAACGGGAGGTTAGCCGCCATCAGCAGGTTCCTGGCCAGGCATGCCGAGCGTTCTCTACCATTTATCTCCACACTTAAGGACTGCCTGAACAAGAACAAGTTTAAATGGACTGAAGAAGCGGGCAATGCATTCGAACAGATGAAAACATTCGTCGGTAACTTACCCATGCTCACAGCACCTCGTTCGGGAGAAGTGTTGAAGATGTATCTGGCGGCGGGGCACCAAGCCGTCAGTTCAGTTTTACTAGTTGAAAGAAACAAATGCCAGACCCCAATTTACTACATCAGCCGGACACTGTCAGACGCCGAGGCCAGGTACCCTACCTTGGAGAAATTGGTACTGGCACTGGTGCATTCATCCCGGAGGCTGCGCAGGTACTTCCAGGCGCACGAAGTGGAAGTCCTCACAAACTTCCAACTGGGACAAATTCTAAACAGGCCAGAGGTGTCGGGACGGCTGGCCAAGTGGGCGATTGAATTGGGAGCACTAGATGTGTCGTTTAAAAAGCGAACGGCTGTAAAGGGCCAAGTACTGGCTGATTTCATGACAGAAATCCCGGAAGGAGAAGAGATCAAGGAATCGGTGCCGAGAATTGAAGATATGCTGGAAGACGAGTCTACTCCGTGGCAGCTATATACGGATGGCTCCTCCAACAGCAAGGGTGCTGGAGCAGGATTATTGTTGGTTAGCCCGGAGGGTGCACGGTTCCTCTATGCCCTCCGGTTCGACTTTGAATGTTCTAACAATCAATCTGAATACGAAGCCCTACTGGCGGGACTGCGAGTGGCCTTGGCCATGGGAGCCACCCGGGTGGATGCCCATGTGGACTCACTCTTGGTAAACAATCAGGTGAACGAGTCATACGAAGCCAAGGACGAGTCTATGGCCAGATACCTAGAGAAGACAAAGGAGCTGATGGCCAAATTCAAGCAGGTCACGCTACATCATGTGAGAAGGCACAAGAATGACATTGCTGACGCTCTCAGTAAGCTGGCCTCGTCCGGCACGGATGCAAACGTCCACACAGAAACTTTGAAGCACCCGTCCACACAGATATCAGAAGTTCATTTGGTGCACGCGGTTGAGGTCTCCTGGATGACCCCTATACATAAGTTCTTAACAGATGGAAGTCTGCCGGAAGATAAAGCCGAGGCAATGAAAATTCGGACCAAGGCCATTCAATATGAAATCCAAGCCGGGGTTCTTTACAGAAAGTCTTACCTAGGGCCATCCCTGAGATGTGTATCACCTTCGGAAGCCAGGTATTTGATCAAGGATATTCATTCGGGAATGTGTGGGATTCATGCAGGACCCCGGGCAGTGGTGGCCAAGATCACAAATGCAGGATACTACTGGCCCGGGATGCATACCATGGCCGTCGAAGAACTCAGGAAGTGCATCAGTTGTCAAAAGTATGCACCGGTAACGACCAGACCAAAGAACAACTTAATCCCGGTAACAGCAGCAAGGCCCTTTCAAAAATGGGGCATTGATTTGGTCGGACCTTTTCCTCTAGCCCCAGGAAAGCTCAAGTACCTGGTGGTCGCCATTGACTACTTTACAAAGTGGGTAGAGGCAAAGCCGTTGGCCAAGATAGAGGCGAGCAACATCAAGAAGTTTTTATGGGAACACATAGTATGCAGGTTCGGAGTTCCCTTGTACCTGGTCAGCGACAACGGTACGCAGTTCGCGGATAAGCACATACAAGAATGGTGCAAAAGCCTGAACATACAGCAAGTATTCACGTCTGTGGCTCACCCTCAAGGGAATGGGCAGGTTGAGAGGGCGAACAGGAGCATACTGGACGGGTTGAAAAGACGCTTGGACCAGGAAGGAACATCATGGGTTGACCAGCTTTCGCATGTTCTCTGGGCCCATCGGACAACACCCAAGACAAGCAACGGGGAGACTCCTTTCTGTCTGACCTACGGATCGGAAGTGATGATTCCGGCCGAGGTGATGCTGCCGTCTACCAGATACGCCGACCCCAACGCTGACAATGACCAGTTGTTAAGACTCAATCTTGACGCAATAGAGGCCCGGCGTGATGAAGCCCATATCAAGGAAGCCCGGTACAAGAGGTTGATGGAAAAGTATTACAACAAGAGAGTCCGGACCTGCTCGTTCAAGCCCGGCGACCTGGTCATGAGGGATAATGAGGCAAGCAGACAACTGCCCCCGGGAAAGCTAAGTCCCAACTGGGAGGGACCATATGAAGTCATTGAAAGCCTGGGAAAGGGAGCATACCGACTAAAACAACTGGACGGGACGCCGGTACCCAGAAGTTGGAATGCTGCCCAACTCAGAAAATGCTACATGTAACGCAAAAGTTCAGGGCCTTAGGCCATTGTAAACATTGACCGGACGGATACCATGACACCCCGGTCAATCAAGTTTTTATTTTTCTTGTTATTCATTACAATTAATAAAACAACGCCGATAATGGCATTTTCAGTACTTATATTCCATTATAAATAACATGCTAGACAAAGCATAATTACAAAAAACGGTAGGGGCAGGACAAAAATCCAAAGCCAATAATAATAATTTTCCTACCAACTATACATAGCGCTATTTTCCTAAAAGCCTTGTTCAACTTGCAAGCATTAAGAACTGCAACCATCCAACATGGCAAACACCTCCGCCGGGGTATATAGCACATCGCCAGGAGGGTTGCAAGTAGGGGGGAGGACCCAGCACTCCTCATACATCTTCATTAACTGGAGATCAAATGACCTAACCCCCGGGTCCTCATCTGCATGGGAAGGTCCAACCAGGTCCAATCCCTGATCAATCACCACTTCCTCCCCCAAAGGTATCCAGGGGGACGGCCGATGTCCAGTGCCTCGCCGGTAGACCAAGCCATAACGTCCAGGAGCTTGGATACTGGTTGAGTGCACTCTGACGCCATCTTCTACTCCAGTCAGGTTAGGCAAACCAATGGGGATACCACGATCTCCCCCAATGTCATCTGCAACAGCAGGCAGGGGTGTTGGTACAGCCCTTGACCGCCGATGGTAGACCAATCGACACTCCCTTGGGGGACGAAGCTCAGTGGATTCTTCAGCAGGAAGATGGTGCTCAAGGGTTTGGGACTGACGCTGCAGTTCCCTTAATCCTTCCAGAGCATCCAACTCCTTCAGGTACCTTTTGAGAGAGACAAATTTACGTGGCATGATTAAACGAGTTGATTACTTGTGCATGATAGGACACCCTACTTATATAATGTATGAGTGTGACGGTTAAGATCGTCCTTGGGAGTTTAAAAGAACTCTGTAATTATTACACTGGCAAGAGCCGCCTGACACGTGGATGGGACGGTCAAGTTGAAAGAATGACGTCAGCAACATCATTACTAACATTAATGACGACACGACGCTTCGAGATATTGCTTGACAAGTGGCATTTGGCAGAGTCAAAGGTGAAAAACAAACATTAAATAAATGATTAACAAAACATAATGTTTTATAAAAATCACACAAGGCATCAAAATTCCGGGATTACATAAAGCCCTCCGGGCGTGTCAACATACAAGAACTAGAATTCAATAACACAAAAGACAATTATTCGTCATCAGAAGAACTGGCAATAACGGGCTCAAGAATGGCCCGGACATTGGACATGCCTTCGTCACCTGTTCGGGACTGCAACTGGGTGAGCTCTTCCAGGGAGTCACTACTTAAGGCTTCCAAGGCCTTAGAGGTTCGTTGTTCAACTTCTTTCTCATGGTCAGTAGCTTCAGGGAGTTTGCGCCCCAGCATCCCGTGACGGTGGCCATGCACGAGGCCATCCTGGTACCCGGACTCCACAGCAGTTCGGTAAAAGTCGTTAAGTCTCTGCTGATATTGACCTCCTCCCCTGATGTGGCCCCACGAAGCCTGGAATCCTTTCGATATCAACCAGTCCCGGTCCATCTCCAGCACACTCACCCGGGCAAGAGCAGCCGTCAACTGTTCAGAAAAACTTGTAGCATTTTTGGTAGCAGTTTCAGCTTCAGCTTTTTGGATGTTCAGTTGCTCCAGCATGGCATCCCTATCCTCCTCAGCTCTCCGAGCACGAGATTCATAGCCCTCAATCTCGGCAGATAACTGTTGATATCTCTCTTGATCTGCCTTGGCTTTGGAAGCAGCATCTTTCTCCAGCTGCAAGTCTTTCTCCAGCTGCTTCACCCGGCTTTCCAAGGACGTTATCAAACGGGTCTGATTATCACGGGAACGAAGGATTTCCAGCTTCTCATCATTATGGGTGTTGATCAAACGGGTCTTGTCTTGCTCATACTTGTCACGGATTGATGACATCTCGGCAAGTTCCTTCCGGCATTCAGTTAAGGATTGCAATACTCCTTCAGCCTCCACGGACAACTTGCCATGGGACACATGCATGTCATATAAGTCCCCAACATCCGAACGCCAGCGACGTAGCACCTCATACATAGAAGCAAGTGAGCTCACACCGGATCCCAGGGCATTTTCAGCCAGTTGAGCGTTGTCCAAACCCTGAAGATAGTGCCGCTCGGCCGGGGGGAAGGCATGATCAACCCAATGCCTTATAATATCCGGGCCGATCAGTCGGGTAGACTGAGCTATTCTCCACTTGGGAGTATATTTAGTATCTGGCAGGGAAGGATTCCAATGAATACCCGGAACATAAGCATGAGAGAGCATCTTCTCTGATTCAGCAGGGTCCACGCTAAATGGTGTCTGCCCGGACCTTACACCCCCAGGGAATGCAATAGGATGATGCTGAACGTCATGTAACAGTTCGGTGAAGCTCACCTGAGACATATCCCTAAATGCTTTGCTACTAGAACCACCAGCATACAACCCGGTCAGAACAGCTGAAGGCACGGTGGTACTGCTGGGGGTCGAAACAGTACTTGCAAAAGTTGTCACGGATGGAGCACTTGAAGGACCAGCCGCTAAGGCAGCAGGAGTTGCAACGGTTGAAGAGAAGGTCACACCGAGTGATATGGTGTTGTTCGGTTCTTCTACGATCTCCAAACGCGGAGCCGCAACAGGAGTTATGGTAATAGCCGTGGAAAACTCAGCAGCCGGATGAGGAGCGGTTGGCAAAGTGACCACCGGGTCATCAACAACTGGCTCGGATGCGCTTGCAGTAGCAGGATCTGTCACCCCAGCTTGATGTATAGACGTGGATTCATCTGGAAGAGGAGCTCCTGGAAACATGTAAACGGATCGTTATACTAACAAGAGAAAAATTAAAGCCTAACACAGATCCAGCAAGGCAAAAACACTCACCAAGCCTTTCTTCTTTGCTGGCCAACAGCTCACGACGCTTGGCCATAAAGGATGACACGTCCGGCATAGCGGCTTTCCTTTTCCGGATTTTCTTTTTCTTCTCACTGGTCGTAGCAGCAGGCTCCGCAACGTTGAGAGGGTCCGGGTTGAGCGGAGGAGACACGGGTGCCTCGGAGTTCACCGGAGCAGAAGTATCCGGCTGATTATCAAGACTGTGTGCAGGGCGAGCAGGGATTACAAAATTCTTTACCGTTTGACTAAGCACGTCCGCCTCATCGTCTCCCAACAAACGGTCATGCTCCTCAAGATGGGGAATGGCCTGCGGGTCTATGGCATCAAAGTAATGCCACTCATCTGCGACAAAGTACAACAATTTAACTACATATCTATTTGCAAACATATTAACATTAAGGAAAGAACTTGCCTTGGTCTTTTCTCCGGTACTCGGGATATACGGTATCGTCAACCCAGATCCGGCTCATGCCAACAGCCACAAGGGCTCGTTCCGGAATATGTGTGCATGGGGTAGGATGATTTACCAGAGCCGTGTACAACGGAAGCTTCTCAAATGTGGCAGGAGCAGGGCTCTCATCGGCAAACCTTGTCTTCCCCTCAGGCGTTTGCACCGGTGCGACAACAGGCAATACGGCCTCATCGATAAAGAAAAATTTCTTTTTCCAGTTTTTGTCTTGCACATTAGGAGGGAAGTTTTCGATACAAGAAGGTGCACCAGGACGACGATCAAAGGTGAAATACTCCCCTTTGTAAACAAGAATGTAAAAAACTCGGAATACATCCAACTGGGGGGACATACCCAGTCCCCGGGCACAAAACTCAAAGTGTTTCACCTTGATTAACCCTAACGGGTGGAGTTGAGAAATGTTCACCTTATAGTATGACAACAATTCCACGATAAATTGTGTCACCGGCAGCCGGAAATGGCAGAACTTGAAGAATTCGGCGTACAGAGTAATTTTCCCAGGTTTTAAGGGAAAAGCAACATCAGTGGGCCCTGGACAAACAGGATTCCACTCCGGCAGTATACGCCATTCGGACAAGAACGATTGTAGTGCCGTTACCGACCAACTGGTATGAATCTGGGCAACACTCATGGTGGTTCGTGATGTGCTGGTTTTGGGAGCCATTGTAGGTGAAAATGAGAGGTTCTATACTATGGAATAAGTTCCCAATGGCAACCAGCTAATTTATAGGTAGTGGTTAGTACACGTTTTCAAAATTTTTTGAAATCCACCCGCCAACAGTCACATCCCTTGAGTTTCTCAGACTGTTGAAACGGCTGAGGTGACAACTCAGGGTGACGTCATATCACGTGCCTTAACCATGCGGCGCTACATTCTATGAAGATTTTTATTTGGCATACACGTCATTATTTAAAAACAAATACAGCTTATGATTAAAGCCTAGTCATAACCAAACCTGCTTATCACTAGACTTGGGGGGACATGACGAGGTAGGCCCACTCCAGATGGATCGGCCCAACTCCAACGAAAGGCCCACATTGTCTTAAGGCTAGTCCAACGGCAGAATAACGCCGGATGGGCCAAGGTGGTCATTTCCCGGGCTATTGATAAGCTCCAACCTCTTCCCCGAACAATAGGGGATGAAGGGTTCAATAGAAGAGATAAGGCCTATCTCCATGAGAACCGTGGACTTAGTTCCTGGAGATAGGCTCAATAAGGCGGTTACGAGAAAGGTTATAAATACAGGTAAAAGGTACGTCAATATTCATTCACTCACAAAAAGCTATCGCTTTACTTTCACCTCAGAAACCTATACTTATTCTCACGCCGGAGGGTGGTCACAGGAAACCCCCCTTTCCTGTGACGAGTCCTAACGGTGCTTTGTTTTGCAGGCATCCGGATCTCTCTTAACTAGGTTGTTTACAATTGGAGCATTACTTCTTGTCTACTCGGAGAGGTAGGTACTTCTTCACTTTGCTAACATTTTTTTTTTCTTTTCTCATTTCATTCTCAAAGTTTAACAAATACAAGCAATGCATTTAACACAATGCAACCAATAACAAAATGGAAACGTTGCAGGGATGTGTGGAACTCTTGATGGGGTGGGTCATGGGTTTGGGATGTATGGGATCGTATCCATGGTGAAGATATATAGCGACTGATGTGGAGGAGAGAAGGGTGAAAACATTAGTGGAGACGAATGGTCATGCATGAGGATTGTGAGATGGGTGAGAAATATGTTGACCATGGTCCGATAAATGAAATACTAACAAAAGACTAAAACAAGTTTCTTTGGTTTTACATACAAGCTTAATTAGTATGTTTGGACCTCAAAAATTTCAGCCCAAAAATAATGAAGTTGGGCCTGAGACTTTTTGCCTAATGACTGAAACTTTTGATAAAAAAAAAAAAATAGCTAGTTTAGGCTGTAAATCCAATAACAAACCCTCAAGCAAGTCCTTTCAACTAGGGAACATGCTATTTAAATTTTTTTTTTTTTTTTTAATCCTAAAATTTTTTTTGGATGAAGTATTAGGTTTTTTTTTTTCTCTAATATTTGATCCCTAATGTTTGCACTTTTGGTCATTTTCGTCATTTTCGGCTATTTAATTAAATCTTACTTTTCACTCCTTTTTTTTTCGCTCCTTAATTCTTTTTCTCTACTTTTCCTTCATTTATTAAACTCGAGAACACAACATAATGATGGACAAAGAAGGATGTTGGAGGTCCTTAATAAAAAAAAGACGGGTAAAGTACCATTTTCATCCATGTGGTTTGGGCTAAGATATCAGTTTCATCCAAAAAGCTTTTTCTAGTCTAGATCCCTAACGTTTGCACTTTTGGTCATTTTCGTCAATTACCCTAACAACGTTTAATAATGCCTTGTCAAATAGGGGCATTTTTGTCAACCTAAATCTAAATCTTTATTATTATTATTATTTTTATTTTCATCCACTCCATTTTAACCCTTTTCTTGGTGACGAGTGGTTGATGTACTGATGTTGTTGACGAAAGCCTAGCTGATGACTCGTCGTGTTTACCTTTATATTGATTTAAAGGGTTTTAAAAAAAGAACAATATTTTTTTGTTTATTAGAAACTTGTAATTGATTGGAGTTATGGGTTGGATGAAAATGACAAAAAATAAGAAACCTCTAAGAACATAAATGAGAAAAAAAACACTATCTGAATTAAAGTGGAATTTTCATCAAATCTCAGGGACAAAAATAGCAATTAACTCAAAAAACATTGTATAATAGCAAATATTAACTATTTTTTTCAGTTACAAAATAACCAAAATTGTCATAGTAATTAAAAACAAAGTTAGTCTTTACTTAAACAAGTAAACCCAACACCATCCTTCACCATTAACAAACCCAAACCAAACCATAACTCACCCCTTCTCCTTTTTCTTGGCCCAGTACACAGCCCAGACCAGCAGCAGCCCATGAGATCAGGCCCAATCCCTCCATCCAGCTCAAAAAAAGAAAATAATAAAAAGTTTTGCCCCTGCCGGGAATCGAACCCGGGCAGGAGCCGGGTCAGACTCAACCTTAAACACACGCACCCACCACCATCTGAGCCAACCCTCATTTCTGAATCAATCCCAATCTAAATTATATTTAAACCTTCTTTCTCGCTGTTTCCTTTTCTTCACTTTTGCCTCTGCTGCTGAACGCGCGTTTGACCAAGAAATTGGCCACCAATCTTGCATCAATCATCACTAATTTATGCCCTAAATTGAACGACTAACCTATTACATACCATACACGAACAATTTCCTTTAAACTCGTCCCCAATCTCACCTATTCACGCGTATACACCTTCATGTGGGTCAAAAATTTCTAAATATACAATTACGAGTATTAGTATAAATTGGACGTCCATAGACCATCTTAGCTCGCCGAAAATCCCTTCTACACTCTTAATTTCTGTTACACAAACCTGCAAAACGAAGCAATTACATCGCGTTGACTTCTACCTTGAACGACCCTACACATCGCGTTTTTGGCATCATTGTAAGTTCTTTTTTTGTGGGTTTCATTGTTCGGCCCCTTGTGAACAATAGCCCCAAAGATTCAGGGGCTATTGAACTCGAATTGGACGGATTAGATGTTTAGGGCACGAATTGAGGAAGAACACATGAGGCAGTTTATGTATATATTTATTTCGAATCAATAAACATACAACCAACTGGTATAGACCAGTTGGTATTGCACGCGTGGTTGGGGAACCGAACCGGCCTTTGGCCCGGGTTCGATTCCCATAACCAACAAGTATATTTTTTGCCATCTTTATATATATACTTAATATATTAAACTTTTTAAAATAGTTTTTAAATACTAAAAGTGGTTTATAAATTCCACAAAAAATTATTATATGATCTCCAAATGATAAAGTTCATCATCCAATTTTTAATTTTTCAAAAATAAATTATTTAATATATATTATTAATAATACAAGTTTATTTATTTTTTTATTTATAAAATTCAATAAAAATATCTAAATAATTTTTTTTAAATCTCACAAAAATTATCCTAAACTTGTATATCCTTAAACATTTCAGAAATTATTTTTATTTCTGAAAAACCGTTCATCTTGTATTTTTAATTAAATTTTTGTTATTTTAAACATAAATAATTCATAATAAATTCATTTTTCAACATTTTTGTACCAAAATCTTACATAAGTTATTTCAATTCATTTGGAAATGAAATACAATTTTTAATTCAGAAATTCTTTAAATTTTAATATTTTTAGATATTAAAGTTACAAATTGACAATTTGAAATAAATAAATTAAATATTCTATTTTCAAGAAAATAATTTTATAAAAATTAGTTTCACACTTAAAACTTTATATTGTGACCATCTTTAGTTTAAAATTTACAAAAAGACTTTTGTTTATATATTTACCAAATTTCTCTTATTTATTAAACATTTTATTTATTAAAACGAATACTTATCCCCGATTCGAAGCCCTAGGAAATACTTAGATAGACTTAGACTTATTTGTTACATTATACATAGGGTGATACTAGGCAACGTTGGATTATACTTATACAATTACACAAGACTTACCACCTTGCTAAGGTGAGTATTACTTATCCCCTTTTTTGCTTTTACAACTTTTAGGGTGATTCATGCACAAGTATACAAAACTTTCATATTCATTTACACATACATTTTATTCATTTACAATTCATATACGTGTCTTGTTTATCTTTGTGCTTATGTTTGACATGAACGTAGCTTACATACAAACATCATACATACAGATATAACTTTGTGTTATGGTGCTCTTTACATACAGACGTAACTTTGTGTTATGGTGCTCTTTACCTACAGACATAACTTTGTGTTATGGTGCTCTTTACATACAGACATAACTTATGTTATGGTGCTCTTTACATACAGACATAACTTGGTGTTATGGTGCTCTTTTAGACTCACACGTGTTGAGGTGCTCATTATCAATTACATTGTACAACTTTACATGTGATCTTTGTCTTGTTTGGTTACTTGCGTGTTTACATAATGCCTTGGTGATACTAGACACATGAATTGTACTACTTTTCAAACTTATACTATATCTACAAAACTAAGTAGTACTCACCAACATTATATGTTGACAAAATTATTTTCGTGCATGTTTCAGGATAAGCTGCTTGACGCTTCACATAGGACTTTGGACTTAGATTAAATCAATCAATTATCTTTATTTTTGTTGTATTGTATTTAATTTCACATGTTGTAAAACAATATTCAATAATCATATATTTACATTTAAGTACCATGAGCTTTTGAACAATCGTCACTACGTGGCACCTCGATGATTCCGCCATCGGTTGGGGTGTTACAGATTGGTATCAGAGCCATGGTTATAGGGAACTAGGTTACTAGATGAAATAGGCCTAGACTATAACCGAACTTCAACTTTCATGCATAATATTTCCTGAATTACCCTACCCCTCATTTCCCTCTACTTTCCTTCTTCTATCTTTCCCTTCTTCTCTCTCTTCATTCTTCTCATCTTTCATCATGGTGCATAGAGATGGTGTCCTACAAGGAGTGGAAAGTCTACATCATTATGGAACAGGGACAACACCTTTCATGAAGACACTCTTAGGCATAATGTCTACTCTTATTTTTGCTCCTTCAAAGATGTTGAACTTTAATGAGTGTGATAAGGACACGTGCAATCTGGAAGGGTGGACGCCTGTACACTGGATTTTCTGGCATAGGCAAGCATAGCGCATAAATCCAATAACGGACCTGTTATGCTTACCTGGGATTCCTAGAGTGAATGTCCACTTATAGGCTAAAGCATGTCTTCTTTGCTCACCATTGGGTTCAATTCCTTTGAAAAGTCAACGTTCTTGTTGGGCTTTACAGCTAGACAAGGGCACTCCAAGTATTTTATGCAAGCTTTTTCAATAATACTCTCTCGATTCATATACAATATTTTGTGTTCCACGATTTTCATATATTGCCTACAAGTTCATACTTTCATAACCATCTATGGATTTCACAATCGCACTTCACCTTACCATCTTAGCCATTTTTTTTTTTAATATTCAACACCCTGCCCAAATCATATTATTTCATTTCTCCACATGTTAATTATTTTAAAAACTATAACCTCATACCTTAGCACAAACTAAAGATTTCTAAAACTTGTTGTATTACCTAGTAACTTTACAAATTACATATTTTTCTTCAAAAGATGTCCTTGAACCTAAATTCAATTGTTTATTTATTGACGTAAGAAACGATTTTCTATATAATGCTTTACACTATTAAAAAAAATCACTAATAAAACCTTGATCTTCAAAACCTAATGTCATGTTTGAAATCTCCAACTGACAGGAATATTTTAATCAAAACCTATTTAGCTTGTACTATTTAACAACTTTTGCCTTATGTACAAAACCAATTTTGAAAATAATTTTTTTTCATAGGAATAATATCTAGTCTCTAGATTCTCCACCGACACTCACTCATTTTCAACTTGTTCAAATTTTTACAATATTTAGCATATACCACAATCATGTTTTCTTATACACTTGATTTTAACCTTTGATCCAAACCCCAAAATTTACACTGCTACATAATCTCCTTACTATAAAATAAACTCTTTATCAACTATCTTCACATTCACTATCTCTCACAACCTTGATTCTGATTCAAGATTTTTCATCATCCTCTCAAGAACTAAATTCATGAGCTAGTTACCCATGATAATAAAAAAAACTTGATACTTGATTCTACTGGATTTTTCCAAAACATCATTGTTTGTTATATGAAACTTGATTTTCCCCTTAATTTGACTATTCACTGGACATTTAATTATTCATGATACTCGTGAACATGGCTGGTCAAATATGAGCTATCTCTATAGACCACTAAGATAACACTTATACTTAATGGTTGACGTACTTATAAACTTACTTGCATGTGTGCATTATCAATTTGCATGTTGATCTATGAAAGACAATTACTACATTATCCACTCATCTCAGACAAACATTTCACTTAAAGGGGCTCCTCAGGTGAGTAGTAGCCCATACTTAAATACTGTTATGCTTACAAGTCATTGCAATGCAATTGACCTAGTCATTACATAGCCTCATTTCATTGATAAACGTGTTGTTGTGTCATCCTCTTGTGAAACTTATTTGCTTTAATGTGTGTTAGATTAGGATCATAGAAGGACACAAAACTCTAATGTAAGGTAAATTGATGATTCCGGTCCGGAACGTAATCATGAATTTACAGGTGCGTTAGGGTAGTGTGAAATTCTATTAGAGTTTTTGGTAGGCGTCCAGTACGTTTTCAAGGTATCAAAGGTGTGGTGGGTTAGCTGCGGTACACCCTGTATACAAACACTAATGATACATTGAAAGTGAGACTGGAAGTCGGACCAGGAACGAACTCTGGTCATTTGGTAGTTCATTTGATCTTTTTATAATCAATCAACAAGCTTAGTGTTTTACTAGATCCTTATTCTCCTTATTATTCGAGACGAATCTAATCCAATCCTTAACTCACACCTATCAAACCTCCTATCCAAATCATTCAAATTTTCCAAAACCCGGTTATCTTGATCTCTACCCAAACATCCATAATCCTATGTTTCTAATAACTTCGGGACGAAGTTTCTAAAAGTAGGGGATGCTGTGACATCCGTCACTTTTATCCCTATTATTATTAAATATATATATATACATTTTTTTTACCACCTATCTTGTACGTCACATTTTATCCTCATTAATAATAATAATAATAATAATAATAATAATAATAATAATGTTAGTCTTTACTTAAACAAGTAAACCCAACACCTTCCTTCACCATTAACAAACCCAAACCAAACCATAACTCACCCCTTCTCCTTTTTCTTGGCCCAGTACACAGCCCAGACCAGCAGCAGCCCATGAGATCAGGCCCAATCCCTCCATCCAGCTCAAAAAAAGAAAATAATAAAAAGTTTTGCCCCTGCCGGGACTCGAACCCGGGCAGGAGCCGGGTCAGACTCAACCTTAAACACACGCACCCACCACCATCTGAGCCAACCCTCATTTCTGAATCAATCCCAATCTAAATTATATTTAAACCTTCTTTCTCGCTGTTTCCTTTTCTTCACTTTTGCCTCTGCTGCTGAACGCGCGTTTGACCAAGAAATTGGCCACCAATCTTGCATCAATCATCACTAATTTATGCCCTAAATTGAACGACTAACCTATTACATACCATACACGAACAATTTCCTTTAAACTCGTCCCCAATCTCACCTATTCACGCGTATACACATTCATGTGGGTCAAAAACTTCTAAATATACAATTACGAGTATTAGTATAAATTGGACGTCCATAGACCATCTTAGCTCGCCCAAAATCCCTTCTACACTCTTAATTTCTGTTACACAAACCTGCAAAACGAAGCAATTACATCGCGTTGACTTCTACCTTGAACGACCCTACACATCGCGTTTTTGGCATCATTGTAAGTTCTTTTTTTGTGGGTTTCATTGTTCGGCCCCTTGTGAACAATAGCCCCAAAGATTCAGGGGCTATTGAACACGACTTGGACGGATTAGATGTTTAGGGCACGAATTGGGGAAGAACACATGAGGCAGTTTATGTATATATTTATTTCGAATCAATAAACATACAACCAACTGGTATAGACCAGTTGGTATTGCACGCGTGGTTGGGGAACCGAACCGGCCTTTGGCCCGGGTTCGATTCCATAACCAACAAGTATTTTTTTTGCCATCTTTATATATATACTTAATATATTAAACTTTTTAAAGTAGTTTTTAAATACTAAAAGTGGTTTATAAATTCCACAAAAAATTATTATATGATCTCCAAATGATAAAGTTCATCATCTAATTTTTAATTTTTCAAAAATAAATTATTTTTCATTTTTTTATTTATAAAATTCAATAAAAATATCTAAACAATTTTATTAAATCTCACAAAAATTATCCTAAACTTGTATATCCTTAAACATTTCAGAAATTATTTTTATTTCTGAAAAACCGTTCATCTTGTATTTTTAATTAAATTTTTGTTATTTTAAACATAAATAATTCATAATAAATTCATTTTTCAACATTTTTGTACCAAAATCTTACATAAGTTATTTCTATTCATTTGGAACTGAAATACAATTTTTAATTCAGAAATTCTTTAAATTTTAATATTTTTAGATATTAAAGTTACATTTTGACAATTTGAAATAAATAAATTAAATATTCTATTTTCAAGAAAATAATTTTATAAAAATTAGTTTCACACTTAAAACTTTATATTGTGACCATCTTTAGTTTAAAATTTACAAAAAGACTTTTGTTTATATATTTACCAAATTTCTCTTATTTATTAAACATTTTATTTATTAATCAAAACGAATACTTATCCCCGATTCGAAGCCCTAGGAAATACTTAGATAGACTTAGACTTATTTGTTACATTATACATAGGGTGATACTTGGCAACGTTGGATTATACTTATACAATTACACAAGACTTACCACCTTGCTAAGGTGAGTATTACTTATCCCCTTTTTTGCTTTTACAACTTTTGGGGTGATTCATGCACAAGTATACAAAACTTTCATATTCATTTACACATACATTTTATTCATTTACAATTCATATACGTGTCTTGTTTATCTTTGTGCTTATGTTTGACATGAACGTAGCTTACATACAAACATCATACATACAGACATAACTTTGTGTTATGGTGCTCTTTACATACAGACGTAACTTTGTGTTATGGTGCTCCTTACATACAGACATAACTTTGTGTTATGGTGCTCTTTACATACAGACATAACTTATGTTATGGTGCTCTTTACATACAGACATAACTTGGTGTTATGGTGCTCTTTTAGACTCACACGTGTTGAGGTGCTCATTATCAATTACATTGTACAACTTTACATGTGATCTTTGTCTTGTTTGGTTACTTGCGTGTTTACATAATGCCTTGGTGATACTAGACACATGAAGTGTACTACTTTTTAAACTTATACTATATGTACAAAACTAAGTAGTACTCACCAACATTATATGTTGACAAAATTATTTTCGTGCATGTTTTCAGGATAAGCTGCTTGACGCTTCACATAGGACTTTGGACTTAGATTAAATCAATCAATTATCTTTATTTTTGTTGTATTGTATTTAATTTCACATGTTGTAAAACAATATTCAATAATCATATATTTACATTTTAGTACCATGAGCTTTTGAACAATCGTCACTACGTGGCACCTCGATGATTCCGCCATCGGTTGGGGTGTTACAGTGGTGGTAGGTGGATTAAGGTGATGTTTGGGTGGTGGTTTCCGGTGAAGGTGGTGGTAGGTGGATGAAGGTGATGTTTGGGTGGTGGTTTCCGGTGAAGGTGGTGGTAGGTGGATGAAGGTGAAGGGTGGTGGTGGTGGTGGTTTCCAGTGGGTGGTGGTGGTGGTTTAGAGAGAGAGAGAAAGGGGGGGGGGGGGTTTGTTGCAGAATATGAGGGGGGGGGGGGATTTTATAAGTTAAAGGTTTAATTTCAAAAATGTCCCTTAAGTTTTGTTTTTTACATTTTGGTCACAAACACTAATTGGGTTAGACCCCAGTTAGTTTGGGAGTGATAATGGCCAACAAATTGAAAGTTTGAAGTGCTATCCGCCAAAGTGATAGTTGGGAGTGCTATCCGCCAACAAGTGATAGTTGGGAGTATTTAAATCCATAACCCTTAAAAAAAAAAAAAACACACTTGCTAACCAAACCGGACTTTACACTATGTTCCCGAGTTTCATTAAAGGATGGAAGAGAAAGGATCTCCCTCTTCTTCCCTTCTCTTCAATTCCTTCCAAATTGGAAAGATTGAAAATCACACTAAAATTCTCTTTATTATCCCTCTCATTCCCTCACTTTCCCTCCTACAAAAAACTCTGGAACACATTTTTTCCCCACTTCCTTCCCAATCCTTTCTTTTCCATCCTTTAATGAAACTCTGGAACAGAGTATTAGTGTTCAGTGTTGTAGTAACTAACAAGTCATATTTGGTAGCCTCAAAGGCTGAAATCAACATATCTGACACCAATCAACTCCTTTTCCGTCAAGTCGATAAAAACATGTCAGTTTCCTCCGCTAGCATCGCCGGTAACGGCGTCAGAAACACCATCACATTATTATGTTCCTCCTCCTCCTATATTCACCACCACAATATTTACAAAACCAGACCACTTTCTTTTTCTTTCCCATATAAACACAATCACAATTACATTACAGCCGCTGTAACATCAAATAATTCAACCACAAACATTACTAATAATAAACCTATTGAAAACTGTAGCACTTTCACTTGGGACCATGTGTTTCAAGTGTCTCATGGTTCGTGGAATCTTGATGGGTTCTTTCAGAAGATCAATCTTTGTAACCGTGGCTTGGTAATTATTAAAAAATTAAAATGCTTTTTTTTTTTTATTAGATTGTTAGAATTGTTTTTGTTGTAGTTGTTGTTGTAAAGAGTTGTGTTCATTGATAAATGTACACAGCTTTAGTAGTTAAGAGATTTGGGAGTTTTTATATAGTTATGTTGAATTAAGTGGTTTCAGGTAAGATATATATATATATATATATAGGTAAAGTATATGGAGGAAACCCTCCTTATTTGGTAAACTCTGGAAACTCTGACTTCTCAACATTTTTTTTTTTTGAAAAAAATAGGGTATGTAATATACATTTTTTTAAGCATTTCGGGCCAAAAAAATCGAAAAAGCGCCGAACGGTTTTTTTTTAAAAAATAAAAAACGTCTACTGTTTACATATAGTTAACACATTGTTAACACCTGTTATTAGCGCTTAACATGTGTTAGTCAAAAATTTATTTTATTTTTTTAAAAAAAAGTACTCGGCGCTTTTTTAATTTTTTTGGCCCAAAATGCTTAAAATCATGTATATTACTTGCCCTATTTTTTTCAAAAAAAAAAAATATTGGGAAGTCAGAGTTTCCAGAGTTTACCAAATAAGGAGGGTTTTCTCTATAACCATTCCCTATATATATATATATATATATATATATATATATATATATATATATATATATATATATATATTTTATATAGGGATATTAGTGTGTTTTTTCAATGTCAAAGTTTATATTGAATGACTTAGTGAATCGACAATTTACGCGTTTATATAATAAGGCGAAATCAAGTTTAATGATGATATGAAGGGAAAAACTATTGGGGTTCAAGTCATTGCAGGTGGAGTGTTAGGTGGTAGATTGATGTTAAAAAAAAAAAAGATGAGGGGATTTGGGTGCTAACGTAAGGCATAGGCGGTGTAAGTCCCACACTCCCACATCTGTTGAGGAGAAGAACGAAGCCTTCCGTATAAGGAAGTGGAAACCTTCTCTACCAGGGCGTGTTTTACCCGGGCGAGCAACTCGTCGGGTGAAAACAAAACCATGAGTTCCTGCATGGGCAATTCATCAGGGGCAAAGCGGACAATATCCTGACACGACTTAGTTGGGATGTTATAGGCCGTTTTCATGTATGTTTTACGGCCCTTCAGACGGATTAAAATTTCCGTCCGTTTTAAGTTGGATCATTTTCCAACTTACTTGTTTTTATTTGGTTTCTCCAAACACGAGTCTGCCAGTTCTTAAATCATCACCATATCAGGGATTTACACAGGGTTTGCCTTGTTAAAAAGTTTGGTAGAAAAAGCTAATGAATGAATCAGTACTTGTAGGGTTTTGTTATTGTTATTTCATAACTGAAGGCTAGCATCTCTTGATGTGAGGAGTAACTATAACGTTAAGTCATTACTCTTCCTACAGCTTGTGTTTGGCTATATTTTTGTATGATGGTGCCGCTATTTCACAAGTCACAACTTACATAAAGAACATGACAGCATGCTTAAACCTAAATCATTACATACATATATGGTTATGTTGTAGTCTTTTGTATTAACGTATGCTACTTGACTGCAGGAAAACCGTTCTGACTTCATCCCATTTGTCATTGAGGACCAAATCGTTGGCTATGTTCACAATGGGTAACTCTCCCTTATTAAAAAATTAAAATAAAAAATTAACTGCATCATCATATCTTAACTAGGTACTTAAAATGCTCTGCAGTTTTGTTGTACATTTAAGCAAGTTTAAGGATGTTTTCACTATCATAAAAGATGATACACATGACACTCAATCAGGCCATGTCACACTACAGTCTGCACTGAAAACACCCGAGTCTAGAACTGAAGCCCTTGGAAATGTAGTAAAGTGCTTAGGTGAAGATGTATTTCCAGGTATACGGAATGAGGTACTCTTTCTATATTAGAACAATGGCTTGTATGCCTAAAATCTATGATTTTGGTAATTACTATTCTCTAAATATCTGCAAACGTATTAGATTCCCAACCTTGTTTTAAAAAACGAGCCTCGTACGATTGGCGCATGAGGCGACTGGGAAAACACTTTAAAGCCTTGAGGCAGCACTTCATGCGAATCTGGGTCAAATTTGGTCGGAATTAGGATCTGCACGAGGCTGATATGTAAAAACAACCAAAAGAATGAAGATATTATAAATGGTTTACTTGATAAAAAGGTTGATATGTAAAAGAGATGCAACTTTTGGTTGTGTATAAAAGTTATTTGGTTATAGATGGAGCAACGCCTCGGGTTTTGGGTCCCAAATGCGTCAGAGCACCTCACGCTTTTTAAAACCAAGTTCCCAACAAAATTCTTTCATCTTAGATTATGATTAAATGGGTTGCAGTTATATCCCGTTACTTCATCATATGGAGGAAAAGTATATTTCTCATTGGAACGCGCAGCAGCACCTTACTTTGGAATTAAGGTATGTCATATACTCATTGTCCTTTTTTTTTTTTGAATTCTTGTAAATTAGTATACACTTAGATTATCGCTCGTTGACCTGTTTACTGTCTGTAACGTCTGTATTTTAGGCTTATGGAATTCACATGAGTGGCTATGTAGAAAAAGATGGAGAAAAGTATTTATGGATTGGAAAAAGAAGTGAAACAAAAGCAACCTACCCGGGCATGCTTGATCATCTTGTTGCTGGAGGACTGGTAAGATTTTCTGTTAAATGTTTATAAATTTGCCTTTTTTCTTCATTAAAGTCTCACAAACATTTATTTCCTATGTTATTGTAATGTTTTTTAGATTGATTATTTGGTTACATATTTGCGTTTATATCTGATATTTTCATGATAAATACAGCCGCATGGGATGTCGTGTGCAGAGAATGTTGTGAAGGAATGTGAGGAAGAAGCAGGAATACCAAGATCCATTTCCAGCAGGTAGTTTTTAGATTGTCATTGGATCATTATCTATAGATCATATGCTAGAAAACAAAAATTGTTTATAAAAAATATGGATTCATCGAAACTAGAGGCGGCAAGATGGGTGCGTATGGATGCTTGGTAATGGGTCAAAACAAATTTTGCTTGAAATGGGTTGACCCGCTAACATTTTTTTTATGAAATAAGGAATGTTTTATTTATTAACTACAGAGACAATATTATCAAAATAGCAATCTGAATTTTGAAAAAAAAAGTGATTAAGAAGGTTATATTTGACCCATTTAATATAAAACAATTTCAATATGTTCCCTTTTTAACCAATTTCTTCGATTTAACCCGCTTGACCCATTTAATATAAAACACAATGCAAACCCCATAACTGACCCATTCATAGCAAATGGGTTGAATTTGCCACCATTAAAAATGAAACAATCGTTTGCAAAGTAACTGGCATTAAACATTTGTTTACAGGGCGATACCCGTTGGTGTTGTCTCATACATGGACATTGACGGATATAGATTCAAGAGAGATGTTTTATTTTGTTACGATCTGAAGCTTCCTGAAAGCTTTATTCCCCAAAATCAGGGTAATGCAGGCGACAATTTGTTACTTGATGCTTTCTTTTACGATTCTAATCGTTGTGTGAATCACAGATGGAGAAGTTGGGAGCTTTAAATTACTCCCAGTAACACTTGTAGCTGATGTCATTCGAAATACGGACTTCTTTAAAGCAAATTGCAATCTTGTCATCATCGATTTCCTTTTCCGACATGGGTGGGTATCATCTTGTTTTCTTGGTTATTTTGAGATTTAACATGCTAGTTTTTCAAGCGAATATGACAGGGGTGTTCATGGTTTTGTTCGGCCAGTTTTGACGAGCCAAACCGGCCAAGTGGGTGGGTTAGATAGGTTTTGACGGGTTGGTTTTGTCAGTTTGAATGGTGTTAAACTGTATTAAAAAAATTTATAAATTGCATATTCCTATTTCCAACCCATTGACCAGACCGTTACTTGCTTCGGTTTGGACAGTTGAATCAATTTTAAAGGTTTCTGAACACCCTAATTCGGCATATCGCTTGGAATTGTTTCTTTCTTTTGCTGTAAATGCATATAGTGAAATGTAGATCAAAGATGTAACTTAACTCTCCATTTTGTTATCTAGGTACATCAAACCTGAAGATGATGGGTACCTGAAGCTGCTACAAAGCTTGAGAAGTGGAGATTGTTCCTAAATGTATCAAATAATAATAATCTCATATTCTATAGTTTGCTAAATAAATAAATAAACAAAATAATGATTCATGTATTGTTTTAGTTACAATGGCCATTCTTAATCTTTCTCAAATTCAAATACATGACTAGCCTGTATTCGTCTCATCTCACCTCCTTTATTTATTTTTTTTTATTTTTAACAATATTAATTAATTGAGCTTTGATCACGAGAGATTTTTCAAATTCAAGCTTAATTCATTAATTATATATTGATTAATTTTATTTATATATAGCACAATATATTTTATTTAGTTATTTTTATAGCTTTGCATAAAAGAATCTTCATTTTGTAATATGGAAGAATTATACATGTACAGATATACTTGCGCAGAAAGTCAAGCTGGATGATATGTAAAGCTCACCTTAAGTTTTTAGTGATCCGAGAGACTTGGGATCAAGCTCGGCTCGTTTATAATTTGTAAATTTATTATTCTTGTCAATGAATAAAAAGTCAGTCGGTTTGTTGAGGATACAATTTAAACACATTTAGGGACTATTGACAACAATGAGATACTTATTAAGCATAGTCGAATATTGTTCAAACCCCTAGTGTCAGGGACCAACTCGTTCACACGCCCAAAGGCAAATAAGTGACTCAAACGGCCAGTTCATCCGCCTCTGGCTCTAATGGTCGCAAAACTGCTTCTACTTCACTTGATTTAACTTCGTCTAGACTTGATGGATTCCACTTAGGATTCTGTCGAAGGTAAAAGGCAAAATAAGATTGGTCGAACCAAAAACATCATGACAAGATGTTAAATAGGGGAATTAGCATGTTAGAGGGAAGAGTAGCAGACCTGATCTTTATCCACCAATACTGCTCGAACCCCTTCGGCAAAATCACTTCGAAGTGAAGTCCTTAGGGCAATTCGGTATTCGGTTTTCATCACTCCGTTTAACTATATAATAAGAGAAATAAAAACAGCAACGACGCACAAAGTTTAGGATATGATAATCTAACTTTAAGAAGCACTGAATGAACATAGGGATGTCAATCATATTGAACGGGTCAATATGGGTCACTATTATAAAACTTGCAAATGGATCCAAATGGGCTGAAAACAAAACCTCTGAATGTACGCGAAAACTAACCGTTGATAACTCTTCCTTTGTCCGTAATGCAGATGCAACTCTAGAGAAATGTGTTTGCGTTAAGCAAAGAGAAAATGGAGCACCTTTCTTGAGCCCTGACAAAGCATCCTTTACCCACTCTGCAACTGCTCATCCAAACAAGGGAGATGACGAGTCAGCCTAACCAGGGCCGTCCCTGAGAGTTCGGTGAAATTTAGGGGCCTTGTGCGAGTAAAAATTATGGGCCCCTAGATATAAACGTATATATAAAAAGTTTAATAATACGACAATAACCGTGAATGTGATAACAATAAACAAACCAAAACTATTGTAGCCCAAATGATCTTTTTGAATCTTTAGCAACCTATTTTGCAGTATGTGAGATTAGCCATGTGTCTTCATTTTTTAGTATTTTTTTTAATAGGTCGACTGAATTTGGCTGTAAGAAATGCTGATGACAATAGCGGGAAAATAAAAAAAAAAGTTAAAAATTGTTGCTGAAAAGACTCGAATCCTGGTCCCGAATATAGTGAAAGGCGCGTTAAACCACCTGAGTTGCATCAACATCTATGTTTCGTTTGAGTTTGTCATTTTTATGTATTAATACATATAAATAAAAAAAAATATTATTTTGGGCCCCCAAAAAAAGCGATGGCACACTCTGCACACCTTATGGACAGGGCTTGAGCATAACCAAACCATAAAGTTTCCACATCATCAAGTTTGCTTATACTCAATTACTATGAACAGGCATACAGGTAAAAAAATTCTGAAAAGAAAAGCGAAGAACTCAAAAAGAAACAGGTTGAACAGAACAAAAGCAGTCCGAATCTGTATTTAAGGGGAAAATACCTTTTTAAATGATTTTACGCCCCACTTACGGTGTGCGCATATAATGTATATATGTGTGGCCCTTGGGGGAAAAAGTAAAGTTGCACTAGTTTTAACGTTATTTTACTAATTTCGTGAAAATAACGTTAAAAACGACAGACGGTTAATCATGCATCATGTGGTGGCGTGGATAGCCAAAAGACAAAGGGGTACATGTACCGATCGGGTTTGTCCCGATTGCTAAGTGTTTTGTGCCTTACGTCCAAGGCTTGATACCAAACCACATCGAGCCGGGGGTCTCACTGGAAGCAGCCTCTCTATTCTTAGGGGTAGAGGTAAGGCTGTCTACATCTTACCCTCCTCAGACCCTACCTTAGCTTTGCTATAGGTGGGATTAACTGAGTATGATGATGACTTTTGGACGAAAAATACCCTTCAGGTAAAGATGGATAACGCATTTAAATCTATTCAAGTAATTGATTTTAATAATAAAAATGGTTATAAATAATATGGTATTTTAACTTGGCATATGTTCTAAACAGTATGGATACTCAAGCAGCGTTACCTTACCTGTAGGATCATCACTTCTCTGATTCTTTTCTAACTCTTCCATTATTTCTTTAACAGATTTATTTCCGCCAAATGTTGAAACTATATGGGGTAAAAGCAACTTCAATCGCGCTTCTGAATCAGGATTGCTATTATACTTCGCCAATATGTCTTGCACGTCAACATGTGGATCCTCTGAACTGTATACATGTCTTTAAATATCATACAAAGGTACACGCATGTAAAATCAGATGTTGATATCAACATGTATATGAGGAGACGTACAAGGTAGTCGACAAGAGAGTCCCCTTAAGTGAGCTCAAATTCCCGGACGGAACAAAGTGCGTCCCAAGACCTACATACAGTGCATCAGCTGGAGTAGACACCCTGTTTCCAGTCAGACCAAGATAAGCACCTGCCCAAATATGTAATTAACTTTCTTATATAACTTTTTACAGTAACTGTAAAATTTTAACATGCATACATACCAACAGATCCTTCTCCCGGACCCTTTGCCGCTATATAAGCAAACCCGATATCTGGAAACAAGCCAATTCCATTTTCTGGCATTGCAAGAACCGTCCTCTGGTATAATGCCGCCAATGTACAATGTGTGATTAGAAATTTACGTAACTGCCACTGCTAAGATGGTTTTCGCCTTCAAAGAGAGTTTAATTTACCTCCGTTATGACTCTATACCTGCCATGACCAGATAGACCTATCCCAAACCCCATTGTTATGCCATCCATTAAGCTTATGTATGGCTTCTTGTATGCAAAGATTTTGCAAATAAGAGAGTATTCAGCTGTGAAAACCTGTAAAGATCAGCCATTGTTGTTGAACAAAGCTTGCACAGTCTTTCAGGAATATAACATCTAGTCCAATGATCATTAACCAAAACTGAGACACAATGGGTAGTACATTTGACCTACGCGCGCAGGCGAGTCAAGACCAAAACGCCTTTTTGGCCATCAAGGCGCTATGGTGAGACGCCGGCCAAATTCCGTTTCTCTAAACGGATAAAACATTTCTTAAACATAAAAAATGGCATGTATCAGCCTAAACTAGCCCTAAAAAGCTAAACCTATGGGTGTAAAAGAGCCAACCCACTCGTGAGGTACTTGAGATCGGTTTGCTAAAAGCTCCAATTAAGTGAGCTTAAACGAGCTTTAGCCTAAAAAATAAGATTGTTTAGTTATGGAGCCCGAGCTCGAGTACATTTTATCTAATATATTATATAAATATATTCACATAACAATTATGATAAAAAAAATTATAATGACACATATACATAAAAAGACATTAATGTATATTAAAAAATGATAATAAACATTAATAGATAGATAATAAACGAGCCAAGCTCAGCTCGTTTGCTCTCGCACCTAAACCAGCCAAAAACATGCTTAAAACTCTCTAAAAATAGTCGGTTTATTTTGTGCATCTTGCTTTTTAAATGTCTTTCAGTCAGTGGCGAAGCTTGAACTTTTGGATGGTGGGGTTGAAAGTCACGAGACCCATTTTTTTTTTTCAAATCGGTAGGGGCCGTACTAAAAAAAATACAAATTTTTTTTTTTCAAATCGGTAGGGGCTGTACTAAAAAAAATACAATTTTTTTTTTTTTTTTATAAAACCGGGAAAATTTACGCTATTGAGCTAAAAAATCGGTGGGGCCGGGGCGCTCCTTGGCCCTCACTAAGCTTCGCCCTTGCTTGCAGTCTTGCACCTAGGCCTAAGGCTCACCCTTAGCGCTCGCGCCTATTGACTACCTACATTGGTACCCAAAGTTCCAGAATATCAGGAAATGGAACAGCTATTAAACTTAAAACAAACCTTAACGAGATCCGACAGCTGTTTTATAGTTGAAATCTGCTTAACATCACCACCTGCAGATATAAATAACATCATCAAATAACCACTAAAACACTTGAATTCCTATTACTTACCTGCAGAGAAGCCACGTGGCGAGCTTCCCTCAACCAGCACACACTTAACATTCGGGTCAGCTTCCCATTCCTCAAGAAAATTTTTATACTTCAAATCCATATCTACACCATTCATTAATGATTAAACACCCACATTGACTTTATCAAAAAAAGTCAAACTTAGACAGAAAATGTATAACCTAAATTCATGGCGTTGAGGGCTTTAGGACGATCGAGAGTTAAAACAGCGAGGCCGTTAGGGGATACGATTCCCTTGACGAAGTCATCGGTGCCGGAGCTGGCCATGGCCGTGAAAGTTCGGAGAGAGGGGAAGTGATTGGAGTTGTGGACAAGGGTTTTGTAATAATTATGTTTGGGGGAGATAATATTATTAGGTGATGATGATTTGATTAGAAGCTGAGAGACTTTGAACAGAAGTTGCATTGTTGTTCTGGTTGTTGCAAGTTGATGGTGAAGATGGGATTCAGAGGTGTTTGGGATTGAGTTTCAAAACAACTTATTGACTTTTTTTTTTTTTTTTTGAAAAAGCCAATAAGTCAATAAGCTGTTTGTGTAATTCAAAAGCATTTTTTGTTTTGACTTTTGGCTTTTGGCTTTTAAGGGTGGAAAAGTTGTTTTTGAAAAGTTAGAAATCCTGGCTTTTGGCTTTTGACTTTTGGGAAAAAATTACAAATATACCAACCATACAACCAATATTCACAATAAGTTAAGCGAAACACTTAAAAAAACAACAATTTATTGACTTTTTGACGTTTATCATCCCAAAAGCTAATCCAAACACTTTTTTTAAAACTCCTTTTCAAAAAGTCATAAGCCAATAAACACTTTTGACCAAAAGCACTTTTGCATCTCCAAACTCAATCCCAAACACCCTCTGAGTTTCAAAAGAACTTATTTACTTGTTGGTTTTTTCAAAAAGTCTGAAAAAACCAATAAGTCAATAAGCTGTTTTTGTAACTTAAAAACACTTTCTGTTTTGACTTTTGGCTTTTAAGAGTGGAAAAACTGTTTTTGAGAAGTTAGAAATCCTGGCTTTTGGCTTTTGACTTTTGGAAAAAAAATTACAAATCTATCACCCATACAACCAATATTCACAATAAGTTAAGCGAAACACTTATAAAAACAATAATTTATTGACTTTTTGACGTTTGTATCCTAAAAGCTAATCCAAACACTTTTTTAAAACTCATTTTCAAAAAGTCATAAGCCAATAAGCACTTTTGACCAAAATCACTTTTGCATTTCCAAACTCAATCCCGAACACCCTTAAAATACCCCATGCTATTAGATGTGCATTTCAGACAACCAATAATGAGGCAGAGTATGAAGCTCTCGTTGCTGGCTTGCAACTTGCTAAAGACATGCATATTATTAATATTGAAGTATTTGTTGATTCTTTGTTGATTGCTAATCATTTTAATGGATCTTATGCAGTAAAGGGTCAAAAATTAGTTGTTTATCTCGAAAAAGTTAAAAATTTATCGACTTCCTTTGTAAAATTTTCACTAACACAGGTACCTAGAGAAGAAAATGCTGAAGCTGATGCTTTGGCAAATCTGGGATCCTCCTTAAATTTACTTGAAGGATCTAAGATTCCTATAATCCACATCCTGAAACCAACGATTGAAGAGTGACATCCTGAGGATAATAAAGCACATCCTGAGGATATCACTAAACATCCTAAAGATAAAACGGTGCATCCTGAGGATAACACTGTTTTAGCTACTCAGACTCAAGACGATTCATCTTGGATGACCCCTATAGTAAATATTTACAGGAATATGTCATCCCAGAAGGAGAAAATGCAAAGGCTTTCAGGATGAAGGTAACAAAGTTTACTATTATAGACAATGTTTTGTATAGAAAATCTCTTGCAGGTCCATATTTAAGGTGTCTCAACAAGGAGGAAGCAAACGAAGTACTCAAAGATATCCACGAAGGAGACTGTGGAAATCACACAAGAGGAAGATCTCTTTACTCAAAAGTCTTAAGAATTGGATACTATTGGCTAACTATGAAGAAGGATGCCATGCAATATTCTCATAAGTGTGATCCATGTCAAAGACATAGCAACATCCTTCATCAACCTACTGAACCACTACATCCTATTATTTCACCATGGCCCTTTATGAAATGGGGGATGAATATAGTGGGAAAGTTACCTATAGCTCCTGGTGGAAAGGTGTTTATATTGGTAATGACTGATTACTTCTCAAAATGGATCGAAGCTGAAGTATTTGTACAAGTCAGGGACAAGGAAGTAGTCTCGTTCATCAAGAGAAATATCCTAACAAGATTTGGAGTACCAGATGAGATCATATGTGACAACGGTTCTCAATTTATTAGCAAAAGAACAACTGACTTTTGTGAAAGCTGGGGAATCAAAATGATAACTTCAACACCATTCCATCCTCAGGCTAATGGACAGGCAGAATCCTCAAATAAAATTATTGTCAACAATTTGAAGAAGAAGCTTGGGGAAAAGAAAGGGAAATGGGCAGAAGAACTTCCATTTGTACTTTAGGATGATAGAACTACTTCAAAGAATGCAACTGGTCAAACACCTTTCTCCTTGGTCTTTGGAACGGAAGCAATGCTACCTACAGAGATGGTCATGCCTACAGCAAGAAGACATCTTCAGGATGCTACTACCAACTCAGAAGCATTATTGCAGGATTTGGAAGCAGTGGACGAACTTAGGGATGCTGCTAACTTAAGAATGGCAGCTCATCAACAGAGGATTGCTAAAGCCTACAACAAAAATATAAGGATAAGAAGATTTCAAGAAGGAGATTTGATACTAAGGAAAGCCTTCCAAAATACAACAAAACCAAGTGATGGCAAGCTAGATCCTAAATGGGAAGGACCATACTTAATAGATTCTGAAGCTGGCAAAGGAGCATATTGGCTGTCGAATATGGAAGGAGAAATTCTACCAAGGGCTTGGAATGCTATTCACCTGAAATATTATCATGTCTAGGGATGCATGTAACTGATCTTTCTGGAAGAAACTATAGTCCGAATCACAGGTGGGATGAAGGTGAAGGCTGATAGAGATGAATCATCTCCATGTGTAAGTATTCTTAACTTATTTCGATCGTTTATTTTAATTAAAGTAGTCCATTCCAAGAATTTTGCAGTACCATCCCGAAGATGGAACATTTTGAAGACTAGAGGGTTGGCCACCCTCTCCTCCGTTAAGGTGTCTGACACCTTCCTAAGGTTTAAAGGTTTTCACCTTTCTCATTGGGTTAGCAACCCCGCCTGGAGCGCACGTTGTTCATATATATTTTCAGGATGGTGAGACCAGTCCATGTAAAAGTGGCTAACAATTTCATCAGTTTTGAGATATATATTGAACTCTTAAGGTTTAGACATTTTTCAATATCTCTTACGTATTTGGCCTAGTCGCTAGGGCCTTTTCGCCAGTTATTCCTAAGATATTACAATAGGCCTTATCGCCAGAAATCCTCAAAGATGCTACATGTTGGTTTTTCACCAAGTCATTCTAAATGGGCTTGACCCCAGTTGACTTAAAGGCCAAGTCGCCAGTATAATAACAATGATTGCCTTTATACAGGTTATTGCTAAACATTCCTTGAAAAAGGAAAAAATCTCAAAGTCTATTTTGAAGATATTATACTAGGGACATCCTCAGAATAACGAAGACCATCCTGAGGATGACAAAGAAAGAAGAACTGGGGACATCCTCAAGATAGTATCATCCTGAGGATGACTAAGCAGAATGAAGGGCATATTCAAGAGATCAATCTAAGAAGAGTATCGTCAGAGAACAAAGGTATCATTTATATCATTTCCTTATACCTAATATTTGCTAATGTTTGCAGAATATCAAAATAAAAGAACATAAGGATGTAGCGTCAAAAGTGGTTACCATATATTATTTATGCATCATAGGCAAAACTGATGTCAACCCCTGGCTTCATCCAAAACCAGGACCTATCCACTAGGGGTCAAAATCTAAGGTCCAGGGCAATAATAGATTTGGGGCTTTGTCTTGAAACCAAGATCCCTCCAAACCAAACCTTATAATATCCTAAGTTACCATATAGAAATTGTTTGAAATTGTTCAACCATAGACTACCATAATAACTACCACAAAGAAGATTTAAAAAGTGGGCTCTAGCCTAGTCATCATATCCTTCATCGCCCACAAGAAGATCCTTCACCACCTCAGCAACCTTAGCTTCTGCTGCCTTCACCTCAGCATCCTCGGGATCCTTAGTCGCATCCTCAGGATGAGCAACAGGAACAGGCAAATCCATGTCTTTACCACCTAGATTCTTGACCTTCTCCCTCCAAACCTCAACATCTCAGTCCTCTTGCTTGAAACCAAGATTCCTAGACTGGAGAGCCATCTTCAATCTAGCCTGTAAGACAGAGATGCTAGCAGATTTCATCAGTTCATTCCTATAATCCTCCATCTCCTTCTCCTGATCCAACATTGCCTGAGCATGCTCCTCTGTCACCCGTTTCAATTCAGCCTCTGTCTCTGCTAACTTGCTCTCAAAAGGTGGGTCCCTCATATTCGTGGCTTGGCCACTGCAGCTCACCTACCCAGAATCTAACAAATCTTTCACCTAGCTCGCAAACTCACTGACAAGGCTGTTGAGCATGGTACTTTTCCGAAGCATGGTGCTTCATCTTCTACTTTTGGTGATAGCAAAAGAACGTGGAATAGTGTGAGGTATAAGTCCTTCAACAACAACTACCACAACGGTAACAAAACAATGGGGCTCGGGGAAGAGCATTTGTGATTAGCTAATGGGAAGCCTGTTGAGGTATCCCATACACATCGTGACCGTAAGCTCGAATTGGATGGGCAATTGTTTGCCATCACCCTCCTACCTATCACCCTAGGTAGCTTTGATATCGTGGTTGGCATGGACTGGTTGTCCAAGCAACATGCTGAAATTCTCTGTCAGGAGAAGATTGTTCGTGTCCCCCTCCCTAGTGGAGAACTTTTATCTATTCAGGGTGATCGTGGTGGTGCCATGGTGGGCATCATCTCCTTCTTGAAAGCCCAGAAGTGTATCCGTAAGGGTTATCCAGCCATTTTGGCTAACATATCTGACACTCGAGCTGAAACTAAAACTAAGATTGAGGACATCCCGGTAGTCCGAGATTTCCCAGATGTTTTCCCAGGGGAACTACCTGGACTTCCACCTATTCGTCAAGTGGAGTTTCAAATTGATCTTGTACCTGGAGCAGCTCCAGTTGCACGCACACCATATCGCCTAGCACCAGGCAAACTTCAAGAACTGTCTACCCAACTCCAAGAGCTATTGGATAGGGGATTTATTAGACCTAGTACTTCGCCATGGGGAGCTCCAGTTCTGTTCGTTAAGAAGAAAGATGGGAGTTTCCGCATGTGTATCGATTATCAGGAATCGAACAAAGTGACGGTTAAGAACCGCTACCCTTTGCCTCGTATTGATGACTTGTTCGACCAGCTGCAAGGGTCGAGTTTCTATTCTAAGATTGACTTGAGGTCAGTATACCATCAGCTGAGAGTTCGAGAGGAGGATGTGGCAAAGACAGCCTTTCAAACTCGGTATGGACATTATGAGTTTTTGGTGATGCCATTTGGGCTAACCAATGCACCGGCTATGTTCATGGATTTGATGAACCCGGTGTGCAAGCCATATTTGGACAAATTCGTCATAGTGTTCATAGATGACATACTGATTTATTCCAAGAGCAGGGAAGAGCACGAGCAACACCTGCAGCTGATCTTGGAACTATTGAGAAATGAGCAGATGTATGCAAAATTCTCTAAACGTGACCTTTGTATTCGAGAAGTCCAATTTCTTGGACATGTGGTTAACGTGGCAGGAATACAGAGGTGCGCCAGTTTCTTGGTCTTGTGGGATACTATCGCAGATTCATTGAGGGATTCTCTAGGATCGCTCAACCCCTCACTGCTTTGACACAGAAGGAAATTACATACAAGTGGGAAGATGCCCAATAATCTGCTTTTCAATTATTAAAGTCGAAACTTTGCAGTGCACCTATACTATCATTACATGAGGGTACAGGAGACTTCGTGGTGTACTGTGACACGTCTATCCAAGGGTTAGGGTGTGTGCTGATGCAGCGTAATAAGGTGATCGCGTATGCCTCACGGCAATTAAAGGTTCACGAGAAGAATTACACCACCCATGTCTTGGAACTGGGAGTAGTGGTTTTTGCTCTAAAGATCTGGAGGCATTATCTCTATGGGACGAGGTGTACGATCTTCACTTTCCACAAGAGCCTCTAACACATATTCGATCAAAAGGAGCTGAACATGCGACAGTGTCGATGGGTCGAGCTTCTGAATGATTATGACTGTGCCATCAAATATCATCCAAGGAAAGCTAATGTAGTAGCTGATGCCCTCAATCGTAAGGAAACGAAACCCAAACGGGTGCGAGCTTTACAACTCAGTATACATTCTAATCTTCCTAATAAGATACGTGAAGCCAAGGGCGGGGCTTTGAAAGAAGAAAACATCGGGCTTGAAACTTTACATGGTGCTGATAAGCACCTGGAACTAAAGACAGATGGTCTTCATTACTTTATGAATCGTGTCTGGATACCACGTTTTGGGGATCTCAGACAATTGGTGCTCGATGAAGCTCGCACCTCTCGATACTCGGTACATCCTGGTTCGGACAAGATGTACCAAGATCTTAAGACTCTTTATTGGTGGCCAAACATGAAAGCTGAAATAGCCACTTATGTTAGTAAGTGCTTGACTTGTGTGAAGGTTAAGATTATCAGAAACCTTCAGGCCTACTCCAGCAACCAGAAATCCCTATGTGGAAATGGGATGGGATTTCTGTGGATTTTATTACGAAGCTTCCTAGAACGCCAACGGGCCATAATATGATTTGCGTTATCGTGGATCGTTTAACCAAGTCGGCACACTTTCTGGCAATAAAGGAAACGGACTCACTGGAGAAACTAGCAAATCTCTACATCAAGGAGGTAGTCTCTAGGCATGGGGTGCCTACTTCTATTATATCTGATCGCGATGCGCGATTCAGTTCTCACTTTTGGACTACTCTCCAAAACGCTTTGGGAACTCGCCTGGATATGAGCACAGCCTATCACCTACAGACGGATGGGCAGAGTGAACGTACCATCCAAACATTGGAAGATCTGCTACGAGTGTGCGTAGTGGATTTTGGCAACAGTTGGGATAAGCACTTGCCTTTGATTGAATTCTCTTATAACAACAGCTACCACACTTCGATACAGTGTGCGCCTTTTGAGGCACTTTATGGACGCAAGTGTAGGTCTCCCATCTGCTGGACTGAGGTTGGGGATAGCCAGCTAACAGGTCCCGAACTCGTGCACGAAACTTCTGAAAGATAGTGCAAATCAGAAACCGGATGGCTGCTGCTCGTGATCGACAGAAAAGTTACGCTGATAAGCGTAGGAAACCTTTGGAGTTCCAGGTTGGGGACAAGATTCTATTCAAGGTGTCACCTTGGAAGGGGGGGGTGATACGCTTTGGTGAACGGGGAAAGTTGAACCCGCGATACGTTGGACCATTCGAGATTGTCGAAAGGATTGGTCCAGCAACTTACAGGTTGAACCTGCCTAATGAACTTAATGGGGTACACGATGTACACCACGTATCGAATCTAAAGAAATGTGTGTCGGATACGACACTGGTAGTGCCACTGGAGGAGATTCAGGTGGACGACCAGCTACGGTTCGTGGAAGAACCAGTGGAGATTCTTGAGCGGGGCATTAAGAAACTTAAACAGAACACTATACCCATTGTTATGGTATGATGGAATTCCCGTCTAGGACCGGAATACGCGTGGGAACGCAATGATCAAATGTGGCTTAAATACCCACATCTCTTTACTGAACCTAGAACTATGCATAAACCAAACACTAAACGTAAAGCAGCTCTCTCAAATTGAATTTCGGGGTGAAATTCCTTTCAACTTGGGGATGATGTGACATCCGGGAACCAAGCGCGCGTTTTTACGCTGGCTTTATTGTTTACTTGCTGAATTTCAGGACGAAATTCTTTTCAACTTGGGGATAATGTGATACCCCGCAATTTCAGGTTCTCACTTTAACTAAACTCTAGTTACATTCCTTGCATTATACTTAACTAGGGTTAGCTAGATAGGACACACGTTACACGGTTATAAGTTAATAACTGCATAAAGTGGTAATTCGAGGAATTACCAGACTGTATACATGATTAGTGAACCTCGGACGTTGGTGAATAATGAAGTTTAATAATTGTGAGATAATTGGTTTGGATTGATTACAATTACGTGCTTCTGTGATACTCGGTGAAACTATGTGCAAACCATATGTGATTATGTGAACTTAAACCGAATACGTTAATAAAAATCATTAAAGGTGGACCATTAGGATGATTGGGGTCTTAACACATGGGGTTACACTTATTACGGTCCGAAATAGCGCAAACGTCGAAGGAAAACACGTCGGGTGACGAAACGGGCCACCCACGCGGGCCAAGGCCCTGTGAGCGGCCGCTCACAGGGACCGAGCGGCCCGCTCGCGGGTGCCTAACGCCACCAAACCGACTTAATCACCTATTTAAGCAACCCTAAGCCTCTTGTATCACCTAAACTCAAACCCTAATCCCCCTACTGCCCTACCTACGAAATATTAACCCAAAACCACCTGCTAAGGCGCAAGAACATCGATCGGGAAGCTTCAAGAGCATTCGGTTGGTTGTTTCGAAGAGCTTGTGGTATAATCCTTAATCTACTATGCTTTAATCTTATTATTATGTTATAAAAACCCTATAACTAAGTTTGTCCACGTCTGAGACCTTTTTATAAATATTAAAACTTGACGTTTTTGAAGATTTAACGGGTTAAACATGATGATAGGCGATTAGTGATATAATAGATTACTTGTTGCGCAAGTTGTTGATGTTTTGATCGTTAGGGTTATGATTTTTTCATGTATTATGATAGATTCTGATCTTAATAGGTCTTAGGAATGTTTTGTAATGATTTTTGATGATTGTTGATCGATTATACGCACACGTGAGTTGTTTAAATAAAGGTTTATGTATGATTAAAATCTGGACAGAATGTTTAGGTTAGCTTGTAGGGTCTGTTACGTGGCTTTAACATGATGGTTTTGATGTTTTATTTGCATGGTTAAATCATACCTGGCCTTAGATTTTCATAATGGGTAAAATCGAGTGATTTGGACGTCGTTTGAGTCATTTTTGGAATTTTCTTTGAAAATAGGTCATATCAGAATTTCGGGTTAACAAACTGAGTCGACTTTAAACCGTCATAACTCGAGTTTTATAAAGAATTAAGTTATGAAATTTTTACAGAAGATTAACATTGGAATAATTTGGGTTTTCCAAGTGGATTCATCCCATTTGGATGAATACACAACTTTTGGGAATTTTTCTACTAAACTGACCTGTTGTAAAAGTTTTCTGAACATAGCTGTGTTGAACGAATTTTAATAATTTTTGTGTTTGGTTTTGAGACAAAAGAAAAATATGGGTTGTTAAATGAATCCCAGAGAATATTCAGTAAAACCTTGGGAGTTTAACTCACTGATTTAGTATTTTAAACAAATTAGTTTTGGTGATGCACAATCTGTCCTAAAAACGCAAATTGTGTATTATGTATTTACGTGACTAATTGAAGTCCTAGGTGGTATGTATTTGATATGTAATTGAATGGGCACTTATATTAGACGCATATGGAGTGTAAAACTAATTATAACCAACATATTCACCAACGGGTCCGTAGGGTTTACTTATGCATGTAGAATCACTAGGTGTCACCTACATGCTTTTGAACATTTAAACGTCTTGGACAAATGGGTTATATGGTGTAATGGTATTACACATATACTTACTTAGTGACACATGTACTAGGGAGTCGGTAGCACACCCTAATTTGGAGTTTGGATTTATTTGCTTGCATACTAAGGTGAGTTTCACTACTTTTTTCTTAAAAGCATGCGTCTCGGGTTTGAGACAAATTTGGTAAACGTTTTCTAGTCCAGTTTAGGACTACTCAGGTTTTGACTCCTTGTGTGGGTCGGGTTTACGATTCCTTGTGTGGATCGGGTTATTGATCAGTTTAAAACTTATTGGTCCTTTGTGAATTACACACTCTATCATTTGGAAAGTCCTTGCATATTATTGGGTTAATTGCTGGAGGCAAACGGGGTATTAGTTGATAGCGCTATTAGGTTGTGCAGCAACCTCATGCCTGAGGTGCTTGAGGCACGGGCATGAACTTCTGACCACATTTGAGAACTGGTGTTGATAGACAGTAGTTATTGAGGCAAATTCTTATATTACTGAAGGTGTCCCAATAATACTGTTTAGTTGCAATGAGTGGGTTAGCTACCCCTGACACGCTTAAACTGATAACACTTGAACATTTGGGTCTGGGAGACCAACGCTTTTATTTGGTTACGTGGTTTTGGAAACCAGCGCACTTACTTACTCACTTTCGTTACTTAGTGAACTCACCAACATTGTTTGTTGACCCACAATATACATGCTTTTGCAGGTAGTTAGCTTTCGGTGCCAGGATTAGAAAGCACTGCACACTTCACTGCATTTGGGGTCTTGGGCATACACCTAAATTACATATTATGATTTTATGTTTTCTTCCATATGGTTTTATCTTGGGCGCGTTGTTTTGCGCATGGTTTTAAAAAGGTTTAAATTTGGTTTACGCTTCCGCAGCTTGACTAAACTTGATTTTTGAAAACGAACTAAATGGTTTGGGCATTTAGAGTTCGTTCACATGACTTATGGCTATGGGATCCTGGTATGTCATGCGCCTCGCGGTATAAACCCCGCTGTGGAAATTTGAGGGTGTGACACCATGTGTCCTTAACTTATAAACATGAGACAGGTCCCCCACTTGAAGATGGACACCATGATTTTTGACGATTCTGCTACAATCCATCAATATCTTCCAGAGTTCAGGCATGGCTTGGGAATAAGCCATCCCTGTCGCATCAAAGAAGTCTTTGATGAACGAGGGAAAAGGATACCTCAACCCTAGAAGGAATGGTAAGTGCAGAAAACAGGCCCCAGTGGGAGATGCAAAATCAGATCTTGCATAAGGATCATAAGGACGAAACTCAGCAGAACTTGGAAAGATTTGTGAGTTCTTTAGGGCTTGAATGTCCTTATCAACAAAAGAACAGGTCTCTTGCTCAGGATCAGAGAATGGATTCAGAGTATACTTATTATATATATTGATCGAGGAGAGCAGGGAAGAATCCGGATAGGAATCGAAATCGTTGCGTACTAGCTTCAGTGGATCAAGAGATTTTGGGGAATGAAGTCACTTGAAGTTCCTACACTCCCCGAAGCCCTTGTAGATCTTTTAGCCATCTTCAAAATATTACTAATATTTTGCAGGTGAAAGAAAAAGTATGAACAAGACGGAATAGAAATTACCTTCTTAGAAAAATCAAGAGTGGTTATAAAGGAGGAGATATGCTCTAGATATAAAGGGCAGAAGATGATGTCGTGTAACGGTCATCACATAATTAACGCCGAAGAAATAGCCGTTATTATCCTGACGAGACGTCCCATCACTCATCAGATAAGATAGTATAGTTAAAAAATATATTAACCTTGAAAGATATTAACGGTAAAATATTTTTTGGGGACAATTGTTGGTGGTGAAAATCCTCAGGATGATTTTACCTTACATTCCTGGTGTAGCATCCTCAGGATGCTGAAGGGATCAGCCGACTTCAGGATGCAGCAATATTTCAACATGTGTGCATCCTGAGAATGGACTAACGAATTACCTTTTTTATATGTGATTGCAGGTACAATTAAGTTATAATATGTCTACATAAGTACCTTCCAACGTCTATATTATAACACTAAGTCAAAGGAGTCAAAGATTGAAGAAGTAACTCATATAAACCAAAGGCTAATATTGAAGATGAAGTCAAAGTTGTAACCGATACTCATTAAATACCAACGAAGAATAAGGAAACAGCTGAAGCAATGACTATATTCAGTTGAAACTTACCCAACGTTCACCTGAAAACATTGAAGAAGCTTAACTACATAGCGGATCTTATGGGATACATTATTTACTTCCTTGTATTATATAAAGGGGAATGATGGACGAGTATAGGACACATTGCTTTCACTAGAGCTATACACACACACTCAGTTACTTAGAATACTCACAAATCATTGTAATCTTAGATCACTCGTCCAATCATTCATCCAAAGTTGTAATCCTTTTTACCACATTAATATTAACAAACAAGGCAGGGGCCTAGTCTCCTCCCGAGGTTTTATGCCGGCGATCTATCATTGGTCAAGGGTTTTCCTCGTACATCGAGTGTCGTTCCTTCATTGCATTTAACTTCTATTTGTCTATCTTAGTTTAATTCACATTTCTTCCTGACAGTTACATCCTCAGGATATAACTGTCCATCCTCAATTTTCTCATCACCATCCCGAGTATAGTAGTCAATTCATAGCATATTTATATTAACAAATCGCCATCCCGAGAATAACACTTAGTTTTTATCAAATTAGCACTCTACCTCACTTTAACTAATTTGGAAAACGAGATTATTTTTAATAGATAATTTTTGACCAAAACAGACATATGTTACAAAATATAAGTTTAGGGCATGTTTTCTCCCCCAAAAGTAAAAACCAGTAAAGTGGGGTCGTGAAACTCACTTTAGGTTGTGTTCTTCGATTAAAGAATAAAGCTAGGTCCTTGATAATCCCAACTACCGGAGATCTATCAAAAGTTTACATAAGTGTTTCGACTAATAACCATAAGGTTATCTAGTCCCCGATTGTCCAGATCGTGACCAAGTATGTTTAAAAACGTGTTTGACTGTTCAACCGACACACTAGACTGACCTGACATCCTGTTGGTGACCCATTACATAAACTAATCAAGCATACATAGATTACACATAAGGTCCAAGCATAAAACACTTAGTTTGCATCAAAAATCGCACATACGGAGTTGTAAGGTCGAATCAGCATTCGACAGGTCCAGGTTCGACCCAATTGACCTTGGTTCGACCCTTTTGTGGTTCATTTGACCTATACACAAGTTCATACAACCTAATACAAGTTTATTCGACCTTAATACATGTTCATTCGACCTTAACATGTGTTAATTCGACCTAAATCAAGTTCGTTCGACCTAACTAAATCGCCTCCGACCCCCAGTAAGCCAGGTTCGACCCCTGCAGGGCAAATCTTCCTAAAATTCATCAAATCGCATCAAAACTATCCGAAAATATCACGAAACACCGTAGTCAAGTATGAATAACATATCCCTACAAAACCCTACCAATTTTACTCCAAAATCAGTCTATTTTAACACTTACCCAAAATGGTAAAATTATGGAAAGGTCACATCCTGCATGAAAACTTTTCCCAATTTGGAAACTTTTTGAAATCCTTTCATAATCATCTCAAAATGCTCAGTTTAATGTGTGTATGAAAACCCCCAATAGATTTATCAATAATAACAACATGCAACAAGCCTTAGATTTATCAAAAATCCCCAAACTAGACATGATATCATCATCCATACAATTGTAACCTAAAACAATCATAAACCAACACTAATAGCAGCCCTAGATCATGTTTCTATCATTTGTACAGTAGCAAATCATTAAACAACACATAATATCACATTACACACCATTAACATATGTTTATTGATATGAAAACTCATGCTTAATGATAAGGTTTTGTTTATAAAGATGTTTGAAAGGTTTTTAGACTATCCACTATCACAACCCAACCCAACCCAACCCAACCCATCCTTTTATTGAAAAACTAATTTCTCTCTCTTTCACCTACACAACCCAACCTAATACATTTTTTTACTCACATTCACATCCCAACCTAAACAAATATTTTATTAAGAAAAGTTGATTTATAATTATTGTATATTATCTAAAAAATTTAAAAAATATATATTTTTTTTATTTTTGAGACTAATTAATTATTTATATTTAATATAAGAACAAATAAATATTTTATATATGAATAAAATGAAAAAAATTAAATACCACGTAATATTTTTTTTTGAAAGGTAAATACCACATAATATTAAACATAATTAAACATAATCACACATACAAAAGATACAAAATATTCAATTATTATCACTAGAAAACTTTTGCCATATATGCTCAATGAGGTCGTTTTTTAGAGCGATATGAGCTTCTCTATTACAAAGTTGTTCCCTATTTGTCATATAATTTGACAGGCTTGCAATTCATTCAGTAGAGTATTGAAAAGGTTGTTCATCGTCTTCACTGGAGCTTGTTCGTTGGCGATTTGTAGTCATGTCACCTAGAAACTCGGATGGATCATAATAGTGAAGGTATGTGTCTCGTTCATCCTCAACGATCATATTATGAATGATTATACATGCTATCATTATTTTACCCATCATATCCTTGTCCCACGCAAGACATGGGTGTCAGAGAAATGCAAAGCGAGCTTGTAGAACTCCAAATGCTCGTTCAACATCTTTTCTAACGGCATCTTGATGTTTAGCGAAGAACTTGTGTTTTCGAAGCTGTGGAGAATTTATTGACTTGACAAAGGCAGCCCATGAAGGGTATATGCCATCAGTGAGATAGTATGTCCTATTATATTCTCGTCCATTCATGACATAACTAACATTTGGTGCTCGACCTGACAATATATCATCAAACAAAGGAGATCGGTGGAGGACATTTATATCATTGCACGTACCTGGTGTTCCAAAAAACGCATGCCATATCCATAAGTCATATGATGCAACAGCTTCTAAAATGATTGTTGGTTTACCATTTCTACCTGCATATTGCCCAGCCCAAGCGGTGGGACAATTTTTCCATTCCCAGTGCATACAATCAACGCTTCTTACCATTCCTGGGAACCCACGTTCTTCCCCAACGTGGAGTAGTCTTGCTAAGTCGTCATCATTGGGCATTCGAAGATACTCTTGGCTAAATCATGAAATAACTCCTTCTACGAACTTTATAAGTGCACCCCTTGTTACTGTAGCACTCATTCTCAAATATTCATCATGCGCATCTGCTGATGTTCCATATGCTAACACTCGCATAGCTCCAGTACATTTTTGCAAAGGTGAAAGACCTTTTCTACCTGTTGCATCACGTCTTTGTTTAAAATACATGTCATTGGTTGTAACAACAGTCACTATGCGAAGGAAAAGTGGTTTTCGCATTCGAAATCTACGACGAAAAGTTGCTTGATCATATCTTGGGTTTTCAACAAAGTAATCTTGCATTAAACGTGCTTCACCTTGCTCATGTTCCCGATCACAATACCTCCTTCTTGATGTGCCATGCATGCTTATGAGTAATTCACACATGATGGCATCAAGTTTTAGATCTTCTTCAAAAACTTGTGCTTCCCACTCATTATACTCACTCGAATTTGATGACTCCGAACTCTCAGATGAGGTTTCACTGCTAGACATTGTAGAATTTAAAAGTTTTGGATGGATAACAAAGCATCTCAATTCATTCCATTTATATAGAAAAATTATGTTATATAATGTTAGATTTTTTTAAATATTATATAGAGATAATGTTAGATTTTTTTATCTAAATAAAATCCAAGCATTCAATAGAAATTTGACAAATGGAAAACTAAGATAAAGTCACATTTACTAGATAATCATTAAAAAAGAACTTTAGATTTTTTTAATATTATATTGAGATAATGTTAGATTTCTTTTATCTAAATAAAATCCAAGCATTCAATAGAAATTTGACAAATGGAAAACTAAGATAAAGTCATATTTACTAGATAATCATTAAAAACGAAATACAAATAAAAACTCCATAACATTCAATATCTTACAAATGGAAAATGAAGATAAAGTTACACATACATAAACACGATGCATTACAAATGAACTGAAAATTCAATATCTTACAAATGCATTAAACGAACTATAAATAAAAATGCCCTGAACAAGATTCAGTTGCCATAAAACTTCAACATTAGAGAACGTTTGATTTGTTCTTCTTCAGGAGACAAATGCTCCCTTTGTAACAATGCGTTAAGATGCAGAAGTTGCATTTTCTTTTGCTCCCTTTCTTCCCTCTTTTGTTCCCTTTGAACCTTAATTTGTTCTCTTTGAATCTTCATTTGTTCCTTTTCTTGATCGAACTCCAATTTTTTTTTTTTTCCAAAAATTAATTTGACTATCTCGGGTAAGCCTCATTACACGAAATTCTTCAACCATTTCATTAGAAATTTTATCTTTTCCTTTCTTTTTTTAGCTTCATCTCTACCTGTTGGACGTTGTATTGATGAACCACCACTAATTGGCGATTCTTGGTTGGAACTCACAAAATAGTCCCCTTCTTCTGAAGTCATTGTTCTTTTCGTACTAGCACCACTTTCTTCATCATCCACTTCCCGTTCAGGACGGCAACGTGTTGTGCCACGAGGTATCTCTAAAGCCCATTTTGGGCACTTACACATAACTTCATTGAAAACAATGGTGTCGTTAAACTTTTTCCCACCTTTCTCTTTCTCGTAAATCAAATGAGCATCACTCTCTATGTCTTTTAGAGACGTTCCACTTGTTGCTCGGCGATATGCTTCCCGGTACGCAGCAAGCCATTTTCCGGCGTTTTCATTAAGTCGAGCATTATGACCTTTCATTTGTTCAACATTCCTTTCACCAAGCTTTTCCGGATTTTCTGCTTGAGCTGCATCATACATTTTCTTTACTTCTTTCCATAATGATGTTTTCTTCTTGTTGTTTCCACGAAGGCTATCTCCACTAGCCATACACCATGCTGACATTAAAGCGACGTCTTCAGCAATTTCCCATTTAGTGGTTTTTGGTTGTTTTTCATTATTTTGTGATGTTTGAGGATTTTGAGTGAAAGGAAGTTGACTTGGATTTGGGAAAAATGAAGAGTTTTCAAAGTATTGATTATTCTGGTAATTTTCAGAATCGTCAAGATTCGTATACAAATTTGGAAATTGATCCATGGTTTTAAAAATATGAAAATGAAATAGAGATACAAAATCAAAGTTGGATGTAAAAGTTTACTAAACAAAATATATATAGAAAGAATTTTTCATTTTTCATTTTTTTTTGCATTTTTCTAGAATAAAATGTTAGATTTTTTGGATAATAAAATTTATCAAAAAAATCCACCAAACCACTTATAAATTGACATATGGCATGTTGGGATACAATGAGATAACATTTAAGATAACAATTATTAATAATAACTAATACAAAACCATTACAATAAATAAAACTATAAAAGAAAAGAAAAGAAAAGAAAAGAAAAAAAATATTATAATATAAAACAACCGATTGCAACCTTCGGTCGTCCCACGATCCGGTCGAGGTAAACAATTACATATTGCATTTTTTTTAATGAAAATGGTTTTTGTCTTTTTGTAAAACGTGGCAACCGGTTGAGGATTGGGGTCATGATAGTGGATAGCCTTAGTCATAAAAACATCCTTAGAACAGATCTGGACATTTGGGGTTAGATGAAAACGAATCAAAATGCTTTAAAAAGGGTTTTGGATTAAGAACACACTTTAGATTCTTGATTAGATGATGTTTGTAGGTTAGATTATGAAAAACGAGAGCAATAACTCCTTCCCAGTGATTAAAATCGAAAGAGAGTGTTTAGAGGCGACTAGGGTTTGTGAAATGATGAAAAATGACAAAGTGTGATATTTATACCAAAGCCACATTCGACCCCTACACATGGTCGAATGAGACTTTGTGAGGTCGAATGACCTTTTAAGTTGTTCCATAAGCCAGGTTCGACCCCCCTACAGGTCGAACCAGATATGTGTTTCCCAGATTTTCCAATTTTGTCGTTTAAACGCGTTTTAGCACATCCTAACACATGAACATGCAATCCTAACATATGTTAAGCATATATAATCATGTTTACACCTTTGAAGTACGTATTTGCACCTTGTATCACACGTATGTATCAATCTACGTATCCTACTTAATTCAATCCATGTAATTTCACTAACAACGGGACTCAAGACTAGTGTATTCCCAAAACAACTCTCAATGATCCTCCAGATCATTGAACCCTGGACAATCCTAACCTGACCCGACTCAACCGACCCAGTTAAGTCTGTTTATAAATGTTTTTCGCTAAGGTAGACTTAAGTTTTACCAAAATGTTTAAGCCGAACATGCCGGGTGTTACATTAACTTGTATGAAAACTCATGTTTAATGATTGTGTTTTGTTTAGAAAGATGTTAGGAAGGTTTTTAATTGTGAAAACCATCTTAAAACAAATCTGGACCTTTGGGGTTTAATGAAAACGAATAAAAAATGTTTAAAAAGGGTTTTGAATGAAGAACACACGTTAGATCTTTGTTTAGAGGATGTTTGTAGGTTAGATTATGAAAAACAAGGGCATAAACTCCTTCCCCAGTGATTAATGTTCCTAGAGAGCGTTTAGAGGCGTTTAGGGTTTGTGAAATGATGAAAAATGACAAAGTATGGTATTTATACTAAGGTCTAGTTCGACCGCATACATAGGTCGAATGAGACTATGGGAGGTCGAATGAAGCTTTTAAATATCATAATGTCTGGTTTGATCCCCCTACAGGTCGAACCAAGACTGGGCATTTTCAGGTTTTACAATTTTGTCGTTTTAACGCATTTTAACACATCCTAACACATGATCATGCAATCCTAACATATGTTAATCATCAAGAACCATGGATAATCATCTAAACACCGTTAAAACACGTATTAGTATATTATACACCATATACAGATTAATTCATGTTTGTTACTTTATCTACTTCATGTAACTCACCAACAACAGGACTCATGACTTGTGTGTGTATGATTAACCCAATGGTCCTCCGGATCATTGAACCCTGGACATTACGGAATGTAATCTGACTTGACTGAACGAGTTAAATATGTTTGAATAAACGTTTTTTCGCTAAGGTAGACTTATGTGTTTGTAGAATGTTAACCTGAACATGTCGGGTGTCACAATAAATAACTGTTTAACTTCTGTCTTATGTAAATTGGACATGAAAAGATTGTTTAACTTAGTTTGGTAAAAAGACCTTGTCACTAACAATGATTATCTAAAAATACTTACCTAATAACCGCAAATCAAAATTCCATAATTACAATTCCATAATTTGAGTTAGTAACACTGTTCCTTTCAAGATACCAGTTAATCTGTTTGGTAAGATCTGTTGCAAATCATTTAATTGATGGTTATGCCTCTGCTACGCGTAATCACTGATTATTAATGATACAGCTGGCGATTATACACTGATAAGGAGATTTTTCAACAACAGCTGTTACAACAAATAGTTGTTGATTCAAATAGATATTCTTCAATAGTTTCTTCAAACAGTTGTTGCTTTAAAATAAACTTTACGAATCATATATCTTTTTTAAAACAATTATGATAAACAAAATATAAAAAAACACAAACAAACCAAATGCTATGGTCTGTTTAGTGAACAACAAATTAAAAAGTCAAACAGCTGTTATACAATTCAACCTTATATTATTACAATCACATAATTTGAATGAAATATTTAACCTAACAAAAGTAAATACAAAATGGAAAACTTATAAAAGTAAAAATCCAAATAGTTATAAAAAAGACCTTAATGACAACAACATTACAATATCTGTTTTACAAACTACAAAAAAATACAAGGAAACTTAAAAAAAGTCTTCTAACAACTGTCTGCTGCAAGGAAAATTAAGAACCCAGTCGTCTGCTGTAAGGAAAATTTGTTTACTAACATCTGTTCGTTTTAGGATTGCAGTTAATAGTATTGATCAAATGTTTAATACTAAAACGTGTTACAAGCACGGAAAGATAAAATAAATAGATGTATTAGACCTCTCTTGAGATATCAGATATTAAAAACGAACAGAGGATTCCCTAAATATCAACCCATCTATTTCATTACAGAGAAAAATTTCGGTAACTTCAATACAGTGACAACTAAACATCACTTTAAACAGGTAAAAAAATATATAAATACATGAACATCTATGTATAACCCCATGTGAAAACACGGAAAGAGTATTATCATTATTTTAAACAATTACTCACCAAAATATAAAAAACGTAAAGGAAGGAAGAATTCTAAGAAAAAACTCCAATATCCATACAAAACTGAAGTAATGCTAACTATGACATTTCTTCCATTAGAATAAAAAATACATACAAAATGCAGGCAGAAAACGACCAATAAAACTGAAGAAGACAAAAACAAAAAGAAAAATAACTACACAATAATAGCTCTAACTCCTCAAGAATCAGAGACATATTTTCTCTATAGACCCATCTCTAATTAGACAGGCTGTAAAGGAGATCGTGATAAAAATAATATTTTTCTTTGATTGTAAGAATCTTCCGAGAATACCAATTTCAACTTGATTACCAAAGGCTTTACTCCTATACATTTTTCTTTCATAGGCAACAAATAATATTTTTCATCGACGGTGGCTTTATTTATCATAATAAATGAAGAGAAATAAAGTTGGAAAATGAAATGACGAATTGCTTGCCTTTTATAGAGAGAAAAATATCTTACATATTATAATAAGATTTTTTACCCCTTACGTCAATAGTAAAATAATTAGAAAAACAACTAATAAAATAATGTTATAAATAGTTTACTATTATTGTCACTAATACAAATTTACAATCAGTTGTTTAATGTAAACGGTAGCATGTATCTGTTTTTCCAAAATCTTCAAACTGAAAAACAACTACAAACTCAAATAATAAAATAATAAAAAAATATTATAAATAGTTTAGTAGTATTCTGACTATTATAATAATTAACATAACAACAATATAAAAGAATTCTAAAAAAAAATTACAATATCGATACAAAAGTGAAATAATACCAACAAACACCTTTCCTCTATCAAACCACAAATTACATAGAAAATACAAGCAAAAGACACAAAATAAAACAAAATAAGACAAAACTGAAAACAAAACAAAAGCCAGATGATAATATGTCTCTAACGCCTGAATGAGCCGAAGACATATTGTTTCCCTATACACCCATCTCTGTTTAGACAGGCTCTACTTATGCTAATGATACAAATAATATTTTTCTTTGATTGTAAGAATCTTCGGAGAACACCAATTCAAACTTCATTATGAAAGGTTAATTGGAACAATTTTGATGAAAAGTGATGATAGGAAATTTGAAGGAAATAAGATTATGCTGGAAATATTGAAAGTTGATTTATTTTTCAAACGGTTCAAGGGCTTTAAGGTTGCAAGCTGAAATGACGATTTCCTTCCTTTTATATAGTGAATTTATAGATGTAGAAACAAAACATGTAAAAAGATTAAAGAAAGATACAAGCAGATGTTTATACAGACTTCGTAATACTTAAAAGTATTATAATATAATTTATAATTTATAATTATAATTAACATTGAAACATTATACGGATGTTTATAAAGTTGAACGAAAAATTTTCAAAACTGTAATGATTAATTTTGATACTTAATGCTAACGTCTTAACATCTGTTATTGGTTGTGCTAATAATATAAATAAATCTAAATTATATTGGTCTTTTTCATGTTCATAATTACAAACATTTAAGACACATAACAGTCTATGATGTCAAATATACATATGATGAATCTAGATGTAAATTTCCTCTATTTAAATTAAAATAAGTATATATTTTTAAAATATAAATTTAAATGAAGACAAGTCAATAAAACTAATATTTTGAACAAATAAATCAATTAATTACATATAAATCACTTCAGTCTTCATAACTATAACATTTCTTCTTTCAAACAACAAACTATATACCGTATTCTATAACATCTGTTCAAAACAGCTTCAAAAGTCTCAGTGTAACATCTTTTATGAGAAGATTAAATTTGTTATTAAAGTATCACTAAATAGTTAAATAAATTACAAAACCTTCTGAAAATTTGTTCATTCAACTTTATATCGAATTATTCATTATTCATTATTATAATATTGATAATAATGTTAAATTTTTAATAATATTATTTTATTATCTTATTATTTAGGGTGAATAAATAAGTAACAAAGTAACTATCCGTAAAGTTCGTTTTCAACTTTATAAGTTGCATTTCAAGTAAATATTAAGTTGGAAGTTACTTTTGGCACTTTTAATAAAGTGCAAGAAAATTGCAACACAAGAATAATAAAATAATATTATTAATAAACTAAGTTCAAAATAGTAATCATTACTTTTGGGCATTTTTATTAAACTTGGTGACTTCTCAACAGTTGTTACAAAACTCTGTCAATGTAAAACATCAAAAATCTGAGTATAAAATCTTTTATTACACTATTTAATTTGTTATTAAATAAAAGTATACCTATATAGTTAAATTACATAAACCTTTTCAATTTCATAATTAAAATCTTGATATGTGTAATAAATTTTAAAGAAAATCGACAAAGCTTGGTAACTATTAGTTAAAGTTAATTTTCAAAAAAAAAAAAAAAAAAAACTATTAGTTAAATTTTACATATAATAAACTTATAGTTACATATTGAAACAAAAGATACATATATAATAATCATCAAGTTTAAAATCAATATTTTTCAATAATAAACCATAAACATTACAATAAAAAATAACTACATTGTAATAATATTCATATTTTAAAATGCAATAATATAAAAACATTTAAATTTCATCATCTTCATCACTTGATTTTTATATCATTCAAACTTATTATTACAATTACAAACTCTATCAGTTTTTAAAGTATCCTCATTATGTTTTATATCCTGTTTACAACAGCTATTGAGTTGACAACAACTTTTCACAAACAACTCTCGTTCAATTAAAGTTCCAAATCCATTCATTGATGGTTATGATTTTGCCACTGGTAACCACTGATGAACGAATGAGCTGATGATTATCCACTAATGAAGCAAGTAACAAATGATTTTGAAACTTCTGATGACACAGGATGTGACACCCGGCATGTTTGGCTTAAACATTTTAGTAACACCTAAGTCTACCTTAGCGAGAAACATTTATAAACGGATTTAACCAGGTTAGTTGAGTCGGGTCAGGATAGGATTGTCCAGGATTCAATGATCTGGAGGATCATTGGGAGTCTTTTTGGGAATACCCTAGTACCGGGTCCCGTTGTTGGTGAAATTACATAAACTAAATTAAGTGTTATGTGTAGATTAATTCTTATATGGTGGATAATATGCAAAGACGTGTTTAAACGATGTGTAGATAATCATCCATGCTTAAATATATTAAACATAGATTAAGGTTGCATGTTAATGTGTTAGGATGCGTTAAACATGACAAATTGGAAAAACTGGAAAACATAAATCCAGGTTCGACCACAGCGTGGGGGCGAACCTGAAAAGGATCTTGGTTCGACCTTTAATGAAGGGGCGAACCTGGGATACAAAAACAATAGAACTTCATTCGACCAAATAAGGCACATTCGACCCTGAGAAAGGGGCGAATGTGGGTACATTCGCCCAGGTGAAAGGGGCGAATGTGGACTAGTATAAATACAAAACTTTGTCATTTTTCACCATTTCACAAACCCTAACCGTCTCTAAACACTCTCAAATGATTTTAATCACTAAGAAAGGAGTTTTTGCTTTTATTTTTCATAATCTAACCTACCAACAACATCTAATCAAGAATCCAAGGTGTGTTCTTAATTCTAAGCCTTTTTCAAGCATTTTAATTCGTTGTCATCTAACCCTAAATGTCCAGATCTGTTCTAAGGATGTTTTTATCAATAAAAACCTTTTAAACATCTTTCTAAACCAAAACCCTATCATTAAACATAGGTTTTCATATCAATAAACATATGATAATTATGTGTTATGTGATATTATGTGTTGTTTGATGATTTGCTGCTGTACTAATGTTAGAAGCATGATTTAGGGCCGATATTGATGTTAATATAGGATTGTTTATGGTCACATTTAGATGATTAATAATATCATGTCTAATTTGGGGGTTTTAATAAAGCTAGGGCTTGATGCATGCTTGTATGATCAATAGAACTTTTTGAGATGTTAAAACACATGACAAACTGAACAAGATTAAGATGATTATGGATTGATTTCAAAAAGTTTCCAAATTAGGTAAAGAATTCATGCATGATGTGATGTTTTCATAATTTTTGCCATTTTGGGAAGGGCTAAAATGAACATGTTTTGGGGTAAAATTGGTGGGGTTTTGTGGGGATACGTTAATCATAATCAACTGCTGTGTTTGGTGATGTTTCGCGATGTTTCGGATGTTTTTGAAGCGTTTTTGGGAAAAGTATTCTGCCAGGGTCGAACCTGGGCACATTCGACCGATCGGGTGGTCGAACGTGGAATCCCAGGGTCGAACCTGGACAGTTTGGTCGAATCTGTTTAAAAAGGGTCGAAGGTGGCTTCCAAAGGGTCGAAGGTAGTTTAAAAAGGGGCGAAGGTGGATTAATTTTTCCTGGTTCGACCATATTGTTCAAAAATGAGATTTTTGATACAAACTAAGTGTTTTATGCTTGAACCTTGTGTGTAATCTATGTGTACTTGATTAGTTAGGGTAATGAGTCACCAACGGGATGTCGGGTCGGTCTAGTGTGTCGGTTGAACACTTAAACACATTTTAAAACATACTTGGTCACGATCTGGACAATCGGGGGCTAGATAACCTTATGGTTATTAGTCGGAACACTTATGTGAACATTTTGATAGATCTCCGGTAGTGGGATTATCAAGGGCTTGGCTTTCTATTATTTACTGAAGAACGCTACCTAAGGTGAGTTCACGGCCTCACTTTTACTGCTTTAACTTTTGGGGGAGAAAACATGCGTTAAACTATTTTGGTAACATACGTCATACTATGGTTTTAACTTTGCATTGCCATACGATCTTTGAAAGTCCCTAGGAAAACCATGAATGTGCGGGGATGCACAACGGGGGAAATATGGATAGATCTATTGAGTTTGACAGACCCCACTTGACGTCTCTTTTGGTGTGTTTTCTCAGGTCGCTAAGGTAGCACCAGTTGAACTAGGCGCACGGGTCTGCATTGGCGTCTAGGATTAATAGCATGTTTTGTAATAAGTGTCTTGGATTCTTGGGAACACGGTTTTGCAGAGATTAAATTCTTTAAATGCTTCCGCTTATGAAATCTATGTTTTTGGGTTACGTACTTCATATAGTGTCGTTTATTGTGACTGTTGACTTGAATCCTGGTTTGTCATGTGCCTCGCGGTAAAACCCCGCAGTGGAACTTTGAGGGTATGACAGATTGGTATAAGAGCCAATGGTTATAGTGAACTAGGACTGCATGTAGAGTCTGGTCTATAGCCGAGTCACACACACTAGACGGTCACATACTTTGAGTCTCTTAGTGGGATACGTACTAACCTTGTCGGGGTGTCCTTACATGTAACACCCCAACCGATGGCGGAAACATCGGGATGTCACGTATTGATGATTGTTCAGTAGCTCATGGTGAATAATAAATTTCATTAAATACTTTAAATAAGTTACATACAATTGTTCTAAGAATTTGTACATCAAATTGAATAAAACTATGCAAACATCTTCAAGCATCAATTCAAACCTTCAAGCAAGTAGAACCTGAAACATGTTAAGTTGAAAATATTTTGGGTCAACAAAAGTTGGTGAGAATTACATAGGTTTTGATAATCGAATAAAATTGTTGTGCAATTCATGTGTCATGGCAATCTAGTCCATATGCGAAAACATACTAGAAGTAAATCGAGTGCATAATCAACCTTGTGACTGTTGTATTGTGGTACATCACATACGCTCATGGTTCACTCGTTTATATTGCAGTAACAAACACCCACGTAACCTTTGTAGGAGGCACGTATCCGGGTGGGATTGTCAGTCCAATAGATCTATCAATGTATACCGTTTGGCTGATGAATGTTTATGCTAGAATTGTGCTTACCCTAGTCATGTTCAAGACATAATGCAACATAGAAAAACACATAGACACTTTGATGATTGAATTGCATATAGAATGTTGTAACATGTTTCACCCCAAAAATGGTGATAAATAGAAAAAGGGCTATGTAAAACTCACCTTAGCAAAGTATTACGTCTCAAGAAATAGAATATGTGTAGCCCCAAAGTTGCCAATTACAAGAGCTTATAATCAAAGCTTCAAGTGTAGAAGTAATAGATTATAGAAGAAAGGTATGTGGGAAAGTTTAATCGGATTGAAACAATTAGAGGTGCAAAGTATAATGGGTCATAGGTGGGTTTTTATACTAGTTTTGGATTCAATTAGCCATTAAAATTGGTCAACACCATAAAGTAAGGTTTTATGATGAATTGACTATTTGACTAAGACTTTGACTGTTTGACTAAGACTTTGACTAGGACTTTGACTATTTGACTCAAGGCTTTATTTAAAAAAAAAAAATCTTGTATGTGAAAAAAAAAGAATTTAGAATCATATTATTATTATTATTATTATTTATATACATTTATGTATGTATATAAGTTGTGAGTTAGGATAAATAAAGACTTAGGCACATTTGTATAATATTAATGATAAAGGTGTAATAAAATATATATATATATATATACATACATATATATATATATATAAAAGGACTTTTTATGTATTAAAATTTTGGAGAAAATTTTGCGATGTTACAGTCTCCCCTACTTTTGGAAACTTCGTCCCGAAGTTTATTGAAAACACAGGGTTGAAGGTGATTGGGTAGAAATTAGGACAAGGGTGGTTTGGGAAGTTTCGAGTTAAGGCATGACATAAATTTATAGGTAACAGAATAAACTGTTTCGAATAATTTGGGTAAGAGTTTTGATATGTGTGAGTTTTAAGGGTTGGATTAGGTTCATCTGAAATAGCAAGGAGAATAAGAATCTTAAGTTTTAGGACTCCTAAAAGAAATGCATGAGTTGATTGACTATAGAAAGACTAAATGAACTACCAGGTAACTAGAGTTTATAATTGGTTATTTACTGAAAACCTTGATAGAATTTCACACTACCTTAACGTACCTGTAAATTCATGATTACGTTCCGGACCGCAATCACCAATTTACCTTACATTAAAGTTTTGCGTCCTTCTATATCTCCACCGATTGTTGAGCAGGTCTGATAGCCTCCACCAGTCGTGGAGTAGGTTGTAGGGCCTCTCCCGACTGTTGAAAAGGCATAATGACCTCTACCAATCGTTGAGTAGGTTCGATAGCCTCCACCAGTCGTGGAGCAGGTTGTAGGGCCTCTCCCGACTGTTGAAAAGGCATGATGACCTCTATTAAGTGCAGCATTTATTATACACATAGGTTGCAAATTGATAACATGTTTATGCAAGCAAGTATAACAAGCACAGTATATGAGTTGTAGTTGTATAGATTTATATAATTAGTTCACATTCAAACAATCATGCACCATGTAACAACTCTCAGACAAATATTTTATTACTTGAATCAAATAGCGTCAATACATAGAATAAAAGCAACCAATAGTCAAATGGTGAGACTTGCGGTTAGGTAGCTGGAGGATCTTGATCTCTGTTTAGTTTAGGGCATCGGTTACGGAAGTGATTTGGGTAATGAATGTTCAATAAGATATGGGTTGAATAAAGGACAATGAGGTAATATAAGGAGTGTAATCATTTATTCATTTAATTAAAATGAATAAACGAAAACGTTGACTTATCAAAGATTCTAAATTCTAATAACATATGAAGACATGCTTTAGCCTATAAGTGAACACTCATCCCGAGAATTCCCAGGTAGGCATCCGGGTCCCTCGTCTGATTGGGATATATGCGCAATGCCAGCCTAGACAGAAGACTCAGAATACAGGCGTTCACCCTTCCAGATTGCACGTGTTCGTTATTAAAATCTTGAACTTCGATGAGATCTCAAGGTGGTTTAGGCTAAACCTGAGGATTTTGTCCTATTAGTCTAAGAGTAGATCCAATGGTGGAGAGCAACCTTCTTGTAAGGATGAAAGTAGGGATAAGAAGTAGGAGGGAGATAGAGAATGGCAAGTAAAAGAAGCAAATACTGGTTATAATCCTATGGTTATAGACTAGATTATTTTTCTAATAACCTAATTCCCTATAACCATGGCTCTGATACCAATCTGTAACATCCCAACCGATGGCGGAAACATCGGGATGTCACGTATTGATGATTGTTCAGTAGCTCATGGTGAATAATAAATTTCATTAAATACTTTAAATAAGTTACATACAATTGTTCTAAGAATTTGTACATCAAATTGAATAAAACTATGCAAACATCTTCAAGCATCAATTCAAACCTTCAAGCAAGTAGAACCTGAAACATGTTAAGTTAAAAATATTTTGGGTCAACAAAAGTTGGTGAGAATTACATAGGTTTTGATAATCGAATAAAATTGTTGTGCAATTCATGTGTCATGGCAATCTAGTCCATATGCGAAAACATACTAGAAGTAAATCGAGTGCATAATCAACCTTGTGACTGTTGTATTGTGGTACATCCCATACGCTCATGGTTCACTCGTTTATATTGCAGTAACAAACACCCACGTAACCTTTGTAGGAGGCACGTATCCGGGTGGGATTGTCAGTCCAATAGATCTATCAATGTATACCGTTTGGCTGATGAATGTTTATGCTAGAATTGTGCTTACCCTAGTCATGTTCAAGACATAATGCAACATAGAAAAACACATAGACACTTTGATGATTGAATTGCATATAGAATGTTGTAACATGTTTCACCCCAAAAATGGTGATAAATAGAAAAGGGGCTATGTAAAACTCACCTTAGCAAAGTATTAAGTCTCGAGAAATAGAATATGTGTAGCCCCAAAGTTGCCAATTACAAGAGCTTATAATCAAAGCTTCAAGTGTAGAAGTAATAGACTATATAAGAAAGGTATGAGGGAAAGTTTAATCGGATTGAAACAATTAGAGGTGCAAAGTATAATGGGTCATAGGTGGGTTTTTATACTAGTTTTGGATTCAATTAGCCATTAAAATTGGTCAACACCATAAAGTAAGGTTTTATGATGAATTGACTATTTGACTAAGACTTTGACTGTTTGACTAAGACTTTGACTAGGACTTTGACTATTTGACTCAAGGCTTTATTTAAAAAAAAAAAAATCTTGTATGTGAAAAAAAAGAATTTAGAATCATATTATTATTATTATTATTTATATACATTTATGTATGTATATAAGTTGTGAGTTAGGATAAATAATGACTTAGACACATTTGTATAATATTAATGATAAAGGTGTAATAAAAAAAAAATATATATATATATAAGGGCTTTTTATGTATTAAAATTTTGGAGAAAATTTTGCGATGTTACATTACATCATCATCATACTTCTGTGTAACATCATTCGCTTTTACTTGGGTTCTTACCTTCTCTTGACTTCTTCTTCGGGATTGAAGAGGGAGAAGCTGACTTGTTGACTCTAGCACACACATGCTTTCTTACACTTGCACCTATCGTAACACGTTACTAGGCGACGATATTCGGTGGCCTGAATCTGAACTAGGAGTACATTTGGAGGACCATGTAGAGCAGTTAGTCATTTCGGGTGCACACGAAATAATAGACTGAAATGCATGAAAATCTCGGTGGACTTTGAGTTTAAATGTACAGTCCTGAATTTGTCCCTAAGTTAACTCTTGTAAATTTCTAGTGGTTGACACTAGAGGTGAATCTGAATCCCTCGATTTTTTGATTTGTTAGATCATGTCTGGTGCTCGTGGCGGCGGACGTCGTGGTGGCGGCAGCGGTGGCCGTGGTGGCGGCGGTGGTCGTGGTAACATCAACATGACCCAAGCTGAACTGAATAACTTGCTACAGCAGCAAGTGAATATGGCTATGGCAACTTTCCAGGCTGGGATTAATGCCATGGGTGGTGAGTTGATTTCTGTCGACTTTGCCTCATTCTTGGGTGTCATGTTCTTTCTTTTGTATTTTATTCGTGTATCGTGTTTCAGGTATCGCTGTCAATCCACCTCCACCTCAGTGCTCTTATAAGAAGTTTCGGGACTGTCAGCCCCATAACTTCGCTGGAACTGAGGGAGCGGTGGGACTGCTCCGATGACTTGAGAAGGTGGAATCTGTTTTCGTTATGTGTAACTGTCCCGCTGGGGACCGGGTTAAGTATGCTACTGCGACATTCGAGGGGCCTGCATTGTCGTGGTGGAATGCTACTGCCCAGAACATGGAATTGGGGGGAGGCTATTGCTATGCCTTGGGCGGATTTTGTGCATCTTTTGAGGAGTGAATACTGTCCAAGGGAGGAGGTACAGAAGTTGGAGCATGAGGTCTGGAGTTACAGGATGGTTGGGTCCGAGATCGAGGAGTACACTGTGAGGAGGAACGAGCTAGCGGTGTTGTGCCCTGATTTGCACACACCCGAGTATAGGAGGATTGAGCACTACATTTCTGGGTTAGTGACGGAGATTGCAGGGTTAGTGGCTGCTGGGAATCTTCCCACTCTTGCTGAAGTTGTTCGATCGGCTCATCGGATGACTAACCTGAAGGTGGCAGAAGGTGTTTTGCCTCCTAAGGGTACTACTGTGAAGGGTTCGGAAGGGAATAAGAGGAAGTGGGATAACGTGGGGAAGAGTGCCGTGCCAACGCCATCTCAGTTGGTGAAGAAGTTTGATTCGTCTGGGTCTTCTTCGGGGCAGAAGTCGGGAGGGTATATTGGGAAGCATCCCAAGTGCAACAAGTGTGGTTATCACCACACTGGGAATTGTGATCGAGCTCACTGTCATCGGTGCCATTAGTTTGGGCACCTTGCTAAGGATTGTAGGGCATCACTTGCCTCGACCCAAAATCCTGCTGCTATTCCTGCTCCTGCTGCTCAGGGGACTCCAGGGAAGCAGGGGTGCTATAACTGTGGTGACACGGGACACTTCAAGCGTGAATGTGCTAAGCTGAAGCAGGGCGATAATGGGAGGGGAAGGAACGGTAACGGGAACAATGGAGGCGGAGGCAGGACTGCGCGTGCTTTCGTCATTGGATCTGGAGTGGCTAGGCAGGATCCAGACACAGTTACCGGTACGTTCCTTCTTAATGATCGCTATGTTTCTGTCTTGTTTGATTCTGGTGCCGATAAGAGTTTTGTATCTGTGGACATTAGTCGATTGCTAGATATAGTACCCACACCTTTAGAGGCTAAGTACTTAATAGAATTGGCTGATGGTAAGAAAATCGAAGCGACACACACCCTTAGGGGATGTCGCTTGGAACTGTCGGGTTTGTCTTTCCCCATTGACCTTATGCCGGTACCCCTGGGTAGTTTTGATGTCGTTGTCGGCATGGACTGGTTATCATTGTATCGTGCCTAGATCGTTTGTTTTGATAAGATTATTCGGATCCCTCTCCCTGATGGAGAGACTCTTTCGGTTCATGGCGAGAAGGGCGGTGCTCCGCTGAATATCATTTCTAGCATGAAAGCCAGTAAGTGTATACGAAAGGGTTGTTCGGCCATTCTGGCACTTGTTAATGTTTCGATTGACGATGAGAAGAAGATCGAGGATATTCCGGTGGTTCGTGATTTTCCCGATGTGTTTCCTGATGATTTACCTGGTCTCCCTCCCCATCGTCAGGTTGAGTTTGGCATTGATCTTACTCCGGGTGCAGCTCCTATTGCCCGGGCTCCGTATCGTCTTGCATCTCCCGAGATGCAAGAGTTGTCCAGCCAGTTACAGGAACTCTTTGAAAAGGGTTTCATCCGACCGAGTTCTTCCCCGTGGGGAGCTCCTATCTTGTTTGTGAAGAAGAAGGACGGAAGTCTTCTCATGTGTATTGATTATCGTGAGCTGAACAAAGTGACCATCAAGAATCGTTATCCACTCCCTCGCATTGATGATTTCTTTGACCAGCTCCAGGGCTCTAGTTACTACTCGAAGATTGATTTGCGGTCCGGTTATCACCAGTTGCGCGTCCAGGAAGCCGACATCCAGAAGACTACCTTTCGCACTCGTTATGGCCATTTTGAGTTCTTGGTAATGTCTTTTGGTCTCACTAACGCACCGGCGGTGTTTATGGACTTGATGAACCGGGTTTGCAAGCCTTACCTTGATAAATTTGTCATCGTGTTTATTGACGATATTCTGATTTATTCTAAGAACAAGACGGATCATGAGGAACACTTACGATTGGTCTTGGAACTTTTGAGACGGGAGCAGTTGTATGCTAAGTTCTCAAAGTGTGATTTTTGGTTACGTGAAGTTCAATTCCTAGGGCATGTGGTTAATGAACTTGGAATTCATGTCGATCTGGCTAAGATCGAAGCTATTAAAGACTGGGAAGCACCAAAGACGCCATCTGAGGTGCGGCAATTCCTAGGTCTTGCGGGTTACTATCGTCGTTTCATTGAGGGATTTTCGAAGATCGCTCAAACCCTCACCACTCTTACCCAGAAAGACCGAAAGTTTGACTGGGGTGAACCACAAGAATCAGCATTTCAGATGCTGAAGCTTAAACTTTGTTCTGCACCTATCTTGTCTTTACCTGAGGGTTCGGATGAGTTCGTTGTGTACTGTGACGCTTTTCGTGGTCTCGGTTGTGTGTTAATGCAATGTGGGAAGGTTATTGCCTATGCTTCTTGTCAACTTAAAGTTCATGAGAAGAACTACACTACTCATGACTTGGAACTGTGTGCGGTGGTTTTTGTGTTGAAAATCTGGAGACATTACTTGTACGGTACCAAATGCGAAGTATACACCGATCACAAGAGTCTTCAGCATATTTTCGACCAGAAGGAGTTAAACATGCGGCAGCGTCGCTGGGTTGAACTCCTGAACGATTATGACTGTGCTATCAAGTACCATCCTGGCAAGGCGAACGTCGTGGCGGACGCCTTGAGCAGGAAGGAGTCTGTGAAACCTCGTCGTGTTCGAGCCTTTCAGCTCACCATTCATTCCTCATTGCCTGACCGAATCCGTTCTGCACAATTGGAAGCTTTGAAGGAGGAAAACCTTAAAGCTGAAACTATGCACAGTGCTGACAAGCATCTTGAACTCAGGACCGATGGCTTACACTATTTTGCGGGACGTGTTTGGGTTCCCTTGGTCGAATGAAGTTCTATTGTTTTTGTATCCCAGGTTCGCCCCATCATTAAAGGTCGAACCAAGATCCTTTTCTAGGTTCGCCCCCACGCTGTGTTCGAACCTGGATTTATGTTTTTCTAGTTTTCCAGTTTGTCGTGTTTAACGCATTTTAACGCATCCTCACACATGAACATTCAACCTTAATCTATGTTTAATATATTTAAGCATGGATGATTATCTACACATCTTTTAAACACGTCTTTTCATATAATCCACCATATAAGAATTAATCTACACATAACACTTAATTTAGTTTATGTAATTTCACCAACAACGGGACTCGGTACTAGTGTATTCCCAAAACGACTCCCAATGATCCTCCATGTGGCCCCCGGCAAATTCTGGTTAACAACGTTGTCTAGATGAAAGTCTACCTTAGCGAGTCACGCGTATACTGTACTTATCTGGGTTAGTTAAGTCAGGTTATGGTTCGGGAACTATCGGTTTAGTCTAGAGGATCATTGGATGTTGGTCTAGAGGTTCATTAGATGTCGGTCCTTAACCAAGTGTAGAAACGGTGACGATTTGTAGGATCGTCAGAGCATACGGAACATACGAGTCTCGAGTCCCGGGAATTGGTGAACGAGTGTGAATATGTGTATTTATTTGTGTTATGTGTTTACAATCATTATGTGACTTGTTGGTACGTTAATATGTATTAACATATGTTAAAACGGGGTTTAACGCGCAAAACACACGAAACTAACCCCTATAGGCGATTAGGAAGCCTAATCGCCCATAGGGGAGGCGAGTAGGCAACCATTGGGGCGAGTAGAAGGCTACTCGTGTGATGGTAGGGGCGATTAGGCCTAATCGTGTGAACATTCATGCGATTAGCCTCCCTAATCGCGTGTAAGGGCTGCATAATCGCTAGTTACGTGCTGGACGACTAAAAACGACTATAAATACCATACTTGACCTCATAAACTTCATTATACAAACCCTAGTCGTCCCATAACCTGCCCCAACACACACACAACCTCTGGAACGCGATTTTTGATCAAAACACAAGGATTCAAGCATAATCCTTCATTCTTTCACAATTCTAAGGTTTGGTTTCCATCCATGAATCTTTATAAACGTTTTTAATCAATCCCTAATGGTCCAGACCTGTTCTAAAACGAAAAAGCTTTCTGAAAATCATTAATAAGGGTTGTTAATCGGATTCTAACTAGTATACATGTGTTATGGGTGTTTATGATTAGAAAGCTAAGGTTTTTATGATCCATGATGATAGATTAACATGTCATTAGGATTAATTCAGAATACTAATAATATTATGATGATGAAATCTGAGAATTGAGTATTAGGGTTATGATTACGCGTGTTTGTATGATGATTGCATGCTATGTGAATGGTGTTTGGATTACGTGATTTGCATGCAGGGCTGATAATACGGGGCAAAACGAAGGGTTTTGGTTGAAACATGTTTAGGATAGTGTTTGGGATGATATTGGGTGGTTACACACGTTCTGGATCTGATTTGGAGCGTTAAACGCGCGAAAAACCGGAACAGCAAGGTTACAGGCGAGTAGCATTCCTAATCGCCTATGTTATAGGCGAGTAGGGTGCTAATCGTCTATAACTCATGCGATTAGGCCTACTCGTGTGACATTAGGGGCGATTAGCCCTAATTGCTAGTTTTTACATGCGATTAGCCCTAATTGCTAGTTTTTACATGCAATTAGCCCTAATTGCCAGGTCTTACATGCAATTAGCCCTAATTGCTAGTTTTTATATGCAATCAGTCCTAAATGCTAGTTTACGTTTCCTAATCGCGTGTACTGCTGCTGTAAGTGTAAATTAGCATTCCGAGATCCGATTTGACATGTAGTAACATGCTAGGAACCTCGTAACATATATAATAACTTGGTAACATATGTTTGGATGTAATTCGGTGATAAGTGAACTATGTGCTATAACTTGTTGTGCGTTAACGTATGTTAAGTGTGATTGCATGATTGTCTGTTTAAGAGCGTAAACATAACACGGGGAGTCTCGGGTCACTAATGGGATGTCGAGTCTTGTACTTTGGGTCAGTTAAACAGTCACGGTGCTTTCAAACGAACTTGGTTATGGTCTGGACATCTAGGGACTAATTATCCTGCGGGTTATTAGTCTAAGTACTTGTAACTGTCATATGTTAGGTCGCCGCTTTACGGGACTAGCATAGTAGCTGAGTTTACTCGGGTTAAGGAGTAACGCAACTTAAGGTGAGTTTACGGCCCCTCTTTTTAACTGGTTTTATACTTTCGGGGGAGAAAACATGTGTTAAAACGATTATTTGGTAACTACTGTCATACTATGGGTTTCTATTGTGTACTACACGATCTTTGGAAGTCCCGGGGGGAACCATGAATGTGCGGGTTTGCACAACGGGGAAATGTGAATAGCGCTATTGGGAGTGACCAACCCCGCTCGTCGGCTTGGAGGGCCGGGCGAGTGCATATTGTCTCAAACAGGAACAACAGGAACAACTGGTACTTTTCGGGCACAACATCTGGTATTCGAGTTGGTAATGGTTTCCAATCGTGGTAGTAACAAAACATACGCCTAGCTAGCGTACACTGGTTTTCGATTTGTTATAGTATGGACAGGTTGACTTGGTACTTGGATACAAAACCTGTAAACTCACCAGCATTTTTGTGCTGACGTAAACTTTTACATGTTTTCTCAGGTCGCTGAGGTAGCACGAATGGGACTAGGGCGCACGCGTCTGCACGGCGTCTAGCTAGAGTTGCATGATTTTACAAACGTTGAACATTGGTTTATTATTGAATAGTTGTTTTGAATAAGCTTCCGCTGTAAACGGGGATTTTAAACTATGTTTTGAAATTGCATTTATACTCATTTAGACTTGTTTATTGTGATCGTTGGTTTGGATCCTGGTTTGTCATGCGCCTCGCGGTAAAACTCCGCAAGTGGATTTTGAGGGTGTGACAGATTGGTATCAGAGCCAATGGTTATAGTGAACTAGGACTGCATGTAGAGTCTAGTCTATAGCCGAGTCGCACACACTAGACGATCACATGGTACTAAACGTTATAGTTGTTTACGTATGGTCTTGTCGGGGTGTCTCTAAATCGTTGGTCTTTCTACGTTACATCATCCGTTCTATCTTAGGTTGGGTTACTTGTTTTCTAGGCAGTGTAGTCTATTGGAGTAACTCGTGTGCTCTTGAGATTTGTCCAAGGCTCGGACATCTCCCTTTCGTACTCCAATAGAAACACTTGCCATAAACTACCGTAGTATTACGGTGTGTAGCTAAGAGTCTAGGTTCGGTGATTTGAACTTTGAACTAGGAGAACACTTGGAGGACCATGTAGAGCGGTTTATCATTTTGGGTGCACACAAAATCATAAACCGAAATGCATGGAAGCCCTAGTGAGCTCTGGGTTTGAGGGGATAGTCCTGGATTGGATCTAGCTTTGATCTTGTGAACATTAGTGGTTATCTTTAACTGCGAAACTAAATTTTCTCGTTCTTTTCTGCCAGAATCATGTCTGGAGTACGAGGAGGACGGGGAGGTGGTCGCAATGGTGGACGTGGTGGTGGTCGCGGTGGTGCTGGTGGTCGTGGTGGAGGTATTAACCTATCGCAGGCTGATCTGAACAACTTGCTCCAAGCTGCCTTTCAGTTAGGGCACAACGGTGGTGGTAAGTTGATTTATCCATTTTCCTTGCCTCATTGGTGAACCTTGTTTACATTCTTCGTGGTTTCTCATACGTTTCATTTCAGGTGGTTCCGTTAACCCACCCCCACCCATGTGCACCTATAAGATGTTCCGGGACTGTAAGCCCTAGGAATTCTCTGGCACTGAGGGTGCGGTGAGCTTGCTTAGGTGGCTGGAGAAAGTGGAGTCAGTATTTCTGATGTGTAACTGTCTCCCAGAAGATCGGGTTAAGTATGCTGCTGCGTTATTCCAGGATGTGGCATTGACTTGGTGGAATGGCATCACCCAGAATATGGGTATTGGGGAGGCATATGCTATGCCATGGGAGAATTTTGTGCAGTTGCTGAAGCGTGAGTATTGTCCGAGGGAAGAGGTACAGAAGCTGGAGCACGAGGTATGGAACCTCAAGATGACTGGGTCGGAAATTGAGAAGTATACTGTGAGGCGGAATGAGTTGGCAGTGCTATGTCCCGATCTGCATGTGCCAGAATACCGTAGGATTGAACACTATGTCTCGGGGTTAGTACCGGAAATTGCAGGATTAGTGGCTGCGGGAAATCATCCTACATATGCAGAGGTGGTTCGATCGGCCCATAGGATGACCAACTTAAAAGTGAATGAGGGTATTTTGCCTGCGAAGGGTTCGACTGTTAAGGCCCCAGAGAACAACAAGCGCAAGTGGGAAAATGACGGGAAGGGATCTGGGCCAGCACAGCAGGGTAAAAGGTTTGATAATGGGGGTTCTTCTTCTTCTTCGGGTAACAAACAGGGTGGTTATGCGGGGAAACTGCCCAAATGCAACAAGTGTGGACGCCATCATCAAGGGAACTGCGATAGTAACCGTTGTCACCGCTGCCAGCGAACAGGGCATTATGCTAAAGATTGTCGGGTTACACTTCCATCGACCCAGGCCCCGACTACTAACTCAGCTCCGACTACTCAAGGGACTACATGAAAACAAGGATGCTACAACTGTGGTGACACTGGGCATTACAAGAAGGATTGCCCAAAACTGAAGCAGGGTGGGAACAACGGTAATGGGAACAACGGGGGCGGCGGCAGAAATGCACGTGCCTTCGTCATTGGAGCCGCTGAGGCTAGACAGGACCCTGACACAGTCACCGGTACGTTTCTTCTCAATAATCGTTCTGTTAGTGTGTTATTTGATTCTGGTGCCGACAAGAGTTTTGTATCCATGGGAGTTAGTCGACTGCTAGATGTAGTACCCGTACCATTAAAGACCAAGTATATTATTGAGTTGGCTGACGGTAAAAAGATTGAAGCTACTAGTGTCCTTCGGGAGTGTCAATTAGAGTTGCCGGGTTTATCGTTCCCCATCGACCTTATGCCGGTACCGTTGGGTAGTTTTGACGTTGTGGTAGGAATGGATTGGTTATCTTTGTATCGCGCGGAGATTGTCTGTTACGATAAGGTTATTCGGATTCCTCTCCCTGATGGAGAATTCCTTTCTGTGTACGGTATCAAGGGTGGTGTTCCGCTAAACATCATCTCTAGCATGAAAGCCCTTAAGTGTCTTCGAAAGGGTCATCCAGCCGTTTTGGCGCTTTTATCTGTTTCCTCTAGTGATGAGAAGAAGATCGACGACATTCCGGTGGTACGCGAGTTTCCTGATGTTTTTCCCGATGATTTATCTGGTCTTCCTCCTCATCGTCAAGTCGAGTTCGGTATTGATCTTGTACCAGGGGCTGCTCCTATTGCTCGGGCCCCCTACCGTCTTGCACCTCCCGAGATGCAGGAATTGTCTAGTCAGTTACAGGAACTCTTGGACAAGGGTTTCATCAGACCAAGTTCTTCCCCTTGGGGAGCCCCGATTCTATTTGTTAAGAAGAAGGATGGAAGTTTCCGATTGTGTGTGGACTACAGAGAACTGAACAAATTGACCGTCAAGAACCGTTATCCTCTTCCACGTATTGATGATCTATTCGACCAGCTCCAGGGGTCTAGTTATTATTCCAAAATCGACTTGAGGTCCGGTTATCACCAGTTGCGGGTAAGGGAAGCTGACGTTGCCAAGACTGCCTTTCGAACACGTTATGGCCATTTCGAATTCTTGGTCATGCCTTTCGGTCTTACGAACGCACCGGCGGTTTTCATGGACTTGATGAACCGCGTCTGTAAACCATATCTTGACAAATTCGTCATTGTGTTTATTGATGACATGCTGATCTACTCTAAGAACAAGACCGAACACGAGGAACATCTGCGGTTAGTTTTGGAACTCTTGCGACGGGAACAACTTTACGCCAAGTTCTCAAAGTGTGACTTTTGGTTACGCGAAGTTCAATTCCTAGGACATGTGGTTAATGAACTAGGGATTCATGTCGATCCAGCTAAGATCGAGGCGATCAAGGACTGGGAAGCACCAAAGACGCCAACTAAGGTGCGGCAATTCCTAGGCCTTGCGGGCTACTATCGTCGTTTCATTCAGGGGTTCTCGAAGATTGCTCAACCCCTCACCACTCTCACTCAGAAGGATAGGAAATTCGACTGGGGTGAACCACAAGAGTCCGCGTTTGAGGAACTAAAGTCTAAACTGTGTTCTGCTCCTATTTTGTCTTTACCTGAAGGCCCTGATGATTTCATTGTTTACTGTGATGCTTCTATTCATGGTCTCGGTTGTGTGTTGATGCAACGTGAGAAAGTGATCGCGTATGCTTCTCGTCAACTCAAGGTGCACGAGAAGAACTACACCACCCATGACTTGGAGTTGGGTGCAGTGGTTTTCGCGTTGAAAATTTGGAGACATTACTTGTACGGTACCAAATGCACCATCTACACCGATCACAAGAGTCTCCAACATATTTTCGACCAACAACATTTGAACATACGGCAGCGTCGTTGGATTGAACTTCTGAACGACTATGATTGTGCCATTAAGTACCATCCTGGCAAGGCGAATGTTGTAGCAGACGCCTTGAGCAGGAAGGAATCTACAAAACCTCGTCGCGTTCGGGCATTGCAGCTCACCATTCATTCATCCTTACCTGATCAACTCCGTTCTGCCCAGTTAGAAGCTTTGAAGGAGGAAAACCTTAAAGCTGAAACTATGCACGGTGCCGACAAGCACCTCGAGCGAAGGCCTGATGGCCTGCACTACTTCGCAGAACGCATATGGGTTCCTTTATTCGGGGGACTACGGGAGCTTGTACTTGATGAAGCTCATAAGTCCCGGTATTCTATTCATCCTGGTTCGGATAAGATGTACCAAGATCTGAAGGTGCTTTACTGGTGGCCAAACATGAGGTCGGACATAGCCTCATACGTGAGCAAATGCTTGACCTGTGCTAAGGTCAAGGTGGAATACCAGAAACCGTCGGGTCTCTTGCAACAACCTGAAATTCCGGAATGGAAATGGGAACGGATTACTATGGATTTTGTCACACAACTTCCTAAATCACCAAGCGGGAACGACAAGATATGGGTGATTGTCGATCGGTTGACGAAATCAGCTCATTTTCTTGCTATTAAGGAGACCGACACCATGGATCGTTTGGCTCGTCTTTATTTGAAGGAAGTTGTTTCTAAGCACGGGGTACCAGTTTCTATTATCTCGGATCGTGACTCCCATTTTACTTCTCACTTCTGGAAGTCTTTGCACAAGGCTTTGGGTACCCAACTAGACATGAGTACGGCTTATCATCCACAGACTGACGGTCAGAGTGAGCGCACGATTCAAACTTTAGAAGACATGCTGCGGGCATGTGTGATCGATTTTGGCAAGGGTTGGGAAGCTCATCTACCGTTAGTAGAATTCTCGTACAACAACAGTTATCACACGAGCATCAAGGCGGCTCCGTTCGAAGCACTGTACGGACGGAAATGCCGTTCTCCTCTTTGTTGGGCTGAAGTGGGTGAGAGTCAACTCACTGGGCCTGAACTAGTGTACGAAACTTCGGAAAAGATCGTACAGATTCGTAACCGGTTGGCAGCGGCACGGGACCGGCAAAAGAGTTATGCCGATCAGCGTCGCAAACCATTGGAATTCCAAGTCAATGACAAAGTACTTCTAAAAGTCTCACCGTGGAAGGGCGTCATACGCTTTGGGAAGCGTGGCAAACTCAATCCGCGGTATGTCGGCCCATTTACGATCCTGGAACGGATTGGGCCGGTGGCATATCGTCTTGATTTACCGACGGAGCTCGGTAACGTACATAACGTCTTCCATGTGTCAAACTTGAAGAAGTGTCTGGCTGACGAGTCTCTCATCGTTCCACTAGAAGAGATCAAGGTTGATGATCGTCTTCGGATTGTGGAAGAACCTGTGGAGATCCTTGATTACAAGATTCGTAGCCTACGTCACAGCATGATTCGTATCGTTAAGGTTCGGTGGAACTCGAACCGGGGACCAGAGTACACGTGGGAACGGGAGGATCAGATGAAGTCTAAATATCCTCACCTCTTTCCTAAGGAAGCGTTCGAGTCGAGATATGTCTCTTCTGCAGCTGAATGAATCTCGGGGCGAGATTCCTTTTAACGTGGGGATGATGTGACAATTCGGGTAAATCTCTCTTTTGATTTCTATCTTTTGTTTGTTCCCTTCGTTATTTCCTTGTTCTTTTGGTACTTGTGCAATTTTCGGGACGAAAATTCTTTTAACGTGGGGATGATGTGACACCCGGCAAATTCTGGTTAACAACGTTGTCTAGATGAAAGTCTACCTTAGCGAGTCACGCGTATACTGTACTTATCTGGGATAGTTAAGTCAGGTTATGGTTCGGGAACTATCGGTTTAGTCTAGAGGATCATTGGATGTTGGTCTAGAGGTTCATTAGATGTCGGTCCTTAACCAAGTGTACAAACGGTGACGATTTGTAGGATCGTCAGAGCATACGGAACATACGAGTCTCGAGTCCCGGGAATTGGTGAACGAGTGTGAATATGTGTATTTACTTGTGTTATGTGTTTACAATCATTATGTGACTTGTCGGTACGTTAATATGTATTAACATATGTTAAAACGGGGTTTAACGCGCAAAACACACGAAACTAACCCCTATAGGCGATTAGGAAGCCTAATCGCCCATAGGGGAGGCGAGTAGGCAACCATTGGGGCGAGTAGAAGGCTACTCGTGTGATGGTAGGGGCGATTAGGCCTAATCGTGTGAACATTCATGCGATTAGCCTCCCTAATCGCGTGTAAGGGCTGCATAATCGCTAGTTACGTGCTGGACGACTAAAAACGACTATAAATACCATACTTGACCTCATAAACTTCATTATACAAACCCTAGTCGTCCCATAACCTGCCCCAACACACACACAACCTCTGGAACGCGATTTTTGATCAAAACACAAGGATTCAAGCATAATCCTTCATTCTTTCACAATTCTAAGGTTTGGTTTCCATCCATGAATCTTTATAAACGTTTTTAATCAATCCCTAATGGTCCAGACCTGTTCTAAAACGAAAAAGCTTTCTGAAAATCATTAATAAGGGTTGTTAATCGGATTCTAACTAGTATACATGTGTTATGGGTGTTTATGATTAGAAAGCTAAGGTTTTTATGATCCATGATGATAGATTAACATGTCATTAGGATTAATTCAGAATACTAATAATATTATGATGATGAAATCTGAGAATTGAGTATTAGGGTTATGATTACGCGTGTTTGTATGATGATTGCATGCTATGTGAATGGTGTTTGGATTACGTGATTTGCATGCAGGGCTGATAATACGGGGCAAAACGAAGGGTTTTGGTTGAAACATGTTTAGGATAGTGTTTGGGATGATATTGGGTGGTTACACACGTTCTGGATTTGATTTGGAGCGTTAAACGCGCGAAAAACCGGAACAGCAAGGTTACAGGCGAGTAGCATTCCTAATCGCCTATGCTATAGGCGAGTAGGGTGCTAATCGCCTATAACTCATGCGATTAGGCCTACTCGTGTGACATTAGGGGCGATTAGCCCTAATTGCTAGTTTTTACATGCGATTAGCCCTAATTGCTAGTTTTTACATGCAATTAGCCCTAATTGCCAGGTCTTACATGCAATTAGCCCTAATTGCTAGTTTTTATATGCAATCAGTCCTAAATGCTAGTTTACGTTTCCTAATCGCGTGTACTGCTGCTGTAAGTGTAAATTAGCATTCCGAGATCCGATTTGACATGTAGTATCATGCTAGGAACCTCGTAACATATATAATAACTTGGTAACATATGTGGATGTAATTCGGTGATACGTGAACTATGTGCTATAACTTGTTGTGCGTTAACGTATGTTAAGTGTGATTGCATGATTGTCTGTTTAAGAGCGTAAACATAACACGGGGAGTCTCGGGTCACCAATGGGATGTCGAGTCTTGTACTTTGGGTCAGTTAAACAGTCACGGTGCTTTCAAACGAACTTGGTTATGGTCTGGACATCTAGGGACTAATTAACCTGCGGGTTATTAGTCTAAGTACTTGTAACTGTCATATGTTAGGTCGCCGCTTTACGGGACTAGCATAGCAGCTGAGTTTACTCGGGTTAAGGAGTAACGCAACTTAAGGTGAGTTTACGGCCCCTCTTTTAAACTGGTTTTATACTTTCGGGGGAGAAAACATGTGTTAAAACGATTATTTGGTAACTACTGTCATACTATGGGTTTCTATTGTGTACTACACGATCTTTGGAAGTCCCGGGGGGAACCATGAATGTGCGGGTTTGCACAACGGGGAAATGTGAATAGCGCTATTGGGAGTGACCAACCCCGCTCGTCGGCTTGGAGGGCCGGGCGAGTGCATATTTTCTCAAACAGGAACAACAGGAACAACTGGTACTTTTCGGGCACAACATCTGGTATTCGAGTTAGTAATGGTTTTCCAATCGTGGTAGTAACAAAACATACGCCTAGCTAGCGTACACTGGTTTTCGATTTGTTATAGTATGGATAGGTTGACTTGGTACTTGGATACAAAACCTGTAAACTCACCAGCATTTTTGTGCTGACGTAAACTTTTACATGTTTTCTCAGGTCGCTGAGGTAGCACGAATGGGACTAGGGCGCACGCGTCTGCACGGCGTCTAGCTAGAGTTGCATGATTTTACAAACGTTGAACATTGGTTTATTATTGAATAGTTGTTTTGAATAAGCTTCCGCTGTAAACGGGGATTTTAAACTATGTTTTGAAATTGCATTTATACTCATTTAGACTTGTTTATTGTGATCGTTGGTTTGGATCCTGGTTTGTCATGCGCCTCGCGGTAAAACTCCGCAAGTGGATTTTGAGGGTGTGACACTCCAGGTCATTGAACCCTGGACAATCCTATCCTGACCCGACTCAACAAACCTGGTTAAGTCCGTTTATAAATGTTTCTCGCTAAGGTAGACTTAGGTGTTACTAAATTGTTTAAGCCAAACATGTCGGGTGTCACATCATCCCCACGTTGAAAGAATTTTCGTCCCGAAAATTGCACAAAGCCCAAAAATGAAAGAGACGGAAAGAAGGAAATGAAAAGAAAATTTACCGGGTGCCACATTGGTCGAATCTGTTTAAAAAAGGGTCGAAGGTGGCTTCCAAAGGGTTGAAGGTAGTTTAAAAAGGGGCGAAGGTGGATTAATTTTTCCTGGTTCGACCCTATTGATTCAAAAATGAAATTTTTGATACAAACTAAGTGTTTTATGCTTGAACCTTGTGTGTAATCTATGTGTACTTGATTAGTTAGGGTAATGAGTCACCAACGGGATGTTGGGTCAGTCTAGTGTGTCGGTTGAACACTTAAACACGTTTTAAAACATACTTGGTCACAATCTGGAGGGGGCTAGATAACCTTATGGTTATTAGTCGAAACACTTATGTGAAAATTTTGATAGATCTCCGGTAATGGGATTATCAAGGGCTTGGCTTTCTATTATTTACTGAAGAACGCAACCTAAGGTGAGTTCACGGCCCCACTTTTACTGCTTTAACTTTTGGGGGAGAAAACACGCGTTAAACTATTTTGGTAACATACGTCATACTATGGTTTTAACTTTGCATTGCTATACGATCTTTTAAAGTCCCGGGGAAAACCATGAATGTGCGGGGATGCACAACGGGGGAAATGTGGATAGATCTATTGGGTTTGACAGGCCCCACTCGACGGCTTGGAGGGCTGGGCGGGTGCATGTTGTCTCAAACTAGTAACATTGGTAACATTGCTGAACACACGCGGGCCGAACATTGGTAACAGTCTAGTAATGGTTTTCCAATCGTAGTAGTAATAAAACATACGCCTAGCTAGCGTACTTGGTAACATTGATATAGTATGGACATGGTAACTCTTTGGTATCACATTGAACAAACCTGTGAACTCACCAGCATTATATATGTTGATGTCTCTTTTGGCATGTTTTCTCAGGTCGCTAAGATAGCACCGGTTGGACTAGGCGCACGGGTCTGCATTGGCGTCTAGGTTTAGTAGCATGTTTTGTAATAAGTGTCTTGGATTCTTGGGAACACGGTTTTGCAGAGATTAAATTCTTTAAATGCTTCCGCTTATGAAATCTATGTTTTTGGGTTACGTACTTCATATAGTGTCATTTATTGTGACCGTTGACTTGAATCCTGGTTTGTCATGCGCTTCGCGGTATAATCCCCCAGTGGAAATTTGAGGGTGTGACACGGGAAGACATCTTTTTTTTAATCAGATTTTTTTTTCAAAATTTTATCATATTTTTTTAACACTTGTTTAAAATAAAATAACAATCTGTTTTAGGAAAGTCTTCATTGATCAAACGTATCTTATATTTATAATATATTCGCATTACAAACATGTCCTGGGCTGTCATAGATTGTGAAGAAACTATAGTAACAATTACACTTATTATTAGAATTCCTTAGTTAGACAAATATACAAGATACAAAATACAACCAAAATATCACGAAACAAAACTATTATAAATTATAAAATATACCACATAGAAGTATTCTAATTAAAATACACAACTATATTGATACAAAAGTGAACTAATACCAACTAACAAATTTCCTCTAGACACTCTCTTCAGGTACAATCAGAAATCATTAGATAATAAGTTCGAGGCTTGCATTAGAATCTAGAACATACTATAAAGTACCTACAAAACACAAGCAAAACACAAGAAAAAAAAAAACAAAACAAAAAACCATTACAAAAGTGAACTAATACCAACAAACACATTTCCTCAAACAGACAACAAAATACATAGAAAATACAGGAAAAAGAAACCAAATAACAATAATAAAAAGGAAAAATAAAACAAAACCTAAAAAATATTATGCTTTTATTTTTCAAAAAGCGGGAGACATATTATTCATTATACACCCATCTCTATTTATTAAGACTCTAGAGGGGCAAATGATACAAATAACATTTTTCTTTGACTGTAAGAATCTTCAGATAAAACCAATTCCAACATCATTAGCAAACACATATTGGTAATAGATTTTTCTTTTATTGAAAGAATTTTCGAGATGAATGGGAACAACATTATAGTGGAGATAGGGAAGATAGGTTTGTATTTCCAATAGTTCAATGGATACAAAGTTGCAAACTGAAATGACGATTTCCTCGCCTTTTTATAGACTGCAAAAATAACTTTACCTACTATAGTAGATTTTTTCACCGTTGTACAGTGTAAAAAACAGTTACGGATAATGGCCTCGACTTTTTATAAACTTGAATAAACTAATTATCAATATTGTAATGATTAAATTTGGTACTGCAAACTCTATTGAGTTAAAAGGTATACAATATATGTTGACTTGTCAACAGATGTTATCACACAACCGTGATCCATTACACAAAATGATGCCCCCCTGCACAAACGAAAGATCTAGAAGTTATCAAAACAACTGTCACGCTAACAAATTATTATTAGTTGTTTAATAATACTAGTGGGCATGCCCGCGCGTTGCTGCGGGTGTTTTTTTACTCCGCTTTGCACTTTGGGTTTCAAATATGTTTTACAAAATTTATTTGCTAACAACCGTAATAAAGAAACTTCTGAATCATTTTGAGTGGTGGTATCACAATTACCCCGTTGAGTGCATTTAATATAGTATTGTGGTTAAAAGAATGGTAGTCCATGATTAATAGGTGTCACAAGTTCCGCCTTTGACCAGAAGAGTCAAAGTCAAATTGAAGTTTGTTTTTTTGCTAACAAGCATTAACTTGGGTCTTGGTACCACTCATACCAATTCCACTTTCATACTTGCTTTCTAAAATGGAGGAGGTACTTATTTTAACAACCAGAAGGTAGAAATCATTCAAATAATATAACGGATGTCATAAATTATGAACAATGTTTACAAATTTTCAACAGCATTCATTAAAATCCCTTGACATAACTTGCTACTAACAAAAGTCAAATCTGTTTTGGGTACACTAGTAGCGTTAAAAAATCAATCTCGCCTAAGTTGAAGCCGCATACTGCATTGTCAAACTTCTTTGTTGTACAAGCTCATGAAGATCTTGGAAAATTTTGTATACTGAATCGGGCCTTGCCAGCCTCAATGCGTCATGTGCTTTTGGACAAAACCATTGACCAACAATATTTGTAATCTCTTTTGGTGACTTTGAAAAATTTGCACACCGGTTTCAACCACATATAGCACATTCCCAACATCCTACAGAATAACAAAATGAAGCTTTTTAATGCAATAAAAAGAAATTCAGTCCTACATGTATATCATTTTTACTGAAATTCAAAGGATGTCAATCAAGTATATAATTAAACACTAATTGGAATATAAAAAGAAAGCAGACCCGCATTGAAGCTACCGAAAAGGCATACCAAATAAATATGCTTCAAAACCCTTTGCCATCGCCTAACATATGCTAATCAGGTAAGACCGTATTCAGCCTCAATCAGAGAGGAACACAAACATTTTATTAGTAAACAAAGAAGTACAAATTGAATGGATGATTATATCCAGTTGCTGACAAAAAATAAACTTGAGATCGTATTGTATAGGATACTTATCTACCTTAAACGTGTAATTATTCAAAAAACTTCTGAAACAGAAGCTGGTTACCATGTTATCTCTGGTTACCATGTTATCTTTGAATGTGCTCAAACATTATTTACCAAGATTCAGATGATTTAAGGCAGTCATTAATAATGTCGCTTACCTCATGACACAGATCATCTTTCACATTAAAACTACACGAAAAAAGTGTTGAACATGAACGAAGCCTTGATATGATCTTTTAGGTCTCACTCTACCTCTTTGTGTCGCTCAAGAACAAAACAAATGCAAATGGGGTGTCATGGGTGCCTTTTTGAAAGTACTTGGGGCTGCTCAATGAACCTGATAGAATTGTTGTTTGGTTAGATGATGGTGCATGGAGGAGTGTTGTTTTGAGTTTGTATCTGTTTCGTAAGGCTGTGGCTTCAGTTGTTTCTGGGTTGAGGTAGGTGCATAAATTATATTAGTAAATTTTGCGAGAACATAGCAATGGTATGGTAGACGACAAATTTTAAAGCATCTAAAAACAAATAAGCAATGATACCATCTAGCGTTGAATATCAAGTCAAAGCACCAAAATTATTTTATAACTAACCTAGAACCCACCTTTAATAAAACACAAATAAACTAAAATAAGTCAAAAACCAATTTGATATCTTGATGATGCATACAAATTTGCAGCCTCAACAGCCCAAAGTTCAACCAATGTTGTACGAACGATTCATCATGGTAAAGACAAAAAAAATGTAGACTTGGGTTGTTTGAGCAGATATATTGGCAAATCACCTCTGTTGCAAAAGATGACTCATATTTCTTGAGCCCACACATAAAAACTAATTATATTTTAAGGAATTACGGGTGCCCTCATAAATTTCTATAGTAATGTTTTGATCTTTTAAAGACACTGTAAGATTGCATCACATAACCTTACCCTTCCCCAACACATAAGCACATAGTGAAACTAATCTTAGTTTAAACCCCATTAACAAACAATGTCATGAATAATGGAATAACAAACAATATATAGATGAAAGAGTGGGCATAATCTAACCTAAATTTGTGATGCTTTTCTTTTTCAGTCATATTATACCTACCCTGATCAATCATCTTTTCTTTGCAAAATAGAAAAACTGCATGGTTCTTTTGCAAAACGAGAAGAGTTGCCACATACACTCATTTGGGATCAAATGTGTTGAATCAATTGTTGCTGAATAACATGCCCAGTTGCGAGAAAAAAAGGAAAAAAAATCACCACCGTTGTCACCATCTAAATAACTTGGGTCAAATGAGTTGAACAAATTGACTTGGTAAGGAGGAAATGGGTCAAATGAGTTGAACAAATTGAAGGTAACCTAGATTGTATATTTTTTTATTAGTAATTAAACTTTACAATATTAAATGTTCATATATCAAGTGAAACAAAAGAAAAATGTTAGTGCTAGATAAACCCAGTTGAATATTTTGACATACATTACCTGATCCACTTGGACACACCCCATTTAGTCACATTTCGAGCTTATTTACACCTTTTTCCTTGCAAGATTTTATCATTTCATTTTGTATTTTCATATGTAACAAAATGTAAAAATAATGGTTTAAAAAAAGCAGAAGCTTCGCCACAAAAACTTGACATATGGGCGGGTTAACTCCAAAAACTTGTCCAAATTATTGTTACTTGGTGATGTATTGTGGATGGTTGGATCTCCAGAATGGTGAGCCTATGCCTACCAGTAAAACAATCACCTGCGGAAGGAAAAAAATAGAATCTAATTTTTTTTCAACTACTATATTTATACAAGACAGTCGAAAAAGTTAAATTCAAAATAAACCTACATACAGGTACATATTGATAAAACAAACCACAAGAGAAAAATAAACTATGAACACACATACCTGTAACGGATGATGGTCACCATTAATGATTATAGATGGCGATTTTTCAGGGGTCGATGATGATTACGAACTGCAACCACCTTGTAACAGTTCTGGGGGACCTCGGTCCGTGCTAGGTATCTTCTGTTAAAATTATTGTTGATACCTAAAACGAAATGTAAATATGGTTAGATAAATTAAATAATGTAGTTTTCAAAACCAGTGAAATTATATTCAAGTGCTTATAACCAATTATTGTCTCAAACTCTCAAACGGGTCAAATATCTTATTATGCATTTGCATAACCAAATCAACCTTTGCATTTCTGCACAGGTGCACAACCCATTAATCAAGGAGGTAAATATAACAACATTCGAGTTCAAAAAAAATATATTGTAATTGTATTATTAACCATTCACACTACCTGATGTCATCTTAGAATTGATCACAATTCAAAATAATGAGTAAATCTAAACTACAATAATAGGCCTAACATACAATATCATTTGAATTTATAAACCGAAACACGCTAGAATTACTTCACGCTTGGAACCAGTAACATTACGCAATAATACTTGTACGTTACATCGTTATTAATAAAAACGTCAAGTTTCAGTATTTTTGTGTGCATTTAATTATTTTTGTTGCACTTTGGAAACCCTAATGCTATATAAATTATATATATATATAAGGATGTATTAAGGATAATTATTTAAAAAATGGTGCTTGGGCCGGGAATCGAACCCGCGCCCAAGCCGGTTCAAACAACACAACACACACAACCAACTAGTCTAGCATTCATATCTGTTTCAAACCCGGTGCATTATAACTATATTACTTGTTTCAAAAACCTCACAGCTGACTTGGAAAGTCAACTGTGAGGACGCGACATACCAAATCCATCACCAAAACTCGTGATTAGTCTATAATTGGCAACACTACACGATTACCGGCCTGTTATGACTCAGACCCACATCAATCAACATTCAATTGTTGCCTTTTTGATCCACAACGCGTCCCACAATCAATTCGAGGTCAAAGGTTGCCAATTCGAACACCCAACCCACTATACTATAAATTGAACCCATCTGGATGATCACAACTCGCCATTACATCTCTCTCAACTTTCAATTCTTCACAAAAACCCTCTGTTCTTGATAATTAAATCGCGTTTTTGACTTCGGCGTTGACTTGGCAATTATAATCGAAACAGCTTTGTAAGTATTATTTCTTTGTTGGGATTTAACCTTCGGCATTCACACATCAATAGCCCTAAGGTTAATTGGGTTATAGATGTGTGAATCAAACGATTGGAAAATTAGGGCTCGTGGGTTTGATTTTGGGGATAAACACGTTTTGGCATATAATATTTATTTTAAATAAAACTGAAATCAACACAACCACTGGTCTGGACCAAGTGGTTGTGTCTGGTGCTATGTTCTTGAGCCACCCGGGTTCGAGTCCCGGTTATGGCATACTTTTTCCTTTATTTCATTTTTAAACAAACAAAACCAAATAATTATATATAATGCTTATAATTTTATAAATTCGTTTTAAATTATTAAAACTCTTTTGTAAATTCTAAAAAATTATTTTTAGATAATCTGATGTAAAAGTTTCACCCACAATTTTTAGTTTTCAAAAATTAATTTATTTAATATATATAATAATTAAATCAATTTTATTCTATTATATTTATAAAATTCCATTAAAATATCAAAACAATTTTATAAATTTCCACAAAAATTATTCTGAGTTTGTATAATGATAAACTTTTCGGAAAGGATTTTTAATTCTGAAAAATCATTTATTTAATATTTTTAATCAATTTTTGTTAGTTTTAATCATAATTAAATCATAATAAATTCTATTTTTAATATTTTTGCACCAAAATTTTATACAAATTATTTCTGAATATTTAGAACAGAAATATAAATTTTAAACTAATAATTCTTTAATTTTAGTATTTTTAAATATTAGAAGTTAAATTTTGACAATTTGTAATAAATAGATTTAATATTCTATTTTAAAGAAAATAATTTTATAAAAATTATTTTTATACTTCAAACACATTATTGTAAACATCCTAAATTTAAACTTTATAAAAAGGCTTTCATTTATTTAATTATCAAATTTCCCTTTATTTATTAAAACATTTTAGTATAAACAAATGTTTATCCCCAAATCGAAACCCTAGAATATACTGATAGACTAGATAGACTTAGACTTATTTGTTACCTTATACGTAGGGTAATACTTGGCAATCTATTGGGCCACACTCATACTATTCCTCAAGACCTAATACTATACTAAGGTGAGTTTACGTAACCATGTTTATGCGATTCTTTATACTTGCAACATTTTAAGCAATTCAATATGCATGTCTAGTTGTAAACTTTATTGCCTCATGAATTAGACAATAACAGTTTCAACGAGTTTCAACATTACATAATCATTAGCTATGGCCAAGCCGGCGATACTCAATAATAGATCTATTGGATTGACAACCCCACCCGGATACGTGTGCCTCCTACATAGGTAGCGTGGGTGATTGTTATCGTTCCAACATATTACTAAGGTGAACCGTGGATGACGGGATGGACCTAAACTAGTCGGAGGTTTGATTATGTCGATTCAACATATTATGCTTATTCATGTAGACTTAAACTTACGATAGACATATGAATTGCTAAACTTTTATACTTAAACTATTTGCTTAACATGAATTATGTATTCTCACCAACTTCTAGTTGACCCCCCCCCCCATTTTTACAACTCAACAGGAAATAATGATGCATGAAGACTAGAGTATTTTCATGAAGACAATATGAAGTCTATGCTTGTTTGATCTTTGTGATGTATTAGATTTCCACATTGAAACTCATTATGTATTTCTATTTTTGGATATTTGCACTTTAAATTTATTTCTATTAAAATTTGGTTACCATGTGCTACTGTATACTCATTCTTACGTGACACCTCGATGTTTCCGCCATCGGTTGGGGTGTTACAGATTGGTATCAAAGCCTTGGTTATAGGGAATTAGGTTATTAGAAAATAATCTAGACTATAACCTTAGGGACTTAAACAGTACTTGCTCCTCTTACTTGTAACCTTAATTGCTTCCCTAATCCTATCCTTATCCTATACCTTATATAACCCTAAGCCTACATGTGATTACTCTTATTCATCTGCTGCAATCCTGATCCACCATTAGATTAATAGGACCAAATCCTCAGGTTTAACCTGAACCCCCTTGAGATCTCGTCGAAGTTCTAGATTTTAATAACGAACACGTGCAATCTGGAAGGGTGAACGCCTGTATTCTGAGTCTTCTGTCTAGGCTGGCATTGCGCATATATCCCAATCAGACGAGGGACCCGGATGCCTACCTGGGAATTCTCGGGATGAGTGTTCACTTATAGGCTAAAGCATGTCTTCATATGTTATTAGAATTTAGAATCTTTGATAAGTCAACGTTTTCGTTTATTCGTTTTAATTAATGAATAAATGATTACATTCCTTATATAATCTCATTCATTTCATTGTGTCTATTACAGATCATGCCTCCACGTCGCAGCACTCGCAACAGCAATGGTGAGAACCACGATGAAGGTGGTGACAACCATAACCATAACCACGGTCCTAACCACAACAACAATGGTGTCGATGCCCAACTAGCTGCGATCATTTCTCAACAAATGGCGCAGCAGATCGCGACTCTGGTTCCTAATCTACTAGCTCAAGTCATCCTGATGAACGGCAACGGGAACGGTAACGGTAACGGCAACGGGAACGGGAACGGCAATGGTAATGGAAATGGAAACCACAACGGGAATGGAAATGGTCTCCCAGCCTGCACCCTTAAGCATTTCAATTCTTGTAATCCTCCAAAGTTTAGTGGTGAAGAAGGAGCCACAGGACTCCTCCAATGGTTTAAGGGTATTGAGAATACCTTCATCAACAGTGAATGCCCCGACAACTTCAAGGTTCGTTACGCCATGAGTGTTCTCCACAAACGAGCACTCACTTGGTGGAATGAGGAGAAGCGCACCCGTGGAGCCGAAATTACTCTTGCAATGACATGGGACCAGGTCAAGGAGGTTATGAAGGAAAGTTTTGTCCTCGCAACGAGGTTAAGAAGCTTGAAGATGAGTTCCACACCCTAGCTCAAGATAGTGGGGAAAACCTTGCCTACAACACCCGCTTTCACGAACTTAGCTTATTGTTGCCTCACAAAGTCACTCCCCTGCCGGTAGCCATCGAGAAGTACATCGGTGGTCTGCCCATGCAAATCCAGGACACCGTTTGCGGAAGGAATCCTGCAACTTTGGAAGAGGCCAAACGTCTAGCGGCCACTCTTACCGATAATCACGTGAAGAACGGTACTCACTTCCGCAAGGGCACTAAGAAGACGGTTGCCAAAGACACTCCCCAACCCGCGATTGAAGTCAAGCCTGAGACCTCAAGCAACAAAAAGCGCAAGGCTAGGAACTACATGGTTGCTACCACTCCACCTGCTGCCCAAAACCCAGCCAAGAAGCCGTATGGCGGGAGTCACCCTCTCTGCAACACTTGTCAATACCATCATCTTCCTGGTAGACCGTGCCGCTAGCGTAATAACTGTAAGCGGTATGGACACTACACCAACGCCTGTCAAGCCCCTGCTGCCCAAAACAACCAAAACAACCCAGCCAGAAATGCCCCAGCTCCCAACCAACAAAACAACCGGCCTGCTCGTGGTCAGTGCTACGAGTGTGGCAGCCCTGATCACTATATCAGCAATTGCCCCAATCGTAACCAAAACCATAACCAGAACCAAAACCGCAACCAAAACCAAAACCAGAACCGCAACCAGAACCAAGGTGCTCGAGGTCGCGCCTACAATCTCAATGCTAACCAGGCTCGTGACAACAATGAAGTGGTGAATGGTACGTTCCTCATTAATAACCACTATGCATCCATATTATTTGATTCGGGAGCTGATAAGTCATTTGTATCACTGAAGTTTGAACCTTTACTTAACTTACCCCAAACTAATCTAGAGGAACCTTTAGTGGTAGAGGTAGCTAATGGGAAGTCTATTTCGATCGACTCTATTATTCGTAACTGTGTATTGAACCTCGACAATCATACCTTCTCTATCGATCTCATTCCTATGCATCTTGGAAGTTTTGATGTTATAGTAGGCATGGACTGGTTGTCAACCCATCGTACCGAAATTCTGTGCTTTGAGAAAGTCATACGCATCCCTCTCGAATCTGGCAAAATTTTGAAGATCTATGGTGAGAAACCCTGTGGCGAGCTTAAGCTCATGTCTTGTACTACTGCCCAAAAGTACTTACGAAAGGGGTATACGGCCTTCTTAGCTAACGTGATAGAGAAGAAGGACAAAGGCAAAAGTATCCAAGACATTCCAATTATTCGAGACTATCCTGAAGTCTTCCCAGAAGATTTACCTGGTTTGCCTCCTGCTCGACAAGTGGAATTTAGAATTGATCTTGTTCCTGGTGCTAATCCTGTCGCCAAAGCTCCATATCGTCTTGCACCCTCTGAGATGCAAGAACTTGCCAGTCAATTACAGGAACTTTCTGATAAAGGGTTCATTCGCCCTAGTTCTTCTCCATGGGGAGCCCCTGTCTTGTTCGTTAAAAAGAAGGATGGTTCTCTTAGAATGTGTATTGACTACCGTGAACTCAACAAACTCACCATCAAGAATCGTTATCCACTGCCTAGGATTGACGATCTCTTCGATCAACTTCAAGGAGCAACCCACTTCTCGAAGATTGATCTTCGTTCTGGTTATCATCAGCTTAGAGTCCACGATGAAGATATTCCCAAGACAGCTTTTCGCACACGTTATGGTCACTATGAATTCATGGTTATGCCTTTTGGATTGACCAATGCTCCCGCAGTGTTTATGGATATAATGAATCGGGTTTGTAGACCCTACCTCGACAAATTCGTGATCGTTTTCATCGATGATATTTTGATTTACTCTAAATCAAAATCCGATCACGAGCAACATCTTCACTCCATCTTGGGTCTCCTAAAGAAAGAACAACTGTATGCTAAGTTCTCGAAATGTGAATTTTGGCTTAAGGAAGTTCAATTTTTGGGACATGTCATTGATATGAACGGAATTCATGTTGATCCCGCAAAGATCGAAGCTGTGAAAAATTGGAGTGTTCCTAAAACTCCAACCGAAGTCCGTTCTTTCCTTGGTTTGGCTGGTTATTATCATCGATTCATCGCCAACTTCTCCAAGATCGCTGTTCCTCTCACTACCTTAACTCACAAGGGTAAACCCTATGAGTGGGGACCAAAGCAAGAAAAAGCATTTGAAACTCTTAAGCTGAAACTCTGTGAAGCTCCTATCTTGTCTCTACCTGATGGTAATGATGATTTCGTGGTCTATTGTGATGCATCAAACCAAGGTCTTGGTTGTGTTCTCATGCAACGAGGAAAGGTTATTGCTTATGCGTCTAGACAGCTCAAGACTCACGAAAAGAATTATACCACCCATGATCTTGAATTGGGCGCTGTTGTCTTTGCTCTCAAGATTTGGAGACATTATCTTTATGGGACCAAATGTGTGGTGTTCACGGACCACAAAAGTCTCCAACATGTCTTCGACCAGAAAAACCTTAACATGAGGCAACGACGTTGGGTTGAGTTACTTAACGACTATGATTGCGAAATTCGCTACCATCCTGGCAAGGCGAATGTTGTGGCTGACGCACTTAGTCGTAAAGAGCGTATCAAACTTCAATGTGCGAGAGTTCGTACTGATCTTCAGGATCGCATTCTCCAGGCTCAACATACATCAGTCACCCAAGGTAACATGTACGATGAAATGTCTTGTGGTGCTGAAACTCAACTTGAAACCAAACCTGATGGTCTTCTCTATTTTCTTAATCGACTGTGGATTCCTGACCGTGATGATCTTCGTACTTTTCTCATGAACGAGGCTCATAAGTCTCGTTATTCTATTCATCCTGGAGCTGACAAAATGTACCAAGATCTCCGTTATTCTTATTGGTTGCCTGGTATGAAGAAAGACATTGCTCTTTTCGTTGCAAAATGCCTCACTTGTTCAAAGGTCAAGGCTGAACATCAACGACCATCTGGTATGCTTGAACAACCAGAGATTCCTGTATGAAAATGGGAGAGCATAGCTATGGACTTCATCACCAAACTCCCTCGTACACCCAAGGGTTTTGATAGTATTTGGGTAATCGTCGATCGTTTGACCAAGTCAGCCCACTTCTTACCCATTCGTGAGAAGTATTCTGTGGAAAGGTTGGCAAGGATGTACGTAAGTGAAATCGTATGTCGTCATGGTATACCTTTGGACATTATCTCTGATCGTGATGGCCGTTTCACCTCTCACTTTTGGGATTCTCTGCAAGATGCTTTGGGTACCAAATTGAACCTGAGTACTGCTTATCACCCTCAAACAGATGGTCAGATTGAACGAACCATCCAGACACTTGAGGATATGCTCAGGGCATGTATCATCGATTTTGGTGGCGCATGGGATTCTCATCTTCCTTTGGTTGAGTTTTCATACAACAACAGTTATCACGCCAGCATTAACATGGCTCCTTTCGAGGCACTCTATGGTCGTAAATGTCGTTCACCTGTCTGTTGGACTGAGGTTGGTGAAGCCCGTATCACTGGACCCGAACTAATCCAGGAAACCACAGACAAAATTCAACTTATTCAGGATAATCTTCTCAAGGCTAGAAGTCGTCAGAAGAGTTATGCTGATAAACGTCTTAAACCCTTGGAATTTCAAGTTGGGGACCTAGTACTACTTAAGGTATCCCCTTGGAAAGGAGTAATTCGTTTCGGTAGAAAGGGAAAACTAGCTCCTCGATACGTAGGCCCCTTCAAAATTCTTGATAGAGTTGGAAAAGTGGCTTACAAACTTGATCTTCCACCTGAGCTAAGCAATGTTCACCCGACCTTCCATGTTTCGAATCTCAAGAAATGCTTAGCAGATGAGAACCTTCATGTTCCTCTTGAGGATGTGCAAATTGATGAAAGCATGCACATTATCGAGAAACCCGTTGAGATTGTTGATACTGGAGTCAAGAAACTCAAGCGCAGTCGCATTCCGATCGTTAAGGTTCGTTGGGAATCTAAACGAGGCCCAGAGTTCACTTGGGAACGTAAAGACCAGATGAAGTCTAAGTATCCACATCTTTTTCCACCAGACTCTCCAACTCCAACTTCGAGACGAAGTTCCTAAAATTATTTTTAGATAATCTGATGTAAAAGTTTCACCCACAATTTTTAGTTTTCAAAAATTAATTTATTCAATATATATAATAATTAAATCAATTTTATTCTTTTATATTTATAAAATTCCATTAAAATATCAAAACAATTTTATAAATTTCCACAAAAATTATACTGAGTTTGTATAATGATAAACTTTTCGGAAATGATTTTTAATTCTGAAAAATCATTTATTTAATATTTTTAATCAATTTTTGTTAGTTTTAATCATAATTAAATCATAATAAATTCAATTTTTAATATTTTTGCACCAAAATTTTATACAATTTATTTCTGAATATTTAGAGCAGAAATATAAATTTTAAACTAATAATTCTTTAATTTTAGTATTTTTAAATATTAGAAGTTAAATTTTGACAATTTGTAATAAATAGATTTAATATTCTATTTTAAAGAAAATAATTTTATAAAAATTATTTTTATACTTCAAACACATTATTGTAAACATCCTAAATTCAAACTTTATAAAAAGGCTTTCATTTATTTAATTATCAAATTTCCCTTTATTTATTAAAATATTTTAGTAAAAACAAATGGTTATCCCCAAATCGATACCCTAGAATATTCTGATAGACTAGATAGACTTAGACTTATTTGTTACCTTATACATAGGGTAATACTTGGCAATCTATTGGGCTACACTCATACTATTCCTCAAGACCTAATACTATACTAAGGTGAGTTTACGTAACCATGTTTATGCGATTCTTTATACTTGCAACATTTTAAGCAATTCAACATGCATGTCTAGTTGTAAACTTTATTGCCTCATGAATTAGACAACAACAGTTTCAACGAGTTTCAACGAGTTTCAACATTACATAATCATTAGCTATGGCCAAGCCGGCGATACTCAATAATAGATCTATTGGATTGACAACCCCACCCGGATACGTGTACCTCCTACATAGGTAGCGTGGGTGATTGTTATCGTTCCAACATATTACTAAGGTGAACCATGGATGACGGGATGGACCTAAACTAGTCGGAGGTTTGATTATGTCGATTCAACATATTATGCTTATTCATGTAGACTTAAACTTATGATAGACATATGAATTGCTAAACTTTTATACTTAAACTATTTGCTTAACATGAATTATGTATTCTCACCAACTTCTAGTTGACCCCCCCCCCCCATTTTTACAACTCAACAGGAAATAATGATGCATGAAGACTAGAGTATTTTCATGAAGACAATATGAAGTCTATGCTTGTTTGATCTTTGTGATGTATTAGATTTCCACATTGAAACTCATTATGTATTTCTATTTTTGGATATTTGCACTTTAAATTTATTTCAATTAAAATTTGGTTACCATGTGCTACTGTATACTCATTCTTACGTGACACCTCGATGTTTCCGCCATCGGTTGGGGTGTTACAGAACCTAAGTTTAACCGAGTTGATCGCATGACAATTTCATTTACCGAAGCAATGAACAATGTATACACCTAACCATCAATTATAGGTTAATCTGCATGACCTCACCCTCTTCATGAATCTTATCACATCGGAATGCTTTTTCCTCCATAGCTTCGCAACATACGTATAACTATATAAGCACCTTCAGCAATACATCTAATCAAAACTCCAAATATCCAGTTTAGAAAATCAAACCAATACAATCAACAATCTCTGATCATGACACATCAAATTGAACGAACACATGGCATGATATTCCGTCAATTTGTATCAATTCACAATCAGCTTCAAAAAAAAGTATGAATATAGGCATGATCAAACATCAATTTATGTGATGTTAAAGTGTATGTGCTTTAAGGATCGTATAATCAACAAAGAATGATCAAACAAGTTTGTTTTAGGTGCGGAATCCCTAAAACAATCACAAAATGATAATCAAACAAATCAAAACACGTAAATCATCATTTCAAAGCTTTTTCATTAATTAGAAACTCAATTACACGTTTACAGATTGAAACAAACAGGGTATGAACGTGAATTAAGCTAAACAATATCCTAGAGAGAGAATCAGCAAGTGGAGGGAATAATATGACAAAAAGTTTCATTCAAAAAATCAGCTTGACTATTTATAGACTGCACATTCGCCCAAACAGTTCGTGCGAATGTGCAGGTTCGACCACATCAACCGGTCGAACCAAGCCATACATAAAAATCTATTCTACGTTCGTCCAAAACCACTCCTTCGCACCTTCGACATTTATCAAAACAAGTTTATTGAACAATCCGAAGCACTAGTCGCATAAATGCATCTACAAACTCCCCCTCGACTATTGCTTGGATTGCCGTCGACGTTCTTCGTCCATTCTGATGTTCATCAACTTGATATGCCACTGAATCTTCTGTTCTCTAGTCAATACCGGTTCCTGAAATTGCTTTGGCTTCGTCTTTTTCACTTCAGGCACCTTCTGTTTCTCTACAAACTTCCCGAGCTTCTTGTCATAGTCACAACCAGCGTTTATATCATACGCAAAGCACAGAAATACCACACGTTGGTATTTTCCTACTTGTTCAGCATCCTTAACTTCAGAATAGATCGGATTGTAGAACAACATTATTATATCCTCATGTGAACAGTTAATCAACCACATGGGATCAAAAATGTGTATCTTCTTGAAGTTCTTTTCTCCGTCTTTCAGCACGATCACAGCCTCTGCTATCTTCCAATCATAATACCACCAAATGAAATCTTTGGCGAAGTGTTGTGGAATCGGCAACAATGGAATCTTCTTCAACACTCGCGGTGGTTTATACTTTAACGTCACCTTGGGCATTCCAGTAATCATATCAATATCCTTTTTATGAACAATTCGTTTTGGATATTGTGATTCAAATAAATCCCACTTAGTTCGGCTTTCTCTCGTCATCTTCTCAGCAAAGTATGTAATCTGACTATTTGACGCTCCCGTTAAACGGTGACGACAAATATCACGAATTGCCCAGTAAGGAAGAGTCTTCAAATGATGAAATTTATCAAAATATAAGATCCCCTTCTCCCACTTCACTGCTATGCATCTTAGTTGCTTAACAAACTTCCAGGCCAATGCACGACCTTTGAAAATCCCACTGTGAAGTTTGTAAAAGCTACCCTGTATCTCAGCTTTCGGACGGTTATTCTCTTTCTCTTTCAATTTCCTCAAAAACTCCTTCAAACTATCAGATTGCTTGAACCGTGGTTTATCATGCCCTTTGAATATCTCATCTTCAAACATTTTGCTCTTTTCTTTAGCCAGTTTCTCGGCTTGGTTTAGCATCTCATCAGAAAATCCAGGAAATCCAGAATCTTGATTATTCTTAAAGTATTGTGGATATTCCTCACTCGTTATATCTTCCATCTCAACTTCTTCAAAAGCAGGAACGTCACGGTCATCAGAATGATTACTGGCTTCCTTTTCAGGTATCTTTGGAATGTAATTATCAACAAGTAACTCTTCCAAAGTCTTTCCCACCTGTTTAGCTAAACCTTCAAGTATTTCCTTAGAAATCGCCGCAGAAACCTCTCCATCTTCAAGATCTGGATCATCAAACTCCAACTCAAACAGCTTATTGCTCGACTCGAATATTTCTGGAAATCTGCTTGTCATGTCAATCGTCCAGACTCGATCTGTAAGCATCTGGCGATACATGTTCTTGTCTTCTTCAGATAACGACTGCAGTTTTAGAGCTTGACTCTCCACCCTTGCTTGAATCACGCTTTTCATACGTATACTTCTCAGCGTTATCATCATCATCATCGTCATCACTATCAAAAGCAGAGCTGTTTCCATCACTCGATCCACCATCTGAACCTCCATCATCTCCATCATCTTTCTTCTTTTTCTTTTGAGGATCGTTACCAGCATCTTCATCAAGATCTTCATCCTCTTCTTCGTCAGATGGTTCAAAGTCTACCTGCTCTTCTTCTCGTTCTTTATCTTCTTCACCAGCTTGAAGTAGAGGAGCTCGAGAGCACAAGTCTTTTATCAAATCATCCATGTGCTTGTTACTCTTCTTTAGCTGTTTGTTCTCCTCTTTCAAGACTATTATACGTTTGGTGTTTCTCTGTTCGTGCTTTAGCAACTTCTTGTTCTCTTTCTTTAACTTCTTGATTGTTTTCTTCAATTCTTCATTATTATCATGGGATGTGACTACAACTTCCAATATCTTTCGATCATTCGATTTCAACTGCTCAATCTCTGTTTGCTGTTTGTTGATAATGCTCATCATCTCAGATAGCCTTTGATTCACAACAGTCATCACATCACTATCAACTGTGACCTTCTTCTTAACAGGCACTTCAGCAACTTCAGGCAGTTTGCCTTTCCTCATCTTCTTGAGCACATTATCTAATGCTTCATTGAACTGATCAACAGGTATATCATCTCCCTGTTGTGTGCTCGAAGTAGTTGCAGTCTTTTGTTTCTTTGATGCAGGTGCAGTAACCGGTGACTTGGAACTAGAAGCTGGTGGTAGTTTCTTACCAGCAATGAGCGATTCAATCTCTCTCAATCTCTTCTGACTTGGTTTCTCTTGAGGCTTCTTCTTTGACTTTGCAGCCTGTACAGGTGAACCAGGAAAATCTTCTTCTACGTTCAAAATCACTTCATCTTCATCAACAGGAATTGGACTCTTAGTACCTTGATCTTCAACAGGCTGACTAACAGACTCACCAGCCACAGTGGCCTTGGGCGTGGTAGTCTTTAGTGTTTCAGTTTCCGAGTCCCAATGTTCATCTTCTTGCGTCTCCTCAGAATCTATCGACGCCTCATCCACAATATGCAAACCCTTCTTTGCCATCGTCTGGTTTTGTCTTGGTGTACTCTTCTTCTTTTCAGGTTCAGGAACAACCTCTAACCTTTTCCCTTTCTCCTTACCCTTACCACTCTTAGCACCGACATTAACAACCTGTCTCTTGCGCTTCGCCTCTGGATCGACAGGATGTAATGGGTCATCTGGATCTGAATCACTGTTCGCATGTCTTACAAGCCCTTTGCCTGGATCTGTATAATCAATCCTTGCTAGATGTCCAAATAAACGCCTTACTGGTGGACGTTCATTGACCGACAATCCTTTGTACGCTTTCATCCTAGCAAGTGTATTGATCGACATATGTTCCTGAACAACAATGTGCTTAGGATCCCTCTTCAAGTCTTTATACTTGTTATCAAACACCATCTGGAGGAAACGAGGATATAGCAAAAACTTCAGATTCCTCGTGCCGTTCACAGGCTCTAACAAGTGTTCCATCAGCATTCCTGAAACATTGAACGGTTTGTTCAATACCAGGGCTACCATCATAGAGCAAATACTCTTGCGCATCAAGTCATATCCTCCAGCAGCTGATCCGAAGACGTGTATCAAAACATGTGCCAAATATTTGAATTGAGGGCACAGTTTTCCCTTGTGCAATGAACCATCGGTGATCGGTCCATTGTACTTCATCCTCAGGAAGCACTTTCGCTGATCCATGAAACTCAGCTCCTTAGGATCTGTCTTCTCATCTTATAGATTCAATGCTTCTCTTAAATCCTGCTCACATACAATAACTCTCTGTCCTTGGATCTTGCTAATCAAGCATGACTCGCAATTCCAGAAATCTAGCTTTGCTCCTGTCCAGAATTCTTGCATCATATCTTTGTAAATAATAGTAGGTGTAGCAATCGCGTCAATCACCCTACTCCTCTTCAAGAATTCAATGATCTCGACAAACTCAATGTGCTTTTTAACTTCTCCAAGATACGCACAGCAATTATGCGCATTCTCGAAGGTTAAAAGCTCTTCAGAAGCTTTCTTAGCAGGTTGTGAGGATGATCCAGCTTGCTCAGTAGTCTTCTCCTGCTCGGACATGGTTTAATCTGCAAAACAAAACAAAGAAACATATTAAAAATCGACAAAAATTCAAACCTTGAAAATTTGGTAATTATCATTCTCATTCGCCCAAACGGGGGTGCGAATGTGAAGAAACATGGTGCGAATGTGAAAATTTAATGGTACGAATGTAAGAATTTTGGTAAAAAGTTTCATTCGCCCACATTTTGTTCATTCGACCAGTTGAACATCTCCTTCGCCCATTCGATAGGTGCGAAAGAGTCTGTTCTTATTTTTAAATTTTCAATTCTGAATTATATGGATCCTGATCATGTAATTTTGATTTGTATTATTAGTAACAATGCCGATTAATCTTTTTAAAACAACAGTTTTGTCAATTAATCATTATATCAGTGTTTTCAACTAAAACTAGGGTTTGAAACAAAACTGATGATCAATTGATCAATCTGTTGGTTTTGAATCCTTGATTTATGGTTTTTCTCCCCATAAAACACAGATATAATGAATCCTTAATATCAATTGCAACAATGAACTTGTTAATATCAGGTTTTAAGAATTAGGGCTCGAAACAGATAATCAGTGATTAAGCCTTGAATCTTTGATGTTAACCTGTAAGATTGAGTGGAAAATGATCAGTGAAGAGTAACGAACACAATGATATAGCACAAATCAACAGGGCAACAAGGTGAGGTTACTGAAGAAATTTTGAATATTTTTTGCAATGGTTCGAATGAGACTGAGAAGCTATATATAGGCATCTTCCTTCGACCGTTTTGACTGGACGAATGAGAACCTTTTGTCTCCTTCGACCCTAGTGAAAGGTTCGAATGAGCCAAAAGGGTTCGAATGAAACACATGTTCAAGAACACTCTCCTTCGCCCGTTTTAAACATACGAAGGAACATGAAAAATCCCTCATTCGACCAAACGAATGGGCGAATGAGAACTGGGATTTTTGATAAAATTTTCAAATCTCAAAAACGAGTCCCGTTCCAATTATTTTTTCAACTTTTAAGCATCCAACATTCATATTTTCACATTTAAAAGGTTACAAAGCTCAATTGGTGTAACAAGGTTTAGAAAATCGACATTAACCACCATCAGTTATTAAAAATAAGATGGAAATGTAAAATCTTTTTGGATTTTCTAAAATTTATGCTAAAACACACCTAAAATCTTTTTGAGTTTTGTAATTTTCGACGAGAAAATAAAATGCAGAAATGTAAATGAAAAACAGTAAATGTTTTTGTGAAATCCGGTAGAGGGATTATATCAGTTATTGAGAAATCTGATCACACCGTTGATCTTTTGAATTATTATCATTAAAGACAATGTGTGATCTGGCAACTGCTGATATTGTGATCCACATAAACTCACATGCAAACTTTTGTGCAGTGCTTTAAACTGATACTGATATTTATAGTATAAACATAATTGTCTGTGGTTCCCACGCACACGACATACTCCCGTATCAAGAAGTAAGTGCACAAAGACTCATTGTAAAGCGTGATTATGCTTTCGTCGTCTGTAATTTACAAGGTATAATGCATAGAGGTATACAGGTCAGCAAATTAATGCAGCAAAGTAACATATGCACTGTACCAGGTTGAGGACTGATATTAATCATGATTTGCATCAGTGATTAATACGATGTAATAGATAATCTTTGATTATCATATAACATGGAAAGTTCCTCAATTCGGTACCTTTAGGATTTGGCATAAAGCTCTTTTATAAAGACACCCTGTCTGATCTAGGTCCGTAATGACTTACAGCAAAAGATCAGAGAGGCTATCCCCAGACAACTAATAACATAACGACCCTAAACCTCCGAGTTTTGTACAAATACCCTATCAAACGAAATTACGGTACTAAGACCATATGCCCATGAGGAGTTCATCCACACAACAATTCGTTTGATATGTATGTATCAGGCACGCAGTAATAGGTCTACGAAGCCTATCAGCACATCGCACAGACTCAGACAGACGCCTTATATAGCAGTACATTACTTAGAATGTGCCAGATCCCCACTGATGTACTATCATTTCCCTTTATACTCCAGGAAATCATTTTTGATTTTTCTGATTTTTATAAAGTTTTGAATTTACTGTTCCCAAGGATAAGCTGGAGCATTTCAAATATGTGACTGTCCAGATATCGATTGTTCACAGAAATCTGACGGCATTAATCTAAGGGAAGAAGATATAGCAGCCAGTAAAGAAATTTTCTAATTTTTATGGATTTTGAAAATTTTCAATGTTTTTGGATTTTCGAAATTTTTCTGAAAAGCAGTAAAAATTTAAACTAAAAAGTGATAGACTGAGGTGGTGATCAGTCTTGTTTTTCTTTCTGCGACACCGTTCTGCTGGGGTGTATACGGAGCGCTGTATTCATGATGAATTCCCTTGTTTTCACAAAGATCCTCCATCTGAGCGTTTTTTAACTCCGTCCCATTATCACTCCGGATTCGTTTGATCTTTAGACCATAGATATTCTCCAGACGTGTAAACAGAACTTTCAGGTTGTCAAACGTGTCGCTTTTCTGGTGTAAGCACATAACCCATGAGAATCTTGAATAATCGTCAGTCACCACAAGGCAGTACAAATCCCCGGCATGACTTTTACGCTTGACTGGACCGAATAAGTCCATGTGCAAACGCTCAAGCGGTAGTTCAACGGAATTGACTTTCTTTGGTCTATGGGCCTGTTTGTGCTGCTTTCCCTTTTTACAACTAACACACTTGTCATTCAAATGGAAATGTTTCACATTAACTCCCGTGACAAGTTCATTCTTCACTAACTGGTTCATCTTTCTCAAATGAATGTGTCCCATTCTCCTGTGCCACATTATAGATTCTTTTTCTGTAGCCTTAGAGAGGAAACACGTGACTTGGCCATGGGTGGTCATAGCTTTGGACATATCGAGAATATACAAGTTGTTTACTCTCAGTGCCTTTAGCATCACCCACTCTTTTGGAAGTTCAAAACCCGGTTTCAGGATGTAGCAAGATTTGTCATCAAAATAAACAGAAAATTGCTTATCACAGATTTGGCTAACACTGAGCAAATTGTAATCTATCTGTTTCACATACGATATCCGCTCAAATGTCACGACCCCATTGCTAACACTACCCTCCATCGTAATATAGCCTCCTTTATTTCCTGCAAACGCTACGTAACCTCCATTTATGTTCTTGATATCAAAGAGTAGCGTGAGATCCCTTGTCATGTGGCCAGAAGCTCCACTGTCAACAATCCATAGGCTGCTAACAGGGCCAGCTGGAGCTCCCTGCACATATCAAGTAAAGCAATTAGATCTTTCGGGGGACCCAAGCCTGTTTGGTCTTGGGTCTTTGAACTGGTTGTTTTAAAGATTCTTTAGATTCACAAACATCTTGGGTTTTCTCAACCCCTTTCTTCTCACACTCAACTTTCTTTTTCTCAGTTTTCACATTCTGTGAAGTTGAGGCACCCTCAGACCCCTTTGATGACCAAGATTGTTCAGACCTTTTCAAGATCCGGATCTGAGATTTTGAGGTCTCAGCCGGTTTCTTTACTTCGTCTTTGAATGCAACCTTCTTGGTTACCTTCTCTGATTTGACAGAGACAGGTCCAACTGCTGGTTTTACATTAGGTTTAGTAGGGACCTTTTTGTTTTCAGCAATTTTGTTCATCACAGGTTTCTTTACTGGTTTTTCAGTGGCTATCCGGTTGCGTTTGTCATAAGTCATCGGACGGTTTTCCCTTTTGTTGTAAAAATTGTTTTGGTTAAAATAAGGTGCTAGCTGAGGGAAAAACCGTCTTTGTGGATAACCATAATTGTCAACCGGATAATCATGTCGTTGCCTCATCTCCACCTCGTGCCTCTTGTGTTGTACATACGGGCAGGTGGCAAGTAAATGTCCCCTTTCCCCGCACTTAAAACACGCACGGTATTCTTCATAGTTCTCTTTGATATGCGACTTGGAGAAACTTGCAATGGGATATTGATCAACCATGCACTGTTTTCTCAAACTCTCAGGAGCTGGTTCCTTCGAGTAAGTCGGTTCAATGAAACTATTTGATTTATCAACTGGCATAACAAATTGTGTGACATTGACCTTTGCGTCTTTAGAATTATCCAAATAAATTTTCTCTAAAATGGCTGGAGGAATGTCATTGGTTCGTTCATGTTTTAGGAACCAAATTATACATTCCTGCCAGATCTTTTCAATTTTGGAATAATTCACAAATTTAATCGGATATTCATCATCAGACAAAATCTTATCGGAGCCTTGCATCCGATAGAAAACTTTTACAGGTTTGTCACATGATTCGTTGCTCATTTCATTTGGTTTCTCAGTTTTAATTTCAGTTTTCTTTTCAACCGATTTAACCACATTTTTCTCAATTTTCTTTACCTCTTTCTTTTCAACATTTTTACCAACAGACTGTTCAGCTTTCTTAACAACATTCTTTCTATGAGCATTTGCCATGGGATGAACGATCTGAGATGGTGAGACTGGTTCAGTAGTGATTATATGATTTTCATCAGGGATATCACTTTCATTCTCAACAACCGTCTCAGACTGTTCATCTTCTTCATCAGAATCATCTGCAGCGACCACACCCTCATTGTTTCCCAATACAGGTCTCACATCAGAATACGGGTCTCCGACACTGGAAGTGTTGGACTCGTTATCTGATGTGAAGTCAGATTTGACTATACTCTCCGGTGCTATTGCATGTAAATTATGATTTTCGAACAACACCGGAGATGGGACAGCTTTGTAGTTTGCACAACTCGACTGTGAAGGTTCTTCGATGATGTGGTCAACTACATATGCAATGTGCTTATAACTCTCTAACTTTTTATTCACTTTTTCAGCGAAGCACTTGATGGTTGCCATTTCTAACTTGGTGTTTTCCATTTCATTTATATAATTGTTAATGGCAAGTTGTTTTATAGACAAAGTCTTTTTGAGTTCAGAAACATCCTTTTTATAACCATCAAGTACTTTGTTGAAGTCTTTTGATTCCTTTTGATAAATTTGACAGTTTATTTGTGTACTCTCAAGTTGTACCTTGAGAAGCTTATTTTCTGCTGTCAATTTATCAAAATCAGAACATTTATCACACACTTTAGATTGAGATTCAGAACTTACCGGTTTAGGTGGTTCTGTCATTGCCATCAGCGCGAAGTGAGCTTCCTTCCCTGCAAAGAATTTTGAGTAGTCAATCTTGGTGCAAGCATCATCCATCATGCACGACTTGCGGGTCATTAGGAAATTTGCTTCAGCTAGCAATTGATCAATGTCATCGTCTAGTGAATTCACACTAGCTTCCGAGTCAGAATCACTCTCCATATCCAAATAAGCTGAATCATAGTGCTCTCCAACATCTGTGACAGAATCAAGAATCATTCCAGACTTCTTGTCTTCACTCTCAACATTCACATCCTCATTCAACTCCTCTATTTTCAACTCCGACACTTTCTCTATCACAACCTCCTCTTCAATCTCCTCATGCTCATCCAAACTCATCTTATGTGCCACACAAGCTACATTTCCAGCAGTAATCTCTTCCACTCCCAATTGCATACCAGTCCAATCAAAACCTTCATCTTTTTGAATCACAAGTGCTTGGTTTTGATTGTCAGTTTGGTTTTGGTTTTGAGTGTTAGGAGTAGAGATGGGAACAATAGTTCGGTTTGGATTCTGTTGTGGTTGGTTATGAGATGTGGGTTGTCTAGTATTGGTGTTTTATTGTGTGTTTTGACGGTTCTGGTAGTTGTTTTGAGGTTGAAAGCTAGAGATGTTGGGACTGTTGTATGATACCTGATTCTGGTTTTCGTTTTGTCTGTTTTGGTAGGTTGAATTGAACGGGTTTCGATTACCTTGCTGAGCCGGCTGTGTACACTCTCTCTTAAAATGACCCTTCTCACCACAATTGAAGCATGTAACCTTGGCTTTGTTGAAGCCGTAAGTGGTGTTTGGAGAAGTTGACAGATCAGTTCTTCCAGTTTTCTGGATAAAATCAGTGGCTCTTCTCATTATGCTCGCAAATGCCCACTGTATGTCCATAAGCTCCATCTCCTCTTTATCGATTTGTGCATAGTCCTCATTGGTGAGAATGTTGTTTCCAATCTGACTAGCAACTAAACCGTTGTATGATGCAACCATAGCAGATACTAATGCAACATGCTGTTGAGCAATCTCAACAGTAACATTGTTAAGATTAGAAGTCTCTAACACAATCGGGCTTTGATTTGATTGTGTTTGAGTGATCTGCATTTGGTTCATGTGAGGATTATATAGTTGTTGAGGTTGACTTGCTGTGTAACAGGCAGCTTGTTGTAAAGGTGAAAAAGGTGGAATGAAATTTGGTGTTTGATAAGATTGTGGTGTGTATGATGAAGTTTGGGCTAGATAGTTTATTGGTGCTTTTGTGGGTTCAACAACATTGGAAACGCAAGCAATGCGAGGTGCAACATTTGAAGTAGAGCTTGAAGTAGAAAGAGAAGTAGATGTACCACTCACATACAAATCTGGATTCTGTGGGATCTGTGCTCTCTTGGCTTTCCTCTTCTCCTCCATTTCTTTGTTCTCCAGTTTTTGTATGAACTCGTTGATAGTCCAATACTGGTATGCATCTTTTTCCTTCAACACTTCAATGTGTTGGTTCCAGTATGGTGGTAAAGCATCAGCAAATTTATCCACCAGTTCTGACATCGGTATGCTGATCTCATAGCTTGAAAGTTCTGTGAGCAAATGGCAATACCGTGGAACCAATTCTTTTAGAGTCTCATTGCCCATGTAACTAAAGTTCTCGAACTCTTTTCGAAGCTCTTCCATTCTCAGCTTCCTTGTCTTCTCATTACCATCATGTCTGTTTCTCAGCATATCCCACAATTGTTTTGAAGTTGTACACGATCGAACTGATGCAGCAAATCAGTGTTGATCGCCTGAGATAACTAAGAAAACGCCTTCTTCTCGATTGCAAACTTCTTTTTCTCATCATCAGCCAAATTCTCCAACGGTATTGGTTCTCCAGTGTTCTCCAGAATAGGAGCAACATAACCCTTCACTATCATCTGCCATGCCTCAGCTCCCTCTAATCCTTGTCCCTCCACATGTATCTTGAACTTTGTCTTCCATGTGTTGTATTCCATCATATCCATGAGCTTTGGTGGACGATTGCCACTTCCTGATGATAGATCATGAATGAGTGTAGATATGGCATTGGTCGTCTGCGAATGAACGACAGTTGCTGCTACTCCCCAATAGTTGTCAATTGGTTGCTGTAACGGTTGCACAACTTGCTGAGGAGCAAAACTAGTCATAGCCATGTAATTGATTGGCTGGGATGGTGGACTAGTCTTCTGGGTTGCAACTGACCATGGATCTCTTGTTGTCTGCTGCTGTGGTGCTTGAGTAGGTCTTGGCGTTGTTGGGAAGTTCCACATCTTAACCTGTAAATGTTCAAACATGAAAAGATTAGAAAAGTTTTAAAACAGAATACTCTTTCGCACTAACGAACGGGCGAATGAGAAAAATCCTTCTCCTTCGACCGTTTTGAAGGGTATGAATGTGGACTGATATCACACAAACTCTTTCGACCGTTTGCTTCTCTCGTTCGACCGTTTTCCCTCTCCTTCGACCGTTCGATCAGTCGAATGTAGCACAGACGGGCGAATGAACACAAATAAGCAATGAAAGTCTACGTTCAACCACAAATACAACACCTTCGACCACAAAATCTCTCTTTCGACCAAAGAAATCACACTTTCGACCAAACTCTCTAGGTTCGACCCCTTGTAATTCAAAAACGGTTATTCTTTAAAAATCAGTTAATTTTGATCATGTTTATCAAATGTTGATGGATTTTGATGATCTAAATCAGGTTTTGAATCGGAATTGATTTGGAACAACTTTATCAAAGAGAATTATCCATTTTAACCATGAAAACAAGTTGTAATCAATCAAAAACTCATCAAATCAGTTTGTTCAATGAAAACAGAAACTTTTTGACCAAAATTGGTGTAACATCGCAAAATTTTCAAGTTCTAATACGTATATTTTCCGACCACAACTTATATGTATATATATATATATATATAATAATAATAATAATAATAATAATAATAATAATAATAATAATAATAATAATAATAATAATCAGTTAGTTGTAAAAAAAAAAAAGATTTGGCTAACAAAAAAATCACAAACTAAATGTTTTGAACCCAACACCTTTGTAAAACAACTTCAAGTTCAGCCCAGCCCAACCCAGTTAAATCCCGGCCCACCAGGAATCCGACCCAAACCCCTCACCCCTCTCCCTTGCTGTGTTAAAAATAAATAATAAAATGGTTGCCTCAGCCGGGTTTCGAACCGGAGCCAACCACACAAAACACACGAGCACCAACCAGCTAAGCTATGTTGATCTTCTGGTTTATATCCAACCCGTAATTTATAAAAGGCCTTCTTAAATTCTGTTACTGCTCGCTGCTAGCAGCAGACGCGCGAACAGCCCCTTTGTTCTACACATTTGCCTTTAGATTGAACCAATTTAAGGAAATAATTGACTAATCTCTTCGTGACATGTAAATGACGGATATTACGCGTTAATTATGCCAGGAATCATCATCAAATCCTTTCAATTTTGACCAATTTTACTCGCAAACATTCAAGTCGAGTCAAACATTTCTAATTCTATGATCTGGACATTTACACTATAAATTGACCATTCACGAGCCATTACAACTCGCCAATACTCCTCTCTTAACCTTCAATTCTTCACAAAACACTCTGTTCTTGCTTATATAATCACGTTTTTGACGTTCAAGGTTGACCGACCAATCGTACTCGAAACAACCTTGTAAGTATAATTATTTTGGTGGGTTTTGATCATCGGCATCCACACATCAATAGCCCTAAGGTTAACCGGGTTATTGATGTGTGAATCGTCCGATTGGAAATCTTAGGGCTTGCATGATAGTTTTGGGGAAGAACACAGATCGTTTAAGTGTTTATTTTTAATAAAACGTGAATCAACACAACCACTGGTCTGGACCAAGTGGTTGTGTCTGTTGCCATGCCCCTGAGCCACGCGGGTTCGAGTCCCGGATGTGGCATTCTTTTGGGTTTTGTTTTATTTTTCAAGAACAATTCAAATTAATTATGTATATATAACTTATATTTTATAAATTCATTTTTAATTACTAAAACTCTTTTAATAACTCTACAAAAATTATTTTAAGTTAATCTACTGGAAAAGTTTAACTTACAACTTTTAGTTTTCAAAAATTTATTTATTTAATATATTTAATAAATAAATCAAGTTTATTACATTTTATTTATAAAAATATCTAAACGGCCTTATAAATTTCCACAAAAATTATTCTGAGTTTATATAACAATAAACATTTCTGAAATGATTTTTATTTCTGAAAAATCATTTATTTAATATTTTTAATCAATTTTTGTTATTTTTATTCATAATTAAATCATAATAAATCCAATTTTTAATATTTTTTGCACCAAAATTTTATACAAATTATTTCTGAATATTTAGAACAGAAATATAAATTTTAAACTTATAATTCTTTAATTTTAGTATTTTTAGATATTAAAGTTAAATTTTGACTATTTGTTATAAATAGAATTAATATTCTATTTTAAAGAAAATAATTTTGTAAAAATTATTTTTATACTTTAAACACATTTTTGTAACCATCTTAAATCTAAATCTCATAAAAAGAATTTTTGTTTATTTATTTACAAAAATTCTCTCAATTATCAAACAATTTTAATATTAAATCTAACGAGCATTCATCCCCAAATTCGAAGCCCTAGAACTTATACATTTGTAGACTTGATAGACTTAGACATATTTATTACCTTATTATAGGGTGATACTTGATACATTCGGGCAACACCATATTTCAATTTTTCAACAGATATAACATTCTGCTAAGGTGAGTTTTACATAGCCCCTTTTCTATTTATCACCATTTTTGGGGTGAAACATGTTACAACATCATTTATGCAATTCAATCATCAATGTGTCTATGTGTTTTTCTATGTTGCATTATGTCTTGAACATGACTAGGGTAAGCACAATTCTAGCATAAACATTCATCAGCCAAACGGTATACATTGATAGATCTATTGGACTGACAATCCCACCCGGATACGTGCCTCTTACAAAGGTTACGTGGGTGTTTGTTACTGCAATATAAACGAGTGAACCATGAGCGTATGGGATGTACCACAATACAACAGTCAACAAGGTTGATTATGCACTCGATTTACTTCTAGTATGTTTTCGCATATGGACTAGATTGCCATGACACATGAATTGCACAACAATTTTATTCAATTATCAAAACCTATGTAATTCTCACCAACTTTTGTTGACCCAAAATATTTTCAACTTAACATGTTTCAGGTTCTACTTGCTTGAAGATTTGCTTGAAGATATGTGCATAGTTTTATTCAATTTGATGTACGAATTCTTAGAACAATTGTATGTAACTTATTTAAATCATTTAATGAAATTTATTATTCACCATGAGCTACTGAACAATCATCAATACGTGACATCCCGATGTTTCCGCCATCGGTTGGGGTGTTACAGATTGGTATCAGAGCCATGGTTATAGGGATTTAGGTTATTAGAAAAATAATCTAGTCTATAACCATAGGATTTAACCAGTACTTGCTTCTTATACTTGCTATTCTCTATCTCCCTCCTACTTCATATCCCTACTTTCATCCTTACAAGAAGGTTGCTCTCCATCAGTGGATCTACTCTTAGACTAATAGGACAAAATCCTCAGGTTTAACCTGCACCACCTTGAGATCTCGTCGAAGTTCTAGATTTTAATAACGAACACGTGCAATCTGGAAGGGTGAACGCCTGTATTCTGAGTCTTCTGTCTAGGCTGGCATTGCGCATATATCCCAATCAGACGAGGGTCCCGGATGCCTACCTGGGAATTCTCGGGATGAGTGTTCACTTATAGGCTAAAGCATGTCTTCATATGTTATTAGAATCTAGAATCTTTGATAAGTCAACGTTTTTGTTTATTCGTTTTAATTAATGAATAAATGATTTCACTCCTTATATAATCTCATTCATTTCACCGTGTCTCTTACAGATCATGCCTCCACGTCGCAGTGCTCGTCTTAACAGTGGTAACAATCATGATGAAGGGAGTAGCAATCACAATCATAACCATGACACTAACCACCACAACAACAACAACAACAACAATGGTGTCGATGCTCAACTGGCTGCAATCATTTCTCAACAAATGGCGCAGCAAATCGCAACTCTGGTTCCCAACTTACTAGCTCAAGTCATCCAGTTGAACGGCAACGGCAACGGGAACGGCAACGGCAACGGGAATGGAAATGGAAATCACAACGGGAATGGACTTCCAGCCTGTACCCTTAAACACTTTAATTCCTGTAATCCCCCAAAGTTCAGTGGAGAATAAGGAGCTACAGGACTCCTACAATGGTTTGAGGGTATTGAGAATACCTTCATTAACAGTGAATGCCCCGACAACTTTAAAGTCCATTATGCCATGAGTGTTCTTCACAAATGAGCACTCACTTGGTGGAATGAAGAAAAACGCACTCGCGGAGCTGAAGCTGCACTAGCCTTAACTTGGGATCAAGCTAAAGACATTATGAAGGCAGAGTTCTGTCCTCGTAATGAAATTAAGAAGCTGGAAGATGAATTTCATGATCTTGCTCAAGACAGTGGGGAAAACCTTGCTTACAACACTCGTTTTCACGAACTTAGCTTACTGCTACCCCCACAAAGTCACCCCTTTGGCCATTGCGATCGAAAAATACATTGGTGGTTTACCGATGCAGATTCAAGACACGGTGTGGGGAAGGAACCCTGCTACTTTGGAGGAAGCAAAGCGTTTGGCTGCCACCCTAACAGATAACCATGTGAAAGCAGGAACCCTAAGTCGTAAAGGGGAAAAGAAAAAGGATACTCCCCAACCTGCCGTTGAAATCAAAACTGAGGCCTCAACCAACGGGAAGTGCAAGGTCAGGAATTTTGCAATAGACACCACTGCCCCACCCAACAAGAAACAATACAACGGGAAGCTACCTAAGTGTGACACCTGTCAGTATCACCACCCAACTCAAGTACCCTGCCGACAGTGCACCAATTGCCAAAGGTATGGGCATCTTGCAGATGCTTGTCGAATCCCTGCTACAAATGCTCTTGATGCTCCAAAAAATCCCGCTTGAGACCCTCCAGCTACTTAACCACAAACTCTACCATTTGAATGATGTCTATTTTTCTCTTTAATTCTATGTATTGACACTTTTGATTCAAGTAATAAAATCAAGTACTATCATAATATCTGAGTGCATGCTTGTTTGAATTAATTGCTATATCTATGATTGCTTACTTGTACAACAATTAGTTGACTACCAAAAAACCCACTCAACGATTGGTAGAGGTCATCATGTCTTTCCAACAGTCGAGAGAGGCCCGACAACCTGCTCAACGACTGGTGGGGACTATCGAACCTGCTCAACAATCGGTAGAGTCATAAAAGGACGCAAAACCCTAATGTAAGGTAAATTGGTAATTACGGTCCGGAACGTAATCATGAGTTTACAGGTACGTTAAGGTAGTCAGAAATTTTATCGAGGTTTTCGGTAGTCGACCAATTGTTAACCTGGTTTACTCCTTTTAACTTCGGGACGAAGTTCCTAAAAGTAGGGGTGACTGTAACATCACAAAATTTTCAAGTTCTAATACGTATATTTTCCGACCACAACTTATATGTATATATATAATAATAATAATAATAATAATAATAACAATAATCAGTTAGTTGTAAAAAAAAAAAAAAAAAGATTTGGCTAACAAAAAAATCACAAACTAAATGTTTTGAACCCAACACCTTTGTAAAACAACTTCAAGTTCAGCCCAGCCCAACCCAGTTAAATCCCGGCCCACCAGGAATCCGGCCCAAACCCCTCACCCCTCTCCCTTGCTGTGTTAAAAATAAATAATAAAATGGTTGCCTCAGCCGGGTTTCGAACCGGAGCCAACCACACATAACACACGAGCACCAACCAGCTAAGCTATGTTGATCTTCTGGTTTATATCCAACCCGTAATTTATAAAAGGCCTTCTTAAATTCTGTTACTGCTCGCTGCTAGCAGCAGACGCGCGAACAGCCCCTTTGTTCTACACATTTGACTTTAGATTGAACCAATTTAAGGAAATAATTGACTAATCTCTTCGTGACATAGCGTTAATTATGCCAGGAATCATCATCAAATCCTTTTTTACTCGCAAACATTCAAGTCGAGTCAAACATTTCTAATTCTATGATCTGGACATTTACACTATAAATTGACCATTCACGAGCCATCACAACTCGCCAATACTCCTCTCTTAACCATCAATTCTTCACAAAACACTCTGTTCTTGCTTATATAATCACGTTTTTGACTTTCAAGGTTGACCGACCAATCGTACTCGAAACAACCTTGTAAGTATAATTATTTTGGTGGGTTTTGATCATCGGCATCCACACATCAATAGCCCTAAGGTTAATCGGGTTATTGATGTGTGAATCGTCCGATTGGAAATCTTAGGGCTTGCATGATAGTTTTGGGGAAGAACACAGATCGTTTAAGTGTTTATTTTTAATAAAACGTGAATCAACACAACCACTGGTCTGGACCAAGTGGTTGTGTCTGTTGCCATGCCCCTGAGCCACGCGGGTTCGAGTCCCGGATGTGGCATTCTTTTGGGTTTTGTTTTATTTTTCAAGAACAATTCAAATTAATTATGTATATATAACTTATATTTTATAAATTCATTTTTAATTACTAAAACTCTTTTAATAACTCTACAAAAATTATTTTAAGTTAATCTACTGGAAAAGTTTAACTTACAACTTTTAGTTTTCAAAAATTTATTTATTTAATATATTTAATAAATAAATCAAGTTTATTCCATTTTATTTATAAAAATATCTAAACGGCCTTATAAATTTCCACAAAAATTATTCTGAGTTTATATAACAATAAACTTTTCTGAAATGATTTTTATTTCTGAAAAATCATTTATTTAATATTTTTAATCAATTTTTGTTAGTTTTATTCATAATTAAATCATAATAAATCCAATTTTTAATATTTTTTGCACCAAAATTTTATACAAATTATTTCTGAATATTTAGAACAGAAATATAAATTTTAAACTTATAATTCTTTAATTTTAGTATTTTTAGATATTAAAGTTAAATTTTGACTATTTGTTATAAATAGAATTAATATTCTATTTTAAAGAAAATAATTTTGTAAAAATTATTTTTATACTTTAAACACATTTTTGTAACCATCTTAAATCTAAATCTCATAAAAAGAATTTTTGTTTATTTATTTACAAAAATTCTCTCAATTATCAAACAATTTTAATATTAAATCTAACGAGCATTCATCCCCAAATTCGAAGCCCTAGAACTTATACATTTGTAGACTTGATAGACTTAGACATATTTATTACCTTATTATAGGGTGATACTTGATACATTCGGGCAACACCATATTTCAATTTTTCAACAGATATAACATTCTGCTAAGGTGAGTTTTACATAGCCCCTTTTCTATTTATCACCATTTTTGGGGTGAAACATGTTACAACATCATTTATGCAATTCAATCATCAATGTGTCTATGTGTTTTTCTATGTTGCATTATGTCTTGAACATGACTAGGGTAAGCACAATTCTAGCATAAACATTCATCAGCCAAACGGTATACATTGATAGATCTATTGGACTGACAATCCCACCCGGATACGTGCCTCCTACAAAGGTTACGTGGGTGTTTGTTACTGCAATATAAACGAGTGAACCATGAGCGTATGGGATGTACCACAATACAACAGTCAACAAGGTTGATTATGCACTCGATTTACTTCTAGTATGTTTTCGCATATGGACTAGATTGCCATGACACATGAATTGCACAACAATTTTATTCAATTATCAAAACCTATGTAATTCTCACCAATTTTTGTTGACCCAAAATATTTTCAACTTAACATGTTTCAGGTTCTACTTGCTTGAAGATTTGCTTGAAGATATGTGCATAGTTTTATTCAATTTGATGTACGAATTCTTAGAACAATTGTATGTAACATATTTAAATCATTTAATGAAATTTATTATTCACCATGAGCTACTGAACAATCATCAATACGTGACATCCCGATGTTTCCGCCATCGGTTGGGGTGTTACAATTGGGTCCAAATCAACTGAGAAACTATCAATTTGTGGTTGTTTGATCCAGAATGGCTCTGATACCACTTTGTATGTGCTATAAGGATCGTATAATCAACAAAGAATGATCAAACAAGTTTGTTTTAGGTGCGGAATCCCTAAAACAATCACAAAATGATAATCAAACAAATCAAAACACGTAAATCATCATTTCAAAGCTTTTTCATTAATTAGAAACTCAATTACACGTTTACAGATTGAAACAAACAGGGTATGAACGTGAATTAAGCTAAACAATATCCTAGAGAGAGAATCAGAAAGTGGAGGGAATAATATGACAAAAAGTTTCATTCAAAAAATCAGCTTGACTATTTATAGACTGCACATTCGCCCAAACAGTTCGTGCGAATGTGCAGGTTCGACCACATCAACCGGTCGAACCAAGCCATACATAAAAATCTATTCTACGTTCGTCCAAAACCACTCCTTCGCACCCTTTGATTCTCCTTCGCACCTTCGACATTTATCAAAACAAGTTTATTGAACAATCCGAAGCACTAGTCGCATAAATGCATCTACATAAAGCGACAACGGATTGATACAGAGAAACAAATTGAATAAAAATGATGAATTCCCATTGTTGTGCTGTCTTTTGGCAGTGGCTGCTTTCGTGAAACCACCATCATCAACTTTAGAACCAGAGAAGGGAAACATTTGGGTGAACATATCAATACATGTAATACTCTTAAATAAGCCATCTAATCAAGTTTATAAACAAAAATATGAAGAATTAGAGATGAAGCGGCATCAAACTAAGTAAAAATTGAATTTAAAGCAATTAAAAAAAACCCAATGAAGAATTTAAGAAATCTAAGAAGAAAAGCATTCGAGTTTTGAGAGATTGATGTTCTTACTTGGTGTTTGGAGTTGAAGAATCGAAACCCTACTTTCATCATCGGACCCTGGGAACTTGCTGGTGATTTTGTTGCCTGTGTTGTGGTTGTGTTATAAACAAATTGGCAAGGAGAAGGTGGGAATTAATGCAAAAATCGACTACAACGTTTTTTTGAAGAGAAATCGAACGGACGAAGCATTTAGTCTCATTCAATGGCTAGTATTTATCGCACAGGACTAAAATTATTAATCGGAGTAAGTTGAAGAAAATGAAAGGATGAGCCATGTGAAGGGAGGAGATGAGAAGGGCAAGAAGGGAAACAACTTTTTAGTTTTAACTAAAATGTGATGATAAATTTACTATTGTACCCTTTTAAATGTCTTAATGTTCCACAAAGTTCCAATTATACCCTCATTATATAAGCATAAATCACTTGTGCATGTTGCTTCTTAAGTTGTACGGAATTGAAAATTACTATCCTAGTCATCACTCCTCCTTAATAAGATAATATAGATATATATAAATAAATTTAGGGTGTTTGGTTCCTAAATACCATGTGACATCACATTTGGGGGTGTATGACATCACATTCTGAGTATGTGTCAGCTTCCTGTTTGTCTTCGATGTGGACCAGTGTGTATGAATCCTAATTATAGGGTGTATGGTTCCTAAATACCAATTTAAATTATATCACACTTTTCTAAATAATAATTACAAACAGTGGAGAACCCTAAAATTCTATGTTGGCGACAGTACAAAAAAATCTATATGGAAACTTACAAAATACGATGGTTTTTAACGCTAGATTAAAACACCTAAAAAATGTTACCTAAATTTACATATTATTATTTTGTAAAAATTCTTTGTAAACACGCGAATCATATATCTATTTTTAAAACAATTAACAAACAAAATAATGATATATAAAAAACATAAACAGATCAACTTTTAAGCTCTGTTTTGAAAAAAACCAAATTAAAAATTCAATAATTTGTTGCAAGAATAACCGTATTCCGTAACATCTATTCAAAAGACAGTCAAAACTCTCAGTGTAACATCTTTTATGAGAAGATTAAATTGGTTATTAAAGTATCACTATATAGTTAAACAAATTAAAAAAACCTTTTGAAAATTTGTTAATTCAACTTTATATCGAATTATTTATTATTATTATTATTTTATTATATAAGATGAATAAAAAAGTAACAAAGTAACTATTCGGAAAGTTCGTTTTCAACTTTATAAGTTGCATTTCAAGTAAATATGAAGTTGGAAACTACTTTTGGCGCTTTCAATAGAGTATAAGAAAATTGCAACACAACAATAATAAAATAATATTGTTAATAAAGTAAGTTAAAAATGGTAATCATTACTTTTGGACATTTTTATAAAATCTTTTAACTTGTCAACAATTGTTATAACACAAAACATTAAATTTGTTATTAAAGGATCACTTTAGTTAAATAAATTACAAAAACATTTTGAAAATTTGTTCATTCAACTTCATATCGAATTATTCATTATTCATTATTATAATAGTGATAATAATATTAAATTTGTAATAATATTATTTTATTATTATTTTATTGTATAAGATGAATAAAAAAGTAACAATGTAACTATACGGAAAGTTCATTTTCAACTTTATAAGTTGCATTTTAAGTAAATATGAAGTTGGAAACTACTTTTGGTGCTTTCAATTGAGTGGAAGAAAATTAAAACACAACAATAATAAAATAATATTGTTAATAAAGTAACTTAATAATGGTAATCATTACTTTTTTACCTTTTTATAAAATCTGTTAACTTCTCAACAATTGTTATAACACAAAACTTTGTAAATGTAAAACGTCAAAAATCCGAGTATAAAATTGTTTCTTACACCATTAAATTTGTTATTAAACTATACCTATATAGTTAAAATACAGAAACCTTTTCAAGTTCATAATTAAAATCTTGATTTGTGTAATAAATGATAAAGCAAAATCGCAAAAGCTTGGTAACTATTACTTGTTTACATATAATAAACTTATAGTTACATATTGAAACAAAACATACATATATAATAAACATCAAGTTAAAAATCAATATTTTTTCAATAATAAACCATAAACATTACAATAAAAAATAAATACATTGTAATAATATTCATATTTGAGAATGCAATAATATAAAAACATTTAAATTTCATCATCTTCATCACTTTTACATCATTCAAACTTATTATGGCAATTACAAACTCTTTCACTTTTTAAAGTATCCTTATTATAATTTATATCTAGTTTGTTTACAAACAACTGTCGTTCAAGTAAAGTTGCAAATCCATTCATTGATGGTTATACTTCTGCCACTGGTAACCACTGATATTCTGTCACACCCTCAAATTTCCACTTGCGGAGTTTTACCGCGAGGCGTGTGACACACCAGGATCCAAGTCAACGGTCACAACGAACGACAACTATATGATATGAAAACAACGTAAACTATCCATTTAAGTTTTCAAAATCATTCCAACACAGCGGAAGCATAATATTTTATTACAACTCAAATGGAATTTAAAGTCTGAAAGGTTTAACAAAACATGCTTATGATTCCTAGACGTCGTGAGACTCCGTGCACCTATCGATAGCTGCTACCTTAGCGACCTGAGACAAACATGCTAAAGAACGTCAGCAAATAATGCCGGTGAGTTCACAGGTTTTTAAGTAAAACGTTTCATGAACTTTTGAAAGACTATCATGATACTACCGACCGATGAAAACACTCGTTAACCGTTTGAACTCCATAACGAACCTCCCAAATGAACCATCGCCCACCGCGATTAATGAACTGCCATCCCATGGCCAACAAACTACCACATGGTGGTTAACGAACTACCGCCTCGCGGCTAATGAACTGCCACAACGTGGCTAACGAACTGCCACAACGTGGCTAATGAACTGCCACAGCGTGGCCACATATAATACTAAACATACATGACTACCTTGAACCTAATTGAACACCCCCAAGCATAATGAATACTCCCAAAACGTAGTGAATACATGAATACCCAAAAGCATAGTTGACACGCCTTTTATGAAAACACATTTGACACTCGTTTAAAGAACACAACATGTTTTGTCCCCCAAAGAACACAACATGTTTTCTCCCCCGAAAATGTAAAACCAGTAAAAGAGTGGGGCTGTGGAACTCACCTTAGAGTGCGTCTTCTTGATAACAAGAGATCCTACCCGTGTATGATACTGCCGACTAATGACAACCTATTAATGAGTTTACATAAGCGTAATGACTGTTGACCCGTAGGTTAACTAGTCCCCGATTGTCCAGATCTTGACTCTATGTGTTTAAAAGTGTGTTTGAACGTTAACCGGACATCCCAGATAGACCCGGCATCCCGTTGGTGACCCATTACATCAATTAGTCATTTACATAAGATTAACATACAAGTTTCAAGCATAAAACACTTAGTTTGCATCAAAAATCTCATTTTAAGTTGTCTAGGGTCAAACTAGGATTTATAAGTTCCACCTTCGCCCCTTTTATTGCCACGTTCGACCCTATTGAGCCACGTTCGACCCAATTGAGCCACGTTCACCCAATTAAGGTAGGTTCGACCATTCTGAAGTCCAGGTTCGACCCTGGGTTCCACCTTCGACCCTACGACTGGTCGAAGGAACCCAGGTTCGCCCCTGTCAGAATGCTTCACCACAAAACGCTTTAAAAACATCCGAAAACATCACGAAACATCATGAATCACAGCAGTCAACTATCATTAACATATCCCCACAAATCCTACTAATTTTATCCCAAAATCTATCCGTTTTACAAGTTACCAAAAATAGTAAATTATGGAGATGTCACATCAAACGCATGCAATCTTTACCCAATTAGGAAACTTTCTGAAATCAATCAATAATCAACTTAACATACTCAGAATATCATGAACAAGAAACCCCCAATCACATCCCTATCACTATCATCACGAACAAGCCCTATATCTAACCCAAAATCCCCAAAATGAGCAAAACATCATCAATAATCAATTGTAACTTAACTCAATCATAAATAATCATCAATAACAGTCCTAGATCATTGTTATAACATCTATGCAACAATAAATCATCAAACAATACATAACACCACATAAAACACCATTAACATATGTTAATTTGTATGAAAACTCATTGTTTACGAATAGGTTTTGTTTAGAAAGATATTAGGAAGGTTTTTATCCATGAAAACATGTTTGAATCAGATCTGGACTCTTGGGGTTTAATGAAAATGAATCAAAATGCTTTAAAAATGATTTAGGATGAAGAACACACCTTAGATCTTTGTTTAGAAGATGTTTGTAGGTTAGATTATAGAAAACAAGGGCAAAAACTCCTTCCCCAGTGATTAAAGTTGCTAGAGAGTGTTTGGAGACGTTTAGGGTTTGTGAAATGGTGAAAAATGAAAAAGTGTGGTATTTATACTAGTCCACATTCGCCCCTTTCACAAGGTCGAATGTACCCACATTCGCCCCTTATTCAGGGTCGAATGTACCTTTACTGGTCGAATGAATTTATATGGTTCCCATCCCAGGTTTGCCCTTACATTGTGGGTCGAACCAAGATCATTTCCCAGGTTCGCCCCCACGCTATGGGTCGAACCTAGACCTGTGTTTTCTAGTTTTTCCAGTTTGTCGTGTTTAACGCATTTTAACACATCCTAACACATGAACATGCAATCTTTGTCTATGTTTAACATATACAAGCATGGATAATCATCTACACATCGTTTTAACACGTATTTGCATATAATCCACCATGTAAGAATCAATCTTCACATAACACTTAATTTAGTTTATGTAATTCACCAACAACGGGACTCGTAACGTGTGTGTGTGTGTGTGTGTGATCAACCCAATGATCCTGCAAATCATTGAACCCTGGACAATACGGACTGTGTTCCGACTCTACTGACCCCGTCAAGTATGTTTGATTAACGTTTCTCGCTAAGGTAGACTTTATGTGTTTATAAAATGTTGACCTAAACATGTCGGGTGTCACATCATCCCCCTATTGAAAGAATTTTCTTCCCGAAAATTTCCCAAAGTCAAAGAGAATGAACTGATAAAAAGAAAAAAATTTCCCAGTCGTCACATCATCCCCCTGTTGAAAGGAATCTCGCCCTGAGATTCACTCTTCGACACTAATGAGTGTCGGCCTAACCCAAGTAACGTCGCCCAGAACGCAAACGAAATGATAACCACGAACGAAGGATGATATCAACAGATACTCTATGCCAGGGAACCGCCCTCCCCACAGTGAATACATAACAATGAATCCTCTTGATCGAAGGCCTACCAAAGACTACTATGATCTATATAAATGATACACCGGTACCGTCCAAGTAGCATCTCCAAAGGACCCACATCAGACCCATGAATACAAAATGATGACCTAGTACCAGACTGAATGCACATGATGAATACGAAATGCCAAACAATGTGAATGAGAATGGATGCAAGCATAACAAGGATCAAGAAAAGAATACTCACGAGTAACAGTATCAGGATCCTCCTGGTTCTCCCTAGCGCCAATGACATAAAAACGACCCGGAGCAGCTCGACCGCCACCCTCGTTGTTCCCAGCACCACCTGCAGTCCCTTGCTTCAGCTTAGGACAATCGCGTTTGAAGTGCCTAGTCTCTCCACAGTTAAAACACCCATGGTTTCTGTAACACCCCGAAAACCCATTTCATTTAAAGACATTGATAGGCGGGATTAATAGATATGATATATTGTCAAGAGGTTATAAGTTGGAGGGTGGAATATGTCAATTACCCAAAGTCCATATTAAAAATTGTCAAATATGATGATAACACCAAAAACACACACTTGGTGTGTGTTTTGGTCGATATCAGGAGAAGGAGAAAAGGGGTTCCAACCCCAACCCAACTACCAAGCTCAATCTAGTAAGAAAACAAGGGGAAATCGATGCATGAGCCAGAAATGGACCATTTAAGGTCAATCAAACCCAAAGGTACCTTCTATTTGGTAGATTTTGATGTTAAGATTAATTTTAGAGTTGATGAAAACCAAGGGTGTGTGCAAAAACGTGAATCAAGGATGAATGGAGGTGTCTAGATGTTGATAGACACTAAAGGAACCATAATTCATGATATTGCATAAGGCTATGCTTGATTCATGTGTTAATTAGATTGTTTTACACCTATGTTGGAAGTGGGTATTGGTCTTGGTGTAATCCAAGACCATTCTTAGTTAATTATTGAATGCATTGAAAAGAAAGTGATGATTTGCTATGTTGATAACTATTGAATGAATGGTATGTAATCTAGGGAAGAAATATGATGATTTATGTTATGAGCTATAAAAGTATGCATGAAATGCTTGTACATTGTGTTTTAAATATTGTATGCACACCAAGTGTTTGATGAAATGTCTAGATTAGTCTAACTTGTGAAATTGTAGGCAAGATTGGACAAGTATGAAAGTAGTATGATAATTGATGCAATTGATAGTAGGTTAACATGAGGATTGCGACTTAGAGAGTAATCATGTGGGGATTTAGTTGATTATATGATGTGGTAAGGAGTATGCATTAGTAGTATGTACACTATGCTTAAATACTATAATGCATGCCATTGTTTGTTAATTGGTATCACGAGTGATCTCATATGTTAATGAGATAGGAACATGACGCTTAGGGTGAATTTCATAAAACCTAGTATGCTAATATAGACATATGTTTGTGATGGGATTGGGTACCGAATACACCATTCCGCATACCCAAACCCGGCACAACATCACCGCGCGGACAAAAGCCCATGCGCAGGAAGTGGTCAATACACATTAATGACCGGTCAATGATCAAGGCTCGGTCAAGACTCGGTCAAGGCGAGTATCATGCATGGTCAACAGCCATGCATAAATCACGTAGCCTCAACATTAAAGGCGGTACAATGTTCCATCATTCCCATTAATTTAGCTTTCCTTATTTCATCACACTCACACAACTAAGGGTGATGGAGACAACCTAAACACGGTTAGGACTTGGGTAATGGTGGCATACGGACTCTCCTATAAAAGGGATCACATCCCCAATAGGAGAGGACACTTTTTACTGACCTGGAGAGCTATCACACTTGATAGTATCCCCATTCACCCCGTTTTTGTTATAAACAACTACCTTGTGTAGTCATCTCCACACCCACATATTCACTCTTGTTAGTGAAGGATTAACCCTGTGGATACTTATAATCTTATCATCCCTAACCGGTGGCGAGATTATTTGTTTCTTCATTGGCGCCATCCCTTACGGTTCTAACCAATCTTTCAAACTAGCAACATGGCTTTTTCAAAGGATGCAAACAATAACAATGCTGAAGTAGATGCCACAATCAACGATGAAATCCAGGACGTTACACCAAACACCATCACGAGGAATGTGGCTCAGAAGCAACCGGCTTCGACATTCCAGTTCCACCCAAACAAGGGAGGATCTGCTGGAGGTAAGAAGAAACAAGATAACCTATCTCCGGTTGACCCGGACGAATGGTTGGCTCAACAAAATTCAAAGACGATTGCTGAATACCAGAAGATGGTAATGAATCAAGCTAAACTCAACATCCAAAAGGCGTTAAGTTTCGATACAAGCGAGGACGATTCAGAATCTCCTCGTAAAAACAAAAATGGCCATCATACTAAGGGACCTCGTCACGCGGTCGTGGTGGAGGCCGTGGTAGAAATACTCACGGCCAGGACCCCGTCAACCTGAATGATGAACCAGACGGCTACGAATCAGAAAATGAGGTGCATCATGATTCTAACAAAAAAACAGAATTCCAAATCTGTTGTCAGCAGTCTGGCACCCAAGGATGATGACCTCTATAAGCCATACAGACCGAAGACTTTCGCCGAAAGATCAAAATTCTGTGCACGTATTGCACTAGCACCGATGCCCCAAGAGTGCAAGCTACCAAGCACCATCGAGAAATACGACGGTTTGCGCAATCCAGACGATCACCTGCATGCTTTTGATTGCGCAGGCAGCTCCAAGCTGTGGCCGGTGCAAGCCTGGTGTCATCTGTTTGTACAAACATTAACAGGGGCAGCCAGAGTATGGTATGAAAGCCTGCCTATAGGAAGTCTGGTGGACTTCGATGATTAAATAATAAAATTCAAGAACCACTTCTCACATTTGCGCAAACACAAAAAGGACAAGGCACACATTCTCTTGTGTACGCGCCACGAGAATGAATCCCTAGAAGATTACATCGTCAGATATAACAAGGAAGCCCTTCAGCTAGGATGCGGAGAAGAACTTACCCGCGCAGCATTCATACACGGGGTAAGAAATGACGGTCTGTTGAAATGCCTAACAGGAAAAGATGGTGTCCCACAAGCTTGGGATGAAGTGATCGAAGCTGCTAAAGTGTATGCGTCTTCCGAACGATCTTTTCATCGCAACAAAAACACGCACCAAAGTAGCAGTCACCACCCATCATCAAACAACAGAGGGAAAGGCAAACAGTCTGTCTGGTCAAGAATTTCAGGCACAGCGCAGGAAGGAAAATATTCCTCCGCACAAGACGCAAGAAACATGCTCAGCTCAAGAGGGTCTCGTGATCACAAAGGACACTCAAAGAAGAATTATGAGTGGACACCACTATCCAAAACGTCGTCTGAGGTGCTAAAAACTGAACAAATTCAATTTCCGAAACCACAAGAACTCCGAGGTGACAGGCGGAACGTGGACAGATCAAAGTATTGTGAATATCATGAAGACCACGGACATATGACAGACAACTGTTACAGCTTGAAGATGGAAATAGAAAATGCCATAAAGTCAGGGCAGTTAACGCACCTCGTGAAGAACATGAGAAGAAAGCAGAGGGACAACACGGAAGGAGGCGAACCCTCTCAGAAAAAGATACGCAACCTAAATGCGCATCACGTTTATAGCGCGTTGCGCAATACATGCAACATGATTCATAGAAACGCAAGCCATAAGCGCATCTTTATGGAGGCAAGAGACGATTCATGGAAAGAAGAACAAGTGATTATGCCAAGAGTAAAGGGCGGGGCTTTGTCCACAGCTCCATTGATCATCACAGGGGTTGTTGGCCATTATCGAACAAGATATATGTTCTTGGACAATGGCAGCAGCACCGATATCATGTACCAGCAATGTTTCGACCAGCTGGACGATTATGACAAAAGAAGAATAACACCAGCAACAGAGCCAATTTCAGGCTTTATCCATGAAACAATCTACCCACTGGGTACGCTCACTTTCCCAGTAACACTCTCAGACGGAAAGCACTCGCGCACCGAAACGTGCGACTTTACAGTGCTCCCCGTCAACTCTTCACATGATATCCTACTGGGATGAGAAGGATTGGCAAAGTTCAACTGCAACGCATCTACGCCACATCAGATGGCAGGTTTCCCTACGCGAACAGAAGTCGCATTCATCCACGGAAACAAAACATGTCATACAACAGAAGCGCCGAGGCCTTCAAAGCAAACAAAGCCAACTGTCAGAACCGAACCGGAAAAATGGGTCATTAACCCTATATTCCTGGAACAGACAGTTGTCTTCGACCATGAAATCTCTGACCCCATTCGCACTCACTTAAAGTAGTTGCTAACGAAGAACATGGACATCTTCGCTTTTAAACCATCAGACATGGTTGGGGTCCCACGACACATCGCAGAACACAAGCTCAACGTCTACAAAAACGCCGAGCCAGTCGCCCAGAAAAAGCGCAGTATGGGGCCAGAGAAAACAAAGGCGATGAATGAACAAGTGATGGAACTCTTGAAGGCCGGTATCCTCCGCAAGAGCAAATATCAAACTTGGGTGGCAAACCCAGTTATGGTAGGAAAGTCCAATGGCACCTGGCACATGTGTGTCGATTATAAAGACCTAAACAAGGCTTGTCCAAAAGATTGTTACCCACTACCCGAAATTGACCTGAAAGTCGATTCCTTGGCACCTTACAGGTTCAAATGCTTCTTGGACGCTTATAAGGGCTATCATCAAATTCAGATGGTCAAAGAAGACGAAGATAAGACAACATTCCGCACAGACATGGGCACCTTCTGCTACACCAAGATGCCGTTTGGGCTAAAGAACGCAGGGGCAACATGCCAACGCTTGATGGATGCCGCATTTGTAAAACAAATCGGTGTAAATTTGGAAGTGTACGTCGATGACCTGGTGATAAAAAGCAGAGAAGAGGACCAGATGTTACTTGACATCCAAAAAATCTTTGATCAATTGCGCAGTGTGCGGATGAAGCTTAACCCGGGAAAATGTTCCTTTGGGATGGAAGAGGGAAAGTTCCTCGGAGTCGTCGTAACAAAAGACGGTTTCCGTCCCAACCCGGATAAAGTTCAAGCAATTGAGCGAAAGCCGTCCCCATCTTCAGTCAAAGAAGTTCAAACTCTGATGGGACGACTTGTAGCTTTGAACAGGTTTCTGTCAAACTACGTGTCTAAATCTTTCCCCTTCGTGGACACGCTAAAAAATTGCCTGAAGAAATCGAACTTCAACTGGACGGAAGAGGCGGAAGCTGCGTTTCAAGACATGAAGAAGTGTTTGAGCAACCTGCCAACACTCACTGCTCCGCTACCAAAAGAACCACTCACCCTATACCTATCCGTCACCGATAAGGCAGTGGGTGCAGTGCTCATGGTTGATCAAAAAGGGGTACAAACCTCAATATATTATGTCAGCCGTATGCCGCTTGACGTGGAAACCCGCTACTCAACAATGGAAAAGCTGGTTCTCGCGTTGGTTCATGCTTCAAGAAGACTGCGCAGATATTTTCAAGGGCATCCGATCAATGTCCTCACAGATTTCCGCATCAATGACATCTTGCGCAAACCGGAACTTTCCGGACATTTGGCAAAATGGGCAATTGAACTGGGTGAGCATTCAATCTCATACAAAGCAAGACCTTCCTTCAAGGGACAAATCCTTGCAGATTTCATAGCGGAAGTCCCAGCAGACAAAGTTGAAGAATGTGCAAATGAAGCATCATCAACGTCAACTCCGCCCGATGAGACTCAAATATGGAAGCTATTTACCGACGGCGCTTGCAATGACGAAGGGGCCGGCGCAGGCTTACGCCTGATAACCCCGGAAGGGAAAGAATACACCTATGCAATTCGACTTGACTTCCAAACAACCAACAACGAGGCAGAATATGAAGCATTGATCGCAGGCCTACGCATTGCCAAAACGATGGGCGCTCAACACATCGAAGCCCATGTTGATTCAATGTTGGTCGCCAATCACATCGATAGCTCCTATGAAGCCAGAGAGCCGTCCATGATCCTATACATGCAGCATACCAAGGAGTTGATGAATAGTTTCCTCCACTGCAAAGTAACTCACGTGCGCAGAAGCCAGAACAAGCCAGCGGACGCTTTAAGTAAAATGGCGTCAACCACATTTGATCATATGGCAAAAGACGTACGAGTCGAGGTACTGGCCAAACCGTCTGTTCCGTCAAAACAAGTAAATGTGATTCAGACGAGAAAAGAATCTTGGATCACTCCGATAATGGCCTTCCTAACTAAAGGCACCCTCCCATCAAACAAAGCGGAAGCAAGGAAGCTACAACACAAAGCCTTGCATTATGAAGTCAATGATGGCATCTTATACCGGCGGTCTTATCTTGGACCATTACTCAGATGCGTAGATTCCACAGAAGCCACATATTTAATAAAAGATATTCACGAAGGCACATGCGGATTACACGCAGGGCCTCGAATGGTCGTGGCCAAACTTATGAACGCTGGATACTTTTGGCCAGGAATGCACCTCGACGCGGTAAGAGAGCTGCGCAAATGTGATGCATGCCAGCGGCATGCGCCCGGCACACTTAGACCAAAGAACAACTTGATACCAGTTACCACAGCATGGCCATTCCAAAAATGGGCCATTGATCTCGTGGGACCTTTCCCTACGGCGCTAGGCAACGTCAAATACTTAGTGGTCGCCATTGACTACTTCACTAAATGGGTGGAAGCGAAGACGTTAGCCACAATTGATGGGTGCAACATTAAGAAATTTATATGGGAATTTATCATCTGCAGATTTGGTCTACCACTGGAAATTGTAAGCGATAATGGAACGCAGTTTGCAGACCAACACTTACAAGAATGGCTCTCTTCAATGAAAATCAAACAGATATTCACCTCCGTAGCGCATCCTCAAGGTAATGGCCAGGTAGAGCGCGCAAACAGAAGTATCGTCAAAGGCATTAAAACACGCCTGGGAACGAGACGCAGCGGGTGGGTAGATGAATTACCCCACGTCCTTTGGGCTCACCGCACGCTTTCCAAAACAAGCACTGGGGAAACACCGTTCAGCCTAACATACGGAACTAAAGCGGTAATCCCAACAGAGGTCACAAACCCATCCCCAAGAGTTCTGCTCGCGCGCAAACAACTGACAACGATAAAAAGTTGAGAATGAATCTAGACTTCCTAGATGAACGCCGAGATTTGGCCTGTGTTCGAGAAGCCCCATACAAGAGACAGTTCGAAAAATACTATAATGCGCGAGTCAAAGAACAAGCTTTCCGGGTTGGTGATTTTGTTTTCCGCAATAATGAAGCTTCAAATGCGGAAAAACCAGGGAAGCTTGCCCCAACTTGGGAAGGGCCTTACAAAATCCAAGAGGTATTGGGAAAAGGAGCATACGCTCTAGAACGCCTAGATGGTTCGCCAATACCACGTACTTGGAATGCAGCACAACTACGTATATGCTACATGTAATGATCTATTTCATGATTTTGTAATAAGGACTTTATATCCAACATCATTTATATTACAAAAAGCATTTATCATACAAGCCATTGATCAACAGTACAATCTACACACCTAATACGTAGATTACTTCTACATATACAAAAATTGGGGTCAACCAAAAAACAAATTACACCCCATAGACATGATGATTCAACAGCAATTTCAAAAAGACTTTACTTATACACATAAGGGCTTCAACATACTAGAAAGACACCTTAACCCCTAACCTTCCTGGTTTTAGCCTTATTTACATCCCCTAGCTCTGATAACTTCTTCATCTTCAATGGTTTCCCATCAAAAGTACCCTGATCATCCAAGTTATCAGGTCGCATGTCTTCTTGGGACAACAGATGTTCACAATATTCTGCTAGACGATCAAGAGCGTCAGTTGAAGACCGATCACGACTAGGATACTGAGATAGCCTCACCATCCCCTGCATTGCTAACCTCTCCATGACACCAAGGTTGTTGTTGGGGGAGTTAGTCGCCATTTTTCAGAGAGAATGGTGTAAGTTTTTAAAACAAGAGAATAATGGAGAAGATGAAAGCTATACTTACTATATATAGAAGAGAGAGGTTATGGCCATTAATTACTATTAATGGTAACCACTCAATTACCCTAGGGAAGTGTGACAGTCGCCCTGACAATCGCCAGCACAACCGTCACATCAATCATGAGGTAGTCTGACAGGCCCTGGTGTTAGGAAGTAAAGATAATATCATCAAATGATTAGCATACAACCAAAGGACACGTTGCATTAAGTTCTACAATAATAAATTGTTCATCAGAACATTACATGCAAAGATAAGGAAACAAATATATTATTCAACCAAGGTTCAAATACTGAGATATATCCTCAGCATTAGCACCGTCTACATGTTTGTCACCAGCCGCGGATGACGTTCTGGCCCCACCATCAGTAGCCACTACTTTGGCCTTCTCTTCTCTTTGCACTTTTTCAGCAAGTTCCGCACCAAGGCGATCAGATTTGATAAAATAATTGCGCAATTCACCCGCGGGATCATCAGTCTTCACACAAGCCTCCAATAGGTCGAATACTTTGAACTCCAGATGCTCATAATCATCATAGGCCTTCAGCAAATCATCATCGTACGACTCATTCTTGTACGGACCGGCCTCCTTCTCCTTGCCATCTGCATGATGGCAAAAGCCTTCGTAGAAACCAAGTTTTAACCAATGCTTCACGGAGGAGCTGGAAATGCGGGCAATTACCTCTGTCAGCGCAAGATCATTCCAAGCACGCTTAAATATCTACACAACAGAAAATATCACATCAAAAGTTGAATAAGTCAGTAACCAGTTATGTAAAAGGGGGATTTATAGCTTACTCCAGCGACTCCATCGCTCATCAACCACGCTATCCTCTCATTAGCAGCAACAACCATGTCAGTGGCTTGTTCAAACAAAGCCTGCACTTTGTCCAACTCCATTTTCGCTTGTGTACAAGAAGACTCCGCCAAAGCTTTTTCTTCCTGGTACTTGGAATTCTCTAATACTAAATCTTTTACCTTGGCCTCCGCATCAGACAACGAGGTGGTCGCCTTGAGAAGCTCATCATGCTGAACATTGTATTTCTGAATAGTATCGGCAAGTTCCGCCTGCTTCTCTCCATAAGATTTCTGGCTTTGCTCTACCCCTTTCTTCAAATGAGCATTCTCAAGCTTCAAATCTTTAATAGTGGATCGCAAAAGCTCAGTTTCCTGATTTTTCCTCTTACAAGCAGCGGACCAAGCCTGGGAGGCTTCAGCTTTATCCTTCTTTACCTTCTCCATCTCTTCAACAACATCACGGGCCACCTTCTTGTGATGCTCAATCTTTGACCGGATCTCATGACGAGCACGTTGAAATTCTTCTTCGCGCCCTAGCAAACGGTCTTCTGAGTCCTTCAGATTTTGATAATCCCGCTGGAACTCGTTTTCACGCCTAATGAGAGATCCAAGGCCGCTCATACCCAATGACAGGTTCATCACCATGTCAATAAACAAAGAACGTCGATCAACACTATCTTGATAATCACGCTCGGCAGGAGGAACAGATAGCATGACAAACTCCTACGCATCAAGCGCATTTGTAAATCGAGTTGTGTCAAGAATGTCCCAGCGCGGCTGATATGGTCTCGGCGAATCAGCTTGACGCGACGAATACATTCTTCGCCGGTGACCGGACTGACCGGAATTACCACCAATACTTGCAGAAGCATCAGTATAAACCACAGTAGAGTCCACAACTGTGCGATTGAAGCTGGAAGGGTTCTCGCCAACAACTTCATCTCCCTTCCCTTTCCCCAGTGCAACCTCAAATCCCTGCGATGAACTTGGCTCTTGCACTTGCTTTAATGATGAATCAGGGCAATCAATATTCAAATTTGGAGTTTCAGACTCATCCACCTTCTTTCCAACGTCCTTCTCCACATCAATCACCAAGTCATCTGGGGTGGGCTCAACCTGTGGTGTCACATTCTCCTCTACAACCACCTCAGTTGTATCCGTTGTCATATCAGCAGTCACACCAACATTTTCAACAGGTTGGTCAGACGGAGACACCTTCTCCAACACTATAATGGGCTGCTTCTTTCGAGATTCTGCAAAAGGATGTTGCCCTACATAAAATGCTATTCATAATATTTCAACATATTTATTAGTAAACACGCAAAAGGGAAACAAAAATATAAATACCAGACAGGTGCCTCAACGTCTTCATTGGAAGGTTCTCGCGTACTGGCGGAGGCTTCACAGGAATCTCGAGCTTATCACTCGTTGGCCAAGACAAGGGCTTGAAAACATTCATCGGAACCACCGTAATAGGCTCTGGGCGAGGCATACTACCCGAAGCTCCCGAAGAATGAGGGATCTGAGTTTGTTTCTGATTCAACTCGGCAACCCTCCGCTGGTATAACCCTTCGGTAACATTCTCCGACTGACAGACAGGAGATGAACGTCTAGCGCGTTTATGCTCTAACTCCGAGTCTGACTCGGCCAATTCTTCATCTACCTCCTCAACGATAATTGGAACAGCCGGGGCTTGGTTTTCTTACTTGCTATGGCACGCTTCCTAGATGTACCCGTGCCTGGCGCGGAAATCACATCTGTATAACATTAAACTATGCGTGAGGAGTAAATTCAGGAGTTATAAGGACTAATTAACGGATTTCTTGCGCTCCGAAGTAACTTCATCAACATCAATTACGGCCTTTCTGCGGAGTTTTATACCCGCACCTACCACGAAGAATACGCTAAATCAGTACGCAGGATGCATACCTACTGCGCTTCCTTCGCGCACAAAAGAAACTTATCAATAATAAAAGAAATGGATAGGATTCATAACCTGTTCTGACATATTGCTTCGGAGGATCAACAAGATTGGGAAACAGAAAATTCCCACAAACTCTCTCAGACAACCGCTGCGCACCCACGACGGTTGGAGTGTACAACACCTTTGCCTCACCACGCTTGGCAAACAATTCAAACAGAGTAACATCTGGACACAGAGGAAAAACATAAACACTAATACAAGAAAGGATATAAACAACAAACCAGGAATGATCTTATTACCTTTTGGAGGATTTGGATCATGGCCCTCAGGGCAGATAAGACTAATCCCCAGCAAGTTCAAAACACACTCTGGACATTCGTCCATCATCAAGGGAGTAGCATGATCACAGAGTGACCTATACCAATCTTGCTCTTTAAATCCCGCCATTGGAGGGAATTCAACAATCTTCTCCTTTAGACCTACCATCATCCATTGAAAGGGAGCAGGAATAACACCATGATTGATTTAGAAAAACTTATCTTTCCACTCATACATGGACTTCATGTTCTCCGATACAAGTTGCTTCACGTTTCGGCGAATGCCTAAGCTATACCAATCGCTACCACCACGGGCTGCTTCAAGAACATAAAATACATTCAGCCTCTCAAACGTAGCTTCAATTTCCAAAGCTCTGCAAGTGGCCTGAAAATGAAGCAGACGGCACCACCCATAAGGGGTCAATTGTGTAGGATGAATGCCATATTTCAACAAAGCATCCACCACAAATTTGGTAGCTAGTAGACGGAAACAACATTTAGAAAAAGCTGTTGCATACAAAGTTATCTTGCCAGGAGGTGCTTTTAAAGCAGTCTTCCCTTCGATCGGAAGCTCTGGCTCCCATTCAGGCAAGATGCCATATTGATCAAGGAAAGTCAAATATGAGGGTTTGTCCCACTTAATAGTGGTAGCCCTTATAGTTTTTGATGATTCTTTTCCTAGATCTTTGACAGAATCTGACGTCTTGCTAGACTCTTGAACATCTTGTGATTCTTGAGACATGGTTAAAGAAATAATGGTGTTGGGGAGGCAGAGACGTTGAGGAAGGATTCAAATTTCGAAATAGTTGGAAATGGGAAAAGCCATAATTAAAATTCAATATATAGGCTTTGCAATTAATACGGCTGACGTCATGCTCAGCGGAATGGACAGGCTTTTTCGGGGATGAGTCTAATAGGGAAGCGACACGTGTACACCTGAAGACAAACAGAAGTCACACGCGCCCCACACGCCCACTCGCCTGACAATCGCCGCTCAACGTGCCTGCACACGTCTCAAACTACAACCAGTCACGTCAGGCCCACTCGCCATATGGGCCACTAGTTTCGCAGATCATGGAGAACTGCCATGTGTCCATATCAAACTCCTAACGTGTCCCACAGATGCGGAATTTTGACGTAAATTCCTACCACCCGTTCTCAACACAAAATTCTCCGCAACCAAAAAACATTCAACAACCGCAAATGCGCAAATTACAATGAAGGGCAAGCTCCCATTAACAACACACATCTTATAAGTCCAGCGCCCCTCACATCTTATCATAACTTCTTAGATAAGAGGCACACTGGACTGGGGGGACTTGATGGGATTGGGTACCGAATACACCATTCCGCATACCCAAACCCGGCACAACATCACCACGCGGACAAAAGCCCATGCGCAGGAAGTGGTCAAAACACATTAATGACCGGTCAATGATCAAGGCTCGGTCAAGACTCGGTCAAGGCGAGTATCATGCATGGTCAACAGCCATGCATAAATCACGTAGCCTCAACATTAAAGGCGGTACAATGTTCCATCATTCCCATTAATTTAGCTTTCCTTATTTCATCACACTAACACAACTAAGGGTGATGAGACAACCTAACCACAGTTATGACTTGGGTAATGGTGGCATACGGACTCTCCTATAAAAGGGATCACATCCCCAATAGGAAAGGACACTTTCTACTGACCTGGAGAGCTATCACACTTGATAGTATCCCCATTCACCCCGTTTTTGTTATAAACAACTGCCTTGTGTAGTCGTCTCCACACCCACATATTCACTCTTGTTTGCAGGTTCCTCCAATCCATAGCTGTTAGTGAAGGATCAACCCTGTGGATACTTATAATCTTATCATCCCTAACCGGTGGCGATATTAATTGTTTCTTCAGTTTGTAAAAAGGAAAGTTTGTATGGTTGAAAGTTGACTTTCTGGAAAGTCAACTGACAAGGAAATAATGTGGTTTGTTTTCTAGCATGATTGTGAGATTGAGGATTTCTTATGAGACACGTTAGCTTGGCTATGTGACACATATGATGTTGAGCTTAATTGCTTGAATGATGAATCAAAAAGAGTGGGAAGCTATGTTGTATGCATGTTAGAAATTGACCTATGCAAGTCAATGTGATATATGAGTTGGATATGATTTGCTTTATGAATGAATATGTATGCTAACAATGATGTGAACATGATGATATGAAAGGATAGGAATGATGGACTCAAGAATGGGAAGATAATGGGTCAAGATTAGGCAAGTAAACAAGCATGAACTTGGAGGACTTGAGGTAAGTGATTCCCAAACTTAACTTGCATTATGATATCGAATTTATATGTTAATGTAGTATGGGAATCTTGAAAGAAACAATTAATTAACGGTGGTGCCAAGGTAAGAAACTTGGTGATGGGTCAACCATAGATTGACCCATGCTTGGCTTCATATAAAGGAGATAACGGGTCATGAAGGAAATGTTACGCCATTCACGATGATACCACGTAATCCGGGTAGTTTAACGCCTAGGAAAATCATGGGGAATGATCTTAGAACCTTGTGAGGTTTGGGTTTTAAGATATGCCATTAAAGCATGAAAAGTGCATAGTGGGCGTAACCTCACATCAGGTCCGGACGCAAGGTGACCTGAACGGGCGCAACCTAAATCTGATGGGAAAAATGGGCTGATTTGCGCCCTCTAGGGGCGCAACCTCCCCCTCCAGGGGCGCAAGCTTGCGCCCCCCACTAGTTATTTTCCTGTTTTTATCGTATTTTGATGTTTCGCTTATATGCGCAACCCGTATTCGCATTTAACGCATCGAATGACATCGTTGGACTTCGTGAATGCTAGTTATTGGTGTAGCAAGTAATAGAATGTCGGATTTGCAAATATGACTCAATTATGGAATGATGCGTGTGTATGTAATTAAATTGATATGTGTGTATACATAGTAACAAATACGGTAAGTAGATTTGTTATGCTTTTATAGATTGAGAATGTGATGTATGTATGGGTACTTATACCCGGGTTTGTGTGAGAGTTTTATGTATGTAAAGGTTTGTCATTATGTGTAGATTGAGTATAGGACTGGAAACGTCATGTTTGTCGTAAAGAATACATGACGGAAGAATAGTATGACAGGTCAAGATAAGTTGTGTATGGGAAATTGTACGCAAGTATGTATTGTAGGGTTATTAACCTTTTGTTATGAGAATGGAAATGAAGATGCAGGTATGTAAGTATGAATGCATGGGACTTGGAGTTTCGGATTCGGGGTATCACACCCGAACTTGCAAAAAGGCGTTTGAATAGGATCATGGAGTATTGTTGGATGTTATTTCTGCATTATGAGTAATTTGCATGAAGTCACTTAGTGAACTAACGAAATGGTTATGTGGTGATTGCAGGTTGTCTTGTCTACCTAGTTTGGTTAGGAAAGGATGGAGATCGAGCGAGGGAGCGGATTGTACGTGGTAACGGTCACATAATCTAATAAAGACGAGTTTGTTGAAGGCAATAAGAAACAATAGAATATGTAATACCTAAATTACTTAGTAGATTCGGTTTCTAAACATTCAAGGTTGTTTTTAAAGAAATGAATTTTTCGGTCGGTATTTCCGCTGCGTATTTTCTGTATTACGGATTCAGGGTGTTATAAGTTGGTATCAGAGCTCTGGTTTGAGTGAAATCTCGTACAAGGAAGTAAGTACTTAAACTCAAACTTGTGTGCTCTTGAAATTAGTGACCCGTACAATCCAAGACTCGATCAAGACCCAAATGTAGAATTTAATATTAACTCACATGACATGTTAAAAACTAAATGTGGTGTTTATATTAAGGTGAGCTTTTGTGGATAATGAAGAGGTCTCAAGGACGCGATCCAAGATATATCTCGGAAGTTTTGGAAAGGATAGAATGCTCGCAGGTACGTAGTATTAATACCTTGGTACCGGTGGGAGGGAATTCCTAGGGATGGTAAAAGCAGATGGAAAAACAACCATGTTGTTAGTAAAGGAGATTGAAAATGTAGCACAAAGCTGAAAACCAGTCCCCAGGCATAAGGTAATGATTACATGAAGGCACGTGGATAACATGTGGACTGTGCGCCTGACTAGTGCACAAGAAGCATGCGATGCACGTGAGACCGTGAGAATCATCACAGGTATGCCGGGTAAAATTGGAAAGTAGGTGGTTGTGTGGGTGAATAGGTGGAATGAAACTTCTATAAAAGTGTGAATGTGAAGGGGGATTCCCTTAGAAGATATCAAACTAAACGTATGTATATTGTGCCTGTAAATTAATTATGGCAATGAATGAATAAGTAACTAGACGTCAGTTGTGGGTAAAGTAGACGACTCTCAAGTGATAGAGAGCCGTCTATATGAATGAAAGGTTGGAATGAAAGGTTTGAGTCCGTAGGTAAGTACGGATCAAACCGATATGAATAAAAGGTTGGAATGAAAGGTTTGAGTCCGTAGGTAAGTATGGATCAAACCGATATGAATGAAAGGTTGAAACGAAAGGTTTGAGTCTGTAGGTAAGTACAGATCAAACCGATGTGAATGAAAGGTTGGAATGAAAGGTTTGAGTCCGTAGGTAAGTACGGATCAAACCGATATGAATGAAAGGTGGGAATGAAAGGTCTAAGTCCGTAGGTAAGTACAGATCAAACTTATATGAATGAAAAGTAGAAATAAAGGATTTGAACCCGTAGGTAAATACGTATCCAATATATATAAATTAAAGGTAGGAATTAAATATATGAATCCATACGTAGGCCCCTTCACTTACTCATTAGTCGGCTCATCCTTGATAACATGAGAATGCCGAATGACCGTAAAAGGGTCAAATGGGTGAAATTGTAGAAATTGTAGAAATGACCTTGAACGAGTCAAATGGTGGAGATGTAAGAATATAGAATAATCCAAGTAATGGGTCAAATTGAGTAGGATGTTGTAGAAATATAGAATAACCCTTGAAACAGGTCATTTGGATAGGAATAGAGGAGAGAATACATTTTCTCCAACCAAGGTAAGACACAACGTTAGCTAAATATGCATGTTGCGTGGTATATAAAAATGCATATATATGTAATGGAAGATAGTAAGACGATATTGATGTGAGTGTATTTCAGAGACCTGTGGAAACGAATTAATGATATTATGAAATGCAAGAATACAATGTAGAAATTATCATAAAGTAGTAGGATATGGCCATTTACCTTGAAAAGTCAAATTGTAGAAAATTTGCAAGATGGTGAATAAAATGTAAGGACCTTGTGTAAGGGAATGGAATAAGTAATGTAGTATAGCTCGTAAACAGGGGATCAAGAAGGAAATGTATATGATTAGACATTCCGGGTGAAAGAAAACTTGCATGGACCGATGAAGGTCAATTTTCATGAATGTAAGGTATATGTCTAACCAATAATTTTGTAGGAGCGGATGGTCGAATTTATGGGTATGATGAAATCCACAAGATAGGTGATATGATGTTGACGAGTTGGAACTCATTGTGAATGAAATAAAGCAAGCTAAGTATGGCATGGACTTGTGAAGGAGCAAGTTAAGCCGACATATGGATAGTTGGATAACGTTGTAAAAAGGAAGGTTAGTAAACTTAGATATTTTGTGATTGTTAAATAGAAAATTTATATATGTTTAATAGTACACACGTATGAATGAAGGGTAGTTCAAGCATGATGTAGTTGGAAAGTTGACTTTTAAAGGTCAAAAGATGAATGAATCTTAGTTAGACCCAGTGTTGTTCAGCAATGGACATGTGTGTTACAGTAGGTAGTGCATGAAATAAACTAACAAACAAGTAGGCATGAACATAATGGCTTTGAAATCTACCAAAAAGGGATGGGGTGTGTATGGTAGATACATCGGTTCGGTGGTGACTATAGAGCGATGTTGAACTCTCAAGTTAAGTATGAATAAGTGAAGGCGAAGCAGTAGTTAGGGAATAATAGTTCGGTATGTTTGATAAGTGCATAAAAGCTTGTGTTAATATTAGAAAGTATGGACACATGATTATGTTTGTTCACGATTAGAGTTGTTATATAATTTATAAGGTGGGCTTGTGGCACGACATGAAGTCTTGAATGAAAAGAAAGAATAGATAAATAAGTAGTAATGATGTTGGCTAAGGAATTAGCATTTTTTTTTCAAAAAAAATTTTTCAGCTTTGATGGACTAGAATGAATGCCTAAGAATAATAATGTATGGGAATTCAGCATAGTGGATACATGATAAGTAGTTTCACACCACATACCTACGTGTGTGTGTGTGTGCGCGCGCGCTCTAATTAAGCAAGTTTAATGAGTAAATAAATAAGTAGAGAATTCCTAGTATGGTAGTAATGAAAGAGGTTTCGGGGATGAAACCTTCCTTAAGGGGGGTAGACTTGTAACACCCCGAAAACCCATTTCATTTAAAGACATTGATAGGCGGGATTAATAGATATGATATATTGTTAAGAGGTTATAAGTTGGAGGGTGGAATATGTCAATTACCCAAAGTCCATATTAAAAATTGTCAAATCTGATGAAAACACCAAAAACACCCACTTGGTGTGTGTTTTGGTCGATATCAGGAGAAGGAGAAAAGGGGTTCCAACCCCAACCCAACTACCAAGCTCAATCTAGTAATAAAACAAGGGGAAATCGATGCATGAGCCAGAAATGGACCATTTAAGGTCAATCAAACCCAAAGGTACCTTCTATTTGGTAGATTTTGATGTTTAGATTAATTTTAGAGTTGATGAAAACCTAGGGTGTGTACAAAAACGTGAATCAAGGATGAATGGAGGTGTCTAGATGTTGATAGACACTAAAGGAACCATAATTCATGATACTACATAAGGCTATGCTTGATTCATGTGTTAATTAGATTGTTTTACACCTATGTTGGAAGTGGGTATTGGTCTTGGTGTAATCCAAGACCATTCTTAGTTAATTATTGAATGCATTGAAAAGAAAGTGATGATTTGCTATGTTGATAACTATTGAATGAATGGTATGTAATCTAGGGAAGAAATATGATGATTTATGGTATGAGCTATGAAAGTATGCATGAAATGCTTGTACATTGTGTTTTAAATGTTGTATGCACACCAAGTGTTTGATGAAATGTCTAGATTAGTCTAACTTGTGAAATTGTAGGCAAGATTGGACAAGTATGAAAGTAGTATGATAATTGATGCAATTGATAGTAGGTTAACATGAGGATTGCGACTTAGAGAGTAATCATGTGGGGATTTAGTTGATTATATGATGTGGTAAGGAGTATGCATTAGTAGTATGTACACTATGCTTAAATACTATAATGCATGCCGTTGTTTGTTAATTGGTATGACGAGTGATCTCCTATGTTAATGAGATAGGAACATGACGCTTAGGGTGAATTTCATAAAACCTAATATGCTAATATAGACATATGTTTGTGATGGGATTGGGTACCGAATACACCATTCCGCATACCCAAACCCGGCACAACATTACCGCGCGGACAAAAGCCCATGCGCAGGAAGTGGTCAAAACACATTAATGATCGGTCAATGATCAAGGCTCGGTCAAGGCGAGTATCATGCATGGTCAACAGCCATGCATAAATCACGTAGCCTCAACATTAAAGGCGGTACAATGTTCCATCATTCCCATTAATTTAGCTTTCCTTATTTCATCACACTCACACAACTAAGGGTGATGGAGACAACCTAACCACGGTTAGGACTTAGGTAATGGTGGCATACGGACTCTCCTATAAAAGGGATCACATCCCCAATAGGAGAGGACACTTTCTACTGACCTGGAGAGCTATCACACTTGATAGTATCCCCATTCACCCTGTTTTTGTTATAAACAACTACCTTGTGTAGTCGTCTCCACACCCACATATTCACTCTTGTTCGCAGGTTCCTCCAATCCATAGCTGTTAGTGAAGGATCAACCCTGTGGGTATTGGTCTTGGTGTAATCCAAGACCATTCTTAGTTAATTATTGAATGCATTGAAAAGAAAGTGATGATTTGCTATGTTGATAACTATTGAATGAATGGTATGAAATATAGGGAAGAAATATGATGATTTATGTTATGAGCTATGAAAGTATGCATGAAATTCTTGTACATTGTGTTTTAAATGTTGTATGCACACCAAGTGTTTGATGAAATGTCTAGATTAGTCTAACTTGTGAAATTGTAGGCAAGATTGGACAAGTATGAAAGTAGTATAATAATTGATGCAATTAATAGTAGGTTAACATGAGGATTGCGACTTAGAGAGTAATCATGTGGGGATTTAGTTGATTATATGATGTGGTAAGGAGTATGCATTAGTCGTATGTACACTATGCTTAAATACTATGAAGCACGCCATTGTTTGTTAATTGGTATGACGAGTGATCTCGTATGTTAATGAGATAGGAACATGACGCTTAGGGTGAATTTCATAAAGCCTAGTATGCTAATATAGACATATGTTTGTAAAAAGGAAAGTTTGTATGGTTGAAAGTTGACTTTCTGGAAAGTCAACTGACATGGAAATAATGTGGTATGTTTTCTAGCATGATTGTGAGATTGAGGATTTCTTGTGAGACACGTTAGCATGGCTATGTGACACATACGATGTTGAGCTTAATTGCTTGAATGATGAATCAAAAAGAGTGGGAAGCTATGTTGTATACATGTTAGAAATTGACCTATGCAAGTCAATGTGATATATGAGTTGGATATGATTTGGTTTATGAATGAACATGTATGCTACCAATGATGTGAACATGATGATATGAAAGGATAGGAATGATGGACTCAAGCATGGGAAGCTAATGGGTCAAGATGAGGCAAGTAAACAAGCATGAACTTGGAGGACTTAAGGTAAGCGATTCCGAACTTAACTTGCATTATGATATTGAATTTATATGTTAATGTAGTATGGGAATCTTGAAAGAAACAAATAATTAACGGTGGTGCCAAGGTAAGAAACTTGGTGATGGGTCAACCATAGATTGACCTATGCTTGGCTTCATATAAAGGAGATAATGGGTCATGAAGGAAATGTTACGCCATTCACGATGATACCACGTAATCCGGGTAGTTTAACGCCTAGGAAAATCATGGGGAATGATCTTAGAACCTTGTGAGGTTTGGGTTTTAAGATATGCCATTAAAGCATTAAAAGTGCATAGTGGGCGCAACCTCACATCAGGTCCGGGCGCAAGGTGACCTGAATGGGCGCAACCTGAATCTGATGGGAAAAATGGGCTAATTTGCACCCTCTAGGGGCGCAACCTCCCCGTCGAGGGGCGCAAGCTTGAGCCCCCACTAGTTATTTTCCTGTTTTTATCGTATTTTGATGTTTCGCTTATATGCGCAACCCGTATTCGCGTTTAACGCATCGAATGACATCGTTGGACTTCGTGAATTCTAGTTATGGGTGTAGCAAGTAATAGAATGTCGGATTTGCAAATATGAATCAATTATGGAATGATGCGTGTGTATGTAATTAAATTGATATGTGTGTATACATAGTAACAAATACGGTAAGTAGATTTGTTATGCTTTTATAGATTGAGAATGTGATGTATGTATGGGTACTTATACCCGGGTTTGTGTGAGAGTTTTATGTATGTAAAGGTTCGTCATTATGTGTAGATTGAGTATAGGACTGGAAACGTCATGTTTGTCGTAGAGAATACATGAAGGAAGAATAGTTTGACAGGTCAAGATAAGTTGTGAATGGGAAATTGTATGCAAGTATGTATTGTAGGGTTATTAACCTTTTGTTATGAGAATGGAAATGAAGATGCAGGTATGTAGGTATGAATGCATGGGACTTGGAGTTTCGGATTCGAGGTATCACACCCGAACTTGCAAAAAGGCGTTTGAACAGGATCATGGAGTATTGTTGGATGTTATTTCTGCATTATGAGTAATTTGCATGAAGTCACTTAGTGAACTAACGAAACGGTTATGTGGTGATTGCAGGTTGTCTTGTCTACCTAGTTTGGTTAAGAAAGGATGGAGATCGAGCGAGGGAGCGGATTGTACGTGGTGACGGTCAGATAACCTAATAACGATGAGTTATTTAAAGGCAATAAGAAACAATAGAATATGTAATACCTAAATTACTCAGTAGATTCAGTTTCTAAACATTCAAGGTTGTTTTTAAAGAAATGAATTTTTCGGTCGGTATTTCCGCTGCGTATTTTCTGTATTACGGATTTAGGGTGTTATAGTTTCCATGGGGAGTAGGAGCAGGGACAACCACTTGACCTGGATCTGTGTAGAGATTGACTCTGCAATCTCTAGCTACATGGCCCATATGCTGACAACAGTTTCAACGAAACCTCTCACAATCGCCATAATGATGAAATCTACACTCACCACACCTCGGGAGCTTCCCAGTATACCCTCCAGACTTCTGCTCAGATGACACTCCCACAACATCCTGTTTCTTCGCCTACGGCTGGGACGACCTAACGTTCTTCCCAGCACTCTCTCACTTCCTCTTGTTGTCCGCAGGGGCTTTCACAACAGCACCCCTCGGAGGTAGAACGCCTTTAGCAACCTTCATGTTGGTCAGCTTGTGAGCTGCCCGAACAGTGGCCAACATAGTAGTGTGATCAGCGGCAGCAACAAGCCCAGCAATCTCCGGCACTAACCCAGCAACGTAGTGCTCAATCCTCCGGTACTCCGGTGTAGCCAACCCGGGACACATCACGGCCAACTCGTTGTGCCTAGCAGTAAACTCCTCGATCTCGGACCCAACCATCTTCAGATTCCAAAACTCGTGTTCTAGCTTCATAATCTCGTCTCTTAGGCAATACTCCGCCCTCAACATCTGAATGAACTTAGACCACGGCATAGCATTGGCCTCACCCAAGCCAAGGTTCGCAGTGGTGGAGTTCCACCAAGTCAAAGCATGTCCCTCCAGAGTAGCAGAAGCATACTTGACGCGATCAACGTCGGGACAGTTGCACATAGCAAACACCGATTCGATCTTCTCCAACCACCGGAGCAGGCCCACTACTCCTTCAGTCCCATTGAAGTAATGGGGCTTACAATCCATGAACTTCTTGTAGGTGCACCCAGACTGCACCTGATTAGTAGTTCCCATAGTTTACTGAGCAGCCTGGAAAGCAGCCAACGTAACGTTCAACTGCTGCTGCAACAGGTGCTCTAACTCCGCCTGCGTCATGGTGATGTTCCCACCACCTCGTCCACCGCCATTGCGACCCCCGCCGCCACCACGGCGTCCACCAGCACGTCCACGAGTACGACCAGACATGTTCTACCAACACGAGACAAGACACTCAATACCACTAACAGATCAAGCTACAAGTGACCAAACGGATTCAGAACGCGGTGCTAGCATGACCATTAGTCCGAACACGAAGTCTACCTGTGCACCCAAAATAACAAATTGTAACCTCACGAATTTCCCCATTTATTTTGCATTAAAGTATTTCCCGATCCATGATATAAAGTCTAATTTATTTCTAAGTATTCTTATCTTTATCCGTGCACTCTATTTTTCTAAGTTCCTTTTATCATTGTACTTAAAAAAAAAAAAAAATCTTCAATCATGACATATGTCCTATCCTAATTCTATTTATAAAATCGTCATTTTATAAGACGGTGTTTTTTTTTATTTTCTAATTCAAACTAATGATTTTTTTTATTTTTTTTATTTCTTAAATAAAGCCTTGAGTCAAATAGTCAAAGTCTTAGTCAAACAGTCAAAGTCCTAGTCAAATAGTCAATTCATCATAAAACCTTACTTTATGGTGTTGACCAATTTTAATGGCTAATTGACTCCAAAACTAGTATAAAAACCCATCTATGACCCATTATACTTTGCACCTCTAAATCGATTGTTTCAATCCGATTAAACATTCCCTCATATCTTTCTTCTATAGTCTATTACTTCTACAATTGAAGCTTTGATTATAAGCTCTTGTAATTGGCGAATTGGAAGCTTGATATTCTTTCTTTTTCGTTTTCTTCAATTTGGACTAGCTACGTTGTTGAGTCTTTGGGATTCGCCTCGCATGCATTCACAACACATTATTCTATTTTTTCACGAGACATAACATTTTGCTAAGGTGAGTTTTACATAGCCCCTTTTCTATTTATCACCGTTTTTGGGGTGAAACATGTTACAACATTCTATATGCAATTCAATCATCAAAGTGTCTATGTGTTTTTCTATGTTGCATTATGTCTTGAACATGACTAGGGTAAGCACAATTCTAGCATAATCATTGACATTGATCAGCCGACGGTATACTTTAATAGATCTATTGGACTGACAATCCCACCCGGATACGTGCCTCCTACAAAGGTAGCGTGGGTGTTTGTTATCGCATAACATATTCGAGTGAACCATGAGCGTATGGGATATACCACATTATAACAGTCACAAGGGTTGATTATGCACTCGATTTATTTCTAGTATGTTTTCACATATGGACTAGACTTGCCATGACACTTGAATTGTACAAGCTTTATTCAGTTATCAAAACCTATGTAATTCTCACCAACTTTTGTTGACCCAAAATATTTTCAAACTTAACATGTTTCAGGTTATAGCTTGCTTGAAGATTAGAGTTATTGCTTGAAGATGCGTAGATAGTATATATATATATATTTTTTTTGATGTATAAAGTTTTAGAACAATTATATGTAATTTATTTAAATCAAATATTGAAACTTATTATTTACCATGAGCTACTGAATAATCATCAATACGTGACATCCCGATGTTTCCGCCATCGGTTGGGGTGTTACAGATTGGTATCAGAGCCATGGTTATAGGGAATTAGGTTATTAGAAAAATAATCTAGTCTATAACCATAGGATTTTAACTAGTACTTGCTCCTTTTACTTGCAACCTTACTTGCTTATATTCTCTATCTCCCTCCTACTTCTTATCCCTACTTTAGTCCTTACAAGAAGATTGTTCTCCATCACAAGATCTACTCTTAGACTAATAGGACAAATCCTCAGGTTTAGCCTGAACCACCTTGAAGATCTCGTCGAAGTTCTAGATTTTTATAACGAACACGTGCAATCTGGAAGGGTGAACGCATGTATTCTGAGTTTTCTGTCTAGGACTGGCATTGCGCATAAATCCCAATCAGACGAGGGACCCGGATGCCTACCTGGGAATTCTCGGGATGAGTGTTCACTTATAGGCTAAAGCATGTCTTCACTATGTTATTAGAATTTAGAAGTTTTGATAAGTCAACGTTTTCGTTTATTCGTTTTAATTAATGAATAAATGATTACACTCACTTTCCATAAACTAAGCTCTAAAATCTCAAAATTTTACAGCTTAAATCAATCTCATTTCATAACCATCTATGGATTTCACAATCACACTTCACCTTACCATCTTAGCCACTTTTTAAATATTCAACACCCTACCCAAATCATATTATTTCATTTCTCCACATGTTACTTATTTTTAAAAACTATAACCTCATACCTTAGCACAAACTAAAGATTTCCAAATCCTGTTCTATTTTCATTACCTAGTAACTTTACAAAGTACATATTTTGTTGTCAAAAGATGTCCTCGAACTTAAATTCAATAATTTATTTTTTGACGTAACAAACAATTTTCTATATAATGCTTTAAACTATTAAAAATCACTTAATAGAACCTTGATCTTCAAAACCTAATGTCATGTTTGAAATCTCCAACTAACGGGAATATTTTAATCAAAGCCTACTTAGCTTGTACTATTTAACAACTTTTGCTTTATGTACAAAACCAATTTTGAAAATAAATTTTTTTTTTAATCCATAGGAATAATATCTAGTCTCTAAATTCTCCATCGACACTCACTCATTTTCAACTTGTTCAAATTTTTACAATATTTGGCATATATCACAATCATGTTTTCTTATACACTTTATTATAACCTTGGATCCAAACCCCAAAATTTACACTGCTACATAATCTCCTTACTATAAAATAAACTCTTTATCAACTATCTTCACATTCACTATCTCTCACAACCTTGATTCTGCTTCAAGATTTTTCATCATCCTCTCAAGAACTAAATTCATATCCTTCACCTTCTCACACATGAGCTAGTTACCCATGATAACCAAACTATTGAAACTTGATTGCGTGTTGCATCAAACATAATCCTTAGTTATACATGAGGATTCGACTATCTACCATATTTGAACATTTGAAACTAGAATTCATGGAATATAAACTATTTGCTATAGACACACCTAGAGTCATTAACCTTGTCTAGGGCAACTCTATTACAACTCACATGCTATACTTGATACTTGATTGCTTACATGTACATATTATCAATTTGCAATTTATGTGTGTGTGTAAATTGGTACACTTAATCAAACAACTGATAGAGGATGAAGTACTTGCTTAACAGTTAGTAGAGTACCAAATAACCTACTCAACGATTGGTAGAGGTCATCATGCCTGCTCAATAGTCGGTAGAGGCCCTACAACCTGCTCAACGACTGATAGAGGCTATCGTACCTGCTCAACAATTGGTAGAGGTTCTTACTCACTGACTGGTAGAAGTCTTTTTCCTACTCAACAGTTGGACTTATTTTTGGATACATTGTATACAATTCAATCACAAGGTTATTTTGCATTACTTACATGTGTATTTAGAGTCATAGAAGGACACAAAACCCTAATGTAAGGTAAATTGGTGATTGCGGTCCGGAACGTAATCATGAATTTACAGGTACGTTAAGGTGGTGTGAAATTCTATCAAGGTTTTCGGTAGAGAAACTAATTATAAACTCTAGTTACCTGGTAGTTCATTTAGCCTTTATATATTCCATCAACTCATGCATTTCTTTTAGGATTTCTAAAACTTAAGATTCTTATTCGCCTTACGATTCCAAAACACACCTAATCCTACCCTTAAAACTCACAGATAACAAACCTCTTATCCAAATTATTCGAAAGCATATTATTCTATAAATTCATGTCGTGCCTTAACCCAAAATTTTCAAAACCACGGCTGCCTTAATTTCTACCCAACCATCCTCAAACCTGTGTTTTTAAATTACTTCGGGACGAAGTTTCCAAAAGTAGGGGAGACTGTAACCTCACGAATTTTCCCATTTATTTTGCATTAAACTATTTCCCGATCCATGATATAAAGTCTAATTTATTTCTAAGTATTCTTATCTTTATCCGTGCACTCTATTTTTCTAAGTTCTTTTTATCATTGTACTTAAAAAAAAGAAAAAAAAATCTTCAATCACGACATATGTCCTATCCTAATTCTATTTATAAAATCGTCATTTTATAAGACGGTGTTTTTTTTATTTTCTAATTCAAACTAATGATTTTTTTTTTTATTTCTTAAATAAAGCCTTGAGTCAAATAGTCAAAGTCCTAGTCAAAGTCTTAGTCAAACAGTCAAAGTCCTAGTCAAATAGTCAATTCATCATAAAACCTTACTTTATGGTGTTGACCAATTTTAATGGCTAATTGACTCCAAAACTAGTATAAAAACCCACCTATGACCCATTATACTTTGCACCTCTAAATCGATTGTTTCAATCCGATTAAACTTTCCCTCATACCTTTCTTCTATAGTCTACTAGCTTAGTACCCGTGCGATGCACGGGATTCCCTTAATTATTATTCATAACGAATATAACTTATTATACAAAGGAAGTAAGTTACGTTTTCATTTGATTATTGACATTTTCATATTAACGAATATTTTTCCGATTAAATCAATATTCTAAATAACTTGACATGATTTATATCTATTTTACTAATGAGTGTTAATATAACTCTTAACAACTTATACCGAGGAGATTTCCAGCAAGTGATTTGTGTAAACTGGTTACTTTTGCGATTCAATTAACCTTTTTGAGACCTTTATCAATATATCCAACATAATATTAACATGCAATACCAAAACAAACAATCAAATACCATGAAAAAATAAAACCAATCATAATGTCATAGCTGCATTGGTAAGTTCACATATTAGACAGTATTCAAAAAAAGATTACTATAAAAAAAACATGGAAAAAGACAATACGACGTAAATATCAAACATTAAAAGTTTGTCTTTTGGCCTTGCGCTTCTTAATTTCTCGTTTCTTCAATTTGGAAACTGAAGTTAGAAGAAGCACACCTTCAGTCTTGATGTACCTAAATGTGGCAATATTACCAATTTCTATTCCATTTGACTTCAACCATTCACCCCAATTTTGAATAGCAAACCTAATTTCTTCTTTTGACTTTTCCATACGAAGCCACATTAGAACTTCAACACCGTCAAGATTCCTTACGGAAATTGGACTGCCTTGTTCAGGTTCCGCCATCTTAACAACTGCCCTTGGCAGACGCTAAATAATGTAAACATATAATGATTTATAATGAAATCTAAACTAACATATAAGTAAATAAACTTTTTGAATAAATTAGTAAGGATGTTAACATAAAGGGGAAAAATACTCACAATGCGATTCCTAGCAATAATAGTGAAGTCATGATATTCTTTAGCATTTAATTTAGCTATCATCTTTTGAAAGCGGTCATATCCTATATCACCGTCATTAACATGAGGAACTTCTTCTTTGGAAATTATAATCTGATAACCTTCCATCCCAAAAATGTTAAGCTTAATCTTTAGTGTATCAACTTGATGAAATACAATCAAGTATGGAACCAAAGGCAAGCTTTTGAATAAATCTGACCAACTGTTAATAAAGACAAAGTGTTTTTCAAATTTTTCGACCTTCACTTTCTTCTCAATCACATCATTCAGAAACACTGATACATCCTTCTTTTCCAGTTTGTCGTATCCTAATTCTATTTATAAAATCGTCATTTTATAAGCAGATCTGCCGTAAAGCTTGCATGGATAAATACGGGGAGCATGCAATTCATTGCAAGGAGCTTCCTGGTTTCAAATATCGGCATGACTGGGTGAGGGACGTTTTGTGGGATATCCTGAGAAGAGCTGGGATTTCTGCCAAAAAGGAGGCCCCTGTGAACTTCCTCACGGACCCTACAGAAGGGAGATCCACCCTGCGACCCGCAGATCTGCTTGTCTTTGGATGGGAGAGGGGGAAACATGCCTGCGTGGACCTCACCGGGGTATCTCCTTTGGTTGGGTTAAGGGAAACAGGGTTTGTAGCTGGGCAAGCATCAAGAAAGGCGGAATCAAAGAAAGTAGATAAGCACGCTAAAGCTTGTGCAGATAACCAACATGTCTTTATCCCTCTGGCTTTTGATACCTTTGGCTCCCTGGCGCCAGAAGCTATTCGTTTCTTAACCAGGGTCCAACGGGTCGTCCACAGCAATAGTTCATCTCCAGGGGGGCAAGGATTTGTCTTCAGTAGACTAGGGTTTGCAATTCAGAAAGGGGTGGCGGCGCAGCTTGTTGCCCGTCTACCTTCTATTATGATGTAACTTTCATATTTTGTACAATGATTTGAACTATTTAATGGATTATCGATACTCAGGAAAAAAAAATTTGGTCATCTGAATTTTTCTTAAATAAAGCCTTGAGTCAAATAGTCAAAGTCTTAGTCAAACAGTCAAAGTCCTAGTCAAATAGTCAATTCATCATAAAACCTTACTTTATGGTGTTGACCAATTTTAATGGCTAATTGACTCCAAAACTAGTATAAAAACCCACCTATGACCCATTATACTTTGCACCTCTAAATCGATTGTTTCAATCCGATTAAACTTTCCCTCATACCTTTCTTCTATAGTCTATTACTTCTACAATTGAAGCTTTGATTATAAGCTCTTGTAATTGGCGAATTGGAAGCTTGATATTCTTTCTTTTTCGTTGTCTTCAATTTGGACTAGCTACGTTGTTGAGTCTTTGGGATTCGCCTCGCATACATTCACAACACATTATTCTATTTTTTTCACGAGACATAACATTTTGCTAAAGTGAGTTTTACATAGCCCCTTTTCTATTTATCACCGTTTTTGGGGTGAAACATGTTACAACATTCTATATGCAATTCAATCATCAAAGTGTCTATGTGTTTTTCTATGTTGCATTATATCTTGAACATGACTAGGGTAAGCACAATTCTAGCATAATCATTAACATTGATCAGCCGAGGGTATACATTGATAGATCTATTGGACTGACAATCCCACCCGGATACGTGCCTCCTACAAAGGTAGCGTGGGTGTTTGTTATCGCATAACATATTTGAGTGAACCATGAGCGTATGGGATGTACCACATTATAACAGTCACAAGGGTTGATTATGCACTCGATTTACTTCTAGTATGTTTTCACATATGGACTAGACTTGCCATGACACTGGAATTGTACAAGCTTTATTCGATTATCAAAACCTATGTAATTCTCACCAACTTTTGTTGACCCAAAATATTTTCAAACTTAACATGTTTCAGGTTATAGCTTGCTTGAAGATTAGAGTTATTGCTTGAAGATGCGTAGATAGTATATATATATATATATATATATATTTTTTTTGATGTATAAAGTTTTAGAACAATTATATGTAATTTATTTAAATCATTTATTGAAACTTATTATTTACCATGAGCTACTGAACGATCATCAATACGTGACATCCCGATGTTTCCGCCATCGGTTGGGGTGTTACAGATTGGTATCAGAGCCATGGTTATAGGGAATTAGGTTATTAGAAAAATAATCTAGTCTATAACCATAGGATTTTAACTAGTACTTGATCCTTTTACTTGCAACCTTACTTGCTTCTATTCTCTATCTCCCTCCTACTTCTTATCCCTACTTTAGTCCCTACAAGAAGATTGTTCTCCATCACAAGATCTACTCTTAGACTAATAGGACAAATCCTCAGGTTTAGCCTGAACCACCTTGAAGATCTCGTCGAAGTTCTAGATTTTAATAACGAACACGTGCAATCTGGAAGGGTGAACGCCTGTATTCTGAGTTTTCTGTCTAGGACTGGCATTGCGCATAAATCCCAATCAGACGAGGGACCCGGATGCCTACCTGGGAATTCTCGGGATGAGTGTTCACTTATAGGCTAAAGCATCTCTTCACTATGTTATTAGAATCTAGAAGTTTTGATAGGTCAACGTTTTCGTTTATTCGTTTTAATTAATGAATAAATGATTACACTCACTTTCCTTAAACTAAGCTCTAAAATCTCAAAATTTTACAGCTTAAATCAATCTCATTTCATAACCATCTATGGATTTCACAATCACACTTCACCTTACCATCTTAGCCACTTTTTAAATATTCAACACCCTACCCAAATCATATTATTTCATTTCTCCACATGTTACTTATTTTTAAAAACTATAACCTCATACCTTAGCACAAACTAAAGATTTCCAAATCCTGTTGTATTTTCATTACCTAGTAACTTTACAAAGTACATATTTTGTTGTCAAAAAATGTCCTCGAACTTAAATTCAATAATTTATTTATTGACGTAACAAACAATTTTCTATATAATGCTTTAAACTATTAAAAATCACTTAATAGAACCTTGATCTTCAAAACCTAATGTCATGTTTGAAATCTCCAACTAACGGGAATATTTTAATCAAAGCCTACTTAGCTTGTACTATTTAACAACTTTTGCTTTATGTACAAAACCAATTTTGAAAATAAATTTTGTTTTAATCCATAGGAATAATATCTAGTCTCTAAATTCTCCATCGACACTCACTCATTTTCAACTTGTTCAAATTTTTACAATATTTGGCATATATCACAATCATGTTTTCTTATACACTTGATTATAACTTTTGATCCAAACCCCAAAATTTACACTGCTACATAATCTCCTTACTATAAAATAAACTCTTTATCAACTATCTTCACATTCACTATCTCTCACAACCTTGATTCTGCTTCAAGATTTTTCATCATCCTCTCAAGAACTAAATTCATATCCTTCACCTTCTCACACATGAGCTAGTTACCCATGATAACCAAACTATTGAAACTTGATTGCGTGTTGCATCAAACATAATCCTTAGTTATACATGAGGATTCGACTATCTACCATATTTGAACATTTGAAACTAGAATTCATGGAATATAAACTATTTGCTATAGACACACCTAGAGTCATTAACCTTGTCTAGGGCAACTCTATTATAACTCACATGCTATACTTGATACTTGATTGCTTACATGTACATATTATCAATTTGCAATTTATGTGTGTGTGTAAATTGGTACACTTAATCAAACAACTGATAGAGGATGAAGTACTTGCTCAACAGTTAGTAGAGTACCAAATAACCTACTCAACGATTGGTAGAGGTCATCATGCCTGCTCAATAGTCGGTAGAGGCCCTACAACCTGCTCAACGACTGGTAGAGGCTATCGTACCTGCTCAACAATCGGTAGAGGTTCTTACTCACTGACTGGTAGAAGTCTTTTTCCTACTCAACAGTTGGACTTATTTTTGGATACATTGTATACAATTCAATCACAAGGTTATTTTGCATTACTTACATGTGTGTTTAGAGTCATAGAAGGACACAAAACCCTAATGTAAGGTAAATTGGTGATTGCGGTCCGGAACGTAATCATGAATTTACAGGTACGTTAAGGTGGTGTGAAATTCTATCAAGGTTTTCGGTAGAGAAACTAATTATAAACTCTAGTTACCTGGTAGTTCATTTAGCCTTTCTATATTCCATCAACTCATGCATTTCTTTTAGGATTTCTAAAACTTAAGATTCTTATTCGCCTTACGATTCCAAGACACACCTAATCCTACCCTTAAAACTCACAGATAACAAACCTCTTATCCAAATTATTCGAAAGCATATTATTCTATAAATTCATGCCGTGCCTTAACCCAAAATTTTCAAAACCACGGCTGCCTTAATTTCTACCCAACCATCCTCAAACCTGTGTTTTTAAATAACTTCGGGACGAAGTATCCAAAAGTAGGGGAGACTGTAACCTCACGAATTTTCCCATTTATTTTGCATTAAAGTATTTCCCGATCCATGATATAAAGTCTAATTTATTTCTAAGTATTCTTATCTTTATCCGTGCAATCTATTTTTCTAAGTTCTTTTTATCATTGTACTTAAAAAAAAGAAAAAAAAATCTTCAATCACGACATATGTCCTATCCTAATTCTATTTATAAAATCGTCATTTTATAAGACGGTGTTTTTTTTATTTTCTAATTCAAACTAATGATTTTTTTTTATTTTTTTTTTTTATTTCTTAAATAAAGCCTTGAGTCAAATAGTCAAAGTCCTAGTCAAAGTCTTAGTCAAACAGTCAAAGTCCTAGTCAAATAGTCAATTCATCATAAAACCTTACTTTATGGTGTTGACCAATTTTAATGGCTAATTGACTCCAAACTAGTATAAAAACCCACCTATGACCCATTATACTTTGCACCTCTAAATCGATTGTTTCAATCCGATTAAACTTTCCCTCATACCTTTCTTCTATAGTCTACTAGCTTAGTACCCGTGCGATGCACGGGATTCCCTACATTATTATTCATAACGAATATAACTTATTATACAAAGGAAGTAAGTTACGTTTTCATTTGATTATTGACATTTTCATATTAACGAATATTTTTCCGATTAAATCAATATTCTAAATAACTTGACATGATTTATATCTATTTTACTAATGAGTGTTAATATAACTCTTAACAACTTATACCGAGGAGATTTCCAGCAAGTGATTTGTGTAAACTGGTTACTTTTGCGATTCAATTAACCTTTTTGAGACCTTTATCAATATATCCAACATAATATTAACATGCAATACCAAAACAAACAATCAAATACCATGAAAAAATAAAACCAATCATAATGTCATAGCTGCATTGGTAAGTTCACATATTAGACAGTATTCAAAAAAAGATTACTATAAAAAAAACATGGAAAAAGACAATACGACGTAAATATCAAACATTAAAAGTTTGTCTTTTGGCCTTGCGCTTCTTAATTTCTCGTTTCTTCAATTTGGAAACTGAAGTTAGAAGAAGCACACCTTCAGTCTTGATGTACCTAAATGTGGCAATATTACCATTTTCTATTCCATTTGACTTCAACCATTCACCCCAATTTTGAATAGCAAACCTAATTTCTTCTTTTGACTTTTCCATACGAAGCCACATTAGAACTTCAACACCGTCAAGATTCCTTACGGAAATTGGACTGCCTTGTTCAGGTTCCGCCATCTTAACAACTGCCCTTGGCAGACACTAAATAATGTAAACATATAATGATTTATAATGAAATCTAAACTAACATATAAGTAAATAAACTTTTTGAATAAATTAGTAAGGATGTTAACATAAAGGGGAAAAATACTCACAATGCGATTCCTAGCAATAATAGTGAAGTCATGATATTCTTTAGCATTTAATTTAGCTATCATCTTTTGAAAGCGGTCATATCCTATATCACCGTCATTAACATGAGGAACTTCTTCTTTGGAAATTATAATCTGATAACCTTCCATCCCAAAAATGTTAAGCTTAATCTTTAGTGTATCAACTTGATGAAATACAATCAAGTATCACTACAAGAAAATAGGGCTAATGCAACTTTTTAGATGCAACCTTTTTAAATGAGTTACATTTGCTTATATTGCAGTTTCATTAGACAAAAAAGTTGCATTACACGATATAATGCAACCTTTTTCATAAAAATTGCAACCTTTTCATTAAAAGGTCGCAAATTTTAATGAAATTTGCAACTTTTGTTAGAAAAGTTACATTGAGAACATTTAAATGTAACTATTATTTTAAAATGTTGCATTGTCAAAAGCTCAATGCAACTATTTTTCTAAGAGGTTGCATTTAAATATATCATAACTTAATTACTTTCCACCAACTTCCATGACCAGTGGCGGAATATCTTGGGGGCGGGAGGGGGTCAAGGCCCCCTAAATTTGGGCTTAGTACTTCACAGTGTTGTAAAAGGCGGCCTAGGCGGCCGCCTAGGCGCTAGGCTGAACAAAAACTAGGAATTATGCCCTAGTCGGATTCCTGGGCGATTTGGCGGGGCCTAGGCGGTGTTATTTGTTATTATTTTTTATTTTTTTATTAAATTTCTAAGTATTTCTTAGTATTATGTGTATATATCTAAGTATTATGTGTATATATCTTAACATATTTTCAAAAAACCCCTAAATTTGTATGTATATATATATATATATATATATAATACGTATAAAATACCAAAACGCCTAATTCCGCCTAATTTTCGCCAAGTCCCGACTAGTCCCTAGGCTGGACCTCACCACCCGCCTAGCGCCTTTTGCAACACTGGTACTTCATAATTTGTGCTTTGATGTGTACATTTTTAGGAATAGGCTTAAATGGGCCCCTCCTATTAACTTACCAAGTTCATTTTGTAGTTTACTAGCCCAACAAAATAAATGAATAGCCCATGATAAAAAATTTGTAGGGCAAATATTATCAACACATTGCATATGACTATTCCATATTCGACATCAGTATTTGAACAATAGTGAGATTCCATTATCACCTCAGGTTTGATTTGAAACTTAATTTTGATGATTTGTTATAACTTAATTTTTGATAATTTTGAATTATTTGATTTTTTTTTTCATGAATCCATGATTATTGATTTTTCCTTAATATATGTAATATTTTTGGTCCCCTCTATAATTGTTCAAGTTCCGCCATTGTTCATGACCAAAATATTTTTGGTTGATAGATTCAATAGGGAAACATGAATTGTACGTCAAAATTGTATTAAAGTTTATGATGGATCGATGTACCACACAACATCAATTATGGATGAATTTCATATAAAAAGGTTTTTGTGATGATTCTCTTACTTGTTTTTTTATCATCATTATTTCAACATATAAATAAAAGTAAAAAAGAAAAGATAATGGGAATCCCACACTCAATTCAACCACCTAAAAAAATCAAAATAAGTTTAGAGAAGGCACGATTCGATCTCCGGTGTAGACTTTAGAACGGAATGTACATACCAACTGGGCTGGAAAATATTAAATTAGCGTTATCCTCGCCAATATTAGTTCTAGTATATCTAATAAATAGAATCCCGATTTTTTATAGGTATTTCATCAATTTGAGCGCAACATCCAAATCAGAGGGTATCAGTTAATATTGTTAATACAACAGCCGTCAATCATTGTTTGGATTATCAAATAGTATTGTTTGATTATCTTTAAGTACAGAGTGTTCGTCTTTGTCTTCTACAACGGCGAAAGATCATACTACCAAGGTTCGTATCGTATCGTAATATATATGAATTTGGTTTGATGAATTATGAGTATTGTATTCGTCTTGTAGATGTTATAATAGTAGATAAGTCATAGAATTAACAAATTGTTCTTTCATATAAAAGACTTTTCATTTAAAAGTGAACCAGCGTTATTTTATTTTATAAGAAGGAACATCTTGATAATGATAATTGAGCTATCAAGGGACAAAATAATATTTTTAGGTCAACCTAACCCGACCTTGTTCAACTTTAACGTAAAATTACTGTTTCGACCATATGTAAACTTTTTAATTTATGATAGACTTGCCTACCCATATCTATTACGACTTACAAAGATAAGTTTTGACACCAACCCATCTGAACCGTTTTCAAAACTTAACAAAATAATAATAGTTATTAATCTATTACTTAGTTGTATCTCTTGTTTTGTTTCTACTATTTTTACTAATGCACAAAGAATTACTGATGCAATTATGATTGTGGATATCTTATGCTTTATTTGACTGTTAAAAGTCAAAGCTGTGAATTTTTATTCAGGTTAGCGAACTAGTGTTTTGGAAATGTTCCAACTTCTAAGTGGTTGTCTAATGTCTCATTTGACTTTAAAAAGTCAAATATGTAAAAAATTGAGTCAGGTTAGACAACTAGTGTTTTAGAAGTGTGCTAAATGTAATGTATTATTTGACTTTAACAAAGTCAAATATGTGAATTGCTAGTCAAGTTACTAAGTTGATAATTTTGACTTAAGGTAACCTGTTTACGGCAAATTATTATATTGAACTAGTTCAAAAAATGATAAACTATCATAATGTTTAAGTTAAATTCAAAAATTTGCTTGTTTGACCACTAAAGTCAAACAAAACCATAGAGGGCTATATTACACATTGACTTCTGTAGTCAAATATCTAATTTCCTAACAATCTACATGTCTTATGGTTAGAAATTTTCACACTAATAATAACATTAAGTTTTTTGTAGTCAAACTTACACAAGTTTTTGCCACTTAAATACATTTGCATCCAAAAGATTATACAGACGCCTTAAAATAGTGATATATTTTTCTTCAGTTATCCCACTGATTACTAATGCATGTACTTTCTTATATATGAATACAAACCATGTTTTTTAATGTTGCTATTCACTCCAGGATACGACAAAAATGGGGGATGATAGAGATTGGATGTATAAACCTAGGCGGTTACCTGAGTTTGAAGCCGGAGTTATCGAATTTCTTAATGCTTCATTTGCTAAAGCAGGAGGAAGTAATCAAATTTGTTGTCCTTGTAAAAAGTGTATGAACCGTTACTGGTATCGAAGAAATGAAGTATTTGATCATTTAAAAGGATATGGATTTGTAGAAAACTACTATCTGTGGGTTTTCCATGGAGAAAGCCCTTCACAAAGAAGAATTGAAACCGTCGCTGATGCAAATGGAACTGGTATGCATGAGAATTTTGATGAATTATTGCATGATAGGTTTAGAGATATTGCAGAGAATACAAGTACTTGTCAAGAAGGCTTTAGCGAAGAGGCCAAAAAGTTCAATAAGTTGGTTGAAGATGGAAGTCAAGAGCTGTACCCTGGGTGTAAAACATTTTCGAAGCTATCTTTCATTATCAGGATTCTTCTCTACAAGACGCTTCACAAGCTTAGTAATGTGGCATTTGATGATCTCCTGCAAATTTTACAAGAGATGATTCCAGAGGCAAAACTTCCTACTAGTTTTACGGAAGCTAAAAAGGTTACAAGAGATTTAGGGCTTGATTATAAGAAGATTCCTGCATGTCCGAATGATTGTATGATATATTGGAAAGAGTATAAACATGCTGATGTTTGCCACGTTTGCCACACATCAAGTGGAAACTACGTATTGATAAACAGGGGAAAAAGGATAGTCATGAACATTATTCAAGGGTCCCGGCTAAAGTGGTGTGGCATTTTCCTTTAAAACCAAGGCTGCAAAGACTTTTCATGTGTTCAGAAACTTCTAAGTGTATGACATGGCATGACGAAGGGCGCCCAAAAGATGGAAATATACGACATCCGGCAGATGGGCAAAGTTGGAAGGACTTTGATTCTTTGTATCCTCATTTTGCTAAAGAAATGAGAAATGTGAGGTTAGGGTTGTCAAGTGATGGATTTAATCCATTTAGAACAATGAGCATTTCTCATAGCACTTGGCCTATGGTGTTGCTTAACTACAATTTGCCTCCATGGATGTCCTTGAAACCAGAATACTTTATGTTGTCTCTGTTAATTCCTGGACCCGAATCACCAGGTAATAATATAGATGTTTATTTACAACCTTTAATTGATGAGCTTAAAGAACTGTGGGATAATGGATTGGAGACATATGATAAATCTAAGGATGAAACTTTTAAAATGTATGCGGCCTTATTGTGGACCATTAGTGATTTTCCAGGTTATTCGATGTTGTCGGGGTGGAAAACAAAGGGAAAATTTGCATGTCCATGTTGTAACCATGAGACTAGTTCACTTTACTTGAAGCATAGTAAGAAAACATGCTATATGGATCATCGAAGATTTTTAGACCCCCAACACACATTCCGACGCAATAAGAGTGCTTTCAATGGTAAGACTGAGAATAGACTTCCTCCAAAACCGCTATCAGGTGATAAAGCTTTGAGTGAGTTGTCTAGTTTTAAAAATATTTTTGGAAAGACTCAAAAGAAAAATAATGATAGCACTTGCCCATGGAAGAAAAGGTCAATCTTTTTTGATTTGCCTTATTGGCAGTTTATTAAGTGTCGACATAATCTTGACGTGATGCACATTGAAAAAAATATATGTGATAACGTGATAGGAACTTTGTTGGATATTAGTGGGAAGTCAAAGGATCACCCAAACGCTCGATTTGACCTTTTTGAACTCGGCATCAAAGAACGGCTTCAACCAGAACTCTCAGATGACGGTGGGCATGTTATCATTAATAGCGCATGTTTTTCAATGTCTTCAAAGGAGAAAGGTAATTTTTGTCATGTTTTGAAGGAAACAAAACTACCTTATGGATGTGCATCTAATATTTCAAGGTGTGTTCACTCTTCAGGAAAGAAATTTTCGGGTTATAAGAGTCATAATGCCCACATCTTTTTGCATTACTTGCTTCAAGTTGCTGTTAGAAAATCATTACCAAAGCATGTTGCTATCCCTTTGATTAGGTTGGGTGTCTTTTTTCGGAGTTTATGTAGCAAGGTAATTAAGCATGAGGACCTTGACCGACTACAAATAGAAATTACAGAAACGTTGTGTGAATTTGAGAAAATATTTCCACCAAGTTTTTTTGACATAATGGTGCATTTACCTATCCACCTGGTAAATGAAGTTCGGCTTGGGGGACCTGTTCACTATAGATGGATGTTTTCTGTAACACCCCAACCGATGGCGGAAACATCGGGGTGCCACGTATTGATGATTGTTTTCAGTAGCACATGGTATAATATAAATTTTAAATAATTTATTCAAACATAAATATCCAAAATGTGAAATAATGTCTAAGAATTCAAATACATAACATCAAATAATAACTTCAAAACTTCAAATAAACTTCAAGATAAATCCTCATGCTAACTCAAGCCTCAGCTTCATTGTTACCTGAAACATGTTAAGTTGAAAATGTTTGGGTCAACAAAAGTTGGTGAGAATTACATAGGTTTTTGAGAAATAGTTGATAACAATAGTTTGTACAACACTCAGGGTTGTATGATGATAGAGTATGATACCGACATGTAGCAATGCGTCTTTGTACAACCAAACCTTGTGTCGACTGATGACTAACTCGCAAGTTAGTTAAATGTTATTACTGTTATCGATCATCCCTGAGTCTATGCGGGTGGGATGGGTTTGTCAGACCTATAGCGCTATAATCTAAACAGGCAGCTTGATCAATGTTAATGATTGTACTGTGTCTTTTTGTTACAGTCAAATGATAGAATGATGTTGTAATTGAATCATCAGTAAATATGAGTAAATGATAGTATAAAATATTTGAACATGTTTCACCCCAAAAATAGTGAAAATAGAGTAAAGGGGCTATGTAAACTCACCTTAGCAAATGTTAACTTGTTGAAAAAGATATGATAATTGTGTTGCCCAAAGTGATTCCAAATATTACCCTATAATGAGGCAATATATAATAAGTCTAAGTCTAATAACTAATATGTGTATCCTAGGGTTTCGAATTGGGGATAATCAATTGTTAAATTTAATTTAAAAATGTTAATTAAATAAAGAAAATTGGATAATAAATGAAAAATAGTCTTTTTATAAAGTTTGAATTTTGAGTGTGCACATTAAAGTGTTTGAAGCAATAAAATAATTTTTATAAAATTATTTCATTTAAAATAGATTTTTAAATCTATTTATTTATAAATAGTCAATTATTAACTTTAATATTCAAAAATACTAAAATTAAAGAAATCTTATTTTAAAAATCATAATTCTGTTCTAAATGGTTAAAAATAATTTGTATGAAATTTTGGTGCAAAAATGATGAAAATTGGATTTATTATGAATTAAATATGATTAAATCTTACAAAAATTGATTAAAAATAATAAATAAATGATTTTACTGAATTAAAAATTATTTCAGTAAAGTTTAACTTTATAAAAAGTTAGGATAATTTTTGGGGAATTTAATAAAACTGTTTTGATATAATAATGGATTTTTATAATTATAATAGTAATAAAATGATTTAATTATTATAAATACTAAATAAAAGAATTTCTGAAAAATAAAAATTACATATAAAACTTTTATTACAGATTAAGTAACTATAATTTTTTTTAGAGTTTATAAAATAGTTTAGGTATTTTAAAAAGAATTTAAAAGATTTAAAGGATTAATATATATATATAATTATTTGTTTGCTAAAAAGAAAAGAAAAGAAAAGAATGCCAAAAACTCGGTCAGAGCCGGGACTCGAACCCGGGTGACCATTGTGGAGGGTCAGTGTCTCAACCACCTGGCCTAGGCCGGTGGTTGTGATGACTCTGACTTCCATTTAATTAAATACACGAAGCATGCCCCAGTTTATCCCCAATTAATAACATCGAACCCTAGATTATTCAATTGGACGATTCAGGCAACTATAGCCCGATTAATGTTAGGGCTATTGTTGCCTGTACGCCGATGAACAAACCCCACCAAAAATAATGGACTCACAGTGTACGATTGTTGTTGATGATCGGGTCAAAGGAAAAAGTCAACCACGAGCAGAAACTCAATAATTAGTGTATAATTGAAAGAATTGAGGATGAAGAGAGTGTTATGAGCGATTAGACAAGGTCCAGAAATCCTCAATTTATACTAGAGGATTAGGGTTAGGGTTAATTAGGTAGTTTGACTTTCCATATAATAATACGCGTTCAATTTGATGATTAGGGCAACAATGCCGTGTAATTGTTGTGCAATTTGGTTGTACTGGGCCGGATTATGCACGAATTTACCAAAGATACGTCAATTACGCGTTAAATCTAAGGATTGCTCACCAAGGAATCCCACAGTTGACTTTCCTTGTCAACTGTGGGGATTTAAACGCGCGTATAAGATTATTGTTGATCCGGGTTTATAACAAGAAACTGGCTAGCCCAGTTGGTTGTGCCCATGAGTGTGTTAGTGTGGCCGGCCTTTGGCGCGGGTTCGAACCCCGGCCAAGGCAATATATTTTTTTGATTTAATTATAATATCACACACATATATATAGCATAATATATAGTATTAGGGTTCCATAAATGCGACAAAAATAATAATTGCGAGGGTAAATATGAAACTTGACGTTTTTATTAATGTCGGTGCGTAACGTACAAGTATTAAATGCGTAATGTTACAGTCTCCCCTACTTTTAGGAACTTCGTCCCGAAGTTAAGAGAAACACTAGATTTACAATTGGTCAACCACCGGGAACCTTGATAAAATTTCACACCACCTTAACGTACCTGTAAATTCATGATTACGTTCCGGACCGTAATTACCAATTTACCTTACATTAGGGTTTTGCGTCCTTTTATGACTTTACCGATTGTTAAGCAGGTCTGATAGTCTCCGCCAGTCGTTCAGGTGGTAGGGCCTCTCCCGACTGTTGGAATGACATGATGACCTCTACCAATCGTTAAGCTGGTCGTTTGGTAGTTAACTAATTGTTGTACAAGTAAGTATGATTATAGATGTAGCAATTAGTTCACATTCAGACAAACATGCACACAGATGTTATGATAATACTTGAATTTTATTACTTGAATAACGTCAATACATAGAATAAAAGTAACCAATAGTCAAATGGTGAGTCTTGCGGTTAGGTAGCTGGAGGGTCTTGATCTCTGTTCAGTTTAGGGCATCGGTTACGGAAGTGATTTGGGTCTCCACATTCATAGCATTGACCATAGTTGTATCGATTAGGATTAGCAGCCTGAGCAGGGTTGATGGGTTGGTTGGCATTAGGATTTGGGGTCTCGCGACATGTATTAACTAGATGGCCATACCTACCACAATTGGTGCACAAGCGACATGCTGAAGCAGTGGGATGATGTCGGTTGCATGTGTTGCACAATGGATGGTTTCCTGTATAAGGTTTCTTGTTAGAAGCTTGTGTAGTGAGGTTTACATCAGGATCCTTGGCCTTACGCTTCTGATTCTCAGTAGTTACCGCGGCTACAATACTTGTTTTATTGCTTTTCCGAACTAGAGTCCCGTTCTTTACGTGATTATCAGTAAGAGTGGCCGCTAGACGTTTGGCCTCTTCCAGAGTTGCAGGATTTCTACCCCAAACAGTGTCTTGGATTTGCATGGGCAGACCACCGATGTACTTCTCGATGGCTACCGGCAGAGGAGTAACCTTGTGTGGCAACAATAAGCTAAGCTCATGAAAGCGGGTGTTGTAGGCAAGATTTTCCCCACTATCTTGAGCCAAAGTGTGAAATTCATCCTCAAGCTTTTTAACTTCATTGCGAGGACAAAACTCTTCCTTCATGATCTCTTTGACTTGGTCCCATGTCATAGCAAGAGCAACCTCGGCCCCACGAGTACGCTTTTCTTCATTCCACCATGTGAGTGCTCGTTTATGGAGAACACTCATGGCGTAACGAACTTTGAAGTTGTTGGGGCACTCACTGTTGATGAAGGTATTTTCAATACCCTCAAACCATTGGAGAAGTCCAGTAGCTCCTTCTTCACCGCTGAACTTTGGAGGGTTACAAGAGTTGAAATGCTTAAGGGTGCAGGCTTGGGGTCCATTTCCATTGCCATTGCCGTTCCCGTTCCCGTTGTTGTGACCATTCCCGTTGCCGTTCAATTGGATGACCTGAGCGAGTAAATTGGGAACCAGAGTTGCGATTTGCTGCGCCATTTGTTGAGAAATGATCGCAGCCAGTTGAGCATCGACTCCATTGTTGTTGTGGTTAGGAACTTGGTCATGGTTGTGGTTATGGTTATCACCACCTTCTTCGTGGTTCTCACCATTGCTGTTGCGAGTGCTGCGACGAGGAGGCATGATCTGTAATAGACACAATGAAATGAATGAGAGTTTATATAAGGAATGTAATCATTTATTCATTAATTAAAACGAATAAACGAAAACGTTGACTTATCAAAGATTCTAAATTCTAATAACATATGAAGACATGCTTTAGCCTATAAGTGAACACTCATCCCGAGAATTCCCAGGTAGGCATCCGGGTCCCTCGTCTGATTGGGATATATGCGCAATGCCAGCCTAGACAGAAGACTCAGAATACAGGCGTTCACCCTTCCAGATTGCACGTGTTCGTTATTAAAATCTAGAACTTCGACGAGATCTCAAGGTGGTTCAGGTTAAACCTGAGGATTTTGCCTTATTAGTCTAAGAGTGAATCCAGTGATGGAGAGCAACCTTCTTGTAGGGATGAGAGTAGGGATATGAAGTAGGAGGGAGATAGAGAATAGCAAACAAAAGAAGCAAGTACTGGTTAAATCCTATGGTTATAGACTAGATTATTTTTCTAATAACCTAATTCCCTATAACCAAGGCTCTGATACCAATCTGTAACACCCCAACCGATGGCGGAAACATCGGGGTGCCACGTATTGATGATTGTTTTCAGTAGCACATGGTATAATATAAATTTTAAATAATTTATTCAAACATAAATATCCAAAATGTGAAATAATGTCTAAGAATTCAAATACATAACATCAAATAATAACTTCAAAACTTCAAATAAACTTCAAGATAAATCCTCATGCTAACTCAAGCCTCAGCTTCATTGTTACCTGAAACATGTTAAGTTGAAAATGTTTGGGTCAACAAAAGTTGGTGAGAATTACATAGGTTTTTGAGAAATAGTTGATAACAATAGTTTGTACAACACTCAGGGTTGTATGATGATAGAGTATGATACCGACATGTAGCAATGCGTCTTTGTACAACCAAACCTTGTGTCGACTGATGACTAACTCGCAAGTTAGTTAAATGTTATTACTGTTATCGATCATCCCTGAGTCTATGCGGGTGGGATGGGTTTGTCAGACCTATAGCGCTATAATCTAAACAGGCAGCTTGATCAATGTTAATGATTGTACTGTGTCTTTTTGTTACAGTCAAATGATAGAATGATGTTGTAATTGAATCATCAGTAAATATGAGTAAATGATAGTATAAAATATTTGAACATGTTTCACCCCAAAAATAGTGAAAATAGAGTAAAGGGGCTATGTAAACTCACCTTAGCAAATGTTAACTTGTTGAAAAAGATATGATAATTGTGTTGCCCAAAGTGATTCCAAATATTACCCTATAATGAGGCAATATATAATAAGTCTAAGTCTAATAACTAATATGTGTATCCTAGGGTTTCGAATTGGGGATAATCAATTGTTAAATTTAATTTAAAAATGTTAATTAAATAAAGAAAATTGGATAATAAATGAAAAATAGTCTTTTTATAAAGTTTGAATTTTGAGTGTGCACATTAAAGTGTTTGAAGCAATAAAATAATTTTTATAAAATTATTTCATTTAAAATAGATTTTTAAATCTATTTATTTATAAATAGTCAATTATTAACTTTAATATTCAAAAATACTAAAATTAAAGAAATCTTATTTTAAAAATCATAATTCTGTTCTAAATGGTTAAAAATAATTTGTATGAAATTTTGGTGCAAAAATGATGAAAATTGGATTTATTATGAATTAAATATGATTAAATCTTACAAAAATTGATTAAAAATAATAAATAAATGATTTTACTGAATTAAAAATTATTTCAGTAAAGTTTAACTTTATAAAAAGTTAGGATAATTTTTGGGGAATTTAATAAAACTGTTTTGATATAATAATGGATTTTTATAATTATAATAGTAATAAAATGATTTAATTATTATAAATACTAAATAAAAGAATTTCTGAAAAATAAAAATTACATATAAAACTTTTATTACAGATTAAGTAACTATAATTTTTTTTAGAGTTTATAAAATAGTTTAGGTATTTTAAAAAGAATTTAAAAGATTTAAAGGATTAATATATATATATAATTATTTGTTTGCTAAAAAGAAAAGAAAAGAAAAGAATGCCAAAAACTCGGTCAGAGCCGGGACTCGAACCCGGGTGACCATTGTGGAGGGTCAGTGTCTCAACCACCTGGCCTAGGCCGGTGGTTGTGATGACTCTGACTTCCATTTAATTAAATACACGAAGCATGCCCCAGTTTATCCCCAATTAATAACATCGAACCCTAGATTATTCAATTGGACGATTCAGGCAACTATAGCCCGATTAATGTTAGGGCTATTGTTGCCTGTACGCCGATGAACAAACCCCACCAAAAATAATGGACTCACAGTGTACGATTGTTGTTGATGATCGGGTCAAAGGAAAAAGTCAACCACGAGCAGAAACTCAATAATTAGTGTATAATTGAAAGAATTGAGGATGAAGAGAGTGTTATGAGCGATTAGACAAGGTCCAGAAATCCTCAATTTATACTAGAGGATTAGGGTTAGGGTTAATTAGGTAGTTTGACTTTCCATATAATAATACGCGTTCAATTTGATGATTAGGGCAACAATGCCGTGTAATTGTTGTGCAATTTGGTTGTACTGGGCCGGATTATGCACGAATTTACCAAAGATACGTCAATTACGCGTTAAATCTAAGGATTGCTCACCAAGGAATCCCACAGTTGACTTTCCTTGTCAACTGTGGGGATTTAAACGCGCGTATAAGATTATTGTTGATCCGGGTTTATAACAAGAAACTGGCTAGCCCAGTTGGTTGTGCCCATGAGTGTGTTAGTGTGGCCGGCCTTTGGCGCGGGTTCGAACCCCGGCCAAGGCAATATATTTTTTTGATTTAATTATAATATCACACACATATATATAGCATAATATATAGTATTAGGGTTCCATAAATGCGACAAAAATAATAATTGCGAGGGTAAATATGAAACTTGACGTTTTTATTAATGTCGGTGCGTAACGTACAAGTATTAAATGCGTAATGTTACATTTTCATAGTGGAGAGATACTTATGCAAATTGAAGTCATATGTGCGTAACAAAAGCCAACCGGAGGGTTCCATAGCAGAAGGGTATTTAATTGAAGAATATTTGACTTTTTGCTCACGTTATATGCGTGGAGTAAATCCAAGACTTAATAAGTGTGCAGAAGATGTCAATGACTTGGATGGAGAGAAAGAATCGGGTGGACCCGTATTCGTGAATGGCGGCCATCCTTTGGGAGGTAAAAAAAGAAGGAAAGGCGCGACTTTCACTTTAAAAGATCATTTAAAGGAACAAGCACATCGTTATGCGTTATTCAATTCTGACTGTGCACAAGTTAATGATTATATCACGTAAGTAACCAATTCATAACTTTTCTTTTTTCGTATTATATATCAATATCATGTATTTCATATTCACATTATATTGTCTAAATGATGTTGCAGTGAGCATGAAGCTTACATTAACAATCAACCCCGAAAAACTCAATGGGCACGTGCACAAGACCATAGTCATGAGTTCACCAACTGGTTCAAGGATAAAGTAATTAGTAGTAATGTTCCAGATCATATTTTTTGGCTTGCTAAGGGACCAAGTCCTACATCCAAGAAATATTATGGGTATTATGCCAATAGATATAGGTTTCTTACCAAATCACGAGATGATAAATGTCAAACTCAAAATAGCGGTGTTTCAATTACAGCTTCAACTCCTAGCTTTGCGAGTTCTCGTGACAAAAATCCAACCGTTGGGAATGTTGACTACTATGGTAGAATTCTGGATATAATTGAACTTGACTATTGGTCACAATTCAGAGTTGTATTGTTTCATTGTGAGTGGTATCAAGTTGAGAAAGATGATTATGGATTAACGTGCGTTAATTTTAAGAAGCTTTGCTGTTCAGATGATCCTTTTCTCATGCCTTCACAGGTGAAACAGGTGATCTATATACCAGACCCTGTAGTCCATGGTTTGCATTATGTTGTTAATACGGTTCCAAGGGATGTATATGACTTCGATGAAGAAAATAAGGAAACTGATGGTGGGTCTTATTGGTGTGAGCCTAATGAAGATATGTTGGGTTATTATGCACCAGCTAGTGAGCAAGAGACTAGTTTGTCAAGAGAAGATATCCCTCCACTTATGGTTGACGCAGATACAGAAATAGTTGCCATGGATGTTAGTGATAATGATGATGATTCTGATAATTGTGATGATACATTATGGGATTGGATGCACCCGGATGAAGATGATGGCAATTGAGTTATTAAGGTAAAAAATAATGTTTCCATGTCTACCTAATTCTACCTAGTTCTTTAGTAACTTAAAATTACTTGTGTTGACCAGTTGTAAACTTTTGAATTTTTCATATATCCATTTATGCTATGACTTAAAATGACAACTTTTGACCCTTCCTATTTTGGGACTGTTATTTGCAGGACATTAGTTTATGTGATGATTGTGTCCTCATATTTTCTGGTGGTATTAACCTAGTAGATGGTGATTGTGAAGACTATTGTTGTTGTTGCATTCAGTTATGATGTCCATTGGTGTTTTTATCTATTTTTGACCCATGTCATTTTAAATGGTGATGGTGAAGACTATTGTTGTTGCTGCATTCAGTTATGATGTCCATTGGTGTTTTTATCTATTTTTGACCCATGTCATTTTAAATTTTAATGATTATTGATGTTGGTCCGTTTTATCCCAATTGACCCGTATGGGAAGTTTGTATGTTTTTATGGTGGTTGGTCATTTTATCCGAATCGACCCATATGGGAATTTTTATGTTTTTAATTATGTTAGTCGTTTTATCCAAATCGACCCATACGGGTATTTGTATGTTTTTTTTATTGAATTTGGTTGTTTTATCCAAATCGACAAATATGCTTTGAAGCGATATCAACATGTCACCCTGCAATTTTACAAGGCTAATGAATTAATTGAATCCTTTCCGGTCTGTCGTGCATAGGAAGAAGCGATGCGTCTACTTCTATTTGGTCTTTAAATCAGGCGCTGGCAGTTATCTCACCAAGTATTTTCATGTTTTGTATAATAAATATATAAGAGAAACAACTAGCTGACATTTATTTTAATAGCCACAAATGGAAACATATCAAATCTCTTTTTGGCCTAATGGTTTACGACCCAGGTTCAAGGCAAACAGTCAGGTTTTTCTTTTTCTTTTTTTTTTTTTTCTTTTTTTTTTTTTTTTTTAGGCTTCAAATTAGGTAGGGGTGTAAACGAGTCGAGCCGGGCCTGAGCCTTATTGGGCTCGAGCTCGGCTCGGTTTGAGCCGGGCCCGAGCCTTATTGGGCTCGAGCTCGGCTCGGTTCGAGCCTGATCCTTTGAGCTCGAAGTCGGCTCAAAAGTAAAACCCATGGGCTCGAGCTCAACTCGAAATAATTATAGAACACTTTAAAATGAACTAAAAGCTCAGCTCGAGCTCGCTTTTGATAGCTTAAATGAACCAAAGCTCGGTTCGAACTCGACTCGCCAATGTTAAATAGTATGTATAGTATACATAAAATAATAGTAATATAAAATTTGTTTGGGTCCATTTAGGCTCGCGAGCCTAAACGGTCTTTGTATGAAAAGCTTGAGCTCAGACTCGATAGTTAAACGAGTCATGTTTCAAACTCGAGCTTGGGCTTGTTAAGGCTCGGCTCATTCGAGTTTTTTACCGATCTAATCCAGAGTAGCTCTCGAACCGTTGCGCATCATTTAAACCCCTATAATTAAGCTGAAAATTCATGACAATTTTAAATATGATTAGGCGGGCCTTACCTAACCACACATAAACCAAAATGACCATCGGGAACCCTATAAGTCCGTCATTTATCCCTGCTGGTTGTTAGCGATACATAGCGGACCTTACCTAACCATACATAAACCAAAATGACCATCGGGAACCCTGTAAGACCGTCATTTATCCCTGCTGATTGTTAGCGGTACATAGCGGACCTTACCTAACCATACGTAAACCAAAATGACCATCGGGAATCCTATAAGACCATCATTTATCCCTGCTAGTTATTAGCGGTATATAGCGAACCTTACCTAACCATACATAAATCAAAATGACCATCGGGAACCCTATAAAACCATCATTTATCCCTGCTGGTTGTTAGCGGTAAATAGCGGACCTTACCTAACCATACATAAACCAAAATGACCATCGGGAAATCTATAAGACCATCTATGACCATAATTTACTGTTAGTCATCATAATCGACGTTTATTAACCCTAATAGATCACTACCTGCCTTAATTTAGCATCAATAACCCAAATTCGTTGATGTTTAATTTGATTGACTATCGTTTACCCTTATTGGTTATTAGTGATACATAGTGTAGTAATGTATATGTAAAAGTAACTTTAGTGAGTGTGTGAGTTATTTGTTTTATAAAAGATGAAGAGTAAAAAAAAGTTAAGATGTTTGAAAACAAAACAAAAACTACCTCCTTTTTAATTTTGGGAAAATAATAAGAATAAGAACAAAACTATAAACCAAGATTATATGCATATATGTATGATGAGATGATATAACCTATAACTCTACCCAAAAAAAACATAAAGGTTGGTCCATGTTAAGATAAGAAAAATAAATGTACATCTACCCATTTAGTTGTCTTACATGGATCATTCTCTTATTTACCAGCTATATTACGTGTCCATTTTAATCATAATGATAATTGATATCTAAAACAATATTGGCAAGTCATATTCTTTTAGAAGATATTCCCTCTAACTTTCACTAAAAAAAATTAAACTTCCCTCCTAAATACTTTTATTTCCCCCAAAACTTCCCTCCTAGTGGTTTTCATTCCTTCCTCAAAACATTCCCAGTAAGTTATAAAAAGAGATAACCCTAATCAATAACTATTTTCCCTTCAACCACCACAAGAACCTGCATCTCCATACAACCTGACGCCTCTCTGATTCAATAATAGATCTGAAATTGGTTCAGAAGGTTAGTGACCCCTCCTGCAAAATGATCGTATGATTATTTGATTATCTTGTTTTTTTTTTTTTTTTTTTTGTTGTTTTTTTGACATAATGATCGGATGACAAATATGAATAACCCATAACTTGGATTTCCATTTGATGTTTAATCTTTTCTGTTGTTGAGTCGTATGACCTAAGCCTAATCACTAATATCATCTAGGAAGTAATGGGCTTTTTTTTAAGCCATGGCTCAGTGCCTTTTAAGTTAAATAACTTAATACAGTAACATACAAGTATACAACATCATTAAACTAAATCATGAAATAAAAATATCTGTTTTATTTTATCTTACTTTGTTTTGATTTAGACTTGGAAAATCCATAAAAGTTTGAATTTTTTTTGTTATACTTCAGAAATTAATTATTATGTTATCCGGTTCTTAAAACGGTCCGACCGGTTTGACCAGTGAACCAGTAAAGCGTCCGGTTCGATATCCGATCCGGTCCTGAAAACATTGCCCGAAACCCCAAGCATTAGGGACGGGTATACCCGAAACCTGACATGTATGGGTTTAAAAATAAAATAAAATTTGGGTTTAGGTACGGGTCAACTCTATTAGTTGGCTTGTGATTTTGGCAGTGTTTTGTTTATGGGTATGGGAATGACCGAATGACTTTCATTTCTGCTATGAGTGTTTGGTGAGTTCGGGGGATAATATGTTTATACCAGAACAAGTTCTCATTATTTAGTCCTATGTATTGTTGATTTTGAGCAGGTCTAATGGCACACAAAATCAATAAAACTCAAAGCTTACAAAAAGAAGGGAACGTTTATGAGAAACTCAGGCTACTTACCATACAAAAGAACAAAAAAAAGCTAAGGGATTTAGGAGTCAAAAACCTTGCAACATCTTTAAAAAGTTTGGGAGAAAGTAAAAAAACAAAGAAACAAGCGTACACTAATGCGATAGATGTTGACTATAGTCCGAGCGACATAGGTGATGATGGTGATGAAGATCACCAAGAAGTTGCTAGAAATGTTGATCGTGTATCCAAAAAGGTAATTAGATATAAATTTATTTATTTTCTTTCATATACACTTGTTATCTAATCAAAATGAAATTTGTGTTAGTAACACCGGCCACAATATATTCCACCAATGTCAATGAAAAAAATAGCTAATTTAGCGAAGCTACATCGAGTAAATGCTCCAAATGTCCCCCAAACGGTCCCATCGGGTTCAGATGCAACAAAAGCAAATAACCAACAATCAACAGTTACCATGGGTCAACTAATATCAGGTAATAAAGCCGGAGCAAAACGCAAAATGGTTCTTATTGATGAGGATGATGAGATGATTCAAGGTATTATTTTGTTAATCTTATAGTTTAGTTAAATAAAATTACCTTTCATAATAATTTACCTTGTATGCTTATAGGAGTTAATAATCTTGATTTCCAACTAGATGGAGTGTCAGATGATGAAAGTGAACAAGATATTCAAGGTATTTATGTTTAGTGATTTAAATAGATTATACTTTATATTGCTATTTATTAATGGAATTGTACTTATGAATGATTAGATGATGTTGATCAAGATGCTCCGTATGAAGACATGGAAGATATGCATGCAAGTAATGAAAATGAGATACAAATGAACGATGATGACGATTTGGAAAATGACAATGATGATCAAGAACAATTACATGGCTCTGAGATGGGAAAAACATTAGGTTCGATTTGACTAGTTATCTCATGTTTTTTCTTGTTATTGTTTAAATATATTTTTGTTGATTATATATATAAATTTGTATTGTACTGCAGTAATTTCAAAATCTAAGAGTAGAGGACCAACTATGTTGCATGCTGTGCACATGCGGAGTGTACATGAGCGCAAAGTCATTATATGTAACAAATTTGGACAACCCGTTGGACCTGTCACAGCGGAGAAGGATGTAGTTGGAGAATTCTCACGATTTTTGGGTACAATAGCTCGTAATTACGATTATGCACCATTAACCCATACTTCATGGCACAAGGTGCCAGATAAAGATAGAATATGGCAGTATGTCTTGGTAAGGTTTAAGTACTTTTGTTTCTCTTATTTATAAGATTTAACTTGTTTACTAAAATGTGAATTTTTGAAGGAAAAATATGATGTGCCTGATGTTGCTAGAAGTTGGGTTCTAATGACTATTGGAAGTGCTTATAAGGTACACAAATGTAAATTTAAGAAAAAACACTTCTATCGATATAAGGACAACAAAACAAGATGGAAGAATAAACCTAAAAACATTAAAGATGATGATTTCTCAAAATTGATGAGCTTATGGAATAACAAAAATGAGGCGGTAATTTTCTAAACTATTTCTTTATTTGGAGTATATTTTTTAATTTAAGAGTTGTTTCGTGATGAACTTGGTTATCTGAGGGTATACATTAATGTGTTTAGAAGCGTTGTTTGCGAGCGAAGGAATCACGCATGTCACAGAAAAATATGCATACAGCCGGTCCTAAGAGTTTTGCTAGGATTCGAGGCGAAATGGTAATGTCTTTTTTCTTTCTTTTTTTTCCAGTCATTATTTGTGTTTTTATAGTTCCTTAAGTTTAATTATTTATCATAAATATAGAAAAATGATCACCCGAACAAGGAACCACCTTCTTTAACCCAAATGTTTGAACGCACACGAAGAAGGACTGAAGGGCACACATATGCCGATACCTATGATGACACGGCACAAAAAATTGTGAGTTATATTTTAGTCTGCTGATTAGACAGGTTGACGTCGATTTTGACAACATTTTTGCTGCATTTTTTACATCAATTTTACACCAATTTGGCTGCATTTTAAGCCCATTTTTACAAGAATTTTGACAACATTTTGGCTGCAATTTGTCCTTTTTTTTAACAGCAATCTGACCATTTTTTAGCTGCATGTTAACAATAATTAAACGCATATTTTCACATTATTAGGACAAGAGTTAAGCCCCATTTTAAGTACATTTTGATGAGGATTTAACCCTGTTTTTAATGGCATAGAAATGCATATATGACAGCAATGTGACCCGTTTTAAGTGCATTTTAACAGCTATATAACTGCTTTACTGCAACATTTTGACATTAATTAAGCCTTGTTTTTAACATCACTTCTACAACAATTTATCCCTATTTGGTAGTGGTGTTGTTAAATTACAATGTTTTCTTATTCTTTTGGTGATACTAACATTGAAGGATCAAATGAAGAAATACAAGCCTACGGAAGATGAAGGTGATTCTTTAGATCCGTTTACGGTCGTGATGGACAAAGATAGTGCTGGTTATCGTAGACTTTATGGTAGAGGTGTTTCCAACAAAATGATACAAAATTTGGATGGTGGTGGCCTTATTGAATTAGCTAAAAAGAACAAGCTGTTTGAAATGCAAAAAGCAATTGAAGAGGATTATGAAAAGAAAAAAGCCGAGTTACAAGCTATGCAAGAAGCTCAACAAAAGCAAAAGGCCGAGTTAGAAACTATCCAAAGAAATATCGCTAAGCAAAATGACATGCTACACAACCTTATGGAACAACTACCCATTAATGGCCGAGAGTTACAAATATGATTAGGAGGTTTTTGTTGGTGTTTCATAATTGATTTACTCAATTCTCTTGTTTTTGTTTTTTTCTGTATGGACCTATGTTAAGCGTTATAAAATTATTAATATTATTATGCCATCAATGTTTTACCTTAATTGATATACTAATGCATGTGATACTAGTTGTAAATCATATAAACAATGATTAATAATTAGGTTTTAAAAATGTGTAAAAGGTTGCATATGAAAAATCATAAAAAGTTGCATATTCGGTAAAAAAAATGGTTGCATTTATCTAGCAAAATAATAATAAAGGTTGCATTTTGTTCTAAAAAATGTTGCATTTATCTACTAAAATAATAATAAAAGTTGCGTTTAAATGTAGAAAATGTTGCATTTGAGTGTATAAAATGTTGCATTAGAGTATATAATAAGTTGCATTTGAAAGTAAAAAAAAAAAATTGCATTTGCATCTAAAAAGGTTGCATCTTAAAAATGTTGCATTTGATTAACATATGCAACTCTTTAAAAAATGTTGCATTATCTAACAAAAAAAGTTGCATCAAGTCTAATGCAACTCCACCTAACGCAGCTTTCAATAAAAGGTTGCACTAATCCTAATGCAACATTTTAAAGGCATAATGCAACATTTTATCGGGGTTGCATTAGACTCATTTTGTTGTATGGAACCAAAGGCAAGCTTTTGAATAAATCTGACCAACCGTTAATAAAGACAAAGTGTTTTTCAAATTTTTCGACCTTCACTTTCTTCTCAATCACATCATTCAGAAACACTGATACATCCTTCTTTTCCAGTTTGTCGTATCCTAATTCTATTTATAAAATCGTCATTTTATAAGACGGTGTTTTTTTTATTTTCTAATTCAAACTAATGATTTTTTTTATTTTTTTTTATTTCTTAAATAAAGCCTTGAGTCAAATAGTCAAAGTCTTAGTCAAACAGTCAAAGTCCTAGTCAAATAGTCAATTCATCATAAAACCTTACTTTATGGTGTTGACCAATTTTAATGGCTAATTGACTCCAAAACTAGTATAAAAACCCACCTATGACCCATTATACTTTGCACCTCTAAATCGATTGTTTCAATCCGATTAAACTTTCCCTCATACCTTTCTTCTATAGTCTACTAGCTTAGTACCCGTGCGATGCACGGGATTCCCTACATTATTATTCATAACGAATATAACTTATTATACAAAGGAAGTAAGTTACGTTTTCATTTGATTATTGTCATTTTCATATTAACGAATATTTTTCCGATTAAATCAATATTCTAAATAACTTGACATGATTTATATCTATTTTACTAATGAGTGTTAATATAACTCTTAACAACTTATACCGAGGAGATTTCCAGCAAGTGATTTGTGTAAACTGGTTAATTTTTTTATTCAATTAACCTTTTTGAGACCTTTATCAATATATCCAACATAATATTAACATGCAATACCAAAACAAACAATCAAATACCATGAAAAAATAAAACCAATCATAATGTCATAGCTGCATTGGTAAGTTCACATATTAGACAGTATTCAAAAAAAGATTACTATAAAAAAAACATGGAAAAAGACAATACGACGTAAATATCAAACATTAAAAGTTAGTCTTTTGGCCTTGCGCTTCTTAATTTCTCGTTTCTTCAATTTGGAAACTGAAGTTAGAAGAAGCACACCTTCAGTCTTGATGTACCTAAATGTGGCAATATTACCATTTTCTATTCCATTTGACTTCAACCATTCACCCCAATTTTGAATAGCAAACCTAATTTCTTCTTTTGACTTTTCCATACGAAGCCACATTAGAACTTCAACACCGTCAAGATTCCTTACGGAAATTGGACTGCCTTGTTCAGGTTCCGCCATCTTAACAACTGCCCTTGGCAGACGCTAAATAATGTAAACATATAATGATTTATAATAAAATCTAAACTAACATATAAGTAAATAAACTTTTTGAATAAATTAGTAAGGATGTTAACATAAAGGGGAAAAATACTCACAATGCGATTCCTAGCAATAATAGTGAAGTCATGATATTCTTTAGCATTTAATTTAGCTATCATCTTTTGAAAGCAGTCATATCCTATATCACCGTCATTAACATGAGGAACTTCTTCTTTGGAAATTATAATCTGATAACCTTCCATCCCAAAAATGTTAAGCTTAATCTTTAGTGTATCAACTTGATGAAATACAATCAAGTATGGAACCAAAGGCAAGCTTTTGAATAAATCTGACCAACCGTTAATAAAGACAAAGTGTTTTTCAAATTTTTCGACCTTCACTTTCTTCTCAATCACATCATTCAGAAACACTGATACATCCTTCTTTTCCAGTTTGTCGTATCCTAATTCTATTTATAAAATCGTCATTTTATAAGACGGTGTTTTTTTTATTTTCTAATTCAAACTAATGATTTTTTTTTTATTTTTTTTTTATTTCTTAAATAAAGCCTTGAGTCAAATAGTCAAAGTCTTAGTCAAACAGTCAAAGTCCTAGTCAAATAGTCAATTCATCATAAAACCTTACTTTATGGTGTTGACCAATTTTAATGGCTAACTGACTCCAAAACTAGTATAAAAACCCACCTATGACCCATTATACTTTGCACCTCTAAATCGATTGTTTCAATCCGATTAAACTTTCCCTCATACCTTTCTTCTATAGTCTATTACTTCTACAATTGAAGCTTTGATTATAAGCTCTTGTAATTGGCGAATTGGAAGCTTGATATTCTTTCTTTTTCGTTTTCTTCAATTTGGACTAGCTACGTTGTTGAGTCTTTGGGATTCGCCTCGCATACATTCACAACACATTATTCTATTTTTTTCACGAGACATAACATTTTGCTAAGGTGAGTTTTACATAGCCCCTTTTCTATTTATTACCGTTTTTGGGGTGAAACATGTTACAACATTCTATATGCAATTCAATCATCAAAGTGTCTATGTGTTTTTCTATGTTGCATTATATCTTGAACATGACTAGGGTAAGCACAATTCTAGCATAATCATTAACATTGATCAGCCGACGGTATACATTGATAGATCTACTGGACTGACAATCCCACCCGGATACGTGCCTCCTACAAAGGTAGCGTGGGTGTTTGTTATCGCATAACATATTCGAGTGAACCATGAGCGTATGGGATGTACCACATTATAAAAGTCACAAGGGTTGATTATGCACTCGATTTACTTCTAGTATGTTTTCACATATGGACTAGACTTGCCATGACACTTGAATTGTACAAGCTTTATTCGATTATCAAAACCTATGTAATTCTCACCAACTTTTGTTGACCCAAAATATTTTCAAACTTAACATGTTTCAGGTTATAGCTTGCTTGAAGATTAGAGTTATTGCTTGAAGATGCGTAGATAGTATATATATATATATATATATATATATATATATATATATATTTTTTGATGTATCAAGTTTTAGAACAATTATATGTAATTTATTTAAATCATTTATTGAAACTTATTATTTACCATGAGCTACTGAACAATCATCAATACGTGACATCCCGATGTTTCCGCCATCGGTTGGGGTGTTACAGATTGGTATCAGAGCCATGGTTATAGGGAATTAGGTTATTAGAAAAATAATCTAGTCTATAACCATAGGATTTTAACTAGTACTTGCTCCTTTTACTTGCAACCTTACTTGCTTCTATTCTCTATCTCCCTCCTACTTCTTATCCCTAGTTTAGTCCCTACAAGAAGATTGTTCTCCATCACAAGATCTACTCTTAGACTAATAGGACAAATCCTCAGGTTTAGCCTGAACCACCTTGAAGATCTCGTCGAAGTTCTAGATTTTAATAACGAACACGTGCAATCTGGAAGGGTGAACGCCTGTATTCTGAGTTTTCTGTCTAGGACTGGCATTGCGCATAAATCCCAATCAGACGAGGGACCCGGATGCCTACCTGGGAATTCTCGGGATGAGTGTTCACTTATAGGCTAAAGCATCTCTTCACTATGTTATTAGAATCTAGAAGTTTTGATAGGTCAACGTTTTCGTTTATTCGTTTTAATTAATGAATAAATGATTACACTCACTTTCCTTAAACTAAGCTCTAAAATCTCAAAATTTTACAGCTTAAATCAATCTCATTTCATAACCATCTATGGATTTCACAATCACACTTCACCTTACCATCTTAGCCACTTTTTAAATATTCAACACCCTACCCAAATCATATTATTTCATTTCTCCACATGTTACTTATTTTTAAAAACTATAACCTCATACCTTAGCACAAACTAAAGATTTCCAAATCCTGTTGTATTTTCATTACCTAGTAACTTTACAAAGTACATATTTTGTTGTCAAAAAATGTCCTCGAACATAAATTCAATAATTTATTTATTGACGTAACAAACAATTTTCTATATAATGCTTTAAACTATTAAAAATCACTTAATAGAACCTTGATCTTCAAAACCTAATGTCATGTTTGAAATCTCCAACTAACGGGAATATTTTAATCAAAGCCTACTTAGCTTGTACTATTTAACAACTTTTGCTTTATGTACAAAACCAATTTTGAAAATAAATTTTGTTTTAATCCATAGGAATAATATCTAGTCTCTAAATTCTCCATCGACACTCACTCATTTTCAACTTGTTCAAATTTTTACAATATTTGGCATATATCACAATCATGTTTTCTTATACACTTGATTATAACCTTTGATCCAAACCCCAAAATTTACACTGCTACATAATCTCCTTACTATAAAATAAACTCTTTATCAACTATCTTCACATTCACTATCTCTCACAACCTTGATTATGCTTCAAGATTTTTCATCATCCTCTCAAGAACTAAATTCATATCATTCACCTTCTCACTCATGAGCTAGTTACCCATGATAACCAAACTATTGAAACTTGATTGCGTGTTGCATCAAACATAATCCTTAGTTATACATGAGGATTCGACTATCTACCATATTTGAACATTTGAAACTAGAATTCATGGAATATAAACTATTTGCTATAGACACACCTAGAGTCATTAACCTTGTCTAGGGCAACTCTATTACAACTCACATGCTATACTTGATACTTGATTGCTTACATGTACATATTATCAATTTGCAATTTATGTGTGTGTGTAAATTGGTACACTTAATCAAACAACTGATAGAGGATGAAGTACTTGCTCAACAGTTAGTAGAGTACCAAATAACCTACTCAACGATTGGTAGAGGTCATCATGCCTGCTCAATAGTCGGTAGAGGCCCTACAACCTGCTCAACGACTGGTAGAGGCTATCGTACCTGCTCAACAATCGGTAGAGGTTCTTACTCACTGACTGGTAGAAGTCTTTTTCCTACTCAACAGTTGGACTTATTTTTGGATACATTGTATACAATTCAATCACAAGGTTATTTTGCATTACTTACATGTGTGTTTAGAGTCATAGAAGGACACAAAACCCTAATGTAAGGTAAATTGGTGATTGCGGTCCGGAACGTAATCATGAATTTACAGGTACGTTAAGGTGGTGTGAAATTCTATCAAGGTTTTCGGTAGAGAAACTAATTATAAACTCTAGTTACCTGGTAGTTCATTTAGCCTTTCTATATTCCATCAACTCATGCATTTCTTTTAGGATTTCTAAAACTTAAGATTCTTATTCGCCTTACGATTCCAAGACACACCTAATCCTACCCTTAAAACTCACAGATAACAAACCTCTTATCCAAATTATTCGAAAGCATATTATTCTATAAATTCATGCCGTGCCTTAACCCAAAATTTTCAAAACCACGGCTGCCTTAATTTCTACCCAACCATCCTCAAACCTGTGTTTTTAAATAACTTCGGGACGAAGTTTCCAAAAGTAGGGGAGACTGTAACCTCACGAATTTTCCCATTTATTTTGCATTAAAGTATTTCCCGATCCATGATATAAAGTCTAATTTATTTCTAAGTATTCTTATCTTTATCCGTGCACTCTATTTTTCTAAGTTCTTTTTATCATTGTACTTAAAAAAAAGAAAAAAAAAATCTTCAATCACGACATATGTCCTATCCTAATTCTATTTATAAAATCGTCATTTTATAAGACGGTGTTTTTTTTATTTTCTAATTCAAACTAATGATTTTTTTTTATTTTTTTTTTATTTCTTAAATAAAGCCTTGAGTCAAATAGTCAAAGTCCTAGTCAAAGTGTTAGTCAAACAGTCAAAGTCCTAGTCAAATAGTCAATTCATCATAAAACCTTACTTTATGGTGTTGACCAATTTTAATGGCTAATTGACTCCAAAACTAGTATAAAAACCCACCTATGACCCATTATACTTTGCACCTCTAAATCGATTGTTTCAATCCGATTAAACTTTCCCTCATACCTTTCTTCTATAGTCTACTAGCTTAGTACCCGTGCGATGCACGGGATTCCCTACATTATTATTCATAACGAATATAACTTATTATACAAAGGAAGTAAGTTACGTTTTCATTTGATTATTGACATTTTCATATTAACGAATATTTTTCCGATTAAATCAATATTCTAAATAACTTGACATGATTTATATCTATTTTACTAATGAGTGTTAATATAACTCTTAACAACTTATACCGAGGAGATTTCCAGCAAGTGATTTGTGTAAACTGGTTACTTTTGCGATTCAATTAACCTTTTTGAGACCTTTATCAATATATCCAACATAATATTAACATGCAATACCAAAACAAACAATCAAATACCATGAAAAAATAAAACCAATCATAATGTCATAGCTGCATTGGTAAGTTCACATATTAGACAGTATTCAAAAAAAGATTACTATAAAAAAAACATGGAAAAAGACAATACGACGTAAATATCAAACATTAAAAGTTTGTCTTTTGGCCTTGCGCTTCTTAATTTCTCGTTTCTTCAATTTGGAAACTGAAGTTAGAAGAAGCACACCTTCAGTCTTGATGTACCTAAATGTGGCAATATTACCATTTTCTATTCCATTTGACTTCAACCATTCACCCCAATTTTGAATAGCAAACCTAATTTCTTCTTTTGACTTTTCCATACGAAGCCACATTAGAACTTCAACACCGTCAAGATTCCTTACGGAAATTGGACTGCCTTGTTCAGGTTCCGCCATCTTAACAACTGCCCTTGGCAGACGCTAAATAATGTAAACATATAATGATTTATAATGAAATCTAAACTAACATATAAGTAAATAAACTTTTTGAATAAATTAGTAAGGATGTTAACATAAAGGGGAAAAATACTCACAATGCGATTCCTAGCAATAATAGTGAAGTCATGATATTCTTTAGCATTTAATTTAGCTATCATCTTTTGAAAGCGGTCATATCCTATATCACCGTCATTAACATGAGGAACTTCTTCTTTGGAAATTATAATCTGATAACCTTCCATCCCAAAAATGTTAAGATTAATCTTTAGTGTATCAACTTGATGAAATACAATCAAGTATGGAACCAAAGGCAAGCTTTTTAATAAATCTGACCAACCGTTAATAAAGACAAAGTGTTTTTCAAATTTTTCGACCTTCACTTTCTTCTCAATCACATCATTCAGAAACACTGATACATCCTTCTTTTCCAGTTTGTCGTATCCTAATTCTATTTATAAAATCGTCATTTTATAAGACGGTGTTTTTTTTTATTTTCTAATTCAAACTAATGATTTTTTTTTATTTTTTTTTATTTCTTAAATAAAGCCTTGAGTCAAATAGTCAAAGTCTTAGTCAAACAGTCAAAGTCCTAGTCAAATAGTCAATTCATCATAAAACCTTACTTTATGGTGTTGACCAATTTTAATGGCTAACTGACTCCAAAACTAGTATAAAAACCCACCTATGACCCATTATACTTTGCACCTCTAAATCGATTGTTTCAATCCGATTAAACTTTCCCTCATACCTTTCTTCTATAGTCTATTACTTCTACAATTGAAGCTTTGATTATAAGCTCTTGTAATTGGCGAATTGGAAGCTTGATATTCTTTCTTTTTCGTTTTCTTCAATTTGGACTAGCTACGTTGTTGAGTCTTTGGGATTCGCCTCGCATACATTCACAACACATTATTCTATTTTTTTTCACGAGACATAACATTTTGCTAAGGTGAGTTTTACATAGCCCCTTTTCTATTTATTACCGTTTTTGGGGTGAAACATGTTACAACATTCTATATGCAATTCAATCATCAAAGTGTCTATGTGTTTTTCTATGTTGCATTATATCTTGAACATGACTAGGGTAAGCACAATTCTAGCATAATCATTAACATTGATCAGCCGACGGTATACATTGATAGATCTATTGGACTGACAATCCCACCCGAATACGTGCCTCCTACAAAGGTAGCGTGGGTGTTTGTTATCGCATAACATATTTGAGTGAACCATGAGCGTATGGGATGTACCACATTATAAAAGTCACAAGGGTTGATTATGCACTCGATTTACTTCTAGTATGTTTTCACATATGGACTAGACTTGCCATGACACTTGAATTGTACAAGCTTTATTCGATTATCAAAACCTATGTAATTCTCACCAACTTTTGTTGACCCAAAATATTTTCAAACTTAACATGTTTCAGGTTATAGCTTGCTAGAAGATTAGAGTTATTGCTTGAAGATGCGTAGATAGTATATATATTTTTTTTTTGATGTATAAAGTTTTAGAACAATTATATGTAATTTATTTAAATCATTTATTGAAACTTATTATTTACCATGAGCTACTGAACAATCATCAATACGTGACATCCCGATGTTTCCGCCATCGGTTGGGGTGTTACACAAATCGCTCTACATGGTCCTCTAGGTGTGCTCCTGGCCAGAACTTCCAATCACCCAACACCCTCATTCTTAAACGGAACTGTTATCGCACGAAGATCCAAAGTGAGCAGTCACTCAGGAGTGTACTATGACAAGTACTAGTGCATGATAGTGTGTGTGTGTAGGCAAGTATGTACATTAGAGCATAGAGGGGAGATATCCAAATCCCAAAAAAATCTCAAGAATGTGCCGAAACCACCCCAATGTACACTACTGCCAAGTATAAGCGATGAGTCCCTTCATCTTCAAACCCGAAGAAGAAGATAGAACCAAGATAGGAATTACAAAAGATAGATAACGTGATACCGTGTGATGAGGACACCGACACCCCAACAAGGTTAGTATGTTTACCAAATGACACGACTCGTAACTATGTGTGACCGTCTAACGTGTGTGATACTCGGCTATAGTCTAGACTCTACATGCAGTCCTAGTTCACTATAAACATTGGCTCTGATACCAATCTGTCACACCGCGAGGCGTGTGACACACCAGGATCCAAGTCAACGGTCACAACGAACGACAACTATATGATATGAAAACAATGTAAACTGCCCATTTAAGTTTTCAAAATCATTCCAACACAGTGGAAGCATAATATGTTATTACAACTCAAATGAAATTTAAAGTCTGAAAGGTTTAACAAAACATGCTTATGATTCCTAGACGCCGTGAGACTTCGTGCGCCTATCAATAGCTGCTACCTTAGCGACCTGAGACAAACATGCTAAAGAACGTCAGCAAATAATGCCGGTGAGTTCACAGGTTTTTAAGTAAAACGTTTCATGAACTTTTGAAAGACTATCATGATACTACCGACCGATGAAAACACTCATTAACCGTTTGAACTCCATAACGAACCTCCCAAATGAACCATCGCCCACCGCGATTAATGAACTGCCATCCCATGGCCAACGAACTGCTATATCATAGCTAACGAACTACCACATAGTGGTTAACGAACTACCGCCTCGCGGCTAATGAACTGCCACAACATGGCTAATGAACTGCCACAACGTGGCTAACGAACTGCCACAGCGTGGCCACATATAATACTAAACATACATGACTACCTTGAACCCAATTTAAAATCCCCAAGCATAATGAATACTCCCAAAACGTAGTGAATACATGAATACCCAAAAGCATAGTTGACACGCCTTTTATGAAAACACATTTGACACTCGTTTAAAGAACACAACATGTTTTCTCCCCCGAAAATGTAAAGCCAGTAAAAGAGTGGGGCCGTGAAACTCGCCGTAGAGTGCGTCTTCTTGATAACCAGAGATCCTACCCGTGTATGATACTCCCGACTAATGACAACCTATTAATGAGTTTACATAAGTGTAATGACTGTTGACCCGTAGGTTAACTAGTCCCCGATTGTCCAGATCTTGACTCTATGTGTTTAAAAGTCTGTTTGAACGTTAACCGGACATCCCAGACAGACCCGACATCCCGTTGGTAACCCATTACATCAATTAGTCATGTACATAAGATTAACATACAAGTTTCAAGCATAAAACTCTTAGTTTGCATCAAAAATCTCATTTTAAGTTGTCTAGGGTCGAACCAGGATTTGTAAGTTCCACCTTCGCCCCTTTTCTTGCCACGTTCGACCCTATTGAGCCACGTTCGACCCAATTGAGCCACGTTCGCCCAATCAAGGTAGGTTCGACCATTCTGAAGTCCAGGTTTGACCCTGGGTTCCACCTTCGACCCTATGACTGGTCGAAGGAACCCAAGTTCGCCACTATCAGAATGTTTCACCACAAAACGCTTTAAAAACATCCGAAAACATCACGAAACATCATTAATCACAGCAGTTTACTATCATTAACATATCCCCACAAAACCCTACCAATTGTATCCCAAAATCTATCAGTTTTACAAGTTACCCAAAATAGCAAATTATGGAGATGTCACTTCAAACACATGCAACCTTTACCCAATTAGGAAACTTTCTGAAATCAATCAATAATAAACTTAACATACTCAGAATATCATGAACAAGAAACCCCCAATCACATCCCTATCACTATCATCACGAACAAGCCCTAGATCTAACCCAAAATCCCCAAAATGAGCAAAACATCATCAATAATCAATTGTAACTTAACTCAATCATAAATCATCATCAATAACAGTCCTATATCATTGTTATAACATCTATACAGCAATAAATCATCAAACAATACATAACACCACATAAAACACCATTAACATATGTTAATTTGTATGAAAACCCATTGTTTACGAATAGGTTTTGTTTAGAAAGATATTAGGAAGGTTTTTATCCATGAAAACATGTTTGAATCAGATCTGGACTCTTGGGGTTTAATGAAAACGAATCAAAATGCTTTAAAAATGATTTAGGATGAAGAACACACCTTAGATCTTTGTTTAGAAGATGTTTGTAGGTTAGATTATAGAAAACAAGGGTAAAAACTCCTTCCCCAGTGATTAAAGTTGCTAGAGATGGTTTGGAGACGTTTAGGGTTTGTGAAATGGTGAAAAATGACAAAGTGTGGTATTTATACTAGTCCACATTCGCCCCTTTCACAAGGTCGAATGTACCTTTACTGGTTGAATGAATTTATTTGGTTTCCCATCCCAGGTTTGCCCCTACATTGTGGGTCGAACGAAGATCATTTCCCAGGTTCGCCCCCATGCTATGGGTTGAACCTGGACCTGTGTTTTCTAGTTTTTCTAGTTTGTCGTGTTTAACGCATTTTAACACATCCTAACACATGAACATGCAATCTTAGTCTATGTTTAACATATACAAGCATGGATAATCATCTACACATCGTTTTAACACGTATTTGCATATAATCCACCATGTAAGAATCAATCTTCGCATAACACTTAATTTAGTTTATGTAATTCACCAACAACGGGACTCTTAACGTGTGTGTGTGTGATCAACCCAATGATCCTCCAAATCATTGAACCCTGGACAATACGGACTGTGTTCCGACTCTACTGACCCCGTCAAGTATGTTTGATAAACGTTTCTCGCTAAGGTAGACTTTATGTGTTTATAAAATGTTGACCTAAACATGCCGGGTGTCACATATTCGAAACAGCTGATAATTATCCACTGATAAAGCAAGTAACAAATGATTTTGAAACTTCTGCTGACATACGAAGACTATCTTTTTTGGATCAGATTTTTTCTTCAACATTTTATCATATTTTTTTAAACACTTATTTAACAAAAAATAAACATCTAAGTTACACAAACATACAAGATACAAAATACAAGCTAAATATTACAAAGAAAACTATTTACAAAACATATAACATAAGAGTATTGTAATTAAAAGAAATGACAATATTGATACAAAACAGAACTAAAACCAACTAGCAAATTTATTCTAAGTGCTCTTCAGGTACAATTATAAATCATGAGAACATAAGTTCGAGGCTTGGTGTAGAATCTCGAACAGACTACAAAATAGATACAAAATACAGGCAAAACACAAGAAAAAAACGACAAAACCAAAGAAGACACTACAACAAAATGAAGCTAATGCAACCCCGACAAATAGTTGCATTAGGCCTTGAAAATGTTCCGTTAGACCTAATGCAACCTTTTCAATAGATAATGCAACTCTTTTTGAAAGGTTGCGTTTACCATGAAAATGCAACCTTTTTTACCTGGTAGTGCAACTTTTTTTTTTTACTTTTCTAATACTCAAATGTAACCTTTTGTACGTTCAAATGCAACCTTTGTTATATATTTTAATATAATTATGCAACTTTTTTTTACATAAAATTCAACATTTTTTAATATTTTAACTATGACAAATGCAACTTTTTCCTGGTCAAATGCAACTTTATAACATAATTGTTTGAGGTACTAAAATTTCCATTATTATGCAATAGTATCTCAACTACACCAACACAACAATAACGTAAATATACTAGAAATTTAATAACATAATTTAACTCATGTTCAAACTCAAAATAACAATGTAATATAAAGAGTTACTCGTTACAATGAGAAAAGGTAATGAAAACCTCCTACTCATCTCTAAGATCTTGAAGCACTCTAATAGGTAGCTTTTCCAAAATACATCGCATCGTAACTTCAAAGTTTGCTCTTCGACTGTCAAAATCTTTCTGCATAGATTCTAGCTCATCTTTTTTCTCTTTCTGCATGGCTTCTAGCTCAGCCTTTTTCCTTTGATGCTCCTCTTCAATTTCTTTTCGCATTTCAAGCAATTGTGCTTTTTCAACTTCAATGTCTACTTTAAATGATTCCATAAGCGCACCTGGAAACATGTATGGTTCCTCACCATGATTCATCTTTTTCATTATTTTTTTAGTAACACCTCTACCATAAAGTCGAATGTAGCCATCATACTCCTTGTTCATGACACCCGTAAAAGGATCAATCAAAACATTTCCACCTTCTGGAGGTTTGTAATTCTTCATTTGTTCCTTCAAAAGAGAATAATAATAAAAATTAAAAAAAATGCAGCCAATAAATCAACATTACAAGTTGATGTCTTGAAAAAATATGCAGCCAATAAGTATAGTATTGAAGTTGTAAAAGTTTGATATCTGAGTTTTTCATCTTCTTCGCATATCATCATAAATATCTTGAAATGTGCAAACATGACCTGCTGTTTAAAAACATACCCTTTAAATCACTAAATGTAATAGATCATGGAAATAAACATTTTATGTTGTAGTTTAGGGTCAACTACCCCTATAATCATTAGATACATAAAATAATTTTTTGTATCTACTTTGTATTCACGTATCATCATAAATGTCTTGAAATGTACAAACATGACCCAGTTTTTAAGAATATAGTACTTGCGCGCCAAAAATATCATCAAATGCCACATTACTAAGCCCATGAAGGGTCTTGTAGAGGAGAATTCTGATGATGAAAGTTAGCTTCGAAAAACTTTTACACCCGGGGAACAACTATTGCTTTCCATCTTCTACCAGCTTATGGAACTTTTTGGCGTCTTCATTTGAACCTCCTTGTACGGTACTTGTTTCCTTTACGGTATCTCTAAACCTATCATGCAATAATTCATTAAAATTGTCAAGCATACCATCTCCAGTATCATATATGTCGGTATTAATCCTTGTTTGTGAGTGACTTTCACCATGAAAAACCCATACATAGTAGTATTTTACAAATCCATGTCCTTTTAAGTGATCAAATACTTCATCTCTTTGATACCAATAACGGTTTATACATCGTTTGCAAGGACACAAGATTTGAGATCATTTTGCTGCTTTAGCAAATGAAGCATGAAGAAATTCAATAACCCCAGCTTCAAATTCAGGTAATCGTCTAGGCTTATACATCCGATCTCTATGATTCTCCATGTCTATCGTATCGTATCCTGAAGTTAATAGAAACAATGGGGTTTAAACACTAGTGTTTCATTCAAAACCATTAAATATAAAAATCATCCATTCACACATGTTTGACTTTTTAGTTAGGCATGATAAGGTCAAACTGTCACATATCTGGCAGAACATTTCTTACACTAAACACCCTATCAACAAACTTTAATAAAAATAATTCCCAAGTAATCCTTCCCATCCACAAGCACCTACTAAAGTACATCTCAATCAAAACCAACCACAAATAATATGATGTTGATGTGTATTTTTTTTAACAAAATTCAAGTCAGTTTGCTTTATCTTATATATGGAAATTCAAGTCAATTTTTTTTAACAAAATTCAAGTCAATTTGCTTTATCTTGTGATCAATCTGTATTAAGTTGTAATTGCAACAAAATTCACATGACATCCTCTCTATTTGACAGAATCATGTAAACTTCCACTAAAATCCATAATGACACTCCACAAGAATAACAAATTCAAATAGGCGACAACATAATCACATCAAGAACATGTTCAATTGTCTACATGATTTGTTTGCATAAAAAAATTACAATTATATAACAAACAATAAACAAACCTGGATGATCGGGTTTTGAAGGCGGGAACTAAGATGAACTAATCAATGTTCAAACCAATCACTTAGCTTGATCTGTTCGGTCTGTTGATCAAGTTTTGAGGGCTGAACAATCCGCAATAGCAAACATAAAAAACTGTTGATTAGTTGCCCACTAAAAATAAAATCTAGGTTTAATTATATAGCAGCGATTTTTTCCAGGTTTAAAGATCCAACTTTTGTTAAGTATATATGGGGCAAACTGTAATACCACAAAAACTATGTTAGATCAATGGTTAGGTAGCTGGTACATTTGTTACAAAACTCAAGTTCGAATCGTTACAAAATTAATTTGGTGAGATCTAAACATACATTATTCTTTTTTAATTTGAATTTAAATATTTTTGACAGGAGTTCACACTAAAAATTAGTGAGACACATTGAAATAATAATTTGGCATTAGACATTCTTATTATTATTTTTTTAGAATAATTCATACTAATTTATAATTAAAACCAACAAGTTTACAAATGGGCGGCAGGTAAACGGGCTACAAGTTGTGTCGCTACCCCTTTTTGAATAGAAAAACCTACTCTATTACAAATAAAAGTTGGGTCCTTGGTCGCTGGGGAGTTACTTTGCATCACCTTTTGTACTCTTTCTAAGAAACGAATTGCTTCATGGGCTAGACCTCCATACGTATCAAAAGCAAAGGGCACAAATACCTTATTTTATTTTCAAAAAGTATTTCTTAACCTCCTTTTTATCAATTACAATGTTATTTTATTATAACAAAATTCAAATATGGTTTTTACCGTATACAAAACAAAACTTCCTTTATACTTTTTTCGTATTCATTGAATTTCTAAACCACGTGAAAGTTTGTGGGCCAATAACTTATGTCATAACACAGGTCCGCTTATATTTGAAGTTGGATGCAACCTTTTAAATTGATAGTTTCATTTAACTTTTAAGAATGTAATCTTTTAAAAAAAGAGTTGCATTTATGTTTTACACTATGCAACATTTCAAGCAAAAAGGTTGTGTTTTTAGTAAAGTTTGCAACTTATAAATAAAAAAGTTGCATTAGATCTTCTAATGCAACCTTTTTATTTAATTAAGTTGCATTAGAGTTAAATGCAACTCATAGGGGTGTGCAACGGTTCAGAACTGGACCGAACTGACCTGAACCGAAACTGAACCGGAACCATTTAGTGATAAATATAAGAACCGGAACCGAACCGTATTAAACTCTACTGGTTCGGTTCGGAACCGAGTTAAACGGTTCTCGTGTAAATGGTTCTTGCCGAAACCGGTTGTCAATTAAATCCTAAAACTAACAACTAAATCAAAGGCAACCTTAGTAAACTAAAGTGTGGTGTCCTACTCATATTACGGACTTATGATACATGTTTAGAAGTGGACAATACCAACCGCATATATGCAATGATTGTAATTTTGACACTACGAATGATATGTGCCATGCATTCCTAATGTCACATGTTATACTACATCATTGTCCGATACACATTATAGGCTAACCTATGCACCTTATAAATGAATTTGTAAGCGTTGAATCTCACTTTAAGCTATTTTCGTTCCCTTTATTGTACTCCACATGTTTTTATAGAAATTACATAATTCCAATGGAACTCCTATCACAACAAGTTTGTTAGATATTATATAGTTAACATGACCGAAAAGCATTCTTTATAAAGATTAAACTTGGGAATTGAAAATGTAGATAGTTGATATATAAACTACTTGAAAAAGCCCAATAAATTAATAGGGTTTTAAATATAATTTTAAAGTTTTAACATAACCCAGTTCTAGCGGTTCTTTAAACAGAACCGCGGTTCTGAACCGAAATGAACCGGGAACCGTTTTCACCAAAATTTAAGAACCGAAACCGAACCCTAAATACAAGAATACAGTTCGGATCTAGCGGTTCTGCGTCGGTTCCTCGGTTCTAGCGGTTCCGAACCGTGAATTGCTCACCCCTGGCATTAGACATTCTTATTATTATTTTTTTAGAATAATTCATAGTCATTTATAATTAAAACCAACAAGTTTACAAATGGGCGGCAGGTAAATGGCCTATAAGTTGTGCCGCTACCCCTTTTTGAATAGAAAAACCTACTCTATTACAAATAAAAGTTGGGTCCTTGGTCGCTAGGGAGTTACTTTGCATCACCTTTTGTACTCTTTCTAGGAAACGAATTGCTTCATGGGCTAAACCTCCATACGTATCAAAAGCAAAGGGCACAAAGACCTTATTTTATTTTCAAAAAGTATTTCTTAACCTCTTTTTTATCAATTACAATGTTATTTTATTATAACAAAATTCAAATATGGTTTTTACCGTATACAAAACAAAACTTCCTTTATACTTTTTTCGTATTCATTGAATTTCTCAACCACGTGATAGTTTGTGGGCCAATAACTTATGTCATAACACAGGTCCGCTTATATTTGAAGTTGGATGCAACTAAATTGATAGTTGCATTTAACTTTTAAGAATGTAACCTTTTAAAAAAAGAGTTGCGTTTATATTTTACACTATGCAACCTTTCATGCAAAAAGGTTGCGTTTTTAGTAGAGTTTGCAACTTATAAATAAAAAGGTTGAATTAGATCTTCTAATGCAACCTTTTTATTTAATTAAGTTGCATTAGAGTTAAATGCAACTCATTAGAAAAATATTGCATCTAAAAAGTTGCATTAGGCCTATTTTTTAGTAGTGAGACAAAAATGAAAAAAAAAACACAAACATAACACGTTAATGCCTCTAACTCCTCAAGAACCAGAAACATATTATTCACCTATACCCACATCTCTTTCTAAACAGGCTCTAGGTGTCGTTCTAATACAAATAACATTTTTCTTTTATTGTAAGAATTTTCAAATAACAAAAATTTCATCTTTACTAACAAAGATATATTAGTAATAAATATTTCTTTTATTGGAAAAATTTTCGAGAAGACTAATAGTAGAAAATTTGAAGAAAATAACATTATCCGCACGTACTGAAGGTTGCTTTCTTTTTCGAATGGTTCAAGAGATATAAAAAGTTGCAAACTGAAATAATGATTTCCTCGGCTTTTATAGAATGCAGAAAAAAGTGACCTCTACAAAAAATAAAATACTAAAATAATAATAATAATAACTTGCTGGACCCTTACGTCAAGTAAAAAACAACTACAAAAACCAACAATAAAATAATAATTTATATTTATAATGGAATATTAAAAGTGATAACCACATTGTAATAATATTCATATTTGAAAATGAAATAATATAAAAACATTTAAATTTCCTCATCTTCATCACTTGGGTTTTATATCACTCAAGCTTATATCTGTTGACTTCTCAACAAATGTAGTCAAAGAACTATCATCCATTACAATGCCCATCCCTAATTCAGATTAATAGTTTATACACTATTAAGAAAAAATATAATGTTTGATAACTTGTCAACAGATGTTGCCAAAACACCTGTGATCCAATACAATTTTTCACTGAAGGATGATATAAACAGATTTTTAAAATAGACTTTGTAAAACTTAAGTTGTAATCAATATGTAACAAAATAAGTATAAATTTAAATTACATCAGTCTTTTTAAATTCATAATTACAAAACAGCCCACACCCCTAAAAGTCTATCATGATCACTACATAAATGAAAGATATAGATGAAAACTTACAGAAAATACAACCATAATTAATGCAAAATGTACTTGTATTTACTATTATTAAACGACTAAAAAATAAAACCATAACTTTACACATTATCCATTTTATATTAATTAAACACTTAAAACTATTTTTCCTAGAAATGATTTGAAATATTTTATTGTTCCTATAACTTTAGAATATGAACATATATTTAAAAGCAATAAAAATTCTAAAAAAATATCATTATCTCTAAAACATGTAATTATAGTTTTTATTGACGACTTATTATGTTTTAAATTAATAGTATTTCCATGACAAACTTGCTTAACAAATGACGTGAAATTTACTGATTGTAACTAAAATTCAACAAAAGTTAATAATGCCCACTGTACATATGAACGGTTTGTAAAATAGAAGTTACTATTTTCGTAAGACATATGAACGGTTTGTAAAATAATTGTTAAAAAAAATCATTATTGTAAAAAGTGTAATAATAGTTTTTATTCACAACGTATTACGTTTTAAATTATTAGTATTAACATTATCATTAGTTTCAACGTCCTAATAATAAACTTTCATATACAAACCTGTTCTAAGTTGAAAGCTATACAAAATTTGACGACTTCGCAACAAATGTTTTCAAACAACTGTGATCCATTACAATTTTCAACTGAAGGATGATGTAACCAGATTTTTAAAACAAAGTGTGTAAAACCTAACTTGTAATCAATATCTAACGAAATAACTATAAATTTAAATTACAACAGTCTTTTCAAATTCATAATTACAATCAGTCGACACAGCCCCAAAAGACTTTCATGGCCACTATACAGATGAACGATCTACATGGAAAGTTATCATAAATTTACACATTATTCTTTTTGTATTAAGTAAAAAATTAAAACTATTGTTCTTACAAATGATTTGAAGTCTTTTATTGTTCCTATAACTATAAAAAATGAACATATATTTTATAGCAATAAAAATTCTACTAAAATATCAGCATTTATAAGATTTGTAATTATAGTTTTTATTGACGACTTATTATGTTATAAATAAATAATATTTCCATGACAAACTTTTCTAAGAAATGACATGAAATATACTCACTGTAACTAATATTTTAATATATGTAAACTGAATATTTACATATAAGTCACTTAAGTTATTATAACCATTTGTTTAATACTCTTTATCAACATCTATAGCATTGTCAACATATATTGAAATACAATAAAAGTCTATGATGACCACTGTACAGATAAAAGTGTTGTAAATAGAAGTTTACGAAACAATACGGCTATTTATAAAACGTGTAATCATTTTCAGTATTAAGAAACAACTAAATAATGTTACCGTAACAAAAGATATTATTAACGTAACACATATGTTTATAGCAATAAAAATACTTAAAAAAAATCAGTATTATTAAAAATTGTAATAATAGTTTTTATTCATAATATATTATGTTTTAAATTACTAGTATGAATATTATCATTATTTTCAATGTCCTAATAATAAACTTTCGTATAGAAACCTATTCTAAGTTCAAGGTATACAATATTTGATGACTTGTCAACGGATGTTGTCAAACAACTGTGATCCATTACAATTTTTAACTGAAGGATGATGTAACCAGAGTTTTAAAACAGACATTGCAAAACTTAACTTGTAATCAATATCTAACGAAATAACTATAATTTTAAATTAGATCAGTCTTTTCAAATTCATAATTCTAAACAGTCGCCACAGCCCTAAAAGTCTTTGATGACCACTGTACAGATGAATGATCTAGATGGAAAGATACCATAAATTCAACATTATTTTATATTAATTAAACAATTAAAACTATTGTCCTTACAAATGATTTGAAGTCTTTTATTGTTCCTATAACTTTAAAAAATGAACATATATTTTATAAAAATAAAAATTCTACAAAAATATCACCATCTATAAAACGTGTAATTATAGTTTTTATTGACGACTTATTATATTTTAAATTAAAAATATTTCCATGAAAACTTTTTTAAAAATATTGTTTGAACAGATATTGGATAACCGAATTTAAAACAGATGAAATTAAAATAACATAACATCCACGACAACAACATATGTTAAACAACAGCTGTTAACTAAAATATATTCATCCCAAGTTGTTAAACCAGTCTGTAGAAAATTAACATACATATCTTTGAACTTCAATGATGTTAACAAAAACTTACAACTGAAAAAACTTAACACACATCTGAATACGTTAATAATAAGTTCCTAACTTTCAAATCTAGCTGCGTTCTTCTTCAATCTTTTGCTTCTAGAAGTTTGATCACCAACATTTACATTACCACAATCTTCAACACTTCTTTTTCCATTGGGACTTGTAGCAGTATTGATCCACAACGGCATTAACACATACAACATCCTTCAAACAAAACACTAAACAGCTAATAAAACGTTACATAACAATACAAGCTGTAGAAACAACTTAGACATACTTGCACAAAGGTATAAATACCTTATAAGTAACTTGAAACCCAAGTTGCGAAGATTCTGAAAGGTTAACAGACACTTTTCGACAAACTTCCTGAATGACCTAAAAAGTGCTCATATACAAATAAACATAACAGATTTGAACGTCTACTAAAAATAAATGCTTATTACAAAATAATTAGAATAAATACCTCGCCAGAACTATCTTGTACATTCTCATATCCATCAACCAACTCTTCAATTATAACAGGATCATCACAAATCTTGACGACATTGTACACATGGTACTCATTTGTAAGATTGTAGTCAGAAACATCAATCGTGAAAGCCCGTTTCTTTTCAACAAGTCGAGACAACTCATGTGGCTAACTTTTTGTGTCGCTTTCCTTCAACCGCCTTTCCTTAATATCACATGCAGCAGCTCCAATGATCCTTATGACATCTTTATTAAACATCACAAATGATACACTGTCGGATTCATCTTGTACCCTTATCTGCAATTTAAACCTAAAAAAAATAAAACATACTTTATCTAAAAAACCTGCATGAAATGAAATGAAAAATCTAGAAACAAAAAAAAGTGTATACATCTACTGATTTACATACTTTGTGGTAATGGAAGTACATTCACACTCGCATTTTCGACAAACCAAAGCGGTAGCAGGCAATTTGAGAATTGCTTCACACACTTCTTCAGCATTTTGCAAATAATCCGATTATCTTAAAACTTTCTTGTTACACTTGCGGCAGGCAGCATAAAACCAACCATAGCTTTCTTCAACACTTTTTGTGGTGGCAACCACAACAAAAGACATCGGCTGCAAACACAATGTATATTCAACATACAATTTTAAAGAATAGAAACATATAGTAAAGTGAAGATATATAAAAGGTACGTATATAATATTGAAACCTCTTGAATTCCTGACACAATGAGTTCATCAACACGCTTCTTCTGTGTTCCAACTATGAATTCCTGACGCAATGGATAAATTGCAGTCTGGGAAGAAAGAACGGCTTGAAAAGTACAACCGGACTCTTGTTCTTAATTCAACATCAAACTACGCAATGGATAAGCTTCCACTTTCTTATGACTCGAGCCTTCATGTGCCACATGTCTTTGGCTGGATTCAGATCACAATAGTTTTCTTCATTGTCCATTGACGTCGACATTGTTTTAAATTTTAAGAGGGAAATTTGAAAATCTTGTTTAGAAAACTCAAAGCTGGTATTAGAAATGACTGGATTCGTTATGTGCTTATATATAAGGAGCTAATGAGGCACGTTTCCCTACGTTGATTTAAAATTTCACTCTTAAAATTCAAACTTAGGGCCTAAACAGCTGAAAACATATGTGCATAACATCTGCTACTTAACGGCAGGCCCAATGATTCCGAACCGCTGTTGAGAACAACAGCGGTACTTTCACCTGGACCACGTCTTTTTTTGAACGGCCAACAAACATTTCTGCCCGACTACCCAGGGGAATCCCCACACTATGGACATACCCCCACGACCAACCCAATGGAGGGCCCATACGTACCTCGGGCGGCTGGCGTAGTCAGGCCCGCCTATGCAAATCCCGAAACCGGGGAAAACCCAACCCCTCACCCGCCCGTAGGCACGACGGTGAAGGATTGGTAAAACCCGAGCGAGATCAGGACTCGAACTCGTGACCATAGGCCAGGAATCATCCATCATTTCTCATTATATCCCTCTTGGGAATCGAACCCAGGACCCCCAAGAGGAATCCCCGGTCCATTCACCAACTGAGCTACCCGTGAAGGACTTTTTTTTTTAATATTTTAAGCTGATTAATGACGTCACTTTTTGCATCATACAGGCATTGGTGGCCAGTCTCTCCAGTTGACACATCAGCTTTCTGATGTCACTCACGATTCTTCTATTATGAAAGTATAGATAGATATAGATTATAGATGTGAGTAGTTGGTACAAAATACCTCAAATATTTGCCTTTCCGTTTAGAGATATTGTTGAATTCACATTTGTATTTTGAGAAGTGAGGTTCAAAAGAAAGTGGCCCAATGGATTGTTATGATTGCTTGTTTGTGCATATGGGGTGATAGAAATGCAGCCCACTTCTCAAAAAAATCATTTAGAGTGGGGAAAATCTTCAAAGACATCAAATCGTTTGGGTTCTCTAGATAATAATATATCGAAAGGTCAAAAAATTGCAATGGAAAAATTGGTTTAATTTCACTTTTATGTTTTATGTAGCCTTGGTACATGCTTTTGTGTGTCATGAGTGCCCCTTCATGACGCGTAGTCAAGAAAAGTCTTTTAGTAGTAGCGTAGTTTCAGACATTTTAGCGACTTAGTTGCTATGGTTATGCTTTACCGTTGTGCTTCTTTGCTTCATGTTAATTGAATTTGACCACCTACGTCATCATTTAAAGTTGTTGATTTCTTCATATATTAACTCATGTGGTTGGCATCGTATTAATGTCACCTATTTATTGTGGAATAGGATAAGAAGTTTACTAAGCCCATCAACATCCTTATATAATTTACTAGGTTAGAGCCCCGCGTATATACGCGATAGATGTCCATGTAAAATGAAAAAAATTATATAAAGATTGTAGTATGCATATTTTATTTATTGAAAGTTACGTAATACAATTCGTATGAATTTTGGTTGATTGTAAATTATCATAAAAAAGTTTAATGTTACCCAATAACAGATATATGAATCAACAAATGTTTGATTTGACGTAATTTAACAACAAATAATTAAATGAATAAACATATATTTATTGTAACGACATGCAAATGAAGATTAAATCCAAAGTAAATAAATGTAGTTTAACAAATCATACAACCAAAAATTATAAAAAAAAAATTAAACGATTTAGGTCATGGGGTATACTCTAACCATCTTCAGTTTGTCTCTTTTCACATTAGTTCACTTCAAAGAAATGGTTTAACACCCCTTAACTCTACCTCATCCCCTTAACTTTCTCTTTTAAGTGTATACTCTAACCATCTTTAACTCCATCTAGATGTCACATCCTCCATTTTGTCTCTTTTCACACTAGCTCATTTCAAAGAAATGGTTTAACGCCCCTTAACTCTACCTCATCCCCTTAACTTACTCTCTTTTAAGTCATGTTAACATGTTAACTTAGTGCCAATTTAATACCCCTTAACATGGGAAGGGAGTGGTGTACAATGAAAGTTAAAATGCCACGTCACCGTTAACACCCTTGGTGTGAAGGTACACCCAGTGCCAAATTAATGCCCCTTAACATGGGAAAGAGAGTGGTGTATAAAGAAAGCTAAAATGTCACGTCACCGTTAACACACTTGATGTGAAGGTATACCCATGGCCTTATGCAAAATATGATCGCATACTTATTTACAAATTTCAAAATATTTTTTATAGACAACATTTGCTATTTATTATTAACGTTGTCATATTTATCCAATATTAGTATCTTCAGGCCATCTATAATCTTGTCACTTGGCAACGACATACAACTGCCCATGTGTTAAAACAGGATCTTTCAAATATAGACCTACCCTAAATAGGGTTTGTCCTTGACTATTGTCACTGAGAAAAGAATCTTCTTATCAGATGGGGACAGCCTAATTCTTTGGATAAAAGTTCGCATTCCAATGTTACTCCCTGAAATTATTTTAGCTTCTATAACACGGTTTGATATGGCAAGACGATTTGGAACTTGTGGCTTTGAAAAGAATTTTTGTCCACTTATAGGATCCCTGAACCATTAGAATAACAAAACAGTAAAATTTGTCAAAAAAAAAATTATGGTGACGAAAAGAAAGACATTTGGCATTGTAACTTTATTATCATCAAGAAATTTAAGGTAAATATATCCAGAAGACCCTGAAGTGTTTTGATGGTTTGACTCATAACCAATGACCTAAAAATCAAGCTAAAACCACGGTGAAAAATCAATACTAAACCCACATGAAAAACTCGTTAGGAGTAAATATAGCAACGTGGATGGGTTGAATAATATGTCAAAATGGAGGGTTTTTTATAGGGGAACCTTTTATCCATTTGACCTGTTTCAATGCTTCCACATCCACGTTTCAAATTTCATTACACATCTTTAGTAATCATTATTAATTGTGATTGAAGTAATATAATTCTTTAACAAAAAGATGAAGTATAAAAATGGAATGATTGGAATTTAACGTAAATCAATGAAAAATGCTTAAACTTAGAAAATTAATTGCAATCATATTTTGATTATCGTTTATGACAAATTATGAAACATAAATTATAACAAATCAACCTATACATTAGATGTTAATATACGGATATTTTAATTGTAAATTATAAAAAATCAACCTATACATTACTTATGATTTTGCATATGGAATATAGTTTAATATTTGAAAATTGAATTCCTAGAACTTAAGTCGGTGAGTTTTCTAACTCAGTAATAAATTATAGTAAGCCTAAATTATGGAATAAATTGATAAAATTGAAATCATTACATGAAACAACCTGTTAATATATTGAATAAGGAAGTCATACAAAAAAAAAGAAAGGCATATTATCAAAATGATATTAAAATCATAATCAATTATTCAGATTGAATGACATTAAATTCGGTAAAATATTATTAATGACAAAAAATGATATTAGTTTTGATTTATTGTAAATTATAAAAAATCGCCTATACATTAGATGTTAATATACGGAGGTTTTTAGTTTAAAAAATAAAAAATCAATCTATACAATAGTTATGATTTTGTTTTTTTAAAAGGTGAGTATGTTAAATATATGTATATGTATTATTACTCAAGAGTGATTTATATAAATTAACATACGTGTATGTAACATATATGAAATTTAAATATAGTGATAATATAAAGCGGATGGCTTTGTGTATACATATGATTATTGATGTCGTATCTATAATAATATACGAGTATATAAAATATATTTGCATATGGGATATAGTTTAATATTTGAAATTCGAATTCCTAGAACTTGAGTCGGTGACTTGCTTAAATCAGAATAAATTATAGTAAGCCTAAATTACGGGTTAAATTGATTCATAATCAATCATTCATACAAAAAAAAATTAGAGTTATTATGGTAAACCGTACTTCGTATTTCGTATTAATATTAATAGAAATTAATGAGATTAAGAAAGCGTAATAAATAAGATTAAATTCGGTCAATCATTATTAATGTAAATAAACAAGAATCATTCAGATTGAATGACATTAAATTCGGTAAAAATATTATTAATGACAAAAAAATGATATTAGTTTTGATTTATTGTTAATTATAAAAATAACCTATAAATTAGTTATGATTTATTGTAAATCATAAAAAATCAACCTATACATTAGATGTTAATATACGGAGGTTTTTAGTTTAAATTATAAAAAATCAACCTATACATTAGTTATGATTTTGTTTTTTTAATGGTGGGTATGTTAAATATATGTATATGTATTATTACTCAAGAGTGATTTATATAAATTAACATACGTGTATGTAACATACATGAATTTAAATACAGTGATAATATAAAGTGGATGGCTTTGTGTGTATATATGATTATTGATGTCGTATCTATAATAATATACGAGTATAGAAAATATATTTGCATATGGGATATAGTTTAATATTTGAAATTTGAATTCCTACGAACTTGAGTCGGCGACTTGTCTAAATCAGAATAAATTATAGTAAGCCTAAACTACGGGTTAAATTGATTCATAATCATTCATACAAATAAATAAATAAATAAATAACGTTATTATGGTAAACCGAATTTCGTATTAATATTAATAGAAATTAATGAGATTAAAAAAGCGTAATAAATAAGATTAAATTCGGTCAATTATTATTAATGTAAATAAATAACAATCATTCCGGTAGTTGGGATTATCAAGGACTTAGCTTTTATTATTTAACTAGATATTTGCCCGCGTTGACACGCAGTTTACCAACGTACGATTATTTGGAGTAGTATAACGTATAAGAAAAATAAAGTAGAAAAATTTTATTAAAATTTAAAAGCAACGAATACACAGTTATTCAAATATCGCTAAAAATTTCCTTATAAACAACATTTTTTGTTTTAGTCATCACTTTCCCATCAGCATCCAGTATAAGTAACTTCACGCCTGCCCTGCTTTTAACTCTTGATAATGCGACATAAAGCTGGCCGTGTGAGAATACAGGGTTTCTTAAATACAATCCAACCTTTGATAAAGACTGTCCTTGGCTTTTATTGATGGTCATTGCAAAACATACGCTTATTGGGAATTGACGCCTTTGGAACTTTACTGGAATCTTGATATCAGATGGTATCAAATTTATTCTTGGAATAAGAGTTTTGGTACCAATGTTTCCACCTGATATGATCTCGGCTTCAATAACACGCTTTGCAAGTCTGGTGATTCGTAATCTCGTTCCATTGCACAAACCATTTTGTTGATCTATGTTTCGCAACAACATGACGGGTACACCAACTTTAAGTGCTAAACGATGGTTAGGTAACCCAGAAATTTTTAAACCATTAAGGACATCAGGAGAGTATAAGTCTTCCTGTGAACGGTTATTACCATTCTCAATCTGACATATACTATCAGAGCTCAGATACTCGACTTCATCTCCAGGAAACAATGCAAGAAGCCTTTCATTTATATCATGTACGACTTCATTTGTAGGTGCAAGTATTGCTCGTTCTCCAAAGTAATCCTTATCTTTGTAAAGTTGGATAAGTGAAGGGTAGACGAAGTCAATTAATCTAGAAATCGGATCTGATGTACCCTTAATAAGAAGATCATCTGGAATGTCCACATCAAACTCATCATCATGAATTGACTCACCAACTTTACCCTCACCTAATTCAAGAAGCCAGTTTGCAAATGCCTTTGTTTCATCGGATTCAGACGTGTTGTTACCTAAAGTTAACCTCATGTTTTTTGTTAAAGTGAGGACTTTGCAACTATTCCAAATAGGAGAAGAAGTTATTGATGCATTTAAAATATCTCTTCTACTACCGTTTGGAACAACCGGAAGGATCTGTCTAAAATCACCACCAAAAACCATAACCTTACCACCAAAAGGCAAATCAGAATTAGGTGAAGAATTTGACTGCAGGACGTCTTTCATTGTACGATCAAGTGCCTCAAAAGCATGCTTGTGAATCATTGGAGCTTCATCCCAAATAATTAACTTAGTTTGCTTCAATAAATCAGCAATATCACTATTGGGCTTTATACCGCACAATGATTGTTCAGTAACATTCAAAGGTATACGAAACCTAGAATGCGCTGTCCTTCCACCAGATAACAGCAGAGAAGCAATACCACTGGATGCAACGTTCAAAACAATTTGTCCTTTAGATCTTATGGCAGCAGACAACGTTTTCCATAAAAAGGTTTTACCAGTTCCTCCAAAACCATAAACAAAGAATAGCCCACCTTTGTTACCATCAACCGCATGAATGATTTGATTAAAAATTGAACGTTGCTCATCAGTTAAAGAACGTGAATAGGTATGAAATTCCTCAGCCAACGTACTTACTTGATAATTCAGCTCATCAAGAATCAAACGGTTATTTGCAGATGATATCGAATCATTATCCGGATAAGGCATAGAAGGAAACCTACGCAGGCTTGAGTTATTCCGAAGCAACTGTTTCTCAATTTCAAGCAACGTAAGGTTCTTTATTTGTTCATCAGGAAGAGACAAACCTAAAAACGAAAAAGTTTGGAACATTCAATTTAAAATAAAAGGGACATTAAAAAAAAATAAATTCATTAAATTTCGAAATTAAAATTTGTTACCTTCAATTTGGAATACGTCTTCATGTCTACGCATAATACCATCTGACAGATACTTCCATGATTTTTCCCAAACATGCTCAGGCCTAGATAAGGTATTAGACAGCAACATCATCGCAAACAAATTACGAAGAGAATATCCAGAACCTGTATAATGAGCCTCTTCAATAGCTTCTACATATTCTTTGTCATCGTCTAAGAGGCCAAGAGCATAACATGCATCACGAAATGTTGGTAAGATTTCTCCATTGACCGTTCTTATCTCCTCAAATGATCTAGGGCCTTTTACTTTATTTAGAAGCACTCTCAAAAAATACGCCTCGCCCATAGATGGATTAACCATGTGAACACGACCAATTGCCTTACCCATCTTTCGAAAGTCCCATTTTTTTCTTCCTCTTTCCAGACAAATTTACTTGGGATTTCAATGTAACTTAGTTCACGTGCCACAGCTTCGTTTCGGTTCAGTTCCATCCATTTTAGAAACATTGTTGCAGCCACCGTTGGTTTGTCGAGCACATTTTGAATATTTTCTTTTGGACCATATACAACACTTTGCTCACCGGGCAGATGAAATGGAAGCCTTATAACTGGAGGGTATCTATAATGCACTTCATTTTTAAATATTCTCCACGAAGCTTCACATGCTGAAAGGAACCTACAATCAAAATGTTTTTTGATTTCATCTTTTTGCATCACTTCTTCACCTTCTCCATTATCTTCTACAAAAGCAACTTTAGCCATATCAGGTCCTTTATTAATGTATTTAAATAAATACTTAATTGAAGCGGCCTGGTTACACCATTCAACATTGATATGAGCTTGGTAACGCCTTAAAAGTTTTGCATTATAAGGGACCACATGTCTATTGTCTAACGTAGCTGTTCCTTTTTCAACAAATATCCCTGACTCTCTTCTTCTATAAACCGGATATCCATTTGAATCTAACGTTGAAGCAGGAGAAAACTTCTTTGGAAATTTCTTGGAGCACTTACCGTCAAGCATGCACGGACAGTTCGGATATTCACGCCCACATGGTCCATGCATCATAAAGTCACTCACAAGACTAAACAACTCCGGATCAAGATTCTTATCAGGGATTTCAGCCGAAACAAAACGATCAACGTGTTCAATTGTGGGTAGCTTACTGGCTTCTTTAAGAAACAAACAGATATGAGCATGGGGCAGTCCACGTTTTTGGAACTCTATAGTATAGACAGCTGAAACATAAAGTAAAACAATATAGTTAGAAAGTTAGTTAATAAAACACGTTACTATTTAGAAACAACAAATAAAAATTGTATTAGTATAAGTGAATAAAGATGCTAATATATGAATATATATTGGAAGTTTTTTTTTTGGTAATGAATTTTACCTGCTGAAGTTTTGCCCAATAGTGCTTTTTCACGTAAATCTTTCATGATTGAGTCTAGCTTAACTTTGAATAGTCTAGCTAAAATATCTGGCCTGTCTTCTGGATTTGTCTTCTTGTCTTTAAGAAACCGTCTAATTTCAGGCCATTTTGGATTGCATGTGATTGTAATAAAAAAATCAGGGTATCCATGCCTTTTACAAATAGCCATTGCATCAAGATAATTTTCCCTCATGTAGCGTGCACCACCAGTAAAAGAAGAGGGTAAAATCACAGGTGTCCCTACTTTTGCCAAGTCAGTGGGTCCATTTTGGTTCAACGTTTGAAGATTAGTATAAGTTTCACACCTAAGTTTACTTTGCTGGAAACGGACATAAAATAAGCGCTCACTCTCAATCATTGTATAAACGTCAACCAAAAACTGTTGAAGAAGCCGCCTTGCATTCAAAATCAATGAGAACTTACCAACTCTGTCCTGAATATGATATGCAAAATACTCTCTCATTGAACACTTTGAATCGACCTTCTTTTTAGATTTCCTCTCTTCCCTATGTGGTATATCAACTCTATAACAATCTTCTCCAAACGGAATAAGCAATGGATACTGCAGGGCTAGATACGACGGATGAAGTTCAGATATACGCTGAAGTCCCTCTGATCTTGATTCCACGACAATATCTCTATTGTCAAGCTACTCATCATTGTCGGAAAAAATAAGAGCAGCGATTTCTGACGAAGTTGGTAGGTTGTATGTTCGGCCATCTTTAGTTCTCCTACCAATAAGACGCAACTTAAGGGTAACTTCAGGATTTTCATGAAATCGATCACGTACACTCCTATAACTTTTCACAAGCTCATTATTTGAGTCTAACATCGACTTCAGGTACTGAATGATTTCAATGTCAAGGAGGTCAGAAATATCCTTACACTTTTCCTTTTCCTTACTGAAATGAATGAAAATTTTTTTTTAATACATTAAAATTTATATACAGGGCTAAAAAAAAGTAGAATAAAATTTTTAGAATATTACCTATAAATGTTTTTTCGGTTTGAAACTTCATTTTCAGTGTCATATATATATAACTGCGAAAACTTCGGTTTCGAACCATCATAAGGAAGAAGACCACCCATCGTGTGATAATTCTCACCACTTATTCTGTATATGAAGGGAGCCTTTCCACTATTGATATTTGAATCAACCTTCCCTCCCATTGAAGTAAAACAAAACATAGAATTGAAGCGGCGAATGTGCTTTAAGAAATATTTGCTCTTTAATTCTATGTTCTTGAAAAGGTTCTGATAATCTAAATTGCTCTCTTTGAAATCTGGAAGTTGTACCTTTCCATAACCACAACATAGCATATAGCTTGTTCTTCCACCAACATTTACGCTTCTAATAGCTTCTGACCTCCACAATTTTGCATTACACATTTGACATACAACCGTTTGATCACCATGATCCAGATAATCTTGCAAACAGAATAAATAAAATAAAATTAACTTATAAAAGAAAAAAAAAGGCTTTTAAATGTTTTGTAAATTTAATATTTACCTTTAGAGACACCCTTAAATTGCAAGCCTTCAATTGTTTGAGGTTCCACATTTTCTTCGTCAGACAAACTAACCATTCGGACAGGTGAGATGCAACGTCGATTATTCCTTGATGTATTAATCGGTTCTCTTTGAGCAGAAGATGATGCAAGTGAAACCGTATTAACATCAGTAAGTCCACCTGTATTTAAGAATAACATTTAAAAGTTAGTATTAATAAGATTCAGAAATTCATTACATTAATCGACACAAAGCAAATTGCACCAGATGGGGTTGGATAAGTAGGAGTTCTTAGCGTGTCATCATTTGAACACTCATGTGCAACAGTGGGTTGTTTTCGAGGTCTACTAACAGAACCAACTTTACGTCTTTTTGAATCAAGTTGTGCTTTTCTAACGTTTCGTAACTCTGCAGATTTTTGTCTTTGGACTTCAGGCACGGAAACTATGGATAAAAATAATATCAGTTTGTATATTCAATGAACGTTTAATGTTAAAATAAAGGACTAATGTAAAAATAAAACTTGTATAACATAGAATTATGATACCGTTTGTAATATTGGACAAAGGAGTTCTTTGTGTGGAACCTGATAATACATTATGAAATAACAAAGAGACAGTGTTAGAGTAAAAAATTTGTCATCAATTTAAAAAGTAAAGCTATCGAATATTTAAATGTCATACAAATTTATTACCAGAAAAGGATGCGTTAAATGGGTTGTTGAAGGTTGATCTAAAGGATGGCATATCGATTGAAACTAAAGTACTTCTGGATGTTGATGAGTTTGAATTTTGACATTGATTAGCATTGACTCTCTTAGAATCCATTTGTAGTTTTCTGGATTTTGGACACTCCGTTGCAATATTTTTATTGACTTCAAGCGTAGAAACAACGTATGAAATAGTATTAGTTTTTATAATGAAATCAATAAGAAAATAGGATATTCGTATACAGTAAAACATGTAGTTTAAATAAATAAAAATACCATTTGATAAATTAAACAAAGGATTTTGTTGCAATTGTCCTATAAAAATAGACGAACAAATAAAATTGACTTAAATTATAAATGTGGAATGGTAGTTCAGACTGTATAGAAAGACTTAAAAGTAAAAAGTGTTATTCGTTGGTTTACCGGGTGTAGAAACATTCAATGTACTTTGGAAAGATGAGCTTTGCTGAATATAATGGTTGGAACGTTCAACGGAGTAACGATTAAATATTGTAGTTGGCGGCACATTTTGAATTCCATTATTATGATTGTTCACCTTGCATCTCTTTGCATCCAGTTGTAATTTTCTATATTTACGACACTCGGCCGCGTGCTTAACTTTTTCTTCATGGGAGATAACTATGAAGAATTATGTATTAGTTACATAAGTAAACGATAATATAAATAAAGACATATATAACTACGAAATAAGTGTACCGTTTGAGATATTAGATAATGGCGTTCGTTTGTCATCACCTTATAAAAAATCGAAAAATTAGATGACAAATCAAAAATAATACAAATAGAAATACATTGTATATTTATGCCAAAAAAAATTACCATTCGAACTGTTAGATAGTCTTTTACGTCCCATTTCAACTAAAAGGATGCAATTCTACATAAAATGCATTATAAGAGTTTAACAAAATATAAACAAACTTAAAATTATGGATGATAGGTTTATATATATGTAAACATTCAACGATACATAATAGTTAACTAACAATATATTATAAATCAACATAAAGTACAAATAATCAAGTTATGCGAACTAAACAAAACATGTAGATAATCATGTTATGCGAAAATATGTAATATTGAAATTAAAGAATTACATACCTTCAACTTCTTTGATGGAACAGTAGAGAAAAAACATGTAGATAATCATGTTATGCGAAAACATGTAATATTGAAATAAAAGAATTACTTACCTTCAACTTGTTTGATAGAAAGTAGAGAAAACAGAAAAAAGCAAAGATGAACTCTTGAATATTTGAGTCTTCTGATTTGTCTGTAAGACTGAATGGATTCCTTTATATGAAACGTGTTGCTTTGATTTATAGTAGTAGGGTTTTATAGATTTTTAAAAATTAAATTTCTAGTCAAAACTTATTTAATATGGTTAATTACCTACCATGATTAAAGGAATTTCAGGATTTGAATTTTTTGGTGTAATTACAATTCAAATTTTTCGAAAATTTGAATTTATGGATATGTAACGATTTTTATTTTTAGCAAGTGTGTAATTACAAAGAATTTCTAATTAAAAATGTTTATTAATAAGCTTAAATACTTACCATTATTAAAGAAATACTATTTGAATTTTAAAGTAAACGAAAAAGTCAACTTAATTATATTTAGTATTTTTTATGTTTTTTTTATTAAGTATGTAATTAGAATACACTTGTTTAAATTAATTGTACTATAGCAACTTTGTAATTTTAACATAATCTTTAGTTATACTACTTAGAATTTTATATTAAAGTAAGTTAAAAAAAATTTTTTTAAAAATTTGTTTCTAAAAACGTAATATAATTAAATATTAGTCATATTTTGTTGAATAATGTTTTTGAATGTATTAGAACTTTATGTTTGATAAATTGTTTGCAAAAATATAAATATGATAAAAAAATGTTAATTATATATAGGTGGACCTATAAATAATGTTATGATTCCTATAGACAATTCAACATAACGTATAAATAATTAAAATTTATTCAACAACGAACAATTATTTGCCAAAGGTAAGGAAAAAAACATAAATGTTCAAACCAACAACTAATTCAAATGAAAAATAGTAGCAAACATCAAACAAACCATAATAAAAAACAAACTGTCTCAAACCATAAACAAACATTCAGAAAAAATCCCCAAAAAAATAGCAAACAAACGGATAAATGTTCTTATTTTTCAAGCTTTGGGATCAACAGGGGGATCTCAACTGATTTGTCGGTGCAAACTTTCTTATCACCCTTACGCACTTTGGTAGTAGACTCACTTGCATCATCTTCTAGACCGTAAACTTTGTCGAGGCTACGCTTCACTTCCTGCTCGTCATGGACCAGACTAACTCTGCAAGATGATTCTGGAGTGTTGTTATCTCCAACAGAATCCTACAAAAGTAAATGAAAGGTTTAAAGTTTGATAATAGTAGCAATTTAAATTTAATTGCGGGAGTGATTTAATAGGTGAAAAGAACCTTAAGAGAGACTGCATTTTGTGTAGACGATTCAACTCCATCCAAGCTTTCAAATCCAGGTTGATCCACCTAAAAACATTAAAGGATTTGTATGTGTCAGATTATATAGTAAAACAATAATAAATTTTTATAAAATCAACCTATACAGGAATATAGGACGGGAATAAAAAACCTGAATATCGGAGAACTTTTGTTCTAGTGAAGAAAGTATCGATGACTCATTCGTAAACTTGCGTATACTATATCCGTCTAGGTGCTTGTCAATATTGAATTGACCCACTTTAATTTTGAACGCAAACTTTTTGTCTTCAAGAGCATGAAACTCAGTTGGAGTTGTTTTTTCTTCACCAGAAACCTTAATAGCAAATGACATACATAATATAAAGCAAAATAAGTAATTTGTTTTGGACTGAGTATAAACAACTTACCTGCTTAGATTTTTCTAAAAGTTGCATTGCTGACATTCCCAGCAATTTCTTTGCTTCACGATCAAATAAAGTAAGGGATGTAATACCAGTAAAATCCTGAACCCTTAAAGGTACTCTGAACCTACATTTACAAATTACAAAATATTATTAAACAAATTTAATAGTGTTTTACTTTAAGCTGTACATATTTAAGATAAAGCATACACTGGATCAGCAGAGACGATGTGCTTTGGACATTCTCTATTGGGGCAAACTAACACCTGTTTAAACGAAGTAACATCTGTTTCTTCATTATCATCAGGTAAACTTAAGGTCGGCTCCACCTTGTGATTACAGTGCTCATATCCCAAATAATACCACTCATCTTTATCATCGACACCCTTAATGGTTCCAAGAACAATGACCTGTTTGTTCACCTACAAAAGAAACAGGAATCGGTTAAAAAATGAATTTTAAATAAAACTTGTATATAATGATATGATAAATCAATTGAATCTTACCTCTGTTATCAAAGGAAGATCACGAATAGTGCTGAAAGGGGTTTTATTCAAGAATTCATCATTAATATTCATACTACCAGACGATCCAAGAGATCGTTGTACAGACGATGATTCCGTAGATAAAAACTTTTCAATATAACTGTAAGAATAAAAAAATTAATATAACATATATATAATAAGTCAAATATTTACATATATGTAAATAATTACAGGATAATTTAAACATATCACCTTTTCTTAAAAGCACGAATATCGTCAATATCTTCGTTGATAAACAGGCGAGTTATATTGAACCCATTTTGCAAACTTACATTACCTTAAAAAAAAAAAGAGAAAAAAGCATGCGTTATTTTTTTTTAAAAAAGTAATAAAAATGTCAAACGTAATACAAATTGCAAGAAATGACAAACCTTTATAATTGGTAAAGCTACCAAATTGAACAATAAGAACTACATGGACTTCAGCTTCGTTCTGCTTGATGTACTCAAACATCTGCTCACTATATTCATCCCACAAAGAACATGACATTTTTACCCCACTACATAGAATACATTTTTTATTAGATCATGCATAAATTTCAAACATTTCTTCCTAAGTATTAATCGTACAAATGAGAAATGAATATATCATGAAAGATTATGAGATAATAAATTATGAATAGGAAAAATGAAACACATACTCTAGATCAATCAAGAGTAGGTTCATTTTCATTTTCAATCCAGCTTTTGTTTCGATAGGCTCGGGTGGACTCCATTCTTCAACAAACCCAATGAAATCTAAAATATTTAAAATGTTATTTCAACTAATAAATAAGAAGACAAATTAAAAGAATAAAAATATATAAAAGATTAAGGCTTCGAGAACTACCAATCCTTTGTTCTTGAGAAAGGTTACCAGACTTAATAGACTCAAAAGAAGAGAAATTAAAACCATATTGGCTACCATCAAATCTGTTACACTTTGTAAGATTTGTTTCAAAAGTAAACGATAATATGTCATTTTTAGAAAAGTGTTTAATAGATTTGTTATCCGCTAGTTGTGGTCTATAGATATAATATGATTCATTTTCACGTAGAAATTTTTCATGCTTCTTCATGTATCTATTCCACACAATCGCTTGCATTTTAGAACCCTGCGTAAAAATATGTAATTAGAAGACATAGTTTGACCAGAAAATATTAAATCGAGTTGTGTAACATATATGTGACAAAGGAATTGATGATATCAAATCTAACCTGTTCATCCATAACAACCATATCAATGGCAAGAGTTTCACCTGGTATCTTTCGATTTGCTCTCTTCCAAAGCCTAAGTACCTTAACTTTGATTGTGTAATTACTCAGCCGCCATGTTATGTCATTCAGAAATGTTACATTATTTGGATCCATCTGCCTGCACGTGTGTAATATTTATCACAAATAACTGCGAACTAAAAAATGTTAGTACTCGTGTGATATATAAATAAACAATGTAAGAACCTAAAGTAGTATATACTACCTGCGAAATGTAGAAGAAAAAAAACTGAATTATATTCGATTCAATTGTACATGTATATATAATTTCGTATACCTATTATAAATAAGGAAGAAATGTTGTATTTTTAGTATACATTATATAAATAGAAACAAAATATGAAATGTCAATCTAATTGATTAAGTTTAAAGGTTTCCATAATACATTTTCAATCAAATTAAGTGGTCAAACTTTCCGAAATTAAATCAAATAAATGTTGTTTCTTAAATCTTATTGTAAAATAGTCAAAGACTAATTTTTTGTCTTTCCAAAAATCTTGTTTGTCAAATTAAAACTTTTTTAATTTGTAAATTATTAATTACTTGTGAGTTTAAAATAAAAAGAAAACGTTTTCTTTTGTTTTAAAATGGTACTTTGAAAATTTAACATTTTCAAATAAAACGGTTGACTTTGTTAATAAGCATTCAACAAGTAAAACACACCAATGTATGTAACCACTAAAAGTTAATCACAATCCCAAAAACAACCATACCAAGGTGGTAACAGTTACACAGCAACACTATTTTAACAGGAAAAAGTCAACGGCATAAATTAGGATGTAAAAAAAGATAAATTATAGTTTGATTGAAACCATAAAAAGTAGTCAATTACACATTGTTAATTGATTGTCTTTCCAAAAATCTTGTTTCGCAACATAAAACGGTTTGAATTTGAAAATTATTAATTACTTGTGAGTTTAAAATATTAAAAAACGTTTTTTTTTTTTTATAAAATGTTATTCGAAAAATTTAACATTTTCAAATAAAACGGTTGACTTTGTTAATAAGCATTCATATGTATTAAAAAAAAAGAATATCATAAATCTATTTCTCAAAAGACATATCAACAGGTATAACAAACCAATGTATGTAACCAATAACAGTTAATCACAATACCAAAAACAACCATACCAAGGTGGTAACAGTTACACAGCAACACTATTTTAACAGAAAAAAGTCAACGCAAAAAAATAGGACGTCAAAAAGACAAATCGAATATAGGTTGATTGAAACCATAAAAAGTAGTCAATTACACATCGTTAATTGATTGTCTTTCCAAACATCTTCTTTGTCAACATAAAACCGTTTGTATTTGAAAATTATTAATTACTTTTGACTTTAAAATATTAAAAAACATGTATATTTCTTTAAAAATGGAAAATATTAAAACTTGGGAATTTTTCAAAAAAAAAGTCAAAGTTACGAAATTTTAGTATGTTAATATTGAGAATGTTTAATGTTAATGTAATGTAATTTACCAAATTTAAGTTTTAATCAACAATATTAACAAAGTCAATTTGTAAAATCTAAAGTTGTCTAAATTTTAATTCTCATTATAGCAAACAAATCATATTAAGCATATTTACCTATTTCTAAAAAAACATATTTCCCAAATTATTGCTAACAACTATTAAAACATAGAAGATCATATGTCGTAAATACAAACCATAACACTGATATATTTTTCAAAACACATATCAACACAAAAAACAAATCAATGTATGTGACCACTAACATTAATCATCATCCCAAAACGACCATAACCATCGTGTTAAGAGTTACCCACAACCACTGTATTGAACCAAAAACCACCACGACTTAGGACCAAAAGTATGTGTGTTTATATCCAAAAAACTACCCACTGCCTCCCGTCCTAATTACCATCAACCCTAACTACTTTAGAGAGCTTGAACAGACCTCGTTTTTCAAACCAACGGAAATGCACCTGATCACCAGCCTGCAAATCATTGTCAGCAACAAACACAGACATACCTTTGATGTAAAAACGCTTACTCGATCCCCTGTCTTCAATACCTACAGAAACACCCCAGCTATTTTGCTCAGCATCCTTAATTGTCAATGAGCGCGGCCTGTTCAAGCCATTGGCCTTCGCCCATTGTGTCTTCATCCGCTAAAACAAATAACCATACATGAAATTTGTTATAAAAAGGTTTATTTAGCATCAAAATGATTATAACATATTGCTTTAACATATAATACTTACAAAATGCCTGTCAACAACAAACACAACTGGAACGGCCCAATCTTCTATATCGGATACATCTTCATCCGATCCAGATTCATCATCATCAGTTTCCATATCATCTTCATCAGAATACTCTTCTCCATCATCATCAGAAACCACAACTATTTCCTCCTGATTATGGTGATCATCCTCGGGCTGTTCAACGTCCTCCCACAACTCCGGAGGCAGGGTCAGCTTGTTTTTCTCAAAGATGGACAACTCCAATGTTTTCTGTTAATTTTACAATGAAACACATGAAAAGTGTACAAATTAATGATCTAAATCTCAAACAAAATTAATGATATTTATTGAAATTTCGAATCGACAAACAAACCTCGTTGTAAATTTCAAACACCATCAGATGATCTGCTGTTATGTTAAACCTCTGTTTCATGTACGGCCATCCCTGGGTAATGAAAATCTCATCACCATCGTATTCAAGTTGGATCTGGAAAACATGCCCTGCAAAGAAGATGAATATCTAACCACTGTTATCATTATGAACATAAAGATTTAAAAAAGTCTTATTATCTAACAAATAATTATATACATGAGATTACCTGGAAATGAGCTAACCATAATCGGTTCCATAGGAGGGTTTCGATTGTACAAACCATGATGAACGAAGGCACTTATATGCTGGAAAGTTGAAAAACAATGTTGAAACATTACTACATATTAATGTAATTAAGGCGTTATGTCATGGTTCTACACATCATTTAAAAAACATACCAGGCGATTCAGATCACTGAGTGGGTCATCAAGTTTGCAGTAGAAATACTTGCCCGGTGCAGCTATGGCATCCTGATGAAAAGTATACATATTAAAACAGTTGAGCATTTCTTCGAACTCAAAAACAAAGTGACAACCACTTGGGTAGTTTAGCGTGGTAATCATGTGCTTCCACCCGTTGTAAAAAAACCATTTCCCAGCGATATTCATCACTTTAACTTCGAATGATCTCTCATCCAATGTATGAATTCTGGTCATGCCAGTAGGGAATCCATACTTAGTAATCCATTCCTTATAATCTCCGGGCAACGCCTACAAATCAATACCAAAAACAGTTGATTATAAATTAATCTATTGGATTTTCAGTTAATAAAGATTATCCATATGATTTCTGTGCAGTGATCAATGAACATATAGTAACAACCAACGGATTTTTAACGCATAAGAAAGGTCGCTTACCATACACACACGTTCTCTGCCCTCTGATTTAACCCAAAATCCAGAAACCATTCTGAGACGACCTTTAGAGCAACTGTATTAGCAGTAAAAACAAATTAAAACATGATATCATATAACTAAAATTGCATCATTAGATGATTACATAAATGACAAATCTGAAAAATCTTAAAACCTATTAATTTTTGAAATCAGATTTATCATTGTGAGAATATAATTAGTAAAAAACTTAAATTGAAAATCCCAAATTGAAAACTTTATATAATTGAGTCATATTCACAATGTTCATACAAACTTGATTCAAAACAACATCAATCTAATCTTCTGAAAACCCAAGTTTGACCTAACATCATCAATGGCAAATAAAAAAAAACACTGTCCGAGTCCATCCATATCCATTCAAGAACCCTAATATCACAATCAAGAAATATAATCAAACAATCAAGAACCCTAATTAAGGGCAAATCAAGGTTTTGTTTGTCGTAACATAAACACACATATCGAAACATAAATAATCAAATAGAATGAAAACAGGGAAAAAGAAACATTCAATCGACAAAGACATTACAAAAAAACGAAAAAAAACACCGTGAAAATGAGGGATAAAGATGGATTGAATGAAATTAGAATGAAATAGAGATTACCTTAGATTGGAGATGATTGAATGGTTGAATCGCCTAGAATCCTCTGATTAGGGTTTGCAGGTTTGAAGGGATGGAGGCGATTAGAATGTGATTTTTATGTCCGCGTGTTTTTTAGGTTAGTATTTATATTTTCTGTTTTTTTTTTAAATGAAAAAGTTTATAAATTCCCACCATGAGACACTTGGCACAATATGATTGGCTACACAATTGAGGATGAATGTGGGAGTGCCAAGTGTCCTCATGGACTTTAGTTTATTAGATGTATAGATTGAAGAACGCAACCTAAGGTGAGTTTCACAGCCCCACTTATATTGGTTTTGCTTTTGGGGGAGAAAGCATGCGCTAAACTTATATTTTGTGAACATATGTCATACTATGGGTTACTTTTGAGTTGCTATACGATCTTTGGAAGTATCGGGGAGAACCATGAATGTGCGGGATTGCACAACGATGGAAATATGGATAAATCTATTGGGCGTGACCTGCCCCACTCGTCTACTGGAGGTCAGACGGGTGCATGTTGTCTCGAACTATGCTGAACTTGTTAAACATTATTCGTGCGGCTTAAACATATGCTAAACTTGCTAAACGTGTCCAGTAATGGTTTTCCAATCGTAGTAGTAACAAAACTTACGCCTAGCTAGCGTACTTTGGCTTACACATGACATAGTATTCACAATTTTTCAACTTGGAACATTTTGGTAACATTTAGTAACACTTGGTAACGTTTTATGAAAACCTGTGAACTCACCAGCATTATTGTGACACCCCAGGAAAATCCCACATCGGCCGTGGCCAGGAGAGATACTTGGTTTATAAGTAATGTCTTGCCTCTTAAATCACCAACGCGTTTTGGGGCTTAATGTTAGTGGATGAGAGGAGAACTCCACAGTTAAGCGTGCTCAGGTGGGAGAAATTTCAGGATGGGTGACCTCCTGGGAAGTTTCCACTTGGGCAACCAAAAACAAATCCGTGAGCTCTGGATGGGCAAAGCGGACAATATTGGTGATGAGAGGGGCGGGGTGTTACAGATGGTATCAGAGCCACTCCTGTGCCGTTCGGGATGGTGGGTGCACACCTCATCAGGGACGATGAGACTCTAAAAGGGGGTGAATGTGACACCCCAAGAAAATCCCACATCGGCCGTGGCCAGGAGAGATCCTTGGTTCATAAGTAATGTCTTGCCTCTTAAATCACCAACGCGTTTTGGGGCTTAATGTTAGTGGATGAGAGGAGAACTCCACAGTTAAGCGTGCTCAGGTGGGAGAAATTTCAGGATGGGTGACCTCCTGGGAAGTCTCCACTTGGGCAACTAAAAACAAATCCGTGAGCTCTGGATGGGCAAAGCGAACAATATTGATGATGAGAGGGGCGGGGTGTTACAATTATATGTTGACACCTTTTGGCATGTTTTTCTCAGGTCGCTAAGGTAGCATCACAGGAACTAGGCGCACGGGTCTGCATGGCATCTAGAGTTTTTGTTCATGCTTTTGAATAATCTTTGAGACTACACTGTCACACAAGTTGTAACTTGAATTTGCTTCCGCTACAGTTTTGAGATGTTAAATCTTATCTTTTGAGTCTACGTATCTTTCATATAGTTGTTGTTTATTGTGACCGTTGACTTTGATCCTGGTTTGTCACGCGCCTCGCGGTAAAACCCTGCATGTGGAATTTGAGGGTGTGACATTATTTGTATACCTTATACTCTTCGTGAATTGATTTTCAAGGTTGATTTCTTCGTAATAATGTTAAGAATAAAAAAATAAGTCAAAATAATAATAGGAATCAACATTAGAAGAGTAGGATGAATGATTACATTGTATGAGTTGTGGAGAATCAACAAATGATGCAAGATGAAGAAGGAAGATTGAACGATTTCTTAGGAATAAAAGAAGAGTTATGTTGTGTAAAATGAAAAAAAAAAGAAAAAAAAAAGTTTTTATAGATAGATTTTCGGAGCTCCATATAGGTAGTTGGACCCTAAAGGCCCTCTCTAAGGGCTCTATTAGACCAGAGGCTACTCATTTATTATATAGATAGATTGTACTAACGAATTAAAATTCCTTTTTTAGTTCGCATCAAATTGGTCTACTAATATTTTTTTTGAAAAAACAAACTTCATTAAGAAAACGACGGGGTCCTCAAAGAAAGGGCCACCGTACAACCATTTACAACATATACAAATTGTTCTACTAATGGAATTCAACATTCCACCACACCGCATAATGGACTTTGCACACTTTACCAAATCAAAAGGTTTTATGAGAAATAAATGGAATTAAAACTGCTTAGATATTCTTAAGCAAGTATAGGGGAATTTTGTCATATAAATTTATTTAATTAAATTCCAAATAGCATAGATTACAAACCAAAGAGAACCGGTGGTATTTGAAGCGGCGCACTACGCCTAGTGGCTCATGTTGGACAATGTTGCTACAACAAATATTGATCCGGAAAGGGTCTAAACGTTCTAAGGTCATCAGGCTTCTGACCTCGTCTGCTTGAAGGGTTGAACCTACAGCAAGAAAGAACTCGTTAGAAGGGTTACAGAGACCGGGGTCTCTGGACCACCCTCCGACGCTCAACAATAGTAGATTATCTAACATAAACGTGTATTTAAGTAAATGAACAATGAATAAGTAAATACGTATATGTATGAGTATGAATATGAGAAGTAGGGAGAATATAATGTATGGAGGAAGCGATGCTTGAACGTTGGTGGTGACCAATAGCTCATGTTCAACTGTTTATCAGGTAGAGTCAGCTTCACATTTAGAGGATTTTTCCATATGATATCTATGTGATTCGGTATCTCTAGAGAGAGCCGATTCATCTTAGCACTTCATACTTTGTCCCACTTTCGAGCACAATTTATCATTCTTAGCAGCAAGTTATTGGGCTATATCCGGGTCTCCATTCAATTACAAGTGTCAGGTTTCATTATATGTGCCTAGGGATTCAATACCTAGGTAGCCCATTCTAATCATATCTGATTCTCAAACCAAGCTCCCGTGTTCTGTTTGGGTGTTGAGTTCAATTTGCTTAAGTAAAGTCATTAGTTGGAATTGCATTGTTTTTATTTTCTTATTTACTGTCTTTATTAATTTTTAATAAAAAAAACCCCAAACTCAATAATTAGGCTAGGAATTGATAGAGGTTTAGCATTGAAAGTTTGTGTTATAGTGTCCATTGTTCGATAATCTGGACCTCTTACTACTACTATGTCTGATACACTTGTCGTTTGTGTGGTTGGTTTGTTAATCCATTTTTAAAACTTCTTTCTAAATTTATGTAAACATTTTCAGACATCACAAATCATAATGCATTTTAATATTTCATGTATTTTTTAACAATAACACCTAGATGTTTTCTAGGATAAATTATGTTTTTCATCCTATATGTTTATACATAATTTCAATGGATACCTTTTACCTATCAAATTGACGAGATTCATCTATTACGCTTTGAAACCTTGTACCGTCTGTCCTTTAACACTAACCCGATTTGTTTTAAACATTTAGTGTGGACACATGTACCCCATGTGAGGATGAAATAGTATTTTTACCCTATTTAAAAAACATATAAGAATATCTCCAATGCTACGTACGCCCTTAGGTGCCCTTAGCTGACACGTCATCTACCACATCATATCCTTACAAGTCCTTAAAAACTCTTATTTCATCTCCAATCCTATAAATATCCTTACCCTTCATAATTTCCACCTCATAACTTATTAACTACACACAATATTTAAATAAAACTTTTTTTCTTTTACTTGGGTCCTACCACATTTGCAAAACCCAATGAAAACAAAGCCTTTATGGAAGGGCTTGGAGGCAGAGCACATAATGGACAAACTTTCCCAATGGTAAGGGCTTGCAATGGCCTCCAAGGGCATCACTCCAAGAGATGCATTGGAAGTAGTCTAACAATCCATAAAATAATCGATCACCATTAACATCGTTGTACTACCAACATCAGACTAAAACAACACCACCTTAACCCCGCCATCAATTATCATCACCATCGACCTCCACAATACTACTACTATCGGAACCAACACCTCACATTAGATCTCTAGCTAGCTTCATATATTTGACTGACATCAATTGAAGGGCAGTGGTGCTATAGGAAATCCAATTGAAACCTAGGCCATGGTGGTGGTTAGGGTTGGGGGTTTAAATGTTAAGCAGTTGTGGTGTTGTAGGAGCTGCTAGTTCAAAACCTAAGTTATGCTGGTGGATAGAATTGGTGGTTTAAAGATTGATGATGAGGTGGGGGTGAGTTAGGCCAGGCGATGGTTGATTGGGTTGAAGGTGGATAATCGCCTAATCAGGTTAGGGTTTTCGGTGTGCTAATTGTAAGTGGATGGCTATAGTGAAGATCTGGAATGCTTGTGGAGGTCGTGGACGATCGTGTGAAGTGGATACGGCTGATAGGGTAAGGTTTTACGACTGTGGAGATGAACGATGGTGGTTGTGGGTTTCTACGTTGGTGGTGAATAGTGGTTTTGCGATTATATGGATTGTGATTGGTAGTTATGGGTGTTGGTGGCAGTGGTGGTGTGGGTTAATGACAAATATTTTTGTTTTTGAATTTTGTCAAGCTTTTAAAATTTTTGTTGTGATATGTATGTATGTATGTATGTATGCATGTATATATGTATGTATGTATGTATGTATGTATGTATGTATGTATGTATGTATATGTATGTATGTATATGGTGTGGGTAAAATGACATTTTTGCCCTCTCATGGGATCCATGTGACCCCCGTAACGTTTAAAATAAACTAGGTTTGTGTTAAAAAAGATATATGGTGCAAGGTTTTATAATATAAAAGATAAATGTCATCCATTTAAAAGGTAAAAGACATTTATTAAAATCAAGTATAAACATAAAAGAAGAAAACTATAATCTCCTTTTTTTTCTAACATACATTTTTCCATAATTCCGTGGACAAGGCCAGAATGCTCAACCTTTTGGTTGTGAGAAAAATCTTTTGCCACTATGAGCCATCCTATGACACCCGCCAGATTCTCAGGTCAAGATCCGTATACACTCCCACCATTTTGTTATTTTTACAATCATGCATTAGACATTGTATAGTAAATGTGTCACCCTGAGTCTAGTAAGACCCAAGATAGTTTATAACCTACAACACAAAACATAGTCACACATGGTCATATCTAACTTGGAAGTTAATCAATTCCATAACCAAATTCAAAGACATTCTATAGAGATTTGACACGAAAATCTATGGAACAATATCACATATTCAAATAAAGATACCAACTTATATGAACATGGGATAAAAGCTCCAATAACACATGTTTATAAATAATCAACATGGAAAACTAGTAACATGTTCAATGTCGTCCTGTAACAATACAGTGTTATTTTTATCAAAGAAGGTTAAACTCACCTATACACACATACACAAATCGGTTCATATACAAGGCCAATAGAGACTTTCTTTAAAAATAATACATACACATACATTCTTATGTACAAATCAGCCCGTATACACACATAAGCAACCAAGATAAAACAAACTATCATATATGTGATCCATAGATATCAATTAACATATATATTGTCCAAACTATCCTATAACTTATACATATTTATATATTCACAGCACACATATATATATGTGTGAGTGTAATTGAGACTAAACAAACCATCTATGAATACATATATACATACAAGACTACATATACACATGAGGCTAATTTTTGGATTATCCATACCATTCTATACAAACACACACCACACATACACACACGACATACACACTATTCTACAATTCCTAAAAACCATGCTTTTCACCAACAAGAGTTCTTACAAGCCTCACACCTCATTCCCATGTCAAATTGACTTCCCAAATTGTCTTGTTCCCTTCCCTAGAATCAGCCCACATGTTCACAAGACAAAGTCAAGTGTGTGCTTGGTTTGGACTCATTCTAACATGTGTATACATCCATACATCATGTGACATACACATACCCATACACCAACATAGAACAAACAAAAACACTTGCATTTCCCATAAAATCACCAACATAGCACCTTGTTTCAAGCCTACACAAAACATTCTAAGAGTTGACTTCCCTTTTTAGTCCCAACTAGCCATGTATTTTCGGCTCATCAAGTTCCAAGAAGAAGAGCATGCACATTAGTCAACCAATTATATGAAATGGGAATGTTACTTTTAGAAAACATGGACCAAGAAGGTTTGACCTTCCTAAACTATACATAGTTCATCTATCCACTTCCTCTCCCTTTCGTATATACATATTTATATATATATGCATGATCAACACATGAAACACTTCCACACTTCACCACGACTCCCTTTCCTTTGTATACCTTTGGCCGAGAACAAGAGCACCCCATCGGCTCTAAACCATTCGCACACCACCACCACCACCACACCATAATCACACACCCACAAGGTTGTAGAAGCTACATTGAGGAGTGTAGACACCAAGTTTGACTCCTACCTTGCTCCAATCGGACCATACATTCGGGTATGGTCACTTGTATAATTTTTTTTCAAACTCCATTATTTTCGGTCCATATAGGTTCACCCGAACCCTTAACCCACTCGCATACATGTTAATGTGACCCATAAGTAATTAGTTTTTGGCCACAATGTTTGAGTTATGTACCACTTATACATATATACACTCGCATCTACATTCATATGTATAAAATACGTATACACACTAGGGAACATACATTCGGACCTATATATATACACACGCGTCTACATACGAGTGTATGCGGGTATGTATAGGGCCGAGCTAGGTCACAAATGTTGTTTTTATACTTAAATGATGACATACATGTGATGGAACTTTTGAGAACACATGTTAAAAGAGCAATAAACATATGGTAAAAAGGCTTTAACACAAAAAATTTTAGAAAAAACATATGTTATAATCAAAAGGCATGTGTTAACTAAGGCAAAACACATGGAAATGACAATTTTACACAAATAAGGGCCAAAACATGTGTAGCATGTCACTTTTGGATACAAATAACCAATACACGTACATGACATGGTAACACATAGGTAGCCAAGGCTACTATTTTACCACAAATGGTTAATTATGGATACAATAACGACAAAAATGAGCTTTTTCCGACACATACAATATGTGACCTATGTGAACAACATTATAGAAACACACTGTCCCTAGTTATGCAAGTCGGGTGAACAAATGCATGATAATTAGTACAACACATAGACTTAAGTTGTCCTTATTTGAATCTAGAGCACTTTTGTTCAGACATTCCCATGTCAGACTCAGTCAGTTATAGCATTCAGACATCAGGTGAGTTTTCACGACCCTATTTTACTATTTTCGTGCTTTTGGGGGGAAAAACATGCGTAGAAGTTCAATTACATTTTGACTATTATGTGATCACGAGACAAAAGGTTTCAGAGTACTCGTAAGCCCCCGTGTCATACATTTACTGTAACCATTAGCTATGGACTTAGCCATGAAACACCGGAATAGATCTATTGGGTTGGCCCCCTACTCTTGGTTAGTCGCTCTAATCGGATTACAGATATCAAAAGGGTGCTTGTATTTCACATTATATTCATTTTCTTTAGTATACAATGGGCGAGGCACAACATTCATCAAGGTTTGGTTATGGGCCCATGACAGTCACATAATAATTATTGTCTTAGCTAGGCAATGATCCAGTCACGCATGGTTTACATAGAATCCAAAACCCGTAATCTCACCCAGTGGCGAAGCTTGGTTTCGGAATCGGTAGGGGCCGGACTCAATTTTTTCGATCGGTAGTGGCAAATCGGTGGGGGCCGAACTCAACCCGGACTCAATTTACCTATGAAAATCGCAAATTTATACCACTGCGCCAGAAAACAGGGGGGCCAGGGCCACCCCCGGCCCTTCTTATCCTTCGTCCCTGATCTCACCAACTTAATTGTTGACATATTTTATTTGCATGTTTTTAAGGCAATTAATTGATCATCATGGAACTTGGAGTTACACATGAGCATCTTGGGAATAATATGAACCTTCTTTTGATTAAATGATTTAGACATTATCATTTTGAATATGGTTCTTAAGACAATGTTTTTGGTTATTATGTTAAACAATAACGTATTTTAATATATCTCTTAACTTATGAATTTAATGCTTGCGTGACTTGTTTGCTTAAAAACCTTTCGAAATTACATCCCGTATTTCCACCTAAGCAGGGTGTTACATATCCTCCACCCTATTTTTCTTTCACGTGCATATATACAACTATGACCTTTAAAAAAAAAGTAAATACAATTATATATATCACAATACAAGTCTTATATGAATCAATCTCTTAACTATTTGTTCGTTTAGGACCCATTTAATGGTTGAGAGATTTGCTCATAGTGGTAGAGTGGTGGAAAGGCTTGTACTCACTTTATGTGATGCAGGTTCGATCCCCATTCCTATCATTTATAGGTGGATATTTTGCCAAGTGATGGTTGATTCTACCCACTTCGGATGGGTCAGGTTCGATTCTGATGGCCCCCCGGTTTTCTAATACCGTGCATTTACTCCAGAAAGGCTTGCTTCATGTGGAGGGTGCAACATCTGTCAAGTGGCACGTGGCGGGAAATTTTTCGGGTGGAAGTCTTAGTGCCCCTTATTCGCAGCCTCGACTCGCTTGTGGGCCGGCCACTCTCGCGTCAGCGTGGACCCGATTAAGACAACATAGTCTGACCATTATAGAGTAGCTAGGGGATCCCCTTCTGAGTGGTTGTGATGAACTCTGACACAACATATCCAAAAAAAAAAAAAAAAAAAATTATGGTTGAGAGATTGACAAAGCAAACCGTTAATTACGGGCAAAACTTGCTAGAAAACAAAATCAAGTTTAACACTACAACACATTTATAACAAGTCTTATATGAAAATTCTACAAATTGTATACATTGACTAAAAAAGTCACATATTCAATGCAAACAGTATCATGGCCACAGGAACTTCTTAACGTATCTAACTACCCACAATCCAACCACCCACACACATTGATTACACACTATATTTCCAAATGGGCAATGCCCTAACATAGCAAAAAACTAAAAGTATCCCTAAATGGAAACTAAATACCCTTGTCCCAAACACATATGCCATCACTCTAGCAAAGGTTCCTAGAAGCAAATATTCATCACACGATCAAAGATTTCGAGGAACTGAATAGGGGCCGTGAGTTGAGGAAAGTGCCCAACAATGTCAATCATCTCAACCGTAGATTCGCCTTTAATCAGTCTTGTCATGTACTCGACAACTGACATTGGAGCCACAAGATCATTTGTTGTTTGGACTATGGTGCATGGGATCACAACTTTTTCAAGGATGTCACGATGGTCCGATAAGAATACAGTTTTAGCTACCGAAAGACCGATCTCGGGTTTCATTCTCTTCAAACATTCTTCGAGTTGTTTGATAGATTCGGAGTCCTTTTTGTCAATAACTAGGGTAGGAAAGAAGGTTGCCCATTCATAGTAGTTGGACTCCATGCTTGAGAATAGTTTTTCAATCTCGTTGATGTCAAATCCTCCTTCATAGCATTCCGAATTTACGTACCTAAAATAAGAAACACGTTAATCATATTTATTACTATAACCAATAAAATTATTTATGTTTACCATATTAAAAGTTAAAACAAAGTAAAAAAAACACGAATAGAACATCAATCATGCCAGAAAAAATGTAAAAAATTAGTGGTTTACAATTAGGATTGTCTATAACCAAGCATATATCTTTAGCTTGAAGGGAAAAATAAACTTGGTTAACCATTAATGGATACATAAGGTGTAAGAAAAAAACCATGAGTTCCGTTAAACTAGTTTTTTTTCCTATTCGATTATTCAATCAACCAATTTATTGTTAAGAACCGAGCAATAGCAGAACCACGAAAGGGTCAAAAAGGCTTGGTGACCTCTTAGTCATTGGAGTGTGTGTTTTTATATAAAAGTATAAAACCTCCTTTAAATATATAGCTGTATCCTTAAGTTTAATTATGAGAGCTCGAGCTTAAGATCAGCTCGGTTCGAGCTTTGTTTTCAAAGCTCGAACTCGGCTTGTAGATAGTTTCCCAAGTTTGAGCTCAACTAGCTAGTTTAATATTTATTAGTTAATGTATTATGTAAGAATAATATAAATAATAGGCTCATTTAAGCCCGTGAGCTGGATAATTGAAACTCAGACTCAGGTTGTTAACTAAACAAGTTTAGTTTTAGGTTCAGCCTGGCTCGTTTACCAAATAACTTTAAATGAGGAGTAAAAGTTGTTAAATATTAATAAATCTAATATTACTCTAAAGCTCGTTGAGCCTAACGAGCATCACATGAGAGGGTCCAACTGGATAAATAAACGAACTTTGTTTTAGGCTCAAGCTCGGCTCAAGATCGATAAGGCTCAACTCGATTCAAGCTTTTTATCCAACCAATCTTAAGTAGCTCGCGAGCTGCTCGAATCGTTTTCACCCATAAACGCATGTATTAATTCTTTTCATAATATCGCCTCCGCTGTTAAAAAAACAATTTGATGTTTATTCCATAAATATGCATCTTGATAAATGCCTATGATGAACTGGCCATGTATACAAAATATTTTATACACGGGTTATAAAATACTTGATGTCTCTATCGTAAAAAGACACTCACTATGCCACTAATAAATAATTGTTTCTCTTAATTTTAAACATTAACTTCAAACCATTTGATTCTTCGATTAGCTAAAGGATATTCATTACTAAACAAGCGAGTCTAGTTTTCTTATTTTTCAAAATTGGTCAAACAATATTTCACAAGAGTTATATCATTTGGTTAGGTGGAAATATGTTTCTTAATTAGAATAAATAATCTGATGTAAAACTAAATTACTAATTTACTATTTCACAAGAGTTATATCATTTGGTTAGATGATTTTGCTGCACTTTCGAAAAACTAATTTACTAATTATATTGTATCCGATGTAAAAGCTTTGGGATATTTTTGGTATAGGAGTAGGTATAAGGAGGGTAAGATAGATTGGAAAGAAAGGTGTCATTTTCGTGTTGATATGATGTAATTTTTGTTGGGGCGATTATCTCTATATTGAAGATAATCCGGTTTGCTTTCCGTTAATGAAGTGCATCTTTCAAAATTAAAAAATATATAAGCGCGTTCCTTTAGTATAAAAACAAATAATCTAATAACAAAACTTTTATTGTATATATTTAAGATTTTTTTTTTTTTGAAAGAAATCAAACATTTTATTAAAACGAAATAGGAATGTTACATCACAATAGAAGGTAGACGGGCAACAAACTGCGCCGCCACCCCTTTCTGAATGATTTTTATATTTAAATATTACGTATTTTAGTCACTTATATATTTACTAGTTTATTACCCGGGAGCGTATCATGATACACAAAGCTAATATAAAATAACCAAATGTATGTACTATAAAACGAATAAGCCGTTTTTTCTTTGTTTCTTTCTTCTTTTTTTCTTTTTCTTTTTCTTTTTTTTTTTTTTGTAAAGGATCAATCAACACTCGATAACTCATAAAATCTACTTCTAATTTCTAATTCTACGTATGCACCTCTTGCTTGAGTGAAATCTCTATGCCTAGACATGATTAATAAATTACCTAAAAACATCATGGTTTTTTTCTTGTATGAACAAAAACCACCAAAAAGTCGTTGGAAAAATAATAAAATGCTTGTTAAGTTGGTGTAGTTTGTTTTAAAAAAAGCTCGTATATTAACGTTATTAGCATTTAAAAATTGTGGAACAAAATATGAGAGAAAAAAAACGGAAATAAAGGAAGATATCATGTGTAACTTAAGGGTTTTTTTTTTAAATAATCATACATACATAGTGGCACGTGACACACTCACCAAAAAAATGTCCTCATTAAATGTCATGTAAAAGGCTTCTTTTTATTATATACATAATATATATTTATTTACCATAAAACATATAAATCATCTTCAAAAACAATTCTTGCCGGGTTGGTATATATACTTTGGCCGATTAGGTTTTATATTGTATAATGTATAATATATTTTGTAGTACAATTTGCCTAACTATAAATGTTAATTTGGTTTATCATTTAGGATGAAACAAAATATTTTTCTCAATACACACGCCTTATTTTTTATTTTATTTTATTTATTTATTTATTTATTTATTTATTTATTTATTTATTATTATTATTATTATTATTATTATTATTATTATTATTATTATTATTATTATTATTATTGAAAATAACAAAATTTGATTGGTACATGGTCTAGATAGTAGTATAAGTATGTGGTCGCAAACCGAGTAACGATCCCTACCACAAGAAACAAAGAAATGAATTGAATCCAAATACCTAAAATATCCAGTTTTTAATGTTTTTTTTTTTTTTTTATAATAAAAGCTTTTGAATCAAAATGGAACAAAAAAAATAAATAAATAAACCGCGAGCTCTAATTTAAAGTTTACAATTAACCATTAATTAATATAATACATTAGTACAAAGTGTAAAAATATAATATGTAATCATCAAATATTACACCAACTTCATTATGTGGTATTCGTCCTTAACATATACTTGGTTGTGATATTTATATCTCAATATTTTTTTAACCGCTAACATACACAGAGTGAAGCTTGAAAAAAATATTAATGTGACGAGACCCAATTTTTTCCTCTGTATGTGTGGGCTGTACTCAGTTCAAATAAAAATTCGCGAATTAGTGAGAAAAAAAACATAGACACTCTAAACCTACTTCCTAGTTTTAATTCTACACTTGTGTCAACTTTGAAAACTATACACCTTGGCACGGTTAAACCGGATACTTTGAGTAAAAGCCCCTACACACAGCACACATATATAAAACCGATTTCATACATAGATAAAAATATATGGAATATATATATTGGCAGATATATATACCTGGGAGATGATCCAACAAGGACAAGCTTTTTGAAGAGGTGAGGCTTTTTTATGGAAGCAATGCATCCGATCATGCCGGACATAGAGTGGCCGACGAACACAGTTGAGTCTAACTTCATCTCTTCAAGAAGAGCAATTAGGTCATCGGAAAAAGCATCATACCGGCTATATTTAGCCGGATCAAAGAGGGTGTTTGGTTCCTTAATGGCGCCAGAGAAGCTCCAGTCAAAAACAACAACTTGGTATGTCTGACTGAGTATTGGAAGAACCTTGTCCCAAAGAGACTGGTCTCCTCCAAAGCCATGAGCTAGAACCACAGTTTCTTTGCCCGAACCGGTGATTCGAGCATTCATCAAGGTTGATAGGCTTTTCTCTTGCTTGATCACCATGGCTAATTTTTTGCTATGTCTTTGTGTGTGTGTGAGAAAGAGAGAGAGAGAGAGGGGGGTTGTGTTTTAGGCATGTTCATGGATATATGGTTCGGTTTATATAAGAAGCAATAAGGATGGATGATAGGACAAAAATGGGTTTAACTAAATAGCATTTTGTGGGATAATAGAATTATTCCCTTTATGTCATATTTTATATTTTATACATTTGTTTAAACAGGTAATTAATCATGTACTCTCTATATTTGCTTTTAAATTTAGATCAATGTTTATAATGAGATTTAAACTTTCAATCAACTAAAGAGGAATTAATATGTTTATTAAACACATTGATACTGCTGCAATAACACTATTATTATATATGGTTAACTATTCTATATTCTAAAATACCATAGGGTCTGTGGATTAACAATACCAAAATGTGTAGAAAATTCATCATTCATCATGAGCTTGATGTTTATGTCTCATAATACACATATGGGTAGATTTAAAAAGGGTCATGTTATTTGCACCTTGTTTGCTTTTAGGGTTGCACACTTCTCTATGGCTTGTAGAGGCCTTTACTGGTTATATAGGTTGTCAGTGCAATAAATTCTCTCTGAAAAAACAAATCTATACGGCTAGTAAAGAACCCTCTACGTAGGGCCGGCCTTGAAAATTCAAGTGCCTGGACCGAGCTGTAAAAATTGTGTCCTTTAGCTTTAGCTTTAGGTTTTAACGAAATAAATAATGTAAACTATTTTTTTAAACCACGATTAAAATAATATCAAATTGATGGATCAAATTTTATTTCCCACTTAGTTTGTAGTCTAACGGTAGAGAGAACAAACCCTCTTGGGGAGTTTGAGAGTTCAAATCCCACAAAGGGTGAAAATATAAATGGGGGAAAGTTTGGCAATTATTTTTTTTTGTTGTTTCATAACAAAAATAAAAGTTAAATATGAAGTCAAAACTAACCGGTAAAAAGCAAAAATAACTAAGTGTGAGCCCTCTCCATTTCATTTTCTTCATGCTCTCTACTCCTACACACGTTAATACACCTGCAAATTTTTTTCTCAGACCATTTTATTTTCTTCTTTAATTCTTAACCTCTCTCAACATTTCTTTACTTTCTATTTTATACAAACTACCCTTCAGTTTGATTAATTATACTTGATTAACAATTTTGGAGCTCAAACATACAAAAATCCATTGAAATAAGGACATCACTGTTAAGAAAACTTAGATTGCCGAAGAGTCAATGTGCCCCCTAAAAATTGGGACTGGGCCGGAAGTCCTCCCCACACCCCTTAATGGCCGGCCATGCCTCTACAACCAGTGGAGACCCATACGGGCCAGTAGAGGTTGTTAATATTATGTTCATTCGAATTATTTTCTCATATGTGTAGTACAAGCTACTATAAAAAATATTTAAAAAATGGATGGGTCAGTAACGGTTGAAATAAGTTCATGTCACCATCGTGGCGTAATTTTTTATCTATGTTTAAACCGGCTCGCTGCAATGCATGGGTGTCGTGCTTATCTTTATATACATTTTTTGTAAATTTTGTTCGAAACAACGACGTAACTTTTTTGTGAATTTCGAATATGCCGCTGCGATGTGGTTTTTTTATAGTTTATGTTCCCGATTTGCTTACTTTTTTCTACGTTTCAAACCTGCCGCGAAGCCGGGGTGGTAACCCCTAGTTATGCAATAGAAACGAACATCTTTTTCTTTTTAATATATGTATGATATTGATATATTTTTATAAAATATTTCATATTTAAAGAAATACAAAACACTACGAGAATAAATGTGGTGTTTTATTTAAATTGTATTGTTAGACCATGTGTACTCAAGCGTTAAAACGGGCGTTAAAGGGATTTTAGCGCCTTTTTGCACCTGCTACACCGCTACAGCGGGCGCTAAAACGTGCAGGTGGGCCGGTGGCGTAAATATATTAACGCTGCATCATCAAATCCATCAACCAATCAAAAGCTTCCATGTAATATTATTATTATTATTTGTAGAGAGAGAGAAGAAAACGAAGAAGGTATGTGCTGGTGAGGAGGTCTGTGCCGCTGTGTGTTTGTGTGTGTGTGTGGCCGGTGGTGTGATGGTGTACGGTGGTGGGTTGGTGATCGGTGGAGGCTTTTGTTTTTGTGTGTGAGAGAAGAAGAAGAATGAAAAAAGAAAAAGAAGAAGTATGTGGCTGTGATGTTTTTTAGATATGTTTTTTTTTAGTAAAATAATAATTGGGCCCTTAAATTTTAAGCCCTCCATTACATCCCATTTTCTTTTAAGACCCTCATGCTTACTGAATTGTCACGTGTCAAAACTTACCCTATTTAAAACCTTAAATTTAACCCCCACTACACATGATCTTATATGTTTATATTCATTTACGAACACTTGTAATGTAACCTCAATTTTTATAAAAAAATATATCAGTATTTCACTATTTTTTAAAAAATATACAACAAAATCAAGTATATTTTAACGATATTGTTATGTGCTCAGTTTCATTTACGAATACATCTAAGACACTTTCCTTTGGGGGTAGGGTGGTATTGATAAAGTCGGTGCTTAATTCGTTGCCAACCTACTACTTTTCACTATATTGATCGCCAGAGAAAGTTCTAGATACTCTTGATCGCTTAAGACGGGTCTTCTTTTGGGGCGGGTTGGAGGAAAAGGCAAAGATGAACTGGGTCGCGTGGGATAGTGTGGTGGTGGCGCACGAATATGGCGGACTTAGGCTTGGGTCTTTAAGGGAAGCGAATCTCGCATTATTGGCAAAATGGTGGTAGCGGTTTAAAAACGAAAAGAATACACTTTGGTGGAAGGCAATATGGTCAATTCATAGTAGTTCAAGGGGTTGGTGCTATGTTCCGATCAAGCTTAGTCATTCGGGTCCATGGAAACAAATAGGTCGTTATGTGGGGGATCTTCTTCGGGTTGGGATTGGCGTATCAGATTTGATCATCGGGAAACTGGGCGGGGGGTTGGACATTGGGTTTTGGGTTGATAAATGGGTTGGGGACTCTACGTTGTCCAAGCTTTTTCCTAATCTATTCGCTTTGGAGAAAACAAGATGTGTCGAGTTGCCGAGAGGGTGGGTAGGGGGGTTGGGGTTTGAACCTGGGAATGGAAGAGGGATTACCTTAGCGCCGCTGAAAGTTTAGAATTCCAGCAATTATCGACTCTACTGGGTTCATGTGCAGTCAATTCGGAAAAGGATTAATGGGGCTGGGCATTAAATGGGTTGGGACAATTCGCTGTGAAAGATTTAAAGGAATACTTGGGTTTAATGTTTAACTTGGTGCCGAATTATAAGTGCAAAAAGAACTCATGGGTTCCTCGGAAGGTAGAGATACTTGCTTGGAGGGCGTTTTTGAATCGGTTGCCGACTCGAACAGCTTTGGCTAGAAGGAATGTAAACATCGGCTCTACTCTATGTCCATTCTGCGCAAACTACCAAGAAGCTACTGACCATGTATTAGTCGACTGCCAATATGCTCAAAATGTGTGGAATTTAGTCACTCAATGGTGCAAACTTAAGCCGTTCTTTGCATTTGAGAATTTGGGATTAAAGACATATTGGATCTTGCGGAATTTGAAGATGGTTCAACAAAGAGAAAAAAGACGATACATGCAATATGCCTCACGACCCTTTGGTGTTTATGGAGGGCAATGAACAACTTAGTTTTCAACCAATATCAATGTTCGATTAGCCAGACTCTCGGCGAGGTGAAGACGCTAAACTATTTATGGATTAGATCACGAGCCAAAATCAATAACCTTGATTGGAATCTATGGAGGAATTTTCAATTACATAAGATAGGATGGTAGGTATAATTTTGTTGTATAGTTTTACTTTGATCATCTTGGTGTATGAATGTATTTGGTGACTGCTAGTGTCCTGCAGCTCCTGCTAGTCGTTTGGTTTGAACAAAAAGTTTGTTGATCGTTAAAAAAAATAAGTACACTACCAATAAATTGGGCATCAGTACACTAGTTTTCGTCATCAGAACATTATTACTGAGTAAATGATATAACGTCACAATTATTCAAGCAACGTATTACACTTTTTAGAAAGAAAGAAAAAGCTCATTTAAAAAAAAAAAGATATCAATATTATCCACGTTTTAGAGGGAACAAAATAGTCGATTTTATGGTGTGTAGTCTTTTTAAAAAGAAACAGTGAAGTATATAATATACTTGTTGATTATCGTGGAAGTGTCCCGGGGTTAAAAAATCTAATATGACTTAATAAAAAAGAATAAAAGATGTAAACAGTCTCAGCCACTTTTAATGCTAAAGAAAGTTGTTTTAATGTTTATACAACGAAAAGGAGCTCTCATGCTGCGTTTCCAGTAGATTAAAAAAAATCTCAACCTCTTTTAACGCTAAGCATATCGTTATCGCACATGAACATGGGCAATTCATATATGTAATAATAGGTTTAAAAACATATATACTATCATAACACGGTTAGTACTTGCCTAATTATGATTAATAAATCACCTAAACACATGTGTTTTTTTCTGCATGAACAAAAACTCACTAAAAAAACATTTTTTTCGTTTTTTGTATAGCACTATGGTGTCGTTTTTTGTATAGCACTATGGTGCTCGTTGGAAAGATAATAAAGCGATCGTTAATTTGGTGTAAACTTTTTTTTAAAAAAAATGTCATACATAAAAGTTACTAACGTTTAAAAATTGTGAGTGGAAAATAAGGAAAAATAAAGATAAAAATATTAATTAAAATATTTGAAATTTTAAAATAATAATTAACATTTAAAAATTTGAGAGAAAAATAAGGAAAATATATTAATTAACATATTTGAAATTTTAAGATAATATAGATATAGATTTTATTTAAAAAAGAAAATAAAATTTTTTAAAAATTATCTTTTATTTAGAATAATAAATTCAATACTATCACCTCAAAGTGCTACATGGCACATTCAATGAGGGGTTAAGGCCTTCATTGAAGACACCTCATAGAAATTCAATTCTTTTATTATCTATACTAGCTGATTACCTTGGGAGAGTCCCGGGGTTGAAAAATCTATTTTTACGTCATAACCTATTGCAAATGGCTCAAGTTAACTAACCACAAAATCTCTCAATCATTGCATATTCATAGTATTCTAATAAGTAATAACTCATATTCCACACAAAATCTAATTTTACGTGATAACATGAACACTTTGTATGTTTTTTTCTTGTATGAACGAAACCCCACAAAAAATAGTCGATTGTTTCTCCGTTTTTTATATAGCACTATGGTACTCGTTGGAAAGATAATAAAACGCTCGTTAATTTGGTGTAATTTTTTTCTTTAAAAAATCCCGTATATAAAAGATATAAACGTTTAAAAATTATGGGAGGAAATATGAGAGAGAAATTTTTAAATTCTTTTTTACTAAAATAACTCAATTTAATTAAAAAAGGAAACAATTCAAAAACATAAAAGTTTAAAAATTATGGGAGGAAATATGAGAGAGAAAATTTTAAATTTATATTTAAATTCTTTTTTCCTAAAATAACTCAATTTAATTAAAAAAGGAAACAATTCAAAAACACCAAAAACTTTCCATTATGATGCCACGTGGCACTCTCAATGGAAGGTTGAGGCGTCCATTGCAAGCCACGTCAGTATATACATTTTCTTTTATATATATATATAGATAGATAGATAGATAGATAGATAGATAGATAGATAGATAGATAGATAGATAGATAGATAGATAGATAGATAGATATATGGGGGAGGGTTATCTTGAGAACGCTAAATATCGCGAGAACCGTGAGAACAAATGAGAAAACCAATCAAAATCATTTTTTTTCAATACAAACCTAATTATAATCAAAATACAACATTAAAAAACGAATTTTCTTTCCAAATAATTCATCTTTTCTTGCAAAAACACTTTCAAATTAACTTTTTTACACATGTGTAAATGAAACAGTTTACACATGTACAAATAGTAAATTTACACATGTGTAAAAACAATTTATTTCCGTATACGTTAAAATTTTTACGCGTAAATTGTGTTTTTGGAATTGTATTTTAGTAATAAAGATAAGTGTAAAAAGAAAATTTTGATTTGAATGGTTTTAGATGGCGTTCTCGCGGTTCGCACGAGATATAGGTGTTCTCAAATTAACTTTCCCCTATATATAATAAACCAAATCATTTTTAATGGCATGTCATAATATTATGCAATCTCTCTTTTGAGAGATGACACATAGGATGTGATGTGACAACTCTAGATCAATTAAAAAAAAGGAGTAAATAATCTATTAAATACCTAATCTACTAAATGTAAATATTAAAACTTTATTATTTTCTCTCTCATGTTTCCTCTCATAACTTTTAAATGTTAATATCTTTTATATACGAGATTTTTTAAAGAAAAAAATTACACCAAATTAACGAGCGTTTTATTATCTTTCCAACGAGTATCATAGTGCTATATAAAAAACCGAGAAAAAACGACTATTTTTTGTAACACGACAGGTATTGTGTCAGGTTTGGAATTAGTTTAAAAAAATTGTGGGTTTGGGTCGGGCCTGGGATTAGGTGATACCCGACCCAATTACCTTTTTTTTATATTAGAATATGATAACTTATAGCAGAGATTTGTTAAAATAATAATAATAATAATAATATTCATTAATCATATATTAGTAGATGCCATTTTTGTAGTTTAGATACTTCTAATTTTATTCACTTTACTTAGATTTCTCAACCCGGGACGTTCCCGGGGTATAAACTAGTAAGTTATCTATAATCTATAATCTATAATCTATAATACATTATAAAGGAAGAGTGATGTACACATTGGTAATTTTCATATCCATCCAACTTAACAAGCAACATGTACAACATATTTAAGCAAAAAAATTAAGGGTATTATTGGCATAGTTGTGACAAATAAGACACTTAGGAGGGTAGATTAGTAAATTTAACATAATCAAATACTTCACATACTAAAATCTTATCCCAATTATGCCCTTATGTCCAACTTTTAAAACACAAAATACAACCTAACCTATGATGCATCTTAAATGTGAGACCTTTCAACCCCTCATCTATATTATTATATCTGCTTAATTATAATCAATTTCTTGAATGCCAATCGTCTTTTCATAACCACAAACAAAATCTTAGAGCTAATTTCATGCTTTGAAACATTGTTTTGTCCAAAAATGTATGTCTTTATTAGATGAGAAGAGAAAAAAATCAATGAGAAGTTAAGACGCTAGCAAGATATGGTTCTCGGATGCTACAAGGTATAAAGATATGAGGTAATCTTTATATATATATATATATATATATATATATATATATATATAGGAAAAAGATCATTTAGGAACCAAGGTACTAGTTAGGAACTTAGGAACCAATCTGAGCCATACATCTTTTAATCTTTATCTAAGGGTAGGATTGTAATTGAACAATTATGATTTATATTTTAATTAAAAAAAAAGTTTTAAAAATGGAATGTTTATCACCATCGATGCCTTCCTAATATCACTCATAACTTCCTCCTAATATCACTCAATTGCCTTCCTCCAAAATATCAACATCACGTACGATTCATTAGACCCGGCTTCAATCGATTAAGATAAACAAGTGATGGATAATAATCATATACATGAAAACATTCAATCAGTTTCTCACGATATTGAGGATCATGATACACAATCACAACTTTTTTTTTGCAAAATAGTGTTGAGAATCAAGGTATTTGTGTAATGTTTTTTTAGTTTTTTAATTTCTTTTTGTTCGCAATTAGGGTTTCAGTTTTTGCGAAACAGCAGGTTTGTATTAGACAGAGCAGTTTTTTTTACGTACAAAAATTTTTCATACGTACAAAGTTTTGGAATTATACACCGATGTATAATTCAGATCATGTTGCGTTATAGCAGTTTTCATACGTACAAAGAGTTATACAATTATTCACTGTCGTATATTAGTTTAGTTTTTGGAATTATACACCGATGTATAATTCAGATCATGTTGCGATATAGCAGTTTTCATACGTACAAAGAGTTATACAATTTTCATACGTACACCGATGTATAATTCAGATCATGTTGAAGCATACAGATACACTAACATTCATCTATACACTGATGTATATTAGTTTAGTGTTTTATTATACACCAGTGTATATATGCTTAAGCGCAATGATATACTAAGATTTTTTTAAGCGTACATAAACAAATAACAGTAATATACACAGGCGTATATTAATTATTTAAAATGTAATGTCTGACGTTATTGTTTACTAAAGTTCGGTTAATTAAGTTCTAATGTGCATTTGTTTATTGTAGGTTCCTTGTCCAGCAAAGTATACGAGTCTCCTGGTGGGACGAGATATTGGACTCCTGTTGTAGGTTCCTCGTCCAGCAAATTTATTATTTCGTATTTTTTAGTTATTAATGTTTTACACATTATACACTGATGTATAATACACATGATGCACTGGTGTAAAGTTGGTTGAATTTTATGATGTCAAACGATTTTAAGCATGAGGATACGTAATATACTTTGATGTATATACGTTGAATTTCATATATTGTATACACTGTTAATATAATTAAATCTATAATGTACATTGATGTATACTGTTGAATTTGATGGTTCTATAGAATGTTTGTGTATAACTAGTAGGTCTATACACTGATGTATAATTGTGAAGTATAAATATACACCGACGTATATTTGTTGAATCTTATGGAATAGTACACTGTTTTTATAGTACTGGTTGGACTATACACTGATGTATAATTGTAAAAGTATGAATATACATGCAATGTGTACAATCAAAATCACAATCGCACATTATGTATAGGTATACAATGGTGTACAATCAGAATCACAATCGCACATTATGTGCAACCAACATCGGCTAAATCGCACAAACCATAACAACACATTGCATGTACAATCACATTATTATAAAAGCCCTAAAACATACCTACAACCCATTAACAATGCACCAATGTATATCATGATAATATTCAACTTCAACATCATTGTGTATGCAAGAAGAAATATACGACAGTGAATAATAGCAGAAAACACATCAAGAAAAACAAACAGTACTTTTATTATTAGGTAAACAAATACATAATAAAAAAAATTGAACATCGTTTCAATCAAATACTAAAACCAAATTTTTTTAAAGGGCAGTGTCGTGCGTCATGATATCCCAAACGACCACAGTTGGTACAATAACGTGGATTCCTATTAATGTACTCATAAACCACATTGTATGCTCCATTGCCAAAAATTACATATCCTTCTCCAAACTCAAAAGCTCCGTGTCCTTGCATTAGAGCACATTCATTATGTAATTTACTTGTTGTCAACTTCACCTTGTAACCAAAACCTAAATAAAATACACACAAAACATATAGTTCACAATAGTGTATACTGAATTTAAACATGCTTTTTAATCATATAGTCAATTATATACACCAATGAATACTTAATCCATACGGTACCAATGTGCATATTTTATATACACTTGTACATTCTATATACACCAGTGTATATAAAATGTACACTGATGTATATTCTATGTGTACAGTTGAATATACACTGATGTACAAAAGTTTGGTGTATTCATTAGTGTCAAGTATATACACTGATGTATATTCTATGTGTACAATTGAATACCCCAAAACCTACGTAAAAAAAAGTTTGGTGTATTCATTTGGTGTACATTTTATATACACTGGTGTATATAGAATGTACAAGGAATTTTTACATTATATACACACTGTTGTGCTCATAAAGTCTATGTTTGTATACATCAATGTATAGCTAATGCATATATTAGAAATTTTTACACTCAATATACGATGGTGTATATTAAAATTTGTACCACATTCGATGATCGTAAATTACAAACCTAGGTTGTTTTAATAGGGTTTCAGAAACCCTTTTATAAAGAAACAACAATTTTACAACCTTAATATATGGATTAAAACATAAACAATGCGATCGCCAAAACACTAAAACATAAACAATTAAACCCTTAAACGATTAATCAGATTTTTTCAAACCCAAAAAACATAAAATTCGATTTATAAAGGAATAAAATTTTATACACAATAAGCGATCGATTAAAGGAAATAAAAAATTTTTTTGGATCTTGATACATACCTGTATAATTGTCGATCATCGTTATTATGTGCATTTCTTCCCCTTGTTTGATGTATAGAATAATCGCACAAATTATGTTAGTTGTGATGTTTTGTCAGTTACAATGTATACTAAATAATCTATTAAAACTCAAATACAAAAAGACAACATTGCCCCTTGCTTTAATTAAAAAGTTAATTAATGTTTTATCATATTTACCATCATGCCATTGAATATGGATGGATGAGATTTGTTCCTAAAGTTCCTAACTAAGGGTTGGTTCTCAATTGAACCCTACCCTATATATATATATATATATATATATATATATATATATAGGGGAGGGTTATCTTGAGAACGCTAAATATTATGAGAACCGTGAGAACAAGTAAAAAAATCAATCAAGATCAATTTTTTTTAATACAAACCTCATTATAATCAAAATACAACATTAATAAATTAATTTTCTTTCCAAATAATTCATCTTTTCTTGCAAAAACACTTTCAAATTAACTTTTTACACATGTGTAAATGAAATAGTTTATACATGTATAAGCAGTAAATTTACACATGTGTAAAAACAATTTATTTTCGTATATGTTTGAATTTTTACGCGTAAATTGTGTTTTTGAGATTGTATTTTAGTAATAAAGATAAATGTAAAAAGAAATTTTGAATTTGAATGGTTTTAGATGTCGTTCTCACGGTTCGCACAAAATATAAGTGTTCTCAAATTAACTTTCCCCTATATATATATATATATATATATATATATATATATATATATATATATACATTCTTTTCTACTTGTTCTTATGTTCTTTGACAATTACAAAAATTTATCTTCATAATATATCATTGTTTTGTTTCATTTAAATTTATTTATTTGCTATAGACAATGGGAATGCCAGTGATGTTGGATGTAATAATCAACTATGTTGGATCGTTGCAGAATCAAATTGAGGTAATTTAATTGTGCAACTAATAATTAAAACAATAAACAAACAATATTCAGAATTATTGATGAGAAGTTATTTTTCAAAATTAATTAGTACAGTTTTTTCTCTTTTTTATGCATTTTTAGTTTCTTTCCATGAAGCTTTCAGAAGCCAGCATGTTCTATGACCTATTGACCTGAACTCTACTGAATTAGATGATATGGCCCCTATGAAGGTGACGGATGGCTTTCCTAACTATCTTTGTTAGGAAGTTGTGTATCTTGAATCATATATATTGTTAACTAAATAAAACGGACAAAATTATAAATATAACATTCTAGATTTGCTAATATGTTTCTAATATATTATACATATCACTTCCACTTATTGCATGGGATGAAAACTGATGTTGCAGGGAACAAATGGACATGAAGGACAGATGATGGAGCGGATGGTTGGAGAAGGGTATGGAGAGTTTCCTTAATTTCAATCAACATGGTCTCCTTGAATGCCATGAAATAGTTAACTCTATAAATCTATATATGCATGCTCAAATATAACTTTATACATAAACTATATTTGTTTTAAGACTTTTAAGGTATTTGTTGATCTATTTAATGTTCTTGTTAAACGTTGTATGAAGTGTGGTTCACAATATTATTTTGCTTTCAGCAATTGTATATTGTTTAATTTCTAATTCTAATTAATAAAATAAATTAAACACTAGCATAATGAGAAAACAAAAACTTAACTATGTGTTAATTACCTATGTTATTTGTGTTAAGAAAAAAAAAATCGAAAAGCCATAAATTCACGCTCATGCTAATAAATCAACCCGAATCTTTATCTTCTATACTATATTATAAAGCATCAGTGAAGGATACCCGCAAAATTTAAGCAAATACGACCTTTATTGCTTATAGTACGATGCTTATTGAAGTCATTTAGGAGGTAAAATTGTCTTTTTACCTAAATATTAAATTGTTGAAAAAATTAATTTAAACATAATTATAAAATTGATGAGGAAATTAACAATAATGTGGTGACTCTTTACATTCATAACCTTCATGTCTTTATTATGTTTGTATCAATGTTATAGTCTTATAAATAGTGGTCATGTATTTGATATATAAATAATGTGGTGACTCTTCACATACATAACTTACATATCTTTCAATGTTTATAGTTAATTAATTACATCATATATTATGTATTTATATCTTTTTTTAAATTTATGTGGTTGCAGGATGGTATGATATGACACTTTTGCACAAAAATGAATACGTAGGCTTGAAGTTTGCCAACACACCCAACCCATGATACGTTTCAACCCATTAAAGTGAGCGATACATGTAGGCTTGACGTTTATACAAGCAAATATGGGAGAGATACTTCATGAGCAACGTCATCATCTTCCTCGATGGTTTTTAGTTTTCTCTGCTATTATAAGCTTCTAGGAATAGAATTTAAGTTTCTGATCTCACGAAGTCACCAATTATTTACATATCCAAAAGAAGACAAGTTCTTATCAGTCGATTTGGTAGTTTTAACTATATTGATTACTAATTTGTTTGGTCCAATATATTTTTTACGGCGCTTGTCAAACTAACATAAAACGAGAGTATCTATGCAAATCATTGACTCCGCTACATCTCGCGGGTGCCCTAAAATAATAGAAATATGTTGCACACAATAAACTGCATTTTAGTAATTAAATCACTTCCACTACAATCTTGTGGTCATTAAGAGATACAACACCACTTCACCACGTTAAGCACCGCTCTACGATGACATACTTATCTGCCTTTGAGATACATAAAAGGGTCCCACCGAAGGACGTGGGCCAATCTAAGGGTGTTGCAAGGAGTAGTACGACCTGTTGTGATGTACCCATTTAAAATATTCAGAAGGTATACTTATGAGTTTCAGTTTTTTAATAACATATATTTTATACATTGTTGTTTTCTACTTCATCATAACGAATAACCAACAAACACGATGCACGAGGGGGCAAAACAGATGTACCCACCGCAACGCGCGGGCATTCCTAGTAGTAGATTATAGATAAAAGTTATTCAATTGGCGGACCTAACAAATGGATGCAAATATCTTTGTAAAAATTTCACTCGTACATGTATAGCCTCTTAACATATGACCGATTCACCTCAATGGTGATAAATATGACTACACTAGCTTATACCCCGGGAGCTTCCCGGGTTGAGAAATCTAAGTAAAGTGAATAAAATTAGAAGTATCTAAACTATAAAAATGGCATCTATGTATCAACTTACATTAGATACTTTTAAAAAAATACCAAAAGATCTATTTCACCTTACAACATCAACACCTAAATCAGAATATTAAAATCCCAAGCACTTCAAGGGGACATAGATTGTTTAGCACCAATACATTCAGTCAAAGGTCTTTAACTGCATACAATAAGATTTGAGCTATTTCAGAATATGCTAGAAAAAGAAAACATAGCAATTACCTGTTGGAGAGCGTCCCGGGTTGAATTATTTAATATGACATAATAAAATATCTAATATGACAACATAATTAATGTTGTTGTTGTTGTTGTTGTTTTAAACAAATCTCTGCATAAGTTATCATATTCTAATATAAAAAAAAAGGTAATTGGGTCGGGTATCACCTAATCCTAGGCCCGACCCAAACCCACAATTTTTTTTAAACTAATTCCAAACCTGACACAATACCTGTCGGGTTACAAAAAATAGTCGTTTTTTTCTCCGTTTTTTATATAGTACTATGGTACTCGTTGGAAAGATAATAAAACGCTCGTTAATTTGGTGTAATTTTTTTATTTAAAAAATCTTATGTATAAAAGATATTAACGTTTAAAAGTTATAGGAGGAAACATTAAAGATAAAAAACTAATTTTGTTTTTAAATTTTAAATTATTATTTTCCTAAAATAAAGAGCATTGCCGCATGAGATGACACATGACACACTTAATAAAGAGAATACCCTCTTTGAATGCCATATCATTAAAATGGCTTTGTTTTATTATATGTATAGATAGATAGATGTTTCATGTTTGTGTCCGCACTGCATTATCATTTATATATAAATAACTAACGATAGATGCAATATCAGCTTTTTATTAGGTGAATGTATGTCAAAAACCATTTACATATCTATACATATAATAAACCAAAGCCATTTTAATGACATGACACTCAAATAAGCATTCTCTTCCTTGAGTGTGCCATGTGTCATCCCATGTGGCATTGAGATATTTTAGGAAAAAAATAATTCAAAAACAAAATTGGATTTTCACCCTCATGTTTTCTCCCATAATATTTAAACGTTAATATCTTTAATATACGGGATTTTTTAAAGAAAAAAATTACACCAAATTAACGAGCGTTTTATTATCTTTCCAACGAGTACCATAGTGCTATATAAAAAACGAAGAAATTTTTTTGGGGAGTTTTGTTCATACAGGAAAAAAACACAAAGTGTTCAGGTAAATCATTAATCATGTATAGACAAGTCACTAATTATGTTTAAATCAGTAAATATGAATTTTTTTTATTCAACCAGAGCCGAATAGGTTAATAGAGTTATACGTTGTTTTAAGTTAGGTATCAATATTGGTATGTTAGAGTTGTATATTTGTTTAGTCTTTAGGACAGGTGTTAATATTAGAGTTACATTAAAGTTCTACATTCTTTTAGGTTTGGTGTTAACATTGAAGTTGTACATTGTTAATTTGTTTTATGTTAGATATTAATATTAGAGTTATACATCAGTCTATTTTATATGTAAAATTGATGTATCATATTAAATTTCTCAACCCAGGACGCTCCCGGGGTATAATCTAGTTGCGTATAAAGTAAGATGTTAGTATGCTATAAGCATTCATAAAAGAGAAAGAAAATGGTTACATGAATGAAGACAAAATAAATCTTATAGTAAACATATTAACATATTTTATTATTAAGTCTTTTGGTGGGTTTTCAAGATTAAAAGAGAGTTTAGCCTACTTATTACTTTAATTATCTATATCTATATATAGGGGAAAGTTAATTTGAGAACACCTATATTTCATGCGAACCGTGAGAACGACATCTAAAACCATTCAAATTCAAAATTTCTTTTTACATTTGTCTTTATTACTAAAATACAATCTCAAAAACACAATTTACGCGTAAAAATTCAAACGTATACGGAAATAATTTGTTTTTACACATGTGTAAATTTACTGTTTATACATGTGTAAACTGTTTCATTTACACATGTGTTAAAAGTTAATATGAAAGTGTTTTTGCAAGAAAAGATGAATTATTTGGAAAGAAAATTCATTTATTAATGTTGTATTTTGATTATAATGAGGTTTGTATTAAAAAAAATTGATTTTGATTGATTTTTTTACTTGTTCTCACGGTTCTCACAATATTTAGCGTTCTCAAGATAACCCTCCCCTCTATATATATATATTGCAAAGGGATTAATCCAACATGTCATACTCTTATACAATCTCTCATTTGAGAGATGCCACATAGGATGTGATGTGGCAACTATAGACCAATTAAAAAAAAGAAATAAATATGATTTAGCCTAATCTATTATAATCTTTAACTTAATCTATTAAATACCTAATCTACTAAATCTAAATATTAAACTTTATTATTTTATCTCTCGTGTTTCCTCCCATAACTTTTAAACGTTAATATCTTCTATATACGCGATTTTTTAAAGAAAAAAATTACACCAAATTAACGAGCGTTTTATTATCCTTCCAATGAGTACCATAGTGCTATATAAAAATCGGAGAAAAAAATGACTATTTTTTGTAACCCGACATGTATTGTGTCGGGTTTGGGATTAGTTTAAAAAACATTGTGGGTTTGGGTCGGGTCTGGGATTAGGTGATACCCGACTCGATTACCCGAAACAACATACCCAAATACGCGAACTACATACCCGATCATATACCCATGAATTTTTTAACGCATCACATAACCCTTAGACTAATGCGTTCGATATTTCAATAATTAACTTTTTTTTTTTATTTCATGTTAGTTCTTTTTAGAATGATCGATTACAAACTTCCGAATTCATTTGTAATGGCACTAAATTTATACCCTGGCGCAGAGATTTGTTTAAAATAATAATAATAATAATAATAATAATAATAATAATAATATATTTTATTATGTTATATTAGATATTTCAACCCGGGACGCTCCCAAGATAAAAACTAGTTCACTTATATTATCATTTTTTGGACGATAAAAATAATCGATATACTTTAGAGACGTGGCATTTGATTGCAGAAAATAATTGCAAAACTAGAGAAAATGGGTAAAGATTAACTTCTACAGAAAAATGAAAAAAAAAAAAAAAAACTAAAAAAAAATATAACCTAATTAATATTGGTTTATTAATATCTAGATTTCTCTAACTTTCAAGTAAAACCTCACCACTCACCTGAAATAATAATATTAAATTCATAAAAGTTTAGGCGATATCTATGTTTCTCGCTTTTTATGGTTTTGTAGGACTTGAACTGTATATATAGTTATGAACCTTATGTTCAATTGTTCACGAGGCATGTTTATTTATGTTGGCCATGGTATTACAACCTACCAATGTTTTAAGGGTGTGATAAGGCTTAGAAATTATAAGGTTCGGGGTTCGATTCTTACAAGAGAGTTTTTCTTTGATTTATTGGGTTTCCTTTTGAATTTGTGTGTATGCATTATTGCCTAGTGAAGATGGATATGATCGGGTGATTCTATTGATGGCACGATCATACACAAGTGGTCCGTCGAGGATTCAAAATTTTCGTTCAAAAAATTTTTGTTTATGTTGGTTTTATAAGACTTGAATTACCTTATATTCTTACACGGATTAAATAGTAAAAACTTTTTGTTTGTAAAGCAAAACAATAAAGTAGATATGCCTTGATAATCATTTCATAATATTTCAATCTTTTGCTTATACTAATCAGTATTCGCCTAATCTCTGATATGGTGGTAAAGGTGTTGAAATTTTAAAAGAGCTGTTAGGAGTTCAAACCTTATATGAGGAAAAAAAAAAAAGAGTGTAATTAGAGAGTGAAAAATTAGCCATTAAAAAAAAGTAATCACTATTCAAACTGCTTCTAAAATATTTGACTTTTATCCAATCGTCAATTCTTGAGGAAGCTTCTAAATTATTTTTACATTTAGCTTAAATTATTTAGTTTATTAAAGGTTAAGGGGAATATTTTTTTAACAATTCGAATATGGCAGGTAAATCGTCAGGAAGCCTCTGCACAATAGCATCTCCATCTATACAGTTACACTAAAAGTTACTATATTTTTTCTCTATTTTTAATTAAATAATATTTTTTATAACTTTATCATTACCTTTTTCACTCTTTTACTCACAACCATTTTTAAAAAATAAAAAGGATAAAGTGTGTCGTATCAAATATAAAGATCAATAGTAATATTTTCTTTCTTCCTTTTCTTTCTTCCCCAATTACAACAAATTTCTAAACTATGAAGAACTCTGAACTCACTCACAATCACAAATGCACGAGGTACCACGTGTGAGTGCTCTCGGTTAGACTATCCGGTTGTGGCTAGAGGTGAGCACAAGCTTTATCCTCTTATATTGCGTCATGTCAGCATCCAGTTGGCAGGGTGATAAAGCTTCTGCTCACTCACCTGATGCTGTTGTGGCTAGAGGTGAGCACAGCTTTTTCCAAATTTTTTTTTGTATTTTTTATTTTTTTTCATACTTTCTAAATTTGTCAAAATTATATTAAACCAAAAATAAAGTTAACTAAAAATTAGATTAATGTTTACAATAAACTATAAAAAAAAAACTAATCTAACACAACATCATCGGGACGTCTAGCCTACAAATGCTCGACTAATTCATGGCGGAGGTTTCCGTGTATCTCACCGTTCTTGATATTCCTTATGTTGTCGAGTCTTTGGTTATCATCGATTGTTGATTCGGCACGTGGGACATCACCTTGGTAATTTTGACAAATCGCAAAGCCTCGATCCTCCAATATCATGTTATGTTGAATAATACAAGTATAGACGACGTCCATGATCCTCTCTCGTGTCCAAAACCGTATTGGGTTGGCAATCAAAGCAAATCTTTTTTTAAGAACACCAAACGCTCTTTCAATATCTTTCCTTGCCGACTCTTGTTTCTTTGTAAAGTACTTGCGTTTGTCTTCAAGTTGTGACACGAAAGTTTGAACAAGTGTCGCCCTTTCTTTGTAAATACCATCAACCAAGTAGTAGACGTACTTGAAATTCACATTATTTGCGTAAAATGATTGGGGCGGCTCAACCCCGTCGATAAGGTTATCGAATATAGGTGATTGGTCGATAACATTTAAGTCGTTATTTGACCCGGCAACTCCAAAAAAAGCATGCCAAAACCAAAGATCATGTGAGGCCACTGCTTCAAGTATGACACTCGGCCCAGAATGATCACCCCGATGAAACTGACCTCGCTAGGCCATAGGACACATAGCCCAACCAACATGCGTACAATCAAGACTACCAAGCATGCCGGGAAAGCCATGTTTCTCACCATGAACCTCGTATATGCGTTGGATATCATACATGGTTGGTTTACGCAAATACCGTCGTGAGTAAATAGATATGATCCCTACGAATATATATATATATATATATATATATATGTGTGTGTGTGTGTGTGTGTGTGTGTGTACATATTTTAAAACGACGTATGATAATAAAAGTGTAAAAAAATGTGACTAAACTAGTAAATAGAGATATACCTTGACAAAAATAATGAAGAGAGTCGCGCGCAATTTTTTTCGGACATGGCAATATACTCGTCCATTGCGTCCGATGCAATCCCGTAGGCTAGCTGCCGAATAGCGGCCGTACATTTTTGTAGGGAGGTGAACCCGAGTCGGCCCCTTGCGTCTACTCTTTATTGAAAAAAAGGATAACGCTCCGACAAATCATTTTATATACGCATGAATAATTGTCTACTCATTCGAAAGCGTCGCCTAAAATGATCTTCAGTATACACAGGATATGGGCTGAAGTAGTGACGGTACAAGGTATCGTTTGCTCCCTCTCTGTCACGGTCAAGGGCTGGCTGTCGGGTTAGCACCTGATTCCTTCTTCTTCGAGATCGTGCTACGAGGTAGTCAACCGTTATCCTACCCACTTCCATAAACAAGTCGTCTTCTTCGGACGAAGAAAAATCATTCCATTGCAAAGCCATTTTGTAGTCGAGAGAGAATTTTTTTTTGATGGTTTGTGTGATGTGAAGTGAAAATATAAGGTTGGCAAAAATAGGGAGTTGGCTGCCAACGGTCGGCAGCCAACAGCTCTATTGACCAGCCAACGACTAGTTTTGACCCGCTACCACACGCGAGTGTGTTAGCCTGGCTCGCTCGCAGGCATGATGGCTTGAGGGTGTTATGGTCCAAGCTATCCATGTGTACAAAATTGTGGCTCGCGGCTGCTCGCTCGCGAGCCACAACGGATAGTCTTATTGTTTTAGGATTGGATGCATGAAGATGGTTTTGCAAATAGAAAACAGAAAAGAGAAAATATATAAAAGAATGGAAGACATACTAAAAGTATTATATGTATAATTTGTGTTTTATTTTCTATTAATTTTCATATTTTATTGATTAATTAAACTTAAAATGTTAACACTTCAACCTTCTATCACATATTTTTTTTTAATTTAAACACTTAAAAATAAAATTAATACATATAAATAAAATAATTCGAGCCAGCTCGCGAGCTTACGAGCCGAGACAGGCCTAGCTCGAGCTCGAGTTCGTTTACAATCGAGCCGAACCGAGCTGGCTCGTTTTTTCCGAGCTTTTTTCAAGCTTTTTTCGAGCGAGCTTTGAGTTGCGAGGTTTTTGTACACCTCTAATGGTTAATGCCCCACAAGGGGCATTTTTCACCACATAATCATTATAATGTCTCCTAAAAAAATGTGTAATGGTTAACTCCTTTTAATGCTCTTTCAATCATTACTTTCCCTATTTTTCTCCTTTTTAGGCATTATACTAGAAATGTCATTTCTTCTTCATGCCCCTATAATGCCTAGTGAAGGGATAGGGAGCCTAATCCAGGCGGACGCGGTTTCCCTATCCCCACTTCGTAGAGGATCCGCGGAAATAGTCGCGCAGAACAGGTTCCGCGGGAAAGACTTGATTCACAAGACCTCACCCACTTGTGGAAAACACATGCGCATCGTCCAACGCGCGGACTGGTTCACATCATAACATTCTCAGGTACGAGGTACGGAAGACCAAGAGTCAGAAAGATCCACCTGCAGAAGATCACTGACACCACCAACAAGATAACGACGCGTGTCCGCGGTTGCCCAACAACCACTGAGGTTCAACAGTGACGTGACTAGTTCCATGCTTCCATCATGCTGCCCCTACTGTACTGACCAGACATGCTTACCTGCTGTCAGGGGTCACGTCAGACGCTGGCAGGTAAGTCAACCATGCTGGTTCAGAACAACATACCGCCAGGATCCAGTCACACGCTGCCACGTGTTCGCCTACAGGCTCGCCGCTGACGTCATCTACAGTGGACGTCCTTTTCCCGCCTTTTCCAGAGACCAAAAGTAGTTGGGCCGAGTCCAGGCCCAAAGGTTACAAGACTCGTCGTGGGCTTCTTGTCAAGTAAAAATACTTGTCCTTCCACCTATGGAGGGACTTGGGAACTTCGGTAACTATAACCGGGACCTTGGGCCGTGGTTTGAAAGTAAACCATGACTCCTCCCGGGCCATGAAATAAAATACATTGAACCGATCAATGGTCGGTTCAGTATCCAACGCCCGGCATTGGTTCTCAAAATGCCCCAACTGGAGCATCCCAAATCCGCTCACCTGAGACACCACCACTCCATATTCTATCAGCGTGTCCAGCTGGAAACGGGTACATGGCAAACGGAAGCCACACTTAGAGAAGTGGGCTTCATAGAAGGAGAGCTTGCCCTCCGGGGTAGTAAGAACCGTCTGGCCTCGCCCAGGTAACTCCGGCTCCCACTCCAACAAGATACCGTGATCGTCACAAAACAAGGAAAAGGCTGAGGCATTCCACTTACAAGGAGTATTGGTCATCAGTTTCCTTTCTTTCACCTTCGTCTCCGGAATAGACGGCTCTATCTCCTGACTGCTCGCCTCAGATTCATCATGATGAACCTCGCCGGTCGGAGAACCACTGGTGGAAAGATCAGACATTGTCAGAAGAAGAAGAAAAGTCTAAAAAGAAGGAAGAGCAAACGACTTCGATTGAAGTTTCAAGGAAATCTCCAATTGTCACCGGAAAAGTACGCCGGGAAACTTGAAGATTGCTCGGAAACTCCAAAGAGACGGACGGAGAAGATGAAGATTGATCAGAGAATTGGGAGGATTTGTGAGAAATTTAAAAGCATAACCAATCCACAAAGCCCTCCGAAGTATGGCAATGGGACCCACAAGAGAAAAGCAACTGTCATGTCTTTTCTTCTGGAGGCTGGAGATGAAGACACATGGCACATGCATCATCGGACGGCTCACAACGGCGCGTGTGTAACGTCCAAAGCTGGCAACTGTTCAGTCTCCAGACACGTGTCAACAAACCTCACCATTTCATATAATCAGACGCGTGTCTCCTCATGCGCCTGACACGAAACACGTGAGACACGACACGTGGCACCACCCTGATCACTCGTTTAATCAACAGACGCGAGTGACGCCCACGCGCCTGACACCAGATGAAAGGCCTCCTGCAAAACGTCCGGGGAGACATAAAGCAGACAACTGTCTAACACGCTCACCAAAATTCCCCATGACGTTATCCATATTCGAATTCTAGGCGCCATAAATTCAAATGATTGGCGACAAATTAAATGCATCATCCGGCATTTACTCCAAGTATAGGAACGCAATTATAACAAAGACAAGGCATGACACGTCATGGTTCGCGGAAATTTGACGTAAAAGCGGACAAAGACGTTCTCCGCTTTCTCTCTCTGTCAAGACAAGGAATGACACGTCATAGTTCGCGGAACTTTGACGTAAAGGCGAACAAAGACGTTCCACGCCTTCTCCATGTCAGGACAAGGCACGACACGTCATGGTTCGCGGAACTCTGACGTTACGCGGGCAAAGACGTTCTCCGCCTCCTCTACATCAAGAAAACATGAGCAGACGAGCAATCATCCGCGACTCATTTTTAATTCAGTCTAGCGCTCCACCTAATCTCGAATCAAGAACAGGAGAAGCCCTAGACTAGGGGGACTTGAAAGGATAGGGAACCTAATCCAGATGGACGTGGCTTCCCTATCCCCGCTTCATAGAGGATCCGCGGAAATAGTCGCACAGAACAGGTTCCTCGGGAAAGACTTGATTCACAAGACCTCACCCACTTGTGGAAAACACACGCGCATCGTCCAACGCGCGGACTGGCTCACATCATAACATTCTCAGGTACGAGGTACGGAAGACCAAGAGTCAGGAAGATCCACCTGTAGAGGATCACTGACACCACTAACAAGATGACGACGCGTGTCCGCGGTTGCCCAACAACCACTGAGGTTCAACAGTGACGTGACTAGTTCCATGCTTCCACCACGCTGCCCCTACTGTACTGACCAAGCATGCTTACCTGCTGTTAGTGTTAGGATCTGAGTTTGTTTGTTTTGATTGTTTAACTAAATATGGTAATAATGAAATGAAAATAGAATGTAAGTGCAGCGGAATAATAAACTGTTAATCAAAACAAGAGAGTAAATGTTTTCAGATCGAAAGCTTTCATTTATCTAAAAGATTACAATCGTACAATTACTCCCCCTCAGCCTGATCACACAGTGTTTGTCTGAGAGAATGTTTGTGTGTGTGATACAATAGAACAGTACAAGCACTGTTCTATTTATAGACAGACTCAAAGCACTGATGACCTAGGCTGACGTCACCTAAGACAGTGACCTCTAACAGAATAACAAACATAAACATCTGCCTATTACAAACTACTGTTACATTGAAAGCACTGATATTAAACAGCTGTTGTAGGAAAACTCTGATGGCCTTGTATCCACTGCTGGAGCCTAAGTGCTGTTGGTTCCAGCAGTGCTTTGGTCTTCAGTACTTGTATCAGCAGTTGTTCTTTATCAGACCTTTGGTCAGCAGTTGTTCTTCATCAGTTGTTTATTCAGCAGTTCTTTATATCAGCAGTTGTTGAGCAGTTGTTTGGATAGAACAGTAGTTAGGGTCAGCAGTCTTTGGGAGAAGTAAGTTGTAAAGACTGTTTATTCAAGGATCAAACTGATAGCATGTTTTGGCTTTCTAATCATCTGTTCTTCTCCAGGTCAACAGACCCAACAATCTCCCCCTAGAACAGATGATGCCAAAACTCAGCTTTATTTATTGATCTTTATTCCTCATCAGACTTTCTCTGATTTGACCTTTGAATTGTAATTCAAAGTTCAGAGCAAATAAGTCTTCTTCATCTCTTTCTAGGTCCAGATTTAGCAATGTTTGGTGATCTTCTGCACATAGGCTGTAAGCATCATCCATGCTGATCTTCTGAACCCTTCCATCTGACCTGAGCAATGTCAATTCTTGGTTGTCTTTGTTGACTTTCCACTTTAGAATTTTTGAGTCAGTGGATTTGCTGAGCTGAAGCTTTATTCTTGATGAGTTGGGTGAAGGTGGTCTTCCAATGAGTTCTCTTAGCTTCTCTGTTGTAGGATCAGAGAAGAAATGGACTTGATTGAAGAGCCCTTCCTTGATGAATGTATCAGCAAACTTTCTTTGATCTTCCTCTGACATTTCCTTCTGTTTCTTGTACTGTCTTCTTGCAGCTGTTGTTAGGTCAGAGGTGTCAAGTAAGCTGTCCAAGGTAAAGGTCTGTTGGGGTCTCTTCATCATTGGTTCAACAGTGTAAATTGGTTTCCTTGGCAGGCTGGGATCCTTTTTCCTATTTTCTTCCAGACTTTTGTAAGTTTCAACCAACCTTAACTCAGACCATCTGGAAACTGACCTCATCTCCCCATAGTTGGCAGCTACAATCTCTTGCCTCATCCTTTTGAACTTCAAGGCTCTGACTGGGTCTCTGCCTTTGCCAAAGTTAGGAGTAGAGACTTTAGCCTTGGGGTCTTTGGCCATTTCTTCAATTCTGAGTAGTTCTTCTCTCAAAGCATGTGTAGTCCAACCATTGAACTGCTTTTTGTTTGCTTTGTAAGGCTTGGTTGCCATAATCTGTTCAAGAAGAGATTCCCTTACCTCCTTTTCCAAATCTACACTGAGAGGCATGGAGGGCATGGAATTGCTCAGGGTCTTAGCAAAGTCTTCAATCCTTCTGAGTTTGCTAAGCTCTACTGAATGGATGCCCTGAGTAGTCCTGTCATCCTTCCCTTTGCATTTCTCCCTGATGATGGCATCTACCTGTTCACCCTTGTATTTCAGATAAGTATCAATGTTGAGGGGAACAGGGAAGTTTGGGAGAGATGGGAAGGATCTGTCTGATGGCTGTACAGTATTGTAGAAGGATTGTAATTCCCCCTTGAGTAGATCAAGTTCAAGGGGATACTGAACAACCAATGGTGTAATGGTTGGTGGTGGTCTATGGGATCTGAACTTGGATGTGTGTGGTGAGAATGATGTGATTGGAATAGCTGTGATAGGAGGAGTGGATTGGGCAGTTGAAGTGGTGTTTGGTGATGTGTGTATGTTTTCATCATGTATAACAAAGGTTGATTTTCTCTTCCTTGTGTACATGATTTTGGTGATGGTGATTTGGTGGCAGTGGTTGGATTAACATCTGTTGGCCTTTTAGTAGGTCCAGCAGATGTTTGGGATTTAGCTGGTGATGTATGTTCAGGTGTGTTTGTTGGTTTGGGTATGTTTGTTGGTTTGGGTGCAGTGGTTTGGGTAGCAGTGTTTTGGGTAGTTTCAGTGTTTTGGGTGGCAGTGGTTTCAGTAGCAGTGGTTTTATCAACAGAGGTGTTCAACTTAGATGGTGGTTTTCTAACATGCTTAGCAGGTCTTTTCATCCTTTTAGAGGATCCCACATCTTCAGTTTCCAGCTGTTGTTTCTTCTTGAGTTCAATTAATGATTATGCTTTAACTTCCAAGGTGTCAGCTCTTTTCTGTTTTTCTTGAGCAGCCTTTTCAGCTTCTATATTTGCAGAATCATCTACTGCTTTATTCTTCTCAGTGGTTTGTTGTGGTGGTGCTGTTGGTGTTGCTTGTTGTTGTTGTGGAGCTGATTTGGTAGACTCTGGTTTGTTGGCAGACTTGGCTTGGCCTTTTTGAGAAGGAGGACAACCAAAGGGATCCAGCTTTGGTAGCCTATCTCTGCCACTCTCCCCCTTTTTGGCATCATCAGCCGTGAAAGCATCATCATTTTCATCCCTGAGGATGGTGGTAGGGGCAGAGCCAGTAGTCTTCAGCAGGTGGTCCTTAATGGCTTTAATATCTGCATGGGTATCTTTGTACCTTGCATCTACCATATTCCTGATCTCAGCCATGTAAGTCTCATGAGTCTGATCAGCCAGTTTTCTGTGAGCTATGATGATGGGGGAAACGGATTTCCATAACTCACTGGCTATATCAGCTGTTGATGGTTGACTCTTGGAAAGGTCTGCAATTGAGCTCAGTATAAGCTTGACATCAGATTTGATGTCAGCTACAGAGGTTTCAATTACAGAAACTCTGTCCGTCAATTCTTGGTATTTTGACCCATCTCCTAAGTTAATAGGATCATCTGAGTCCCTACCAGCGGTAGTTCTACCTGATTCAGTCCTAATAGGTGAATCAGATGCCCCTTTTTCTTGGTACTGGGGACTTCCAACTGTTTTTGGAGACACTATAGTGGCTTCAACAGTTGTTGCCTTCAAGGGAGTCTTAGCTATGTAATCACTGTCCTGATGTGAGAAAGTGGTCTCTACATCAGTAGTGGCTGCTCCACTTGAAAACTCACCTAAAGTTTCATTGAACTCAGGTGGTGTAACCTCCTCTTCTGTTTGTGGGATAGCAGATTGTATATTCTCAGGACCAGTCACTTGTTGGAGTATACTCTCAGTGACAGGTGGAAGAGAGGAACTGGGATCTTCCTGAGATTTTTCAATTGCCTCAAACAGAGGTTGCATGGTTTGTGGGACATGATGTGATGGTGAGGGTGGAGGAGTAACAAGAGAATTAGCCCTGGGAGAGGGGCTTGTGAACATTTGGTCAAGTGACTCAAATGTATCATGATGTGTGTCCCCTTGGCTTACAACATGATCCTTTTGAGTGGATTTATGAGGAGTTTGGTCAGGTGGAGGTATGTCCAACTGTTGTGAGGAAGTAACAACAGTGGTTTCAGGTTGCTTTTGTTGTGCAACAGAGGTTTCTTCTGGTACCTCAACATCCAGAAGCCTCATTTGTGGTTGAGTGGTGGTTTTTGTGGATGGATGTTTCTTTTTGGAAGTGGCTGGTGTGGGTTTCACAGCACTGGATGTAGTGCCATGATCACCAGGAGCAGTGGGCTCAACAACAGAGGTTTTGACAACAGTTGTTGCCTTTGTCCTCTTTGTTTGTGTTTTAGAAACTTTTGACACTTTAGACACTTTTTCTTGGGTGCTTCCACCCAGCATTCTTGTGAAAGTTTCATCAGTTAAGCTTTTCATTTGCATAGCCTCACCCTTTTTGAAAACTTTTTCTGGTAAGACTTTTTGTAAGATTACACTAAGAATTCTTGGGTAAATAAGAAAAGCATTGTTTGACCCAGACTTGACTGCTTTCACATTTGATACCAAGTCCATGAACAATCCCTGGGAAAGATTGAAGTCAGAGTTTGACAACATGGCATAACCCAGATATTGCATCCTTAATGGGATTTCATTAAAGGATATGGACTTAGCAGAGACACAAAGAAGAAGAGTATGGAAGAAAAATTTCATGACTGGAGGGAAAAACTTTTTGAAAAGAGTTGATCCAGTCATCTGACCATCATACCCTCTTTCTTGGAACTCAGTGTGAAGCTCTGTTTTAGTAAAGGAATCCTTACCTGCCAGGTCATTCAGTGTGAAGGTTGTGGATATGGTTTCAGGGGTAATGACGATACTAGTTTCTCCAATTTTGGAAATAATAGAAGTAGGCTTTTTGTCTTGTAGTAGAAACTCAGCATTCAACCAAAATTCTTGGAGTGTATCAAGATAGATGGGGGCATTAGCGGTTAGGATGGGTAAGTATTTGGAGTTAAGGAAAATGTTGATGGTGGAATGAAATGGAGCGTTGTCATCTGTTTTAATCAGATAGGGGAGACAATTGTGTGTAGCTTTGGCTTGAAGATCCATTGTAATGGATTTCGAAGGTGAAGATGATTGAATATTGATGGAGGGTTTGAGAATGAAGAAGGCGGTTTTCAGTATTTTGAATACAATGAGACGGTGTAACGTCTGTTGTGGTAAAACAGGGTTTTTATAGGCTCAATGAAACCGCTGATGTGGCCAAACCTCTGCTTATATGAGCAGACGTGGCAATCATCTGATGGATGAAACATCTGGTGGAGAACAGCTGTTTTTGGCAAACAACTGATACAAACAGCTGATGAATCCTACTTTTTTTTCAGATATAGTATATATATATAAGGAGACAGTTGTTTTATCTGAACAGATGTTCTGAAACAGATTTTTCAACTAACAGTTGTTTTATCTGATCAGATGTTTTGAAACAGACTTTTCAACCAACAGTGGATATGAATGAAACAGTGGTTGTTTTATCTGATCAGATGTTATAAACAGATTTTTCAACCAAACATCTATTTAAAAAAAATTTGATTTGCTGAAACATTTTATTAAGATTTATTGAAAATTTATTTGTTTAATCCATGTTTAACATACCAATTCTGGAAATCAGGTTTGTAAAGGTAGATGTGTCTAAAGCTTTTGTTAACACATCTGCCAACTGATCCTCTGTTGGAACATGGTGTAAGGAAATCAAACCTTTTTCATAGCTGTCTCTGACAAAATGATGTCTTATGTCAATGTGTTTGGTAGTGGAATGAGAGACTGGATTCTTGATGATATTTTCAGCAGCTTGGCTGTCCAACATGAGTGGAGTCCTAAGTGCAGTTATCCCAAAATCCAGTAGTTGATTTTGAAGCCACATGAGTTGGGCTGTACAGCTTGCAGCAGCAATGTATTCAGCTTCAGCTGTTGAAGTTGAAACAGCTGCCTGCTTTTTGCTTTGCCATGAAACTAAGGCATTCCCTAGAAATTGGCACCCTCCTGAAGTGGATTTTCTTGTGGTGTGACAGCCAGCAAAGTCACTATCTGAATAACCTGAAAGCTCAATGTTTCCATTAGCAGGATACCAGATACCAAGTGTGGGAGCACCTTTGAGGTATCTGAATATCCTTTTCACAGCAATAAGGTTTGACTTTCTGGGTGAAGCCTGGGATCTGGCACAGACACAGGTAGCAAACATAATGTCTGGCCTAGATGCAGTTAGGTACAATAAAGACCCAATCATACATCTATAATGTGTTTGATCAACCAGTTCATCCTTGTCATCAATAGTGAGCAGCTTGACTGTACTCATGGGTGTGCTACATGGCTTACAATCATTCATCTCAAATCTGGTTAATAAGTTCTTTACATATTTGTTTTGGTGAATGAATGTGCCATTTTGCAGTTGTTTCACTTGAAGACCAAGGAAACACTGAAGCTCACCCATGGCACTCATCTCAAACTCTGCTGTCATGAGTTTTCTGAACTCTTCACACATTTGGTTACATGTGGATCCAAAAATGATGTCATCCACATATATTTGAACAATCATTAAGTGTTTCCCTTTCCATTTAAGAAATAAAGTTTTGTCAATTTTACCTCTTGTGAAGCCAATGGATAAGAGAAATGTGGAGAGAGTTTCATACCAGGCCCTTGGTGCTTGTTTAAGTCCATACAAAGCTTTGTTGAGCTTGTAGACATAGTCAGGATGGAATGTGTCTTCAAAACCAGGTGGCTTACATACATAGACCTCCTCCTGAATTTTGCCATAAAGGAAAGCACATTTGATGTCCATCTGATACACATTTATGTTGTGGTTGACAGCAAAGGCTAAAAAGAGTCTGATGGCTTCTAGTCTTGCTACAGGAGCAAAAGTCTCATCATAATCTATTCCTTCTTCTTGTCTGAAGCCTTGAACCACAAGCCTGGCTTTATTTTTTACAACAATACCCCTTTCATCAGTCTTGTTTTTGAAGACCCACTTTGTTCCTATAGGGCAAACATCCTTAGGAAGTGGTACAAGCTCCCATACTTGTTGTCTTTTGAATTGAAGGAGTTCTTCCTGCATGGCTTCTACCCAACTGTTGTCTTTCAGTGCCTCTTGGTACTTGACAGGTTGTGTGAGGGATAAGAAACCTGCAAAAAGACAGATATTTGAGGATTGGCTTCTTGTGAGCACACCCTCTCTGATGTTGCCAATGATCTGGTCTGGTGGATGAGCTCTTAAGTAAATAAGATCTCCTTGATATGGAACAATGGCATTTTGAGGTGATGGACAGAGGTTTGGTGACTCTGTTGGTGTAACATCTGTTGGTACTTCTGTAGTGCCATCAGATGTTTGGAATGGTAATGGAGGAATGGGTCCAAGTGGTGTGAAACTTGACTGACTTTTGTCAACAGATGATTGACTTTTTTCAACAGATGATAGGTCAGTGGTTGTGAGGGGTGAAGCAGTGGTTTGAGGATAAGACTGGCCAACAGTGGTTGACACAGCTGTGGCAGAGTTTTGACAATTGTTTTGAACAGTTGCTTCCTCTGAGGCAGAATAGACTTTGTAGTGACTGGGGATCACAACATCTGTTCTGTAATCTTGTTGTGGAGACTGTGGAATACCTGCATTGTTAGCTTTAACAGTGATATCTTCAAATTTGAATTTATCTAAATCAAATAGTTCAGCAGGGTTTGCAGGGATTTTTAGAGATGAAAGTTCATTGAACTTTACATTCAGAGTTTCTTCTATTGTCTTAGTCCTTGTGTTAAACACTTTGTAGGCCTTAGCAGTAGAAGAATATCCCAGAACCCAAAGGATATATCATTACCAACACCTTACCTTTAGAATCATTACCAAAGGATATATCACCCCCTCCATGAGCCAAGAAGTCCAGAAGAAGGGCTCTACATCCTGTCATGTGCCTGGAACCTCCACTATCTACATACCAAAGACTATCTAAACAAGCAGAAGCTCCCTGCACATCAGTAAATGATTAGTTTTGGTGAGTGTCCAAAGCCAAGTTAGCTTTGGATGGGTCCTCAGACCTTTCAGACTCAAGCTTTGGAAGGTGATCAGTGGTTTGGACCAATTTCTGAATTAAGGTCAACAACTGCTGCTGACCATTTGCCAGTGCTTGGATGTCAACACTTGGGGCAGCAGTTGTTTGATCACTTCCTGACAGATGATAATACCCATATGGATTTCTGTTCACTCTTGGTTTAGAGGGTCTTTTTGGCTCCTCATAAACATGTGGCAGACTGTGACATGGAGGTTGACCATAACCTCTTGGGTATTTGCTTGTGGGTGGAGCATCTGTTACTTGGACATCTCTAGAAGCAGATGTTTCAAGCCTTTTTGTAACAGATGTTTGGACAGGGGTGAAGGTCTGTTTGGGCTTTCCTTTTGAAGTACTAACCACAGGGTTTGCAAGAGTTTTAGCTTTGTATTCTTGTATTTTAACATCAAAATTTTTTAGATACAAGCACTCTTTGGTCTTGTGATTCTTTTTCCCACATATTGAGCATGTGGCTTTGGAATCACATTCACTTGTTCCTTTGTTAATGTCATATGCTTTTAGAAGAAAACAGTTTTTGGTGACATGATTCTTCTTTTCACAGAAATCACAGAACAAGTTGACAGTCTTTTCTTTCTTCTTCCCCTTTTCAGCCTTCTTTTCAGCAGATGTTTGAGCATCTGCTGGAAGATTTTTCAGGGGAATGACTTTAGCCAATGGAATGACCTTTGCCTGAGGAGCTGTCTTTCCCTCAGGTGTTTTGAAATCCACAGGTTTGAAATTCTCAAGAGTATCACACTCATCAGACCAAGTAGGTTTAAATTCATACTTTTCAAGTTCAGTAAAAGATGAGGAACCTTCTGGTTTTTCAAGAACAATTTTCTTACCATTTGGTTCAGTGATTTTAATCTCTTGACCCTGCAGGTTTGTTGGTATTACCTCAACAGACTTTTGATTCTTTTTGTCAGTGTTTTCAAAAGCTGGAGCAGTGGTTTCAAAACCAAAGCCAAACTTCACATGACTTTTAGTTTGTTTGTTGAGTAACATTTCAAACCCTCTACATGATTCCACCCATTTCTCACATTCAACTTGGGTGGACTCTAGCTCACTTTTGCAACTTTGATATTTTGCTATCATAGTTTGGAGCTGGTCTTTGGTTATGGTTGCTTCATGTTTTAAGCTGCTAATTTCAGACTCTTTTGCAGTTAAACTTGTTTTCAAATCTTTTGTGAGTTTTTCAAATTTAACTTCATCATCCAAAATTTTCTTTCTAAGGTTTTCATTCACCTCTTTGATGTTAGCAAATGCTATTACACATTTGTCAGAACACAACTCTTTAAGAATTTGAGGAGATACCTTAGCAGCAGCCATCAATGCACAATCACACTTGCACTCACAGTCATCAGATGCACCCCAGGGATCTGTGAGATTCACAACCTCTTCTTCAGGTTTTTCACCTGTAACAACTTCACTAACAACATCATCAGTCACAACATCAGATTCAGTTACCACCTCCTCAGATTCAATCTCATCCACCATGGCCATGAAACAAAAATTTTCTGGTTCATTTTCAGCTTTGGCAACTAGTGCAAAATTCTCATCTGTTAGCTCATCAGGTAGACTGCTCCAATCAACAAAGCCTTGTGTAAAGAAGCTCTGTTGACTGGTCTCTGCAGGAGCAGAGGATGGAGCAACAGTCGTTTGCACAGGTGCTTGAGCAACAGGTGTTTGCACATAGTGGATCTGAGGAACAGTGGTTTGGACATACTGGAAAGGAACAGTGTTTGAGGACTGTGCAAAATGAGCAGTGTTTTGCACATTTGGTCCAGGGGCATTATAGGAATTCTGATAAGTGTTGGTCTGTGGTCTTTGATTTGGATAGGTTATTATAGGTGCACCATGTTGACCCCTACATTCCCTAGCAAAATGATCAAGTCTATGACATTTGTAACACTTTATCTTTGATTTATCCAACCCAACCTTAGATCTGCCAGTCAACCCTGGAAACCTTCTCCCAGTTTTCTTGTAAAAATTATTAGTTCTTACACTGAGAAGGGCCAATTGGTGCATAATATCCATTTCTTCCAAATCATCAGGGTCAAAGTATTTCAGGTCATCATACTCAAAGGATATATTGTCAGATGCCTGGATATCACCACCACTTGCTGTGAAAGCATAGTTTGGTGAATAAGAATCAGAGTTAAAACCTGAGTTAAAACCTGAAGTTATGTCAATGAAATGATCATAACTCTGATCCTTTGTGTTTCCAGTCACCTCATCATGACCCAAAAGTGCTGTATTCCCAAATACATAGTCATCAGACACTTTTCCAGAGTCTTGGAGCTTCTTTTTCTGGTTAAGCTCTCTCTCATAGGTCAAGAGCTTACCATGAAGCTGGGTCAGTGATAGGTCTTTAAATCCTATTGAGTTTCTCATCACAATAGCAATAGTGTCCCATTTGTCTGGTAATGATCTTAAAAACCTATGGTTCAAGGTTGAATGAGGGTAAGTAAGACCAACCAATTTTAGTTCACTAATTAAGCAATTAAATCTCTCAAACTGTTGAGTTAATGACTCTCCTTTGACATGACTGAATGTTTCATATTGTTGGTTAAGTATTTCACGATTGTTTTCAATAACCTCCTCAGTCCCACCAAACTGTTCTTTCAGTGCATCCCACAACTCCTTTGCATTGTTACAGTGTAACAACCCAGCATATATATCATTGGGTAGAGCCATGGCCACAATACTGAAGGCCTTAGCATCTAGCTCAATTTTCTGAAAATCCTGGTCGGAGTAGTTTTCAAGTTTCTTTGGCTCAAACACTTTGGGATCTTCAGTACTCGGCACAGTCGGAACATGTGGTCCGAAGATAACCGACTTCCAACACCCAGTGTTTTGTTGAGCTAGAACATGGCTCATCCGACGTTGCCAGATATTGTATTCAGATCTGACAAGCATCGGTGGCTTGTTGTTCGTGCCAGTGATATGTGGATCGTGATTGATAGAAGCCATTCTCTGATTTTTCAAAAAACAAAGTCTGTTTAAAAACGGTTGAAACGAAATTAAACTATTACTCTGTTTTCAATCTAACAGACAAACGATATCAATAATTGTGAGCTGATTATTAAATTGATTTGTTAGATCGAATTTAATTGACCAAGCTCTGATACCAATTTTTAGGATCTGAGTTTGTTTGTTTTGATTGTTTAACTAAATATGGTAATAATGAAATGAAAATAGAATGTAAGTGCAGCGGAATAATAAACTGTTAATCAAAACAAGAGAGTAAATGTTTTCAGATCGAAAGCTTTCATTTATCTAAAAGATTACAATCGTACAATTACTCCCCCTCAGCCTGATCACACAGTGTTTGTCTGAGAGAATGTTTGTGTGTGTGATACAATAGAACAGTACAAGCACTGTTCTATTTATAGACAGACTCAAAGCACTGATGACCTAGGCTGACGTCACCTAAGACAGTGACCTCTAACAGAATAACAAACATAAACATCTGCCTATTACAAACTACTGTTACATTGAAAGCACTGATATTAAACAGCTGTTGTAGGAAAACTCTGATGGCCTTGTATCCACTGCTGGAGCCTAAGTGCTGTTGGTTCCAACAGTGCTTTGGTCTTCAGTACTTGTATCAGCAGTTGTTCTTTATCAGACCTTTGGTCAGCAGTTGTTCTTCATCAGTTGTTTATTCAGCAGTTCTTTGTATCAGCAGTTGTTGAGCAGTTGTTTGGATAGAACAGTAGTTAGGGTCAGCAGTCTTTGGGAGAAGTAAGTTGTAAAGACTGTTTATTCAAGGATCAAACTGATAGCATGTTTTGGCTTTCTAATCATCTGTTCTTCTCCAGGTCAGCAGACCCAACAGTTAGGGATCACGTCAGACGCTGGCAGGTAAGTCAACCATGCTGGTTCAGAACAACATACCGCCAGGAGCCAATCACACGCTGCCACGTGTTCGCCTACAGGATCGCCGCTGACGTCATCTACAGTGGACGTCCTTTTCCCGCCTTTTCCAGAGACCAAAAGTAGTTGGGCCGAGTCCAGGCCCAAAGGTTACAAGACTCGTCGTGGGCTTCTTGTCAAGCCCATGACCTCCACTATAAATAGAAGATGTCAACTCCCTTCAAAGGGATCCGAAATCACTCACTTGTAACATAGAGCTAGGTTTATTCGTATGCTTTGTACTCTCTCAAGTAATAATACTCATGGCTCTTCACAGTGGACGTAGGTCATACTCGACCGAACCACTTACATCTTTGTGTTCTCACTTTAACCATCATACACTCTCACTCGCATTCATTCTATCAGGTTAAATCAAAGATTTGGGTAAAGGAACGTATTCGTAGTAACGTAAGTGTGCACCACCTGGAGATTGGTTATAATCACCAGGATACTTATTGTTTCTTCACCTAGGGAGACGGTGTTAAAGACGTTATCAAGCTCATTGATATCCACATAATACCCATTACACGTGGTCTTAGGATAGATAGATAAAGAGTAGTTAGGGGTGTGCAACGGTTCAGAACCGGACCAAACCGACCCGAACCGGAACTGAACCGAAACCGTTTAGTGATAAATATAAGAACCGGAACCGAACCGAATAAAAACCTACCGGTTCAGTTCGGAAATGAGTTAAACGGTTCTTGTGTAAACGGTTCTTGCCGAAACTGGTTGTCACTTAAATCCTAAAACTAACAATTAAATCAAAGGCAACTTTAGTAAACTAAAGTGTGGTGTCCTACTCATATTACGGACCTATGATACATGTTTAGAAGTGCACAATACCAACCACATGTATGCAATTATTGTAATTTTGACACTACGAATGATATGTGTCATGCATTCCTAATGTCACATGTTATAGTACATCATTGTCCGATACACATTATAGGCCAACCTGTGCACCTTATAAATGAATTTGTAAACGTTGATTCTCAGTTTAAGTTATTTTCGTTCCATTTATTGTACTATATATGTTTTTATAGAAATTACATAATTCAAATGGAACTTCTATCTCAACAAGTTTGTTAGATATTATATAGTTAACATGACACGAACAATATTCTTTATAAAGATTAAACTTGGGAATTGAAAATGTGGATAGTCGGTCTACAAACTACTTGGAAAAACCCACTAAATTAATAGGGTTTTAAATATAATATTTAAAGTTTTAACTTAAATCGGTTCTATCGGTTCTTTAAACAGAACCGCGGTTCTGAACCGAACCAAACAGGGAACCGTTTTCACTATAATTTAAGAACTGAAACCGAACCCTAAATATAAGAATACGATTCGGATCTAGCGCTTCTATATCAGTTCCTCAATTTTAACGGTTTTAAACCGTGAATTGCTCAACCCTAGTCCCTAGGATTTGTTAGGAGGGAATAAATATCGGGGCCAAAAAATAGTGACATCCACCAATACATGAGGGCCCACTTACAGATTTTTATTATCACAAAAGCTGTTTTTTGTCGTTTCTGGTTTATAAGTAAATACAATTTCAAAAATTCTAGCAAACTATTGGAAAGCTAAGTTGAGATAACATAATTATTTGCTCTCAAATAAAATACAATAGGTACTTTCTAAAAATCGAATATAATAGTTAAAAACAATATGATATAAAAATATTTTATTATGCATTAAAAATTCCGATAGTAATTAATAATAAGTTATGAAGACATCAAGACTCTTATTAAATCAACACAACATGATGATTGTTAATATATGTATATTTTTTTTGAAAGGCATGATGATTGTTAATATATAGATATAAAGTTGATTATATAAAACTATTAATAGTAATGTTAAATTATTCGAAGATGGTTTAATCTGAGATTACTTTTCTTTAAGTTTTGTACAAAATTAAAAGCAACATATCGTATATAAAATGTTAATTAATATTCCGTTTTAAGGATTCTCCTAGATTAAATTAAATGTTGATTATTTGTTGGTTATTGGGTTAAGGCCTTGTTATTATGGTACCTTGAAAATTAAGAATGAGCCCAGGACAGTATCGGTACCAATCAATACTGATCCTGAAAACTCTCAAAACCCAATACTGATACCGAACACATACGGTACGGTACGGTATCGGTTCGGTGCCGGTATGGTATTGACATTTTACGTTAAAATACCGATACCATACCGATCCCGTACCGATATCGAAACCGAAAACCTCTAAATGTGAGTACCGATACCGAACATACCCTAGATTCGGTACAGGATCGGTATCGGTTCAGCATTCGGTGCAATATGATCATCCCTATTGAAAATGCATTCAAATAAAAATATACGAAAAATAAATATGTATTTGAGAAAAGAGGTAAACGTGTTTGATAGTAATTTCTTGTCACACATAACAAGATGAAGCATGATATAGGCATATATATATATAGGGGAGGGTTATCTTGAGAACGCTAAATATTGTGAGAACCGTAAGAACAAGTAAAAAAATTAATCAAAATCAAATTTTTTTGATACAAACCTCATTATAATCAAAATACAACTTTAATAAATGAATTTTCTTTCCAGATAATTCATCTTTTCTTGCGAAAACACTTTCAAATTAACTTTTTACACATGTGTAAATGATACAGTTTACACATGTATAAACAGTAAATTTACACATGTGTAAAAACAAATTATTTTCGTATACGTTTGAATTTTTACGCGTAAATTGTGTTTTTGAGATTGTATTTTAGTAATAAAGATAAGTGTAAAAAGAAATTTTGAATTTGAATGGTTTTAGATGCCGTTCTCACGGTTCGCACGAAATATAGGTGTTCTCAAATTAACTTTCCCCTATATATATATATATATATATATATATATATATATATATATATATATATATATCAAGCATCGTTGATTATTATATTCAATAGCGTATGTGTGTGACTTGAAGCACCCTTAGTCACAATTTGTGCGACTTTCGTACACTTAAATTATCGCACTGCTATGTTATGGAGTTGTGTAGATGAATTCCTTTGAAAAAATGCAATGTGTTTGCTTGGTGAGCCGAGACTAACAAGATTCCCACAGTGGCGGCTTTGAGGAAGCAAAACATTAGCCTTGAAGATACGGCGTGTCCTTTATGTGGTGAAGGTAAAGATTCGGTTGAACACCTATTTCTTTCCTGTTATGTTGCCTTTGTTATTGGCAACATATCAGTTCTTGGTGTCGTATTCCGAATATCTTTGCTTTTTCTTTCTACGACCTCTTGAAGATTCACAATCATGTTGGTGTGCAGGAACCGGTTAAAGGTTGATACATTGTATTATTTAGAGAACTAGAGACGGGGTATAACTCAATAACGAACCGGGGTGCATTGAAGACATCTTAGGCGAAGTGAAGTCTATTGGTTTTTTTTTGGTCTAGAAATAGATCGAAATTCAAGTCTTATCTCTTGCGGAAATTGGTGTAATTTTATAATTATGTAGAGTCTTGTGTTGTTGTCCGCTCCGTCTTTGAAGAAACACCGATCTAAGAATCTGAATATAATGATGCTAGTATGTAGATACAAGAAATGACGTGATTCTCATTAAGCAATAGGTTGAATACAAGACACTAATCCAGACTATTACAGAGTTTCGACTATAATCTATCTCTCACAGCTATATAGTATGAATTCTCACTCGCCGATCTGATCCCCTTCTTCTGATGACGAAGGGGGGTATTTATAGGCCCCCGATTTGGTCAGTGATTGGCTGTGAGGAGAATGACAGCTGTCTTGTACTATTATGACCGTTGTCATTCTTCGCGCTGTCGCTCTGTGATTGGTCCACGTGTCTTGCTATCGTCCTTTCTGTCCTTTTCTGTACCCCGTACCTGCAGAAGATCGTGGAGCAGGGAATAACCGCCTCTGATTGGCCCATGTCCATGCTCCTGTCGGGTGACACCTGTCCTTTGTTTAAGTGGCGTGCGCCGTCTTCTAGAACTCCACGTCATATTGTTGTGTTGACGTGTGTGTGAGTTTAAGTCGTGCGTACGCGCGGGTACATATCTCTTCAGTCTTGGAGTTGCTTTTGGTGGCTTTAACGAAGTTATCGTTTAAAAAAATATTATCGCACTGCTCAGTCATAATTTTTCGGCTATGGTCAGGCAAATAAGAAAGGTTGACTTGTTCGGGTTTCAGTTGGGAAAAGGTTAGGGGCTACGATGACTTTCACTCGTTCCTTTTTTTTTTGTGCCGAAGAACATGAAAATTATCTAGATTTCTCTTTTTGACCATAAAAAAATGAGATTCATGTGGATTTTCGTTTTATTTAGTGAATGTTGGCCAAAGTCAATATTCATTACATTTATACTTTCAATTTGCAAGTTTAACATAACTGGCCCTTCACCTTTTTTATATATTTTTTTTACTTTTAACACAAGTATTTAAAACGATATAATATTACACAACTATGTAAAAAAATTTTAATAATAGATTCTTAGAATGGTTACTATGTAGAAAAAGTTTAACTAGCCACGTCTCACACATAGTAATTTAAGTCACCCCTTTAGTTTTACAGCTGACTGTGTGTAAACGCTCCCCCTACGTCTAAGCAAAAATTCAGTTATTGGCACCCCCACTATTTATTGGGTGCCATCATTGAAGCATCGTGAGCAGAATAACGAAGAAGAACAAGGCCCGGGGTAGGCCCTTAAGGGGTGCGGGGAGGACTCTCAGCCTGGGTTCAATTTCTTGGGGGCACATTGACCTTCCGGCTATCTAAGTTTTCTTTATAGTAATGTCCTTAATTCGATGGATTTTTGTATGTGTGAGCCCCAAAATTGTTAATCAAGTATTAATCAAAGTTAAGGGTAGTTTATATAAAACAGAAAGTAAAGAAATGTTGAGAGATGTTAAGAATTAAAGAAGAAAATAAAATGGTTTGAGAAAAAAAAATTGCAGGTTTATTAATGAGTGTAGGACTAGAGAGGATGAAGAAGATGAAATAAATAGGGCTCACACTTTAGTTGTTTTTACTTTTTACCGGTTGGTTTTGACTTGCTTTTTAACTTTTATTTTTGTTATGAAACAATTATTTTAATGGAGAAATGGCACAAATATTTAACCAAGTTTGCTTGGTGTTCTAATTAAGTTACTCAAACTTTTTTTGTCTCTTTAAAGTCATTCAAGTTTCATTTGTTGTTCTAATACTATGTAATCACCAGGTAATCAAGTTACCTTCTTTTTTTATTTTTATTTTTTCTTTCATTTTAATGCTTACATGGATATTATTTTTATTAGGTGAGTTTTATAAAATGAAGATTTTAAAAAAATATTTTTTTTTAAATTTTACATGTTTAAAAAATTTATTAAAAAATTATTAAAACGTGACACATCATCACTTTTCGAACACAAACGAACATTAATGAACACAAACAATTGTTCATGAACACAAACAAGTGTTAACATAAACAAACACAAACGGACACATATTAATTTTCAAATAAGATCGAATTCACAAATATTAAGACATTAGCTAGATCCACCCAAAATACGACCTAATTATCCAAACATACTTAATACTTAATATAATATTGGTAAACATAATAAAGTAGTGTCTCAACAAAATAAATTCGCATTAGTGGTGAACGGAGGAGGTCATCGGAGGTGGATGGTAAAGATGTCGAAGGTGGAAGGCATCAACACTGGAACGTGAAAATATAATGAACTTGGATACTAAGAGTAGGTTTATTAATCTATATTATCTATTAAGGAGGAGTGATGGCTAAGATAGTCATTTTCATTTCCGTACAACTTAACAAACAAGATGTACAACATGTTTAAGCAAAAAAATTAAGGGTATTATTGGCATACTTGTGACTGTTAAGACACTTAGGAGGGTAGATTAGTAAATTTAACATGATCCAATACCTCACATCCTAAAATCTTATCCCAATTATGCCCTTATGTCCAACTTTTAAAACACAAAATACAACCTAACCTATGATGCATCTTAAATGTGAGACCTTTCAACCCCCCTCTATATTATTATATATACTTCATTATAATCAATTTGGTGAATGCTAATAGTCTTTTCATAACCCCAAATAAAAGCTTAGAGCTAATTTCATGTTTTGAAACATTGTTTGGTCCAAAAAAACTATGTCTTCATTAGATGAGAAGAGAAAAAAATCAATGAGAAGTTAAGACGCTTGCAAGATATGGTTCCCGGATGCTACAAGGTATAAAGATATGAGTTAATCTTTATATACATATATACATTTTTTTCTACTTGTTCATATGTTCTTTAACAATTACAAAAATTTATCTTTATAATATATCATTGTTTTGCTCCATTTAAATTTAGTTATTTTCTATAGACAATGGGAATGCCAGTGATGTTGGATGTAATAATTAACTATATTGGATCGTTGCAGAATCAAATTGAGGTAATTTAATTGTGCAACTAACAATTAAAACAATAAAAAAACAATATTATGAATTATTGATGAGAAAATATTTTTCAAAATATTAATTAGTACAGTTTTTTCTCTTCTTTGTGCATTTTTAATTTCTCTCCATGAAGCTTTTCAGAAGCAAGCATGTTCTATGACCTATTGACCCCAACTCTACTGAATTGGATGATATGGCCCCTATGAAGGGGACATATGGCTTTCCTAACTATCCTTGTTAAGAAGTTGTGTATCTTGAATCATATATATTGTTAACTAAATACAACGGACAAAATTATAAATATAACATTCTAGATTTGCTGATATGTTTCTAAAATATTATAAATATTACTTCCACTTACTGCATGGGATGAAAACTGATGTTGCAGGGAACAAATGGACATGAAGGATAGATGATGGAGAGGATGGTTGGAGAAGGGTATGGAGACTTTCCTCAATTTCAATCAACATGGTCTCCTTGAACGCCATGAAATAGTTAACTCGATCTATACGTAAACTATATTTGTTCTAAGACTTTTAAGGTATTTGTTGATCTATTTAATGTTCTTGTTAAACGTTGTATGAAGTGTGGTTCACAATATTATTTTGCTTTCGGCAATTGTATATTGCTTAAATTCTAATTCTAATTAATAAAATAAATTAAACACTAGCATAAAGAGAAAACAAAAACTTAACTATGTGTTAATTACTTATGTTATTTGTGTTAAGAAATAAGAAATCAAAAAGCTATAAATTCATGCTCACGCTAATGAATCAACCCGAATTTTTATCTTCGATACTATATTATAAAGCATCAAAGAAGGATACCTGCAAAATTTAAGTAAATACAACCTTTATTGCTTGTAGTACAATGCTTATTGAAGTCATTTAGGGGGTAAAATTGTCTTTCTACTTAAATATTAAATTGTTGAAGAAATTAATTTAAACATAATTATAAAATTGATGAGGAAATTAACAATAATGTGATGACTCTTTACATTCATAACCTACATGTCTTTATTATGTTTGTATCAATGTTATAGTCTTATAAATAGTGGTCATGTATTTGGTATATAAATAATGTGGTGACTCTTCACATACTTAACTTACATATCTTTCAATGTTTATAGTAAATAAATTACATCATATATTATGTATTTATATATTCTTTTTAAATTTATGTGGTTGCAGGATGGTATGATGTGACACTTTTGCACACAAATGAATATGTAGGCTTGAAGTTTGCCAACACACCCAACCCATGACACGTTTCAACCCATTAAAGTGAACGATATATGTAGGCTTGACGTTTATACAAGCATATATGGTATAAATACTTCATGAGCAACGTCATCATCTTCCTCGATGGTTTTTTGTTTTCTCTGCTACTATAAGCTTCTAGGAATAGAATTTAAGTTTCTGATCTCACAAAATCACCAATTGTTTACATATCCAAAAGAAGACAAGTTCTTATCAGTCGATTTGGTAGTTTTAACTATATTGATTACTAATTTGTTTGGTCAATTATATTTGTTACGGCTCTTGTCAAACTAACATAAAACGAGGGTATCTATGCAAATCATTGACTCCGCTGCATTTCGCGGGTGCCCTAAAATAATAGAAATATACTGGACACTACAAACTGCATTTTAGTAATTACATCACTTCCACTACAATCTTATGGTCATTAAGAGATACAACGCCACTTCACTACGCCAAGCACCGCTCTACGATGGCATACTTATCTGCCTTCGAGATACATAAAAGGGTCCCACCAAAGGACGTGGGCCAATTTAAGGGTGTTGCAAGGAATAGTACGGCCTATTGTTATGTACCCATTTAAAATTTTCAAAAGATATACTTATGAGTTTCAGTTTTTAGTAACATATATTTTATACATCGTTGTTTTCTACTTCATCATAACGAATAACCAACAAACACGATGCACGAGGGCAAAACAGATGCACCCGCCGCAACGCGCGGGCATTCCTACTAGTCTCATATAATGAACGTGGAAATATAATGAACTTGTATACTAAGAGTATATTTATTAATCTCATATAGTCATATATTTACCTCACATATATTATTTATTTATCTATTTGGGTAAAATAAATAAGAATAAATAAAAATACATAAGAATATAAAAAAAATATAAAAATTAAAAACCCTATTAAACTACCGAACATAAATGAACATGTTACCGAACGTTCACGAACATAAACGAACGAACGCAACCTCTGTTCATGTTTGTTCGTTTAACTAAATGAACGGATTTTTTGTCCATGTTCATTTATTACTAAACGAACGAACACAAACGAACTTCCCGCCGAACGGCTCATGAACTGTTCCCTAAAAGTTCAGTTCGTTTGCAGCCCTAACTACAACCTAAGTGGGAAATAAAATTTGATCCATTAATTTGATATTACTTTAATCGTAGCTTAAAAAATAGTTTACATTATTTATTTCGCTAAGGCCTAAAAGCTAAGGCTAAGGGCACAATTTTTGCAACTCGATCCGGGAACCTGACCAGTGTTTTGTTGCTGTTGACTCTGTTGAAAGGGGGGGGGGGGGGGGTCGCAAGTTGTATTTTGGGCAAAGAGGGAGAAGGGAAAAGAAGGGTTTGAGGCAAGTTTTTTTTTATTAATGCTTTTCTAATTTAAAAATAATAAAGTATATAAGTTAAATTAGGAAAAACTAAATTAAATTTTAAAAAACTAAAGGCAAACTGTTATAAATCTTTTTTATACCTTTTGTGAGTCTTTATAATTTTTTTTTTATTTTATTAAAAAATTAAAAGAAAGTAAACTAAAATAAAAAAAAACAATAAAGCTTAAATTTGAAAATAATAAATTAAATAAATGAGAGAGTAATGATTGAGGATTTTAATTTCACTTTTTGAGTATTATTAGACTATGGGGTGTGGTCTCAGTGACTTCATCGGTGAGATGAGGTGACAGTGACCCCCCGGAGGGACCCCCCCCCCCCCCCCCCCCCCCCCGGTTTTGTTTTCGGTGACCACGGGGAAATTACCCCTCCTTCCTGAGATCTTTTTTTCCTTCTTTTTTTCTTTTTCCTCTTAAAAAATAATAGAAAAAAAATGAAAGGCCGTGTAGGAACAAGGGAAACCATTTCCTTGGTTTGGGAGAGGGGAAAGAGAAAATGACGTGACAATGAGGTGAACTTGAGGGAAGAAGGGGAGAGATCTCCCGCACCCCATAGCCTTAGAAGGAGGCAATAAAATCCTCTTTTAAAGTGACGCTAAGGTAGTAGGATGGGGCCATATGGGTTCATTCAACATCACATAGCCTAAAAGTATATATGTATCCATAAACCGCATAGGCGTGTAGTATAATTTTCTAGCTAAAGTTGTTATATTTTACGACCTTTACATGAATGTAAGTTGGAACTAGAGATGTAACAGGTTTTCATTCAGAGTGACAACATGTTGTATGCCATGGAATTAGAGTAGGTCTTTATTTGAAAATAAGTTGGTTTTAGACTTTTTAATTGTTAACGGATCAAATGGGTAAAAAGACGTATAGTTAAAAATAAATATTTTAGGTTTGTTACGTTTTTAGCTTTCTAACAACACCAACAATGCGCGTTTTTTGAGAGTTACATGGTGCCTGAGATGGAAGAGATGTTGGCAAAACTATGATATGTTCTTTATGTCTAGCAAGTAAAAAGCCTCAAAACAAGTTTTTTATGTGTTGGAAAGTTTTAGTTTTAGAATATTAAATTTATAAAAAAATAAGAAAATAAATTTTGGTGAGGCACATTTTTCATGTGTTGTAAGTTTTTAATTTTAGAATATTAAATTTATAAAAAAAATAAGAAAATAAATTTTGGAAAAACCGTTGGTGCTAACGGCACCACGCAAAAAGTAAAACCGCATGTCTTATCAAGATCGTCACGTCAATCGATCGACAAAAAAGGTGCACTATTGACATCTTTTATTGTTTTAAACTAATGAACATTGTTAAAAAATAAATGATTTAATGTGTAAAGTAATGATAATTGTTAAAGTAAAAACACTCACCGGAGAAGGTGCCTCGGACAACAACGTTTTAGTCATTAATCTCCCTCCGGTGATGGCGCAAGCTAGAAAAGATTGGCAGTTTTGTTCATTAATAGGGGAAGTTAAGGATCTGGTTATTCTTGATAATCTGCTTGGCATTCTTTCGATGGTGTGGCATCTCCGTTTTGATCTAAGGTATATAGGAGGGCTGAAGCTGTTGTTAAAATTTCAGACAATTGAAGCGGCAGACGATTTCTGAATTCTCATTACGAGTTTTGGTCGGAGTACTTTTCGAGGTTATATGTATGGAATGGGAATGCTCCGGTTTATGATCCGCGCTTCGCCGCGGGACATTTAATGTGCATGAGTGTTTAGTAGTACTATGAGCAACATTTTTTTCACATTCTTGTGTGCAATGCAATGATAATTCTTTTGGTATTAGTTACGCATACGGTGTCCTACCTCACGCTTCGCTTTGTTTAGCATTTGTTTTGTAAGAGTGTGTTACATAGTAAGGTAGGCAATGCTTGTTGTGCTAAAACTTGCGACGGTTAAAGTAATTTATTTAATAATAATTTAAAAAAAACAAAATACCACCAAATAATAACTAAAATAAATGAAGTAAATAAATAAGTAAAAGTGAAAATAAAAGGAGAGGTACTAAAAATGTTTAACCATATAGATTTTTCTTTATTAATATTAATAGTGTAGGTAAAATAGGAAAAAGTTAAATTCAACCTTCAATTATAAAGTGGAAGTTACTAACCACTCCACTTATTTTTATGTTTGTGAATAATTTGTAATTAATAATATATAAGATGAAAAAAAGAAACGGTAGGTAAAAAAAAAAAAAAGCTAAAGTTGCTCTTGCCATGTGGCAACTTATCATTGGTGGCCGCCACAATAAGCCAATTAAATATTGATACTGTAGAACTGTCTTTATTTTAATATAGAGAGTAATAATTTTAAAATGATAAATTTAAATTTACATTATTTTAGTATTTACTGAAAATGAGATTTGAGACGTAACATAATATTATGACTTAAGGATGCATCCAAAAAACTACTTTTCGCCATTATTGTTAGTGGAGCCCAATCCAGACAAGTGGAGCAATTCATTTCCTTTGCCGAATAAAACATATAATAAAAAATCATTTTAGAATTGACATATATTTTGAATAAATTACTTCATTTTATTCAAATAACATTTAAATGCAATATATTTAGAATTGACATATATTTAGAGCTAGGTTAAAGTCCTGTGTACACACGGTATATCCCAAGCCAAATGACAAAATTTTATAAGATTGTATTATATAAGTTTTATGTACGACTCCCAAGCTTATGGTACAACCATTGCACACTTCCATACATTAAAAAAAACATTTCTTGCAAAATACCATATCATGTATCAACAAAAGTCATCATCTTTGAACAAAAGTACTCTGATGTATAATTTAATATAACTTGAATTACTAAAATACAATAACAATAGTTCATGATTATGTAAAAGCTTGTATTTCACTATTTCTAAACAACAAATTAACACTCAAATTTGAGCTTTAAAATGTTGGAGCACCTCAATGTGTTTTGGTAAAAGAACCGTAGCATAAGGCTATCGATTAAATTTATTGGTAGATTGATTTGGGCCGACTGTTAGATAAACAACCTAAGCCACCAATTTTGAGACCTCTACTATTTGATATGCATCAAAAATCAATATTTAGGTAACTGGAATGTATAAAGGTTGTATTATAAAACATATTAATATATGATACCATATTTCCATATAGCAATAGACTATGAAATGCTTGAAAAAAAAAAAAAAAAACAGCTCGCCACAAGAAGCTATCACCACTCACCAGGGGATGTGGATGCACGGATGTTGATCTGATGCTTTGCTTCCTGTGCATTTTCCCGAAAAAAGAAACAAACTATACTGAAGGTATGTCAACAGATGCAAAATCACCATATCCGGCTCCAATATATAATGAAGGTAACTATAGAAATATGCAAAAGAAACAAAAATAATAAATGAAGAATACGGCTCATAATTAAGGAAAAAATGAGCAGGATAAGGTAAAAAACAAAGTAGGCTTGTGAAATAATAAAAGCCATTGGTTAGTGAATAAGTGTGAACTTCCATAAGACTTTTTCAATTCTTGAAACAAAAAGTCAAGAATCAGTTTAGTTACATGAGTAGTGAAAAATTAGGGGAAATGCCATATGAGCAAGGCTACTCAACCATCTAATCCTTAATTGATATCTCACTAATTCAAAAGTAGCAACCAACATAAAATGACTATACAAGACATTGCACTACAGTAAAATTATTTATAGGCCAATGTGGTGCACAAATTCGATGATTGTGTCTTGAATCGCAGTAAGATAAATACAGATCCTAATAAAATTATAATCATACCATCAAAATCTTCTTTAGCAATCATCCATTCAACAAAGAAAACACAAACTCAAAAACACACCTATACACGGACGCATGTCGACCATTTCAAAACTAAAGGACCATGAAGAGAGAGGGAGATAAATAACCTTGTCCATGAATAACATCTTTGTGTTGTTGGAAATTGCCTCGATTAATTTAAGATCCAGAAATTGAGGCGTGTTGAAACAACAAGAATAAGGCATGGAGATGGTATAGATGTCTCTTCGGGTTGGACCTAGCACCTTCCGAGCATGTATCTGCACCACGAACAACTCGTTAGAAGGGGTCCAGAGACCGGGGTCTCTGGACCACCCTCCGACGCTCAACATTAGTGATTTATCCCAAGAAATGTACATAAAAGTAAAGATAAAGGAGTAAATGAGGGATACGAAGTATGAGCAAGATGTTGGTTGAAACCCGGCGGTTAGCTAGCAGCCGAGGCGATTTCGGGCTGCTTAACTCGATGGCTGAAAGTTGGTTATTAGAACCATGGATATGTAGACTGCAGATATGGCAGCTCCAGGGCTCCGACAGGGGAGCTCGTGAGTTCAACAGGGGAGCTTAACAGCTTTATTGTGTGTAATTATGGAGAGTTCATGAGCTGCTGATGTGATACTTTAGCAGCTCGTAAGCTCCTCTATGGGAGCCAGGCAGATTAGTTAGTGAGAGAATGTTTCTAGAGAGGGAGAGGGAGAGAGAAAGTGAGTGAGATGTCTTGAGTGGAGACCAAGACAAATGGGATGGATTTGAGTGAGGGTGTAACCCCTCTATTTATAGAGGGTGAATCCCCAAACCCTAATGGGCTTTGTAGTAATGGGCTGGGCTGGCCCATAAATGTTGGACCCACCTTTATTATTGACCTCCTGGAAGGCAGGTCCTGTGCTAGGGAGCTGAGGAGCCGGCGCAGGTAGCTTCTTTACACCAGCTTCTGGCTTTTCAGCTTCCTGGCCCGAGCCTGATAGCTTTTTAAAAATGTTTAAACGTGGGGGTTTGGGTACCCACGTCATCAGCCCCCCAGTCATAAGTAGTCATGACGTAGTCATGGCTGCTTGTGACTTAGTAATCTTATCTCCTTTTTCCTACCTCTAGAAATTCATAAACTTTGGTGTAAGGTGTTTGCGCCTTATTTGTTTATGAATTTCTTATTTTGGACTTCATAATTTCTGCCTTTTCTTGTAGCTTCTACGTTTCCGATGTTTCTTGAGAAGCTTAGAAGATGCAACGCTTTGTTGGACGTCTTGGAAGTCCTTAGATCTTCTAGTATTGAAGATTATTTTGTAGCTTATGAGCTTTGAAACATCTTTATTGTTTTTGAAGCTTCCAAGCTTCCGGTTTTCGCTTAGCTTTCTTTTAGGCGACTTGCTTGAATTTGACTTGTCGTGATTGGACGACCGAGCAAGGGAGCTCCAAGACACTAGGGACAGCTTGTTAGGTGGTTACAATCTCACCCTTAGAGGAGACGACAAGCATTTCTTGCTCATTTATAGAAGAAGTTTCTATCTCATGGGGATTGTTCATGTAACATTGACATGTTGCAAAATTTCTTGGTGATAAGCTTGTAGGTGTGAAGAACTAGGAGATGTTCATCAAAGTGGTTGGGAGACTCTACCTTCCTTATCGGAGAGGGTCCAAAAGTACATGAATGAATGGAATCATCTTGTTGATGGACTTATCATAGACAAGCAGTGGTTGTGAACATATGTGGTAACATGCTAGTACACGCCTTTTTACCTTGTAGAGTTCTTAGCCTTGAGGTTCATGGTAAGCTATATCACCGTAAACGTCTTAGTCACGTGTCCCAAATGGGTAAGAGCTCATAGATATTTGTTTGTCAAATGGCGTAGCTTACTTTCCCAAAGTCTTTGGGTTTTTGAAGCATTTGATAAACTTTTTCTACGATAGGATTGATGAATTCAAGCAAGTAGAAGCCAACGATGTAAAAGAATGAGCTTATCGTGTATGTATGGCACACCGTGTTGGTGATCTTGCAATAGACAAGTAGTGGCTTTGATCTTGGTATTTATCGTGTCACTACGTGTCTCTTTTTCTTATACATGTATACTAGGCTTATAATCACCTTGCCGGGGTTTGCTGTAAGTTATACCAACGCGAGCGTCATATGTGCTCTCCGGATATTCTTTGGTGCCTGATGGTAGCTAATAGCTTCATTCCATGATCTCATCGCTTCCATCCATTAGGTGTAGCAGCTTACCAGCTTGAGACTTTGGGCTTCTCTAAGTGTTATGGTAAGCTCGTTTTATAATAGATGTGATGGAGCAAGGCAGATATGAGCAAACATGGCAAAAGAAGGAGCCTCTTGCGTACCAATGTTGTAGATTGATAAACTTTTTCCGTAACAAAGTGGGCTTATTTGATGCGGAAGTGAGCTTCTTTCGTATAAAGGCGAGTTTATAGGTGTACGCTATTGAGCTTCCTTTGCATGGATGTGAGCTTGTAGCGCAATTTAGTGAACTTCCTTTACACAAAGATGAGCTTCTTACGAAAGCTATTTTCTTCCTATATCCTTGTAAGAGGCTTCTCTTTATCAAAATGTGAGACTAAGCCTCTTTTTATATTTCTTTTTCAACCGTATGGTACTTCTAAATGTGTAGACAATCTTGTTGTCTTAGAAGCTTATTCCCGGTTGTAGTTGCGTGTCATAAGAAGGTTGAACCTTGTTTGAGCAAGGTATTGCTCGTTGAACTTGCCCATGCCTTAATGACATCTTCGTTGGCAAGGATGCTTCCCCTACTATTATGGTTGAGAGCACTCCCAAGCCAATATAGCAGGCTAACTTTGATAATGAATTTGTTGCTCTTCTAGTGAGCTAATGTATTATGATTCTGAAGACCTTGTCATGTAAGCTTATGTAAGCTATGCATGAGTCTTGCTATGCAAATGCCTTTATAATCTTGTTATGGTTTGATGCTTTGCTTTCCGACTATATGACCAAGGAACTTCCCTTCCCTTCCTCAATGGGAATGCTCCCCCTCTAGGGGTGATGCTTTATTTAAGTTTAATGTTTGGTTGTCTTGGATCTGCTACTTGTCGTTTATAGTATTTGCAATGTCTTTAACCTTTTGCCATGAGGTGGATGCTGCAGTCACCCATCCCGGGCTACTAAGCTAGAGAACCGATGCAATGCTTATCCTATCAGCTTGTTTGTTTGTAACCTTTCTTAATGGTTATCTATGTGAAATGTTTGTTTTTGTGCCTATTGTGAACATGTATGAGCTGTCTTGGTGTGAGGAGCTCACCCTCTTTCATGGGTCTAGGTATTCCTTCTAAAGGACTTGTCCCATGGATTTGTGGATTGTATTAGGAACTCACCCTGTATACAGGAAGGTCATTATCCTTGTTACCTGTTGAGCAGTTGTGGCCTAGGAGCTCATCCCCGTTTCATGGGTAGGTATAGCGCCGGATCCCATGGAGCCTTGTTAGGAGGGGCTCACCCTTTGATAAGATAAGTGACAAGTGGTTGTGGTTGCACGAAAGAGTTTCTTTCGTTTCGTTAGCTTGCAGATTAGAAACTACATTGTCTAGACAACGCTTTTCGAGTATGAATTGGATTCATTGATAGAATATCAAGATGTTATAGTAACTGAGGTTGCCTTAGAGTAGGCTATATCATGGATTTCGTATGCATGTTGTGGTATTTGACCAACTTTCATGGATCAATGTCTTGTGGAGTACGTCTTTGAAGAGCATATCCTTGTTAGTTTTTCCATGAGTTGGGGTAATGCAATAATACATGCATATTAGTACTATGCACTTAAAATAATGTGGATTTTTTATATGATAAGCTTCCCTCTAAAGTTCCTCTCTTTGTGTTCGCCATATGTCAAAGAGACGAAATGTCATGAGGAAATGTTAGGGAGATTCTTTTGTAGTTCCATAAGTCTTTTTATGTAAGAATAATAGCCTCTTGAGTAAGAAGGTTATCTTCTTGAGTAAGAAGGGCAGCTTCTTTACGTAAGAATGGCGGCTTCTTGTGTAAGAAGGACAGCTTCTTATGTAAGAATGGCAGCTTCTTATGTAAGGATGTTAACTTCCTATGTAAGAATGGACAACTCCTTGTATGAGAGGGTTAGCTTCCTTATGGAAGCTTTTTATGTAAGGATATTAGCTTGTCATGTAAGAAGGTAGTCTTCTTTGTTGACGATAATAAGCTTCGTATGTACTAAGACAATTGCCTTCTAGGATATGATGGTTAGTTCTTGTAACACCCCGCCCCTCTCACCACCAATATTGTCCGCTTTGCCCATCCCGAGCTCACGGATTTGTTTTTGGTTGCCCAAGTGGAGACTTCCCAGAAGGTCACCCATCCTGGAATTTCTCCCACCTGAGCACGCTTAACTGTGGGGTTCTCCTCTCATCCACTAACATTAAGCCCCAAAACGCGTTGGTGATTTAAGAGGCAAGACATTACTTATGAACCAAGGATCTCTCCTGGCCACGGCCGATGTGGGATTTTCCTGGGGTGTCACATCATCCCCATGTTAAAAGAATTTTCGTCCCGAAAATTGCACAAGTACCAAAAGGAATAACGAAGGAAACAACAAAAGATAGAAACCAAAAATAGAAATCAAAAAGAGAGATTTACCCGAGTTGTCACATCATCCCCACGTTAAAAGGAATCTCGCCCCGAGATTCATTCAGCTGCAGAAGAGACATATCTCGATTCGAACGCTTCCTTAGGAAAGAGATGAGGATATTTAGACTTCATCTGATCCTCCCGTTCCCACGTATACTCTGGTCCCCGGTTCGAGTTCCACCGAACCTTAACGATACGAATTTTGCTGTGACGTAGGCTACGAATCTTGTAATCCAGAATCTCCACAGGTTCTTCCACAATCCGAAGATGATCATCAACCTTGATCTCTCCCAGTGGAACGATGAGAGACTCGTCAGCCAGACACTTCTTCAAGTTTGACACGTGGAAGACGTTATGTACGTTACCGAGCTCCGTCGGTAAATCAAGACGATATGCCACTGGTCCAATCCGTTCCAGGATCGTAAATGGTCCGACATACCGTGGGTTGAGTTTGCCACGCTTCCCAAAGCGTATGACGCCCTTCCACGGTGAGACTTTTAGAAGTACTTTGTCATTGACTTGGAATTCCAATGGTTTGCGACGCTGATCGGCATAACTCTTTTGCCGATCCCGTGCCGCCGCCAATCGGTTGCGAATCTGTACGATCTTTTCCAAAGTTTCGTACACTAGCTCAGGCCCAGTGAGTTGACTCTCACCCACTTCAGCCCAACAAAGAGGAGAACGGCATTTCCGCCCGTACAGTGCCTCGAACGGAGCAGCCTTGATGCTCGTGTGATAACTGTTGTTGTACGAGAATTCTACTAACGGTAGATGAGCTTCCCAACCCTTGCCAAAATCGATCACACATGCCCGCAGCATGTCTTCTAAAGTTTGAATCGTGCGCTCACTTTGACCGTCAGTCTGTGGATGGTAAGCTGTACTCATGTCTAGTTGTGTACCCAAAGCCTTGTGCAAAGACTTCCAGAAGTGAGAAGTAAAATGGGAGTCACGATCCGAAATAATAGAAACTGGCACCCCGTGCTTAGAAACAACTTCCTTCAAATAAAGGCGAGCCAAACGATCCATGGTGTCGGTCTCCTTAATAGCAAGAAAATGAGCTGATTTCGTCAACCGATCGACAATCACCCATATCTTGTCATTCCCGCTTGGTGATTTAGGAAGTTGCGTGACAAAATCCATGGTAATCCGTTCCCATTTCCATTCCGGAATTTCAGGTTGTTGCAAGAGACTCGACGGTTTTTGGTATTCTACCTTGACCTTAGCACAGGTCAAGCATTTGCTCACGTATGAGGCTATATCCGACCTCATGTTTGGCCACCAGTAAAGCACCTTCAGATCTTGGTACATTTTATCCGAACCAGGATGAATAGAATACCGGGACTTATGAGCCTCATCCAAGACAAGCTCCCGAAGTCCCCCGAACAAAGGAACCCATATGCGTTCTGCGAAGTAGTGCAGGCCATCAGGCCTTTGCTCAAGGTGCTTGTCGGCACCGTGCATGGTTTCAGCTTTAAGGTTTTCCTCCTTCAAAGCTTCTAACTGGGCAGAACGAAGTTGATCAGGTAGGGATGAATGAATGGTGAGCTGCAACGCCCGAACGCGACGAGGTTTAGTTGATTCCTTCCTGCTCAAGGCGTCTGCTACAACATTCGCCTTGCCAGGATGGTACTTAATGGCACAATCATAGTCATTCAGAAGTTCAATCCAACGACGCTGTCGTATGTTCAAATGTTGTTGGTCGAAAATGTGTTGGAGACTCTTGTGATCGGTGTAGATGGTGCATTTGGTACCGTACAAGTAATGTCTCCAAATTTTCAACGCAAAAACCACTGCACCCAACTCCAAGTCATGGGTGGTGTAGTTCTTCTCGTGCACCTTGAGTTGACGAGAAGCATACGCGATCACTTTCTCGCGTTGCATCAACACGCAACCGAGACCATGAATAGAAGCATCACAGTAAACAACGAAATCATCAGGACCCTCAGGTAAAGACAAAATAGGAGCAGAACACAGTTTAGACTTCAGTTCTTCAAACGCTGACTCTTGTGGTTCACCCCAGTCGAATTTCCTATCCTTCTGAGTGAGAGTGGTGAGGGGTTGAGCAATCTTCGAGAACCCCTGAATGAAACGACGATAGTAGCCCGCAAGGCCTAGGAATTGCCGCACCTCAGTTGGCGTCTTTGGTGCTCCCCAGTCCTTGATCGCTTCGATTTTAGCTGGATCGACATGAATCCCTAGTTCATTAACCACATGTCCTAGGAATTGAACTTCGCGTAACCAAAAGTCACACTTTGAGAACTTGGCATAAAGTTGTTCCCGTCGCAAGAGTTCCAAAACTAACCGCAGATGTTCCCCATGTTCGGTCTCGTTCTTGGAGTAGATCAGAATGTCATCAATAAATACAATGACGAATTTGTCCAGATATGGTTTACAGACGCGGTTCATCAAGTCCATGAAAACCGCCGGTGCGTTCGTGAGACCGAAAGGCATGACCAAGAATTCGAAATGGCCATAACGTGTTCGAAAGGCAGTCTTGGCAACGTCAGCCTCCCTGACGCGCAGCTGGTGATAACCGGACCTCAAGTCGATCTTGGAATAATAACTAGAACCCTGAAGCTGGTCGAATAGATCATCAATGCGTGGAAGAGGATAACGGTTCTTGACGGTCAATTTGTTCAGTTCTCTGTAGTCTACACACAATCGGAAACTCCCATCCTTCTTCTTAACAAATAAAATCGGGGCTCCCCAAGGGGAAGAACTTGGCCTGATGAAACCCTTGTCCAAGAGTTCCTGTAACTGACTAGACAACTCTTGCATCTCAGGAGGTGCAAGACGGTAGGGGGCCCGAGCAATAGGAGCAGCTTCCGGTACGAGATCAATACCGAACTCGACTTGACGATGAGGAGGGAGACCAGATAAATCATCGGGAAAAACATCAGGAAACTCGCGTACCACCGGAATGTCGTCGATCTTCTTCTCATCAACAGAGGAAACAGATAAAAGCGCCAAAACAGCTGGATAACCCTTTCGAAGACACTTAAGGGCTTTCATGCTAGAGATGATGTTTAGCGGAACACCACCCTTGATACCGTACACAGAAAGGAATTCTCCATCAGGGAGAGGAATCCGAATAACCTTATCATAACAGACAATCTCCGCGCGATACAAAGACAACCAATCCATGCCTACCACAACGTCAAAACTTCCCAAAGGTACCGGCATAAGATCGATGGGGAACGTTAAACCCGACAACTCTAATTGGCACTCCCGAAGGACACTAGTAGTTTCAATCTTTTTACCGTCAGCCAACTCAATAATATACTTAGTCTCTAATGGTACGGGTACTACATCTAGCAGTCGACTAACATCCATGGATACAAAACTCTTGTCGGCACCAGAATCAAATAACACGCTAACAGAACGATTATTGAGAAGAAACGTACCGGTGACTGTGTCAGGGTCCTGTCTAGCCTCAGCGGCTCCAATGACGAAGGCACGTGCATTTTTTCCGCCGCCCCCGTTGTTCCCATTACCGTTGTTTCCACCCTGCTTCAGTTTTGGGCAATCCTTCTTGTAATGCCCGGTCTCACCACAATTGTAGCATCCTTGTCTTCCTGTAGTCCCTTGAGTAGTCGGAGCTGAGCTATTAGTCGGAGCCTGGGTCGCTGGAAGTGTAACCCGACAATCTTTAGCATAATGCCCTGTTTGCTGGCAGCGATGACAACGGTTACTGTCGCAGTTCCCTTGATGATGGCGTCCACACTTGTTGCATTTGGGCAGTTTTCCCGCATAACCACCCTGCTTGTTACCCGAAGAAGATGAACCCCCATTATCAAACCTTTTACCCTGCTGTGCAGACCCAGATCCTTTCCCGTCATTTTCCCACTTGCGCTTGTTGTTCTCTGGAGCCTTAACAGTCGAACCTTTCGCAGGCAAAATCCCCTCATTCACCTTTAAGTTGGTCATCCTATGGGCCGATCGAACTACCTCCGCATAAGTAGGATGATTTCCAGCAGCCACTAACCCTGCAATTTCCGGCACTAACCCTGAGACATAGTGCTCAATCTTACGATACTCTGGCACGTGCAGATCGGGACACAGCACTGCCAACTCATTCCTCCTCACAGTATACTTCTCGATTTCCGACCCAGTCATCTTGAGGTTCCACACCTCATGCTCCAGCTTCTGTACCTCTTCCCTCGGACAATACTCACGCTTCAGCAACTGCACAAAATTCTCCCATGGCATAGCATATGCCTCCCCAATACCCATGTTCTGGGTGATGCCATTCCACCAAGTCAATGCCACGTCCTGAAATAACGCAGCCGAATACTTTACCCGATCTTCTGGGAGACAGTTACACATCAGAAATACCGACTCCACTTTCTCCAACCACCTAAGCAAGCTAACCGCACCTTCAGTGCCAGAGAATTCCTAGGGCTTACAGTCCCGGAACATCTTGTAGGTGCACATGGGTGGGGGTGGGTTAACAGGACCACCTGAAATGAAACGAATGAGAAGCCACGAAGAATGCAAACAAGGTTCACCAATGAGGCAAGGAAAATGGATAAATCAACTTACCACCACCGTTGTGCCCTAACTGAAAGGCAGCTTGGAGTAAGTTGTTCAGATCGTCCTGCGATAGGTTAACACCTCCACGACCACCAGCACCACCGCGACCACCACCACGTCCACCATTGCGACCACCTCCACGTCCTCCTCGTACTCCAGACATGATTCTGGCAGAAAGAGCGAGAAAATTTAGTTTCGCAGATAAAGATAACCACTAATGTTCGCATGATCAAAGCTAGATCCAATCCAGGACTATCTCTTGGTTTTAGATGATGCTTGAAGAGCTTCATGCAAGGTCGGGGAACTTTACACTTGAACTCGTGATCAACTTTCGAAGGAGACAAAGATGTCTCATAACATTTTGGACGATTTTTATGTGTAAGTTTGGTGACATTCGAGATACTCTTTCGCCTTCAGCCACATTGTTTAGAATAGAGTATATGGTGATCTTTGATTGACCTTTCGTATGAGTTGATTCAATAGAGAAGGTAGTAAAAATAAGCCTTTCCATAATTTAGTAAAACTCTCTTAGTCATTGGACACTTTAAAGCACATGAGGTGGAGGTTGAGCTTGTTTAATGGCATGGTGCATCAGCGTGGTGTTTGATTGAAGGAGTGTTGGCAAGTAAGAGTTCAAGGGTAGATGTTCACTTACCTCATAGGTAGTGAAGTCTTATGGCTTCGAGTGTTGAGGTTTTGGGACTCCTTGAACAATTCTTTAGCAAGGTGCTACCATATGGCAAAAATATCACCTAACCAACGCTTTTTGATGCTATGGCGGGCTACCTCTTTCATGTTGCTTCCTTGCTATAGTGAACAATTTCTGGAAGGCTACCGTCATGTTTCCTATTGGCAACTTCTATATTCTTATGAGCAGCTTCTATGCTCCTAACAGCTGGTTACTGCCATAGGGCAGGTACGAATAAGGATTCACCCAACTCTGTTATTTTGTGGAGTTCTAACGTTGTGGTAATTTGTCATGTTCATGATTACTATATGTTGTTTGCCACGATCCTTGGTGTCACCAAGTTGCATCGTTGCATTGGCAATTTGCTTGCGTGTTTCTTAGGTAGGTACGAGTAGCAATGCTCCCTTGTTTGATCATTTGTTGTGTTGCCCTAACCATTGCTTGAAGCTTCTTTGCTTGTTTTAGTAAGCCATTTGTTGTTCCACAAGTAGCTTTAATATTTCTTGTGGGCTATTATGTTTCTAAGCCTCGTAGGCTTTGTGAGTATTAACCATCTATCGGAGATTGCACACTTGATAGGATTAGTTTAGGCATATAGGCTCGTCTTTTATAGAATCTTCTTTTTATGAGGTTCCCTTAACGAGGTGTTTAAACTTTTCCATATATCGGCTAAGTGTTATTCTCTTGCAGTGTCGGCAAGATGTATGGAGGTTTTAGCAGGTTGCTTCGATGATTGAGCAAGCTGCTTTAGTTAACCTTGATCTTGCCGATTTTGTTTATGCCTGGTTCTTTGTAGATAATCATGTGCAAGGTAAGTATTGTTATATCTTTTACATAAGCGGAGCCACCTAGACAGGAGCAATTGGAAGGACGATGTGTTGTTCTTTTGCTTGCTTAATAGGTTCCTTGTTGCTTAGCTACAATAAACAACGTTCCTCCAACAGAGAAGCATATGCCTTATTCAGACCATGATTTTGTTCGAAGCTTCCTTATTCCTACCGATGACGTCACATGTGTAGCAATGTGCTTGTGACCATTTTAGCTTTTAAGGCAGGAGCCTTGACATGTGTAGCTAATTGGCATCTCTACTTTTTAGTTCCTCGCCTTTTCGGTTTCTAAACTTCTTAATTCGTTCAAAATTAGGTACCCGTACCATCAGCCCCCCAGTCATGAGTAGTCATGACGTAGTCATGGGTGCTTATGACTTGGTATCTAACCATTCGATTTTGAACTTCTCACTTATGAGCTTCCTATGCCTCTAGACATGTCAAGCTTTTGGGATTCAAAGATCTGTATATATGAAGCTTTAAACTAGGTGTTTGAGGATGTTTATTCTCCTTTCAAGTAAGCTATTGCTTTGGAACCGAATAAATATTCTTTGAACATGTGGCAACAAGTAACATTTGTCTATTGTTCAACATTGGATGTTTTCGCGAACATGTTTTGGCGGTTAACTTCCTTATGTGCCATGTCAGTTGCGAACATCTTTGTTTTTTGTGTGCAAGCTAAAGTTTTTTATCCTATGAGAGAGATAGGACAAAGGGCCAAGCTCGTGTAATTGAGATAGCTCGTTTAGATCATGATGGCTTTGGGCCGATGGTCCTCCTTGTGAGATATAATCTTTGTACGGTTGCCTTACTTATGCCACATGTTATCATGGGCACGGTACTTGATAAGGCTAGATAAGTTTGGATTTTGTGAAGATGTAGGAACCGTGCTTCTTGGCTTTACGAGTTGCCACATTTTCTAATTGGTGTGTTATGGAGGACATAAAAACTTTTTAATGATGCATTTGTGAGCTTCTCTAGTCACCATAGGTGAGGTCATGCAAAGCTCATTTTGTTCCCATAGGGTGGCTTCCCTTTCTATCTAGGAGAGCAACTCATCTTTGCAAAGCATTGAATTGGTGGCAAGTATACGAGGTTATGTTTTATGCTTTCCATAGTGAGTGGGTTAAGCCTTCATAATATTTAGCGGCCTCTTTGATATGAGGAGGTGTCTTTCTTCTTTTCCAAGTTGTTAGTCTTTTTAAGGAAGGTGTTGAGCCTGCCCTAAGCGATGTGCTCGTTTCCTTAAATGAATTTGGTGTATGGAAAAGATGTTAATTTTCTAGGGATGATTTGACCTAGCGTTCGTCAATACTTATAAAACCTCGGATTGATTCATATGGTGAAGTATAGCTGAGCTGCCAAGCTATTAGCTTCTTTACCTCAGCCGGAGGCTATGTAGCGTATGACATATGAGTTAATTTTCGTAGCTCTTGACATGTTTGTTTTTTGTGTCTTCCAATATGTCATATATAACTGTTTAAAGACAAGCGTGGCCTTAGGAAGCAAATATCTTAGAGGTACTCAAGGCACCCTATTTATATGTTCTCTTCCCAAGGGTTACTTGGGTGTATGTATTATGTTGTTTGCTTTAGGCTTCCTACTTATAGCTTGTGTAGATCTGACTTTTGTCTTTTTGATGTAAAAGCTAAAGTATATTATATGACATAGGTGCGAGTTTGTAGTTGCGAGCTTCTAGCTTGTGGCCATGAGCTCGTAGCTTCTAGCCTTGGTCTTCGAGCTTCAAATTTCTAACTTCGAGCTTTGGGCTTCGATCTATGGGATCCAAGCTTTAGGTTTGTAGCATGCGAGCTGCAGCTTATAAGCTTGTAGCTCCCGGGCTGTAGCTCATGAGTTTACTTATAGAGTTGTCTGCAGCTGCCGTATGGCAGCTGGTATGAGTAGTGTACTTTTTCTGATAGCTATAAAGCTGAATAGTTGTCTATAGCTGTCATATAGCAGCTGACGCACAGACATGCATAGTTGTCTTCAGCTGTCCTGTAGCAGCTGACATACTAACATGAATAGTTATCCACAGCTGTCCTGTAGCAGCTGATGTACTCTCTGACGTGAATAGTTGTTTAGGCTGATAAAGCTGAATGGTGGTCTGTAGCTGCCCTACGGGAGCCAGCCTGCTTTACCGGACCTGATTAGCTGATAAAGTGTGTGTTTATTGTTTTTATTTATTTATTATTATTTTATAAGTGAAGTTAATGGTTAGCTTACAAGTGCATGGGATTTTTACACGCCATGGTTACACTCGTAAGTCCCTTCACTTTTACGAAGAATTTTGGGTCAAATATAGGTTAGGCTAAAAGTTGAAACGAGATGTAATGTTAGTTTTATTCAAGACTTTGTTTAACAACATTTAGAAGCTCGTTTCAACGATATGAGAAATAAAATAATTCTACACTTTATCTTGTTTAGGCTAGTAGGAGTTTTTAGGAGCTTGTGCCTAATGTTAATATCGAGAGAGCGATCATGTGCTTGTATCGCATGTGCACATGAAGTGAAGTGAAGAGCCATAAATGAATGTTTAGTACACAAAGATGTAAAATGAGCTTACATAGAGGAAGATTTCTAGCCCAGAGAGCTTCCCTAGGGGAGCATGACCCCATCTCGGTATGAACGTTTAGTATATTAAGATGTAACATGAGCTCACGCAGGGGAGGACTTCTAGCTCAGGGAGCTTCCATGGTGGAGCTTGCCTTTCATACCTGCTAAGCGTTGACCCTCTTTTTGTACACGTTTAGCACATTAAGAGGTAACAGAGGCTGCCATAAGGGAAGGCTTCCCGCTCATGGTGCTTCCTTATGGGAGCAGTTGCTTCCTTACGGGAGCAGGTGCTTCCTTATGGGAGCGAGTGCTGACCCCCTTTCTATATGTCAGCAAGTGTTTTTGCCATTTTGGTGAAAGTTACCACTTTTTATGTTTTTGAGGTCTGATTTGCTTTTGACTGAGCACTTTTTTGTGGATTAGTGTGTAAGAAAGTATGACTTTTGACTTTTCTTACTTTTTTACTGTTCACCACTGTAGCAGGGCTGCTATATGGCAGCCTGGAGCTTCCTGGCTGCCCTATTTATAGTTTAGATAGGCTACCCAGCTCCGATTTATGTGATCTCTTTCTTAACTCGTAGATCAGTTGTGGGGTTCTAAAATCCATGTTATCAGTTATAAACTCGATGATAACATTTACGAGGGAGCTGCAGGGTGGCAACCTGGAGCTTCCTAGCTTCCGAGTCTTAGCCTTTTAGCTTAGGCAGGTTACCCTGCTCCAATGCTTTGTGTATTTTTATAAATGCCTATTTTCATCGTTAAGGGACATATTTTAAGAGATCGTTTATGGGTCTGTAATATCAATTTGTGACCTTTAATTTTTTTTTCTCTTTTGTGATGATCTTGTGTGCTTATGATAGAAAGAAAAATGCTTTCACCCCACACTCTTTCAAACCCTTTCGTTTTGCAGTTTTAGCTTAAGGGTATTTTATGAAAAGTGTGCATGGGGTTGGTGTTTAAATGTCTCACATTTTTCAATGATGTGATGGGTCAAAAAGTCATAGAAAGTAGGAATACTTTTACATAAAGGTCTCCAGATTTCTTTTTCTTTATTAAATAATGAAAAAGTCTCCTAGGAATAAGAGATTTGACATTTTTACTTTGATTTGACCCATCTAAAAAGATAGATGTATTTATTACGTATATGGCCATTCTAGCAAAAATGCATAGAGACATGTGGGCCCCACAAGACTTTTTATCAAAACTCCCTTTTTGAAAAAAATAAAAATAAATTGATAGGCATTATAAACCATATGTATCAGGCAAAAGATTCTTTCATATGGTGTTGAAGCATTCTTTTTGTTTCACAATGTTCCAAATATTGTTTAGTAAGAATGCATATTTTTATTTGTTATTTTAAGTGTAAATATTTGGATTCGACATTTTTTAACAAGGCCACGTTTTGTTATGTTATGTCAAATTTCAAAGATCTTACATATGGCAACCAAGTTATAAGTGTATGGAACCCGGTCACTGGCGTTTTGAACATGTAATACGTGGAGCAGAAAACGCAAACATGTGTAGGAGGTGTAGGAGTGATTTTTCCGGTAAGAACATCCTCTCCATCCTTAAAAATAAAGAACTTAGGAACATTTGGGGCTAAACCACAAAGAGTTTCATGTTCTAAGCGCGATAGCCCCACGGTGGGCGCCACTTGTTGAAACAACAAGAATAAGGCATGGAAATGGTATAGATGTCTCTTCGGGTTGGACCTAGCACCTTCCGAGCATGTACCTGCACCACGAACAACTCGTTAGAAGGGGTCCAGAGACCGGGGTCTCTGGACCACCCTCCGACGCTCAACATTAGTGATTTATCCCAAGAAATGTACATAAAAGTAAAGATAAAGGAGTAAATGAGGGATACGAAGTATGAGAGGAGGTGGTGGTTGAAACCCGGCGGTTAGCTAGCAGCCGAGGCGATTTCGGGCTGCTTAACTCGATGGCTGAAAGTTGGTTATTAGAACCATGGATATGTAGACTGCAGATATGGCAGCTCCAGGGCTCCGACAGGGGAGCTCGTGAGTTCAACAGGGGAGCTTAACAGCTTTATTGTGTGTAATTATGGAGAGTTCATGAGCTGCTGATGTGATACTTTAGCAGCTCGTAAGCTCCTCTATGGGAGCCAGACAGATTAGTTAGTGAGAGAATGTTTCTAGAGAGGGGGAGAGAAAGTGAGTGAGATGTCTTGAGTGGAGACCAAGACAAATGGGATGGATTTGAGTGAGGGTGTAACCCCTCTATTTATAGAGGGTGAAACCCCAAACCCTAATGGGCTTTGTAGTAATGGGCTGGGCTGGCCCATAAATGTTGGACCCACCTTTATTATTGACCTCCTGGAAGGCAGGTCCTGTGCTAGGGAGCTGAGGAGCCGGCGCAGGTAGCTTCTTTACACCAGCTTCTGGCTTTTCAGCTTCCTGGCCCGAGCCTGATAGCTTCTTAAAAATGTTTAAACGTGGGGGTTTGGGTACCCACGTCATCAAGGCGTAAGCTTCAACTTATTTGCTTTAGGCTCTTTCATTGTCCTGCATATTAAGAGTACGTAGGAACCATGTTAAATTAAAACACTTATCCGCAATCAATATTAAGAAAGCCAAGAAATGAATAAGATAATCATAAACTCTCACTTGTAGTATTTCGCACCAGCCAAGCTCTTCTCTTGAGCAATGTACATTGCATTTGAAAATTCATCTTGCATTCTTAAACTATCTTTTTCCATTGAGTTCTGTTCCATAACAATCTTGCTGACATGAGCATTCTTCTCTGCTTCTATAGTAGCTATCTGTAAGAATATATTTATATATTCTAATTAAATGGCCCTTATAATCATTTATCTAATAAATGATCAATGGCCTAAATACCCATATTGGTTTAACTGGTCTTTATGTGATGGACGTAATTACCTTTAATGAACCATTAAATAGGGTTTCCCCTTGGGTGTATATATAGAGATCATTAGGAGAGGTTAAAGGCTAATGAAACACCAATACTCTAAACCCTAATTCTTCCCTCTTCTCTCTAAAACTGAGATCTATGATCTCCTTATGCCATTCTAACTGGTACACCCTAAACGGGAACCCGGTCATCCTGTAGATCATGAAGTCTTCCCTCTCAGTGGTTACTGGCTAATAAGGTACACATGATTAATTTTATATTTTATTATTATAATATAATCAACATGTGGTATCAGAGCGTATGTTGATTATGTTAATCAAATCATATATTTTTATGTGCTATTTTCCAAAACTTTGAAACTAAATCATTATGAACGATTTGTTTCTTTGGAAATTGATGGTCATATATTATTCGTAAATCTCATAAGTCAATACCATTATATTAATGAATTGAAATATTATTATTATTTTACTTCAATATAAATTTCATTAATGTTACTGATCATAAATTGAAATTATTTTTTCAAAAACTGCGCACCATGAAGGATTAAAAAAAAAAGTTAATTTTATTTTATAATGATTTGCGATAGTATGCGACAGTAATTATGTTTTTCCTTGTTTTGATCTTCAATTTTGTATTTTGATATCCTAACTTATGATCGAGTTTTAGAAAACTGTTAATGAATTATACTCCATCATCTGATATCAAATTTAGAAGATCATGAATTATTTATTTTATTTCAATATGGGATGATATCAATTTGATTTCGTTTCTAAATGTGTTTTCTAAAATTATGGAGATCTCAAGTTTTGCCTAATATATTTTAATTATTATTATTATTATTTTAAATTCATAAACTAAACTTGAGTATCCCTAAACACCCTAAAATTTGAAATCAATAGATATCTTTAGATGCATCCCTTAAAATTTGTTATCAACCTTATCGGGTTCAGGTTCTTGGAATAAGGTTCACGGGTCTAATGCACTCGGGTTAACATTCAAGATTTAATTTTTCCGGAAACTAACTAACAACTTCTCTGAAAACTTTAAAATTTTTCGGAAACTAAAATTATTACCAAGAACTTATTTTCCCCCGAGAACTCAACTTTTACCGAGAATCTTAATGGGTACCATGAACCCTCACTCATAACCTGAGAACTTAACTTTTACCGTAAACTAACAAAAGGTTGGGAACTGAATCATTTCCCAAGAACTCCTTTTCGGAAACTAATAGTTTTTCCCGAGAACTGCTTTTTACCGGGAACTCCAAATTTTTCCGAGAACTAATAAATTTTTCGAGAACTAGGAACAAGGTTGAGAACTAAGTTTTTTCTCGAGAAGCTCCTTGTTGTTTCCGGGAATTAATTGTTTTTCCGAGAACCTAATTTCTACCGAGAACTCAATTGTTACCAAGAACTATGACAAGTTCGAGAACTAACCATTTTCTCGAGAACTTCCTTGTTTGCGAGAACTAACTATTTTTCTCGAGAACCTCGTTTCCCGGGAACTAAACATCTTTTCCCGAGAACTGGTAATCTAAAATTTTCTCAGTGTTCGCTATTAATTAGTTTATTAGTTTTGAAAAACCTTAACTAATATGTTTTCAAAACCTAAATCAATAAAAATTTTGCTTCACTTTGATAACACTTAAAAGGTCCCACTTCTGCCCAAAGGTGAGTGCTACATTAACATAGTTATCTAAGTCTAACTAAGCATACCATATTAGTTTTGCCTAATTAACAAGAATGTCTCACTTCTGTCCAAAGATGATGTGTTACATTCATGTCTTGTAGAACTAAATTGTGCCTAATAAATTAAGTGTTTCACTTCTGCCCAAAGGTGATGTGCTACACTTAATTGCACATCATGCTTAAATGATTTCACTTCTGCCCAAAGGTGATGTGCTATTGTTTAAGTAGAACTTTTAATTAATCTATTATATTTTGGTGTTTATAATAGATGTTATCACATCTTCATCAAAACAACGATCCTCACATATTAATGATCCTTCATTAATATAATGATCCTAATTTGTGTCTGCCTTACTTGAATATCCCATAACAAATCACTCTAAAGTTCTTCTAAAAGGTTATATCTCAAACTAACTAATCCACTCTTATTCCAAAATGCACTATGTTTTGCTCTTATTGAGTCTTGATTATCCCTTAAGACATGACACTCCTGCTAATTTTCTAACAAACTAAAATTTTTTTTTCATTAAGAAGTGGGATAAGTCAAATATAATGCCACTTATGGTAATAAAGAACTCAAATTAATGAGTGCTATAAGGGGAACCATTAAAGATTATGAAATTCCTAAGACTAATTTTGTTTCTAAGGAAGAATCAAAGGAACTCTTAAAGAAGCAGGCAATAAATCTAACTCAAATTAAAAGGTTAAGTGCATTCGTGAATACATCACAATATTGAATAACATGGCCCATTAAACTAAGGGCTTATTCATGGAATCGATAATGATTTTCAGTGCGTTATACAATAACTTTTCCATTAATACGATTAGATGCCTTATGAATCAACTACAACACTTAGAAGTACCAAAGGAAAATGAGTGTGTTGATAGTAACATACGTACAGGAAGAGAAACGCCTAAAACTGAAAAATCAGATGTTATTCACCTTACTACCATTAAAACTTAAAAGTGGAAGATAAGTTACAATAAAGAGGATAGTTTTAAAGTCCGGAAACAAAATACAAGTACTGCTTCCAGCTCTAAGTTCTCCAAGCGGATGTCTCACTGTAAAACTGTGCCATTAGACTAGGCATAAGCAATGAGACAATCCATAAGCCAAGGAAACAGTTTGTCACACCCTCAAATTTCCACATGCGGGGTTTTACCGCGAGGCGCGTGACACACCAGGATCCGAGTCAACGGTCACAATAAACAACACTATATGATACGTAAAAATGACATAATCAAACCATTAAGTTTTCATAAATGATCCAACGCTGCGGAAGCGCAAAACTTTATTACAACGTGAAATCAAAAGTACAAAAGTCTGAAAATACTAAATGAGATGCACATGAATCCTAGACGCCGTGAGACTCCGTGCGCCTATCGACAGCTGCTACCTTAGCGACCTGAGACAAACATGCTAAATACGTCAGCAAATAATGCCGGTGAGTTCACAGGTTTTTAATGAATACCGACTCCAAATGTATACCAATTCCAAGTGAATACCCATGATCAATCCAGACCACATGCATGCAAATCATATGAATACCTGTTACTACTGCGATTGGAAAACCATTACTGGACTCGAATACTGTGAATACTGAATACGTGCCCGAATGAATACTGAATACTGAATACTGCATACTGAATACTGAATACCTAAGAGACAATATGCACCCGCCCGGCCCTCCAAGCCGTCGAGTGGGGCGGGTCAAGCCCAAATAGCGCTATCCACATTTCCCCCGTTGTGCATCCCCGCACATTCATGGTTTCCCCCGGGACTTCCAAAGATCGCATAGTAATATAATGAATACGTGAAAACATAATGAATACTCCAAACCCAATGAATTCATGAATACCAAAACATAGTTGAAACGCCTTTTTATGAAAACATAGTTGACTCACGTTTAAAGGACACAGCATGTTTTCTCCCCCGAAAATGTAAAACCAGTAAAAGAGTGGGGCCGTGAAACTCACCTTATAGTGCGTCTTCCGATAACTAGAATTCCAACACGTGTATGATAATCCCAACTAATGACAACCTATCAATGAGTTTACATAAGTGTGATGACTACTAACCCGAAGGCTAACAAGTCCCCGATTGTCCAGATCATAACCAAGTATGTTTTAAAACGTGTTTAAATGTTTAACCGACACACTAGACCGACCCGACATCCCGTTGGTGACCCATTACCCCAACTAATCAAGTACACATAGATTACATGCAAGGTTCAAGTATAAAACACTTAGTTTGTATCAAAAATCTCATTTTTGTTAATGTAGGGTCGAATGTAGTTCTGGGTGGTCGAAGGTGGCTTGTAAGTGGTCGAAGGTGTCTCTGAAATTCCACCTTCGCCCCTTTTCCTTCCACCTTCGCCCCTTTGTAGCACATTCGCCCCTTTAACTTCCAGGTTCGCCCCCTGGAATCCACCTTCGACCGTTCGACTGGTCGAAGGTATTCCAGGTTCGCCCCTGATGTCAGATTTTTCCAAAAACGCGTCGAAAAACATCCGAAAACATCACGAAACATCACGAGTTACAGCAGTCAAGCATCATTAGTATATTCCTACGAAACCCTACCAATTTTACCCCAAAATCTATCCGTTTTTACAAGTTTCCTAAAATAGTAAATTATGGAGATGTCACATCATCACGCATGAAAATATTACCCAATTAGGAAACTTCTGAAATCAATCAATAATCAGCTTATCATCATCAAATCATCATGAACAAGAAACCCTTATCCTAACTCTATCATAACTATCCAAACAAGCCCTAAATCTAACTAAAAACCCCTTTTATCGTCAAAACACCATCAACAATCAAAGGTAACATGTTTCAATCATAACCCATCATTAATAACAGCCCTAGGTTGTTGTCATATCATCTATACAACAAGTAATCATCAAACAATGCATAATATCATATTAACACATGTCTAGTTTGCATAAAAACTCATTGTTTATGAATAGGTTTTATTTAGAAAGATATTAGGAAGGTTTTTACCCATAAAACATGTTGATATCAGATCTGGACCCTTGGGGTTTAGATTAAAACAAGTCAAAATTGTTTAAAAAGGATTTGTAATGAAGAACACACCTTAGATTTTCACTTGTAATGATTTAGAGAGTTAGGTTATGAAAAACAAGCTCAAAAACTCCTTCCCCAATGATAATAGCTGATAGAGAGTGTTTGGAGGCGTTTAGGGTTTGTGAAATGGTGAAAAATGGCTAAGGATGGTATTTATACCATCTGCACGTTCGCCCAGTTTATGTGGTCGAATGTGGAATTTTTCCACATTCGCCCCTTTTATGTGGTCGAATGTGGAATTTTTTCCACATTCGCCCCTTTTTAGTGGTCGAATGTGGAACTTTTCCACATTCGCCCACTTTGTTTCTACGTTCGCCCATTTTTCAAACCCCATTTCCACATTCGCCCAAAAGTTCCACATTCAGGTCATCAGCACATTTTTAACACATGTTAACAGCACTTTTAACACATGTTAACCTTTTTCCAGTTTGTCGTGTTTAACGCATTCTAACACATCTTAACACATAAGCATGCATCCATAGTCTATACTTAGCATGTTTAGGCACGTATAATCATTCGTACATCATTTAAGCAAGTATAAGCATACAATCCACCACACGACCCATAATCTACACATATACTTAATTAACTCATGTAATGTCACCAACGACGGAACCCGGTACTAATGTATTCCCAAAACGACTCCCAATGATCCTCCAGATCATTGAACCCTGGACAATCCTAATTTGACCCGACTCAACTAACCCAGTTAAGTTTGTTTATAAACGTTTCTCGCTAAGGTAGACTTATGTGTTTATAAAATGTTGACTCAAACATGCCGGGTGTCACACAGTTGGCTAAGTTTAGTAGAAAATCTATGATATTTAACTCCACAAATATAAATATTCCAATTAACACATGATTGTTGAGTCTAGTTCTATTCGTTTCCTTACCAGATTTCAACAAATACTTAAGATGAGAGTAAGTGGCGAATTTATTGTTAAGGTTGAAAGAACCTTTTAATAACTGATCTTTGTATTAGGCTTTATGATACCTTACAATATTCTGGATATTACTCAGAATTTTAGTATCAACACTAGACCAAAACAAAGTCACTATTACCTTAAACTCTCATATTATTTGTTGTCATTATCTGAACATAAACCTTATAAAATAGAACAAGATGATACACACATTTTCACAACTTTGTTATCATGAAAATGAAAATTTAACAAAGGATAATGAGACCTATACACTTCATCCATTGAGACCAAAATTTTTCATGAGCAATTATGAATAGGTTAATGAAGGATGATTTGTTATCAAATCTCATTATTAGTGACTTTAAAGCATGTGTTAAATGCCCTAAAATTTGAAATGGCAGAAGGAATAAATGGGTTTCCATCACATAGTATAATTACCTGACATTAGTGGAGCTTAGAAAAATATCGACTTGTATCTAATTTGTTTCACACGGACCTAAGTCTTAAAGAAATCAATTCATATATACTTCAATAGTTTCCTTCTAAATATGTCCTTAAAATTTCTTACGAATTTTGGACAACGAGGAAATCAAGTCTAAAATATATGAAATATTCTCATTCACATGCATCACTAAAACTTATCATATGGAGTTCCCAGAGACCTAAAAGATCAGTGGGAGTATTAAGTGTCCTAATTATAACTTGCAAAAGTTGCAAGAGGTGGGGGGAAGTGACAATTTTGATCTTATCTCAAATTACACCTCTTGTATGACACTGCTCTATCACAACTTGTCTCCTTAAAATATAATGATACTCCTAATAAAGTTTCATTGATGCCTAACTATGGGAAGAACTTAGATTTCTTACAAAAACTAAAGTAATCCTCAATAAGAGAAACTAACATAAACATCATTGTCTTGTTTCTCTGTTAGAATCTATTGGTCTTCCATTCTTAGACTTTATGCATGCTAAGTTCCTAAAGATTTCTAAGTTTAGTGGGAGTAGTAAAAGTCCTTAGCATGACTTGCCAGAAGTACAAGAGGCGGGGGAGAGACTCATTAAATTCTACTCCGAATTTAACTCCGATTACACCTCTTGTACACCATACTGCACCAACTCTTACACACTTAGAAACTAATATTGCTCCTTATTTACCTGAGAATGAAAGCACCTAACCAAGAGCTAATTCATAAAAATGCATATGTATCCTAGTAAACCCAATAGTTAACTCAGGAGGTCATCTAGGTCTAAAAGGCCTACTAACTTTGATGATAAAGTACCTTACCTTACTAAAGTTGAAATGGATGTTTGGAAAGCTTATCGATCCTACCTCTTCTAATTACATCATCGGCATCAATTAAATCTTCTAAATGAGACAAAGTTATTATTGGCAAGATTGATTCCATGAATTAGAATAACGTTTGGATTTAGTTGAATTACCTAAAGGTGTTCATAACTAAACTGAATCTGAATGGAAACGTTATCACATTAAAAGTATGATTGATTGCTGAGGGTTATACTTAAGAGGGAATAAATTATCAAAGAACCTTCTTACTTGTCTTACAAAAGGTTTATTTGAGGATCATTACCGTTCTAGTAGCTTATAATAATTTAAGAGCTACATTAGATGAACATTAGACAACTTTCCCTAACATTGACCTACATGTTCATAAAATAACCTGAAAGTTCTAAACTGAAGGTCAAGAACACTTAGTTTGTAAGTCAATGAAATCCATGTATGGGTTGATGCAAGCATTTAATCATGATGAAATTATAACGCAATTCTTTTCATCAAGAACCAAGTGGATTTATACACCTACCTCAAGATGAGTGTGAGCAACTAATGGAAACTTGTCCTTATATAGATGACATTCTTTTGACAAGTATATGTTACGTTAGTCAAATCATTGTTCACGCATACTTTGACATAATGAATCTCGGAGATACCTCCTATGTTATAGGAATCAAATTATACCGAGATAGGCTCAACGAGATATTAGTTTCGTCTCTAAGTGGGTCCTTACACATGTAACATACAACATTGCTCTCCTTTAGAGGCTAATAGGATAAATGAGATTATTACCTTATGCTTCATTAATTAGAAGCCTTATGTAAATTTAAGTCTATACTCGTTTGGATATTGCTCATGTTGCTTAACACTAGACTCGTCTAGATTATTGTGAAGCATCTAATAAAATATTACAATATCTTTAAGAAACGAGAGACTATAATTTAAAGAAGTGAGAACTTATAACAGTTGAATACTCTTATTCTAACTTTGTTGTATTCAAAGACAACAATATGTCAACTTCGGGATATATCCTTATTTCAGCAGACAAAACTTATCTCATGGAGGAGTCATAATGAACTGTTAACAACAACCTAAAGAATTATGACATAATATGTTGCTTATCACAACGCAGCAGTCACTAAATGTTGTTGGAATTTTATCAATAGACTCATAATTTAAATAACTTCATCTAAATTCTATATTGAAGACTTACTGTGATAAAGTCAGCTACCCTGTTTTCTCGAATAGTAACAGTTCGAGCGGAGCTGCATTAGAAATTCGATACGAAATTTATTGTTCACTCATTTTATGAACAAGTAGAGGAAACTAATTCTTTGTATCGAATTCATTCATGATATGCTTATGGATCCAATAACTAAATGTCTATCACCCATAAGTCTCTCTAAGGGCCTATAATAGAGACGGGTTTTACTAATGACCATATACAACTGCATATTGCATTATGAATGACTAATTATTAATTGTTCCTCATTCGTTGATATTTGTTTGTCTCTAAATACGTTCATGCATGCCTAAGGATGTATAGACATTAATTATACAAATTAACGTTAAGGGCTTACTTGTCATGATCCTAATGTTAAGTTTTAAATTTGGGGTGTAGTATGATTAATGGGGGTCCTGAGTTGAATAACTGACTCAATGACTGTATTTCTCTGCTACATTTCTGGGTTTAAAACTAGAATGAGTCTTAACTCCTGATCAGGCTTATCTAATGCTCATAATAAATGATTACTCGGCCAAGTGGGAGAATGTAAGAATATATTTATATATTCTAATTAAATGGCCCTTATAATCATTTATCTAATAAATGATCAATGGCCTAAATACCCCTATTGGTTTAACTGGTCTTTATGTGATGGACGTAATTACCTTTAATGAACCATTAAATAGGGTTTCCCCTTGGGTGTATATATAGAGATTATTAGGAGAGGTTAAAGGCTAATGAAACACCAATACTCTAAACCCTAATTCTTCCCTCTTCTCTCTAAAACTGAGATCTATGATCTCCTTATGCCATTCTAACTGTACACCCTAAACGGGAACCCGGTCATCCTGTAGATCATGAAGTCTTCCCTCTCAGTGGTTACTGGCTAATAAGGTACACATGATTAATTTTATATTTTATTATTATAATATAATCAACACTATCTTCTTTTGTGGGTCTGCTTATTTCTCAGTAAATCTCTGTCTTTCTATTGATACCAATACCTATATATGAGGCACCGGTCATGGCTCATGAGAATATACAACTTTGTTGTTTCTAGGGTATGTTAGACGATTGACAATTAGTCAAACTTTGGTGCGTTCTTCTTCCATCTGTTCAAAATTTTTCCTTACACTCTCTGGGATTCTAAGCTTTGTTACATGGACACTGATGATCTCAATGCTTGCATAACGTGTGTAGTTAGCTTGAAGAGAATCTTTCAATGTGTCATCAATCTGAAATTTTACATTTTGCATATTCATAAAAAGCAAAGAAAGTAGAGAACGCCTATGAAACAAATATTACTACAATTATAAAAATGCTACTTATAATATAGGTAGTTAAAGGCTCAAGGCACACTCAAGCGCAAAGGGTGAGTGTGTCACCTAGGCGCATAAAATGCGCACGCCCGAGCCTAGCAAGGTGCACGTCAATTCCAGGGCATTTTTAGTTTTTTATACTTGTTTTTTGCTGGTGTGGACAGTAGACGGCTTTAGACTGGGTTTTGGCTGGTTCAGACCATTTGAAAATACTTTTAGCCGATTTTAGACTATATATATATATATATATATATATATATATATATCAGTTATTAGCATTTGTATACCTACCATCTACTTACAACTTAAAATACGAGTTGAATACAACTATATAGTTAGTACCTAACAAGTTATGCATACAAATATGTATAACTTCTGCCAAAAAATTGATGCTAAATCACTGAACCCTGATAAGAGGGAAGTTTTCATATTGAACTACTGCTCTTCAAACAACTTAAATGCACTTTGATAACCAAATCATGATGTAAACAACTAAAAATTTAAATCTCAAATGAACAATAACTAGGGTTTCAAATAAGTTCTTTTGACTTACATCAGATGCCAATATGTGAGCAAAATCTAAAAATATTACAGCCCAAGAGTTGTCATGACAGATGCAGGCATAAGAATTCCTTGCAAATCATTTTCAAAAATCTATCACGGTGACATGAATGGAAGCAAAATAGATAAAAAAAAAATGAATGTGCAGTGATGGAGACATTACTACAGATCATTGCCAAAAGGTGTCGGCTGTAATGGGTGAATCCTACTCCTAATACCACAACAAAATTTAATGGTGCCATGTTCTAATTTAAGGTTACTTATTTGTATATGTTGTACATGTAGAAAGCAATTCAGCCTAAATATTTCTCGTAAGCGTTGGCATTTGTTTGATCGGTTGATGCTCTTGTACTCAGTTTAATTTTATATCAAATAAAACATTCCAAAAGAACATTATGTGACATTTTTAAATGTTTAAGCATGAAAAACACCACATCTTTTGGACTGTATACCATGTTTACTTCAACTTTACATCACAATAAAAAAAAAAAAAAAAAAAAAACCCTTCCAAATAAATAGTAATGAGCAATTAGATAATAAAAATCCTTAAGCATAATATATTGAGATTTGATCTATATGCAGTAATAACATCTAAGACTCATACAAGGCATTGATGCAAAAACAACTTTAACAAAAAAAAATCCGAACCTACAACAATTTTGATTATGGGACCAGTTAACAAAATCTTCAATATCGAACTTGTGATTGGATCGTTGTTCCAGCTTCCACTTAACACTTACACAACTGCAAAACACAAATAAGCATTTAAACAAACACTTGCATGCATAAATGATAAATATGAATGCGCCTACACAAATCCCAACTAACCGTCACCGAATCGTTATCGCCACTTCCGACTCCAGGGGTCAAAAGAAACCCGCAGGTTCCTCTACCAACTGGGAAGTAAAAGTGAAAATTCGATTGATCAAACAGATAATAAACCAATTGTGAACCCTAGAATCCTAATCTGGTAGAGATAATTGGCATTACCTATTATAGCGAACCTTCAGATCCTTGGCCATGAGTGAAAAAGATTGAGGTAAAGACAAGGAACGCAAAAAAATATTCTATTCGCATTTCAAATCCTATTCATATACCATTTTTTTTTTAAATTTACACTAATATCTCTACCTTCTTCACCATAACAAATTCAGTTAAGTGTACATCAATGATCAATAGCTAAATATTTTCATGTTGCGTTTCAAAAGTAGAATCAGAAATTGCTACCTCTACTCCTATGTAGTAAAAGCAGGTTAAAGGTTAGTACACATAAAAGTCATCAATAATAAATTGCTTAGCAATATAGCTTATCAGATTATGTACCTTATTGTCATTGAAGAAGTCTAAATCCAACATACTAAAACCATGTTCAAGTCCCGAAGCAGCATGCTCTTTTTTTCGAGTGTTTTTCATGCCTAAAAGACTCGGGGCTCAAACTATCCTGATCGGAAATAAACACATTTAGTGCAAAAACATAAAAAAAAAATAGTACAACAGCTAAAACCATGTTCAAGTCCCGAAGCAGCATACGTCGCGATAAACATTTGTGCAGCCTATATGATGTGTTTGTTACATGGAGAAAATGGTCCTACAAAGACTTGGAACAAAATCGGTGCATTCCTTATACTCAATTATCTAAACATGTTTATATAGATCAAAACAGAAAACAATCACATCATGCAAAGTACATATACAAACCATGAATTCCTCAAATTCACATTATGCCATATAATAGTTTCTTTAGGACAATCATACTAATTCTTGCAGTTTGCAGCTCATCTTATGAACTTGATAAGAATACTCATATTTGGCAAGCTTCGTACTCTACTTTGGAGGGAAAAGAGCATGGAAATGATCCTAAAGTGCTTCAAACTAACTCATGGTAACGATCCCTTTCACATAAATTTAATTTGATTTTTCATGAAACTTTTATGGTAAATTATGCTCACATCTAAATCCAGTAAGATTGTGGTGACCAATTTACTTTTTTGTAATCTTTAGTTTGTTTATAATATATTAACGATCATGAGAAAAAAAAAAGATAATAGTAGACAAAAAACTATTCATTGGATCATCCCAGTTCAACATGGCCATTTTGACCAACCTAAAAAGTTCCTTGTTTTGACCAAACACATCTCAACCCACTTGTGCGTTTTACAACCTCTAATCCTCATGGTATGGCTGCTCTATTGGAAAGGACAACTAAATGTAGAAAAAATTATGAACAAAGGGATGATGATACTTCAGGTGAGAAGCCATAAAATAGTGTGCATGTCTTTTTTATGCTAGAGTGTTGTTACCATGTATGTTGGCGATTGTTGTAGAACCATAAACTTGAATGTCGTCTTCAATGGTGTTAATATTATGCCTATTTCCGGTTGATGTAGAACCCAAAAGTCGCACTCCTCGTGTTCACAATGTCACGTCACTAAAAATCACAGTATAATAATAATAATATCGACTAAACCGATACTTGTGTGGCAGTTCATACAACCAATCACTAACCTCAGTCCCACTCATTGGCCATTTAGCTAGAGTTTCCGGTTGATGTAGAACCCAAAAGTCGCACTCCTCGTGTTCACAATGTCACGTCACTAAAAATCACAGTATAATAATAATATCGACTAAACCGATACTTGTGTGGCAGTTCATACAACCAATCACTAACCTCAGTCCCACTCATTGGCCATTTAGCCAAAGTTGACTTAGTTATGTGTTATCTAAGGTTTTAGATCATGTGTATTTGAAAACAACAGATAAAAAACTCAAACTTGAGAGAAATTGGATTAGATTAATCATAAAATCTAACAAAAGTCACAATTCCTTCCTAGTTCATTTCCCTTTCAACAATAAACCATTTATGTTGTTGCAGAAATTGGATCAACTTACATCATAAACGCTAACAAAAACCCAATTTGCCTAAAAGAAAACCTAAATCATGAACATTTCTGATGATAAAACTTAATTTCTTTATAGGAAACTATTTAAACTACAAAAAGAAGAGTAAAAAGGTCACACCTCCAAAAGCCATTTGTGTGAAGTTGCATTGGAATGAAGAAACCGCTAGCGGTGCAAGCGAGCATGTTCTAATTCACCTGCAATTCACAAAGCTTTATTCAGTGGCCATACTATGTCCATTACAAAAATTTGAGTATGCATTGCAAAAGGGGATGATTAGAACATTAAAATTAGAACAAATTATACTTATGTACCACCAGAAACAAATTGAACCTCAAGATAGGTCAAAAAATCAAATTCAATCAATACAATAAAGAATACCACCAAAAGTTAGTAAAAATCACACTCATACTATGAAAAAAATGTCAAAAACAATAACTATAATGCGTATAACTCGAGAAAGCTATAGAAAATCTCTCCATTCTAACTCCTTAACTTGAGAAAGCTGGAGAAAAGAAATATATTCTAACTCCTTAACAACATGACATAAAGAAACATCTAATATATGTACTACAACAGCCATAAGAAACATTTCATCGAGCAGTTTGTATGCATATTAAAATTTCTAACATATATGAATAAGAAAGTGTAAAATTCAATAACGAAACAACATAACATATATGAATATTGCACCTGATCATCTGCTAATGTAGTTACTGGTGTAATCAACAGCATATTCTAGTATCTTGCTCTACGTACAAAAAAAAGGAAAGTAAATTAAATAGTGTATGCCTTCTACCAATCTCATTGATAATGATAGATTTTGTTGTTTATACTTGTTATACATACGTAAATGTATAATAAAATTATAATCACTAAACTAATCCTTTCATCAAAATATATTTCGCATTTTAGAATCTGCAAGAAATAAAACACAATGAGGAACGACTGTACCTTCGCGACGAAACCCTAGCCGCTGCCACCCTTCGGAATGTTGGATCTTGAGCTTTTCATCGGGTTTATTCAATGTGTCATCATCAAACCTGATAAAGTTCTTGCATTTGTTTAGGATGCATACCTCTATCTAATTCAGTTTTTGACATAAAGTTTCTTTAGAGTTTGGACCAATGTGAAATGGTTGTTTCTTATTTATCAAGATCAAAAAATGATAGCGAACTTCTTTTAAGTTCTGCAAAACCTAACAGCTTCAACCTAAAATAATTCATTAAAACATAAATAAATAAAAAACACTACAATCTACATGATAGCAATAGCTAAATTGAAAAAAAAAAACTCATAATTATACAATAAACACATACCAGCTTTGTTCAATTAGAACTGCACATTCTGCAAGTGTTCTTATTGATCTACTAACTTTATTAACTTTTTGCAGGTATGAGGCTACTTCATGCTTGGGACTCACTGATTCGATCTTCAAAAACATTACCATATATTGGAGAGAATTAGGGTTGAAATAGAATAGATGTGTCTGAGGAAAGGAAGAGATGTTAGGTTTTATTAGCGGGTATGTGGGTTAGATATATGGGCATTGGGTCGGGTCGGAGCTACCTTGGGTTAGTTAAACGGGTTAGAATGGAGAGCATCTAAAAAGGCAACACATCCATAGTTACTCCTTTATTATATATATATATATATATAGATATAGATATAGATATAGATATAGATTGACATAATTAGTTTCCAGTATTATTTATTTTTAAGGCAAACCAACTCACTCAAATTTAGTTCACTTTCTCTTCTATAAAACTTGAACACTTACACTTCGATAAACTACACCTTAACAAATACAATATTAGACTAAAAGTCATTTGCTACCAATATTGTTCTTTATCTAATATCTAGTCCACAAAATGTTGAGAATGATCTATTGAGTAAGCCATAGTAAATATGGGTGGTTGGTGTCCAATGTGAATAAGCCATAGAAAATATGAATGACCATGTGTTTATATGAACACAAAGATACTGATACTTCATGTAGGTAGAAAAAAATGTATCAAGTACACTTGTTTTTCAAGAAATGAATTGATATAAATCATTTTTGTTTAATTAATGAGCTGATTTAGATCAAATCCAACACTACTAGAAAACTGGTCATTTGCTACATAAATTTTCTACGAAAAAAAAGCGTCACAAATTTTGACAATGTTGCTACACATTTGTGATGACAAAAAACCTCAAATTTTTAAACAAATTTGCAACACAACAAAGACAAATACTTAGGAAATTGCGTAGAAAATACATCGCAAATTTTCCACAGCAGATTTTCGTAAGAAATACGTTGAAAATTGCGTAGTAAATGTGTAGTAATTGATTTCCGACGAGAGTTTTTCTAACATCAAGGTTTTGTTGAAAACGCGTCACAAATTTGAATTTCCTACGTATTTGCAACTAAACCTTGATGTTAGAAAAACCATCATCAGAAATCAATTACTACACATTTAATACGCAATTTTATAAGTATTAGTCGCTATTGTGTAGCAAATTTTTCTAAAAAGTAAGGGTGTTTTTTGTTGTCACAAATTAGTAGCAATTTTGTCAAAATTTGTGATATATTTTTTCCATAGAAAAATTTTGTAGTAAAAGAGTCATTTTTCTAGTAGTACAATTATAGAGTGAGTCAAACTTTGTCACTCTTTCTTCTAGTTATGTTAACTTAGAATGAGTCCAAATTGACTATCACCACCAATCTAACCCACCATCCACGGGTGCAGCTTCTTTAGGGTCTGAGGGGGCCCCGGCCCCCACCTATTTTTGTCGTAGTGGTAGAATTTTGCGGTTTTCGTAGGTAAATTGAGTCCGGGTTGAGTCCGGCTTCCACCGATTTGATCTTCTGGCCATTACCGATCGAAAAAATTGAGTCCGGCCCACACCAATTTAAGAACCAAGCTTCGTCACTGCCACCATCTACTAATTACCCTTCGTTATCTCAACGCTTGTCGCCACCATCACCACAACAAATACCTATTGATTGTCGTACCACCGCCAACACTGTCACCACACCATCACTGTCATTGGTGTCGACAACACTTTTGCCACATACACCATCATGAACCCCTAATGCCATCATTAGCGCCACCATCACCTTCGCTTGTCATTTCCACAAGTGCTCTATAAAGAATACAAAATGGGAACCAATTTTTGTTTTTATTTTCCAAAATGAACAATTCCAATCGAGTCAATTTCTTATTATAACGTTACCCGAATCCTGCATCAAATTAAACAACTCTTCCTACATGTCCATCATGCCTACAAAGTTAGAAACCCTAATAAGTAATTTTATGACACGAGGTCACTAGTTATTAGAGTTTTAGAGGGTGTTTGGGATTGCGTTTTGAATCTGATTTTTAGATTATTGCGTTTTGAAAACGCAGATAATCAGTTTTTAGTGTTTGGATTGCGTTTTGAAAACGCAGATAATCAGTTTTTTAGGCTATCAAAACGCAATAATCTATAAGCAACTCCACCCCTGCTTTTCCAAAACGCATTCTATCCTCCATATCCGACTCCAACCTCTCAATTTCTTCCTGCCTTTGATAGAAACCATGCATACCTAGTGACCTATTCACACATGAATACTTATTTAGATGTGTATGAATCTTGTGAACGCAAACAAACTCATCCATGCATAACAACATCGGTTGCCTAATTGAGGAGTTATTCATTATTATTCTTTTAAAAAACAATACCAAAATCCAAACACACAACATGCATTAAAGGTTATAGCTTTCCTTATAATAATTATAATGTGGATATTAGGGTATCAATAAACACAATAAATCTATATATATATATTAAACAAATATGGGTATGTCACATGGCATTAAGTCAGGCACTCTCACCCCTTCATCCCCCTCCTTTCCAAAAGTCTTTTTCTCTTTCATGTGTATGACACATGCACTTCCTCCCACAATTTTTAAACGTTAATAACTTTTTATACGACATTTAGAAAAAAATCATCAAATTAATGAGTGTTTTATTATCTTTCTAACGATATCATAGTGCTTACAAAAGCGAAAAAACGTTTTTTATTAGGTTTTTTCCATGCAGAAAAAACACAATGTGTTGACGTAATTCATTAATCATGTCTAACCATGTTAAAATAGTATATATGTTTTTGAACCTACTATTATATATATGAACCCACTAACTACATATGTGTTTACAGATGTAGTTAGCTTGGTAATAATCTAAATTCTTTTAAGCACCCAAGTGATGACAGATCATCTATATCTATACTATATTATAAAGCATGAGTGAAGGATACCCGTAAAATTTAAGTAAATACAACCTTTATTGCTTATAGTACAATGCTTGTTGAAGTCATTTAGGGGGTAACATTGTCTTTCAACCCAAATATTAAATTGTTGAAGAAATTAATTTAAGCATACTTTTAAAATTGATGAAGAAATTAACAATAATGTGGTGACTCTTTACATTCATAACCTCCATGTCTTTATTATGTTTGTATCAATGTTATAGTCTTATAAATATTATTTGGTATCTAAATAATCGGGTGACTTTTCACATACATAACTTACAAATCTTTCAATTTTTATAGCCTTATAAATAGTGGTATTTTATTTGGTATATGAAACATATTAATGAATAAAGTTCTCTCTTCCTTCATTCTTTCTTTCCATACATGATGTTTAAAGTCTTCTTCTCATGCTTATATAACTTGTATGTAGGTTGCTACTAGATTGTTATTTTCCAACAGGTTATTAGCACGAGTTTTCTTGTTGCTCTTTGTTTTAGCAATCTTAATAATTCAGTCTTAAAATCGTATTTGAAGGAGTGCAAACAGGCTGAAATATATTGATTCCATTATCTTTTGGTGCTACGTTTCTTTTAAGTTATCTTTACCTAAATTATACTTATATTTGTAAATTGGTTACCCCGCCTTATTGTGCGGGCTCCCCACTAGTCTATATATAAAGCATGAGAGGAGGATGACCGTCAAATTTAAGTATATACAAGTCTTTATGCTTATGGTACAATAATAAATGAGATTAGTTTAGGGCAAAGTTGTCTTTTCTACACTCTTTAAATTACTAACTTTTGGTTACTTAAAGAGTAATAAAATCACAATAGTTAAATGTTAACATCATAAATATTATAAGTTATCTTTACCTAAATTATACTTATATTTGTAAATTGGTTACCCCGCCGCATCGCGCGGGCTCCCCACTAGTCTATATATAAAGCATGAGAGGAGGATGACCGTCAAATTTAAGTAAGTACAAGTCTTTATGCTTATGGTACAATAATAAATGAGGTTAGTTTAGGGCAAAGTTGTCTTTTCTACACTCTTTAAATTACTAACTTTTGGTTACTTAAAGAGTCATAAAATCACAATAGTTAAATGTTAACATCATAAATATTATAAGTTTATAAGTAGAAAATGTAACTTTACTTGTAGATTGTAACCACCAATGTAACTCAAACGAAACCATTGCATTAATAATCTTTACTGCAGTGCATTTGTTGCCCAACATGAAACAGCGGTTTTCATTACTAATAAACACATAGAGTTAAAGATGATCATTCAATAACCTTAAAGAGATACCATTACCATCTCATTATTTAAAAGACTTCTCATTTTGTAAAGTTATCTTGATATCCCTATCATTTGTTCATCATATTGTGTTACCTACCTAGCTAAACCTCCCTTGGTCCCTGCTTTCTCTGATAAACCTTCGTAGAACAATTGCCTATAGAAACAAAGTTGTCACAAAGTCCATGTTCTCTATTCGAATGGTCATCGGGTATCCCGTTGAATTATCAACTAAGAAGTTATAGTTATACTTATACTCGTAAATTTTCAACACGCCGCATCGCCCGGTCTCCCCACTATTATTATTATATTATAAAGCATGAGGGAAGGATTCCAACAAAATTTAAGTAATTACAACATATAATGCATATGTTACAATTCCCTAATGAAGTTAGTAAGGGATAAAATAGTATTTTTACCTAAGTATTATTAAATTGACCCAATTATCAATTTAAAGATGCTTAACACTCAAATGATAAAACGGCCAAAGCATACCAAAGGTCTTATTCAATCAATATGCCATAAATCCAAATGATTGAAATTTAAGCTCCTATCATTAATATATTAGTAAACAAATTCACCATTTCACTCAACATCAACTCTTCATATGCTGTTGCGCAAGTTAGAAGTGTTAAGGGGCCGATCAAGTTATAAGTTTTATTGTTGCATCTCCATTTTAGGTGAGTTTTGAAAAGAATTCTTATGTTGGTTTAGCTTATTTTGATTGTTGGATTGAGTGGTTTGATTAGGGTTTTAAATGTTGGTTTCATTCGGGCGATTATGAGCTGATTATATTTTAGGGTTTTGTTCTTAGTCAATTACCCTATTGCTAGGTAATTTTAAATTGATGGACTGAATGTTTTTATCCCTATATTCATTAGGTGCTTTTGAAATTTTAAGTCTTGGTTTCTCTTCAATAATCCTTTAGTAAATAATCATTCTTTGCGGTCAATAGGCCCTCTACTAATTGTGTTTTATCATGAAATTCAAAATATGGCTTATTGTTGATATATCTAACATATATTTTGAAGTTGTATCTTTTATCTTCTTATTGTTCTATGCACTTCCATAATTTTGGCTTGATTGGTGTTTCCCTTTTCATGGTAGTTAAAAAGATTAGGAATATGTAAAAGGGGTTTCCTTTAATACTTTTTAATGTCATCTGCAAATTTGTAGGTAGAAACCGTGTTTTTTTGTTTAATATAATTTTTTTCTATGATTAAGAGTATTGAGTTATGGATAAAATGTGTTGTAATAATACTATAAAATGTGCTCTTATGTTAGAATCAATGTTATTATGTTTAGTAGTAAGGAGTTAGAATATGTATGCCCATATGACGAATGTGTGAGGTGATGTGTAATCCTTCAATGTCATCATGTCTTTTCTTCTTGTCGTATCTTGTGTTTTCTATTTATTTAAATAGCAATAATATCATATTCAAGGCCATTTTCTGGGTGCTTATTTTTGTTATTATATTTTTCCTACTATTTACATAATGAATCTCATAGAAATGCGTTTCCTTATTTAAAAGACAAGTTGTTTCACGTATACAATATATAAAAGAATTGGAGAGAAATATCAAACAACAAAAAGATATTGTATGCCTAATTTAGAGTTCTTTTCTGCCTACTACACGTACGTGTAAATGCAACATATGGCTACATTGACCAATACATGACACCAAATGAAATGATCTTCGTAATTAATAAAATCTAACTGATGACAGTATCGTATTAAACACTGTTGTGTAACATTCAACTCTTGACCTGCCACTCAACAAAACCACAACAACTACCCTACCCACCCCATAACATGAGCATTGAAAACAGATCCTTCAAAGAGCCCACATCAAAGATACAAAGGTATGATGCTTTCATTTTTGTAAAGCAATATAGTTTTATACACTTTCTATGACACATATGATGAGTCAATACAGTTTATTGGTTATGTCAAAACTAATTCGGTACATATTTAACCCGAATTTGTTGCATGACAATTTACAAGTATGAATATGTGCTTATATCTTATCCATATAAAAAGAAGAGTGACCACAAGCACAAGCCTTGAAAATTGTTCTAGCTGGAATAAAGCCACAACTTTTTTTTACCATAAATAATAGGCTGACTAACTAACTGTAGTATTTCAATAAACATCATCAATAAAATCGAATGTTTTCCTTTTATATTATCACATTGAAAGGTAGACATGACATACTTTGTAAAGAACAAGATCTTTTTCATTTTCTCTTTTGCAGCTATAGACGTACAATGAAAAAATGACACAATTTGTAGTAGACTGTTGTATTGGTCAACTTGGTTCAACGTTATTCCTTTGATGCAATTTGACTCTGTCTTACTATAAACTAATAATATTCATTCTAAAAGAGACGCGGCCGCATCCAAGCGTAGAGTTATAGCTCAACTTCAAATCGAATCATCCTATGCACTCCTAAATCACCAACCTAAGTGTTGTGTTCCCACTACATCGTGCGGGCACCCCACTAGTAAAGTACATAATGTGCATGGCTATTGGATTGTGTATTTTTTAAAATAGAAGCTTTGAAAGCATGTAAATATTGATACACATACAAGTTTCATCAACAACATGTGTGTGTATATATATATATATATATATATATATATATATATATATATATATATATATATAAAGTCTTAACTAGAAAAATAAAAAATGCACACGTATAATTATAAGTAGGTTTTATGAGTTATCGAGTGTTGATCCTGTATAATTTTTTTTCCTTTTGAAAAATGACTTATTCTTTTTACGGTATGCACATTTTGTCACTTCATATTAGATTTATCTATCTCGAGAACCTCCCAGTACTAATCTAGTATATATATATACTAGTATATATATACACACGAGATATAGTTTCCCAACCAATATTTTGTTTTGACAATTTCAACTTAATTTTCTGTTTGAATTGCCGGGTGTCATTGGCCTATACATATATTTAAATAACAATTGATAAATGACTTCTCATGTTTTGTTGTCTTTGAAATATTCGACATACAAAGAAGTATTAGTTTTTTATCTTCACTTTTTATATATTTTTTTATGAAGTAACGATGGGGATATTAACATATGTTTTTTGAAGGCGTTCATATTTAGATGTAATAAGGTTAAATGTAAAGGACGGCTGAGGATATATAAAGCTAAAAGAATAAAATGGAAATAGAGTTAATTGTCAATTTAGTCCCTGAGTTTTGTCAAAAATTGCTACTTTCATCTAAATCTTTTTTTTGTTACATCTGTGTCCCTGAGGTTTCATTTTTTTTGTCATTTTAGTCATCAGCACTAACTCAGTTAACAAAAACCCAGTTAAGTCAAGGGCATTTTTGTCCATACACACCAAACTTTTTTCTTTTGTCATTTTCATCCAAAACCCTTTTTAAATTTATTTTGATTTTCTTTTAAATATTTTATTGTAACACCCCGCCGCCATAGATCCAGTCACCGTCCCGACCGAACCCACAGCCGGTCCCACTAAACGACAGCGTCAACCCAGCGTCAGATTAGATGAAATCGGAGACCAACACACATACGATAATCACAGAAGACACAAACTCCGGTGACAGTCACCGGATTTGGTGACTGTCCGGTTATTATATCAAAACGATAGTTATCAATTAGTCAAACTTTATAACCCAAACATGTGAACAGAGTCACGGTTTGGAGTTCAACTTGAGGGTTACCGGGTACAATTCGTAACAGAAACCAAAGGAAATATTATCCGTATTATTGAATCAGACAAGGAACCCAAGACAATCACCATAACTCCGGTGACTGTCCGGTTACAAAACTGAAGGTTTTACAGGACTATTATCATAAACAAAAGGGGTGGTCCGATGATTGGTTACCGATTATAATCAAGATGGTGCAAGGAAGACGTCGGCGGTTGCAGCGCCGGAGATGGAGGCGGCGACAGACTTGGGACCAACTAAATATTATAAATTAATAATCGGGTGGTCGGGTACGACCCGACCCGTTTAACGAGACCCGTAACACTCGGGGGTGTTACACCTGACCCGTTAACGAGACCCGTGTTACGGCGGGGTGTTACAATATAATATCTAAAAGAAAATCAAAATAAATTAAAAAGGGTTTTGGATGAAAATGGCAAAAGGAAAAAGTTTGGTGTGTATGGACAAAAATGCCCTTGACTTAACTGGGTTTTTGTTAACTGAGTTAGTGCTGATGACTAAAATGGCAAAAAAATGAAACCTCAGGGACACAGATGTAACAAAAAAAAGAATTGGATGAAAGTAGCAATTTTTGACAAACCTCAGGGACTAAATTGACAATTTATTTTGGCTACATGTAGCAACCAACATATATGTTGTTAAGACTAGTGGGAATGTTCACACGTTATCGCGGGTACTTATGTTATTTTATCGCAAGTTGCCAAACTGATTATAAATTGAAAGGAGAGAGAAAAGATAGTGTGTTGTTAGTGTAGTTATAGAGATAGAGATGCTACTGTGAATAGCATCTCAATCTCTCTTTTTTTTTTTTTTAATCTAAATCTATATAATTACGCTAAAAACAACTATATTTCTCTCTTTTTCAATTAAAGGATAATTTTTATACATTTATTATTACATTTTTCACTCCTCCACTAATAACCACTTTTAAGAAATATTAAGAAAATAAGGATGGTGAACAATGTCTTACAAAATATAGAGATGAACAATAGTCTTTTCTCTCTCCCTCACTTACAACTACGTTCTAAAATATTAAAAACTCACCCAAATTACAATTGTATTGGACATGACGTGAATGCTCTAAGACTATGCCTTGTGGCTCACCTTGAGCGCAGATATTATCCTTTCATATCATGCCAACTGGATTCTGACGTGTCACTGGATAAAGCTTCTGTTCCACTCACTTGACCCTGTTGTGGCTCACCTTGAGAGAGGCTTTCTCCAATTTTTTGTTTTTATTTTTTTATGTTTTTTATTTTGTTTGTTTAGAAGCCAAATTAAAATAACATCACATAAAAAACATCACATAAATATTAAAAACGCGACTATTGTTGAAAGTATGGTCTTATAGCTCTCCAAACCGCAACGCTCGGGTAGTTATCGTTGTGCATGGCATGGTACTCGTTACGGGCCTCCTTAATCGCCTCGTCTTCGTTTAAACCCGCATTGTTGTTCAACGCACTTACGAATAACCCCTCAAATACTATGCACTTCGACTGTAAAGCCATAAATTTTCCAATTATCGCTTCCCTTGAACGATCGTTGTTACCCATTTGTTAACGAAATCTAGTCACAACCGTATTCCAAAAAGTTTACATGCGCTCATGTCCTCCTTCTTGAAATGTAGTATTATAACTGCTGACCAACGCGAGTTCTTCCTCCATTGTCCAACGTCGTGCTGAGATTGGGTTTTGTGGGGCGGGATTGGGTTTGTATTTGGGTTTTCGTTTGCCATTTTGGGTTAGGTTTTAGATAAAAATGATAATATGAAAGTATATGGAATGGTTTGGTTTAAAAAATGAAGTGGGTAAATGATAATATATATATATATATATATAGACCTTTTTTTTTTAAATTATTGATTGTTGCCCGGCTCGCCAACGGTTAGTTTTTTTAAAAATCTACAAGGTAGATCACGCGAGCCAGCTCGCCTGGGCACGCTTGCGGGCACAGTAATGAGTGGGTGCTGTGGTTCTCGCGAGCGACGTGGCTAGTTTGGTGGCTTGTGTCAATTTGCTCGCGAGCCACAACTCATACTCTTAAGTTTTTTTGTTTTGGAAATGGATACGTGGAGATGGTTTTGTAAATAAAATTAAAAGAAAAAACATCATGAGGATAGATAGGGAGTAGTTGGAAGGGAATAAATATGTGGGGCCAAAAATAGTGACATCCACCAATACATGAGGGCCAACTTACAGATTTTTTAATATCACAAAAGCTGTTTTTTGTCGTTTCTGGTTTATAAAATTAATTTCAAGAATTCTAGCAAACTATTGGAAAGCTAATAACATAATTTATTTGCTCTCAAATATATAGAACAGTTACTTTCTTTTTTTTAAGGTTAATTTCTCTTTAATCCTTATAGTCTTTGGAATTTAAATCTAAGACTCCTCACAACCTAGGTGTTTTAAAGGCTTTGTCCTTATTAATGGACCATCACCTCATTGGCACAACTATCCAAATTTTTATTTTATTATTGGGGTTGGTGGCCCAATGGTAGAAGCAAAGATTCTAGGAACACCTAAGGAGGAGGTCATGGGTTCAAGTTCCACAAGGAGTAGAAATTTGCCGTTAAAAAAATGAAAATATTTTATTGTGCATTAAAAATTTGGATACTAATTAATAATAAATTATGAAGCCATCATGACATAAAATGATGATTGTTAATATATAGATATAAAGTTGATTAATAAAATTTAAAAAATAATGTTAAATTATTCGTAGACGTTTTAATCTGAGATTATTTTTCTTTAACCTTTTATACAAAATTAAAAGCACCAATTTCATATTGTCTATTAAATTTTGATTAATATTCTGCTTTAAGGGTTCTAGTGGATTAAATTAAATGTTGAGTATTTGTTGGTTATTGGGTTAAGTCGTTGTTGTGGTTACGTTGAAAATGCATTCAAATAAAGATATATGACAAAAAATATTTATTTGAGAAAAGAGGTAAACGTGTTTGATAGTAATTTCTTGTCATACATAACAATAAGAACCATGATATAGGTAATAGGTATATAGTGTAAAGATCAAATACAAAGTTTTTTTTTTTTTTTTTTTTTTTTTTTTTTTTTTTTTTTTTTTTGAGAACTGTGAGAATTAAAGGGGGGGAAAAATTTTATTTTATTTTTTAGAATTTTTTTTTCCTATGTGCTTAAACATACTTTTTAGATGAATAATAAAAAAAATTTAAATTTTTTTTAGTGTAATTACGTCATTAAAGTAAATACATTAGTTTACGCTATAGTAATTATGTAATTACTCTACAACAGTAATCACGTAATTACTCTACACCAAAATTTATTTATTTTTTATTTTTTTTAGGTTTCGATACTATAATACATGTTTAATAATATGGGAAAAAAACTAAAAAAACACTCCTTTGATTATCACAGTTCTCAAAAAAAAAAAAAAAAAAAAAAAGAACTTTGTACAAGATCTTTACTTTAGGTATATATATCTATAAAGCATCATTGATTATTAATTTAATATTCAATAGCGTATGTGTGTAACTTGAAGCATCCTTAGACCAAGTGTAATGGATGGTTAATGGGGCGTGAAGTGAGGAATTTCACCCCCTTTCACCTTGGAACACCGCCCCTTTGTTAATGGGGCTTAAAGGGTGCCCCGTGAAATATTTCACCGGGTGAAATTTTTTGATGGGCCAATCAATGACTGACACCTCATTTTTATTTTTTTTATTTTTTTAATTTAAATTTAATATCATTATATATTCACTCCCTTTCATCCACCAAATTTCACCCACCATTACACCACTTGCCCATTTCAAGCCCCTTTCACCTACCAAGTGGCCCCACATTGCCACGTGTCGAAAAACGCCCATTTCACCTACCAAATTTCACCAACCATTACACATGGCCTTAGTCACAATTTCTGCGACTTTCGTACGCTTAAATTATCACACTGCTTAGTCACAACTTTTCGGCTATGGTCCGGTAAATAAGATAGGTTGACTTGTTCGGGTTTCAGTTGGGAAAAGGTTAGGGTTACAATGACTCACTTTTTTTTTTTTTTTTTTTTTTTTTTTTTTTTTTTTTTTTTGCAAAGAAAATGAAAATTATCTAGATGTTTTTTTTTTTGGACGGCGAATTTCGACAGCAAACGATTGGTTCGCACTGTCACGACAGCAGCCCAGACCAAAATCTGCCCCTTGGAACTTACTTTGTCTTAACCGGGCCCGCGTCCTCAGAGTATCAGACTTGGTCTCACGGCGTCTTCCCGGAAACCGTACCGCCTCTACACGACCGATCACCTCGATCGCTAGAGTAACGGCCGGATTAAAACCGGGGGCGGCTAAGGTTCGAACCAGGATCACAGAGGACCGAGATTCATCCCCATCATTGCCAAGTCCCACCAAATGTGCAATGGGGATCGAACCCGGAACTCACGAGGAGGAGCCTGGGCCGCCTACCACTACTCCACAAATGGGGGATATCTTGATTTCTCTTGTTGAAAAAAAAATGAGATTCATGTGGATTTTTGTTTTTTAGTGAATGTTGGCTAAAGTCAATATTCATTATATTTATACTTTCTATTTGCAAGTTTAACACGACTGGCCCTTCACCGTTTTTATACTTTCTATTAGTAAGGTTTTTTTTTTTTTTTTTTTTTTTTTTTTTTTTTACATAATAGGCTCTTACAACTGTGTTGAAAAAAGTTCAAATGGCTACCTCTCACATATAGTAATTTAAGTTACCTCTTTAGCTTTAACGATGGATATTCTCTTGGGCCGGACGAGGCCCCGGCCCGTCTAACTATTTCACTTCATAGTGAAAATTTTATAAAACAAATGCAGAAAATTTTATATTTATTGAGTATGGCCCATTGGCCCTACCAAAATGAGTTTGGCCCTACTTATTTTTCATTCAAGATTGCCATTGGCTTTAAGTACCACATATATGTATCCATAAAGCACATAGACGTGTCGTGTAAATTTCTAGCTAAAGCTTTTGTTTTTATATACGACCTTTACATGAATATGTAAGTTAGAATTTCTAAAAAGATATATATTAAAATTTCCTAAATTTACATTATTTAGTATTTACTGAAAATGAGATCCTGATCATGTGGCCTAGTGGTAAAAGGGCCGGTTCGTTTTTTGGGGGAGCCGGGTTCGATTCCCACGGGAAGCATGTGATAGATACCCCCACTCTTATGGTGGGGTAGGTGGTTGGGAAGTGATGGAGAGACCCTTGACCCTTGTGGTCATGGGTTCGACTCCTGATCCCTCCAGGTTTTACCGGTTCACTACCGTCGTGCCTTCGGGTGGGTTTGTGGGCCGGGTTTTCCCTGGAACAGGAGATGGGTGGACCGAAGGGCTCTGTCCGTACGGACTAGAGGCCGTCTGCGGCCCCTTTAGACCATTGGGGGCCGCGTACAGAGTACCCGACAATACTTTAGTTGATCGTTAAAAAAAAATTTACTGAAAATGAGATTTGGAGAGAGAACATGATTTCGATTTTAGTAATGTCTACATAATAGTGCCTTAAGATGCATCCAAAAAACTACTTTTCGCCATTATTGCTAGTGTACCGAATCCACACAAGTGGAGCAATTCATTTCCTTTGCCTAATAAAATACACCATAACAACCCCCCCCCCCCCCCCCCCCCCCCCCTCTTACCCCACCCATCAATAGTGTGGTCATCCATTAAAACATTTAGATTATGGAATGTGTTTGATTCAAATCCTAAAGATCATAGGATTAAAAAAAATTAGCCTTTCAAAAAAAAGAAAAAAATTAAATAAATAAATTCTTACCCCACCCATCAAGATTCACTCCCCATGTGTCTTCAAAATGTGTTTGATTCAAATCCTAAAGATCATAGAATTAAAATAGAAATTAGCCTTTAAAAAAAAATAAATAAATAAATTCTTACCCCCACCCATCAAGATTCACTCCCCATGTGTCTTTAAAGTGTCACTATTTGGCTATAGAGCGGTGCTTTGAAGTACAAAAGTCAACAACTTTTAGTTAGACATTGGGATTGGTGTTTGTTTGTTTTTTAAACAACCAAAGCGCCACTTTTTGGTTATAGAGCGGTGCTTTCGCCCCATAAACTGACAATTGAGACCTTTGCTCGGTGCTTTGGTCCTTTTTAAAAAAAATATGTTGATTTATTTCATTTTAAATGGTTTTAATTAATTTTAAATGGCTTTTAATTCATTATTAAGTGTTTTAACTGATTTCCAATAAAAAAAATTTGTTTGACGCGTTTTGGTTGGTTTAATTGCTTGTTGGCGTTTTTCATAACAAAGAGGTGAGTATAAACAACTTTCATAAATCAATATACGTAATACATGAACTGTACAATCAATGCCATGTTTTTATCAAAATAGAAATTTTACATCTCTAATCGAGAGACTGGAATTCCAGACTTTGTTTGACGTGATTTGGTTGGTTTAATTGCTTGTTGCCGATTTACAGAACAAAGAACTGAGTATGAACAACTTTCATAAATCAATGTACGTAATAAGTGAACTATACAATCAATACATGCTTTTATCAAAATGTCCATTTATTATTTTTAACATTTTATGAATGCGTTTAACAAATCACCGTCGCGATGTTCCACTCACCATTTGTGATAAAACTGCAAGCAATGCTGAAAATATAAAAAGAAGGAGACAAATCACACGATAAGATTTTGAGCCAGGAAAAATTATTGTTGGTAAATTTTGAATATTGTGGGTGAAGCCGTAATTGTTTAAATGTAGAACGATATAATATCGAACGTATCAAATGAGATTATATAGACAATCTGCATGGATCAAAGCACAACTCTATAGCCAAAGAGCGGTGCTTAGGGTACAACCTCGTATCAAAGCACCGCTCTTTGACCATAGAACGTTGCTTAAGGTTTGATATTCATTGGACATGAAGCACCATTCTATGGCCAAGAGCGGTGATTTGAGGGGATGAAAATAATTTTGGGGGGTTAAATATCAAGGTCCATAAAAAAAACCATTTTAGAATTGACATATATTTTGGACTGAATTACAAGTTTTATCCTTTACGTTTATACTAGATTTCAAAGGGTGTCCTTTACGTTTAAAATTGACGAGTTTTATACTTTATGTTCCAAAATCTTGCACGTTACGTCATTTGACACTATCCCAGTTAGATTTTAACGTTAATATAAGGGTAGATTCGTCTTTCTCCTCTTTTAGAGACTAACTGTGTAACTAACTTAAAGTTTTGGACCAAAATGATAACATGTTTATAAAATTTTTCTTAAAAAAATTATAAATAAAAAAAAACGCTTACAACATTCTGTCATCCACCTCTGTCTACATTCACCATCCTCACCATCATTCTCTAACACCATCCTCACCCCCACCACCAGCAACCACCGTCATCGTCACTGTCACCGTCACCATCTTCATTCACCTCGAAACAACCATCGTCTTCTCCTCGAAAAATTACAACTACCCCCACCCACCACCAGAGAACCGCCACTACTCAACCTTCTTGTTTGTCTCCTTCGGTGACCATTAACGGTGTACCTATGACAACCAACACCTCGCCCACCCGACTCCCTCTGATCATGTCCGAGCCCTCTTTTCCATCAAAAGCCAACCTTTCACCGACAGTGGCCTCGTCTTAGTGGTAGACCGAAGTTTAGGCGCGACGGGGTTCAAGTTGCAGGTGGTTGTATCGACGGGAAGACTGTTACGGGTTTGAAAAGGGGGTCATCTAAGACTTGGTGGTTGGATCGCCGTCCTCCTCTGCATCGCCTTTGTCTTAATCGTTGGCTGTTTCCACTCCCTAATTGGGGAAGCAAGGGAAGCAGGAGCAGAGACATGTTAAGGCTTTTTTTAGTTTACTGATTTAGCCTTTCCTGAAACAACCAAAACTGATTAAGAAATAACAGTCAAAAGAGGTTTTTATATATATATTTTTTGTTTTAGGTGCAGTTAGTTTTGTTTTTATGTGGAATTAGGTTCATGGGTTTCAAGGTGAAAATGATGGTGGTGGATTGCTAGTGCACAACTGGGTTTATAATAGGGTTAAGGGTATTTAGGTTAAGGAAGATGATGATGGTTTGGGGGTGGGTGGTGGTAGGTGATGGTATGGTGGTGGAGTACAGTAGAGAGATGGTGGTTGCTTATGACGGCAGTGGTGGAGTGTGGCGGTGGTAGGTGGGGGAAGTGGTGGAGTACAGTTGAGAGATGTGTGGCTTGAATATATATATATATATATATATATATATATATATATATATATATAATTAAAATGATTTTCTTAAGTAATTGGGTAAAAAGACCAATTTACCCTCCATTTAACGGTTAAAATTAACTGGGTTAGTGTCAAAGGACGTAACATGCAAGATTTTGGAACATAAAGTACAAAACTCATCAATTTTAAAAGTAAAGGACATCCTTTGAAATCTGGTATAAACATAAAGGACAAAACTTGTAATCCAGTCTATATTTTGAATTAGATTTTTTACTTCGTTTTATTCAGAGAACATTTAAATGGTAAAATATTTAGTATTATTTATCTATACTTCTATACTACATTATAAAGGGGGAGGCATGAGTAAATATATCCAAATTGTCCAAAGTTAAGATGGCATACTGGCATATTAAGGGTTTCTTTACAATTTCTTAAATTTTACCACTTTTCTTCCCTAAATGCCTCTAGAAAATAATCAAAATTTATATGAAAATGGAACTCACCCAAACTAAATAAACACACGGGATAACAATATTTTTGAACAAATTTCATATAATGGCGATGAAAGATAATAATTTATGTTAACACAATGAATAATCTTATCTCAGCTAAACTTCTATGAGTTTTAAAACTTTAAAATATGGTGACGGAAGTCTTCTTAGATTTAAAGTCAAGCTAACCAGATCACTTTTTTTTATATTATTCAACGCAATCAATTTTAATCATGATAATTACGTGAAACTAGGCTCTATAAATTTTATTAGTTGATTAATTTTTAGGCATTTTATAATAGATTGATGATATGATATACGTGTCGTTCATTAGGTATTGGTTAAAGGATTGCATGTTTGTTTAGAAAATTTAAGGTTGGTGTAGTCTTTTATTGATCTGCTTTGGTAGGAGAAATTCCATGGTCTGAAAATTATTATTTCAAATATATCCAAGTCCATTCTTTGTTCTTGATGATTCAGTCTATGTGAACAACTCATCTTCACCAGTGAAACGTACTCCAATTACCAAAAAAATGCCTAACCTATTGATGAACCTATTATTTCAATTGTCAAACATGATGGGTTTAACGAATATACATATGGAGACAATTTGCACTACTTTTAACATCTTTTCAAGCATACATTTGAGCACGTCAATATTGAACTAAAAGTTATCTTAAAAACTAAAAATATCATATTACACATTTGCAATTGTGATTTAGAAATCTAAATGTAACATTCGTATGATCAATGTTGTCCGTTTTGCCTCCCATGAATCATCTATCCAGGAACTCATGGATTGAATCCTAGTACTACTTTAATCTGAGCACGTACCAACTACCGGGCATATTAACATGGACCATTGTAACATTATAGGCAAATTCAACATCGACCGTGGATAGGAGAAATTCTTGGTTCATAATGAATGCCCCACCTCTTAAATCACCAACGTGTCCTGGGTTTAGTGGGGTGTGGAGCACATGAAAACTCCATACTTAAGCATGTTCTGGTGAGAGTAGTATCATGATATATGGCCTCCTAAAAGGTCTCCACAAGGTAACCAAAAACAATCCGTAAGCTTCTAAATGGGTAACCCATCAGGGCAAAGCAGACAATATTGATAGTGAAAGAGGCCGGATGCTACATTAAAACACAAACTAAACACCTATGGGATCATGATTCTTATCTTATAGTAAGGATGATTTTAATGGGACACCCAAAATTATTATTTGAACAACCCTCCCAATATATATGTATATCCAGTGAGAGAGAGAGAGAGTGAAAAGAATGTAACCAATATTTACCCATTATTAATAAAGATCTGATAGTCAGTTGAAGATCATCTATACGACAACCAACTAAAGGCAAAGAAACAATGAGGTTTGACTACTGTAAAGTCAATAGGAGGCATAACTTGAAATTAAAGCATAAAGTGAAAATCTGAGAAATATATTGTGAAAGTTTTGACCTATGAACAGCTAACACAATGCTAGATTGGACACCATCTAAATTAAGCTGTCGTGGAAAAAAATATATTAACTTATAGAGTTATAGTTATTGCAAAACTACTTACTAAAACAGTTTAGTTTTCTTTTTCTTTTTTTTTTTTATATTAGTCGACATCTTATAATTTTTATGTCTCCATTTTTTTTCAGCCAACCCGTTATAACTTTATTTTATCATATATTTATCTCATTATATTTCTTCTTCCTTTTTGATGTTTTAACCAATCTATTATACATTTATACTCCATTTTGGGTATTTTTTTTCTTATCCTTTTTTCTGTTATACTATGTTAATTATAATATATTAGTTTATTGCGTTTCTTAAACAAACAGCATTTCAAGGACATTTATAACGTTGTAAATAAATAATTTAAACTAACGAGTCTTAAAAAAAAAGTTATATTTTACTCATTAAAATCCATACCATATTTGCATGGAAAGAGTTATTTTGAGGAAGAAAAAATCACCTGATACACATGTTGAAATACCTTTATTTTTTTTGTTAAATTCGCGTGATTTTAACTAAGTGTTTGCAAATCTGTGATTATATTTTAATGTTTTTCTATATTTGAATTTTATTTTGGGTTGTTATAATTTCGAACGATTTTATAAAGTATTTATCCAAATGTGTTTATTAACATGATTAATTGATTACAAATTTCAATTACAAAGGTACCCCTTAACGCCAATCTGAGAGAAATTGTAGAAATTTAGGGTTTCTATATACTCAACAACACAAGAACAACAGAGCCAACATAAACTCAACCAAGAATACAATGATGTAGGTGACAAAACGTGACAAAATCTTATTTAAACCAACCCAGAAAACGTTCCCCCCAATATACCAAGGATTCAACCAATCGAAGAATCCAGAAAGAACAATACAAGATTATGACTACTGATTGTTTAGATCAGTTGTCACAACCATAAGGAAAAACAAAATACAAAATACAAACAGACTTACAGTGATTATCACAATCACTGAAGAAGACTCTACTACAAACCCTAACACAAATACAGAGAAAAAGAAAAGACGAACAATAATAATGAATGGATACAAATGAGAGAGACAAAGCTATATATATGACAGTCTGGAAGCTTCTCCCAACGAACAGAACGAATGGATGAGATTCGTTTAATCCAACGGTGTTGATTTATCCTCGAAACCACAAGCCAGCTAACTCATAAGCTGGGCTTAAATGCATCACAACCAGAAGCCCACTATCCGGAGCCCAAGATGTCTAACATTAATAGAACTGGCCCATTTAACATAGCCCAACAACCTGCAATAATATATGGCCCAATACAAACGAAGTCCAGGAATTGAATTACATATTTTAGAGACTATTTTCAACAGCCCCCCTTAATTCAATTACTGAACATATCAGTTAATCCTAACTGATCACACAATTTTTCATGTTGAGACCCATAGAGCCCCTTTGTAAAAATGTCAGCAATTTGCTGACTTGAATCAATCTTCTTAATTTCAACAAAGTTACAGTTAACCTTTTCTCTCAAGAAAAACAGATCAAGTTCAAAATGTTTGACCCGTTCATGAAAGACTGGGTTTTCAGCGATAGAGATAGCAGACTTGCTATCACAAAATAACTTCAAAGGCAATTTGCACTTAATACCTAACTCACCTAAAACATTCGACAACCAAACCATTTCACAAGTAGTAGAACATAGTGCCCGGTATTCTGCCTCGGCACTTGACCTAGAAACAACCGTTTGTTTCTTGCTTTTCCACGAGACAAGATTTGAACCCAAGAAAACACAGTATCCTGTAACAGACCTACGGGTTTGTAAACATTTTGCCCAGTCTGCATCAGAGTATGCAGATAGAACAAAATTTTCATTCTTTTTAAATAACAAACCCTTACCTGGAGACATTTTAAGGTATCTTAACAACCTTAAAGCAATATGCAATACTGCTTCAGTTGGCTTATGCATGAATTGGCTTAAGAACTGAACAGCATAGCATATGTCAGGTCTAGTTAGAGATAAATATATGAGTTTGCCAACAAGTTTTTGAAAACCTGTAACATCCTCAATATATTTCTCAAACTTTGCACTTTTCATTGACAAAATATAATTTTGTTCAATGGGTATACTAACAGGCTTGCACCCTAAATAACCAAACTCACTTAACAAGTCTAAGCAATATTTTCTCTGATTTAGACACACAGACCCTTCAGAATATAATACCTCAATTCCTAAAAAATATTTCAACTTCCCCAAGTCTTTTATTTGAAAGCTTTCCTTTAAGAAAGCTTTAACTTTATTTATCTCAGACTCACTGTTACCAGTGACCACTATATCATCAACATAAACAAGTAATACAACGAACACACCATTACTAGACTTAACAAACATAGAATCACACTTACTCTGACAAAAACCAATACTAATGAGAACTTCTACAAGTTTCTCATTCCATTTCCTAGGGGCCTGTTTCAGCCCATACAATGACTTAACAAGTTTACATACCTTAGAATCACTCTCAGATGAGTAACCCTCAGGAAGTGTCATGTACACATCCTCGGTGATTGACCCATATAAGAAAGCGTTATTAATATCTAACTGAAATAGAGGCCAACCATTTTGTACAGCCAAACTAATCACACACCTGACAGTTACCATCTTTACAACCGGAGAAAAGGTTTCTCCAAAGTCTATACCCTCTCGTTGGTTGTAGCCCTTAGCTACTAACCTTGCCTTATACCTTTCAACCTCACCGGTTGACTTATACTTGATCTTGTAGACCCACTTACACCCAATAGCCTTTCTATTGGGTGGTAAGTCAGTTACAACCCAAGTATTGTTTCGGTATAAGGCCTCCATCTCACTATTCATAGCTTCGACCCATTTGGGGTCTTTTGAAGCTTCATAGTAAGATGAGGGTTCAGACATTTTATTAACAGTTGAAACAAAACACAAGTTTTCACTAGACAAGTTTGAATAATTAACACTCTTATCTATACCATACTTGATTTTGCCATCTAAGACAAAATCATTATATCTCTTTGGTAAAACAGACTGCCTAGTTGACTGCCTAACACTAGTAGTCCTGTTTCCCTCAGGAGATGCAGTCTCATCATCTGATTCTTCTACAACTGGGGAATTAGTCCCTCTACCTACTGTACTACCAGGTGGCTGACCACAAGAATGGTCTACCTCACTGGCAGCCCTGGGAGAGTCATCTAATTGACCCCCAGGAGAAGAATCATGAGCCCTACTGATTCCCCCTTCATCATCGGGAGGACACTCTTCACTTTGACCACTTAAATCAATTTTAGCTGTTTCCCCTTCAAAGTTATCAAAAAAATTTAGATGATTAATATTTTCAAAAACACTTTCTTTATACTCAGTTTTAAAAGGATATATATTTTCATAGAATTTCACATCTCTAGAAAAAACAATTTGTTTGGTTTCAAGACTTAATATCTTGTAACCCTTTTTCAGAAAAGAGTATCCCAAAAAAACACACTTATTTGCCCTACTACAAAGCTTATCAGGTTCATTAAACACAGTTTCAAAACATAAACAGCCAAAATTCCTTAAATGACTAAGTGTGGGGGGGAACCTATGAATCAACTCGTACGGACACTTACCACCTAACACGGAAGAAGGAATCCTGTTGATAAGATATGCAGCAGTGAGAACACAATCAGACCAAAACTTAAGTGGTACACTACTTTGGAACAGTAATGCCCTTGCTGTATTCAAAAGATGCCTGTGTTTTCTCTCCACAACTCCATTTTGTTGTGGAGTGTAGACACAGGTTGTTTGATGAAGAATACCTTTTTTATTACAAAACTCATTCATCTGTTTGTTTACAAATTCAGACCCATTATCACTTCTAAACACCTTAACCAGTTTAGTAAATTGAGTTTTTATAAGTTCATAAAAGTTAACCAAGTTTTCAAACACTTCACCTTTGTTTCTTAACAAATAGACCCACACAGATCTAGAATAATCATCAACCATAGTTAAAATACCTGTAACCTTCCCTACTAGTGATCTTATAGGGACCCCACACATCAAGATGCACAAGATCACCAACACTAGAAGACTTATGATCACTAATAGGAAAAGGTACTCTAACTTGCTTAGCCTTATGACACACATCACAAGGCTGAGACTCAGACATACCAAGATTAAGTTTATCTTTTAACACAGCAAGGACCTGACTAGAAGGATGTCCTAGTCTACTATGCCAAAGACTGTGATCACTAACACTATTAAAGCAAACATTACTAACACTCACTTTATCACCAACAAAATATAGACCATCTTGTTGTCTACCAGTCACCAGGACTCTCTTTGAGTTGGAATCCTGGACAGAACAGCTATGTTCATTAAACAACACATCTAGCTTATTATCCTTAGCTAGTTTATGAACAGACACAAGATTAACACAGTAATCAGGTATATACAATACATCAGTTAACACAACACCATTAGCAAGTTTGATATCCCCATCTTAGCAACTTTTGCATTAGTTCCATTAGGATGCCTAACTTCCATGTTATATTTAGATACATCTACACTGTTTATTAGGTGCTTATCATTCCCCACCATGTGTTGATTAGCACCAGAATCCATTATCCAACCCAAAAATAAAGCAAGTTTTAACATACTAGAACAACTAGAGAAGTTTTCAAACAGATAAGACAACTTGTTTAACACAGACATACTTGAGAAACCATTAACAACCACTGACTCACCTCTAACATTAGAACATTGAGGATCTCCCCCTGATTTCTCACTAATCAAACTCATCAGCTTTGAAATCTGTTCAGATGTAAAAGGTGAACCAGAACTGGAACTAGAAGAAGCATTAGCACACACATTGTTATTGGACATTCCTGTTTTGTTATTATTAAAAACACTGTTGTTACCAGACTTATTAGTTTGATTAAATGGTCTTTTCTTAAACCCAGGGGGATAACCAACAATTTCAAAACATCTGTCAACAGTATGTCCAATCATGTTACAATGTGTGCACTTAAGATTAGGATTAGGTCCTCTATTATTATTGAACCTTCTCCTATTATCAACAACTTGATTAGACTTAGCAGAAAAGGAGACATTTGATCCTTTAGAGCCACTGCTAGTGCCTCTATGAGATTCCTCTCTAGAGACAATAGCAAAGGCAGTCTTAACAGAAGGTAAAGGATCCCCTGTCAACAAAGTAGTCCTAACAGGTTGGTATATCTCATCAAGCCCCATTAGAAATTGCATGAGTTTAATAAGAGAATTAAAATCATTGAATTCCTTTGAAGCTTGACAAGTACACATTGGTAGCTGAACTATAGAATCAAACTGCTTCCACATTGTGTTGAGCTTATGATAATATTCAGCTACAGAACTACCATTTTGAGACAGACTATTAATTTTCTGATGTAGATTAAACATTACACAACCATCTACTCTATCATATGTTTCTCTCAAATCAAGCCAAACATCTCTAGCATACTTAGAAAACACTTGTCCTAGATATAACTCTTCACACACTGAATTAATCAACCAAGACAACACAACAGAGTTACACCTATCCCACTGACTAGCAAGGACATCATCAGACTCAGACTTAACACATGTACCATCTATGAAACCCATTTTATTTTTAGCTTGTAATGCCAATTTCATAGAGTTAGCCCATACTAAATAGTTTTCAGTTCCTTTTAGTTTAATACTAATGATAGACAAACTAGAGGTGTCACTAGGATGAAGATAAAGAGGATCACTAATATCAAGTTTGCTGACCAGAGTTGGATCAGCTACCTGATTGTGACCATCTCCACCTCCTCCACCAGAATTAACAACATCACCCATGACCAATTACCAAGTATACACACCAAAGAACAGAACAAGAATACAATACCAGCCCTAGAAGAACGAAGCTGAGTCAGTGATACAGATAGTGGATTCGTCACTCAATGGTGTCCACCCAGTTCTTAACTCAGGAGTTCTTTTATAACTATATTATATATGTATACTTACTACAAAATAAGAGACCAGACAAATAAGACAAGCAAATCACACAATAGACAAATAACCAATCAAGACACCAATTAGTTGGCTCAATACCGGTCCACCTAACCCGGTCAGTAGCCCTAGACACAACAAGACAGAAAATAAGAAGTCAGAACGATCTCACAGCGAGGGGAACCCAAGTTAGGGTTTCGCCAACCCACAACCAACACCTTCACTTAGGGTGCTGTGTTATGGGAGCAATTGAAGCTATAAACATCCACTCCAAAGCTCCAACAAGAAATCAGGCCAACAATGGTTGACAACAATACAAGCCTGCAAATAAACCACAAATAATAGACCAAAGACAGTGATAGACCAGATCTACAAAAAACAGATAAGATCTATCACTAAAGAATATAGCAAGAACCAGATCTAGAAAGATCAGATCCAAGACAACAAGACCAAGACCACAGCAGAAGACAATACAAGACAAACAACCAGAATCAAGAGCCTTACAGCTCTGATACCATGTAGAAATTTAGGGTTTCTATATACTCAACAACACAAGAACAACAGAGCCAACATAAACTCAACCAAGAATACAATGATGTAGGTGACAAAACGTGACAAAATCTTATTTAAACCAACCCAGAAAACGTTCCCCCCAATATACCAAGGATTCAACCAATCGAAGAATCCAGAAAGAACAATACAAGATTATGACTACTGATTGTTTAGATCAGTTGTCACAACCATAAGGAAAAACAAAATACAAAATACAAACAGACTTACAGTGATTATCACAATCACTGAAGAAGACTCTACTACAAACCCTAACACAAATACAGAGAAAAAGAAAAGACGAACAATAATAATGAATGGATACAAATGAGAGAGACAAAGCTATATATATGACAGTCTGGAAGCTTCTCCCAACGAACAGAACGAATGGATGAGATTCGTTTAATCCAACGGTGTTGATTTATCCTCGAAACCACAAGCCAGCTAACTCATAAGCTGGGCTTAAATGCATCACAACCAGAAGCCCACTATCCGGAGCCCAAGATGTCTAACATTAATAGAACTGGCCCATTTAACATAGCCCAACAACCTGCAATAAAATATGGCCCAATACAAACGAAGTCCAGGAATTGAATTACATATTTTAGAGACTATTTTCAACAGAAATGTGAAGGGGCTCACCCAATTTTGACCAATCGTTTTTAGTTTAAGTACTGGAACGTAATAGTTAAAAGATGAGTTAGTTAAAGCACATTGTCTATATAACTTTGACGTGACGGTGCGTTATTTAAACCAACACATAGTCTGATCAGTGATCACGATTTATAACGTATGACATCTTTTAGAGATGGGAATTTACAAGAGATTTATTGGAGATGCAAGAGGCATGTAGTCTTGTCAATGACTTAATACTATCGTCAAGAACTACGAAAAGTTGAAGAGGGGACAGTTGTGTAATGGTAGGTCATGTACGTATATTGTAAATTGTATTCATCGTGTTTTGCTTTTTTGATAGTAACAAGTTAACACCTACAAAATTAAAAAGAAAAGAAAAAGGTAATGAAGTGTAAGATGTGAACAAGAAGCGTATAAAATCGGTTTGCAGATCTTTTGTGAGTTATTATAACTATAAAGTGTATAGGTGAGATCATTTATTAGACGGCTGGTGTTAGATTTGGTGGCGTGATAGAAGATATCGTGGACATTAAATTTTATGGCCATTATTTTATGCATTAAAAGTTTTAGCTCAAACCATTCATTTCACACGTGTCATATGTGGATCTTAAACCAATCAAATGTGGGTGTGGACTGTGGAGACATGAAAAACTCATGACTGAATGTCATTTAAGATGTCACCTAGTACAAGACCCATGTTTTCATTTTTGGGATATGACAAGAGTGTGGAGACTAAAGACACCATAAGGTTCATGTCTCTTGCATTATTTAATTAATTTTTTTTAATTTTAAAATAAACAATAAAAAATAAATAATATAAAATCAATCTAAACTCAACTCTCCTTCTTCCTATCTCTTCAATTCTGAAACCCACCACCGGAAACCACCTCCTCTGAAATCCACCACCACCGGAAACCACCTCCTCCCCTGAAACCCACCACCGATAGCCACCTCCTCCTATCCCCTGTAACCCACCACCACCGATACCCACTTCCTCCTCTCCTTTGAAACCCACCACCACCGATACCCATCTCCTCCTCTTCCCTGAAAACCACCACCACCAGAATCCACCTCCTCCCCTGAAACCGGCCATCCTCGATACCCACCTCCTCCACCCTGAAGTAATAATAAAGTCATAATAATAATAATATTCAAATGATTTCTTTCTCTCCAAGCTATTGGCCCATCCCGGGCGTCTCTTGAGGGACGGGGGGACGAGGACGGGGGAGGGGTGCGATGTGTGGGACGAGGACGAGACGAAAAAGGTGGGACGGAGGTGGTGGGGCGTCTCTACACCGCTCAGCCTTAGAATGAAGGGAGGGGAGGGGACTTCAGGTTGTGGGGGCATAAGTTTACACGTGGCTGCCGCGTAGGTAATGTGGACTTTCTAACTCAAGCCTCAAAACGTAAGGGAGTGGAGGGGCTTAGGTTTAGGGCATGAGTTGATACGTGACCTCCATCTCCATCCACCATTTTTATTTTTTTTCTTATTTAAAAAAAAACAACCAATCATAGGCCTCCACCTCGCTCCACCAAAGCCCCACGCCCGGGTGAATTCCCACACCATTGGGGCAACGCCGACACTCATTCAGCCTTAAGGGTGGTGTAGTTGGCGTGGGTTGGGTTCCCACGCCCAAACCCCCGCCCCACTCCCCACACACTAATAAAAAATACTTTCATTTTTTTGTTAAATGATGTTTATACCATTAGATGATTTGTGTTATGAGTGTTACACAAATTGGGTCAGTGAGTTAGTGGGTTGATGGGTTTTGCGTTGGCAATTTAAAATGTTCAGAATGAAGACGTCCATGTATTTATTAGTGTGACAACAACCATAATCCGCACACCCTTAAAATTGTGTAACGTAATAAGACTCGTTAACTTGTGTAACATAATTGGGCTGTTCTCAAATATCCCTTCGTTTCCTGGAGACAAACAATGTCCTGTTTGTAAAAATGTTTGTTTGGATAAATTTGGGGAACACACCCTCTATTGTAAGGAGCTGTCGGGATTCAATTACTGGCATGACCTGGTTAGGGATTTCCTATGGGATGTGCAGAGCAGAGCTGAGATTTCTGTTAAGAAAGAAGCCCCATGAACTTTCTGACAAAACCGCTAGAAGGAAGGTCCACCCTGCGTTCGGCGGATGTCCTTGTGTTTGGTTGGGCGGGCAGTAAATATGCATGTATAGACCTTACTGGGATGTCCCCTCTAGTGAGACTTCGGGACACAGGGTTTGTGGCAGGAAATCGGTTTTGAAGGCGGAGGCTAAAAAGGTGGCTAAACATGAAACAACCTGCTTGGAGAATCAACACGTGTTTGTGTCATTTGCTTTTGATATATTTGGATCCCTTGCCCTGAGCCAACTCGATTCCTAGATCAGGTGCAAAAGATCGTACACGGTAATTCTTCGCCCTTTAAGAACTAAGGTTTTATTTTTAACATGGTAGAATTTGCAATTCAAAAGGGGGCTGGGGAGCAGCTTGTTGCCCGTTTACCTGCCATCATCTTGTAATTTGTTATGGATTTAATGAAAAGATAAAACAATTAAATTGTTTATTTAAACGTATATACGGGTTGATAGATACTAATCAAGAAGTAAACATGGTTAATCGAGTTAGTGGGTTGTTAAAATGTGTTAGAAAACATAAATGGGTTAGTCGGTCGACACAGGTCCAACGAACAGTCGAACATAACCCATTTTCTTGAACAAATTCACACAAGCACATTAAATAAGTTAGATATGACTACCTAAAATAGGATTATTTTTATTTTCTTTGGAAAATTGACATCGCTAGTTTATTTTATACATTGATTTGTTTTGACCCATAAGATAATTCAGTACAATGTATCACATTTAATGAAAGGGGTACCACATCCTATCTTATGTTAGGTTGAAATCAAACTTTCAAAATTAAATGGAGGCAGGTGGCCTTAGCCGAAAAGTTAGACCTTCTTAAAAGCACTAGTCTATTTCTTGTTCATGATAAAGTGTGAAGTCTACCCGTTGTAAGACCACATGTAGGGGTCATGGAAGATAATGTCTCCTTACTTCATATAGGATTATTTAATTGGCTGTACAAAAGTAAAGGGGGAATAAGATCATTTACGGCGTGAAAAACAAAATGCCCATTTGATTTTTAAGAGCATTAACGCTCTTAGGGGCGGTATTTGGGCTTGAAAGGACGTTTTTTGGGGCATTTCACGCCTAATCCACCCCCCACTACGGGTGGTCAAAGAAAATAAAAGTGCATAACGCACCATCATAGCCCGTAGATAATAGCCTTTAATTAATCCCTCTTTTAACTATCATGTTGTAGTTTAACTAAAAAGAAAACAACGAAAAAAAAGTGAAGGGTATAACAAATGTAGTGCTGGCGACCGGGTTTAGCACCCTCGGGGCGATGTTTAACACCCTTCCCAGCCAACGTGTCAAGGGGCGCCAATGCACAAGAGGTAGCCTTATAATAAATTAGTATTAAGCTCCTCCCGCATTGTGGTAGGGGATGTAAAACCGTAACAAGTAGCACAAATGCCACACCATCGTCAGCGACCATCATAACTGAAAAAATTTATAATAAAAATAAAAAGCGAAAAAAATAAAACCGAATTAAAAGTAGAAGAAACAATGTTGAACCACACACTCGGAACGTACAACATAGAATAAAATAACTAAGTTGATGTAGTAGACCTACGCGTTGCGACATGGCTGTTAAATGGGGGGAAAATAGACATAAAAATATTCAATCACACATGCACGTTGTGACATGTAAACTTACATAATTTAGAGCCAAAATTAAAAAGAAATTTTGTAAAAGATAAAAAGTATATGGGACTAAAGTTGAGAGTGAAAAGTAGGGGTGCAAACGAACCGAGCAGCTCGCGAGCTACTCGAGCTCGGCTCGACAAAAAGCTTGTAATGAGCCGAGCTTGAGCCTAAAACAAAGCTCGTTTATTTATCGAGCTCGAGCCTGGCATGTGAAGCTCGTTAGGCTCGTCGAGCCTTATCGAGCCTAGTATAATATTAGTTTTTTAATACTTAATAATATTTACCACTCATTTAAAGTTGGCTAGTAAACGAGCCCCGAGCTCGAGCTTCACTTATCGACCTCACGAGCCTAAACGAACTATTAATTCTATTATTTTTATTTAACATATTAACTAATAAATAATAAACGAGTCGAGCCTGAGCGAGCTCAAGCTTGAGAAATTACAAACGAGCCATGCTCAAGCTCGAGCTCGAGCTCTTATAAGTTAATCGAGGTCGAGTTTGAGCCTGGTCAAGCTCGGGCGCGGCTCGAATCGTTTGTACCCCTAGTGAAAGTAATTGAGTAAAATTGGAAAATATGTAAAACTATGGAGTTAAAAATTAAAGATAAAAACCCCAAAGTGGGTAACACTTACTACAACACTACCTTTTAGGTATTTTTAACGGCCAACAAACGTTTTTGCCCAACTACCCATAGGACCCGTAAACTGCCGAACCCAAGAACTGTCACACCCTCAAATTCCCACATGCGGAGTTCTACCGCGAGGCGCGTGACACACCAGGATCCAAGTCAACGGTCACAATAAACGACGTCTAAATGTAAAAACATACGTAAATAAAAACCATGCATAAGATTAAAAACCAACATTTGACAGTGCGGAAGCATCCAAAGTTTACAAAAGTTATGAGTAAATAAAACTTAAGTTCAAAGTTTAACAATCCCAAAACATGCGAATGCGACCCTAGACGCGAGACGACTCCAGTGCGACTCCGTGCGCCTATCTGACAGCTGCTACCTTAGCGACCTGAGAAAACATGCTAAAAGAGTCAACATATAATGCTGGTGAGTTCACAGGTTTTATTTAAACGTTTAAAGTGATCCTTCGAAAACCGTTACCATCACAGTTACTACTATGCTTGTGAGAACGCTAGCTAGGCGCAAAATAAGATACTCATACGGGTGAAACCATTGCTGACTATGCCGTTTACTGACCCTTAGTTTCCTATGGGCTACCGTCATCACCGGTAGACCTTGTTTTATTAGAGATAATATGCACCCGCCCGGTCCAACCGTCGAGTGGGGCTTGTCAGTTCCCAATAGCGCTATCCATATTTCCCCGCCATACGCCCATGTTAGTGGTTTCTAAGGGACTTTTTGATGAACCGTATAGTAATAATAAGTAAGCCATAGTATAACGTGAAAAAGAGTCATAAGTCATAAAAGAGTTTAAGATGAAACCGAGCCATAAGTCATAAAAGAGTTTTAAGCATGTTTCTCCCCCGAAAGCAAAAAACCGTAAAATGTGGGGCCGTGAACTCACCTTAAATTGCGTCTTCCGTTTAATGAGTAAACCGCTTATGTGATATGAGTAAACCGTTTGTATGATATGATAGCCCCCACTAGTGGCGACCTATCATAAGATATGCGTCAAGTTAGACTAATAACCCGTCGGGTTCATTAGTCCCTAAGTCCAGTCCATGACCATTATGTGTCCGAAAAACGTGTTTGACCGACAACCAGACTACGTAAGACAAGACTCGACATCCCATTGGTGACCCGACATTCCACGTGTTCATCTCATACTCAAACATACACAAATCATGCAACTTAGTACTTAACATGTGTTAAAGTTCAACGAGTCTAACACATAGGTCAAATAACGCACAAACAAGTCCATACACGTGTTACTACGTTACTAGGCATGTCACGGGGTTCCTAGCATGTTTCTAGGTGTCGAATCGGGTTTCGGAATGTCAAAATACACTTATAACAGCAGTACACGCGATTAGGAACTTAGCATGCAATTAGGAAAAGTCAACATGTGATTGGGGATGGTCAACAGGCGATTGTGATGCTAATCGCCTACCTTAGCATGTGATTGAGAGGCTAATCGCCTGCTAAGAGGCCTAATCGCCTGCCACATCAGGCGATTAGGAAGGCTAATCGCCTGCAGCTGCTGCGCGACGCAATTTCGCGCGTTTAACCCTCCAAATCAGATCCGAAACATGTGTAAACACCCAATATCAATCCTAACACATTAACAAACATATTTCAAGCAAAACCCCTAAGTTTTCATCATTCTAACAGTCCCGAATGCAAGCGTTTTCCCAAAATAGTAAACTTAACATGTAAACATCACATCAACATGCAAGAACTTGCCCTAAATAGCAAATATCCAGATTTCACCACATAACCACGTTGTCCGATAGTATCCTACTACTCTAGCATCATCCTAAAGCAAACCCTAACATCATACAATCAACAACACACCTCATAGCATCCTTAACCATTCAAAATCATTCAAATGGGTCAAAACATCAAACATCAACAACACACAACCAAAACCATCCAAACTCCTAGGACATCATCATACTAACTAATAACAGCCATGAATACCTAAATAACACAAGAACAATCATGTTTCAATCATAAAAATCCTACCTTTAAACACAAATAACACGCATAAAGGTTTGGGTTTGTTTAAAAACGGTTTTTAATGGATTTTCAAAGACAAAAACATTTATAAGTCAGGTCTGGACTTTTAAGGAACAAAATATAATCATTTAAAGGTTTGGGTTTGAAGAACACACCTTGGATTTAAGAGAAAATGATGGAATAAGCTTGGAAATGGTTGTTTTGATGTAAAAACGAGTTCCAGAGGGTGTTTGTGTGTTGGTATGGGTTATAGGACGGCTAGGGTTGCACAAATGGTGTTTTAGAGGTCAAGGGTGGTATTTATAGGCGTTTCTAGTCGTTTAAAACACGTCAGGCGATTGTGTAGCCTTATCAGGCGATTAGGGCTGTTAATCGCCTACCCTATCAGGCGATTAGCCCCCAATCGCTCCCTAAGCAAGCTAATCGCCCTCCTGTAGGCGATTAGGCTTCCCTAATCGCCTGCAGGAGCTGGTCTTGGGTATTTTACGTGTTAAACCCCGTTTTAACATATGTTAACACGTTTTCACATACCGACAAGTCACATAATGATTATAAACACATAATACATGAAAACAAACACGTTCACACTCGTTCACCAATTCCCGGGACTCGAGACTTGCGTGTGTTAAAACCCCAATGATGTACGACTCGACTCGACTGACCCTGTCATGTGTAATGTATGCGCGACTCGCTAAGGTAGACTTACTAAGTTTTCAAAAAGTTAGTTACCGGAGTTTGCCGGGTGTCACATCATCCCCCTGTTGAAAGAATTTTCATCCCGAAAATTTCCCGAAGTCGAAGAGAGAGAAAAAATAAGAAGAAAAATTTTCCGGGTTGTCACATCATCCCCCTGTTGAAAGGAATCTCGTCCCGAGATTCTTTCGGCTTCAACAGTGATGAGTGTCGACCTCTGTGTGTGCCCAAGTAACGTTTCCCCAAAATACAACAAGCGAAGGTCATGAACCAAACGTGACAGTAACAACCGGGAAACCACTTTCCCGAATGTGAGTATGAGACAAGAGACCCCCGATCAAAGGCCTACTGGAGACTACTATGATCGGTATAACTAACCCACCGGTACCGTCCAAGTAGCATCCCCAAAGGACCCTCATCGACCCAAAGAATGAGAAACAGAGACCAAACCACAAAGAAAACACCCGAAAACACGAACGCACAACAATGCAGATAAAAGTAAAACCAAAGCGTAACAAGAGATAAGAAAGAATACGTACGGGTAACAGTGTCTGGGTCCACCTGGTTCTCCCTAGCACCGATCACATAAGCATGAGCACGAGTAATCCGGCCACCGCCTTCATTGTCTCCATCCTTCCCTGCAGTCCCTGTGCCCCCTTGATTCAACTTGGGACAGCTTCGCTTGAAGTGCCCCGCTTCTCCACAATGAAAGCAACCCTGGTTCCCCTGTGGAGCAGGGGTAGTAGTAGCAGCAGTCTGAGTCGCCCTGGACGAAAGGTTGACCCTACAATCCTTCGCAAGATGCCCCGTCCGCTGACAACGCTCACAGCGAAAACTCTCACAAGTACCATAATGATGAAAACCACAACGCCCACACTTAGGGCTCTTCCCAGCATAGCCCCCTTGTTTCTGATCTGACGCTGACCCTGAAGCTTCAGCCTTCTTCGCCGCCGGTTGTCGTTGAACCACCGCTGAACTCTTTTCCACACTTTCCCACTTCCTCTTGTTATCCACCGGCGCCTTCACAGAAGAGCCTCTAGGAGGCAAGACACCCTCAGTGATCTTCAAGTTGGTCATCTTGGTAGCCGACCGCACAGCCTCTGACATGGTAGTAGGATCCCTAGCAGACACCAACCCAGCAATCTCTGGCACCAAACCCACAAGATACTGCTCTATCCTCCTGTACTCTGGCATCGACAAACCTGGACACATCACTGCTAACTCGTTGTGCCTGATCGTGTACTCCTCAGCCTCAGAACCCACCATCTTAAGATTCCCGTACTCTTGTTCCAACCTCTTGATCTCCTCTCGCGGGCAGTACTCATCCTTCAACCTACGCACAAAATCCGCCCAAGGCATGGCGTTGGCCTCCCCGAGACCAAGTGTCTGAGTGACGCAGTTCCACCACGTCAGGGCGGGTCCTACAAAAGTCCCCGAAGCAAACTTCACCCAATCCACTGCTGGAGTCTCACATAAAGCGAACACCGACTCAGTCTTCTCCAACCACCGAAGCAACTCCACAGCTCCCTTCGTACCCTGGAAGCTGAGGGGCTGGCAATCCTTAATCCGCTTGTAGGCAACACCTGCCTGAACCGGAGGAGCAGTAGCACCCATAAAAGTCTGCTGGGCAGCCTGAAAAGCAGCTAGTGCAACGCCCAACTGTTGCTGCATCATCTCATTGAGCTCATCATACGTCAAGGTGATGTTACCACCACCTCTACCCCCACCAGTGCGGCCTCCACGTCGTCCCCCAGTGCGTCCTCCAGTGCGTGCTGACATCTTCTGAGAAAGTAAGAAACAAACACTTAGACCCAACACCAAGGCTAAACCAAGAGAATATGAAAAGTCTAGGATCGGGTTCGAACGTGACCATTAATCCCAACACGAGATCCACCAAGTCTTCCATGCATTTCAACTTATGATTTCGTGTGCACCCGAAATGAGAAATTGCTCTACATGGTCCTCAAGGCGTGCCCCGAGCTCAAACCTCAAGTCACCCGGTACCCGCATCTTAGAAAGATATAACCAACTCAAAAGATAAACAAACATGTTCCCTCGACTGCAAACCCGAAGAAGAAGATAAATGAAGCTAGGAATAACCAAGAATGCGATAGGTAATATGACACTATGTGGTAAGGATACCGACACCCCGACAAGGTTAGTATGTTTACCATAAGACACGACTCAAATGTATGTGACCGTCTAGTGTGTGAGACTCGGCTATAGTCTAGACTCTACATGCAGTCCTAGTTCACTATAACCATTGGCTCTGATAGCAATCTGTCACACCCTCAAATTCCCACATGCGGAGTTCTACCGTGAGGCGCGTGACACACCAGGATCCAAGTCAACGGTCACAATAAACGACGTCTAAATGTAAAAACATACGTAAATAAAAACCATGCATAAGATTAAAAACCAACATTTGACAGTGCGGAAGCATCCAAAGTTTACAAAAGTCATGAGTAAATAAAACATAAGTTCAAAGTTTAACAATCCCAAAACATGCGAATGCGACCCTAGACGCGAGACGACTCCAGTGCGACTCCGTGCGCCTATCTGACAGCTGCTACCTTAGCGACCTGAGAAAACATGCTAAAAGAGTCAACATATAATGCTGGTGAGTTCACAGGTTTTATTTAAACGTTTAAAGTGATCCTTCGAAAACCGTTACCATCACAGTTACTACTATGCTTGTGAGAACGCTAGCTAGGCGCAGAATAAGATACTCATACGGGTGAAACCATTGCTGACTATGCCGTTTACCGACCCTTAGTTTCCTATGGGCTACCGTCATCACCGGTAGACCTTGTTTTATTAGAGATAATATGCACCCGCCCGGTCCAACCGTCGAGTGGGGCTTGTCAGTTCCCAATAGCGCTATCCATAAATCCCCGCCATACGCCCATGTTAGTGGTTTCTAAAGGACTTTTTGATGAACCGTATAGTAATAATAAGTAAGCCATAGTATAACGTGAAAAAGAGTCATAAGTCATAAAAGAGTTTAAGATGAAACCGAGCCATAAGTCATAAAAGAGTTTTAAGCATGTTTCTCCCCCGAAAGCAAAAAACCGTAAAATGTGGGGCCGTGAACTCACCTTAGGTTGCGTCTTCCGTTTAATGAGTAAACCGCTTATGTGATATGAGTAAACCGTTTGTATGATATGATAGCCCCAATTAGTGGCGACCTATCATAAGATATGCGTCAAGTTAGACTAATAACCCATCGGGTTCATTAGTCCCTAAGTCCAGTCCATGGCCATTATGTGTCCGAAAAACGTGTTTGACCGACAACCAGACTACGTAAGACAAGACTCGACATCCCATTGGTGACCCGACATTCCACGTGTTCATCTCATACTCAAACATACACAAATCATGCAACTTAGTACTTAACATGTGTTAAAGTTCAACGAGTCTAACACATAGGTCAAATAACGCACAAACAAGTCCATACACGTGTTACTATGTTACTAGGCATGTAACGGGGTTCCTAGCATGTTCCTAGGGGTCGAATCGGGTTTCGGAATGTCAAAATACACTTATAACAGCAGTACACGCGATTAGGAACTTAGCATGCAATTAGGAAAAGTCAACATGTGATTGGGGATCGTCAACAGGCGATTGTGATGCTAATCGCCTACCTTAGCATGCGATTGAGAGGCTAATCGCCTGCTAAGAGGCCTAATCGCCTGCCACATCAGGCGATTAGGAAGGCTAATCGCCTGCAGCTGCTGCGCGACGCAATTTCGCGCGTTTAACCCTCCAAATCAGATCCGAAACATGTGTAAACACCCAATATCAATCCTAACACATTAACAAACATATTCAAGCAAAACCCCTAAGTTTTCATCATTCTAACAGTCCCGAATGCAAGCGTTTTCCCAAAATAGTAAACTTAACATGTAAACATCACATCAACATGCAAGAACTTGCCCTAAATAGCAAATATCCAGATTTCATCACATAACCACGTTGTCCGATAGTATCCTACTACTCTAGCATCATCCTAAAGCAAACCCTAACATCATACAATCAACAACACACCTCATAGCATCCTTAACCATTCAAAATCATTCAAATGGGTCAAAACATCAAACATCAACAACACACAACCAAAACCATCCAAACTCCTAGGACATCATCATACTAACTCATAACAGCCATGAATACCTAAATAACACAAGAACAATCATGTTTCAATCATAAAAATCCTACCTTTAAACACAAATAACACATATAACACGCATAAAGGTTTGGGTTTGTTTAAAAACGGTTTTTAATGGATTTTCAAAGACAAAAACATTTATAAGTCAGGTCTGGACTTTTAGGGAACAAAATATAATCATTTAAAGGTTTGGGTTTGAAGAACACACCTTGGATTTAAGAGAAAATGATGGAATAAGCTTGGAAATGGTTGTTTTTGTTGGGTCTGCTGACCTGGAGAAGAACAGATGATTAGAAAGCCAAAACATGCTATCAGTTTGATCCTTGAATAAACAGTCTTTACAACTTACTTCTCCCAAAAGACTGCTGACCCTAACTACTGTTCTATCCAAACAACTGCTCAACAACTGCTGATACAAAGAACTGCTGAGGAAACAACTGATGAAGAACAACTGCTGACCAAAGGTCTGATGAAGAACAACTGCTGATACAAGTACTGAAGATCAAAGCACTGCTGGAACCAACAGCACTTAGGCTCCAGCAGTGGATACAAGACCATCAGAGTTTATCTTCAACAGATGTTTAATATCAGTGCTTTCAATGTAACAGTAGTTTGTAATAGGCAGATGTTTACGTTTGTTATTCTGTTAGAGGTCACTGTCTTAGGTGACGTCAGCCTAGGTCATCAGTGCTTTGAGTCTGTCTATAAATAGAACAGTGCTTGTACTGTTCTATTGCATCACACACACAAACATTCTCTCAGACAAACACTGTGTGATCAGGCTGAGGGGGAGTATTTGTACGATTGTAATCTTTTGGATTAATGAAAGCTTTCGATCTGAAAACATTTACTCTCTTGTTTTGATTAACAGTTTATTATTCCGCTGCACTTTCATTCTATTCTCTTTTCATTATTACCATATTTAGTTAAACATAATCAAAACAAACAAACTCAGATCCTAACAATTGGTATCAGAGCTTGGTCAATTAAATTCGATCTAACAAATCAATGATATATATGCTGGGTTGTTACACTGTAACAATGCAAAGGAGTTGTGGGATGCACTGAAAGAACAGTTTGGTGGGACTGAGGAGGTTATTGAAAACAATCGTGAAATACTTAACCAACAATATGAAACATTCAGTCATGTCAAAGGAGAGTCATTAACTCAACAGTTTGAGAGATTTAATTGCTTAATTAGTGAACTAAAATTGGTTGGTCTTACTTACCCTCATTCAACCTTGAACCATAGGTTTTTAAGATCATTACCAGACAAATGGGACACTATTGCTATTGTAATGAGAAACTCAATAGGATTTAAAGACCTATCACTGACCCAGCTTCATGGTAAGCTCTTGACCTATGAGAGAGAGCTTAACCAGAAAAAGAAGCTCCAGGACTCTGGAAAAGTGTCTGATGACTATGTGTTTGGGAATACAACACTTTTGGGTCATGATGAGGTGCCTGGAAACACAAAGGATCAGAGTTATGATCATTTTATTGACATAACTTCAGGTTTTAACTCAGGTTTTAACTCTGATTCTTATTCACCAAACTATGCTTTCACAGCAAGTGGTGGTGATATACAGGCATCTGACAATATATCCTTTGAGTATGATGATCTGAAATACTTTGACCCTGATGATTTGGAAGAAATGGACATTATGCACCAATTGGCCCTTCTCAGTGTAAGAACTAATAATTTTTACAAGAAAACTGGTAGAAGGTTTCCAGGGTTGACTGGCAGATCTAAAGTTGGGTTGGATTAATCAAAGATCAAGTGTTATAAATGTCACAGGTTTGGTCATTTTGCTAGGGAATGTAGGGGTCAACATGGTACACCTATGATAACCTATCCAAATCAAAGACCACAGACCAACACTTATCAGAATTCCTATAATGCCCCTGGACCAAATGTGCAAAACACTGCTCATTTTGCACAGTCCTCAAACACTGTTCCTGTCCAGTATGTCCAAACCACTGTTCCTCAGATCCACTACGTGCAAACACCTGTTGCTCAAGCACCTGTGCAAACGACTGTTGCTCCATCCTCTGCTCCTGCAGAGACCAGTCAACAGAGCTTCTTTACTCAAGGCTTTGTTGATTGGAGCAGTCTACCTGATGAGCTAACAGATGAGAATTTTGCACTAGTTGCCAAAGCTGAAAATGAACCAGAAAATTTTTGTTTCATGGCTATGGTAGATGAGATTGAATCTGAGGAAGTGGTAACTGAATCTGATGTTGTGACTGATGATGTTGTTAGTGAAGCTGTTACAGGTGAAAAACCTGAAGAAGAGGTTGTGAATCTCTCAGATCCCTGGGGTGCATCTGATGACTGTGAGTGCAAGTGTGATTGTGCATTGATGGCTGCTGCTAAGGCATCTCCTCAAATTCTTAAAGATTTGTGTTCTGACAAATGTGTAATAGCATTTGCTAACATCAAAGAGGTGAATGAAAACCTTAGAAAGAAAATTTTGGATGATGAAGTTAAATTTGAAAAACTCACAAAAGATTTGAAAACAAGTTTAACTGCAAAAGAGTCTGAAATAAGCAGCTTAAAACATGAAGCAACTATAACCAAAGACCAGCTCCAAACTATGATAACAAAATATCAAAGTTGTAAAAGTAAGCTTGAGTCCACCCAAGTTGAATGTAAGAAATGGGTGGAATTATGTAGAGGATTTGAGATGCTACTCAACAAACAAACCAAAAGTCATGTGAAGTTTGGCTTTGGTTTTGCAACCACTGCTCCATCTTTTGAAAACACTGACACAAAGAGTCAAAAGTCTGTTGAGATAGTACCAACAAACCTGCAGGGTCAAGAGATTAAAATCACTGAACCAAATGGTAAGAAAATTGTTCTTGAAAAATTAGAAGGTTCCTCATCTTTTGCTGAACTTGAAAAGTATGAATTTAAACCTACTTGGTCTGATGAGTGTGATACTCTTGAGAATTATAAACCTGTTGATTTCAAAACTCCTGAGGGAAAGACATCTCCTCAGGCAAGGGTCATTCCCTTGGCAAAAGTCATTCCCCTGAAAGATCTTCCAGCAGATGCTCAAACATCTGCTGAAAAGAAGACTGAAAAGGGGAAGAAGAAAGAAAAGACTGTTAACTTGTTCTGTGATTTCTGTGAAAAGAAGAATCATGTCACCAAAAACTGTTTTCTTCTAAAAGCATATGATATTAACAAAGGAACAAGTGAATGTGATTCCAAAGCCACATGCTCAATATGTGGGAAAAAGAATCACAAGACCAAAGAGTGCTTGTATCTAAAAAATTTTGATGTTAAAATACAAGAATACAACGCTAAAACTCTTGCAAACCCTGTGGTTAGTACTCCAAAAGGAAAGCCCAAACAGACCTTCACCCCTGTCCAAACATCTGTTACAAAAAGGCTTGAAACATCTGCCTCTAGAGATGTCCAAGTAACAGATGCTCCACCCACAAGCAAATACCCAAGAGGTTATGGTCAACCTCCATGTCACAGTCTGCCACATGTTTATGAGGAGCCAAAGAGACCCTCTAAACCAAGAGTGAACAGAAATCCATATGGGTATTATCATTTGTCAGGAAGTGATCAAACAACTGCTGCCCCAAGTGTTGACATTCAAGCACTGGCAAATGGTCAGCAGCAGTTGTTGACCTTAATTCAGAAATTGGTCCAAACCACTGATCACCTTCCAAAGCTTGAGTCTGAAAGGTCTGAGGACCCATCCAAAGCCAACTTGGCGTTGGACACTCACCAAAACTAATCATTTACTGATGTGCAGGGAGCTTCTGCTTGTTTAGATAGTCTTTGGTATGTAGATAGTGGAGGTTCCAGGCACATGACAGGATGTAGAGCCCTGCTTCTGGACTTCTTGGCTCATGGAGGGGGTGATATATCCTTTGGTAATGATTCTAAAGGTAAGGTGTTGGGTTCAGGGACTGTACAGGCTGGAAAACTCAAGTTTGAAAATGTTAATCTTATTGATAATCTCAAGTTTAATCTTCTGAGTGTTTCACAAATGAGTGACAAAGGTTATGGCTCATTTTTCACAAAGAAAACTTGTAAGATTATTGGGCCAGAAGTGGTGAAAAAGATTGATACCATTATTGCTGAGAGCAAAGCACAACTTGTTGCTCATAGAAGTGGCAATGTGTATGTTGTTGATATGTTAAAGGACAATCCTATGGCAAATGTCTGTCTGTTTTCTGCTGCCTCCACTAAGGAGACAGAATTGTGGCATAGGAGATTGGGTCACACCAACCTTAATACTATCAACACACTCTCTAAACAAAGCCTTGTCAGAGGTTTACCATCAAAAGAATTTAAATGTGATGAGCGTTGTGTTTCTTGCTTAAAAGGGAAACAACATAAAAGCTCTTACAAATCCATTGATGAGTCCAAAACTAGTCAGTGTCTACAACTGTTGCACATGGACTTGTTTGGCCCTGTTAAAATCATGAGTCTAAGAAGAAAGAGATTTTGTCTTGTCATAGTTGATGATTTTTCTAGGTTTACATGGACTTACTTTTTGCATTCTAAGGATGAGACTGCAGGTATATTGAAGGACTTTGTCACCAAAGTTGAAAAGCAATATGACTTGCCAGTAAAAGTCTTCAGGAGTGACAATGGAACAGAGTTTAAAAATAAGGAGTTGGATGACTTCTGTGTGTCAAAAGGGATTGTGAGGCAGTTCAGCATCCCAAGAACACCAGAACAAAATGGGGTGGTTGAGAGGAAAAATAGAACTCTTATAGAAGCTGCAAGAACCATGCTAGCAGATTCTGGTTTGCCACTGTCCTTTTGGGCAGAGGCTGTAAACACTGCTTGCTATGTTCAAAACAGAGTTTTGATCAACCCCAGACATCAAAAAACTGCTTATGAAATTTTGTTCAAAATCAAACCATTAATCTCATTTTTCAAAATCTTTGGCTGCCCATGTTTCATTTTAAATCTCAAAGATCAAAACAGAGTTTTGATCAACCCCAGACATCAAAAAACTGCTTATGAAATTTTGTTCAAAATCAAACCATTAATCTCATTTTTCAAAATCTTTGGCTGCCCATGTTTCATTTTAAATCTCAAAGATTCCATTTCAAAATTTGCAGCCAAAGTAGACTGTGGTTATTTTCTGGGATATTCTTCTACTGCTAAGGCCTACAAAGTGTTTAACACAAGGACTAAGACAATAGAAGAAACTCTGAATGTAAAGTTCAATGAACTTTCATCTCTAAAAATCCCTGCAAACCCTGCTGAATTATTTGATTTAGATAAATTCAAATTTGAAGATATCACTGTTAAAACTAACAATGCAGGTATTCCACAGTCTCCACAGCAAGATTACAGAACAGATGTTGTGATCCCCAGTCACTACAAAGTCTATTCTGCCTCAGAGGAAGCAGCTGTTCAAAACAATTGTCAAAACTCTGCCACAGCTGTGTCAACCACTGTTGGCCAGTCTTATCCTCAAACCACTGCCTCACCTCTCACAACCACTGACCTATCATCTGTTGACAAAAGTCAATCATCTGTTGACAAAAGTCAGTCAAGTTTCACACCACTTGGACCCATTCCTCCATTACCATTCCAAACATCTGATGACACTACAGAAGTACCAACAGATGTAACACCAACAGAGTCACCAAACCTCTGTCCATCACCTCAAAATGCCATAGTTCCATATCAAGGAGATCTTATTTACTTAAGAGCTCATCCACCAGACCAGATCATTGGCAACATCAGAGAGGGTGTGCTCACAAGAAGCCAATCCTCAAATATCTGTCTTTTTGCAGGCTTCTTATCCCTCACACAACCTGTCAAGTACCAAGAGGCACTGAAAGACAACAGTTGGGTCGAGGCCATGCAGGAAGAACTCCTTCAGTTCAAAAGACAACAAGTATGGGAGCTTGTACCACTTCCTAAGGATGTTTGTCCTATAGGAACAAAGTGGGTCTTCAAAAACAAGACTGATGAAAGGGGTATTGTTGTCAAGAATAAAGCCAGGCTTGTGGTTCAAGGCTTCAGACAAGAAGAAGGAATAGATTATGATGAGACTTTTGCTCCTGTAGCAAGACTAGAAGCCATCAGACTCTTTTTAGCCTTTGCTGTCAACCACAACATAAAGGTGTATCAGATGGACATCAAATGTGCTTTCCTTTATGGCAAAATTCAGGAGGAGGTCTATGTATGTCAGCCACCTGGTTTTGAAGACACATTCCATCCTGACTATGTCTACAAGCTCAACAAAGCTTTGTATGGACTTAAACAAGCACCAAGGGCTTGGTATGAATCTCTCTCCACATTTCTCTTATCCATTGGCTTCACTAGAGGTAAAATTGACAAAACTTTATTTCTTAAATGGAAAGGGAAACATTTAATGATTGTTCAAATATATGTGGATGACATCATTTTTGGATCCACATGTAACCAAATGTGTGAAGAGTTCAGAAAACTCATGACAGCAGAGTTTGAGATGAGTGCCATGGGTGAGCTTCAGTGTTTCCTTGGTCTTCAAGTGAAACAACTGCAAAATGGCACATTCATTCACCAAAACAAATATGTAAAGAACTTATTAACCAGATTTGAGATGAATGATTGTAAGCCATGTAGCACACCCATGAGTACAGTCAAGCTGCTCACTATTGATGACAAGGATGAACTGGTTGATCAAACACATTATAGATGTATGATTGGGTCTTTATTGTACCTAACTGCATCTAGGCCAGACATTATGTTTGCTACCTGTGTCTGTGCCAGATCCCAGGCTTCACCCAGAAAGTCAAACCTTATTGCTGTGAAAAGGATATTCAGATACCTCAAAGGTGCTCCCACACTTGGTATTTGGTATCCTGCTAATGGAAACATTGAGCTTTCAGGTTATTCAGATAGTGATTTTGCTGGCTGTCATACCACAAGAAAATCCACTTCAGGAGGGTGCCAATTTCTAGGGAATGCCTTAGTTTCATGGCAAAGCAAAAAGCAGGCATCTGTTTCAACTTCAACAGCTGAAGCTGAATACATTGCTGCTGCAAGCTGTACAGCCCAACTCATGTGGCTTCAAAATCAACTACTGGATTTTGGGATAACTGCACTTAGGACTCCACTCATGTTGGACAGTCAAGCTGCTGAAAATATCATCAAGAATCCAGTCTCTCATTCCACTACCAAACACATTGACATAAGACATCATTTTGTCAGAGACAGCTATGAAAAAGGTTTGATTTCTTTACACCATGTTCCAACAGAGGATCAGTTGGCAGATGTGTTAACAAAAGCTTTAGACACATCTACCTTTACAAATCTGATTTCCAGAATTGGCATGTTAAACATGGATTAATCAAATAAAGTTTCAATAAATCTTAATAAAATGTTTCAGCAAATCAAATTTTTAAAATAGATGTTTGGTTGAAAATTCTGTTTATAACATCTGATCAGATAAAACAACCACTGTTTCATTCATATCCACTGTTGGTTGAAAGTCTGTTTCAAAACATCTGATCAGATAAAACAACTGTTAGTTGAAAAATCTGTTTCAGAACATCTGTTCAGATAAAACAACTGTCCACCTATATATATATATTATATCAAAAAAAAAAAAACAGTTGGACCCATCAGCTGTTTGTATCAGTTGTTTGCCAAAAACAGCTGTTATCCACCAGATGTTTCATCCATCAGATGATTGCCACGTCTGCTCATATAAGCAGAGGTTTGGCCACATCAGCGGTTTCATTGAGCCTATAAAAACCCTGTTTTCCACAACAGACGTTATACTGTCTCATTGTATTCAAAATACTGAAAACCGCCTTCTTCATTCTCAAACCCTCCATCAATCTTCTATCATCCTCACCTTCGAAATCCATTACAATGGATCTTCAAGCCAAAGCTACACACAATTGTCTCCCCTATCTGATCAAAACAGATGACAACACTCCATTTCATTCCACCATCGACATTTTCCTTAACTCCAAATACTTACCCATCCTAACCGCCAACGCCCCCATTTACCTTGATACACTCCAAGAATTTTGGTTGAATGCTGAGTTTCTACTACAAGACAAAAAGCCTACTTCCATTATTTCGAAAATTGGAGAACCTAGTATCGTCATTACCCCTGAAACCATATCCACAACCTTCACACTGAACGACCTGGCAGCTAAGGATTTCTTTACTAAAACAGAGCTTCACACTGAGTTCCAAGAAAGAGGGTATGATGGTCAGATGACTGGATCAACTCTTTTCAAAAAGTTTTTCCCTCCAGTCATGAAATTTTTCTTCCATACTCTTCTTCTTTGTGTCTCTGCTAAGTCCACATCCTTTAATGAAATCCCATTGAGGATGCAATATCTGGGTTATGCCATGTTGTCAAACTCTGACTTCAATCTTTCCCAGGGTTTGTTCATGGACTTGGTATCAAATGTGAAAGCTGTCAAGTCTGGGTCAAACAATGCTTTTCTTATTTACCCAAGAATTCTTAGTGTAATCTTACAAAAAGTCTTACCAGAAAAAGTTTTCAAAAAGGGTGAGGCTATGCAAATGAAAAGCTTAACTGATGAAACTTTCACAAGAATGCTGGGTGGAAGCACCCTAGAAAAGGTGTCTAAAGTGTCAAAAGTTTCTAAAACACAAACAAAGAGGACAAAGGCAACAACTGTTGTCAAAACCTCTGTTGTTGAGCCCACTGCTCCTGGTGATCATGGCACTACATCCAGTGCTGTGAAACACACACCAGCCACTTCCAAAAAGAAACATCCATCCACAAAAACCACCACTCAACCACAAATGAGGCTTCTGGATGTTGAGGTACCAGAAGAAACCTCTGTTGCACAACAAATGCAACCTGAAATCACTGTTGTTACTTCCTCACAACAGTTGGACATACCTCCACCTGACCAAACTCCTCATGAATCCTCTCAAAAGGATCATGTTGTAAGCCAAGGGGACACACATCATGACACGTTTGAGTCACTTGACCAAATGTTCACAAGCCCCTCTCCCAGGGCTAATTCTCTTGTTACTCCTCCACCCTCACCATCACATGTCCCACAAACAATGCAACCTCTGTTTAAAGCAATTGACAAATCTCAGGAAGATCCCAGTTCCTCTCTTCCACCTGTCACTGAGAGTTTACTCCAACAAGTGACTGGTCCTGAGAATATACAATCTGCTATCCCACAAACAGAAGAGGAGGTTACACCACCTGAGTTCAATGCAACTCTAGGTGAGTTTTCAAGTGGAGCAGCCACTACTGATGTAGAGACCACTGTCTCACATCAGGACAGTGATTACATAGCTAAGACTCCCTTGAAGGCAACAACTGTTGAAGCCACTATAGTGTCTCCAAAAACAGTTGGAAGTCCCCAGTACCAAGACAAAGGGGCATCTGATTCACCTATTAGGACTGAATCAGGTAGAACTACCACTGGTAGGGACTCAGATGATCCTATTAATTTAGGAGATGAGTCAAAATACCAAGAATTGACGGACAGAGTTTCTGTCATTGAAACCTCTGTTGCTGACATCAAATCTGATGTCAAGCTTATACTGAGCTCAATTGCAGATCTTTCCAAGAGTCAACCATCCACAGCTGATATAGCCAGTGAGTTATGGAAATCAGTTTCCCCCATCATCATAGCTCACAGAAAACTGGCTGATCAGACACATGAAACTTACATGGCTGAGATCAGGAATATGGTAGATGCAAGGTACAAAGATACCCATGCTGATATCAAAGCCATCAAGGACCACCTGCTGAAGACTACTGGCTCTGCCCCTACCACCATCCTCAGGGATGAAAATGATGATGAATTCATGGCTGATGATGCCAAAAAGAGGGAGAGTGGCAGAGATAGGCTACCAAAACTAGATCCTTTTGGTTGTCCTCCTTCTCAAAAAGGCCAAGCCAAGTCTGCCAAGAAACCAGAGTCTACCAAATCAGCTCCACCACAACAAGTTCCACAACAACAACAAGCAACAACAGCACCACCACAACAACCACCACAACAAACCACTGAGAAGAATAAAGCAGTAGATGACTCTGCAAACATTGAAGCTGAAAAGGCTGCTCAAGAGAAACAGAAAAGAGCTGACACCTTGGAAGTTAAAGCAGAGTCATTAATTGAACTCAAAAAGAAACAACAAAGGGAAACTGAAGATGTGGGATCCTCTAAAAGGATGAAAAGACCTGCCAAGCATGTTAGAAAACCACCATCTAAGTTGAACACCTCTGTTGATAAAACCACTGCTACTGAAACCACTGCCACCCAAAACACTGAAACTACCCAAAACACTGCTACCCAAACCACTGCACCTAAAACAACAAACACACCTGAACATACAACCACCAAACATACATCACCAACCAAATCCCAAACATCTGCTGGACCTACTAAAAGGCCAACAGATGTTAATCCAACCACTGCTACCAAATCACCATCACCAAAAATCATGTACACAAGGAAGAGAAAATCAACCTTTGTTGTACATGATGAAAACATACACACATCACCAACCACCACTTCAACTGCCCAATCCACTCCTCCCATCACAGCTATTCCAATCACATCATTCTCACCACATACATCTAAGTTCAGATCCCATAGACCACCACCAACCATTACACCATTGGTTGTTCAGTATCCCCTTGAACTTGATCTACTCAAGGGGGAAATACAATCCTTCTACAATACTGAACAGCCATCAGAAAGATCCTTCCCATCTCTCCCAAACTTCCCTGTTCCCCTCAACCTTGATAAATATCTGAAATACAAGGGTGAACAGGTGGATGCCATCATTAAGGAGAAATACAAAGGGAAGGATGACAGGACTGCTCAGGGCATCCATTCAGCAGAGCTTAGCAAACTCAGAAGGATTGAAGATTTTGCTAAGACCCTGAGCAATTCCATGTCCTCCATGCCTCTCAGTGTAGATTTGGAAAAGGAGGTAAGGGAATCTCTTCTTGAACAGATAATGGCAACCAAGCCTTACAAAGCAAACAAAAAGCAGTTCAATGGTTGGACTACTCATGCTTTGAGAGAAGAACTACTCAGGATTGAAGAAATGGCCAAAGACCCCAAAGCTAAAGTCTCCACTCCTAATTTTGGCAAAGGCAGAGACCCAGTCAGAGCCTTGAAATTTAAAAGGATGAGGCAGGAGATTGTAGCTACCAACTATGGGGAGATGAGGTCTGTTTCCAGATGGTCTGAGTTAAGGCTGGTTGAAACCTACAAAAGTCTGGAAGAAAATAGGAAGAAAGATCCCAGCCTTCCAAGAAAACCAATTTACACTGATGAACCAATGATGAAGAGACCCCAACAGACTTTTAATCTGGACAGCTTACTTGAAACCTCTGATCTCACAGCTGCTGCAAGTAGACAGTTCAAGAAGCAGAAGGAGATGTCAGAGGAAGATCAAAGAAAGTTTGCTGATACATTCATCAAGGAAGGGCTCTTCAATCAAATACATTATTTCTCTGATCCTACAACAGAGAAGCTCAGAGAACTCATTGGAAGACCTCCTTCACCCAACTCATCAAGAATAAAAGTTCATCTCAGCAAATCCACTGACTCAAAAATTCTAAAGTGGAAAGTCAACAAAGACAACCACGAATTGACATTGCTCAGGTCAGATGGAAGGGTTCAGAAGATCAGCATGGATGATGCTTACATCCTATGTGCAGAAGATCACCAAACACTGCTAAATCTGGATCTAGAAAGAGATGAAGAAGACTTATTTGCTCTGAACTTTGAATTACAATTCAAAGGTCAAATCAGAGAAAGTCTGATGAGGAATAAAGATCAATAAATAAAGCTGAGTTTTGGCATCATCTGTTCTAGGGGGAGATTGTTGGGTCTGCTGACCTGGAGAAGAACAGATGATGAGAAAGCCAAAACATGCTATCAGTTTGATCCTTGAATAAACAGTCTTTACAACTTACTTCTCCCAAAAGACTGCTGACCCTAACTACTGTTCTATCCAAACAACTGCTCAACAACTGCTGATACAAAGAACTGCTGAGGAAACAACTGATGAAGAACAACTGCTGACCAAAGGTCTGACGAAGAACAACTGCTGATACAAGTACTGAAGATCAAAGCACTGCTGGAACCAACAGCACTTAGGCTCCAGCAGTGGATACAAGACCATCAGAGTTTATCTTCAACAGATGTTTAATATCAGTGCTTTCAATGTAACAGTAGTTTGTAATAGGCAGATGTTTACGTTTGTTATTCTGTTAGAGGTCACTGTCTTAGGTGACGTCAGCCTAGGTCATCAGTGCTTTGAGTCTGTCTATAAATAGAACAGTGCTTGTACTGTTCTATTGCATCACACACACAAACATTCTCTCAGACAAACACTGTGTGATCAGGCTGAGGGGGAGTATTTGTACGATTGTAATCTTTTGGATTAATGAAAGCTTTCGATCTGAAAACATTTACTCTCTTGTTTTGATTAACAGTTTATTATTCCGCTGCACTTTCATTCTATTCTCTTTTCATTATTACCATATTTAGTTAAACATAATCAAAACAAACAAACTCAGATCCTAACAGTTTTGATGTAAAAACGAATTCCAGAGGGTGTTTGTGTGTTGGTATGGGTTATGGGACGGCCAGGGTTGCACAAATGGTGTTTTAGAGGTCAAGGGTGGTATTTATAGGCGTTTCTAGTCATTTAAAACACGTCAGGCGATTAGCCCCCAATCGCTCCCTAAGCAAGCTAATCGTCCTCCTGTAGGCGATTAGGCTTCCCTAATCGCCTGCAGGAGTTGGTCTTGGGTATTTTGCGCGTTAAACCCCATTTTAACATATGTTAACACGTTTTCACATACCGACAAGTCATAATGATTATAAACACATAATACATGAAAACAAACACGTTCACACTCGTTCACCAATTCCCGGGACTCGAGACTTGCGTGTGTTAAAACCCCAATGATGTACGACTCGACTTGACTGACCCTGTCATGTGTAATGTATGCGCGACTCGCTAAGGTAGACTTACTAAGTTTTCAAAAAGTTAGTTACCGGAGTTTGCCGGGTGTCACATCATCCCCCTGTTGAAAGAATTTTCGTCCCGAAAATTTCCCGAAGTCGAAGAGAGAGAACAAATAAGAAGAAAAATTTTCCGGGTCGTCACAAGAACCCCCCCAGGACCATGCAAGGGGCTGGCCAGGGTAGCCAGGCTTGCCCACGAGGTTTCCGAACCGGGGAAAACCCAATCCCCCACCCGTCCGAAGACCCACTGTAGAGAACCGGTAAAACCCGGGCGAGATCAGGACTCAAACTCCTGACCATAGGTAGGAGTCATCCCTCATTTCTCATTAATGTCCTCCAAATGTAGCTAGTGGGAATTGAACCCAAGCGTCCCATAAGAAACTTAGGCCCTCAACCAACACTACCTTTTAGTTAATTAGAATTATATAAATTTTAAACGAGGTAGCTAGGGCTGTAAACGAACCAAACGAACACGAACAAGGCTTTGTTCGTGTTTGTTTGTTAAGGTTTCTTGGACAAACGAACCGTTCACGAACACACTAACGAACATAATTCTATGTTTGTGTTTGTTTGTTAAGAAGTTCAGTTGTCTGCGAACTGTTCGTGAACACGGGTCTTGAACACAAACAAACAAAAACAAACATTTATTATGCAACTAACTAAAAAACATTGTTAATATTAACCGTTAGACAAAGTACATCTACTAAACAATGTCGATAAGTCAAATTGTACTAACTTAGACATAATTATCTAAAATTACTTAGGCATAAGCATGAATACATGATATTCCTAATTCAAAAGTTCATAATTATCCTAAGTTTTAACTAGTGATCGAACATAAACAAACATACACGAACGGATATAAATAAACGAACGTAAACAAACACATTGCCAAACGTTCACGAACGCAGTCGAACGAACGAGACACTTGTTTGTGTTTGTTTGTTTAGTTAATCAAACCAAATTTTTTGTTCATGTTTGTTCATTTATTAAACAAACGGACACAAACGAACTTCCCGCCGAACGGTTTACGAACTGTTCACCGAACGTTTGGTTTGTTTACAGCCCTAGAGGTAGCTTCACATTGGCCCAATATTTAGTGCTTAAAGCCTGAAACTGAGTGTATTATTTTATTTTTAAAATCAATGTTTTTATAACCAAAAGGTCCTCAAACCAGGCAGGCCGGTTTCCCAACCATTATAAATAATTTAACTAGTGGGTTTTGGGGGCGCGCGTTGCGCGCCTTGTGATTTGCTCGTCCCCAAACCACAAACACATTCATGCCCAGAATTCGAAGTCACGCACTGAAAGGGTCTTGCATTCATTATAACCATCACCAACAAATAGTCATCATCAGACCTTAGTCAGTCGCATCACAGACCTTAAAACATAGACAAGTTTGTGTTCATGTTATGGAATTGACGTGTTATCAGCAAACCTAAATTTGGAAAAATCTAGCTGGGACTGCGCCATGGCATATTACGAAGATTTGCAACAAATATATGTGTGTGATAAAGTAACACAAACAAAACATCTTATCTAGCATAGCTGCAAGAAATTAGATACATAAAGCAAATCTAGTTGGTCCAGTTATCCTTCATTTACATCAAAATACCGACATTATGAAATTTATGGTTCATACTCATTATCTTTTACATGATTTAAAGTCAGACTACTCATTCAAGGGTCCATTCCAGTGATGTCAAGCATTTAACCAAATTCAATGGGTTAGGGGAACCATTGTTTACAACACCTTCATCCTCAATAGGGGTCTCATTGTCTTTAGCGAATGGGCTCGGCCTCCGGCTATGCCTGTTTTCCTGCGCAAGGTTCTTATTGTCTGGGCTATGGCTGCCATCACTAACATCAAAGTAGTTAAAATGCTTCTCCGTCTGCTATCAAAACTTGGCCAGATAAATAAATTTACAGTAAACATGAAGTAAAAAATAAAATAATTAACCGAAAGAAGCATGAGCTTACTTTACTTTCTTGGGACTGCTATGTTGAAGATTGTCAGGAAATAGGTATACTCATCGCGTGTTTCTATTAAGGGACATGTACAATGTTTCTCTGCAAATGTAGTGAAATCAGCAAAAAAAAAATAAAAAAATAGAGTAAAATAATGTAATTTCTGAACTCTTAGGCAAAGCAATAATCTATAAACACCATATAAAATTGAATTTATAGAACCAAATAACTTATGTGATTTCCGCTTAACAAAAATATGCTTTTTGTGTTTGTAAAATAACCTGCGGCTGTGGCTTTTGGTTACACTACGGCTCTAGCTTCTTCCAAGCTGAGGCGGCGACGGGGAGTGTGAGCAACTCCTTCCACGCTTGCTTTAAAAACTTGGTTCTTCACAGGTTCACAGGGAGAGCACGTATTCTTCCAATCACCAGCTTTGCAGTCCCGGGCCTAATGACCATAAATAAATATATGTTGTTGGAGTTATGCTTATAGATCTTTCAGAATCTCCGTTTATGTTGTTTTTGGGAGTTGGCACCAAACTACAAGTTTGCAACCAACACTACAACAGCTCTACTCAAAACACGAATACAACCAGAGCACGAAAAACAAATTACCTACATAATGCATTGGCACATAAACAAACAAAGGACCAATATTGTATGATTAAGGAACTTCAACAGTGATTAATAAAAGATAAAATACATACATCTTATGCACACATATGCAATTATGATTATATAATGTTTTTCTTAATCAAGAATCAAAATTCGATTAAGAACTTAATATGGCAGGAATAGAATATAATGAGAAGTAACTAGCCTCTAAAATGCAACTTGCTAGCCACCATTCAATATGACTCTGGCATTGTTAGTCTTCACTGACAGGCCAAAGCCTTTGTACCTAAAACTTGAAAAGTTAGGCAACAATATTTATAATAAAAACTATATTTTCTTCAAAGTAAAAAAGTAAGATCCTGATTGCAATGAAAACCAATAAAAGATCTAATTTGAATTAACCAGTGTCATTTCTGTAAACCAAAAGCAAATACACAAAAACAATCAAATCTAAGATAAGACAACATTGCTAATCTTGAAGATATAGAACATTGGTTAAAAAGGATAATGGAAACGAATGCAAAAAAGGAACACCAGGAAGATGAATGTGTACAAAAAATTAGCTCAAATTATTGAGTTCACAATCCAAAAATAAATGTCAAACTTCTGAATATGGCAAAATGAGGACAGGACACTGGCCATGTCCATGTATATAGAAAATGAGTAAAAAGTCTTTAGATGAATTTGATCATGTCACTCAAGTCATTCTACCAATCTTAAGAAGCCAACTCCCATATTTTATTTATTTAATTATCTACTTATTTATATAGTCGGTTTGTATAAACTTTGATGTGCAAGTTTTTCCCCTCCAAATGCCATTGACCTATTGCAATTAGGTATTAATATATAGAGAAAGTATTGGGTACAAAGTCCCTTAACCTACAAAGTGCAGGAAGCCATAAAAATATGCCACGTGTAATATGTCTGTTATAATATAACAAATGATTCTCAATAATGAGAGGGGTATTATAGACTTTTACATCGATCATTAATCACGTTCATAATTACGATTTCACAATCCATGTTTTATCGTTAAATCAGTATTCAAATTTTTATAACTGATTGCTCAATATTCGATCATCAATTCTCACCTTATTCAAAAACTCTAATCACATTGCATCTGTCGATCAAAAGTTTACCAGAATCATACTCAATTGCAGGGTTCATAATCATATTCGGTAGGTTACTTTGTTTTTTAATTTCACATAATCGTAAGCTTATTTTGATTTTTAACTGTTTATCAGATCTAAACAACGAACCTGAAATCTTAATCGGAGAAGAAGATGATGTTGTCGATGCTCCTAATCTGAATTTTGAAGGTTAGTTTTCACTGTTTTGATGTATACTAGGTTATGTACCCGTGTGATACACGGGTTGAACAATTTAAATTATATATATTATATATAAATTTAAAATATAATTAAGAAAAATTAGATTACATATTTTATTTAAAATAAAAAAAGTTTCCTGTACAACCGAAAAAATATTAAATATTCATGAACCCCTAAATGATTTCTTGTAAAAAACATTTTTATTCACATAATTTTTTTTTCAAACATTCCAAAATATATCTTCCATACACAGCTATTACCTTGTAGACTGCACGTACAACAAAACAAAACAAAAATAAAAAAGTAATAACGGTAAATCTGTTTAGGCTAAGATATAAAAAAATGAAATTAATTTAAAAGTATCTCCTCATCCGTTAAACCATCCCAATCGAGTATTGTTCATTTTTGAATTTGGCTTCAAGTTTCATCAAAGCCAAAGTATTTCTAACCTTGAGTGTATAATCATTTTTTTTTCTAACATCAAGGTCCTTAAACATAATGACATTTATTGGTTCAATTTGATTGTATTATAAAAAAAGATTGTGTAAATTAATAGCCTGAAAATAAAGATTGAAATGAATTAGTAATGCAAAGACTGTTTAGATATTGCATTTCTCTATTGAAGTAACTTGAAAAAACAAAGTCAATGAAGATTTCAATTAATGATTTTTCATATATAAAATGTATTTTTTATATCAAGCTATTATAATACGAAAATAGTCAAACATATTTAGTTTTGTATTGAATCAAATATTTAATTAATGTGGATTGATTTGTTTTATTTTATTTGTTTAGAATATTGTAAGAAATATAGTTTTAAACTTAGAATGAAAGACCACATATTAAAAACACGTTTTTAAGGTACACGATTTAAATTTAATAACATATAAATACATTATCTTAAAAAATAAATAATTTTTAATAAAGATTACTTTTGTTAGTTCATAAACATTTTCAAATTATGTCTATTAATTTATTTCTAATTTTGTATTAAAATATAATTATATTAATTGATTTACAAAAACATAGAATATATATATATATATATATATATATATATATATATTAAACTGAATTCTAGTAATTATATTAATAATTCCAATTGTAACAAATAAAAACGGAATATGTAATAATTATTAAATAAAGAAACAAATTAAAATAAATGTATTGTTTGAAATAATAAAATGTATTGTTTGAAATAATAAAATGGGATGCTCCTAATCTGAATTTTGAAGGTTAGTTTTCACTGTTTTGATGTATATTAGCAGATCACACACAAAAAAAAAAAAAAAAAAAAACAGAGATTAATAGAGGTTGATCGATAAGTGTTTATGTAGATATTATACCAAAGATGTTATTAACACTGATGAAGAAGGTGGTGAGAGGTTTGATTTCATGGTTGAACACAGAAGGATGCAAGGTAATTGTTTGTTTTCTGTATATAATAATAATAATCAGATGCGTTTTAAGATGTTTAAAATGTGTTTTGATGTAATTGGTGGTTTTTATGTAATGGATAATGGTCGCATGCGTTTTATTACGTTTAACATGCGTTTTGAGGTAACTGGTTGTTTTTTATGTAATTGATTTTTAGTCAAATGCGTTTTATGATGTTTTAACATGCGTTTTGAGATTCGTTAGATAAATCCTTTTTCATGTGTATGTGAATGCTTACTATTAGGTGCCTTTTTATAGTATGGCCATGTCAATTTGTCATTAAAATTAGATTTTATAGTTGTATGTTATGTGTTTTATGACAGATCTATCTAACAAAGATGTACCCATTGATGATCAAACTCCAATATACAAACCTGATGTTGCATCTTCATTGAAACCAGAAGTTGGAATGGTTTTTCCAACTATAGATCATGCTTTTGAGTTTTATCAGCGATATGCGAATGCTTTTGGTTTTGCAGCTAGGAAGAGTACCCAATATGTTCATATGAATGTTCTTCGTATCAAATATTTTGTATGTTATAAAGAGGGTGAGAAGCCATATAAAGTCAATTCAGAGAATGGCAATAAAAAACAAAGGTCGAGGTTCACACAAGCGAATTAAATCTAGCAAAGAAAAAGCTATTAGTCGTATGGGCAAAAGGAAAAGAACATGTAACATTTGTGGGGAGAAAGGTCATGATCGTCGGAAACACAAGATCAAAAATACAATGTTACAAGATGAAAACGAGGAAACTGAAAATGCTGAAGACCATGGAAATGAACACCAGGCAGATGAAGAACAAGTTGATGATGACTGATTTTTTTTTATTTTAATAAATGCGTTTTATGTTTTTATTGAATGCGTTTTACTGTAATTGAACATTTTTTAACCTTGCACTTTTTACGAATGCTTTTTATGATTATATTGAATGCGTTTTACTACTACGTCATATATATATTTCATTCGATATCAAAACAAAAGCTTTAAAGCTTTTACATACATTATCCATGACCATCATTCTATAACCACAGTTAAAGACATCATGAAAACATATAAAACACTCTAACTTAAAACAAAAAAAAACCACACCAACAGTTAAGCATACCAACACAACCATGTCATAAAATCCACCCACCACATACATTAAACATTCCTTCTTTGTTGTTTATAATTTCATCCCTCCCCTTCCTTTTCCCCTGTCATGTTTGACCAGATGGTTTCTTCGGTCTTCCTTTTCCCTTCCTTTTTGGTTTCTCTATAACTTTCTTTAATTTTTTAAAATCTCTTACAGGAGCCTGGAAATCATCATCGGGCCCTGTATCCCTTGGTTGTTCTGCTTAAGACATCAAAACAAACACAACAATGTACAATATACATTAAGATGAAAGCATGTTGCAAACAACAATGGGCATATGCGTTTTATTATATCAATGAATGCGTTTTAATTCATAATATGCTAGTCTGATTAAGATGAAAGCATGTTGCAAACAACAATTGGCTAATGCGTTTTATTATATCACTAAATGCGTTTTAATAATTGGAAGCTTTTGATCTCATAACCTTACTAATGATTCAAAACAGCAAAACGCATCTACTAACTTTACAAAACGCATTTATAATCAATATCATCCAATTTTTAACACAAGAGATCACCAAAACATCATATTCATCAGTAACATTAGTAAAATGCATTCATAATTTATTAAAACGCATTTATAATCACATTCACCCAATATTTTTTTTTTTGCAGTAACCTTTTTATTCGATTAATCATAAAAACAACAAATCACCAAACCTTCATATCCATCAGTAACATCAGTTAAACACCTTCATAAACGTATAAAAAGCCTTTATAATCACAATAGTTCAAGTTTAAAACACAAAAAATCAACAAATCATCTGATTCATCAATAATATCATAAAACGCCTCTATTACTTTCATCAAAACACCTAAAACGCCTTTTATAATTTCATAATTTTTTTTATTAAATCGATATGTTCATCTTTCAAATCATCAAAAAATGCCTTCAATAATTTCATAAACATGATCTAAAACATACCTGTAGTGGTCCCCTTCGAAGGCCTATCATGATTCATTTTGCTTCTTCGTTCTCTTCCTTCATCTGTTATGTTTTTTTAGGGTTTATCAGTTGATTATTTTGTTATACAAGCAAAATGAAAATCATTATATGAACGTTTACTTACTTGATTTGTGTTTTGGAGCCATAATCCTTCATTGATCGACTGTTTTTTTCTTCGTTCTCTTCGTGCTCTGTTTTTTGTGTTACAGGGAGTTTCATTTCTCTGTGTGTTTTATTTTTGTGAATTCCACGATTATTGTTTTGATTAAGTAATCGTCCATAAATGAGATGAATTGGGCGCTTTTATTAAAAAAAAATTCAAATTATTATAGTGACAATTTGTCTAATTTGCCCTCCTGTTGTTAACTGCCTCCTTAAAACATGCGTGGGAATTTCATTGGCAATCATCTTGATTAAAACGCAATGGAGGGTCAGGATGTCTTCTTACACTTTGTATTTTAAGGAGACTTTGTACAATAGCCTCTCTCTTAATATATAACACAAAAAATTATGCCAACAACCCAATAAATAATCTTTCAAAATAATATCCAAAATTAAAGCCAACAATCATAAATAGAAAACAAACAAATAGGGAAGAACAAAAAAATGCACTAATCGAGAAAGAAATGTCACAGGAAATTCAAGAGAAAATGTATCAGTAACTAACGATGAATTGATAATTAAAGTGGTGACCGTACAGTGCGGTTGTGCACAGGTGGGAGACAGTCGTTGGACGGCGACGTCTGTTGTTCCTGCGAGGTGCAAGGCTGGTGGAGAGTGGTCAGTTGAAGCCCAGTGGTCAAGAGTGGTGGTTGTGTGCGGTTGCAGCGGTTGGAGAATGGTATTGGTAGGTTGGTGGGGCGAAATTGTGGTGGAGATGAGAGGAAGACGTGGTGGTGGGAAGACTTTATAGGAAAAATGAAGCATGACAGTAAAGAAAAGCGGGAAGAATACGGGTGGGATGGTGGAGATGATGGTGGTGTCGAAGAGTAGGTGGGGGTGACACAAATGAGGGAGAAGACCTCTCTAGCACTATTCCATGGCTTCAACATGAACACGTGGTTGGACAGATGGCGATAGCAGCGGTTGACTTGGACATCTGGCGAGAGCAAGGGTAGATTGATAACTTTACCCCTGTAAGTTGGCGAAATTGTAAAACCATAGCTACTATTCATCAAAGTTTAGTTTTTATTATATAGGATAATTTTTATTATATAGGATAATTCAAAAGTTTAAAATACAAATATATAACTAACGTAAAATTTATATATATAGAACGATTGTATCTTTTTATGTGGATTCGCAATATAGATAAACTAGCTTTTATTCCGGGAATGTCCCGGGGTTGAAAAATATAACCATTCTAATAATACTAATACTAATAGTAATAATTATTACTCTTGTAGAGTAAAGTTCACGTACAAATAGGCTTTATCGTACGAACAGTACGAACTGAAGTAAAAAACACGCGGTGGCATTTCTGTAAATATTGGAAATTTTATATAACTAGAGTAAATATATAATTACTCTAGTTATATAACTAGCGTAATTACTCTAGCGTAATTATATAACTAGAGTAATTTTATAATTTTACTCTAAAGTAATTATATAGCGTAGTTATATAACTAGAGTAATTATATAATTACTCTAGGGTAATTACTCTAGAGTAATTAATTATATACACTAGAGTAATTATACAACAAGAGTGGTGGTCATTATTTACGAAAATGCCACCGCCACTTTTTTACTCTAAAGTAATTATATACACTAGAGTAATTATACAACAAAGAGTGGTGGTCATTATTTACGAAAATGCCACCGCCACTTTTTTTTTTGTTCCCTTCAGTTGGTACTGTTCGCACGATAATTTTGTTTGTATTTGATCTTTTGTCTACTCTTGTAATTAAATAAATAAAAAAATAACCTTGCTATAAGGTGACACCATGTGTTGTAGTGTTGCGCGATTCTTTCGCCTAGCTTCTCTTGATGAAGTATACCTATCCATCTTTAGAATAATAAAATTTCAATGATAGCATGGCGATTGGGCTAAATTTCAACATTGTAGATAAGAATCTGGTTTAAAAGAAAAAACATGATTAATGAATAACCTGAACACTTTGTGTTTTTTTTACTATATGAACGAAACCCCATAAAAATAGTCGTTTTTTTCTCCGTTTTTTATATAGCACTATGGTAATCGTTGGAAAGATAATAAAACGCTCGTTAATTTGGTGTAATTTTTTTCTTTAAAAAATCTCGTATATAAAAGATATTAACGTTTAAAAATTATGGGAGGAAACATGAGAGAAAAATCTAAATTTGTTTTTAAATTCTTAAAGAGATTAGGATTAGATAAGTGTAGGAGAAGGGATGAAAACAAAATAATAAAAAAATAAATTAAAAACTCTCGCCTCAACGTGCTACGTGGCACATTCAATGGGGGGTTGAGGCCTCCATTAAATGCCATCTTATAAAAATTCAATTCTTTTATTATAAGTTACTATGTGAGATCCCGTGTGGAAACACACAGAAGGATCAAACCCTGCTTTAAGCCCAACCAATAGACTGCCTGCACGTTAACCAACCCTTATCCGCCCTACGCTAACCACTGATGCGTCGGCAAACCAAACCCTGCAAAACACTCCATCTAACGGTAAAAGAAAAACTGTATTTAGTAACGTCTGTTCATTACACAACATCAGTTATTAATACACTGACGCAATAGATCGTTTGTTACTAAACGGTTTGTAAGTCAACGTCTGTTCGTTTCGCAACTCTATTCATTACATCAATTCAACGGTTTCTTTCGAACACTTGTTGCTTTAACCATCGACTGACCAACACGTCAACAGTGCAAACGTCTGCTGAAAGAACCGCTGTTTCGCAACGACTGTGTATATCTTTTAACACTGATAAGATGTTTAATAACTGAAAGGTAACAACAAAGAAACAAAAACTCTACAGACGGATTAAAAACCTGTAGTCAATATGTAGCGATATATAAAAAACCATATCTAATCAACGTTAAGCAAAACAAATATAATTAACTTTAAACATCAATATACATTATGAATTCCATCTTCATAACATCTGTTTATACATATGAATATACATTAGGAATTAATAAACTTAATCTTCAATTCCTTTGAACGTAAAGTTCCTTTTGTTCTTGAACTTTAAGCACTTTAGGCATATGAAACTCAATATGCGTATTAACTCATTGATATGCGATGGATGGTATCCACGCCTAGTTAAATGAATTAATAAACTTAAGCTTCAATTCCATTGGAGCTTCAAGTTGTGCGTGTAGATCTTTGAATCTTGACAAAAGTTCTACATCCGTAATACTTGACTCTGAATTGCATAACAACGACAAATCACGAATAGCAGTTGACGGCATTGACTTGAAAATCCATTGAACAACGTCTCGCTCAAGCGTGCCCGAGTGCAAACTGTGACACCCTTGGTTCATAAATAATGTCTTGCCTCTTAAATCACCAACGCGTTTTGGGGCTTAATGTTAGTGGATGAGAGGAGAACTCCACAGTTAAGCGTGCTCAGGTGGGAGAAATTTCAGGATGGGTGACCTCCTGGGAAGTTTCCACCGGGGCACCCAAAAACAAATCCGTGAGCTCTGGGTGGGCAAAGCGGACAATATTGGTGGTGAGAGGGGCGGGGTGTTACACAAACGGTCAAAACAAATCTTCAACTCCCTTGTAGTCTTCAAATCTTGATAGTATTGTCGTGTAATTTAATTAAGAACAAAGTCCTTCATTTCATCTTCACGATTAACACTTGGGGCTGCCATTAATACAATTGGTGAACACTGAAAATGTAAATGTTAATATATTACTAATTAAAATCGTTTATGATAAACTTACGAATGTCTTTACTATTTTATAGACTGACAACGCGTGAAGATAAAAGGTCATACGGTAGAATATTTATTATACTTGGGTTAACGTGTGAAACATAAATGCACAAAGACTTTGGAAAACGAATAGACGAAAAAATTTATCTATAAATTCCACACAGTACATATTTTAAATTTCATCTACAAAATTGGCAAATAGATCATACTACCATTTTGCTGATAAATCAGATGTTAAGTCTTTATCCAGCGCTTGGTCACTAACAAAAAAGAGAAAAGATGAAAATATTTGCAATGAAGTAGAGAGGATCGAAGAAAAAATTAAGGAACAATGCTGGGAAAACATTGCCCCTGCTAGATATGGCCTTGCATGAACCAGCAAATGCTTTAAGAGACAAGATAAGACTATTTGACGCAACAACTACAAATCGAAAACAACATCAAAGAATCCTTGACGGAATTAAAAGAGGATCTTTCAAGGGAGATACTGAAAAAGAAACAAAGAATTTTTGAAATTTTAATTAAGTAGTTTTGTATAGTAGATATGATTATTATTATGTACGTTGTAATTTTAAATGTTAACCTCTGTTTATTAAAAACAACATTATTTAACCCATCGTCTGTTGTTTTGAGAACATCTGCTTAATACCATCTGTGTGTATGTTGGAAACAATTAGTTTAAGGTCTGTTTACTAAAAACCAAAAAAGGGAAACTAAGCAACTATTATACTCTGTTTGGTAAAAATCAAATTAAAGAGTCAATCTAGTGTTTAAAATGAAAACTGTATTTTGTAAGGTCTGTTCCATTCAAAATGCCAGTTAAATGTACACACAAATTAAAGGTCTGTTGAGATAAAACATATCAAAATAAAAAAAAAGGATGATCAAATTAAGAGGTAAATATATATAAAGTTGAAAGAAAAACCGTATTTAATAACGTAGTTCAAAAGACGCTGTTAATATAGCAGAATTTTGAAACACTGTTTAAAAAACTGTTGATAATAGATGTAAATTCAAGTGTTTGGTTGAAACAGTTGTTGACTTAGATAGTTTCTACTAACAACTACAACACCTTTACATTTTAAATGTTTGATTACTAAAGATCAATAATTTGATGATTTTAATGGTAGACTATTTAATTAGTTTTATTATACTCAAATTTGTATTTAGAACAATAATTCTCTTTAACAAAGTCTCTGTCAAACACCTGTTATACGATTCAATAATTTGAGTGAAATATTTACTTTATGAAAATAAATACAATATGGGAGACTTATAAAAAAAGAAATACAAATATATTTAAAAAAAATACTTCAATGACAAAGAAATACAATATGTGACTTTACAAACTACATAAAAATACAACGTAAATAAAAATATATTTATAACAACCTAACAATAGAGAATGATATTTCTTGTCAGCATCATCGAAATATATTTAAATGTCATCCAGTTCTAAAAGCGCTAACGAATAAAATGATCATCCATGTGTTAGTGACGACCAAAGGGAAATACAAGTCTCACACTTATGCGTGGATGAAGAAGATTCATGAATATATTCATCAAGATCTTTGCAAATTTAATATGCAAGATCCAGTATATTAAATCTAAAAGCCCTAAAGATTGACAATAGGGAACCAGCACACGAAAGCAGCTCGTATGTAAATATTATCCAGATCCAAAAAGCTTAACCATTGAAGATAGGAAGTGGATGTATATATATAATAATAAATTGATGTTTTCCTTTTGATTGAAAGAATCGGGGAAAACATCAATTTGAAGTAGTTTACCAACAAACTGTTGGCAACCTATTTTCCTTTGATTGAAAGAATCTTTCGAAAAATTTGTGGAAGAATTAAAAGTAATATCATAATGCATATTGAATGGAGAGATGTAAAGTGAGAATACTGAAAATGAATATTTGGAATTGGTCCCCTTTTATAGACTGAAATGTAATAACTGTTCGAAATGATAAAGTTGGTTTTTCAACTTTATTAGTTGCATTTCAAGAAACTATAAAGTCGGAAGTTAGTTATGGAAATTTTAATTTATTTTTTATAGAATGAAAGACAACTGCAAACACAACAATAATAATAAATAATATTTTTAATAAAGTTACTTCAAAACCGTAATCATTATTTTTGGGCTGTTGATATGCCTGGTTATTGATGCTTATGCCTCTGTTATAACTAATCTCTGATTATTAGTGATACAACTGTTATAACAAACAGTTGTTGCTTAAAAACAAACTTCACGAATAATATATCTTTTTTTAATACAATTATTATAAACAAAATATAAAAAATATAAACAAACCAAAAGTTATGATTAGTTTACTGAACAGCAAATTAAAAAATAAAAAAGCTGTTATAGAATTCAACTTTATATTATTACAACCGCATAAGAATTCTAAGAAAAAAAATTCATATCGATACAAAACTCACCAAAATATAAAAAACGTAAGAATTCTAAAAAAGGTATATACAATATCCATATCGATACAAAAGTCACCAAAATACAAAAAACATAAGAATTCAAAGGAAAAAATCCAATATACATACAAAACTGAAGTAATGTTAACTATGACATTCAATACAAAACTGAAGTAATGCTAACTATGACATTTCTTCCATCAGAATGAAAAATACATACAAATACAGAGAGAAAATGACCAAAAAACCTGAAGAAGACAAAAACAAAAACAAAAATAATTACAGATAATAGCTCTAACTATTTAAGAATCAGATACATATTATTTCACTATACACCCATCTCTAATTAGACAGGCTGTAAAGGAGATCGTGATAAGAATAATATTTTCCTTTGATTGTAAGAATCTTCCAAGAATACCAATTTCAACTTGATTATCAAAGCCTTTACTCTTATCCATTTTTTTTTCATAAGAAACAAATAATATTTTTTATCGATGGTAGCTTTATTTAATTATCATAATAAATGAAGAGAAATAAATTTGGAAAATGAAATGACGAATTGCTTGTCTTTTATAGAGAGGTAAAATGTCTCACATATTATAATAAGATTTTTTACTCATTGCATCAATAGTAAAACCATTAGCAAAACAACTAATAAAATAATATTATATATAGTTTACTCTTAGTGTCACTAATACAAATTTTCAAAAACAATCTCGGCTACGAAGAAACATATGTGTAGTAAATGATAAACCAAAACCGAACTAATACCAAGTAACAAATTTATTCTAAGTGCTCTTTAGGTACAATCATAAATCATGTGAAAATAACAATACCTTAAGTTATTATAACCATATATTTAAATTAATAGTATGTATATTATGATTATTTTCAATATCCTAATAATAACTTCCGAATATAAACCTATTATACGATAAAGGTATACAATATTTGATGATTTGTGAACGGATGTTGAAAACAACTATGATACATTACAATTTTCAACTAAAGGATGATTTAAACAGAGTTTAAAAACAAAGTTTCAAAACTTAACTTGTAATCCATATCTAACAAAATACATATATATTTAAATTAGATCAGTCTTTTCACATTAGTAATTAATAACAATCCGCAGAGTCCTAAAAGTCTTTGATGAGCATTGTACAAACGAAGGATCTAGATGGAAACATACCATAAGTTAAAACATTATTATTTTATATTAATTAAACAATTAAAACTATTGTTCTTACAAATGATCTGAAGTCTTTTATTGTTCCTATAAAATTTGAAATTATAGTTTTTATTGACAACTTATTAACTTTTAAAAAATAAATAATATTTCAATGACAAACTTTTGTAAGAAATGCCATGAAATATACATAATGTAACAAATATTTTAATTTATGTAAACTGAATATTTACATATAAGTCAATTATGTTATTACAACCATCTGTTTAAATTATAAATATAAATATTATAATTATGTTCAATGTCTTAACAATCAGTTTGGCAATTATAACACATTTACATTTTTAATATTTCTTTACGAAACACCAAACATCTGTTGATTTTAACAGTAGAAAATTTTGTTTTTTTGACCAACCAAACCCACCAAGCAACCCCCAGTGGTAAAGACAGGGACACTACATATTAATAATTAAGCTGCGATTTTTAACACTTCCTAAAATCTTTTTACTTCTCTTTAACATAGTTTCTTTAAAACAGTTGTTATACGATTCAATCATATTATTACAATTAAATAACTTGAGTTAAATATTTAATTTAAAAAAATAAACACAAAATGGAAGTTTTATAAAAGAAGAAATTCAAATATGTTTAAAAAACTACTTTAATGACAACAGAATTACAATATATGAGTTTACAAAAAAGCACATAAAAATACAACGAAACATAAAAAAAAATTCTTCTAGCAAAATAAACCCTAGAGAATGATATTTCTTCACAGGATCATCGGAACAAATACAGAAATAAAAACATTGAAAAGAATTATACGACAACAACTACTATTTAAATATGATCCAGTTCTAAAAGCCCTAAAGATTAAAAAGACATCTCTTTTTTCTATTAGACAATAATATTATTAGTGATAGATTAGGGACTGAGCATATAATATGCTGCGTTATAGTTTCTTCTTCTCCAGCAAGATACCAAGCTCGAACTTCTGATATCATTGTTCCAATGGAAATATTGAGCCCAACACATTACTAGAAGACAATCTCTTTGTTAGCCACTCAGGGAAGTGCAAGAGAAGCTTCATGTGTTAGGCACTCAAGGAAGTGCAACAGAAGTCCTCATGATGCCTGCCTTTGATTGTATGAATGACGAAAACATGAATTCCAACTTTGTTACCAACGGATTGTTGGTAATCTATTTTCCTTTGATTGTAAGAATCTTTCGAAAATTTGTGGAAATACATTTGACAATATATATCATTATACATATTGGATGGATACATGTATAGAGATGATAAATGAAATATTGGGAGTTCCTCCCCTTTTATAGAATAAAAAGTATACTAATTATTCGTAAAGTTGGTTTTCAACTTTATCAGTTACATTTCAAGTAAACCTAAAGTTGGAAGTTACCTTTGATATTTTGTATTTATTTTTGATATAATTAAAGACAATTCAACACAACAAAAATAATAAAAAAAATTGTTTATATCATTATCCATATATCATGGGCATTTCTAAACTGAAAATAGTTCTTTTCAAATCTAAAAATAGAAAATGAATATTGCGAATTTCTCAACTTTTTATACGGTGAATAAACTAACAATTCCTAATGTTTATTACATCTTTATAGTAACTGTAATTTGCAAAAACAAAAGTAATTTTGAATTAAAAATACTTAAAAATTGTAAATCTTATATATAAATATAAACATATATTATCTTTTTTTAATTATATTGCATTTTACAAAAACATAGATAAAATAAAAATGAAATTCAATAAATGATGAAAACATTTATTTTACAGAACATATATTATAAACAAAAAACGATAACTTTTAAATCTTCATGTTTAACTTAATTTATTATTATTTTTTAATTAATAGAAATATGTATATATTCATTTTTGATAAATAAATATAAGTAAAAAATATCATGTCACTTCAAAATTCGAGTTTCAAAGTAATAATTATTACAGCTAGTGAATAGTCCTAATAATAACTTTGGTATAGAAATCTACTCTAAATTCAAGTAATAGAGTATTTCATGAGTTGTCAACAGATGTTGCAAAGAACTATGATACATTACAATTTTCAACTAAAGGATGATTTAAACAGAGTTTAAAAACAGACTTTTCAAACCTAACTTGTAATCAATATCTAACAAAATACCTATAAATTTAAATTAGTTAAGTCTTTTCAAATTCGTAATTACAAACAGCCCGCAGAGCCCTAAAAGTCTTTGATGACCACTGTACAAACAAAGGATCTAAATGGAAACATAACATATCATTATAATGATATTATTTTATATTAATAAAACATTTAAAACTATTGTTCTTACAAATAATTTGAACTCTTTTATTGCTCTTATATATTTAAATATTGACCATATATTTTATATCAATAAAAATTATACAAAAATATCATCATCTATAAAAGGTGTAACTATAGTTTTTATTGACTACTTATTATGTTTTAAATAAATAATATTTCATTAACAAACTTCTTTAAGAAATGACATGAAATATACTAAGTGTAGCTAATATTTTAATATATGTAAACTGAATTGTTATATATAACTCAGTAATGCTATTATAAACATATTTTTAAATTATTAATATAAATATTATTATTATGTTCAATGTCCTAATAATAACTTTGGTATAGAAATCTACTATAAATTCAAGTTATAGAGTATTTCGCGAGTTGTCAACTGTCACACCCTCAAAATCCACTTGCGGAGTTTTACCGCGAGGCGCATGACAAACCAGGATCCAAACCAACGATCACAATAAACAAGTCTAAATGAATATAATGCAATTTCAAAACATAGTTTAAAATCCCCGTTTACAGCGGAAGCTTATTCAAAACAGTATCTCAAAAGTAACCAAATGTTCAACATATGAAAACCATGCGACTCTAACTAGACGCCGTGCAGACGCGTGCGCCCTAGTCCAGTAGTGCTACCTTAGCGACCTGAGAAAACATGTAAAAGTTTACGTCAGCACAAAAATGCTGGTGAGTTTACAGGTTTTGTAATCCAAGTACCAAGTCAACCTGTCCATACTATAACAAATCAAAAACCAGTGTACGCTAGCTAGGCGTATGTTTTGTTACTACCACGATTGGAAAACCATTACTAACTCGCATACCAGATGTTGTGCCCGAAAAGTAAACCTGTTGTTCCTGTTGTTCCTGTTTGAGACAATATGCACTCGCCTGGCCCTCCAAGCCGACGAGCGGGGTTGGTCACTCCCAATAGCGCTATTCACATTTCCCCGTTGTGCAAACCCGCACATTCATGGTTCCCCCCGGGACTTCCAAAGATCGTGTAGTACACAATAGAAACCCATAGTAGACAGTAGTTACCAAATAATCGTTTTAACACATGTTTTCTCCCCCGAAAATATGAAACCAGTTTAAAAGAGGGGCCGTAAACTCACCTTAAGTTGCGTTACTTCGTAATACGAATAACTCAGCTGCTATGCTAGTCCCGTAAAGTGGCGACCTAACATATGACAGTTACAAGCACTTAGACTAATAACCCGCAGGTTAATTAGTCCCTAGATGTCCAGACCATAACCAAGTTCGTTTGAAAACACCGTGACTGTTTAACTGACCCAATGTACAAGACTCGACATCCCATTGGTGACCCGAGACTTCCCGTGTTATGTTTACGCTCTCAAACATGTAATCATGCAATCACACTTAACATACGTTAACGCACAACAAGTTATAGCACATAGCTCACGTATCACCGAATTACATCCAAACATATGTTACCAAGTTATTAGATATGTTACGGGGTTCCTAGCATGTTCCTACATGTTAAATCGGGTCTCGGAATGCTAATTTACACTTACAGCAGCAGTACACGCGATTAGGAAAAGTCAACTAGCATTTAGGTTGGTCAACTAGCATTTAGGAAAGCTAATCGCATACAACTACTAGCATTTAGGGCTATACCACATGTAACTACTAGCATTTAGGGCTATACCACATGTAACTACTAGCATTTAGGGCTATACCACATGTAACTACTAGCATTTAGGCTATACCACATGCACTACTAGCATTTAGCCCCCTACTCGCATGAATATAGGCGATTAGGGTTACTAATCGCCTGTAACCTTGTTGTTCCGGTTTTTCGCGCGTTTAACGCTCCAAATCAGATCCAGAACGTGTGTAACCATCCAATATCATCCCAAACACTATCCTAAACATGTTTCAACTAAAATCCTTCGTTTTGCCTCGTATTATCAGCCCTGCATGCAATCACGTAATCCAAACACCATTCACATAGCATGCAACATCACACTAACATGCGTAACTATAACCCTAATAATCAATTCTCAGATTTTATCATCATAATATCATTATTATTCTGATCTAACATAATAACATGTCATTCATTCATCTTGAATCATAAAAACCCTAGCTTTCTAATCATAAACACCCATAACACATGTATACTAGTTAAAATCCGATTAACAACACTTATTAACGATTTTCAGAAAGCTTTTCCGTTTTAGAACAGGTCTGGACTATTAGGGATTGAATAAAAACGTTTATAAAGATTGCATGGATGGAAACCAAACCTTAGATTTGTAAAAGAATGATGGATTAAGCTTGAAACCTTGTGTTTTGATCAAAAATCGCGTTCCAGAGGTTGTGTGTGTGTTGGGGCAGGTTATGGGACGACTAGGGTTTGTATAATGAAGTTTAGGAGGTCAAGTATGGTATTTATAGTCGTTTTTAGTCGTCCAGCCCGTAACTAGCGATTATGCAGCCTTTACACGCGATTAGGAAGCCTAATCGCATGTAAGTTCATGCAATTGGGGCCTAATCGCATGAACAGTCATGCGATTGGTCCCCTACTCGCCCCTATGACTGCCCACTCGCCCCTACTATAGGCGATTGGGCTATCCTAATCGCCTATAGGGGCCTGTTCCGTGTGTTTTGCGCGTTAAACCCCGTTTTAACATATGTTAACACATATTCACATACCGACAAGTCACATAATGATTGTAAACACATAACACTTGTAAATACACATATTCACACTCGTTCACCAATTCCCGGGACTCGAGACTTGTATGTTCCGTATGTCCTGACGATCCTACAAATCGTCACCGTTTGTACACTTGGTTAAGGACTGACATCTAATGAATCTCTAGACCAACATCCAATGATCTTCTAGACTAAACCGATAGTTCCCGAACCATAACCCGACTTAACTAACCCAGTTAAGTACAATATACGCGTGACTCGCTAAGGTAGACTTTCATCTAGACAACGTTGTTAACCAGAATTTGCCGGGTGTCACATCAACGGATGTTGCAAACAACTATGATACATTACAATTTTCAACTAAAGGATGATTTAAACAGAGTTTAAAAACAGACTTTTCAAACTTAACTTGTAATCAATATCTAACAAAATACATATAAATTTAAATTAGATCAGTCTTTTCAAATTCATAATTACAAACAGCTCGTAGAGCCCTAAAAGTCTTTGATGAGTACTATACAAATGAAGGATCTAGATGGAAATATAACTTAAATTTAAAGATTATTATTTTATATATGTAATATTTTAATATATGTAAACTGAATATTTACATATAACTGACTTAAGTTATTATAACCATCAGTTAAATTATTAACATGAATATTATCATTATGTTCAATGTCGTAATAATAAATTTGATATGGAAACCTATTCTAAGTTCAAGGTATATAATGTTTCATGAGTAGTCAATCGGATGCTAACAAACAACTGTCATAAAATTACAATTTTCAACTAAAGAATGATGTCACCAAAATTTTAAAACAGACTTTGCAATAGTTAACTTGTAATCAATATAATATGAAAATATGCAACAAAACAACTATAAATTTAAATTAGATCAGTGTTTTCAAATTCATAATTACAAACAGTCTTCACAACCCTAAATGTCTTTAATGACCACTATACAAACGAAACATTTAGATGGAAACATAACATATCATTATAATGTTATTATTTTATATTAATAAAAAAATTAAAACTATTGTTCTTACAAATAATTTGAACTCTTTTATTGTTCTTATATCTTTAAAAGTTGAAATTATATTTTATATCAATAAGAATTATACAAAAATATGATCATCTATAAAAGTGTAATTATAGTTTTTATTGACTACTTATTATGTTTTAAATAAATAATATTTCCATAACAAATTTCTTTAAGAAATGACATGAAATATACTAACTGTAGCTAATATTTTAATATATGTAAACTGAATAGTTATATATAACTCAGTAATGTTATTAGAAACATCTTTTTAAATTATTAATATAAATATTATTATTATGTTCAATGTCCTAATAATAACTTTGGTATAGTAATCTACTCTAAATTCAAGTTATAGAGTATTTCATAAGTTGTCAACGGATGTTGCAAACAACTATGATACATTAGAATTTCCAACTAAAGGATGATTTAAACAGAGTTTAAAAACAGACTTTTCAAACTTAACTTGTAATTAATATCTAACAAAATACCTATACTTTTTGTTGACTACTTATTATGTTTTAAATAAATAATATTTCCACAACAAACTTCTTTAAGAAATGACATGAAATTTACTAACTGTAGCTAATATTTTAATATATGTAAACTGAATAGTTATATATAACTCAGTAATGTTATTAGAAACATCTTTTTAAATTATTAATATAAATATTATTATTATGTTCAATGATATGTGTAAACAATGATATCACCAGAGTTTTAAAACAGACTTTGAAAAGTTATTGTTAGAACAAATATTGCATAACAGAAGTTAAAACAGATGAGGATGACGAAGTAACATAACATCCACGCCAACAGATGTTAAACAACAGTTGTTAACTAAAATATATTCATACCAAATTGTTAAAGCATTGTGTACAAAATTAACATACATATCTTTTAACTTCAAAGATGTTAACAAAAGCTTACAACTCGAAAAACTTAACAAACATCTGAATACGTTAATAATAAGTTCTTAACTTTGAAATCTAGCTGCCTTCTTCTTCAATCTTTTGCCCCTAGAAGTTTGATCACTAAATTTACATTACAACAATATTCAAAACTTCTTTTTACATTGAGACTTGTGGCAGTATCAACAAACGCATCAACACATACAAGATCCTTCAAACAAACCACGAAACAGCTAATAAAATGTTATATAAGAATACAAGATGTAGAAACAACCTAGACATACTTACACAAAATTATAAATACCTTAGAAGTAACTTGAAACCCAAGTTGCGAAGGTTCTAAAGGCTTAACACACTTTTCGACAAACTTCCTGAATGACCTAAAAAGTGCTCAAATATAAATAAGCATAACAGATTTAAACGTCTATTAAAAATAAATGCTTATTAAAAAAAATATAATAAATACCTCGGCAGATGTACCATGTACATTCTCATATCCATCAACTAACTCTTGATTTATAATACGCTGACAATTAATCTTAACGACAGTGTACATATGGTACTCACTTACAAGACTGTAATCACAAACCTCAAGATTGAAAGTCAGTTTGTTTTCAACAACTGGAGAAAGCACAATTCCATTATCATCATTTGTGTTGCTTTGCTTCAACACCCTTTCCCTAATATACCATGCAGCAGCTCCAATGATCATCATCACATCTTTATCAAACATCACAAATGATACATCTCCTGATTCATCTTGTACCCTTATCTGCAACTTCAACCTAAAACAAATAAAACATAAAAAATAGTGTATATATAAAAAAACATGAATGAAATGAAATGAAAATTCTGGAAAAAAAAAACAGTTTATACATCTACTGATTTACATACTTTGTGGTAATGGAAGTACATTCTCAATCGCATTTCTCACAAGCCAAAGCAGTAGCAGACAATTTCACAACTGTTTCACACACTTCTTCAGCATTTTGCAAAAACTCAGATTTACTTAAAACTTTATTGTTACAATTGCGGCAGGCAACATAAAACCAACCATAGCTTTCTTCAACACTTTTTATGGTGGCAACAACAACAAAAGACATCGGCTGCACACACAATGTATATTAAACATACACTTTTAAACAATACAAAAATATAGTAAAGTAAAGACATATAAAAGATACGAATAAAATATTGAAACCTCTTGAATTCTTGGTACAATGACTTCATCAGCAGGCTTCTTCTGTGTCCCAACGGTTTGAGAACTACAACCACACTCTTCTTCTTGTTTCAACATCAAACTCCGCAATGGATAAGCCCTCTTCCACTTTCTTATAGCTCGAGCCTTCGTGTACCACATGTCTTTGGCTGGATACAGATCGCAACGGCTTTCTTCATCGTATATTGAGGTGGACATTGTTTTAAGAGGGAAATTTGAAAATATTTTTTAGAAAATTCAAAGCTGATAGAAGAAATGGGTGCATTGGTTATGTGCTTATATATAGGCAGCTGATGAGGCACGTTTCCCTACATGGATTTAAATTTTCCCCCATAAAATTCAAAAACTTAGTGCCTAAAACAGTTGAGAGGATATATTAGTAAAGGTCTGCTGTTGGTTGGCAGACGCAGGGATTGAGGACCGCTGTTGAGGGCAACAGTGATGGTTTCACGTGGCCCACCCCTTTTTTTGAATTTTTTAATGGGATTAATGACGTCAGTTTTTGCATCATACACGCATTGGTGGCCACTCTCTCCGGCTGACACATCAGCTTTCTGACGTCACTCACGCTTCTCCTATTATGGAAAGTATAGATAGATGTGAATCACTAATTGAAAACCTAAAGTATTAAATAACTTTTCTTTTGAAATCCAGTACTACCGGCTCAAATTAAGGTAGTTCACATAAACCCAATCGAACCAATTATATATGATTTCTGGCCCTATTAACCGATGCTTCTATGTCGAGCCTGATGGAACCCGACCCACCTTGTTTGATTCATCATTCCCTAACTATAAAAGAAAACATAAAACGAAATCTTTCGGTTCATATATGCTAACTTGACTTGAATGTTCGAGGGTAAAGCAATATTTTCATAACCAAATGTTGAAATTATGATTGTAATTCATATGTTTGGATTATTAATTCAAAGTTTTATATTAATGGGCTTATTATATTTGGCCCAATGGTTTTGAGTGTTATTATTTTGGCCCATGTGTATGGCTCAATTACTGTCCATGTCCGCTTATTAGCTCGTGTTATGTACACGAGTTTGTTGAGATATTTGTTACAGGCTTTAATCTCAGCCGTTGGATGAAGTTTGATCTAAGGGTTCTGATCGTTTGCACACGGATCGAAGGAGAGCTGCTATAAAAGAGTTGTTTTTGTTATTCGTGCTCATTCAGTCTTCGTCTAGGGTTTTCGTCTAGGGTTTCATATTATTGTTTCTCTGTATTGTTATTATTCTTCTTTACACAGAAGAATAGGGTTTGTATTCTGGAGTTGTATCCAGAGGTCTTGAGGTTATCAGTCTGTGATAACCAAGTGTTGATCGTTTGTTCGATCGTTGGTCTTCTTGTCTGTAAGTTTTTGTTTCATTATTGTACTCATAAATCTATAGTATCAACTGATTTAAACAATCAGTTGATTACTATAGTTATGGATTTAGGATCTCACTTATTTGTGAGATTCAGGGTACTTAGCGGGAGTTTTTCAGGTTTGGGTTAAATAAGATTTTCGTCACCTTTTTTTTGCCTAAACTTTGTGTTCTTTGTTCTGAGTTTATGTTGGCTCATTGTTATTGTATTGTTGTGTGTTTGGATCTATAAAATTTTACATGGTATCAGAGCCTTAGGCTCTCTTATCATTATTGGTCTTTGATTCTGGTGTCTTCCGCTGATTGTCTCGGTTTTTTTGTTTCTTGTTGTCTCTTGGTATTTTTTGGTCAAGGATATGATCTGGATCATAGATCTGATACTTCTTCTTTATAGTAGATCCATTCACATATAGATCTGTTCTATCATATTTGTCTACTGTTCTTTCTTTGGTGTTGTTGTTGCAGGATATCTGCGGTCAACTACTGTTGGCAGGGATTCTGGTGTTGGTTGAGTGGATTAAAGAATTTATTTGCTTTAATTGCTCTCACAACTCTATACCCTAAGTGAAGGTGTAGGTTGTGAGTTTGGTGATCCCTAACTTGGGACCCCCTCTCGGTGAGATTGTTCCTGTTGTTCATTGTCTGGTTAATTGTGTCTATGTGACAACCGGCAACTTCCGATCTACATCGACGTGATTTTTATTATTAAAAATTAAATATTTATTCTAAATATTGTTAATTATCAAGTTTCGGAAGTTTACTGACCGTTTTTACAATTGGAATTGCAACCGATTTAATTGACGCGATTTAAACGCGTGTTCTGAAAACACGCGTCGGACATCGAAAATATTTATATTTATGCTCGGTTTTGTATTTCGAACAAAACCGACTACTTTTTATAATTTATTAGCGGGCCTAGAATAGAAACCGAGACGTGTTATGTTTGTACGGGTTCGATACGCGGTAGAAGCCCACCTACCTAAACCCTAGGTATAAAAAGGAGCATTCTTCTCCTTCTTCCTCATTTGTTGCAGCCGCAACCCCTACCCTCTCTCTCTACTCTCTCTCTAAACTACCCTCTCTCTCTCTACACCCTCCTTCTCTCACCCGGCTCCCTCCCTCTCAGGGTTTCATATTATTGTTTCTCTGTATTGTTATTATTCTTCTTTACACAGAAGAATAGGGTTTGTATTCTGGAGTTGTATCCAGAGGTCTTGAGGTTATCAGTCTGTGATAACCAAGTGTTGATCGTTTGTTCGATCGTTGGTCTTCTTGTCTGTAAGTTTTTGTTTCATTATTGTACTCATAAATCTATAGTATCAACTGATCTAAACAATCAGTTGATTACTATAGTTATGGATTTAGGATCTCACTTATTTGTGAGATTCAGGGTACTTAGCGGGAGTTTTTCAGGTTTGGGTTAAATAAGATTTTCGTCACCTTTTTTTTGCCTAAACTTTGTGTTCTTTGTTCTGAGTTTATGTTGGCTCATTGTTATTGTATTGTTGTGTGTTTGGATCTATAAAATTTTACATGGTATCAGAGCCTTAGGCTCTCTTATCATTATTGGTCTTTGATTCTGGTGTCTTCCGCTGATTGTCTCGGTTTTTTTGTTTCTTGTTGTCTCTTGGTATTTTTTGGTCTAGGATATGATCTGGATCATAGATCTGATACTTCTTCTTTATAGTAGATCCATTCACATATAGATCTGTTCTATCATATTTGTCTACTGTTCTTTCTTTGGTGTTGTTGTTGCAGGATATCTGCGGTCAACTACTGTTGGCAGGGATTCTGGTGTTGGTTGAGTGGATTAGAGAATTTATTTGCTTTAATTGCTCTCACAACTCTATACCCTAAGTGAAGGTGTAGGTTGTGAGTTTGGTGATCCCTAACTTGGGACCCCCTCTCGGTGAGATTGTTCCTGTTGTTCATTGTCTGGTTAATTGTGTCTATGTGACAACCGGCAACTTCCGATCTACATCGACGTGATTTTTATTATTAAAAATTAAATATTTATTCTAAATATTGTTAATTATCAAGTTTCGGAAGTTTACTGACCGTTTTTACAATTGGAATTGCAACCGATTTAATTGACGCGATTTAAACGCGTGTTCTGAAAACACGCGTCGGACATCGAAAATATTTATATTTATGCTCGGTTTTGTATTTCGAACAAAACCGACTACTTTTTATAATTTATTAGCGGGCCTAGAATAGAAACCGAGACGTGTTATGTTTGTACGGGTTCGATACGCGGTAGAAGCCCACCTACCTAAACCCTAGGTATAAAAAGGAGCATTCTTCTCCTTCTTCCTCATTTGTTGCAGCCGCAACCCCTACCCTCTCTCTCTACTCTCTCTCTAAACTACCCTCTCTCTCTCTACACCCTCCTTCTCTCACCCGGCTCCCTCCCTCTCAGGGTTTCATATTATTGTTTCTCTGTATTGTTATTATTCTTCTTTACACAGAAGAATAGGGTTTGTATTCTGGAGTTGTATCCAGAGGTCTTGAGGTTATCAGTCTGTGATAACCAAGTGTTGATCGTTTGTTCGATCGTTGGTCTTCTTGTCTGTAAGTTTTTGTTTCATTATTGTACTCATAAATCTATAGTATCAACTGATCTAAACAATCAGTTGATTACTATAGTTATGGATTTAGGATCTCACTTATTTGTGAGATTCAGGGTACTTAGCGGGAGTTTTTCAGGTTTGGGTTAAATAAGATTTTCGTCACCTTTTTTTTGCCTAAACTTTGTGTTCTTTGTTCTGAGTTTATGTTGGCTCATTGTTATTGTATTGTTGTGTGTTTGGATCTATAAAATTTTACATGGTATCAGAGCCTTAGGCTCTCTTATCATTATTGGTCTTTGATTCTGGTGTCTTCCGCTGATTGTCTCGGTTTTTTTGTTTCTTGTTGTCTCTTGGTATTTTTTGGTCTAGGATATGATCTGGATCATAGATCTGATACTTCTTCTTTATAGTAGATCCATTCACATATAGATCTGTTCTATCATATTTGTCTACTGTTCTTTCTTTGGTGTTGTTGTTGCAGGATATCTGCGGTCAACTACTGTTGGCAGGGATTCTGGTGTTGGTTGAGTGGATTAGAGAATTTATTTGCTTTAATTGCTCTCACAACTCTATACCCTAAGTGAAGGTGTAGGTTGTGAGTTTGGTGATCCCTAACTTGGGACCCCCTCTCGGTGAGATTGTTCCTGTTGTTCATTGTCTGGTTAATTGTGTCTATGTGACAACCGGCAACTTCCGATCTACATCGACGTGATTTTTATTATTAAAAATTAAATATTTATTCTAAATATTGTTAATTATCAAGTTTCGGAAGTTTACTGACCGTTTTTACAATTGGAATTGCAACCGATTTAATTGACGCGATTTAAACGCGTGTTCTGAAAACACGCGTCGGACATCGAAAATATTTATATTTATGCTCGGTTTTGTATTTCGAACAAAACCGACTACTTTTTATAATTTATTAGCGGGCCTAGAATAGAAACCGAGACGTGTTATGTTTGTACGGGTTCGATACGCGGTAGAAGCCCACCTACCTAAACCCTAGGTATAAAAAGGAGCATTCTTCTCCTTCTTCCTCATTTGTTGCAGCCGCAACCCCTACCCTCTCTCTCTACTCTCTCTCTAAACTACCATCTCTCTCTACACCCTCCTTCTCTCACCCGGCTCCCTCCCTCTCGCTGTGAAACACGAACGGCCGGCCACCACCATTCTTGGTGGTGGCGGCGCTGTGAAAAGAAGGCAGCAACAGGGGCGGCGTCGCGTTCTAGGTAAAAGAGAGGAGCAGATTAGGGGGTTTTGTGGCGAGTTTGGTTGTGGCTTTAACAGGGTCCCGCCGTGGTGGTTTTATGAGGAGGTGGTTATGGGTTCGATGTGTGGGGTGGTGATGGCTGTAACGGTGGTGGTCTTGCTCAGGTGGAGGGTGACGATCGGAGATGGTGGTGGTTTGTTGAATTACACAGATCTGAATATGTTCGGGTCTCGGGTCCGACTTAGTGCTCGTGTTTGGGTCTCGAGTCCTTGGTGCAACTTTGGTTCTGGTTCACAAATGGTGGTTTGGTTGGGTCCGGTGGCGGCACTGGATTGTGTTTGGGTTGTGGGTCCGACTCGGTTATGGCCCGAAAGTTCCTTGGTTATTCCGGTTGTGAAGGTTTTGGCTCGTGGCGGTTCGATGGTGGTGGCTCTTTATGGTGGCTCGAGTCAAGGTTGGACCAGTTTAGGTTTTGGGTTCATGTTCGGGCTCGGTCAAACTGAGTCAACTCGGTCAACGACGGTCAACACTCAGATCGGGTCAACGCTCTGTCAACGGCTCGGTGTGCGATTCGGTATACATACAATCGTGTTATTATTACTTTATTTGTATATATTTATAAATATTGGATATTTGTAAATATTATATATTTATGAATATTATATATTTATAAATATATTGATATTAACGAAATAGTCTTGACTCGCGAACGAACCAAATAAAAACAATAACCGGTAACAATATTAAATATCGAACGATTTGGTAAACGATTAACTTGACGTGACTTATGGTTTCGAACTCGGACTAAATATAATTGGACTATATTGTCGGACTATTTTATATATATATTGGTATATATATATATATTTATATAATTAAGTGTATTTAGGTGTCGAAACGTATAATCTCGTGAATCGGAATTGTGGATAAAAAGAACTTGTTGAATTGTGTTTGAAAGTTGTTTTTGGGGGAAAATTGTAGACAACGGGTGTTATCTGGTTTGTACAAAAACAGAGGAAACTCTGCCCAAATTTTTATAAAAACCAAAACGTAACGAACTGCTATTTCTGTTAAATAAATTCCCTTCAGCGTTTTGGACAAATGCATTATTATATACAAAATCAAGGTGTTTTCAAAGTTTATCTATTTGTAACAATAAAGATGATTTTCAAACAATGTTTGGGAAAAAGGTAGCAAATGTTATTAATTGGTTATAATAACTAAACTTGTTTTTCCTCAAAGAGTATTTTCTAAAATGATTTACGAGATGATCTTCGGCTCAGGATAGTTATACGTTTCGGGGTTATAGTCCAACAAGGTTTACACACGAATAGTGACAAGTGAGTAACTTGGGTACTAGGTCGTAGAAAACATATTTAAGTCATGATCGGTTCGTCGAGTTGAAACGTATTGAGACTCGTGATGGTACACACGAGTCTAGACAGTCGGATAGACTATCTTTTAGGTGGTTAATAAGCTAGGCTTATGTGTGATAGACTGTTAAGGTGTCCTTTGTTGGTAATTAGGGCACGAGGAAGTCGGTTGAGGTTTCAGGCTTGGTTTGCTAGCTTAGCATGGAAATTAAGGTGAGTTCGTGACCCCACTTTTTACTGTTTATAAATGTTTTCGGGGTGGAAGACATGCTTCTTTTATGAAAACCTGAGGAATTCCAAACGAACACGTTTTTGATAAATGAAACGGGTTGCGTGAGTTTACGGCCCCTCTTTTAACTGGTTTCACTTTTCGGGGGAGAAAACATGTGTTAAAACTTATGTTTGGTAACTACTGTCATACTATGGGTTTCTATGGTTTACTATACGATCTTTGGAAGTCCCGGGGGGAACCATGAATGTGCGGGTTAGCACAACGGGGAAATGTGAATAGCGCTATTGGGAGTGACCAACCCCGCTCGTCGGCTTGGAGGGTCGGCGAGTGCATATTGTCTCAAACAGGAACAACAGGTTTACTATTCGGGCACAACATCTGGTTTGCGAGTTAGTAATGGTTTTCCAATCGTAGTAGTAACAAAACATACGCCTAGCTAGCGTACTTTGGTATACATTTTGCATAGTATTGACAGGGTGAACATGGTAACACTTTTGGAACTTGGTAATGTTTGATAACATTTTGCAAAACTTATGAACTCACCAGCATTATATGTTGACTTTTTAAGTATGTCTTTCAGGTTTAAACTTTGGTAACGGCACGGTTGGAGTAAGTGACAGTTGGGATCGGGAATCCTAGAGGTTTAGAATTGGCGTTCAGGGAACCAGAGTCTTAGATGCATCTTTCCGCTGCGCTGGCAAGGGCACCAAACGTCGCAACCGACGAGGGAAAAGTCAGGGTGTGACAGTTTGGTATCAGAGCCATAGGTTTTAGCGAATTAGGTGTCTGGGTAGATATCTAGGCTTTAACCTGAGTTTGTTTTGAAGTTGGGACCAAAATTTCTAAGACATGATATTTAGTATGAACGCCTAGGAACTGGAATTCCAACCGTTGCCAAGTATGTTACATGACTATTAGTGTATCACACTAGCTCAGCGTACATTCCTTCGGCGCAAGGAACATTTATTTTTCTTATGTGAATAGGAAGTCAGTATTTTCTATAGTTGTATATAGAAAGGACATTAGCACGTGGTGGCTAGGCATACCTCACTAGTGACTGGTGAGTCATCGCTTTAGATATCAGAGCGGTTATTCACATAGAGTTAGCTGAGTCATTGTTTCTGGGTATGAGAAACAATTTACTTGTTTATATACTATGTGTATTTATGTAAAGTATATATAATACGTATCGCCAATGGTTGTCGACTCAAGCTTGGACGTACCTAGAACGCTCACATGTGTCACGTTAGTTGGACGAGTTGGCGAAAGGATTATCGTAGCATCTATGGTCTCGCATCCCGTGTTCGGAGTATGCTATGTCGTCATGGTCGATTTGGGTCAGAAACATCTTAATGAGGCACCTCATTCTGCCGATGACGCTGCGAAGCTGGAATGCGGCCGGGAAGAGCAACGGGAAAAGTGGCGCACACGACGAACATTATATTATGTTATATATATATGTGTTATTATATGAATGTAACGAGTGCTCGTGATATAACTTATGATGGAGGTTAATAGGATGATCTGGTGAGGTAAATTTTCGATAACGCAGACGTCACGTTATTGCGAATTTACAGGCACTTGATAATTCTAAGAACATCTATCGTGAGGGTATCTATGCTATTAGGTTGTTGTATATATATGTATATATATAAATAATGGATAAGGGTTTTTTTCATTATTTTGTTGTTACGGACGTGATTGTCGATTCTCCCATGTTCGTGTCATTTGTGACCTTGCTTTTCTTAAACCAGTTTAAGTTCTTGATGATCTCGTTTCTTGAACTTCTAAGGTTCATGTTGTAGAACCTAGTTATATCTTTTTGAGTACGATCTACATCTCTCTTCTTTTGTATTCGTGGCCTTCAACATTCAATCATAAAGGAATTTAATTTTTGTTGATTCCTTATTCTTTTTACCAAATTAGACACGCATTTTTGTACACGTGTCAACTATTGCATGTTTGAATTCTTTAAACCTCTGAAGGTCCATTGTAGGGCTTCGCATCAAACAATTGTTTCATTAGTGACTTGTTTTATCATTACGTTGCTCGTAATGCTTGTTTCTAATCTTGATGTGTCAGGCCATTGTGGGCAATGAATCCTTTGATACTTCGTCGATGAGTTCTTTAAAGTCGACATTTCAGTTGAATCGAATTGTTGGAATTTAATACAGCACCTTGCGGTGAATATTCAATCGACTTGGAATAATGAATGATTTTATTGACATGTCTCACTTTCATCAACTTGTTTGTCATTGCCTTAAATGCAGACACACCTTGTGGTGTGTAATGAAAAAGTTGGTGCACTAGTTATTTCGTTTGAGGTGCGCCAATAGTATTTGTTGACAAAGTTATTGTTTATACTTTGCATCCAGTTGGTTCTGAAACTTTATCTCGTGTCATTTGTACCGTCAAGTTCGTTGACTATTTTGTTGTATTACCATTGGTTCTTGGATGATATCCTACCTCAAATTTTGAGGACAAAATTTCTGTAACATGGGGAGAATGTGACAACCGGCAACTTCCGATCTACATCGACGTGATTTTTATTATTAAAAATTAAATATTTATTTTAAATATTGTTAATTATCAAGTTTCGGAAGTTTACTGACCGTTTTTACAATTGGAATTGCAACCGATTTAATTGACGCGATTTAAACGCGTGTTCTGAAAACACGCGTCGGACATCGAAAATATTTATATTTATGCTCGGTTTTGTATTTCGAACAAAACCGACTACTTTTTATAATTTATTAGCGGGCCTAGAATAGAAACCGAGACGTTTTATGTTTGTACGGGTTCGATACGCGGTAGAAGCCCACCTACCTAAACCCTAGGTATAAAAAGGAGCATTCTTCTCCTTCTTCCTCATTTGTTGCAGCCGCAACCCCTACCCTCTCTCTCTACTCTCTCTCTCTAAACTACCCTCTCTCTCTCTACACCCTCCTTCTCTCACCCGGCTCCCTCCCTTTCGCTGTGAAACACGAACGGCCGGCCACCACCATTCTTGGTGGTGGCGGCGCTGTGAAAAGAAGGCAGCAACAGGGGCGGCGTCGCGTTCCAGGTAAAAGAGATGAGCAGATTAGGGGGTTTTGTGGCGAGTTTGGTTGTGGCTTTAACAGGGTCCCGCCGTGGTGGTTTTATGAGGAGGTGGTTATGGGTTCGAGGTGTGGGGTAGTGATGGCTGTAACGGTGGTGGTCTTGCTCAGGTGGAGGGTGACGATCGGAGATGGTGGTGGTTTGTTGAATTACACAGATCTAATTATGTTCGGGTCTCGGGTCCGACTTAGTGCTCGTGTTTGGGTCTCGAGTCCTTGGTGCAACTTTGGTTCTGGTTCACGAATGGTGGTTTGGTTGGGTGATCGGTGGTGTCGAAGGACCGGTCAAAAATAAGATTTTAAGAAAAGACCAACTACCTTACTAGTTAGGGTAAGTCGGGTGTCGAACCACGAGGAGTATTGTGGAAAGTGTTATTTTTAACCATTAAATTAAACTAGACGAAAATGTAAAATTGATTGGTTGATTGATTTGCAAATAATAAAAACGACTTAAAAGAAAGTGATTTGTAAACAATATAAAAAATAGTGACCTCTCCAGGATCCCGGTTAATCACTTTAGACAAGGTTTATTTAGTTCGCCAATTGATATCACATAGACATGATATGTGGATTAATATGATTGATAAAGAAGGTTGATTAATGACTTTGCTGACAGCCAATAACTAGACCGCGACTGTTGACTCGGTTGATTATCACCTAACAATATCTTAATGACTCGCAGTATTGAAAGACACAACTTGTAAATATTCAATGACCCTCGGTAAGAAACCGTGTTGGTTGATGAAATCTAAAACAAGCATATCATTCAAAAAACGTTCAACATCAATATTAAAAATAAACCACAATCGAAACTGAAAGTTTAAACATTCAAATCTCAATTCAATTGTTTGACAAACATAAAACCTTGTTCTAGTAACTAACCATTCACTCGGAGAGGATCACGGGTGATTAGCCGCTCATGGCTAGGGTAGAAACCTCCCTCTTATTTTTTTCTTTTTCTTTTTGCCTTGTGCGATATATGTGTCCTCCAAAAAATCAAGAAAACTGCGCCTCTCTCTAACTCCTCTGTGATGATTTTCGTCAAAAGATCAAAGAACCCCTCTTTTTTTTTAACCTACTGATCCATCGTTTCTATATATTGGGCCTTAGGCCACTTTATCATCTTTTATTTTTTTAAGTTTCTTTTTATTATTATTATTATTATTATTATTATTATTATTATTATTATTATTTAGTAGTAGTAGTGGCCCCCGACTCGGATGTTCTTGAGTTATTCAAAGTTCCTCTCTAACGCTTCAGCATCCATGCTCACTTTCAAGTGTACGCGACTTGATCATTTTCCTTCGGCTCACACGCGTTACACAAATCCATATTAAGTCCATCCATTTTAGCCGCTTAACCTGCACATCCAAACTTCGCGTAGTCATCTTATTCATGACATATAAACATTTAAATTACACTAAAAAGCACCAAATTAAACATCTTAAACACCATGATTGACCCCGTCCATCACATTCCCACACTTACCTTTGATTGTCCCCAATCAAACCATCTCAAAACATGACTCACTTTATTAACAAGCCACCTCCAATTCCTTTACCTATCGATTTTCCAAGGTCCCCAATCATACCCGTCCCATAGACTTACACAATCAAGATTGACAATCTGACGAACAAATGTTGCACAATTTCAAAACAAGACTTGCCTATCCAAAACTAACATGCTTATTATCATACACATATGCTACACACCCCTCACAATGTTCTCTCCTCTCGGTTTAATATCTGGACTAGCGTGTAATGTGCTAGTATATATATCACTCAAAAAACCAAGAATGTAACCTTGTTATCATAGGTTTGTATAACAATCACACATAAGCTATAAACTGTGCACATATCAAAAGGACTTACGGGTTTTGGGCTTCGGGTAAAGGTAGGATAATTTGGTTCACAAATGGCTTGAAAACAAACGGTTTAACACAAATGATTGAACATCCTTATTCACATGTCACAAGAACATACTAACACATCAACTTGGCATAATCGACCCATAACAATAATTTTTATTTTTGTATTTTTTTTCTAATTTTTTTCTCTCTTTTTTTTTCATATATATTTTTTTCTTTTTTTTTTCATCATTTTTTTCTTTTTTTTTCTTTTTTTTTCAATATTAAATAACTCAAACGATACACAAGACGAACACATTGGATGTCAACATTTTTATTCAACAAGGTAGCCGGGTCGATTTGGGTAACAATGTAGGTTTAACAAATGAAAGGTCTAGGCTCAACATGGTTTACTAATGGTGAATTTTAACGAACGGGTCAACACAAACAACACAAAGGTATCAACAAACAAGTGGGTTCCTAAATTGCCTTCCTCATCTATGTGCACATATTGCCTAAAGCTTTAGCATGTATCGAATTACACAAATTCTGCAACAAAGAAACATTTGGCCTACTCTCATGAAACGAAACATTTATATCAATAAACATCTAATAGGCTCAAGATCTCACAATGTAGGGGAATAGGCTGCCGACATGTAGCATATGCAAGTCCTATAAGCATGTTACCCCTAGTTAGGCATCTCTTTTCATTTTCTCTAAAAACGCTCACCAGAAACACTCTCATGAAACTTAAAGGGACAACCATGATTAGGGATCTCGTTTTTCATAATTGGCAAAAGACTCTTTGGTGACTGAAAATTCAACTTTTATGCCTGATTAAGTAGAAAGGGTGACAAAGTTGCAAGATTTTCTTTTTTTTTTTTTTTCATTAAAATTGTTCAAAAAAATTCAAAATTTCCAATTTTTCTTGCAACGGTAAGTAATTCCGCCTTACTTCCTTAGGGTCCCCCATTCCCACACTTGGGATACATTGTCCCCAATGTATGGTGCTTTTAATGTCTACCCAATTCTTTCCCAACCACCAATCTCAACATACGCGACTATTAACTACCACCCGCAATGATTAGTTACTTAGCAAACAACCACAAAAATAAAAACACACAAGCAATTAAAGAAACAAACAAAAACAAGAGAATAAATAAAATTCCGGGCTGCCTCCCGGTAGCGCTAAGTTTACAGTCTTCAGCCTGACTTTACCTGGTGTTCAAATCATGGTGGGCGAGTGGGATGCTTGCATCCCTCAGCTACTAAACATGCATCCTCTCTATCTTGCGATAATTCATGAGCCATCCCATAGTTAGGATCTGGAGCTTTTACTCTCATGCCCTCCTGGTTGACCTTGACTCGTTTCTTGACTTTCTTCTTCTTCTTACCCTTCTTAACTCCAGCTTCTTCAGTCCTGTCAACCATGAAACACTCTTCCTCGGCGTTTGGGTCAGTTAAACTTAGAAACACATTTAAACTCAGTGTTCTTTCTCCAAACCTCATATTAACCGTCCCATTGGCACAATTAATCACTGCGTGTGCAGTTGCCAAGAACAGTCTACCCAATATAACCATGGGTTGTGTCTCTTTTTTATTAGAGACACAATCCATTACTAAGAAATACACTGGGTAAAAACAATCCTCCACCTTGACTATCACATCCGTTAACATTCCCCTAGGATGTATCGCTTTTTGATTTGCCAACACCATGGTGATGTCGACCTCTTTCAAAGGACCAAAATCATATTGGTCGTAGATACATCCTGGAAGAATGCTAACACACGCTCCAAGATCCAATAATGCCTTGTCAATTTTAAGCTCTCCAATCTGTATTGGAATTAAAGGCGTTCCTGGGTCTTGGAGTTTCGGTGGACATGTACCCAATAACGCGGCACGAACATTTACTGGTAAATCAAACTGTTTTGGCAGCTTGTTGTGTCGGTTTTGGGTACTCAATTCTTTCAAACTCTTAGCATGAACAGGATCTTCTTTTAAAACATCAAGTAATGGTCGATTGATTTTCACTTTTATAAACTCTTCCCACTTTTCATCCTTTAGTGAGGTTTCTCTCAAAACTGATGTTTTATTTTGTTCCCTTGCAGCTAGAGGGAATGGGGCAGGTTTAACTTCCCCACACTTATCCTCAGCCATAGTGGAATTTTCACTGAAAAACTTTTCACAAAATATTTTTTTTATCTTTTTATGAGTCATTTGTGAAATTAGATCCTGTTCACCTTCACAATCTCTAGAACTAGACAGAAGACTTACCGCATTGATCCGCACATTTCGCGTGTTTGATGATGATTGATGTGCCGGATTGACCTGAGTATCGCTCGGTAGCTTCCCGTTCGCCTTCTTCAGCTCTGCCACATCTCCAGCTAATTGCCCAACCTGCGTAGTTAAAGCCTGAACAGTTTTATCACGTACCTCACCCTTTTGCTTGATGCCCTGAATATCCTGCTGAATAGACTTCAACATGGTCATCACCTCACTCAACTCACCACCTGCTGTCTCAGAAGACTGACTACCCTTTTGGTAACCCCCACTACCATTACCCGCTTGGTAATTGCTTTGATTGTTTTGATATCTAGGGGCATAAGGTTGTTGGTTACTACGTTGTCCACCACCCTGAAATCCTGGGTTGCTTTGGTTATTGGGATTCCCATAACTAAAGTTCGGGTGGTTCCTAAGACCTGGGTGATAGGTGTTTGAATTCATGTTGGACCAATTCCTATTCCCCCCCTGAACCTGATTCACCTCTTCCATCTCACCCACTATGCTAGGGCAACTATCAGCAACGTGCCAAACATCCCCACAATGCCCACACATGGGCTGACCACTCACTCCTAAGTTAGCTATCTGATATTCTAACCTAGCTATCCTTTCAGCATCACCTGTACTACCCCCACTTGCAGCTTTTACTGTTGCTTGCCTTGACCTTCTCGAAGATTGTGCTTTCCACTTCGTTGTCTCAGCTCTCCTCTCGAGGTATTCCCAGTCAACCTGTTCATCATTAGTGCCAAATGTACCATTCGAAATAGAATCTAACGCACCTTGGTCCTCATAATGTAATCCCTCATAAAAGGAGTTGATCAACTCCCACAATTGGATGTCATGATGTGGGCAATTGTTGATCATCATCTTGAATCGGGTGAGTGCTTCATGAAATAACTCACCGGGCTGTTGAGAGAAATTCTTGATGTTCTTCCTTGCATCATTGGTTCGCTGACTTGTGTAGAACTCATCAAGGAATTGTTGTTGCATTTCTAACCAGGTGCGGATAGAGGCTGAAGGTAATGATTGGAACCATTGTTGTGCTTTATCCTCTAGAGTAAATTGGAACAGTGCCAGCTTCACCTCATCCTGTGTAAACCCTTGTCCCCCAATCGTGTTGCATCTCGCATCATACGCCCCAAGATGCATGTACGGCTCTTCAGTCACTAACCCATGATATTTAGGCAAACTTTGAATTGCCTGTGATCTCACTTCAAACGACCTACCATGCAGTTGTGGAATGACTACTGCGGATGGGTTATGAACAATGGCAGGTCTGAAGTGGCTTTCAATACCTCTCACCGGACCTCTCTCAAATCTCATGGGAATGCCTGCTTGATTATTAGCTGGAGGTATCGCATTCCTTGGGTTAGGTCTCAAAGGTCGATTCACCACTGGTTGCTGTCGAGGTGCAGGGTGAACTGGAACTTCTGGAAAGACTTGGCACCCTTGAGGTGCAGGATTAAATTGAGGGTATCCCTGATGGTTCAAATTTTGTGGCCTCACCAATTGATATGTCCCATGATCTCCTTCATCCCCATCCAAATCCCCATCATCATATTCGTAGTTACCTTGATTCATTCATTGACTGAAGCTAAATGATGGTGGTTGAAAGGATGGATATTGGGTTGCACAAGTCTGTGGGAATTGTGTATCAGCTTGGTTCAGGTTATTATCATCAGAAATCACTTTCACATACGGTGAAGAGTGACTGGTCACAGGTTTTTGGGTGAAAGTTGGGTCTTGTGCCGAAGATTGGCCTTGTTGTGGGTTAAACCTCTCGAAATTCGGGAGAGAAGTTATTGGAGAAGTGTGGGTTGTGGTTGGTTGTGGCAAAGATGATGATTGTGAATGTGATGGTGGAAGATTATCAAAATTTGGGAATGGTGGAATTTGTGATGATTGAGTACTGGATTGTGGTGGCGGTTCAGATGTGGCGAATGTATTGGGTGATGGGTGGTTTTGGCTGGGTGAAAATTGAGTTTGGGGTATTGGTTCAGTGGTAAGGTTCAGGTTCTCCATTGGTTTGAAATGTAAAATTGGAGATTGTAAAACCGTCTTCTCTCGATGAAATACTCGGTTCTGCCGAGCTGTTTTCTCAATCTCTGGATCGAACACTAGTGGAGATGACTTCCCTGAATATCATGTATGATGCATGCAACTGAAGAATTGCCTGCACAAAACAAACAAGAAAACCGAGCGTAATACTGAACAATAAACTAAACAAACAGAAAATAAATATTTTTGGATTTTTGAGTTTTTTTTTTTTAATATATTAACTAAGAAAAAAAAAACACTTTGCGCACGACTCCCCGGCAACGGCGCCAAAATTTGATCGGTGGTGTCGAAGGACCGGTCAAAAATAAGATTTTAAGAAAAGACCAACTACCTTACTAGTTAGGGTAAGTCGGGTGCCGAACCACGAGGAGTATTGTGGAAAGTGTTATTTTTAACAATTAAATTAAACTAGACGAAAATGTAAAATTGATTGGTTGATTGATTTGCAAATAATAAAAAGGACTTAAAAGAAAGTGATTTGTAAACAATATAAAAAATAGTGACCTCTCCAGGATCCCGGTTAATCACTTTAGACAAGGTTTATTTAGTTCGCCAATTGATATCACATAGACATGATATGTGGATTAATATGATTGATAAAGAAGGTTGATTAATAACTTTGCTGACAGCCAATAACTAGACCGCGACTGTTGACTCGGTTGATTATCACCTAACAATATCTTAATGACTCGCAGTATTGAAAGACACAACTTGTAAATATTCAATGACCCTCGGTAAGAAACCGTGTTGGTTGATGAAATCTAAAACAAGCATATCATTCAAAAAACGTTCAACATCAATATTAAAAATAAACCACAATCGAAACTGAAAGTTTAAACATTCAAATCTCAATTCAATTGTTTGACAAACATAAAACCTTGTTCTAGTAACTAACCATTCACCCGGAGAGGATCACGGGTGATTAGCCGCTCATGGCTAGGGTAGAAACCTCCCTCTTATTTTTTCTTTTTCTTTTTGCCTTGTGCGATATATGTGTCCTCCAAAAAATCAAGAAAACTGCGCCTCTCTCTAACTCCTCTGTGATTATTTTCGTCAAAAGATCAAAGAATGAATATATCCCCTCTTTTTTTTTTAACCTACTGATCCATCGTTTCTATATATTGGGCCTTAGGCCACTTTATCATCTTTTATTTTTTTAAGTTTCTTTTTATTATTATTATTATTATTATTATTATTATTATTATTATTATTATTATTATTATTATTATTATTATTATTTAGTAGTAGTGGCCCCCGACTCGGGTGTTCTTGAGTTATTCAAAGTTCCTCTCTAACGCTTCAGCATCCATGCTCACTTTCAAGTGTACGCGACTTGATCATTTTCCTTCGGCTCACACGCGTTTCACAAATCCATATTAAGTCCATCCATTTTAGCCGCTTAACCTGCACATCCAAACTTCGCGTAGTCATCTTATTCATGACATATAAACATTTAAATTACACTAAAAAGCACCAAATTAAACATCTTAAACACCATGATTGACCCCGTCCATCATTGGGTCCGGTGGCGGCGCTGGATTGTGTTTGGGTTGTGGGTCCGACTCGGTTATGGCCCGAAAGTTCCTTGGTTATTCCGGTTGTGAAGGTTTTGGCTCGTGGCGGTTCGATGGTGGTGGCTCTTTATGGTGGCTCGAGTCAAGGTTGGACCAGTTTAGGTTTTGGGTTCATGTTCGGGCTCGGTCAAACTGAGTCAACTCGGTCAACGACGGTCAACACTCAGATCGGGTCAACGCTCTGTCAACGGCTCGGTGTGCGATTCGGTATACATACAATCGTGTTATTATTACTTTATTTGTATATATTTATAAATATTGGATATTTGTAAATATTATATATTTATGAATATTATATATTTATAAATATATTGATATTAACGAAATAGTCTTGACTCGCGAACGAACCAAATAAAAACAATAACCGGTAACAATATTAAATATCGAACGATTTGGTAAACGATTAACTTGACGTGACTTATGGTTTCGAACTCGGACTAAATATAATTGGACTATATTGTCGGACTATATTATATATATATTGGTATATATATATATATATATATTTATATAATTAAGTGTATTTAGGTGTCGAAACGTATAATCTCGTGAATCGGAATTGTGGATAAAAAGAACTTGTTGAATTGTGTTTGAAAGTTGATTTTGGGGGAAAATTGTAGACAACGGGTGTTGTCTGGTTTGTACAAAAACAGAGGAAACTCTGCCCAAATTTTTATAAAAACCAAAACGTAACGAACTGCTATTTCTGTTAAATAAATTCCCTTCAGCGTTTTGGACAAATGCATTATTATATACAAAATCAAGGTGTTTTCAAAGTTTATCTATTTGTAACAATAAAGATGATTTTCAAACAATGTTTGGGAAAAAGGTAGCAAATGTTATTAATTGGTTATAATAACTAAACTTGTTTTTCCTCAAAGAGTATTTTCTAAAATGATTTACGAGATGATCTTCGGCTCAGGATAGTTATACGTTTCGGGGTTATAGTCCAACAAGGTTTACACACGAATAGTGACAAATGAGTAACTTGGGTACTAGGTCGTAGAAAACATATTTAAGTCATGATCGGTTCGTCGAGTTGAAACGTATTGAGACTCGTGATGGTACACACGAGTCTAGACAGTCGGATAGACTATCTTTTAGGTGGTTAATAAGCTAGGCTTATGTGTGATAGACTGTTAAGGTGTCCTTTGTTGGTAATTAGGGCACGAGGAAGTCGGTTGAGGTTTCAGGCTTGGTTTGCTAGCTTAGCATGGAAATTAAGGTGAGTTCGTGACCCCACTTTTTACTGTTTATAAATGTTTTCGGGGTGGAAGACATGCTTCTTTTATGAAAACCTGAGGAATTCCAAACGAACACGTTTTTGATAAATGAAACGGGTTGCGTGAGTTTACGGCCCCTCTTTTAACTGGTTTCACTTTTCGGGGGAGAAAACATGTGTTAAAACTTATGTTTGGTAACTACTGTCATACTATGGGTTTCTATGGTTTACTATACGATCTTTGGAAGTCCCGGGGGGAACCATGAATGTGCGGGTTAGCACAACGGGGAAATGTGAATAGCGCTATTGGGAGTGACCAACCCCGCTCGTCGGCTTGGAGGGTCGGCGAGTGCATATTGTTTCAAACAGGAACAACAGGTTTACTATTCGGGCACAACATCTGGTTTGCGAGTTAGTAATGGTTTTCCAATCGTAGTAGTAACAAAACATACGCCTAGCTAGCGTACTTTGGTATACATTTTGCATAGTATTGACAGGGTGAACATGGTAACACTTTTGGAACTTGGTAATGTTTGATAACATTTTGCAAAACTTATGAACTCACCAGCATTATATGTTGACTTTTTAAGTATGTCTTTCAGGTTTAAACTTTGGTAACGGCACGGTTGGAGTATGTGACAGTTGGGATCGGGAATCCTAGAGGTTTAGAATTGGCGTTCAGGGAACCAGAGTCTTAGATGCATCTTTCCGCTGCGCTGGCAAGGGCACCAAACGTCGCAACCGACGAGGGAAAAGTCGAGGTGTGACAGTCTAGGTGTCCTTAGCCGGGTTAGGGTGGACCGGCATTGACTGTCTTGTTCTTTTTGTTTCTTGTGTGTCTATTTTTCTTGTGTGTCTTTCTTATGTTTAATATATAAGTATATATATACACACATATATAGTTAATAAGGGACTCCTGTGTTAAGATCTGGGTGGGCACCTATGAGTGATGAACCCACTATCTAAACACTGACACGGCTTCTTCCTATTAGGGTTTTGTGACTGCAGTTTGTCTATTTTAACTGATATTGTTTGTCTTGCTTGTTATCTGATCTCTAAGTGTTCTTGTGTGATTGATTGATAATGTCTGGTCAAGGAACAGAAGGACCTCAAGGTCCTCAAGATACTGGTCCTTCTGATCTTGTTAATGTGACTGGTACTCTCATAAGTAAGTTGGATATAAGTGATCCACTTTACTTACATCCTAGTGATACCAGTAGTCTGTCTATTATCAGTATTAAGTTGAAGGGTATCGATAACTATTCTGTCTGGTCTAGTTCTATGAAACTTGCATTAGAAGCTAAAAATAAATATGGTTTCATAGATGGTTCATGTGTTAAGACTGATGATAATGAAGTTCTTGCTAGACAATGAGATAGGTGTAATTCTGTGGTCTTGTCTTGGTTGTTGAACTCTGTTAGTGAAGAACTATAAATAGGTCAAGTGATTTCTAAATTTGCTGGTGAAGTTTGGTATGACCTAAAGGAAACTTATGATAAGGTAGATGGATCTGTTGTGTTCAACTTGTATCAGAAAATAAATAGTGTTAAACAGAATGGAAGTACTGTGTCTGAGTACTACCACAAGTTAAACACTATGTGGAAGCAACTAGATGCTATTCTGCAAATGCCTACTTGCACTTGCAATGCATCTAAAGACTTCAATGACTTTAGTGCTCTTATAAAGTTAATGCAGTTCTTGATGGGTCTTGATGATGTCTACCAACCAGTTAGAACCACCTTGTTGACTAGGGAACCATTACCTAGTATAAAAGTTGCTTTTTCTGTTGTATCTAGTGAAGAGTCTCACAGAGGATCTAGTGGGACTTCTAAGGGACAAAATGTTGCTTTTATGTCTAAAACTAATCAGACTTTTGATAATAAAAGGAAAAATAATAGGGGACCTAATCCAAATCTTAAGTACTCCTACTGTAATATGTTGGGGCACACAGTTGACAGGCGCTATGAACTGGTTTGTTATCCACCAGGTTTCAAGAAGAAATCTAGTGGACAAAACTTGAAAAGTAACATGTCTAATAATGTTAATGTGTCTAGTAACAAACAGGGGGTGTCCCCTGTGACTGCTGCCAACAGTTCTTCCTTACCTTTTTCAGCAGAACAAGTGTCTAAGCTGCTGAGTTTGATAAGTGAGAAAAGTGGGAATGATGCTCAGCACTCCAATGTTGGAGGTAAGAGTGTCATTCTAAATGGGTTTTCTAGTATGTCTTGTTTGTCTAAACTTGAGAAGATCTTTAAAAAAATTTCAAGTTGCTTTAATTTTGTCAAAACACTTATAAGTCATAGTTGGATATCTGATTCTGGTGCAAATCAACACATGACTAATGAAGATAAAGATATGTATAATTTTGTTGATGTATCCAGTTATGACTTAAAAGTAAAACATCCCAATGGGACAAGTGCTAAAGTATCTAAGATTGGAGTTATCAATCTTGCCAATGGTATTGTGTTGTATGATGTTTTTTATGTGCCTGACTATTGTGTCAGTCTTATGTCTGTTCATAATCTTGCTAAAGATAGTAAGTTGTCTGTATAATTTGATGAACATAGTTGTTATATCCAGGATTCCAAGTGCAAGAGAATCCTGGTGACTGGTTGACAAAGTGAAGGTCTATATTTTGTTGGTGATAGTGTAAGTTCATCTAATGTTTGCTTTAATAGCACCTGTGACACTGAGTTGTGGCACAGTAGACTTGGTCACCCCTCTGACCAAGTCCTAGCTATTTTAAGGGATTGCCTTGGTATTAATGTAAAAAATACTAAACCATGTGAGGTCTGCCATAAGGCAAAACAGACTAGGTTACCTTTTCCTCTTAGCGACCATAAAACAAAAGAGTTAGGGGATATAATTCACCTAGATGTTTGGGGTCCTTATAGAGTAACTAGTAAGGAAGGGTATAAATATTTTCTAATTGTGGTTGATGATTATTCCAGAACTGTTTGGTGTTTCATGTTAAAAAAATAAAATGAGGTGTTTGAAAGTATAACTGAGTTTTATGAACTTCTAAAAACACAATTTAAAAAATGTGTAAAGATTTTTAGAAGTGATAATGGTACTGAGTTTGTGAATAATCAAATGCATGAGTTTTGTAAGTCTAAAGGTATTATACACCAAACTACTTGTGTATACACACCACAACAAAATGGAATAGTTGAGAGAAAACATAGGCATCTCTTGAATATGGCTAGGGCATTGTTGTTTCAGAGTGGGTTACCACTTAGATTTTGGCCTGAATGTGTTTTAACTGCTACTTATGTGATAAACAGGCTTCCTTCTTTTGTGTTTATGCTTCAGTACAGTATTAAATGAATCAGATAAGTTGTCTAGTTGTGCTGAAAAGTGTGTCTTAATAGGATATTCAAGTGTTAAAAAAGGTTACAAGTTATGGAATTTGGAAACTAAACAAGTTGAATATTCCAGGGATGTTTGGTTCTATGAAGAAATATTTCCTTTCAAAAATAGTTTAGAAAATATAGAACCTAATATATTCTTTGAAATTTAAATCATGTTAACTTTGTTGATAATATTGAAACTAGTAACATTGAAAGTAATAAAGTGATTGAGGGGTCTAAACTTCCCAATGATGAAGGGGGACACAAAGGTTCTCAGGCCAAGTCTACTAGTCAGCAACCAGGATTCATTCGCAAGGCTAACAGTGACTTTGACCTTGGCCAACAGTCTAACCCAGGTAGTAGTGAACCTGAGAAGGCTGACCAGGATGTGGATATGGCCAATGATGAGACCATTCCACCTGAGGGAAGTAGTCTTAGGAAGTTTAGTAGAGTGTCTAACTTTCCCAAGAGGTTTAATGAATATGTGATTGAAGGGAAAGTTAAGTATGGGGTTGAAAAGGTTGTTAACTATGCAAACTTGTCTTTTGAAAACAAAAGTTTTATTTCTGTGTTGAATAAAACTGTTGAGCCTTCATCTTACTATGAGGCTGCTAAGGATCCCAAATGGGTTGAGGCAATGAATAGTGAGATGGAAGCATTGCATAGAAATAATACCTGGGTCATGTCTGATTTGCCTGTTGGTAGAAAACCAATAGGGTGTAAATGGATATTTAAGGTTAAATATAAGTCTAATGGTGAGGTTGAGAGATACAAGGCTAGGTTGGTTGCCAAAGGGTACAATCAAAGAGAGGGACTTGATTTTGGGGAGACCTTCTCTCCTGTTGTAAAGATGGTAACCATTAGAACTGTTATTAGCTTAGCAGTTCAAAGTAACTGGAACTTGTATCAATTAGACATTAATAATGCCTTTCTGTATGGAACCATTACAGAAGATGTGTACATGGTTCCACCAGAAGGATATTACTCCAAGGATGAAACCAAAGTGTGTAAGTTGGTTAAATCCTTGTATGGGCTTTAACAAGCTCCTAGAAAGTGGAATGAAAAATTAACTAATGTGTTAGTTGATATAGGTTTTAGTCAAAGTGTATGTTGGATCAGTATGCTCTTTAACAGTTTACTTGCTTATGAACACTTTATGTGTTTTGCAAGTTTAATCAGTTTTGTACAGCGGAATAAGTTATAAAGTTTCACTATCAACAGGAGTTATTACTCTCCCTAGATGTTTGCAAACTAAAGATAGTTAATGAGAATCTAAGTATTGAATGTAAATGACAATAAATAAGCAGATAGATTCTCAGTTAATGAAATGAAATAAAAAGTAAGAGTTTTGAAGGATTTCAGTTTTCTATTTAAAATCAATGTCTAAAACAGAGAGATGAACCCATCTATTTATAGACGAATAGGTACATACAACTTGTTCAAAACTTTACACAAAAGCAATACTACAACAGGCTGTAGTCTTGGAACTTGTACAAAATGATAAAGTAATAATAAACTATTAAACTACTGAAACATAAGGGCGGTGGAAAGATTCTATTACAAGTGTTGATGAATGACAAACTACTGATGAGTAGTTTGTCTTTAGTAGTTCTTCAGTAGACTTGTCTAGTTTGACTTCAGAACTTCTTATCTTTCTTCTTCAGTACTTGTTGAATCCTTCTTCAGTACTTGTGTCTTCTTTCTTCAGTAGTTCTATACTTAGAATATTTTGGCAGAAGTATGAATTAGACTAAGGTTGGCAAAAAGTGGTTTCTTCAATCCTTTCTGTCCTTACAGTGTATGTGATCATTCCATGTTTGTCTTGTCTAAGAAAAATGCTTTCCTTGTGTTACTTGTTTATGTTGATGATATTATCATAACAGGGAACAATGTGTCTGAAGTTTAAAGAGTAAAACAGTTTTCAAGTACCAATTTTCTCATTAAAGACCTGGGGAAATTGAAGTATTTCCTAGGCATAGAGGTCTTGTATAGTGATCAGTCTTTGTGTCTAACCCAAAGGAAGTATTGCCTTGAACTCCTTAGTGAGTTTGGGTACTTAGAGTGTAAACCTGTACATAATCCAATTGAGCCAAGTTATGTTATGAACACAAAGAATGTTAAAAATGATAATGTTATTGATAACATAACAGGTTTTCAAAAGTTAATTGGAAAACTTATATATTTGTCTTTGACTAGACCTGACATTAGCTATGCTGTACAGTGTCTAAGTCAATTTATGCATCAACCTACAAAAGGACACCTTCAAGTGGCTTTAAGATTATTAAGGTACTTGAAGGAGTCACCTGGAAAGTGTCACACCCTCAAATTTTCACTGCGGGGTTTATATCGCGAGGCGCGTGACATACCAGGATCCCATAGGCCCATAAGTCATAAGAACGACTCTAAATGCCCAAACCATTTAGTTCGTTATTGAAAATCAAGTTTAGCGTTTACCAAAAAGATTAGTTAAGTTGCGGAAGCGTAAATCAAACATAACCGTTTAAGTTCATGCGCAAAACAACGCGCCCAAAATAAAACCGTTAAATGTAAAGCAAAGTGTATAAGTTAAATAATGTTCACAACCCATGACACAATGATGCATGTCCTATCGTGCTCCGAAGCTAGAGACCTGCAAAAGCATGCTAGCGTGTGTCAACATAAAGTCGGTGAGTTCACAAAGTAAGGTAAGTAAAAGTGTAGGTTTCCCAAACCCGAAAGTAAAAGCGTAGGCCCCCAAGACCTCATAACGACAAGTAAAAGCGTAGGCCTCCAAGACCTCGTAATAGCTAATTCCCATGCCAAGGGTAGCTAACCCACTCATGATAACTAAATAATGATATACCGAATTGCTACTCAAACGTTGCACTCGCCCCGCGAGCTGGTTTTTGCCTCCCATCATTGCCTATAAACAATGATAAAAATCTAAGGTCGCAGTTCACGCCCGGCTCCCAGCACGGTGTGAGGTTTGTCAAACCTAATAGCGCTATCAACTAGTAACCCGCTTGCCACCCGACAACTCATTCGGTAAATAGTGAAGGACTTCCATGATAGAGTGTAGTTTAGTTCATCAAGGACACAGAGTGTGAAACTAGAAATACCGCGATGTGTAGTACTCCCAAACCGGACTAGAAAAAGATAAGTAAGTTGTCTCCCCGAGACGCATGCTTTTGAGAAAAGAGTAGTGAAACTCACCTTAGAATGCAAGCAAATAAATCCAACTTCCAAAGTAGGGTGTGCTACCGACTCCCTATTACATGTGTTACTAAGTGAGTATATGTGTAATATCATTACACCATATAACCTGCATGTCCAAGACGGTTAAAAGTTCAAAACCGTGTAAGTGACACAAAACGATTCTACATGCATAAGTAAACCCTACGGACCCGTTGGTGAATATGTTGGTTATCATTAGTTTTACACTTCATATGCATCTCATATAAGTGTCCCTTCAAGTTCATGTCAATTACATACCACATAAGACTCCAAATAGTCACATAAACACAAAATACACAAACTGCGGTTTTAGGACAGATTATGCGCTGTGAAAACTAATTTATTAAAAATACTTATCCAGTGAGTTAGGCTCCCAAGATTTTACTAAATATTCTAGGGGGTCTACTGGACAAATCCATCTTTTTATTTTGTGATAAAACCTTTAATAAAAATAATGAAAATTCACGGAACACAGCTACGTTCAGAAAATACACACAACAGATCAGTTTAGTAGAAAAATTCCCAAAAATCGTGTATTCATCCAAACAGGATGAATCCACTTGGAAAAGCCAATTTATTTCAATGTTAACCTACTGTCCAAATTTCATAACTTAATTCTTTGTAAACCTCGAGTTATGATTGTTTAAAGTTGACTCAGTTTGTTAATCCGAAAATCTGATATGACCTTTAATCAAAAAAAATTCCAAAAACATATCAAAAGACATCCAAATCAGATCAAACAATTATTCACAAGCCACGTAACAGACCATGTACAATCCATTCATGCAAAGAATCGATCAAAACAATTATTTGCAACCCACGTAACAGACCCTACAAGTCGACATTCAGATTCTGTCCAGATTTTAATCATGCAATGTCATCAATTATATCAAACCCTAGTTGCATATTATCAATCAATAATAATCAAAAACCATCATAAAACATTCATAAGACCTAACATGATCATTTCCTATCATAACACATGCAAAACCATAAACCCTAAAGATCACAAACATCATAAACATGCGCAACATGCAACCTATCAATTTCTAATCGCATAAGATTATGTTTACCCCATTCAATCTTTATAAACCTCAGGTTTTAATCTTTGTGAAAACGTTTCAGACCTGGAAAAACTTAGTTATAAGGTTTTATAACATATTAAGGAAGATTAAAACACAAGAGATTGAATGTTATACCGCAAGCTCTTCGAAACAATCAACCGAATGCTCTCCAAGCTTCCCGATCGATGTTCTTGCGCCTTAGCAGGTGTTAGGGGTTGATATTTTTGTAAAAGGGCAGTGGGAGGCGATTAGGGTTTGAGTTTTGGGGTTACAAAAGGCTTAAGGTTGCTTAAATACTAGTTTAAGTCGGTTTGGTGATAGTTGGCACCCGCGCGCGGCCGCTCGGAGCTTGTGAGCGGCCGCTCACAGCTCCCCGACCCGCATTGGGTGGCCTGCTTCGTTGAACAACGTGTTTTTATCGATGTTTTCGCTATATTGGACCATAATAAGTGCAACCTCGTGTGTTAAGACCCCAACCATCCTAATGGTCCACCTATTATGATTTTTATTAAGGTATTCGGTTTAAGTTCACGTAATCACATACAGTTTGCACATAGTTTCACAGAGTTTCATAGCAGCACATAATTGCAATCAATCTCAATCAATTAATTTAAAATTATTTAATTTCATAGTTCACCAACGTCCAAGGTTTACTACTCATGTATACAGCCTGGTAATTCCCCGAATTACCACTTCATGCAGTTAATAACCTATAACTGTGCAACGTGTGACCTATCTAGCTAACCCTAGTTAAGTAGAATGCATGGAATGTAACTAGAGTTTAGTTAAAGTAAGAACTTGAAATTGCGGGGTATCATAGAAAGGGTATCTCATTTTCTAAAAGTGAGAACTTCCAGTTAATAGGATATGTTGATGCTGACTGGGCTAAATGCCTGGTTACTAGAAAATCAGTAACAGGATATTGTGTTTTTCTGGGAAATTCTTTAGTTTCCTGGAAAAGTAAAAAAGCAAAACATTGTCTCTAGATCTTCAGCCGAAGCTGAGCATAGAGCCATGTGTTCTGCATCATGTGAGGTAATGTGGCTTAAAAACTTGTTAAGTGAGTTAAAAGTTGATGTTAAGCTGCCACTTAAGTTATTTTGTGATAGTAAAGCTACAATTTCAATTGCAGCTAACCCTGTGTTTCATGAAAGGGTTAAGCACTTTGAATTAGATATCCATTTTCTTAGAGAAAAGATATCTAATGGATTAATTGAGACAGTTAAGGTTGAATATGAAAATCAAGTTGCTGATGGTTTAACCAAAGGTCTTAGTATACACTAACATAAAAAATTATGTTTTGATTTGAAGATGGTTGATATGTTCAAGCATATGAATTAAGGGGGCGTGTTGAAATTATGATTGTAATTCATATGTTTGGATTATTAATTCAAAGTTTTATATTAATGGGCTTATTATATTTGGCCCGATGGTTTTGAGTGTTATTATTTTGGCACATGTGGATGGCCCAATTGATGTCCATGTCAGCTTATTAGCTCGTGTTATGTACACGAGTTTGTTGAGATATTTGTTACAGGCTTTAATCTCAGCCGTTGGATGAAGTTTAATCTAAGGGTTTCGATCGTTTGCACACGGATCGAAGGAGAGCTACTATAAAAGATTTGTTTTTGTTATTCGTGCTCATTCAGTCTTCATCTAGGGTTTTCGTCTAGGGTTTCATATTATTGTTTCTCTGTATTGTTATTATTCTTCTTTACACAGAAGAATAGGGTTTGTATTCTGGAGTTGTATCCAGAGGTCTTGAGGTTATCAGTCTGTGATAACCAAGTGTTGATCGTTTGTTCGATCGTTGGTCTTCTTGTCTGTAAGTTTTTGTTTCATTATTGTACTCATAAGTCTATAGTATCAACTGATCTAAACAATCAGTTGATTACTATAGTTATTGATTTAGGATCTCACTTATTTGTGAGATTCAAGGTACTTGGGGGAGTTTTTCAGGTTTGGGTTAAATAAGATTTTCGTCACCGTTTTGTTGCCTAAACTTTGTGTTCTTTGTTCTGAGTTTATGTTGGCTCATTGTTATTGTATTGTTATGTGTTTGGATCTATAAAATTTTACACCAAAAGATCCTCAAACCGGCCAGATAAGTTTCAAAACCGTTGTAAATAATTTAAAAGTTTAAATAGAAATATATAACTAATAATATATAGAGCTAATGTATCTTTTTACATGGATTTGCAACATTGATTAATGTGAACCATTAAACAAAAACTCTAAAGAGTGTGGAATAACTTCTCTTTTGAAATCCAGCCCTACCAGTTCACATCAAGGCAATTCAAATAGGCTCAATCAAACCAATTATGTATGTAGCCTTGCCCTACCAACCGATAATTCTATGTTGGGCCTTATGAAGAATGAATTTGTTTTCTTGACTATTACTGAAGAAAGTGGTTACAATATATACATAAAAACTAGTTTATACCCCGGGAGCGTCCCGGGTTGAGAAATCTAAATAAAGTGAATAAAATTAAAAGTATCTAAACTATAAAAATGGCATCTGCCAATATCTGATTAATGAATATTATTATTATTATTATTATTTTAAACAAATCTCTGCCATAAGTTATCATATTCTAATATAAAAAAGGGTAATTGGGTCGGGTATCACGTAATCCCAGGCCTGGCCCAAACCCACAATTATTTTTAAACTAATTCCAAACCTGACACAATACCTGTCGGGTTACAAAAAAAATAGTCGTTTTTTTTCTCCGTTTTTTATATAGCACTATGGTACTCGTTGGAAAGATAATAAAACGCTCGTTAATTTGGTGTAATTTTTTTCTTTAAAAAATCTCGTATATAAAAGATATTAACATTCAAAAGTTATGAGAGCAAACATGAGAGAGAAATTCATAAAGTTTTAATATTTACATTTAATAGATTAAGTATTTAATATATTATGTTAAATCATATTTAAACCATATTGATTCCTTTTTTTTAATTGGTCTAGAGTTGCCACATCACATCATATGTGGCATCTCTCAAAAGAGAGATTGCATAATATTATGACATATCATTAAAAATGCTTTGGTTTATTATAGATATAGATAAGAGTATGTTGTGGAGTGATAATAGTCATACAATAAATAGAGAGCATATCACGGAGAATAATAATAGCTGTACAATTAATTATTATTATTGTGTAAATGGTTTCCTAATACCCCCCGCAATCGGATAGGTGGAGGCCCGACACGTAGCATGTTCCGAAAGCGTTCAAACAACGGTCTTGAGAGGCTTTTGGTGAAGATGTCAGCCACCTGTAGATTGGTAGAAATAAACTTTGTTGTGGAGGCAAAGCATGTAGTTCACGAAGTAAGTTAGTAATCCAAATAATTTCTGCTGCAGTATTTGCCATGGCTCTATATTCAGACTCGCAACTAGACCTAGAAACGGTAGGTTGCTTTTTAGCACTCCATGAGACAAGATTACCCCCAAGATAAATGGAGTAGCCATATGTAGAGCGACGTGTTTCAATACATCAAGCCCAATCAGCATCCGAATATCCCACAAGAGTTGTGGTTGATGGTTTAGAAAACGTAAGTCCATAGGATAACGTTCCCTTAACATAACGGAGGATGCGTTTGACAAGTTGATAGTGTGCTGTGGTGGGTGAATGAAGAAACTGACTCGCTTGATTTACAGCATATGCAAGATCGGGTCTAGTAATCGTCAAATACTGCAAAGCACCAACAAAGGATCGATATAGAGTAGGATCATGAAAAGGAGTGCCCGGAGTAGTGAATGAATCTTTTGCAGCAAGCGGAGTAGAAACCGGTTTAGAATCTCGAAGACTGGATCACACCAAAATATCATAGGCGTATTTAGATTGACAAAGAAAAAGCCCAGTCTTGGTGTAAGACACTTCTAAGCCAAGAAAGTAGCTTAGATGACCTAAGTCTTTGGTGGCAAATTCATTATTAAGACATGAGATCAACTTGCCCATTCTTACTTCATTGTTCCCCGTAAGAATAAGATCATCTACATAGACAAGCAGATACATGACACAAGAATTGCTTTTGAAAACAAAAAGTGATGTGTCTGATTTTCTACAAGTAAAACCTTGCTGCAAAAGGAATGTACTCAATCGTTGAAAACAGGCACGTGGAGCTTGTTTAAGACCATAAAGCGCCTTTGTAAGACGACACACATGGTTCGGATGCTTGTTGTCAACATAGCCCAGTGGTTGTTCCATGTAAACGACTTCCTGTAGATTTCCATTTAGAAAAGCGTTTTTGACATCGAGTTGATGAAGCGGCCAATTATTGATTGTGGCTAGGGCAAGGACAATACGAACTGTAGATGCTTTGACAACGGGACTGAAAGTATGATGGTAGTCAAGGCTCGGTATTTGAGTGAAACCTTGAGCCACCAAGCGTGCTTTAAACCGCTCAACCGAACCATTTGAGTTGTATTTTGTGCGATATACCCATTTTGATCCAACAACATTCATATTTGCAGGACGGGGAACGAGAGTCCATGTTTTATTTTTATTTAATGCATCCATTTCTTCATCCATTGCCTTAACCCATTTTGATTGTTTAGAGGCTGATTTATACCCCTGTGGGTCTTTTGCTAAGAAAAGAGCCTTATGAAGCAGACTTTGACCAGTGAAGGCAAGTTTCGCATGATGTTTTACTTTAAAAATGCCTGACTTTGATCTAGTTTGCATTGAGTGGGTTGGAATGGGGTGTGAGATTGGTTGTGTTTGAGGTATTATGGGTTCCTGGATGAGGGGTACGGGTGATGGAGGTGGGTTTGAGAGGTGTGAGAAGGGCTGGTCGTTTGTAGTGGGCTGGTTGGTTGAGTTGGGTGAGATAGGTTGGTCAGCGTGGGTGGTGTTTGTTGAAGTGGGTTTGTAAGTTGTGAATTGTGGACAAAGTGGGCAATGGGTATGAGGAGGTAAGGGTTGAGTAGATGGATTGGTTGAGGGTGAAGGTGAGTTATGAACAGTGGGCATCGTTTCATCAAAGTTGGCAAATAGTAAAGATGCTTCATCTACTTTGGGGTTATTACCAGTAAAGGGGAAAACGGCCTCATCAAATTGTGCATGACGAGTGACATAAACCCTTGATGTAGACGGGTTTAGACATCGAAAGCCTTTATATTGAGGACAATAGCCGAGAAAAATACATGGAGCACTTCTTGGAGAGAGCTTATGCGGAGTATAATCTCGCAAATACAGAAATACTCGACAACCGAAAACTTTGAAGTTTGCATAAGAGGGTACCTGATGGAAGAGTAATTCGTATGGCGACTTATTTTTAAGCAACGGAGTCGGGATGCGGTTAATAATATATGTAGCAGACATAAAAGCATCGGTCCAAAATTTTGCTGGCGCACGAACGTTGAAGAGCATAGCGAGTCTGGTTTCGGTAATGTGCCGATGTTTTCGCTCTGCTCTACCGTTTTGCTCCGGTGTATGTGGGCATGAGAAGCGATGAAAAATTCCCTTTTCAAGAAATAAGTCACAAACCCGGTGATTTGTAAATTCCGTACCTCCATCACTTTGAAAAATTTTAAGCGTAGTAGAAAATTGGTTATGAACAAGTGACAAGAAGATTTTGAGAACATTATAAAATTCCGATTTAGCCTTTAATGGATAGAACCAAGTAAACCGTGAAAAATCATCGACAAAAATAACATAATATAGATAGCCATCTGTGGAGGCCATAGGTGCCGGTCCCCAAAGATCACAATGTATAAGGTCTATCACACGAATAGCACGCTTAATATTATGCATAAAGGTAAATGTTTTGCCTTAGACAATTGACACGGAGTGCATACACCCGGTTTAGGTAATAAAGACGTAACAGATAAATGCCCTAACTTATTTAACAAAGAAATAATGTCATGCGACCCATGACCTAGGCGAGCATGCCATTGTTCATATGAAGCACGACAGTGGGAAGATTTGATTTCTGGCATGAATGCCTTTTGCCCTTGATCAAGAATATAAAGACCGTTGTCGCATCTTCCCTTGGCTAACACTTCTTTAGTTTTCCTGTCCTGAATATGAAAGTAGTTATTAGAAAATAAAACGTCAACAGGATTATCATTAGTTAGCTTGCTAATGGAGAGAAGATTTTTGGTCAAATGGGGCACCACAAGAACATCCAATAAAGGTAGATTTGGCGAAATAAACGTTTTACCAATATGGATGATAGGGAGGGTTTTACCATCCCCAAAAATAACACGCTCATTACCGTTATAAGGGGCCAAAGCATTCAACGGAGTTTCAGGCGGGACCATATGAGAAGTAGCACCGGTATCATCGGTCCAATCCGGCTGATTTGGATCAATATCACAACGAGCATGAAAAGCTTGTGCGAGATTTGCATCAATGGGAGGAGTATGTTGAGCATAGTTCACAAGATTAGGACAAGAGGATGCGTAGTGGCCCTCTTTCCTACATAGCTGGCAGTGAGGAAGTCGTTTACCACGACCCCTGCCACCATTGAATCGAGATCTGCCACGACCCCGACCACTGGAAGTGGATCCACGAGTTTGTTGAGAAGCAAAAGCAACCTGTGGAGGTTGAGAAACATTTATGGATTTTAAGAAAAGTTCATGAGTTTGTGCCTGAGTAAGTAAATCTCGAAACATTGGCATAGGAGTAACGGCCCTTCGAGCAGTAGAGAAAGTCTCAAACGAGGAGCCAAGACCACATAAAAACCAGTGGCACTTGTCAGCTCAGCCACCGGATGACCAATGGCTGCAAGTTGGTTACACAATCCTTTGAATTTGCTGCCATATTCAGACACCGAAGAACCCCCTTTTTGTAATTGACGGAGGATATCCTTCAAAATATGCACCTGCTCCAGAGAGTTCGGGCAATAAACATTAGCGAGGGCATCCCAAACCTGTGCAGCGGTGGTGAGACCAAGAATCTCAGCCATAGATTCTTCGGTAAGGGAGGCTTGAAGAAGAAGGCGGACTTTCGTATCATTAGTTTTCCAGGAGATGAGTTTGAGATTAGGGATTTGTTTGCCATCGGCATCAATGGTGGCCGGTGGTTCAGGAGCGGAACCATCCACATGTCCGAGAAGATCCTGACTTATGAGAAGAGTTTCCATTTGACTGTGCCATTGAGGGTGGTTAGTGGAGTTTAGCTTAATGGAAATCATGTGAAGAAGGGTTTGTAGGGGTAATGGAGAGTCAGAAGAGGAGGATGGAATATGACCAGCCATTGGAAAAAAGAAAAACAAAGAACAGAGAAGGATTGTGGTTAAAGATTTTTGGTAGGCCCAGAAATAGAGGCTGATACCATATGAAGAATGAATTTGTTTTCTTGACTATTACTGAAGAAAGTGGTTACAATATATGCATAAAAATAGGAGTATGTTGTGGAGTGATAATAGCCATACAATAAATAGAGAGCATATCACGGAGAATAATAATAGCTGTACAATTAATTATTATTATTGTGTAAATGGTTTCCTAATAGGCCTGATGGATCTAACCCGCCATTGTTATGGATCCAGCCCGCCCTTGTTTGGTTCACCAGGATTTACCTACCCATTCCCTTCCTATAAATGAAATCTTTCGGTTCATATATGCTAACTTGACCGTTTGAGGGTAGTCTCCAGTCCACCCCTTCCAACGGGTTCATCAAATCATCGTGAGCTAGGAGCAACAGGAACCGCTCAACACATCAACAATGTCATCCAGGCGGATTTCTACCAAATGATCTCTATATTCGCATTCGTAGAATATAGAATATATGGTAATAGATGTACTTGCTATATATGATGCTTGTTCACTACAGATATGTGTCAAAGAATGCTCTAGGTCTCTAATACCTAACTGAATTTCACATGATCTGCAATGTGGTTTGAATTCTATAACCACACTGACTTCATATGTATAATTATAAATGTGTGTGCAATGCCATCATATTAAGATCTAGCTCATCTATGCAGGTATCGGTTGAGGCACATCAACCAATCGTTCCATCGATTGTAGCTGATCGTAAGGAGCAATCTGCATTGTACAAAACCAAGATATGAGCATTATAAGTTTACTTTTGACATCATAAAAAAAATGTCACCCACAAAACGAAAAATTTAGTTTTAATCAGAAAATACTTGTATATGTATAGTCAGGTACCTGGCTAAATCCATCTGGCCATTGAATTGAAACTGCATAGTTTCCCATTGGTCGAATTTCTTCAGGTTCAATGTCTTCTGGGATATCACCATACTGCAATTTTTGCTCGCCGGTCCATTCATCCTGTCCCATATGATTGACCAATTATTAAAAAAACAAACTGAAAACGGGCCGGGCTTGAGTATACTATCTGGTTAGTGGTTAATCTTACAGTTATGAAACACCTTTATAGACAATTATAACTTACAACATAATAATGAAATATAGCAAAACTAAAGATTAGCATACCACACTTTGGGCGGAACGGTCATTTCGTCTGACAGTTGCAGGATGTAGAAGAAACTCTTCGTTTGAATCCGGCACTTTCACCTTGATTGCCCTAATAGACTTGTCATACATCACAGCTGTTGAAACTGAAACCGAAGATAACCGCTGTTTTTAAATACAGTCATACAAATACATGCTTAACTTTTTCGATGTTTAGATCACCTTGTTGGCGGATCTTTGCACATTGTTGTACCACACAAACTCCCAGGTTTTGGAATATTTCAGCAACGTCGCCTTGAGGATCAGCCACCACTTCAGGCATTCCACTGTCACCGGAAGCAGATAGCTGTCAAAATGGAAGGTTTCAAGTTTCTAGATGGCTTCACCTTTAAACGAAATCATAAAAACCATAGGAAGCCTAATATAGTAATTACAGTTGGTCTGATTGGAAGGTCAAACAGATGAGGGATTCCAAACTGCTCCACAACCTGCAACCACAACGGATCAAGTTACTAGGAGATCATACTTTTGAATAGTCAGATTAGGTTTGTGTTTTATCTAAAACAAGTTGAAAGTATGCCCAGTCAATTTCTAATGCACACAAATTCCTAAATTGTTTTTATTCAAAGATTTAACTCATACTGTAATAATATTGTTTTTTGTAATCATAGTTACATCAATAGTTATTTATAATTTTTTTTAAAAAGCAGAAAAAGTACTAGCGGATCAACCAACCTGGTCCGGCCCATTTCAACCGGGGCCATCAATGACATGTTTCGACATAAACCCACACTGACCCATTACCCAACCTACCCTCCCATGTTGACACCTATAGCATTAACTATTTAGTTAAGGGTTTCTTACCTGTGATCCTGATCCTCTACCAAATGGGTAAAACCGTTTCCCGTCTGCATCAAAGTGGCACATGTTTTCAACAACCGCAACACATGGTACCTGAAACCATATCAAAATGTTGTTAGGAATACAAAGAAGAATATAGTTTGAATCATATATTACACGCACCCTTAGCTTAGAAAACATGCGGACTCCTTTTGCAACATCAATGAATGCAAGCTTCTGTGGAGTAGTAACTATCACAGCAGCGGTCAGAGGGACCACCTATAAGTTAGAATTTGAAAACAAAATTAATATATTGGATTCTTAATACACGAAGCTAGCAAAACCACAATCCTGAAAGCAGCAAGAAAGTTTTAGTTGAAAAATATAGCATATGTTGATAAACTGCCGAGTTTTATGAGCAGACCTGGCATAAGGTAAGCTGAATATCACCAGTTCCAGGGGGCATGTCAATAACAAGATAATCAAGCTCTCCCCTGTTTATGTACAACATTCATTGGTTACTTAAATACTCATTTCACGATGCTTGTACCAGTCTTCTAGATTCATTATATGAAATTAAAAGTAGCAATATGAAATGATGAGAATTCGAAAACGAATAAAGCAGTCATTTTACCTTAAGATGTATTGACCATGACACCTCCTGGACCAAAGTCTAGTTATATATTTAAAGATATTAAAAGATATGAAGCTACCACTATCATTTGATTGAAAAAGTAGTAGAAACTAGAAAGACATCAAGCATATCAGTGATTATTTTTAACAGGTTAAGCAAATAGGAAGAATGTAATACCACTCTGTAGTAGTCAGTAGCTGGTTGATGACCCCAGAAACCATTGGTCCTCGCATTATTGCACGCCCTTGTCCGGCAAATCCAAAAGATACCATCTTCACTCCCATGTACTCTGTTGGAATGATGGTCTTCTTTTCTGGATTCTAGCAGATAACAACAGTTACACATCATAAGTATGCTATGATAATCCATTGAGAAGTACCTTTTCATTACAAAATGGTTACATCTTTGGCTTCACTAGATTAATAAGTTGTATTTCATTAACTTTGTGTTGCCATAAAAAAGGATTGGTAATTATGTTATATTACAGCAACAACTTTTTGACACTTCGATATGTGAATGCTTAATAGTTTGGAAGTGTAAAAATTACTTATACATGATTATAGATCGTTGATCGCCCATACAGACGGCTAAAACAGAGAACTGTAAACCTTCAGTGTGGAGAATGAACACTGATTACCATTTCAAGCAGCCGATTTTCAGGGGAGACCATAGTCGGCAAACTAGGACCATATACATCAGCATCAAAAATACCAACTCTAGCTCCCATCCCAGCCAAAGTGTATGCCAGATTTACAGCAACAGTTGATTTCCCCACACCTCCCTACAGTTATTACAAATTCATAGAAACACCAAAGGTTAACAATACCAAGTACAAAAAGCATATCCGATTTAAAAAGTATGGCATGAGTTGGCTCCTTCTAGAATGGATAAGCAAAATTTGTTCGCTTTCAGATTTCTATAACTCATTTAATCACATGTAACACGAATACAACCGGTTCTATCTCCATGGTAGGTGTTCATACCTCTCTGGTGACAATGTGGTTTAACTATAAAACCAAAATGAATTGCTCCGGGTCTCATTGTTTAAGTTGTGTTATGTATATTAACTTACGATTGCATGCACGTTAATTTTTTATTTTTTATTACTTTCTGTTCGGTGAAGTTGTTAGATACTTGGATGAAGCTGTTGGGTGATTACCTGATCTTTGAATAAAGTTAACATGCCACAAAATAAACAAGCCTACCTGATTCTATAGAACATTACAATATTTGTGTGGCAGTTTTGGATACCAATTTGGGAGGCTTAAAATTTATAGTTATCGATATCAATACATCTACGTGGAACTGGACAGATGATATACTTGGATATGTGGACATTCATTGTTTAGGGATAATCATCCACCTGAATACCGGGAGACTTCAATAATAGTGACTCCATCTCCTAAGTAAAAATAGCTTTAACTTGTTCAACCGAAGATCAGATGATAATGGAAGCCTAGCAGCATTCTTCCCACGCTTTTGCTAAAACTTTTTTGTTCGTATAATTATTTTATGAAACAGTCCTTAATAATTTATTTGCATATTTTCTTAATTATTAGTTGCTGAAATGATCTTGTATTTGGTTAAATTAATGATTAATCCATATAATTACTCATGGAAACAATCTCTACTTGTACATCAGTACCTATTATTAATTAGTGCACTTGGCATTCATGTAAGATCCATGCATCAGTGTACAACCAGCAGTATAATGGTAAGGAGCCGAGGCTTAAAGGAGTTACCATTGTCACAATTCATACCAAAACAAAGTGGTATTTGTACAGAACTACAACCAGGTTTTGATGTAAGATGTTGAGCTTTCAAGACCAAATCAATCAATTAACAAAACTAACAGAGAATATATATGGGAAAGTTTGGTACCTTGCAACTTGAAACTGCTATTATGTTTGATATTTTCTGTAACCCAGCAGGAAGTTGTGCGGCATAAATCTGCTTTGCAGGTTGAGCTGACATCGTCACATTGACTTTTTTCACCCAGGGCAGAGCTGCCACCACCTCGTTAGCCTTCCTCTCAAACTGCAATGTGAAAACTGTTCTTAAAGATGTAGTTCAATTCACTTCATACATGTAGTACCCACAATTCTCAAGTTAACTTATTCGCGTACTATTTTAAAACAATCTAATGAATCAGAGGTGGTACTTCCAAAAGAATCACATGAAGAATAATGTTTGACAAAATCTAGCATGCTTTAGATCATTCTGAAAGAATGACAACTCTGTTTTAATTACCTCGTCCTTGATCGGACACGCTGGCGTGGTGAGCTCCAACCGGAATGAAACCTGAGATACAAAGTTGAAAACACTGAATGAGATCACAACTCACAAGCATTTATGTAATCTGTGGACTTGTAACATCATGTTCTAGAACACCTCTCCCGAAGCATCATCAACGTCCAAATCCTTCACAAACCCACATGACACAATGTCAGTTCCAAAGTCAGGGTCAATAATCTGTGACAAGGCTTTTAACACATCACTTTCAGCTTCTCTAGTCAACATTGATGCAGCATCAGCTATCAGACCAATCACAAAAACAACCAAAGTAACTGAATCAGTTAAACAATACATGCACTTTCACTACTGACTATAAGTTATGATTCTGGATCTAGGCTTGCCCTATCCTAGTTTCACAAGAATATTTAAATGATTGCTGTCACTCTATATAAAACCATTAGCTTTTACTGATTCCTTCATATTTAACTCACCTTACTATCAACCTTTTTCAGTTAGTTTCATAATTTTCCCAACACAATACTTAGGGCTGCAAACGAACCAGTAGTTTAGCAAACAGTTCATGAACCATTCGACGGTCAGTTCATTCATGTTCGTTCGTTTAATAAGCAAAAAAAACAAGAACAAGAAAATTTCATTTGATTAGTTAAAGGAACGAACATGAACAGATGTCTCGTTCATTCATGTCCGTTTGTTTATGTTCATTAAAGAATTTTGTACATTTAACTATTTTATCTAAACTTTATATACACTTTATCTTTTATTTATTTTATTACCCTAACAATTAAAATACGAAAACCCTATTCCCACCTTGTTTATGCACCGTTCCTCTTTCCTTACCCACTATTCACACCGACGAATATTATCAACCTATATTCCATTGTTAGGTCTTCAAGTTCCAATCATGTTCCTTTCATTTCCTAAATGAACGAACACGAACAAAAAGTCTCGTTCTCGTTTAGTAAGCGTTCATTAACCGATCGTAAACACATTTATTTCCTTAACTTGTTCGTATCCGTTCGGTTTGTTTGCAGTCCACTTATTAAATAACCAAAATCAACAATTTTTTCTACATAACAAGGGAAAATGAGACTGACCGTCTAGAGAAGCAGCTTTAACAGAAACAGGGTTGACACACCTACTACGCCTTAATAAACAACAAACTGTTGGAGATAGAAGAGAGCCAAACGTGGCGGATTGTAAAGAACGTCCATCCAGAAGCTTCGAGTCTACAGTTACAGTTTTATATACTTCAAACATCCGCAATTAAAGGTTAAAACAGAATTAATGAGTACAAAATTATAAAAAAATACCTCTGTATTTAGGTTTGGAGCATTGTGACGTCACGTAGAGTGAAGCTGGAGCTTGAAGAGTTCGCATGGCTGGTGTATGAGCGTGTGTAACAGAGGAGAGAAGATTGGAGAGATATGTGAGGCTCACATTTTGGCTCAAAACTTTCTCGTTATGGGGTCCTTTTGGATTTTCTGGTTATCCAGATTTGGTTACTTTCAATATTGCCCCTTAACTATAGTATATTTATTTGTTTATTTTTTTACGACTTAAATTACATCAAATTCGTCCTTGATGGGGCTCTAACATGTGGCAACCGGAAAATTTTTCTTCTCTTTCGTCTCTTCCTTCTTAGCCTTGAGCAATTTTCGGGACGAAAATTCTTTCAACAGGGGGAGGATGTGACACCCGGCAAACTCAGGTTAGTAACATTGACTAAACTAGTAAGTCTACCTTAGCGAGTCATGCATATTACGTACTTAACTGGGTCAGTCGAGTCGTTACGATGATTCTGGGAATCATCGGGAGTCGTTACGATGATCCGCGGGATCATCGGGAGTCGTTACGATGATTCTGGGAATTAACGGGAATGATCTTGGCAAACTTGTAACAACATTTTTATGAAAGAAAACCTGTGAACTCACCAGCATTATATGTTGACATTTTTGGCATGTTTTCTCAGGTCGCTAAGGTAGCAATCAATGGGCTAGGCGCACGAAGTCATACACAGCGTCTAACATTTTGAAGCATATTAAACAATGTTTTGTAAACTATAATATGTCTTTTGGTTGTAAACAAGAAATGCTTCCGCTGCTGGTTTACGGCTCAAAGCATAATATTTTGGTTTTAGATATATATATATATATATATATATATATATATATATATATATATGAGAATGCATGTTTGTTGTATGTTTATTGTGATCGTTAACTGATATCCTGGTGTGTCACGCGCCTCGTGGTAAAACCCCGCACGTGGAATTTGAGGGTGTGACATAACAATTGACCACAAAGAAAGTTACATTTTCAACTTCAGTGGCTTTAGTAATTAAGTCCAACTACTTTGTTTTAACGTTCTATAAACGCTTCGTATAGCTTTATACGAAGTGTATTGGGTTCGATGATTTCCAATGGTAATGGTAGACAGCTTTTGCCACAACCTTTACCTATACAATGCGTATAGAAATATAGATCTATACATAATGTATTTAGTACAACGTTTGAGTAATTAGTATGAGGTTTGAGAAAGCAGAGATATTTGACATGTTAGTACTACCTATACGCCTCGTATAGATCTATAGGAGGCGTGTAGGTAAGTAACCGAATGAATAATGGGTTGCCTTTCATTTCTTCTTCAGACACATTCTACAAGATTTCACAAGAATTCACATTTCATTCGTTAACAACGTGCCAATGTCATGGTGGGACGACAAGTATTTTTTTTTTTTTTGGCGAATCAGTAAATGAGTCATGGGTTTCAGAGAGCAGCTTGGTCATCATCATCATCATCATCATCATCATTATACTTAGTTAATCACACCTATTGCAAAGATAAGGTAGGGTCTGAGAAGGGTAAGATGTAGAGAACCTTATCTCTACCCTTAAGAATAGAGAGGCTGCTTCCAGTGAGACCCCCGGCTCAGAGAGCAGCTTGGTATAAGGTTTATTTACTTGTTTGTTGTTTCTTTATGAAATACTTATCACAACCTTGTTTTAGGAGAAGATTGACATTCTTGATTCTTACGAGATAGGGGTGAATGATCATCATGAAGAGGATGTCATGTCTGGCTTGTGTTCTCATCACAAAACATTTCTATTGTCAGAGTTGAACAAGTCTTCCCATAAAGGTGAACCGCCGTACGCACACAAGACTTATAAACCTGCTTGTGTTTTTTGCAAAACTTTTCAGTATTGTAATATTTAGCAATTTGGCATAAAATCACATTGACCAAAACAACAATTTACTATTTTTTTATTATATAATATGGATATTGTGTTTGTTTGGAAACTCCAAAATTAGTATATTTTTTGTTGTGATATATACACACACGAGTAATTAATAATTACGATACACTCGTATATCACGTTTTCTTCATGTATTGTCTACAAGACAATATGTTTTGTTGATGAAACTTAGTACAACGCGAGTTTGATTTAGTTTTCTTCTTGTATAGTTGTATGGGTGTTTATTTAAGATATGAAGCTAACTCATAACTTCATAACGCATTTAACACATGTATAGATAATACACACACAAAGGGAAAGAGATTGTCGATATGGGTAAGTTTGATTTTTGTCTAACACATTGGATGCCTTTAGCAAAGGAGTGTTACACTCATTAACAGGCTTAAAGGGTTTCGGTTCACCAAACGCAAGTCGTGGTGTCCCTCTACGTTGTAAACGTAGATGGGAGGTTCAAGAGTTTTAATATTTTAGTTGTTATGATTCTGATTTGGGATCAACCCAAAGTCAGAATGTTATTAATATTGGTTGACTTAAAAAAAGATCAAACATAAGAGTATGTTCTTGAAGAGAGGAACTCTTGATCCCAAGTTACAACTAAGGACCATCTACGTAAGCCTGATGAAGGCCGGGACTTGCGAGTAACAGATCGTGATTCCACATATAGTGGCTGTTGGGGCCAGCTTGGTTGTGGAATCAGCGTGGTTGTAGATATTTAAGAATGTACAGCAGCAGCTTGCGTGCTTGAAGGCTTCAAGGCTTCGGCCTTCTGCTGCTGAAAGTATTATTAGAGAGTTCACTCTAGAGAGAGTATTTAGAGAGAGAGAAAAGAAATAGATAGAGAGTGAGAGAGGTCTGAGATTGTGACCAATCTGAGTTGTTTGTGTGGTTTGCCCCTCTATTTATAGAGGGGGATGGGTTAAACCCTAATGGGCTTCCTTGTTGGGCTTGGGCTTGACCCAATATTATATTTAATGATTTTGGCTTCTTTGGCTATTAGGCTTGGCCCAATTGAGTACCCTACATCATCAGCCCCCCAGTCTAGTTTAATGTATATATGCATGTACATTATACTAGACGCAAACTATTCATTATCTTTGCGTTTTTGTAACACCCCAACCGATGGCGGAATCATCGAGGTGTCACGTAATGACGATTGTTCAAAAGCACATGGTACTAAAATGTAAATATTATTGTATAATTTAAATTGTCTTACATGAATGAAATGGGAAAAAATACAAAAGTCTGAACAAAACATGAAATTTGAAATAAATTATTAAAAGCAAGCACTAAAATCCAATGCTATGGAACTAAGATCAAACTGCACCTGAAACATGTACAAAATAAGTTTTGTCAACATATGAAATGTTGGTGAGCATTCCTAGTTTTAATATATATAGTAAGTTGGAAAATGTTATACAATTCAAGTGCAAGCTACAGTGCATTTATGTAAACTATGTATCATACAAATGAGCGAAATCAATCCTGTGACTGTATAATGTACTAAATGAACGGCGGTGTACTTATCCAATAAATGGATAATAACTTAACAATGACCACGGATTCTCCGATGAAAAAGGGGGGGGGGAATCAACCTAGGCGGGTTGTCAATCCAATAGCGCTATCCAATGTTAAGGTCGGCTTGTACATGGTTAATGATTTCACTAAGTACAAATGTATTCTACATGTAATGTCTAAGCATAAAGCACGTTTGTAAGCAAATGCACATAGTACTAGAATTGTATTGTAAAAATGTGAACTTGTATTTGTAATTTGTATAAGTGTACATGTAACACCCCAAAAATGAATAAAAGCAAAAAGGGGATAGGAAATACTCACTTTCGCCAAATAACTAGATGACTAAGCGAGCGTGAAAATGCGAGCAATCCAAAGACTCAACAACAAAACTAGTCCAATTTAGAAGAAAAGAAACCGAATAAGAAAAATATCCAGCTTCCAATTCGCCAATTACGAGAGCTTATAATCAAAGCTTCAAATGTAGAAGTAATATATTATAGAAGAAAGGTATGAGGGAGAGTTTAATCGATTTGAAACAATCGATTTAGAGGTGCAAAGTGTAATGGGTCATAGGTGGGTTTTTATACAAGTTTTGAATTCAGTTAGGCTTTAAAATTGGCCAACACAATAAAGTAAGGTTTTAAGATAAATTGACTATTTGACTAGGACTTTGACTAGGATTTTGACTAGGAATTTGACTAGGACTTTGACTATTTGACTGTCTCCGCGGACCGCTAGAGCAAAAAAAAATAATTTTTCTAATTTAATCAATTTTAAGTTATAGACTTGTTTCCTTGTGTTTCTAAGTTGTTTTAGGACCGAAAATTAAGAGCTTTGAGTATCAAGGTCTGAAAAATACGTGCTCGGGTGTAGATGTGAGTATAAAACGTGCATACTTTTACTTATAAAAATTATAAGTTTTATTAAATTGTGAATTTTGGTCCTATTAAAATACGAGGGTTAAAAATGAAAATTTTGAAATAGTTGAGGAACCAATTATGCACATTTATGAAAAGTGAAGGGTACATGTTGTCACAGTTTTCTTCCAACCTTTGTTGTTTTAGTGAGTGTTCATTTGTAGATATCTTCGTGTAAGTAGGATAAATATCAATAAACAAACCTTAGCATAATGAGTTTTGGAATGTGTTAGGGTTTAAACCGATAAAATTTGAAACTTGTTTAAGTTGATGATCTTGAAAGCTTATTAGGGGTTTAAGCTGATGAGCTTGAAAGCTTATTGGCATTTAAGATGATAAGCCCTTAGTTTGGTGGAAGCGGCTGATGAGCTTGAAAGCTTATAAGGATTTAAGCTGATAAGCTTTGCAGCTTGCTAAGCCCTTATTTGGATGGAAGCTATGGAGCTGGATGTTCCTCCATTACTTGCTTCTTTCCTTGTTAGCTTGTATTAGCTTCAGCATATCGGCTATTGACCTTTTTAAGTTTTCGCCTTTTGAGCTTAGTTTTCTAAGCTTGTTTGTTGTATTGGCGAAGTTATCTCGAGTTGTGTGATTAAAACCATCTATATCCCATATGTATGCTCCTTTGGACGATATTCCCATAATTTTGTAAAATATTTTTTGGAAATATCTTTAGCTTGGGCACAAGCCTTTGGAAGATGGTTCATTTATCAAATGACTATGGCAGTTTAAATGTTTGTAAGCATCAACAAAGTAGCTAAGTATCACCAAAATGATTGTAGCTAGGTGCACTTACAGAGGTTTTTAGCGAGTCACGTTTTTGAACAAATGTCGGGAAGTTCATCCGATATACAGTGGATTATTATATTGACCGAATGGTCGATTTCTAAGCAAGATAGCAAATGAGCTTCATATGACAGAAGGAAAGTTGCATGTGTACGAAGGAAGGCTTCTTGCACATGAAGGTGAAGCACATTGCCTTGAAGGTTGACTTGATATGACCTGACTTGATAAAAAGTTTGTACGCGTTCTAAGCTTTGAAGGCTTTAAGCAAAGTTATTGTTTTTGTTGACTAAAGCATATAGATTTCATCCTTTAAGCAAAGTGGCTTGGCTTGATAGCTGAAAAGCTCGTGGACTTCCTCCTTTAAGCTTATGGATGAAATCCATCACTAGCCTAATTTTTTGTGCTATCAAGGTTTTGTGATAAATTCTTTCTTATGGTACAAGCGATGGAATCAAGTAGACAGAAGCAAACAAGGTTAAATAGCAAATTTCTTTGTTTACGAACATTCGCTTTTTATTCTCATTCAGGAGCCTTGTTCATAAGACGTTGAGTGTATGACCTTGCTAGCGAGCTTCTTTGATGCGAAACTTGATGTATGACTTATGCTTGTAAGCTTCTTTTGTTCGAAGATTGATATGAGCTTCCTTCGCTCAAAGCTTGATATATAGAGCATGTCTATAAGCTTCGTTCGTATGAAGTTGAGCTTCTTTTGTTGACATGACTAAGTGTCCAAATCTATTGATTTGTTTCTTTAGCGCCATTTTGGTAAAGTATCATTCGTTGTGTCGTTTGGGAAACCTTGTAGGGTTCCATTTGGTGTTAGCCTTGTATGGCTAGAATATTAACATGTGGTTGTGGTATTATGAACCTTTCAAGCCGTTAGGCTTGACATGTTATGATTGTCGATCATGGCCTTTTATGTTAGCTTTCATATATTTTGTTGTGTGTATGGCCTTGTGAGATTGTTTCACTTTTGAATTGTACCTTGGTGTATTTTTGTGATCATGTTTGGATGCTTGTATGTTTGGATGCTTGCATGTTTGGATGTTTTGTCTTTGTATTTGTTGGAAAATGTTTTACCAGTAGCACCTTAAAAGGTTAAGTGATGCAGTCACTTATCCTTAAGGTAGTCTAGGCAAACAAGTCGCCACCTATCCTATGTACACTACTTAGTGTTTTTGTATTTCGTAAGTTTGTTTAGAAAACTTAAGGAACAATTGGTGTAGGCTGTTCAAACCCGTCTATGAGACATGTAAAGGAAAATCTTTGTAGGTCTCATGGAGTTGGATTGATCTAGGAACTCACCCCTTATATAGGTCCATTCAACCTTTGAACCTATTGAGCGATGTGGCCTGGGAGCTCACCCCCTTACATGGCCCTTTCCATGGAGTTTCTTGCTAGGTTCTCAACCTGATTATAGGATAGAAAGACAAATCTTGATGGAAAACGCTATGATTCATTCATTTCATGATAACTAAATGTTTACACAAAAAAGTGGTAGAAATCTCTTGGTCGTTTGTGGTTACACTAAACCTTTTAAGGTGATTGTCATCCCAATGCCTTGGGATTTTCTTTCTTTCTTGGTCGATTAAGCTTATAGGAATCACCGTTGTGAGCTTCGAGCACAATATGTCCTATCTTGGGCCAAGCTTTCCAAGGTTTTGTTTCTGTAACATGTAAGTTGTATTTTAGGAGGATATTCATGTGTTGTAGCAAAGTGCTTTGGCAAGGTGTTGGTGGTTTAACAAATCTACTTTGGTTGCTAAGTAGCTTGCTTTGTTATTTTGCCAACAGCTTCAACGCCTTAGCATTGCAGTTTGATTCGTCCTTAATCTCTTTTTTATGTAGAGCAGGATGCTTCAACGCTTCTACGTTTCTAGTTTTATGCTTCTATGGGGCTTGATCCTTTTTACTACGGCTATTTTGTAGCTTTAGGTGTATTAAATAAATTAGTGATTGCGATTCTTGGTGTTACCAAGTTAGATCGATGATTACTAATTTATTCTTATGCATCCCCATCTCGTTTTGCATTTTCACGATTCCGTGAGTTGCTTGAGTGTTGACATGCATCTCAGGTTGGTCTGGGATAGCTTGTCTTGACTTTGTAGTCTTTGTAGTTGCTAAATCTCCAAAGACGGTTGAAGGCTTAGAAGCTTCAAAATTCGTATTCATGTTTAGCTTAGGTAGCATTCTTTCGATAGAGATTTTTTGGGCCAGCGTTTGTGCTTAGTGTGAGTGAGAAGCATTGATGTTTTAGCAAGAGCTTCGACGATTGAGCAAGTTGCTTTGGATAATCTTTGTTGGTATATTTTTTGTTCATGCTAGAGCCTTAGTGGAAGACAAGTATTATCATAGGTGGTTCACCTAGTTGGGAGCTCTTAGAATAGAACTTGTTTGTTACAAGGACACTTTCACATACAACTAGTTTGATAGCTTCTTCATTTAGTTAAGTTCTTCTTTTGCTTTTTAAATTGCAAGAAGTAGTGTTCGTACTGGAGGCGAACGTATGCCTTGTTCTAATCATGGTTTTTGTCCAAGGACTAATAAGTTGTTGCATATTAGCAAGATGCTTGTATTCGTTTCGGCTTTAGGGCAGAAGTCATGACATGTATAGCTTCTTTATCCTCCTATGCTTATTGTATACCCTTCAAGCTTGTAAGCTTCAATTTTTGTATCTGAAACTTCTAAATTTCGAAGCTTCAGTTGTTATATTTGAAGCTTTTAAGCTTTTAGGCTCGTGGTAGTTGAAGCGTTTAAGCTTTTGAGCTTCTTTTAATGTCTTTTGAAGCTTTTAAGCTTTCAAGCTTGTTTTGTTTATTTTGAAACTTCTGAGCTGTTTTTGAAACTTCTAAGTATTTGAAGCTTTTAATGACATGTTCGAAGGAGCTTATGTAAGGATCATGCCAAGTCTGCCAATATTATCATGAACATGTGATGTATTTTGACTTTTGTCATCCTTGAGGTATAAAACTTGTGTTGGTAACGAGTTTGTTGTTGTCGAGCTTTTGTAGTCAAAAGAGGTGATACGTTGTGAAGCTTATTATCTTCCTGGCTTTCGGGGTGATAACCTTTGAAATCTTTAACCTTTCAAGCATTGGAGGTTATGGCTTATGAAGACCTGTGAGGCTTAAACCTTCTAAGCTTCTAAGGTTATGGCTTATGGAGACCAGTGAGGTTTAAACCTTCTAAGCTTCTGAGGTTACAGTTTGTGAGGACCTACAAAGCTTAAAACCTCTTGTTTTAGAGTTTGTAAGGACCTTTGAGGTTTATAACCTCTTAGACGAACGATTCTAACTTTGTTCACTAATTAAGGAAAGTGGTTACATTTATTGAATCATTGTAGCTAAAGTGGTGTTAAAGGAGGATGTATGGGAGGTATTGATTTGTGTACACAACGATCTTTTCTTTCATTCCTTTGAAGTGGCCTTGTTGGCATGGGGAGGCTTTTTCCTTCCTTGAGTTGTTTACCTTTTCAATGGGAGAAAAGCATATTCTTTAGGTGGCATGCGTGTCCTATTGAGACATTAGATTGTTTGAACACAAGGTTAGTCTTGATAAGAGGTTCGCCTTTCCTTGAGTAATGTTGACCCAATATAGTAAGCCTTTAAGCTTCTGAACTTCCGCGAAAGAAAGTAGCTAGGTTGTTGTTTTGAGTTATCGTGTTTCTTTGCTATGGTAAGATGCTTGAAGGCATCTCAGCATTTGAGTAAATAAGTTGACATGTGTAACTGTTTTGCTTCTTTGCTTCTCAACTTCTTTTTAATGTGGGTTTGTCTGCACGAGCCACCAGCCCCCAGTCAGAAGTAGTCATGGTGATGAGTGATGCAGACTGATATCAAAGTGTTGTTGTACATCTTACCTCTTTGTTCCTTTTTCGAAGATATGTTGCTATATAGGTCGCTGTTAGGGGAAGCCTTTTGCCTTGTTACCATTTAACCACCGGAGTCATTAAGAGATGACTTTGGTTATGTTGTTTTTCAACCATTTGGGTTTTTTACCCAGATACGTTGTGCCCTTTTATCCTTTAACCCTATGAGCTGATATGCTTATTTGCTTCGGGGGTTGCTTTATTTAAGCATGTCAGCTTACTCGTATCAGCCCTTGGTAAAAGGTGTTTGCGACTAGAGGCGCGTTTTACTGGTTTATTTGATTCTTTTGCTTGCGAGATATAACTTCTTGATTGAAGTTGTTGTCATTTCGGATCTATAGAAGCTTGTTTGAAAGCTTGCGACGATGGCGATTTAAAGATCCATAGGTTGATGTGTTGAACCATATGTTTATTTTGACATTTCCTTATGTTAGTCTTAAAATAATGTTGCAATGTTTGCATCATAAATGTATTTGTGGCTATTGGTTAGGAACTGTGTTTGCTTTGTTGACTTGGTCGTTAGTTTAAATGGTTCATGTGTAGCTTTTGAAGCTGTTAGAAGTTGAAGCTGATCTAAGTAATAGCAAAGCTTCATGAATAATCAATTTGAACGCCGTGAAGCTAAATTATTGTGAAGCTTCAACGCATAGTGGTCTGAAAAGCTATAAAGCTTTAATGAATCCCTTAGCCTAAAAGGCTGTAAAGGTTTGATAAATAGTAATCCAAAAGGCTTTAAAGCTTTAACGAGCAGCGAAATAACTAGGTCTTTATGTTTAGTCTGAAAAGCTAAAAGGCTATATGGCTATTCTCTTTTGACTTTTGATAATATTCACTTTTTGTTTAACCCTCATGGGTTGTCAGAAAAAGCATGCACATATCTTTTAGTTTTTTGTTATTAACTAGAAACCTTGTCAGCCGCGCGTTGCAGCGGTGTCGAAATGTAATATAACACGAATTCTTATCATCTATTGAAAGTGTATTATATTTGACCTGATTTATTTCTACACAAACTTTACGCCAAAACATATATAAATTGAAACTGTACATAAAAGCAAGCTTAGAAACGTATTATATGACCAACTTATTTTCGAAAATTTACGTTTAACCCAACTTAAATTTATACCAACACATAAATAAAAATAAGCACGTAAGAAATCAATATTACATTTCAAAAATTACTTTAAAAAATAATGATCATGTGAGTCCCTCACGTCTAGGTATGAGCATTTTGGTATTAAATATCGAAAATACCGATACCGAACCGATCCTATCCTGATACCGATACCGATTCATTTTTGGTACCAATTCGGTATCAAGTTTTGGCGATCGGTATCGGTATTATCGGTATTCTACCTTAAAATGCTAATACCATACTGGTACCGTACCAAACCGATACCGTATGTTTTTGGTATCGGTATCGGTATCAAGTTTTCCCAAAAATCAGTATGGATATCGATTCGGTATAGACCTCATCCCTACTCACGTCCTTACCAGTTGGTCTATAGGCATGGATTCTTTACGTTAGTAAGTCACTAAATTTGGACCTTAAGGGAAAAAAAAAGTTATTTCTTGCTACTATATTATCAAAATCATTTATAATTAAAAAAAAAAAGTTTGACATTTGATGACGTATTGATAACTAATAAGGTCATATATACCTTTTTTATGTCTAGAAGAAAAAAAAACAAATATACCTGAGTCTAGTTATTGAATGGATTGGTAAATTTATTAAAACAAATAACCAATTTACCCAAGATTTTTTTCATCAAGTAACTGTCTCAAGTTCATCCACAAAATCAGTGGTCAAAACTCCTGCATCTCTCTTACATCACCAAGACAACCGTTTGTCAATGCCACCAGGCTTCTCACCTTGCCCCGTGCAACCGCCTTCTTCCCACCACAGTCACCGCTCCACCGTCTTCTGCTCATCACCGCTACCGCGTGACCATCTCTATTCTCTTACCACAAAGTTTTTCCTATCTTTTTCTCTATCAACACCTCCGGTGACCAAATCATCCATGTCCAGCTAACCGTCACAACCACCTCACCACAACCATCACCGCCACCACATACCCCTCTCTACCTACTCAGTCTACCTCTGTCTGAAAGAATAGATCTAGCCGGATCTGTGGTAGCTAGGATTTCTAGGTGAACGGCAACCATCGCCGCCGACCTGGACCACCATCCACCTTGTTCCTTTCGCCAACTGCCCATGCATCCCCCAAATCTGGTTCATATCACAGGAGACGTGGTAGTGGCGGTGTTCTCGCCGGTGACTCAGTTTGCTTGGGTCGTCTATGATGACAGCAAGATAACAGTGGCCAATTGTAGTTTTGTAGTTTAGTGAAGGGCAGTATGGTCATTTTGTCAGCACCACCGACCATGCATTTTAAGATTATATACAATTACTAAAAGGTTGTAAAGCTTTAGGAAATAGTGTCTTAAAGTGATGTAAAGCTTCTATGAGAAGTAGCCTAAAAAGGCTTTAACACATTTTCGAATACTAGCTTAAAAGGCTATGAACTATTTATGGTTAGTAGCATGAAAGGATTTAATACTTTTGATAATGAGTGGCTTAATTGGATCAAAAGTTTTAATTTACAAAATTTCTCAAAAGCTTTATGTCAACCCTTAGTGGGTCATAGCTCAAATGGCTTTAGAGCTTCAATGTGAATAGCCTAAAAGGTTATCAAGCTTTAGGGAATAGTAGCTTGGAAAGCTTTAAAGCTTTCATGGATAGTAGCCGAAATGACTTTAAAGCTTGTGTGAGCAATAGCCTGAAAGGTTGGAAGACTTTAAAGAACCGTAGCCTGAAAGGCTTGAAGGCTTCGATGAGCAATAACCTATTTGTGTCAGTGGGACATTTTTTTGGAATGTGTGAATCATGCCTGCAAAAGTTTCAAGGCTTTTGTATAATGGGAGTTGTAACCCATGCATAGGAAGTTGTAACTTTACTTTTTGAAGCATCTTCTTTGGATACTCTCGTACGCATGATATCATATTCCCTTTTTTTTTTATGAGATTTGAGGTTATGTAATAACCGTTGTATATTCTCAAAATGTTGAAAAGTAATGCATTAGCCCAACCATCTAAAATTACCGTTGGTTTAAAGGGTGGCATTTTAGTAAACATAAAGATGCTTTGGTTTACAGCCGTATATGTTTCAGAAAACCAATGTTGACATCATCATCCTTTGGTGAAATAGCATGTGACCCTTTTTCTTTTTCACAAAAAGTCAAATGCTATGTAAGGAAGTAAGATACATAAATGCTATGTAGGTGCAGGTGAAGTCCTTTCTTTCAAAGGATACCTCGAATTCTCCCAAGATTATTGATATAAAATTTGTTTTATATACTTAAAACAAGACTCATGTTATGTATTGTCGGAATCAAGACAACGTTTAACTCCCTTTTTTTTAATTTGAGGGCAAATTATGGTTGTACTGCATGCTTTAGTATTTGTACTATTGTGGAGCATGCATAAATATTTTTAATGAACGAGAGTTGTGGTGAAGTCTTAAAAAAATTTTGACTTGTTAAAAAAGATGATCCGTAAAAAGTATGGTAAAGGAATCACGTATTTAGGTGGTTGCTTTTTCTTTCTCCTCTCTTTTTTTTTATGAAAAAGAAGAAGTAAAATCTACGTGTACTACTTTGAACCACAAGGATGCTTTGATAAGAGGTGACTTGGTTAAATCACATTGTCTGACAATTTATATAACCTAAAAAGCAAAGACTTCTTTTCTGACATAAAGTAATATTATTATATTGACTTGAGTGATCTTTTTCAAATAAAGATAAATGTTTACGTTACATGTTGTACTTTTGAAAGCATAGATTAGTAAAGGACAAATTAACTTACATGTCCCCACTTATTTGCATGGATTTTTTTTTTTTTTTTACCAAGAATGCTTTCAAATATTTAATTATTCATTTCTTTTTAGAAAAGATGCTCACATGTGCCAGGTTTTTTGCTTTGTGAGTTGTACACCATGTAAAACCAATTATGAATATATTTATCTTTTAGAGACATGACTACTAGTCGGTGTTTTATTAACGTCTCTTTTTGTTTTATTTTGTTGGGATGGCCAAAGATATGTCAATTGTTTTTAGACCACAAAAAATGTTTTGGTAACATGTGATTTTGTGCATAACCTTCTTAAAGCAAAGAAAGTTTATACTTCTCATAGTGAGAAGGATGTAGACACAGATCTGCCATTACGTGTAGACACGGATCTAATGATGCTAGCTATAACCAAGAGAGTATATGATATGCACCCGGTTATCGGAGTGGCGTTCATAGATCCGAGTGTTGCGAAAATCGCATGTAGGAGGTGTAGAAGTTACTTCCTATGAACGTTTTCTCCAAACGTAGAGAGAACATTAGAAAATAGATCGACGGAGACGAACTACGAAGAATTTATGTTCTAAGTAGCACGGCCCCACGGTGGGCGCCAACTTGTTGCTACAACAAATATAGATCTGGAGAAGGTCTGAACGTTCCAAGGTCGTCAAGCTTCTGACCTCGTCTGCTGCTTAAAGGGTTAGACCGGCAGCATGAAAGAACTCGTCAGAGGAGGTAAAAGGGTTAAAGGGTTTCGGTTCATCAAACGCAAGTCGTGGTGTCCCTCTACGTTGTAAACGTAGATGGGAGGTTCAAGAGTTTTGATATTTTAGTTGTTATGATTCTGATTTGGGATCAACCCAAAGTCAGAATGTTATTAATATTTGTTGACTTAAGAAAAGATCAAACATAAGAGTATGTTCTTGAAGAGAGGAACTCTTGATCCCAAGTTACAACTAAGGACCATCCACGTAAGCCTGATGAAGGCTGGGACTTGCGAGTAACAGATCGTGATTCCACATATAGTGGCTGTTGGGGCCAACTTGGTTGTTGAATCAGCGTGGTTGTAGATATTTAAGAATGTACAGCAGCAGCTTGCGTGCTTGAAGGCTTCAAGGCTTCGGCCTTTGGCTGCTGAAAGTATTATTAGAGAGTTAACTCAAGAGAGGGTATTTAGAGAGAGAGAAAAGAAATAGATAGAGAGTGAGAGAGGTCTGAGATTGTGACCAATCTGAGTTGTTTGTGTGGTTTGCCCCTCTATTTATAGAGGGGGGGGGGATGGGTTAAACCCTAATGGACTTCCTTGTTGGGCTTGGGTTTGACCCAATATTATATTTAATGATTTTGGCTTCTTGAACTATTGGGCTTGGCCCAATTGAGTACCCTACATCATCAGGATGCCTTTAGCAAAGGAGTGTTACACTCATTAAAAGGGGACTGTCAAGATACCTAAAAGAAAAGGGTGGGGTGCATGGCATGTATAGTGCTCGAACAATATGGCTTGAATTTGCACCATCCTTGATGGTCAAAGATTATCAACTTATCAGAGGATGAGAGCATGACCGGTGTCGCTAGGGGGCGGATGTAGTGGGGTAGCACCCGTTACCCTTCAAATTTTTTGTAATACGTTACCTCTGAAATTATATTAACGCTACTCCTCAGTTTTTTAAAAACCTAAAACACTCTCAAAGTTTATCATTAGCCCAACATAAAAAAATAGAAGCCTATGAGTTCATAACCCACTGACCCATTCTATTTGTTAATTATAAGAAAGAAGCCTATAAGACTTAAGCCCAATTAGCTAGTTAAGGGTAGATGTGCACATATCAAGTTTTTTTTTAATATCTGGTTCCAGGTATGAACCAGGTCTAGATATGAATACGTATAGGAAAATTAGGTATTGAAAGAAACCGGATAGGGTTTGAGTACGGGTATTGAGGAGAAAAGTCATACCATATTTACCTGGGTAGAGTATAATCGGCTTCGGGTGTAACTAGGTAAGGGTCCGGGTATTAATATCTGGTTAAAAGAAGTTTTTTTATTATTTTACGTAAAAACAAATTCATTAATATATATTACATAAATTCACCGAACTACAAATTATTTGCTTTATAATATGCAATTTTTTTAAAAATTTAAATATAAAAGTTGTAAAGTAAACATAAAAAATATACTTTATATATTTAGGTATAAAAAACTGGGTATTGGATAGAGGGTATGACCATGTTCGGGTATAGGGTATAACCAGTTTCGAGTATATTCAGGTATAAATTGGGTACGATTTGGGACACGGGTATTGAGCCCAAATGTATATGTTAGTGTGTAAAAAAGAATAATAAGTTGACAACCCTTTCAATACAGAAAAAGATTATCGATTGTTTCGTTTTCATTGTAAGAAAGTGCAGTAATTTTTTTTAAAACGTTACCCCTAAAATTTTGGTCTAGATACCACTGGGTGTAGCAACATAACTCTTGGCACTTACCGGAAAAGAGTAGAGTCATTGTTAAGGTGATAACGTCTAGAAGATGTTTTGACCTTACTAAATTTGTGATTGATCGATCAATTTTTTATTTTTCTACAACTTTACATTGATTACATCCAGTGGCAAATTCAGGAATGATTTCCAGGGGGTTCCTTTCGTAGATTTTCACTAATTTTTTAACTTTTTCCACTAAAATTTTCATTATTATTATTATTATTATTTTTTTCAAATCGAGGAGGCTGGATCCACCAGGGACATCACGGGGTAAACCTATAAACACATAATTATTTGTAGGCTGCACGAGCATGTTTGGCTCTCCTTATTTCCACCTCCTTATAACTTATAACTTTTTCAAAAAGTTAATAAGTTACAAAAAGTGTTTGGCAAAAGGAAAAGGACTTTTTGTTTTAACTTTTTGTAAGCCTATGATAAGTTGTTTTGGAAAAGTAAGGAAGGAGTGACTTTTTGAACCTCCTTATAACTTATTGATGGTTATTTACCTACATGCCCTTATTATATCCTTACACCTACCCTCCTTATACCCTTTTTTGTCATTTTACCTAAATAAGTTAAACCAAACACTTTTTTACAAACTAACTTATCAACTTATTGTTTTTCCCCACCACATAAGCTAATCCAAACACTTTTTTAAAAACTCCTTTTTAAAAAGTCATAAGTTAATAAGTCCTTTTAACAAAAAGTCCTTTTTGCCTCAAATAAGTTTATCCAAACATGCCCTTATATCAGATGCGATAACTATTTTTAATCATATAAAATGGTGCATTTAAAATAATGATTCATGTATCAGCTAACGCTAACATGGGACTAAATATAGGATTATTCTACATCTAAATTTAAGTAAACTAGTAAAGCGATTCCATTTCTCAACTATATAATCTGTAAAAGATAAAAATCTTCAAAATAGTCCTAACTGAGACCAGACAGTAAGCTCTTACCAGTTACCAAGGAAATTGAGCATTCATCAATAATCAACTACGTTTGTCCGCAACATAATTGTTTGAAATAAATACGAATAATTTATAAATGTAACGAAAAAAGTTAACAGATTGATTAAATCGGCTACAAATGTATGAGATGCTTTCTCAAAGTCCTCGGTCAAGAAAAAATGAGCGCAATCCCAATAATAACTTAAATCACAAGTCTGTCTGTCTGTCTGTCTGTCAGTCCCTGTTTAGTGCCACAGTTTACTACAGAAACCATTTCTAGGCTTCTTGTTGTTTATTATATCCGCAAATGAGTCAACCAACTGTCCTGCTAAGCTGCTCGGGTCATCTATTAGCGTTTGAATAAAAGTGTTGACCACTCGACGTTCCTGCTCGGTTGACCTCAAACTAAACCATGTTAACAGCTTTAATCTAAATTCTTGCTTGATGTACCCTTCACACTCAAGCATTCGGATCATCTTCACGCAATATTCGAAGTTTTCATCCAAGTTCCCTGCCCCACCTTTGTTGGCTGGTAAGGGTGATGAGATGTTTACTAACGCGCTATCACAGTCATGGATCTCTGTACTAGCGGGCCTCTTTCGTGACACCTCAGCTTGGGAATCAACAGCTGGCACTTCCCCATTGGGCCCATGTTGGGCCCAGTTTTCAGATCCACCGCTGCCGTGATCTGCTTCATCTCTAGAAGAATCATTTGGAGCAACGTCTTCGTTTAAGTCAGGCACTGTAGCAATATTCAAGTCAAGCCCATGTGATGTAAATGGCAATTCATCAGCTTTTGAAGTTGCTGGATTAACCATTTGACCAAGCCCACTCAAATCTGCACCTGATATATCATCCAAATACCCTCGTTCTTCTACCCAAGCTAGCCGTAGGATCTTCCCAAGATCACGAACTTTAAATCCAGAGTCTGATTCAACATCTTTGACACCTGCACCCGAGGTTCCTTCATCGTGAGGAACGATGACATCAGAAGGATTCTTGTGTAGTATCTCAACACTCTCCGTGAAACACTTGGCCTCCGAGTGACCTAAATCACCATTTTCGGTGTATGATACGATCCTAAATGAGTACTCGGTGCAAGGCTGCAGATTGGAAATCAAAATTCTTCTTTGAGATCTAGGGAAAGTTGAAATGGGATCTTTAGCAAGGGTCTCTTCTGTAGTTTTGGAATACCATAACTTGAAGCCGGTTATACTATTGGATGATGCTGTAGAAGGTACCATTAAAACAAGCACTACAGAAGATGATGTTACTTCTTCAAAGATGAACTTGCATGCTGCAGGGACCGAGCCTTCTGCAAGAGGAAAATAAAATATTCATCCCTTGATATTTGTAGGAAACTTAAATCCAGATGTGGCGATTTCAACTCATTTACTTATGGATGAATCAGTTCGGGTTATGATTAATTACTCTATTACAAAAAAAAAAAAAGAAATAGTGTAATTTTTGTAATATTATCAACATGCTAACTATTTTAAAATATTAGAAATTTGAACACAAGGTGTTCCAGGTCACCCCAATTGACTTGGCATGTTTTTACTCGTACAAAAATACCTGTTGTCACCCGTTAATCCGTTATCCAACCCAACCTGCTTAGTTTGCCACTTCTAGATTAAAAAAAAAATAAGCACTCCATGTGATTTAAAGAACATTTATTGGAGACTGATTGAAAAAAACAGAGCACAAGTTGGAAGAGATACCTTTACCATCCAGGCTTGCACTGGAAAGTGTAGTAGAAATTTCATCGGCTTTTTCAATTGCGGCGTTACAAAGTGCTTGAACTTCGCCTGCAACAGAAAGTCTGCTTACTATGCCTCGTGCCATCTTGGCAGAGACCCCACTCAGTGGACCTACTTCTGTCTCTAATTTGCTCTTTGCATCTTTAACAATGTCATGGAGTTCTTGGAACCTTGTTGTGCCATCAAAAAGCCTGAAACTTAAATATATCCTATGGCATAGGCTGTCAACGCGTCGAGAGTCCTTAGCAATAGTCAGTTGCTTCTTCCAATACCTAGAAAAATTAAGACCCCAACAAAAGAATAAGAAAACACCAATGCTAAACTCGAATCCAAGAAAAATAAAATCTTTAAGAGATTCCTTTGTTCTATTAGGAGAAATTATAAAAAAAGTAAACTCGGTAAATCCCACAAATAGCAAACCTATCAGTAGGGTATGGGAAGGGTGAGACGTAGGCAAACCTTACCCCTATCACGGTGGATAGAGAGGCACATCAGCATAGATACAGGAAGATAAACACCTACAAAATCCCCCTAAAGTGTAGGAAAATCTAAGTCCCTACGACAAAACTAAGACACTACTGAAATAAATACTTAATGTCAAAGTGAGGGAGACTCACCTAAGTATCCCTGAAATTTTGCCACATGAAGCACAACAATAACTCCCATCAAGCTGCATCAATTGTCCAAGATCAACAACACCTACCTTGCCACGCTGGAGGGCACACTCAATGTGGCAAGATAACCCACATGATTCACCTTCTGGAGAATCAGATGTGCATTCCAGCCAAAGACTAGGATCCTTGTTGTCGTCAAACAAATGGCAAATGCAACATGAACATCTCTTGCAGAAAGTGTCAACAACGGAAAGTACAGCTCTACAGGCAGAGTTCCTGCAAATCCATGTACTTGAGCATCTAGAATCAGAACATGGCTCTGTGATTGGTGAAACTCGTATAGGGTTTTCAGCTTTTCTGCTTTGTTTTCTTGAAGGCTGACTTTTTGGAGTCACTGTTACCTTCTTGGAATCCTGATTCTTCAACAGTTTCTTATTCATGTTTCTTGTTGCAGCTGATCGGTTCTCCTTAACAAAGAAAATACAGAGGAGTTGACCAGCTCTAGGCTTCTTGAAGCATCAACTGAGTGTCCAGTCTTTTAAAAACAGAAACTAGAACTGAAATAAAAGAACATTCTTTAGAACCAATCAACCAAACAATATACATCTTTAATGGAATGTTCTTTAAACCAAATTTTTAACAGCTTACAGAACCAAATTTTTATCAACCTATGAACCTAATTAATTAAACTCGAAAGCCATGCCTGTGGCTGTGCCTGAATGAGATGGAACCAATCTTCTATAAAGTTAAGCATGTTCTATACACGGGTGAACATTAGGTATGGTAACACTCGAAAATTGGGCTCATCAGAATTCAGATGATCACACAATGAAGAGACCATTTGTTAGCCTCTTAATCAACCTCTTAATCATTCAGGCCTGAATTATTCAGCATTCAGACTGTTTGTTTCAACATCTGAATGGAATGATTAAGTGTTTCAAAGGTTATAAACTCAGAAGAAATTAAGAATTTACAAAAAGCCAAGTATATCTCGATTTAGTTTATTAAAATAATACATAGAAAAATCCTGTCTGATAATCCAGACTACAATGCAGTTTAAGACAAATTCATCTCTCTGCTTATCAAATATCAGAATCTAGGGCGTAGACTGTAACTGTATAACAAACAACACAATCCAAACCCCATCAACAAATTTCTTATTTACACAGATCTGGAAGATAACCAAATAAATAGATACCCTTGAGAACTTTGTCATAATCAAACTGTTTAAAAGATCATAGATATACATTTTCTTTAAGAGTTTCAACAAACGAATTATAGGCGTACCGAGGAAACCAGAAACAAGACAACATCGCATTCCAATGATACAAAGAGAACAAGAATGATTAACTAAGGCCGGATGTTAGAAGAAGAACACGCTGGTGGAAGCAACAGCTTCGATCTCTTATGAATTATGATTTTTAGGGTTTTGAATGTTGGTCCTCTATGGCCTCATCACCAACCATTAAATAGATATTATGGAGTTGATTAGGAAGAAATCAGACATGGGATCCCACTCTTCTTACCAAACATGGCTTTGACTTTTTCCCGATAAACGGAAAAAAAGGTGAAACCGAATTTTTACAATAAGAATGATCTTACACCACCAAATAACACCTCGAATTATATCCTACAAAAGTGTTAGTTAATGACGAAATGACCCAAATTTTACTAGCTTATTTCTAATGATTGTGTAAAGTTTCCCAGCTTTTCAATTTTTCCGAATATATCTTGATCATTTCGGAACAGATAATTCTGTACAGTTGTCCTCAATAAATTTCAAGGTATCATATGAGATAATGTGGTTATGCATTAATATGTCAAGTGTCTTTACTCTTTAGAGAGATGCAGCACATGTTTTGTCATTTAGTGTTCAGTTGGCAAGTAACAATTTTAAATTACTTAAATTAAATGTGTACAGGGATAACAGCCATGAAACAATTATACATTTGATCAACACTTCCAGGAAAGCGTAGTGCCTCAAATAAGTCATGAAGTAGTTAGCATTTGTTGTTGATCAAGAATACAGTTCCGTATAATAAATGATACAACTTTATGGCATATAGTTTTGGCTTTTTGGGAATTAAAAGATATATAGAAGGCAAAGAGAAAAAGGTTGCAACCTCAATCTGATTAAGACATACATAATAATAGACCATTCTTGAACCAAGTACAAAATGCAGAAGGGAGAGAGAAATAAAATACCCTTTTCTCTACATCTTCCGAACTTTATTTTAAATCAATATGATAGCATCATATATTAAGTAAAGATCATCATATCAGATGGACACAAATCGCCCTTCGTACCATTAGCCATAGCAATTTATGTGATTATTATAGGAAATAATAATCATATACATCTATACAACAACCCCCATTCAAGTTTCAAATTTTCAGTACAGAAACATACTTAGTATAGCCTTGTGCTGTCGAATTTATTTAAAGATAAGACCAGACACCAGAGTACTCAACTTAATAACACACTGATATCGAAGCATCATAACCACATTCACCAATTCTTGAAGTTTAGATAATTGCGATTTAACAAACCAACATAAAAAAAATATTTGGAGCAAGCTTTCAGATACAACATTGATCCTTTATAAGGAAAACGATTCAAACATCAAAACGAGCTAAAGAAATTTAGCAAGAGAGAAACTGATCAAACAAGGTTAATCCTTCTTCCTAGGACTACAATAACAAGAATTACAATTTTTATCCCAAAATCGGTTATAAATTCTTGCTCTAAAAAGGATATTTATGGAATCACTCATACATTATCAAAATTCCCTGCTCTTGTGATCCTATAAGATCTGCATTCTGCCCTTTGGAAGGGCAAGACCTAGCGTCATAAAGGTTTGTGAATAACTACTTTTTTAGTTGAGTTTACTGGATGGTTGTGAGCTTTTCATACTATCTTCTAATCCAAATTTTTATCTGTTTGCTAAAAATATAAATAAAGAACTACGATTAATTGACTATCGACATGTAGTCATATACAACAACTTAGAAAGTTAAAAGAAGAAGATAACTAAGTTTTACTAAGGCTTAAGTACTTAATTTCAGAATTTCGTTTGGTTATATGCTATCTTACAGCTCTAGCTTCCCTTCAAATTTTGTAGTGCAATAAACTGAACATTAGCAAGTGGGCAGTGGCACAAGTCTAAGTTTGTGAAAAAGAAAAAAAACTGCGAAAGAAAATGAAAACGTCAAGTTCTCACCTTTAGCAACAAGTTTATCATCCATGTCCATGATACTCAAGATACATTCCCTGTGATCAAATAGCATAAAAACTTCAGCATTGCATCACCCTGAATCCCAATCATATAGCGTTCCGTATGAAAAAAGAAAAACACATTTTAAATTTATCAATGTACTGAAACAGAATTCAGCGATGACAACTCATTGACAATTAATAACATACCAGATTGAAATTTTCTTTTAGCGCTCATCTAGATGACTACCATTAAACACAGAACAACTATATAAGAGCAACATGAACTAGTAAACTACATCACTTAAATTAACACTTTCTTCTAGCACTTACAGTCTCCTCATCCTTCTACTTCTATATTAGATAGAAAATGCAATGCACGATCTTCTTTCCATCTTTAAGTTGATAGCACTACAATTACAATAAAGTGGCAGGTAAACAGACAATAAACTGCACCGTAACCCTGTTTTGGAGAGCAAAACTGATCCTACTAAAACAAAGTTATGGGTCTTAGGGGTCGAAAAATCACTATGCACAACCTGCTGAACCTAGGGATGAGCTCAAATCGCCAAAATTGGGTACCAGTACCGAAAACGCCAAAAAGTCAGTACTACAAATAATTCGGTACCGGTAGTACCAGTACCATTTGCTCATCCTAGCTGAACATGTTAAGAAATTACTATGCACAACCCGTTAATCATTGGCCCCTAATTTTAAACAATACAACAATCAAATTTAGCTCAATTTACCATACTACATTGTCAAATCTCAAACAAAAAAACCATAACAAAACAATCCTTACAAATTCAACCACTATTCCATCACAAAAGCCATCCAAAACACCAATCCACAAACCAAAATACAATAAACCACAAATTAAAAACCTAAACTTCAAGCATCAACAAGCTACACTATCATCAAACAAATCATACATCAACCACAATAAAGTAAATAAATAAAAATACAACAGATCTAAACTCTGAAAACAGAACAAAGAAAATATAAGACCGTATTAATTAATGCATATGTATGAATAGAGTAACGGAATCAGATAACAATACCTGTGAAGAATGTGAGCGATCAACGGAAATACAATTAGGGTTTTTTATTTATAAAAAAATTGGGATTTATTATTATTATTAGTTTGCTGATTGTGAGGAATTGGGTTTTTTGTTGAAAGGTAATTGGAGGTTAAAGTTTTGCATGCTTTGGATGGGTTACAGTACACGCGCGACTAGGCGCGTGAAGGAGTTGATTCTGTTTATTGTTAAAGTATGTTAGGTGAAGTAGTTGATGGATGAGAAAAAGTACAGCAGAGCTAAGGATTGCACGGGGTGTGTTTCTACTCGCTTGATGAGCGCGTTGCCTTTTGGTTATGTAAGTCATTCGTTGTTTATTAGTTTGTGTTAAAATTGTTAATGTTTAATAGTTTGGACATAGAATGTCAATGCTTCATTTTTTTTTTTTCTTTTGGTCCTTTTGTTTTAGTTTTTTAATCGTTCTTTTTACGTTGCGTATGAATATCTTTGATACCAATGCACCATGTTCATTTGATCGTAACAAAACAGGTTACATTTAAGTGTTGTTTGTTTTTTCTGTACGAAAAGGTCTGCAGTCTGCGGATCACATCTGCAGAAGAAGAGGTGGATCAAATGTCTGCAGTCTGCAAGAAGAAGACTGTTTGTTTGTTAACGTCTGCGGGTTGCTGAAATAAACTGAAATTTAAATAAACTGATTTTTTACAGCAGTCTGGTGGTGGACCATGGTGGTGGTGAACGGTGGTGGTGGTGGTGGTGGACCATGGTGGTGGTGGTGGTGGACTGTGGTGGTGGTGGTGGTGGTGGACCATGGTGGTGGTGGTGGTGGTGGTGTGTCACACCCTCAAATTCCACATGCGGGGTTTTACCGCGAGGCGCGTGACACACCAGAATCTCAGTCAACGATCACAATAAACATACAACAAACATGCATTCATATATATTTTTAAAACCAAAATATTATGCTTTGAGCCGTAAACCAGCAGCGGAAGCATTTCTTGTTTACAACTAAAAGACATATCATTGTTTACAAAACATTGTTTAATATGCTTCAAAATATTAGACGCTGTGCATGACTTCGTGCGCCTAGCCCATTGACTGCTACCTTAGCGACCTGAGAAAACATGCCAAAAATGTCAACATATAATGCTGGTGAGTTCACAGGTTTTCTTTTTATAAAAGTGTTGTCACAAGTTCACAAAGATCATTCTCGTTAATACTATGTCATAAGAACGTTAGCTAGACGTTAAGTGTTTTTACTACTACGGTTGGGAACCCATTACTGAACATGTACCAAAAGATGAATCCAGCCCAGATTGACTGGGTTACCGATGCCTCGATAACCCGAGAGTTAGAGACAATATGCACCCGCCCGGCATCCCCGCCGTCGAGTAGGGTTTGTGAGGCCCAATAGATCTATCCACATTTCCCTCGTTGTGCATCCCCGCACATTCATGGTTTCCCCCTGGGACTTTCCATAAAAGCCGTATAGTAACATAAAGTGCCCATAGTATAACATGATCTTTAATAAGTTCGTACGTAGCATGTTTCTCCCCCGAAAACAAAACAGTAAAAGTGGGGCTGTGAAACTCACCTTAGATTGCGTTACTTGAAAACAGTTAAGTAATTATGCTATAATAGTCCCAAATAGCGGCGACCTATCATAAGATGTGTATAAGTACCCGGACTAATAACCCGCAGGTTAACTAGTCCCCGAACGTCCAGACCATAACCATAAACGTTTGAAAACACCTTTGACTGTTAAACCGACCGTACCAGACAAGACCCGACATCCCATTGGTGACCCGACATCCCACGTGTTAGGTGAATACAAGACATCATGCACATATGTAATTAAACACTTAATACGCGCAAGAGTTCACCTAGTCTAGCATAATGTCCAATTAACGCATAAACAGGTCCGAACACGTGTTACTAAGTCATTGGGTGTATCCCAGGGTTCCTATCATGTTCCTAGGTGTCAAATCATGTTTCCGGGATGTCAAAATGCGTTTACGACAGCAGTACACACGATTAGGAAACTTTCATGCGATTAGGAAAAGTCAACTAGTGAGTAGGAGGGTTAAATAGGCGAGTAGGCTGTACTCGCCTGATACATCAGGCGAGTAGGTTCCTATTCGCCCCAAGCACAGCTGTTGCGCGTTTTTGCGCGTTAAACCCTCCAAATCAGATCCGAAACATGTAAAAACACCCAATATCAAAACTAAACTATTAGCCAACCCTTTCCAAGCAAAAAACCCCCAATTTATCTCTGCTCTAACGGGCTCGGTGCGATTATTTTCAAAAATGGCAAAATACTAGGTTTCATTAACTATGAAATCTTTCCTTAAGTAGTAAAGATCAGATTACACCTCCTACAACTTGCAATTCATCATCCCTATGTTATAGCATCATTCTAGCATGATTTCTAACCATAAACAAGCAATGAATCATATCATAACATCCTAATTCTTCAAGAATCACCCAAATAGGTCAAAATGCATACTTTCATCTAAACACTATAACAAGAGCTTAAACTCATAGATAATCATCCTAACAACACCTACACATCAGAAGTACATCAAATTCATGGAAACATTCATGTTATAATCACCAAAAATCATCATATGCATCAATACTTCACATATAGCAAGTATTATGGTGTAGACTTGTTTTAGAACTCATTTCCAAGGTTTTTAAAGACTCATTTTTATCAAAATAAGGTCTGGACTTTTGGGGAACCAAAACAATAACATTACAAAGGTGTAGGATGAAGAACACACCTTGGATTTTATCAAAGAAAGGTGTATAAGCTTGGAGATGGTGAGTTTTGAGGCAAAACAAGTTCCAGAGGTGTTTCAAGGTGTGTGGGAGGCTTAGGATCAGTTAGGGTTGCACAAATGGTGTTTGGGGAGTCAAGGGTTGTATTTATAGGTGTTTTGACTCGTGCACAACAGTACATGCGAGTAGGAGAGCAGTTCAGGCGAGTAGGGCTCCTACTCGCCTATATACTGGCGAGTAAGGCCCTATTCGCCATCAGGCTTCCCCTACTCGCCTAAGTAGGTGGCGATTAGGAGCTCCCTAGGCTCCTAATCGCCTGTAAGGTCCTGGAACGGGTTTTTGGCGCGTTAAACACTATTTTAACACATATAAACACGTATTCACATACCGACAAGTCACATAATGATTACAAACACATAATGCACCATAACTAACACGTTTACATCCGTTCACCAATTCCCGGGACTCGAGACTTGCGTGTGTGCGTTAAACCCGGCGATTCCACGAATCACCAATCCTTGTACACATGGTTATGGACCGACTCCCGATGATCCCGCGGATCATCGTAACGACTCCCGATGATTCCCAGAATCATCGTACCGACTCGACTGACCCCGTTAAGTACATAATATGCATGACTCGCTAAGGTAAACTTACTAGTTTAGTCAATGTTACTAACCTGAGTTTGCCGGGTGTCACATCATCCCCCTGTTGAAAGAATTTTCGTCCTGAAAATTGCTCAAGGCCAAAAAGGAAGAGACGAAAGAGAAGAAAAATTTTTCCGGTTGCCACATCATCCCCCTGTTGAAAGGAATCTCGACCCAAGATTCATTCAGCTTCAGCAGAGACATGCCTTGATTCGAACGCGCGCTTAGGAAATAGATGGGGATACTTAGCTTTCATCTAATCTTCCCGTTCCCACGTGAACTCCGGTCCACGATTTGAGTTCCAACGAACTTTAACAATGCGGATTTTACTCCGACGAAGGCTACAGATCTTATAGTCAAGAATTTCAACCGGTTCTTCCACGATACGCAGACGATCATCCACCTTGATCTCTTCTAGAGGAACAACCAAGGATTCATCCGCCAGACACTTCTTGAGATTAGAGACATGGAAGACGTTATGAACATTACTGAGTTCAGCTGGCAGATCAAGCTTGTATGCTACCGGTCCAGTCCGTTCCAGAATTGCGAACGGTCCCACATACCGAGGATTCAATTTGCCCCGCTTCCCAAAACGTATAACGCCCTTCCACGGAGATACCTTCAATAAAACCCTGTCGCCAACCTCAAACTCTAGGGGCTTGCGACGACGATCAGCATAGCTCTTTTGACGATCCCGAGCTGCTGCCATGCGGTTACGGATTTGTACGATCTTCTCGGAAGTCTCGTACACAAGTTCCAGGCCGGTGAGTTGACTCTCACCCACCTCAGCCCAACAAAGAGGAGACCGGCATTTCCGCCCGTAAAGAGCCTCAAACGGAGCTGCCTTGATGCTAGAATGGTAACTATTGTTGTAGGAGAATTCCACCAACGGTAGATGAGTTTCCCACCCCTTGCCGAAATCGATCACACATGCCCGGAGCATGTCTTCTAGTGTTTGGATTGTCCGCTCACTTTGACCGTCAGTTTGCGGATGATAAGTTGTGCTCATATCTAACCGAGTACCCAGAGCCCTATGCAAGGAATTCCAGAAGTTAGAGGCAAACCGAGAATCACGATCAGAAATAATAGAGACAGGCACCCCGTGCTGAGAAACCACTTCCTTAACATATAAACGTGCCAAACGCTCGATGCCATCGGTTTCTTTGATAGCGAGGAAGTACGCAGACTTTGTCAACCTATCAACAATCACCCAGATCATGTCACAACCACTAGGCAATTTCGGGAGTTTGGTCACAAAGTCCATCGTAATCCGCTCCCACTTCCACTCGGGAATTTCAGGCTGTTGCAGAAGGCCGGATGGCTTTTGATATTCAACCTTGACCTTGGCACAGGTCAAGCACTTGCTCACGTACGAAGCCACATCCACCTTCATGTTCAGCCACCAATAAAGTATCTTTAAGTCTTGATACATCTTATCGGAGCCAGGGTGAATAGAGTACCGGGACTTGTGGGCTTCATCAAGGACGAGCTCCCGCAAGCCCCCAAATAAGGGGACCCAAATACGTTCAGCGAAATAATGTAGGCCATCGGACCTGAGCTCAAGGTGACTATCAGCACCGTGCATGGTTTCAGCTTTAAGGTTTTCCTCCTTCAAAGCTTCTTGCTGTGCCGAACGGATTCGGTCGGGTAGGCCGGAATGGATAGTAAGCTGAAGAGCTCGAACGCGACGAGGTTTAGCAGTTTCCTTCTTGCTCAAGGCATCTGCGACCACATTCGCCTTGCCAGGATGGTATTTAATACCGCACTCATAATCATTAAGAAGCTCGACCCAGCGACGCTGTCTTATATTCAACACCTTCTGATCAAAGATATGCTGGAGGCTCTTGTGATCGGTGTAAATGGTGCACTTGGTACCGTACAAGTAATGCCTCCATATCTTTAAAGCAAAGACTACTGCACCCAATTCCAGATCATGGGTGGGGTAGTTTTTCTCATGAACCTTGAGCTGACGAGAAGCATAGGCGATGACCTTCTCGCGCTGCATTAGCACACAACCGAGACCCCGGATAGAAGCGTCACAATAAACCACAAAATCGTCCGTGCCTTCAGGCAAGTACAAGATAGGAGCAGAACAGAGTTTAGCCTTTAACATCTGGAAGGCCGACTCTTGCGAATCACCCCAGTCGAACTTCTTGAACTTCTGGGTAAGCGAGGTGAGAGGTTGAGCGATCTTCGAAAATCCCTCGATAACACGACGATAATAACCTGCAAGACCCAGGAATTGTCGCACCTCAGATGGCGTCTTTGGTGCTTCCCAGTCTTTGATGGCTTCTATCTTAGCTGGGTCAACATGAATTCCTTTCTCATTAACTACATGACCAAGGAACTGGACTTCACGCAACCAGAAGCTACACTTAGAGAACTTGGCGTACAACTGTTCCCGCCTCAGGAGTTCCAAAACAAGACACAAGTGTTCCTGGTGGTCCACTTCGTTCTTGGAATAAACTAGAATATCATCAATGAAGACAATCACGAATTTATCAAGATAGGGCTTACAGACACGGTTCATCAAATCCATAAAAATGGCGGGCGCATTGGTGAGACCAAAGGGCATGACCAAAAATTCGAAATGGCCATAGCGAGTTCGAAAGGCGGTCTTCGGAATGTCAGCTTCTTGGACCCTCAACTGATGGTACCCCGATCTCAAATCAATCTTCGAATAGAAACTAGAACCCTGAAGTTGGTCGAATAAGTCGTCGATGCAAGGAAGAGGATAACGATTCTTGATAGTAACCTTGTTCAATTCACGGTAGTCGATACACATTCGCAGGCTTCCGTCCTTCTTCTTGACAAACAGAATAGGGGCTCCCCACGGGGACGAACTAGGTCGGATGAAACCCTTCTCTAGCAGCTCCTGCAACTGGTTAGACAACTCCTGCATCTCGGGAGGTGCAAGACGATATGGGGCTCGGGCAATAGGGGCCGCACCTGGAGCAAGTTCAATACCGAATTCGACCTGACGATAAGGCGGAAGGCCAGGTAAATCTTCAGAAAATACATCGGGAAAATCACGAACGACAGGAATATCTTCAATCTTCTTCTCTTCCTCTGAAGAAACCGAAACAAGTGCCAGAATGGCAGAATACCCCTTCCGGAGATACTTATAGGCTTTCATACACGAAATGATACTCAAAGAGACCCCGCTCTTCTCACCGTGCACCAACAGAATTTCTCCATCAGGGAGAGGAAGTCGAATGACTTTATCGAAACAAACGATCTCAGCATGATACAAGGACAACCAATCCATACCCACGACAACATCGAAGCTACCCAAGGACACCGGCATAAGGTCAATAGGAAAAGAATAACCCGACAACTCAAGGCGACACTCCCTAAGGACGTGCGTCGCTTCGACTTTCTTACCATCAGCCAATTCTATCAAGTACTTAGCCTCTAAAGGTGTAGGTACCCTATCAAGCAATTGACTAAACCCAAGAGATATAAAACTCTTATCGGCACCGGAATCGAATAAAACCGTAGCATAGCGATTATCGAGAAGAAACGTACCAGTGACAGTGTCAGGATCCTGTCGAGCCCCGCTCGAACCAATCACAAAGGCGCGAGCGTTCCTGCCTCCGCCCTCGTTGTTCCCATTACCCGATCCGTTCTTCCCAGCTTCGCCCTGCTTCAACTTGGGGCATTCACGCTTGTAGTGACCAAGCTCACCACAATTATAGCACCCCTGTTTACCCTGGTTTCCCTGGGGAGCAGCAACCTGAGGAGTCGGAGTAGGTGTAGCAGGTGGGTTCCGGTTACCCTGGAGGTTAGCCCTGCAATCCTTTGCCTGGTGCCCAAGCTTATGGCACCTGTGGCAGCGGTTCCAGTCCTCACAACGACCGTTGTGGTGAAACCCGCACCGGGCACATTTCGGCAATTTCCCGGTATAACCACCTGGTTTCTGCTCAGTCGACGGTCCCCCAACATCGGACCTCTTCACCTGCTGAGGCTGAGCTGAACTCGAGCCTTTACCCATACCTTCCCATTTACGCTTGTTGCTCTCAGGAGCCTTCACAGCAGCGCCTCGAGGAGGCAAGACCCCTTTAGCCACCTTCATATTGGTCAGCCTGTGAGCCGACCGAACCACCTCAGAATAAACAGTGAGATTACCCGCAGCTACCAACCCCGCAATCTCCGGCACCAACCCAGCAACATAGTGTTCAATCCTTCGGTATTCTGGTGTGTGCAAATCAGGGCACAACACCGCCAACTCATTGTGCCTAACAGTGTAAGCTTCGACCTCAGACCCCACCATCTTATGATTCCAGACCTCGTGTTCAAGCTTCTGGATTTCATCCCTCGGGTAGTACTCATTTTTCAACAACTGAATGAACTCTGTCCAGGGCATAGCGTGAGCTTCCCCAATACCCATGGTCTGGGTGGTGGAGCTCCACCAAGTCAGAGCTTGACCCTCCAGGGTCGCAGAAGCATATTGATTATATGGGCACTCTTGGTCATTGGAAAATGGTGCACCGGACTCATACTTATAAAAAAATTGATTATATGGAAGTATTTGAGTCGGCGCCTTTGAGTGCAAGTGGTGAAGGTCCTTATACCTTCCAGAACGAGAAGCGGGAAGAGTCTTCTTTTTCTAATCCAGAGGATACTGAAACGCCTCCCGAAAAGCAGAAGAAGAAGAAGAAGAAGAAGAAGAAGAAGAAGAAGAAGAAGAAGAGGAAACTCGTCAAAGGGCCGCAGCCTCAGGCGAAGGGGGGAGAGGGGGAACGAGTCAGGCTGGTAAATCTGGCCCCTTTCCCCAAGAAGAGAGTACCAAGGAGACGGAGTCGGTGCTGTTTTCCTTTACAATTGTGCCACCTCCCGAGCGCTGGCCATTTATCCAAAAAACGGTGAAGAAGACGCTCGGTAAGTAACTTAATATTTTGTATATTACTTTTTTCCGCTTTCATAATCATATTTCTTATAGTTATGCTTTATTTTGAAGCTCCTACTGTGCCAAAGATAGTTCCCTCCTCTGCGCCCACTCCTACCGAAGAGGAGATTGCGTGGAAGCACATGCAGGAGAAGTTGGAGCATGGGCTCAAGGAGAAGAAGCAACAAGAGGAGCGGGTTGCCCATGAAAAGGTGGAGGAGAACGAGAAGGCCAGGGTTGAGGCCGCCTCCAAGAAGGCTGGGGAACACCCCTTCATGTGGAGGAGGAGGCCAGAGCAAAGGCTGTTGCTGACAAAGAAGCGGCGGTCAAGGCTCTGTCCGATAAAGAGGCGGCTGCCAAGGCCGAGGTGGAGGCCACCCTATTAAAGTACAAGGGCATGCAGTCCAAGTCCACCCCAGCGGGGGGCGCTGGGGCAGCGATGGTAGTGCGGGCCAGACAGGTGAGACGCTGTCTGGCCCATTCGAGAAGGAGGCCGGTGGGCCTAAGGGCTTGAAGGACCCCTCTGCAGGGAGGGGTAGAAAAGGTGGTAAAACCTATTCTGACTTACTCCGAGGGAGACAAAATATTCCGCCCTCACTGGAGTTTGAGAGAACACTCACATTTCTCCAGCTCCCTCCTCGTGAAGGAGTTTGTGGAAGAGATCGTCCCCCTATAAGAAATGGAATATCAAGATGGGCTGGACCGGCCGGAGCTCATGTTCGAGCTATGTGTTAACGTCGTCGTTAATGTTGCAATGTTGAACTCATTAAAACGAAGAGATCTGGAGGTTCAGCGCAGCATTGTGGCGGTTAGGGAGGCGGAGGCCGCGGTAACCAGGAGAGAAGAGCGTATGCGGGAAATTGAGAAGAAGCTGCGCTCTGAAATTGAGAGGTACTGTGACCGAGCTTATCAAGTGGAAGATAAGGTGAAGACTGTGGAGACAGAGCACCCGGTGGCCAACAAGAGGTGGACTGACTCTTGCAAGGCCACCAATGCTAAAATGATGAAGTTAAGGGAGTAAGTGCAAGTCTTGCAAAATGACAACTCCCAACTACGTGTTGCCGCCAAAAACCATTCCAAGGATTTGGAGGAGAGAGACTCCAGGGTTGCAGACGCGAGGTCAGAGCTCCAAAACAAAGATAAGGAGCTGATGACTGTGAACTCGCGCGTCTCGGTCTTGGAGACCAAGAAGGCCGCCTGGTAGAAGGAGAAGGCGTCCTTGGAGGAGGAGAGGGCGGCCTCTCTGGAGGAGGCCCAGACTGTGGCGTATCTGGAGGCTGAGAATGCCAATTCTCTTCTTGACCATGCCTCCAGTGTGCAGGAGTCCATGCGCTAGGTGATGACCACAAGCATTTATGGGGTAAGTTACCTTTTAACGCCTATTTCCCTTTCGTTAGTTATAGAAATTTTTTCTAACACTTGGATCTTTTGTTTCAGATCTTCAATCGGTTCTGGAATGAGCCTAACCTCGGGGACCAGTTTGCCGTCATTGCTGCTACTGCCCGCGCTGTTGGGTACGCAGATGGGTTTGACACTGGCTACCATCATGTTCTCGCCAGCAGAAATATTGACGAGGCGGAGCACAATGGTAAGACTTTGTAGAAGGAATATGAAGTCGAGCTTACAAAGGTCGAGCTAATTGAGTCCCCCATCCTAAAGACGGTTGAAGATTGCAATCGTTATGCGGACCCAGCGGCAGCCCTCCGTTACTTCATCGAATAATCTGACCGCCTGGATGTGAAGGCGGCGAAGAAGGTAGAGCAAGACGAGGCGTAGCATCTGGAGAGGGAGCGCCTGGTGGCTGGCGGCGTTGGGGCGTCTGGGACAACGCATTATGAGGAGGGGGAGGAGGATGTTAGGACAAAAAGGATTGGTGAAACCACTTTTGCAAACCTTAGTCTAATTCACTTTCTGTCAAAATACTCTAAGTATGGAACTGTTGAAGACAAGGAATCAAACTGCTGAAGAAGAGATTCAGAAGTACTGAAGAAGAAGTCATCAGAAGTTCTGAAGTTCAAACCAGACACTTCTACTGAAGAACTACTGAAGACAAACTACTCATCAGTAGTTTGTCATTCATTAGTACTTAAAGAAGATCTTTTCCACCGCCTTTGTATATCAGTAGTTTAATACTTTAGTATTTCTTTTTGCTTTATGTACATGTTCCAAGACTGCAACTTGTTGCAACTTGTTTCTGAACTTGCTTTTTGGCAAGGTTCATGTATTTGTAAAGTCTATAAATAGAAGGATTCATCCTTCTGTTTTAGACATTGATTTTAATACAAGAAATCCTTCAACTCTTATTATTGTTATTTCCATTTCGTGTTTACTGAGAATCTGTCAAAGTGTTTCATTCTCATTCAATACTTAGATTCTCAATAAACACTTCTCATTTATTAGTTCTTGATTCCAGGGGGAGTAATAACTCCTGTTGATAAAGTGTAGCTATAAACTTATAAACATTCCGTTGTGCTAACACTCACCAAGAACTTGCTAAACACTTAAGTGTCAACTAGCAAGTTCAACTAAAAGAGCAGCTATACCTGATCCAATAATTGGTATCAGAGCTCTGGTTTATCTGATCACATATCAATCTAACAAATTGAGAATCAGACACATGCTCTTGTTGATATTCAATAAAGGATTATAAGCTCACTTTTATCAACATCCATCACTTTAAGAGATATTTGACAATTCAATACTCTTTAAAATGGATCCTCATAATACTTGTTCTGCCACTAAACCTGCCATGCTTGTAAGAAATGAATATAACATATGGCAAAAGAGAATGGCACATACCTTGTCACAGGCCAACACAAGTTGTTGGAGATCTGTGATATATGGTCCTCATAAACCAATAAACATAAATCTTGAAACTAAGGAAGAGATTCCAAAAGAACCAAAAGACTATACTGATGATGATTTCCTAAAACTTGAGCTTGATGCAAAAGCTTTTTCTATGTTGGCAATGGCACTCCCAAATGAAATCTATTCTGGCCTATTACATTGTGATAGTGCCAAAGAGCTTTGGGACTGCCTAAAAGAACAGTTTGGAGGAACTGAAGAGGTGATTGCCAACACCAGAGAAATCTTGGCTCAACAATATGAAACTTTTGCTCACATTAATGAGGAAACTTTAACTCAGCAATTTGAAAGATTTTCCTCATTAATATCTGAGCTAAAACTAAATGGTCAGACCTATACAACTGTATTTATGCTTCATAGATTTTTAAGGTCTTTACCTGATAAATGGGAAACATACTCAATAGTCTTAAGATCTTCACCAGATTTTAGCTCCCTCACTCTTACAAAACTTCATGGGAGATTACTTACTTTTGAGAGAGAAATTGATCAAAAGAAAAAGCTACAAAATTCTGGTAAAACTGCTGATGACTATCTACCTGGTAGTACAGCACTATTGGGACAAGACTCACCAACTTGTTCAAATAGTTTTGGATCTTTTGAACACATTGACATAACTGCTGGGATCTCATCTGAAAGATCATTCCCAGGTTATGACAATAATGACTTTGGTTAAACTGCTGATAACATGTGTTTTTATCATGGATGACTTAAATAGTTTCAGCAGTGATGACCTTGAAGAAATGGATATTTTGCACCAACTGGCCATGTTAAGTTTAAAAACAAATAAATTTTACAAAAGGTCAGGAAGGAAGTTTCCAGGACTTAACAGTTTTACAAAAATTGGTTTTGACAAATCTAAACTTAGATGTCATAAGTGTCAAAAGTTGGGACACTTTGCTAGAGAATGTAGAAGCTCTGGCTTTAACCAATCTCAGTCTGGAAACAATTTTAACCCCAATTATAACAGGAATAATGGAACACAAGGGAGTGCACATTTTGTACAGGCACAAGCTCCACAACACCAATATGTGCCACAAGTACAATATGTACAGATGCCTGCTCAACAGATGCAGAGCCAACAATCAATCCCTCCATTTCCAGCTGCTCAACAACCTCCACAGCAACAACAACCCTCTCAACAAAGTTTATTTACCTCAGGGTATGTTGACTGGAGCAGTCTTCCTTTTGACACCACAGAGTGCAATCCTGATGCAGACAACAAAATGTTTGACATCAACTGGGGAGAACCTGACAATGGCAGAAAGAACTTTGCCTTAATGGAATTTGAGGGATGCTCCTCAAAATCTGCCTTGTCTCAGGTATCAAAAGAATCTTTGACAAAACTATGTTCAAATTCATGCAAAGAATCTTTTGCTCTCATAAGAGAGACAAATGTGCACTTACAAGGAAAAGCTAATGATTCTGAGAGAAAACTCACTCAGATAAAATGTGATTTAGAAAGAAAACTTTCTGCAAAAACAAAAGAAGTTTCTAAATTGACTAACTCTGCTATTGAAACCCAAGCACAAATCAAAATAATGATTAATGACCTAGGAAATGTCAGACAAGAGCTTGCTGACACCAAGGTCACATGTGGAAAATGGGTGGAATCTTGTAAGGGGTACCAACTATTGCTAAACAAACAAAGTGCTTCAAATGTTAGGTTTGGCATAGGGTACAATCACACTGAAACACCAACAGATTTCTCTCCCAAAACTACTGAAGATGGGAGAAAAATTGTTTCAGGTGAAACTTCTGAAGAGGAAGAATGCACATCTTTCCATGAAAACTTTCTAAAATCACACAAAGAAAGTTCTTCAGAAGTATTGATTAAATCTGACTTTAAGTCATCAGCAGTTTCAACTACATCAGGAGTTGAGAACCTGAAAACTACTGATGACCTAAAACCAATCAAAACTGTCAGAGATTTGTCTTTGAAAGAAAAGACAAAAGAATGTGAAATTTGTGGTCTGTTCAACCACAAAACAGAATTTTGCAGATATAGAAAGGGTATTCAGTTTAATAAGAAAAATCAACAACTGGTTGTGGGGAAACAAATCAAGAATGATTATGTAAAAACTTTTTCTCCCAAGAAACAACAACCAGCAAAAACCCTTTCTCAGAAAAAGACAAAATCTCAACAAAAGTCTTTTTCTCAAAATTCTCTTTCAGTAGTTAGACCTGAATCATCAGCAGTTTCACAAACTGCTGAGATTAAAGATCTTATGAACTTGGTACAACTACTGATGACCAAAGTTGATGGTGGTCCTCAAAAGAATACCACCATTGTGCTTAATGAAAAATCCATTGCCAAAAAGACATGGATTTCTCAAATTGGTCAAGAACAAACTGTTAATGTTCTCAAGAGCAAACCCAAAGCCAAACTGGCTTGGGTTCCTAAATCTAACTGATTTGCTATCTTGTGCAGAGAGTTTCTAGAGGCTTAAATAGCATTTGGTATGTGGACAGTGGAGGCTCAATGCACATGACAGGATGCAGATACCTGATAAACAATTTTATCAGTCAAAGAGATGGATCTGTATCCTTTGGGAACAATGCTAAGGGATATGTGCTAGGACATGGCAATGTCTCCTCTGGCAAAATACAGTTTGACAAGGTCAATCTGGTTGAAAACCTTGAGTACAACTTGCTTAGTGTGTCACAAATGTGTGATAAAGAATATTCTTCCTTTTTCACAAAGACAGCATGCAAGATCATATCACCAGAAGGCCAGAAGTTGATAGAGAAGATCATTGAAGATCATACTTTGCTAATTGCCAAAAGATGTGGCAATGTCTATGCAATGGACATTGAAAAAGACAAAGTACTGAACAACACTGCCTGTTTCTTCTCAAGGGCATCAACTTCAGAAACTGATCTCTGGCACAGGAGACTTGGCCATGTGAACTTTAAAACCATAAATAACGTCACAAAAATGGGCTTGGTCAGAGGTCTACCCTTAAAAGTATACCAGTGTCAAGAACACTGTGTATCCTGTTTAAAGGGTAAACAGCATAAGTCCTCCTATAAGTCTATTGAAGAATAAAAAACAACTGCATGTCTTCAACTACTCCATATGAACTTATTTGGGCCTGTAAAGATCATGAGCCTTTGTAAAAAGAAGTACTGCTTAGTCATCATTGATGACTACTCAAGATTTACATGGGTATTCTTCTTATTTTCCAAGGATGAGGCTGCTGAAATCATCAAGTTCTTCATTCTACAAGTAGAGAAGCAATACTCTCTACCTGTCAAAACCATTAGAAGTGATAATGGGACAGAGTTCAGGAACAAAACTCTGAATGACTTCTGTTTGTCTAAAGGGATTATTAGACAATTCAGTGTTGCCAGAACTCCTGAACAAAATGGTGTGGTAGAAAGGAAGAACAGAACTTTAATAGAAGGAGCAAGAACAATGTTAGCTGATTCTGGCCTACCTTTATAATTCTGGGCAGAAGCAGTTAACACATCATGTTATGTTCAAAATAGAGTTCTTGTTGTCAAGAGACATTCAAAGACTGCCTATGAAGTTCTTCATGGCATGAAGCCCCTTATCTCCTTTTTCAGGGCTTTTGGATGTCAATGTTTCATCTTGAACATCAAGGAATCTATTTCAAAGTTTGCTGCCAAAGTTGACTCAGGTTACTTTCTTGGTTATTCATCAACTAGAAAAGCCTACAAGGTTTTTAACTCAAAAACCAGGATAGTAGAAGAAACACTGAATGTCAAGTTCAATGAGTCAAAACACACTCTCATTCCAGCACATCCTGCTGAACTCTTTGACCTTGACAACTTTCATTTTGAACCTGAAAAGACTGTCACTTCATCCAAACCTACTTATTATGGTGATCAAAGGTTTGATGATGAGGATCCAGCACCATGGACTCCTCAAGCAGTCATTAAGTCATCTTCAAAACCATCAGAAGTTTCACAAACTTCTGATTCAACAAATACTGAAGGCCAAACTCAAGCATCTGCTTCAGCACCTGCAACTACTGAAGACACTGAAACTGCTGAACCAGATATAATAGACCTCAGTAGTTTGTTTGAAGAACATGAGCCACCAACACCTGTCAGTGGTTTACAACAACTGATCGAACACAAAGATCATCCACTTGATCAAATCATGGGTGATATTGCATCAGGTGTTCTTACAAGAAACCAGCTTTCCAACTTCTGTCTATTCTCAGCATTTATTTCACAGTTGGAACCAAAGAAGTACCAGGATGCCCTCAAAGACAACAATTGGGTGTAGGCAATGCAAGATGAATTGCTTCAATTCAACAAGCAACAGGTATGGGAAATCTGTCCCTTACCACCAAACAAGTAACCAATTGGCACAAGATGGTTTTTCAGGAACAAACAAGATGAAGCTGGTATGATAATAAAGAACAAGGCAAGACTGGTAGTACAAGGTTACTCTCAAGAAGAGGGGATTGACTATGATGAAACCTTTGCTCCAGTTGCAAGGCTTGAAGCCATCAGGTTATTTCTGGCCTATGCCATTTCCAACAAAATAAAAGTTTATCAAATGGATGTCAAAAGTGCATTTTTATATGGAAAGATAAAAGAGGAAGTGTATGTTTGTCAGCCACCTGGGTTTGAGGATCCTTCTCATCCTGAGTGGGTGTACAAACTAGACAAAGCTCTTTATGGGCTCAAACAGGCTCCAAGAGCCTGGTATGATACACTTTCAACCTTTTTACTCAAAAATAATTTCACAAGAGGTGCCATTGATAAAACTCTTTTCATAAAACATGTTGGAAATCATATCTTACTTGTTCAAATATATGTTGATGATATCATTTTTGGTTCAACAAACACAAAATTGTGTGAAGAATTTAAGAAACTCATGCAATCAAAATTTGAGATGAGTACAATGGGGGAACTGTAGTACTTTTTGGGACTGCAGATTAAACAACAAACAAATGGAACTTTTATACATCAATCAAAATATGTTAAAGAATTATTAAACAAATTTTCTTTACAAGACTGTAAATCATGTTCCACTCCCATGACACCAACCACACAAGTTGAACCAGATGATCAAGGAAAACAGGTTGATCAAACCATGTATAGATGTATGATAGGTTCCCTTTTATATCTAACTGCTTCTAGACCAGATATTATGTTTTCAATACGTGTCTGTGCTAGATATCAATCAGCTCCTAGGGAATCACACCTTATTGCAGTCAAAAGAATTTTCAGATATCTGAAAGGAACTCCCACACTTGGAATTTGGTATCCTGCTTTAAGCAATACCAAGTTATCAGCTTTTTCAGATAGTGACTATGCAGGGTGTAAAATGTCAAGAAAATCAACATCTGGTGGTTGTCAATTCTTGGGAAACTGTCTAGTGTCCTGGCAATCAAAGAAACAAACATCTGTTGCAACTTCAACTGCTGAAGCTGAATACATTGCAGCTGCAAGTTATACATCACAGATACAATGGCTCCAATATCAACTTCTTGATTATGGAATCAAAGAAACCAAGACACCATTGCTTGTAGACAGCAAATCTGCCATTAGCATCATTCAAAATCCTGTTCAGTTTTCAAAAACTAAACATATTGAAATCAGGTATCATTTCATAAGAGATTGCTATGAAAAAGGCAAGATTGAAGTGAAACATGTAGCAACAGCTAATCAAATAGCTGACATTTTCACTAAACCCCTTGACACATCAACATTTCAGAAGTTAGTATCCATGCTAGGGATGCTAAATTTGTAAGTGTTTCTATTTATTTTTCTGCACATTTTTTGATTTTCACTTACATCTGTTTTCTATGGGGATAATTTTTAAAAAGTGATTAACTTCTGATAAAATAACCTTCAGAAGTTATGAATAAAAGTATTTATAAAATATTTTCTCATCACCTGTTAAAACTACTGAAGAGAAAATGGGAACTACTGATGAAGATAATCCTTCATCAGCAGTTTAGTCAAAAAGGGCAAATCTGACTTTTCCCATCATCAGAAGTTTAACCTAGTCGGTTTAAAACTTCTGATAAAAAGATTTTTAACCTAGGCGGTTTAAAACTTCTAATAAAGAAGATCCAAGCGGTTAAAAACTTCTAATAAATATCTTTTTTCAACACTTATCCTTTCAAACACAAAAATTCCCTCCTTCTCTCTCAAGAAAGCTCTCAAACCCCTGAACCTGCAACACAAAATCACTGTTCGATTCATCAACACACACAAACCACATGGCTTTAGTTCTCAAACAGGGACACAATCTCAGAGCCTACTTAGACAAACAAGAAGGCTGGTCCCAATACGATGAGATCATTGATCTTGTCGTCAAATCCCAATATTTCACCGCTCTCACCATAGACCCACCAATTCAAGCTCTCAAACCCCTGAACCTGCAACACAAAATCACTGTTCGATTCATCAACACACACAAACCACATGGCTTTAGTTCTCAAACAGGGACACAATCTCAGAGCCTACTTAGACAAACAAGAAGGCTGGTCCCAATACGATGAGATCATTGATCTTGTCGTCAAATCCCAATATTTCACCGCTCTCACCATAGACCCACCAATTCATCCTGAAACTCTAAATGAGTTCTGGGCTAATGCTGAGACAGTGATGGTGGATGATGAAGTTATGTCCCTAAACTCAACAATTAAAGGGAGACAAATGGCCATTACACCGGCCATACTTGCAGTCAGACTGGGGTTGAATGATGTGAATGCCCCTGAGAAGTTTGACAACTCTGCAATCCACCTAACCATGACTGAGTGTGGTTATCAAGGTACTCTCTCACAAGCTACTATCTTTAAAAAGTATTTTGAACCAAAATATAAACTTTTGTTTCATTATATTATTATGTGCTTGAGTCCTAAAACTGGGTCTTATGACCAGATGCCCTCAACCTTTCAACCAATATTTCATTCCATTGTGAATGAAACAAAATTTAGGGCATCAAAACTTTTCTTTAATGAGTTGGTGTTACATCACAATAACATTAAGAAAAAGTTTTTGTTATATCCAAGGTTCATTATGCAGTGCATAATATCTGAACTGGGTAATGAGGTGCTTGTGGGTAAAATTGAAATTCTGAAACCCTTAACCTCACAAGCATACTCAAGGCACAACAAACAGGCTGCCTGGCCAGAAGATGACCAAGGGGAACAAGCACCAGTCCCCATGGAACCCTCATCTTCCAAACCTACTCCACCAAAGGCCAAGAAACCCAAGATAACAAAACAAAAACCCACCAAACCCAAAAGAAAAGCTGTTCAGGAGGTTGAGATGCCTGAACAGACTACTATGCAATCTGCACTTCTTAAAGATGTGACTGAAACATCCTCTCAGTCTCATCCATCTCAAACCCCACCAAGAGCACCAATAACTATCCTTTTCAAAAGAAAAAGACTTAGAAAAACTATTCCAATAGATTCTTCTTTTGAAACTGCTGAACCTACTGCCCAAACTACTGAACCAGCACCCCAAATTTCTGAACCAGACATCGAAATAGGCAAACTTCTCTCCGGGCTAAAAGAGAAAGTCCCATCAACACATGTCAGTCCCCATCAACCACATCAAACAGGGGACATAGACTCAGACAGTGACATGGATGTGGACACTCATAGCCCTAACCAAAGAGATGAGGATGAACCAGGGTCTCTAAGCCCAAACTTAGAAACCTTTGGTACTTTTGAGGCTGCTACTACTCATTTACCACCCAGTGGTGGACCTGAGGACAGAAGTAAAATAGCTAAGACCTCAACTGTGGCAACTACTGATGAAGGCTTAATGCCTGAGGTAGGAAATCCTCTGAACCAAGAACAAGAGGTACATGAGACAACTGAGTTGGGCTCAGCTCATGATGTAACTGATACAGTCCTCATTGAGGATGTAATCAGGGATTCAGATGATTCCATTAATTTGGATGATGTTTCAAAACTCAAAACTACTGAATTGACGGCTATAAGTGAAGGTCCTGCACCTGGTGTCTCTAAGCTCAAGAAGCTAGTCACACCATCTCAGGTTAAAGCCCACTCAATCCATGATTCCCCTAGAGTGGCATCTCCTGTACAACAAGGAGATCAACCAAAAACACACCCCTCACTACAAATGCCTACCCAATTCCCTGGGCAACCAAGCATAGACCTGAACCAACTATGCAGCCCAGATGGTCCCTTGTATCACATGATGAACACCCTCATCAAAAATCACATCCAAACATACACAGCTGACTTGGAGCTGTCCATGAAAAACCAATTTGGAGTGATACAGACGAAGATGAATGATCTGTCCAACAAGGTTGATCACAACAGCAAACAGATTGCTCATCTTCAAGGTCATTTCTCCCAAGCTTCAACTTTAAAGGTGATAAAGCCAAAAAGGGGGAGAAAATCAAGGTACCTATGGATACACTTGAAGCCAGAAGAAAGGCAAGAGTGGCTATCCTAGCTAGAGATCAACAAGATCAAGTCAGAAAAGAGAAACTGGCACAACAGTTTGGTGTCTCTATTCAAGAAATAGAAGATACTGAAAAGGCTGATGAATCCCAAGGGCATAATGAAGAAACCTCTGATGGCCAAAGTTCTGATGAAGAATCAGAAAGTACTGAAGACAATCCTTCAGTAGTTGACAAACCTTCAGAAGTTGTCAACCCATCAGAAGTTAACACTTCCAAAACTCAAACTGTTGACCCTTCCAGATCAACTGCTCCTATTCAACCAACCTCTGCTCCTATCAGGCCTACTACAACAGTTACAACAATGACTGTGCTAAACCCTTCTCCAATCTCTCAATCAGCTGAATTACTTGAGAAGAGTTTAGTTGCAGCCCAAAAGAAGGCCAGAGAAGATCTGATTTGGAAAAATCTGGAAGAAAGGGATGACTTAGACCTAAGCCATGAAGAAAAACTTCAGGCTTATGAAGCTGAACTACAAAGGCAGGCTAGCCTAGATGAGATTGCTGAACAAGACAAAAGACATCAACTGATGTCTTACATTATGAAGAACAGCAAAGTCAAAGCCCACACATTGAAGAGACTCTCTGTGGAAGAGTTGACAAGAAGAGCTCAACTGATTGCAGATAAACTTGCAACAGGTAAAGACACAAAGGCCAAGAGAGCTCAGATGATAGAAGAACTGGTAGCCAATGGTTATGGTTCAAAATCCTCAGTGTCCAAGTGGAAAGAAGAAAGATTGGTGGACACATACAGAAAATACAAGGCTGCAAGGGCTGCTAATCCAGAGAAGTTTCAAACTACTGAAGCTTCAACTTCAGTAGTTAGAACTTCTGGTGTTCAAAGAAGACCAGCTACCTAAAGAAAGAAGACAGAGGAGAAAGTAAAGACTGATTTCAGAATGGTACTACTAGAAGGTAGTACAGTAGTACATTCTGATTTTGACATAGAAGAGAAGCCTCTGCTCACACAATTCAGGGATCCTTCCACCTTTGCATATCAAATCCAGAGGACCATCACAGACAAACTGGACACCAAGGTAGTAACTGAACATCACTTGCCAACATTTCAGATACCTAATGTGATGGAACAACAGCAGGGAAGTGAATCCCACCTGAGAGTCACTGAAGTTGAAAACATTCAACACTCAGGAGAAACCCAGGGTACCACCATGGTTCCCTACACTGCAGACTTTGACAAGTCTAAAGTACCAGTCATCAGATGGTCCTTTACTGATAACAACTCAGTACTTGTGACAAGAAGAGATCAAACAAGCAGGGAATATAGGTCGATGAAAGAACTGAAGAAACTATCAACCAAAGACCTGCTTACAATCCAACACTTGGAACCAAGAAAAGGGTCTCTTACTGATGATCAACTCAACCAGCTCAAGAATTCCATGTTCAAAGGAATATGGAAAATTGTGAAGGACAGAAAGGAACAATAAGGAATTAGTAAGGTTTTGGCTTCATCAATCCAAGGGGAGATTGTTAGGACAAAAAGGATTGGTGAAACCACTTTTGCAAACCTTAGTCTAATTCACTTTCTGTCAAAATACTCTAAGTTTGGAACTGCTGAAGACAAGGAATCAAACTGCTGAAGAAGAGATTCAGAAGTACTGAAGAAGAAGTCATCAGAAGTTCTGAAGTTCAAACCAGACACTTCTACTGAAGAACTACTGAAGACAAACTACTCATCAGTAGTTTGTCATTCATCAGTACTTAAAGAAGATCTTTTCCACCGCCTTTGTATATCAGTAGTTTAATACTTTAGTATTTCTTTTTGCTTTATGTACAAGTTCCAAGACTGCAACTTGTTGCAACTTGTTTCTGAACTTGCTTTTTGGCAAGGTTCATGTATTTGTAAAGTCTATAAATAGAAGGATTCATCCTTCTGTTTTAGACATTGATTTTAATACAAGAAATCCTTCAACTCTTATTATTGTTATTTCCATTTCGTGTTTACTGAGAATCTGTCAAAGTGTTTCATTCTCATTCAATACTTAGATTCTCAATAAACACTTCTCATTTATTAGTTCTTGATTCCAGGGGGAGTAATAACTCCTATTGATAAAGTGTATCTATAAACTTATAAACATTCCGCTGTGCTAACACTCACCAAGAACTTGCTAAACACTTAAGTGTCAACTAGCAAGTTCAACTAAAAGAGCAGCTATACCTGATCCAACAGAGGAGGATCTGATTGTTTGTGAGGGCTCCGAATGGTTAGATTTTGTAATCTATTTTTCTATTTCTTTGTAAATATCAAGCCCTTTAGCGCCTTTTTGGAATGAAATGAATATTTCTTCTTTTTTATTTTGTGCGCATTTTTCTTTCTTATAAGTTGAACACTGTTGGAAGATTGTCTTTGACTTAGTCTTTTTGCAATTAATATGTAGTCCGGCGTTGGGCGCTTAGAATGCATGTGCCTTGAAGACTAAAGCCCTAAGTAGTGAACTCAGTAAATAGATAGAGAAACTTTCATTGAAAATTAAAAGAGATAGTCGTGTGTAGCCCATACTTGTACAAAGGAATTTTAAATAAAATAAGTACGAAGCTGTGTAGCGTTCCAAGATCGCGGGATTGGCATGCCATCTAGCTTTTCAAGCGCATAGGCGCCTTTTTCCAAGGTTTATTGGATCTTGTATGGTCATTCCCAGTTGGAGCCAACTTTCCGTGCTTTTCGGCGTTAGAGGCTTAATTGCCGCGGAAGACATAATCACCAACATTGAATTTACACAACTTGACCCTTTGATTGTAGTAGCGCTCCAGCTGTTTCTTAAACTTGGCTTCTTTGATTGCGGCGAGTTCATGCCGCTCTTCAAGCAAGTCAAGGTTTAAGCGGAGCTTTGTGTTGTTTGTTCCTTTGTCCGCCATGAGGACCCTTGTGGAAGGGCATCCAAACGGCCTCGAAACCGTATGTGAGGCTAAACGGAGTTTCACCGTTGCTCGTCTTAGTTAAGGTGTATTGGGTCCACAGAACATGCGGGACCTCATCGACCCATTCCGTTCGTTTGGTTTAGAGCCGCGCTTTGATGCCTTCAACAATACTTCGATTTGCTCTTTCGACTTGTCCGTTCCCTTGTGGGTGCGCGACAGATGTGAAAATCTGTTGGACGCCTAGTTGCTCAAGCCATTGTTGTAAGTGTTGGTCTACGAACTGCATTCCATTATCGACGGCCTACACTATTTTGCTGAGCATATTTGGGTTCCGTTACTTGGGGGATTGCGTGATCTTGTCATGGACGAGGCTCACAAGTCCCGGTATTCTATTCACCCGGGCTCTGATAAGATATATCAGGACTTGAAGATACTTTATTGGTGGCCCAACATGAAGGCTGACATAGCGGCGTATGTAAGCAAATGCTTGACCTGTGCAAAGGTCAAGGTAGAGTATCAGAAGTTATCTAGTCTTGTGCAACAGCGTGACGTTCAAGAGTGGAAGTGGGAACGAATCAAGATGGATTTTGTCACTAAACTTCCAAGGTCACCTAGTGGTTGCGACATGATATGGGTGATCGTTGATCGATTGAAAAAATCGGCACATTTCCTTTCCATCAAGGAAACTGATGGACTCGAGTGGTTAGCTCGCATCTATCTTAAGGAAATGGTTTCGCGGCACGGGGTGCCTGTCTCTATCATATCGGATTGTGATTCTCGTTTCGCTTCGCACTTTTGGAAGGCCTTGCATAAGGCACTGGTTACTCAGTTGGATATGAGTACGGCGTATCACCCGCAAACTGATGGTCAGAGTGAGCGGACGATACAAACGTTGGAGGACATGCTTCGGGCATGTGTGATCGATTTTGGCAAAAGTTGGGAGACTCACCTACCGTTGGTGGAGTTCTCTTACAATAATAGCTACCATTCTAGCATCAAGGCAGCTCCGTTCGAGGCCCTTTACGGACAGAAATGTCGGTTTCCTCTTTGTTGGGCTGAAGTGGGTGAGAGCCAACTCACAGGCCCGGAACTCGTGTTTGATACTTCCGAAAAGATTGTACAGATTCAAAATCGTATGGCAACAGCTCGGGATCACCAAAAGAGCTATGCCGACCAGCGTCGCAAACCGCTTGAATTTCAGGTTGGTGACATGGTCCTTTTGAATGCCTCTCCTTGGAAGGGCGTTATCCATTTTGGGAAACGGGGTAAACTGAATCCGCGGTATGTCGTGTAACACCCCAACCGATGGCGGAAACATCGGGATGTCACGTATTTGATGATTGTTTAGTAGCTCATGGTAAATAATAAGTTTCAATAAATGATTTAAATAGATTACATATAATTGTTCTACAAGAATTCGTACATCAAAATGAATAATACAATGCACACATCTTCAAGCATTAACTCAAATCTTCAAGCAAGTAGAACCTGAAACATGTTAAGTTGAAAATATTTTTGGGTCAACAAAAGTTGGTGAGAATACATAGGTTTTTGAATATAAATGATAACAATAATATGTACAACATTCACAGTTGTATGATGATAGAGTATGATTCCGACATGTAACAATGCGTCTTTGTACAATCAAACCTTGTGTCGACTGATGACTAACTCGCAAGCTAGTTAAATGTTGTTACTATTATCGATCATCCCTGAATTTATGCTGGGGGATGGGTTTGTCAGACCTATAGCGCTATAATCTAAACAGGTGGCTTGATCATTGTTAATGATTGTACTGTGTCTTTTTGTTACTGTCAAATGATAGAATGATACTGTATTTGAATTTCGAGTAAGTATGAGTAAATGATAGTATAAAATGTTTAAACATGTTTCACCCCAAAAATGTAAAAGAGAAAAGGGGCTATGTAAACTCACCTTAGCAAAATGTTATTTCTGTTGAAAAATTGAATAGTGGTGTTGCCCAAATGTGTCAAGTATCACCCTATAATAAGGTAATAAATATGTCTAAGTTTATCTAGTCTACCAATATATATATTCTAGGGCTTCGAATTGGGGATGAATGCTCGTTTGATTAATAATAAAAATGTTTGATAATTGAGAGAAACTTAATAAATAAATAAACAAAAATCTTTTTATAAAATTTGAATTTAAGATGGTCACAATAATGAGTTTAAAGTATAAAAATAATTTTTATAAAATTATTTTCTTTAAAATAGAATATTAAATCTATTTATTACAAATTGTCAAAATTTAACTTTAATATTTAAAAATACTAAAATCAAAGAATTATTAGTTTAAAAAATTATATTTCTGTTCCAAATAATCAGAAATAATTTATATAAAATTTTGGAGCAAAAATATTAAAAGTTGGATTTATTATGATTTAATTATGATTAAAACTAACAAAAATTGATTAAAAATATTAAATAAATGATTTTTCAGAAATAAAAATCATTTCAGAAAAGTTTATTGTTATAAAAACTCAGAATAATTTTTGTGGAAATTTATAAAATTGTTTTGATATTTTAATAGAATATTATAAATATAATAGAATAAACTTGATTTATTTATTAAATATATTAAATAAATAAATTTTTGAAAACTAAAAATTGTAAGTTAAACTTTTTCATTAGATTAACTTAAAATAATTTTTGTAGAATTATTAAAAGAGTTTTAGTATTTTAAAGTGAATTTATAAAATATAAATAATATATATATATATATATAAAGCTTTATTAAACAAAACAACAAAAAGAAAAGAAGTGGTGTTGCCGAGGTTCGAACCCGTGTCAGCCAGGTCAGAGTCACCAGGCACAACCAGTTAGTCCAGACCAGTGGTTGTGTTTGGTTTCAGTTTGTTAAAATTATAAAACATGTGCGAATTCAGTGTTCTTCCCCAATTGAAACATATGAGCCCTAGTTTCTGCAATTGAACAAATCACACAACATTAACCCAATTAACCATAGGGTTAATGTTGTGTATCTGCCGATTAATGAAACCCACAAGAAAAATCACACTTGCAAAGATGATTCGAATACCTATGATTAGTCAAAGCCTCGAAGTCAAACTCGAATAAAAACCCAAGAACAGAAGATCGTTAATAGAAATTGGAGGTTTAGAAAGAATGAATGGCGAGTTGTGAAGGTCCAGAGGGGTTCAATTTATACTAAAGCGAGAGGATTGAACGTATGATAAGTTTGACCCACTAATAAATTATCCGCGTAATTATCAATGATTTTGGAATGTTTCAAAAGGTAATTGGTGAGTGGGTTACGTACATTACCTATAACACGAACCAATTATTCAGTTGTTGCCAATTTTGTGTTCAATCTAAAGTCAAACAAGGAGAAAAGATGGGGGATGCCTTCGCGTCTGATGCAGCAGCGTGTAACAGCAGATAAGAATAAGCCTTTTATACAATTTGATTCGGGATTAAATCAAGAAATGAGTTGTGGCTCAGTTGGTGTGTTGGGTTTGGCCCGGCTCCGGTTCGAAACCCGGCTGGAGCATTTCCTTTTTTTTTAACACAGAAAGGGGGGGGGGGGGGGAAGGGTTAATGGGCTGGGTCAGCTTATTGGGCTCCTGGTTTGGGCTCCAAGAATACAAAAAGGGTGGTTGGGTTATGAGTGGTTTAGTTATAGTGTTTTTATTATTATTATTATTATTATGATCTTTATTTTTATTGTTGTTATTATTATTATTATTATTATATACATTTATATATATATATATGTATATATATATATATATATATTAGTTGTGTGTTGGGAAAAATAGAGATTTAGGCACATTTAATGATAACGATGTAAAAAAAATATAAGGGCTTTTATATTAAAATTTGGGGAAAATTTTGCGATGTTACATGTCGGACCGTTCGCAATTCTGGAACGGATTGGACCGGTGGCATACAAACTTGACTTACCCGCCGAGTTCAGTAACTTGCAAAACGTCTTCCACGTTTCGAACCTTAAGAGGTGCTTTGCAGGTGAATCTCACATTGTTCCTTTGGAAGAGATCAAGGTTGATGATCGTCTGCGTATCGTTGAAGAACCCATGGAAATATTGGACTATAAGATTCGTAGCCTTCTGTAACACCCCAACCGATGGCGGAAACATCGAGGTGTCACGTAGTGACGATTGTTCAAAACCTCATGGTACTAAAGTGTAAATATTTTATTCAATGCTTCAAGTTACAATTACAGATATCATCAAGTACAAATACTATTCCACATATTGTCTTGATTAAGTCTTTACTAGGTCCACATGTCCTACATGACATATCTCAACAATCAACCTGAAACATGTATGAAAATATTTTGTCAACATAAATAATGTTGGTGAGAATACTCAGTTTGTATACGTATAATATAAGTTTAAAGAAAATGATTTACAATTCATGTGTCATGATTTATTCAAAGCAAATATGGAAAACACGTAAGTACACACGCGAGCTAAAATCAAACCTCTTATGTGACAAAGATTAAAGCATTAACAGTGACCTAGGACTTCCCACCACCATAGGTACTTTCCACTAGGCGAGTTGTCAATTCAAATAGCGCTATCCATTGTTAAAGTCGGCTAGCTAAGTTGATGATTTTGTAATGATTGCAAGTATACTACGTTTATATTTAAGCATAGAGCACAAGAATTCAAAACATAACACGTGTATGAATTGTATGTAAAAATGTTTATGAATATGTGTAAGTGTAAGATTCATAGGTGTACATGTTTCACCCCAAAAGTGCAAGAAAATAAAAGGGGGATAAGTATACTCACAGTTTGCTAAAGTAGAAATTACTTAAGCTTCGATGAGATGAATGAAATGATAAATCCCGAGGAATTCAACCTAAATTGTTCAAGTAAAATCTATGAGTTAAGGAAACTTAAAATCTAGGAATTTTAGGACTGAAAGCACTTGGGGATTCTAGTCCTAATTTGAGAATATCAAGGGTTTTTTTTATTAAGTATAGTTTATGTTTAGACTTATGACAATATGATGTAATATAATAGATTTATGAATTAATCATGAAAAGTTTAACTAGTTGGCTAAAACTGATAAAACAATAGATAAATACTCATTGAATTAAGTTTATAGAAAAATAATTAATTTCTTTTTTACTGATTAACTAAACTTTAGAAAACTAGTTCAATTATTGGTTGATCCGCTAGCTAATAGATTTAAACAAGGATTTATTAATCACCAAAACATCTTGATCCTACTACGAGGATGCCTACAAATCGTTGGAATTCATAAATTATTATGGTGACATATTAAAGAAAGTTAGTTACAAAATGATAAATTTCTAAATAATTACATGATAATACTTTGTATAGAATTAGTAAATTTATATTAACGAATAATTAACTTATCATATACTAGGTTAGAGTCCCGTGGGGACCCACGGTGCATCTACAAGTAAAATGAAAAAAGTTTTATAAAGATTATAGTTTGCAAGTTCTTTTATTTATTTGAATTTACGTAATACAATTCGTAATTTTGGTTGCATGCAAAATATCATCAAAATGGTTTAATGTAACGCAACAATGGATATATAGATAATTAACAACTGTTTGATTTGACGTGATTTAAAAACAAATAATGAAATGAATAATAATATATTTATTCTAACGGAATAAAAATGAACATCAACGTTCAAAGCAATTAAATATAGTTTAACAAAACATAAAACTGCCCATAGGTAAATATAATAACATATTTATTCTACATACAACTGTCCATGTGTAAAAGCAGGATTCTTTAAACACATGCCAACTCTAGATACGTCTAACATGTTGCAAATTCATGCTTTACATTTTGAATATTTTATAATCTATTTATGCTCATTAGCTTCGCATGTCTGCAAATGTTTATAGTTTAGTAGTTACCTGGATTTGACGGTTATTTTATTTACAATCAAATATTTGCTAACATAGGTAACTTTGGGTGTGTGATAATGAATAAATGCTACTGTTTTGACAAAGTTTGATTCAAGAATGTTAACAGTTTGTGGTGAATTGTGATGAAAGTTGATTATACACTGTGAATCAACATGCACATTGTTCTTCAGTCGTTTGAGCCGATGGGAAATTCACAAATCAATACCTATGCTCTTGCTTGTGCTCTTTTGGAATCCACCAAGTCAGTTCTCTTGGCTTACGGTAATCACACAATAACCTCAAACTTCATCAAACACTTTCCCTAATTTCATATACAATTCATCAATTGTAACATATTTTTATTGTATAGTTTTCAACGTCGAATTCGCAACAAAAAGCGGTGTCACAGACGACCGCATGTCTCCTGAATTCCCTCCTGTCTGTAAAACTAAGGTATACGAATTTTAAACTTTATGAAATGAAATAATATGTTTAAGTTTAATTTTTTTTGTTATTGTTTAGGAATTAGATTTTCAATTATTTATGGTCGTTATTATCTAAAGAAAGCTAACAAAATTAATGGTGAGAGTTATATACTCATTTGGTTGGGTTGGTAGAAAGTAGTTTGTTTATTGCTAGGACTATTAACACTATAAACATGGTTACCTATTAAGAGCCAATTTATAAGCTTTGATAACGTAAGTTCGAAATGATAGAAAGGTATTCAATCTTTTTATTGTATTGTTAGATTGTTAGTGAAAGCTCTGTTATATGAAGTACAAAAATGGAAGGCATGTAATTAGACGTAAATCAATGAAAATTGATTAAAATTAGCAAAGTAATTGCATTGCCATCTTCTTTTAAATATCATTTATGACAAATTAGAAACGTATAATATACCAAATGAACCAATACATCATTATTGATTGATTATTAAAGTCGTATAAGCATAAATGTTAACTTTCCATTATGTATTTCGTATCTTGGGGGAAAAGATTCATAAGTATGACTTTCAAAAATAGATACAAATATACAGTTGGAAAGTTATCTTTATTTAGTAGGAAAAAGTCAACATTGTTAACAATGTGATTACGGAAAATTAGTGATATTATATGGTATGTTTAATTATGTTCATTTGAATTAAAACTACTCATAAAGTTAAATTTCTTAATTTAAAAACGTTCATATTAGTTATTGTGTAGTTATAATAGGTGACAACTAATTTAGGGGTGTACTCGTAACCACGACCTCTTCTTTGTTTAAACATTTTTAACGTTAACAATAATTCTGCCTTCGGAACTTCAAATGATATTATAAAAATTATTGGTTTGCTCGCTGTTTACATATTATAGAAACGTCTTTTGTATATATATATATCTATATGGATTAATGTTATAGTACAAACATGGTAGTTTAGAACATGTAAACTAAATATCTAAATTAACATACGTTTTTGTAACAAATTTATTTCATTTTGTATACACTTATAATATAAAGCTTTTTTTCGTTATATATTTGATTAATTATTAGTTCGTATAACTAATAATCTTATCTTTGTATAATATATTCTGTTTGCTATATATTTGCATGTTGGATGGAGTTTGATATATCAAATTTGAATTCTTATAAATTTAAATAAACTAATAATATAAAGCGGATGGAATTGTGTATTTGTAATAATATTGACATTAAATTAGGAGATTTATAATGGTAAAGCATAAATCATGTGGTGCAAATTAGTATTTGAAATTTAAATATACTCTGCTAAATTACTCTAGTTATTATGGTTATCTAAATTACTGGTTTAATTTAATTGATTGACAATCAATCATTAATACAAAAAAAATAAATGTGAACTATTATGGAAAGTTTGAATTCGTATTAATATAGATTAATGAAAATAAAAAATCTTAATAAATAACATTAAACTCTTAATAAATAAAAGGTGTCTGAGATTACAAATGTTATTCATAATATTTGACCGGAATTAATGTCATTCAATATGAAAATATCTTATTAATAACAATCATAATTAGTGAAAATCGTCATGAATAATTCAAAAAAAAGTACATTAAAAATATAAAAAAACATAATTTAAATTACAAAATCAATGACTTCTTGTTCTGCAATGTTAGTAACAAACAACTTGTGGTGGATCATAATTGTGACACCCGGCAAATTCTGGTTAACAACGTTGTCTAGATGAAAGTCTACCTTAGCGAGTCACGCGTATATTGTACTTAACTGGGTTAGTTAAGTCGGGTTATGGTTCGGGAACTATCGGTTTAGTCTAGAAGATCATTGGATGTTGGTCTAGAGGTTCATTAGATGTCGGTCCTTAACCAAGTGTACAAACGGTGACGATTTGTAGGATCGTCAAGGCATACGGAACATGCAAGTCTCGAGTCCCGGGAATTGGTGAACGAGTGTGAATATGTGTATTTACAAGTGTTATGTGTTTACAATCATTATGTGACTTGTCGGTATGTGAATATGTGTTAACATATGTTAAAACGGGGTTTAACGCGCAAAACACACGAAACCAGCCCCTATAGGCGATTAGGAAGGCCTAATCGCCTATAAGGGAGGCGAGTAGGCAACATTAGGGGCGAGTAGGGGCTACTCGTGTGCCCTAGGGGGCGATTAGGCCCCAAATGCCTGAACATCATGCGATTAGGATCCCTAATCGCGTGTACTGGCTGCATAATCGCTAGTTACGTGCTGGACGACTAAAAACGACTATAAATACCATACTTGACCTCATAAACTTCATTATACAAACCCTAGTCGTCCCATAACCTGCCCCAACACACACACAACCTCTGGAACGCGATTTTTGATCAAAACACAAGGTTTCAAGCTTAATCCATCATCCTTTTACAAATCTAAGGTTTGGTTTTCATCCATGCAATCTTATAAACGTTTTTATTCAATCCCTAATAGTCCAGACCTGTTCTAAAACGAAAAAGCTTTCTGAAAATCGTTAATAAGTGTTGTTAATCGGATTTTAACTAGTATACATGTGTTATGTGTGTTTATGATTAGAAAGCTAGGGTTTTTATGATTCAAGATGAAGGATTAACATGTTATTTGGATTAATTCAGAATACTAATAATATTATGATGATAAAATCTGAGAATTGATTATTAGGGTTATAGTTACGCATGTTAGGGTGATGTTGCATGCTATGTGAATGGTGTTTGGGATTACATGATTGCATGCATGGCTGATAATACGAGGCAAAACGAAGGGTTTTAGTTGAAACATGTTTAGGATAGTGTTTGGGATGATATTGGGTGGTTACACACGTTCTGGATCTGATTTGGAGCGTTAAACGCGCGAAAAACCGGAACAGCATGCTTACAGGCGATTAGCATCCTAATCGCCTATGTTAGAGGCGATTAGGAGGCTAAATGCCTATGTTAGAGGCGAGTAGGGCCTAATTGCTAATAGATACATGCGAGTAGGGCCTAAATGCTAGTAGTTACATGTGGTATAGCCTAAATGCTAGTAGTTACATGTGGTATAGCCCTAAATGCTAGTAGTTCATGCGATTAGCTTTCCTAAATGCTAGTTGACCGACCTAAATGCTAGTTGACTTTTCCTAATCGCGTGTACTGCTGCTGTAAGTGTAATTTAGCATTCCGAGACCCGATTTGACATGTAGGAACATGCTAGGAACCCCGTAACATATATAATAACTTGGTAACATATGTTTGGATGTAATTCGGTGATACGTGAACTATGTGCTATAACTTGTTGTGCGTTAACGTATGTTAAGTGTGATTGCATGATTGTCTGTTTGAGAGCGTAAACATAACACGGGGAGTCTCGGGTCACCAATGGGATGTCGAGTCTTGTACTTTGGGTCAGTTAAACAGTCACGGTGTTTTCAAACGAACTTGGTTATGGTCTGGACATCTAGGGACTAATTAACCTGCGGGTTATTAGTCTAAGTACTTGTAACTGTCATATGTTAGGTCGCCGCTTTACGGGACTAGCATAGCAGCTGAGTTTACTCGGGTTAAGGAGTAACGCAACTTAAGGTGAGTTTACGGCCCCTCTTTTAAACTGGTTTCATATTTCGGGGGAGAAAACATGTGTTAAAACGATTATTTGGTAACTACTGTCATACTATGGGTTTCTATTGTGTACTACACGATCTTTGGAAGTCCCGGGGGGAACCATGAATGTGCGGGTTTGCACAACGGGGAAATGTGAATAGCGCTATTGGGAGTGACCAACCCCGCTCGTCGGCTTGGAGGGCCGGGCGAGTGCATATTGTCTCAAACAGGAACAACTGGTTTACTTTTCGGGCACAACATCTGGTATGCGTGTTAGTAATGGTTTTCCAATCGTGGTAGTAACAAAACATACGCCTAGCTAGCGTACACTGGTTTTCGAATTGTTATAGTATGGACAGGTTGACTTGGTACTTGGATACAAAACCTGTAAACTCACCAGCATTTTTGTGCTGACGTAAACTTTTACATGTTTTCTCAGGTCGCTAAGGTAGCACAATGGAACTAGGGCGCACGCGTCTGCACGGCGTCTAGCTAGAGTTGCATGATTTTACAAACGTTGAACATTAGTTTACCATTGAATAATTGTTTTGAATAAGCTTCCGCTGTAAACGGGGATTTTAAACATTGTTTTGAAATTGCATTATGTTCATGTTAGACTTGTTTATTGTGATCGTTGGTTTGGATCCTGGTTTGTCATGCGCCTCGCGGTAAAACTCCGCAAGTGGATTTTGAGGGTGTGACCGATTGGTATCAGAGCCAATGATTATAGTGAACTAGGATTGCATGTAGAGTCTAGTCTATAGCCGAGTCGCACACACTAGACGATCACATGGTACTAAACATTATGGTGGTTTACGTATGGTCTTGTCGGGGTGTCTCTAAATCGTTGGTCTTTCTATGTTACATCATCCGTTCTATCCTAGGTCGAGTTACTTGCTTCTAGGCAGTGTGGTGTATTGGGGTAAATCGTGTACTCTCGAGATTTGTCCAACGCTCGGACATCTCCCTTTCCTACTCTAATAGAAACACTTGCCATAAACTACCGCAGTATTACGGTGTATAGCTAAGAGTCTATGTTTGGTGATTTGAACTTTGAACTAGGAGAACACTTGGAGGACCATGTAGAGCGGTTTATCATTTTGGGTGCACACAAAATCATAAACCGAAATGCATGGAAGCCCTGGTGAGCTCTGGGTTTGAGGGGATAGTCCTGGATTGGATCTAGCTTTGATCTTGTGAACATTAGTGGTTATCTTTATCTGCGAAACTAAATTTTCTCGTTCTTTCTGCCAGAATCATGTCTGGAGTACGAGGAGGACGTGGAGGTGGTCGCAATGGTGGACGTGGTGGTGGTCGTGGTGGTGCTGGTGGTCGTGGAGGTATTAACCTATCGCAGGCTGATCTGAACAACTTGCTCCAAGCTGCCTTCCAGTTAGGGCACAACGGTGGTGGTAAGTTGATTTATTCATTTTCTTTGCCTCATTAGTGAACCTTGATTTCATTCGTCGTGATTCCTCACGCATTTCATTTCAGGTGGTCCTGTTAACCCACCCCCACCCATGTGTACCTACAAGATGTTTCGGGACTGTAAGCCCCAGGAATTCTCTGGCACTGAGGGTGCGGTGAGCTTACTCAGGTGGTTGGAAAAAGTGGAGTCAGTGTTTCTAATGTGTAACTGTCTCCCAGAAGATCGGGTTAAGTATGCTGCTGCATTATTCCAGGATGTTGCATTGACTTGGTGGAATAACATCACCCAGAATATGGGTATTGGGGAGGCGTATGCTATGCCTTGGGAGAATTTTGTACAGCTGCTGAAGCGTGAGTATTGTCCGAGGGAAGAGGTGCAGAAGCTAGAGCACGAGGTGTGGAACCTCAAGATGACTGGGTCTGAAATTGAGAAGTATACTGTGAGGCGTAATGAACTGGCAGTGCTGTGTCCTGATCTGCATGTGCCAGAGTTCAGGAGGATTGAACACTATGTCTCGGGGTTAGTACCGGAAATCGCAGGGTTAGTGGCTGCGGGAAATCATCCTACATACGCAGAGGTGGTCCGATCGGCTCATAGGATGACCAACTTAAAGGTGAATGAGGGTATTTTGCCTGCTAAGGGTTCGATTGTTAAGGCTCCAGAGAATAACAAGCGCAAGTGGGAAAATGACGGGAAGGGATCTGGGCCAGCACAGCAGAATAAGAGGTTCGACAATGGGGGTTCTTCTTCTTCGGGTAACAAACAGGGTGGTTATGCGGGGAAACTGCCCAAATGCAACAAGTGTGGACGCCATCATCAAGGGAACTGCGACAGTAACCGTTGTCACCGCTGCCAGCGAACAGGGCATTATGCTAAAGATTGTCGGGTTACACTTCCATCGACCCAGGCCCCGACTAATAGCTCAGCTCCGACTACTCAAGGGACTACGGGAAGACAAGGATGTTACAATTGTGGTGAGACCGGGCATTACAAGAAGGATTGCCCAAAACTGAAGCAGGGTGGAAACAACGGTAATGGGAACAACGGGGGCGGCGGCAGAAATGCACGTGCCTTCGTCATTGGAGCCATTGAGGCTAGACAGGATCCTGACACAGTTACCGGTACGTTCCTTCTCAATAATCGTTCTGTTAGTGTGTTATTTGATTCTGGTGCCGACAAGAGTTTTGTATCCATGGAGATTAGTCGACTGTTAGATGTAGTACCCGTACCATTAGAGACTAAGTATATTATTGAGTTGGCTGACGGTAAAAATATTGAAGCTACTAGTATCCTTCGGGAGTGTCAATTAGAGTTGTCGGGTTTATCGTTCCCCATCGACCTTATGCCGGTACCTTTGGGTAGTTTTGACGTTGTTGTAGGCATGGATTGGTTGTCTTTGTATCGCGCGGAGATTGTCTGTTACGATAAGGTTATTCGGATTCCTCTCCCTGATGGAGAATTCCTTTCTGTTTACGGTATCAAGGGTGGTGTTCCGCTGAATATCATCTCTAGCATGAAAGCCCTTAAGTGTCTTCGAAAGGGTTATCCAGCCGTTCTGGCACTTTTATCTGTTTCCTCTGGTGATGAGAAGAAGATCGACGATATTCCAGTTGTGCGCGAGTTTCCTGATGTTTTTCCCGATGATTTATCTGGTCTTCCTCCTCATCGTCAAGTCGAGTTCGGTATTGATCTTGTACCAGGGGCTGCTCCTATTGCTCGGGCCCCCTACCGTCTTGCACCTCCCGAGATGCGGGAATTGTCTAGTCAATTACAGGAACTCTTGGACAAGGGTTTCATCAGGCCAAGTTCTTCCCCTTGGGGAGCCCCGATTCTTTTTGTTAAGAAGAAGGATGGAAGTTTCCGATTGTGTGTAGACTACAGAGAACTGAACAAATTGACCGTCAAGAACCGTTATCCTCTTCCACGTATTGATGATCTATTCGACCAGCTCCAGGGTTCTAGTTATTATTCCAAGATTGACTTGAGATCCGGTTATCACCAGTTGCGGGTAAGGGAAGCTGACGTTGCAAAGACTGCCTTTCGTACACGTTATGGCCATTTCGAATTCTTGGTCATGCCTTTCGGTCTCACGAACGCACCGGCGATTTTCATGGACTTGATGAACCGCGTCTGTAAACCATATCTGGACAAGTTCGTCATTGTGTTTATTGATGACATTCTGATCTACTCCAAGAACAAGACCGAACACGAGGAACACCTGCGTTTGGTTTTGGAACTCTTACGACGGGAACAACTTTACGCTAAGTTCTCTAAGTGTGACTTTTGGTTACGCGAAGTTCAGTTCCTAGGACATGTGGTTAATGAACTAGGGATTCATGTCGATCCAGCTAAGATCGAAGCGATCAAGGACTGGGGAGCACCTAAGACGCCAACTGAGGTGCGGCAATTCTTAGGCCTTGCGGGCTACTATCGTCGTTTCATTCAGGGGTTCTCGAAGATCGCTCAACCCCTCACCACTCTCACGCAGAAGGATAGAAAATTCAACTGGGGTGAACCACAAGAGTCAGCGTTCGAGGAACTAAAGTCTAAACTTTGTTCCGCTCCTATTTTGTCTTTACCTGAAGGCCCTGATGATTTCATTGTTTACTGTGATGCTTCTATTCATGGTCTCGGTTGTGTGTTGATGCAACGCGAGAAGGTGATTGCGTATGCTTCTCGTCAACTCAAAGTGCACGAGAAGAACTACACCACCCATGACTTGGAGTTGGGTGCCGTGGTATTCGCGTTGAAAATATGGAGACATTACTTGTACGGTACCAAATGCACCATCTACACCGATCACAAGAGTCTCCAACATATTTTCGACCAACAACATTTGAACATACGGCAGCGTCGTTGGATTGAACTTCTGAACGACTATGATTGTGCTATTAAGTACCATCCTGGCAAGGCGAATGTTGTAGCAGACGCCTTGAGCAGGAAGGAATCAACTAAACCTCGTCGCGTTCGGGCGTTGCAGCTCACCATTCATTCATCCCTACCTGATCAACTCCGTTCTGCCCAGTTAGAAGCTTTGAAGGAGGAAAACCTTAAAGCTGAGACTATGCACGGTGCCGACAAGCACCTCGAGCGAAGGCCTGATGGCCTGCACTACTTCGCAGAACGCATATGGGTCCCTTTATTCGGGGGACTACGGGACCTTGTCCTTGATGAGGCTCACAAGTCCCGGTATTCTATTCATCCTGGTGCGGATAAGATGTACCAAGATCTGAAGGTGCTTTACTGGTGGCCAAACATGAGGTCGGATATAGCCTCATACGTGAGCAAATGCTTGACCTGTGCTAAGGTCAAGGTGGAATACCAGAAACCGTCGGGTCTCTTGCAACAACCTGAAATTCCGGAATGGAAATGGGAACGGATTACTATGGATTTTGTCACGCAACTTCCTAAATCACCCAGCGGGAATGACAAGATATGGGTGATTGTCGATCGGTTGACGAAATCAGCCCATTTTCTTGCTATTAAGGAGACCGACACCATGGATCGTTTGGCTCGTCTTTATTTGAAGGAAGTTGTTTCTAAGCACGGGGTGCCAGTTTCTATGATCTCGGATCGTGACTCCCATTTTACTTCTCACTTCTGGAAGTCTTTGCACAAGGCTTTGGGTACCCAACTAGACATGAGTACGGCTTATCATCCACAGACTGACGGTCAGAGTGAGCGAACGATTCAAACTTTACAAGACATGCTGCGGGCATGTGTGATCGATTTTGGCAAGGGTTGGGAAGCTCATCTACCGTTAGTAGAATTCTCATACAACAACAGTTACCACACGAGCATCAAGGCGGCTCCGTTCGAAGCACTGTACGGACGGAAATGTCGTTCTCCTCTTTGTTGGGCTGAAGTGGGTGAGAGTCAACTCACTGGGCCTGAACTAGTGTACGAAACTTCGGAAAAGATCGTACAGATTCGTAACCGGTTGGCAGCGGCACGGGATCGGCAAAAGAGTTATGCTGATCAGCGTCGCAAACCATTGGAATTCCAAGTTAATGACAAAGTACTTCTAAAAGTCTCACCGTGGAAGGGCGTCATACGCTTTGGGAAGCGTGGCAAACTCAACCCACGGTATGTCGGACCATTTACAATCCTGGAACGGATTGGACCGGTGGCATATCGTCTTGATTTACCGACGGAGCTCGGTAACGTACATAACGTCTTCCACGTGTCAAACTTGAAGAAGTGTCTGGCTGACGAGTCTCTCATCGTTCCACTGGAAGAGATCAAGGTTGATGATCGTCTTCGGATTGTGGAAGAACCTGTGGAGATTCTGGATTACAAGATTCGTAGCCTACGTCACAGCAAGATTCGTATCGTTAAGGTTCGGTGGAACTCGAACCGGGGACCAGAATACACTTGGGAGCGGAAGGATCAGATGAAGTCTAAGTATCCTCATCTCTTTCCTAAGGAAGCGTTCGAGTCGAGATATGTCTCTTCTGCAGCTGAATGAATCTCGGGGCGAGATTCCTTTTAACGTGGGGATGATGTGACAACTCGGGTAAATCTCTCTCTTGGTTTCTATCTTTTGTTTGTTCCCTTCGTTATTTCTTTTGTTCTTTTGGTACTTGTGCAATTTTCGGGACGAAAATTCTTTTAACGTGGGGATGATGTGACACCCGGCAAATTCTGGTTAACAACGTTGTCTAGATGAAAGTCTACCTTAGCGAGTCACGCGTATATTGTACTTAACTGGGTTAGTTAAGTCGGGTTATGGTTCGGGAACTATCGGTTTAGTCTAGAAGATCATTGGATGTTGGTCTAGAGGTTCATTAGATGTCGGTCCTTAACCAAGTGTACAAACGGTGACGATTTGTAGGATCGTCAAGGCATACGGAACATGCAAGTCTCGAGTCCCGGGAATTGGTGAACGAGTGTGAATATGTGTATTTACAAGTGTTATGTGTTTACAATCATTATGTGACTTGTCGGTATGTGAATATGTGTTAACATATGTTAAAACGGGGTTTAACGCGCAAAACACACGAAACCAGCCCCTATAGGCGATTAGGAAGGCCTAATCGCCTATAAGGGAGGCGAGTAGGCAACATTAGGGGCGAGTAGGGGCTACTCGTGTGCCCTAGGGGGCGATTAGGCCCCAAATGCCTGAACATCATGCGATTAGGATCCCTAATCGCGTGTACTGGCTGCATAATCGCTAGTTACGTGCTGGACGACTAAAAACGACTATAAATACCATACTTGACCTCATAAACTTCATTATACAAACCCTAGTCGTCCCATAACCTGCCCCAACACACACACAACCTCTGGAACGCGATTTTTGATCAAAACACAAGGTTTCAAGCTTAATCCATCATCCTTTTACAAATCTAAGGTTTGGTTTTCATCCATGCAATCTTATAAACGTTTTTATTCAATCCCTAATAGTCCAGACCTGTTCTAAAACGAAAAAGCTTTCTGAAAATCGTTAATAAGTGTTGTTAATCGGATTTTAACTAGTATACATGTGTTATGTGTGTTTATGATTAGAAAGCTAGGGTTTTTATGATTCAAGATGAAGGATTAACATGTTATTTGGATTAATTCAGAATACTAATAATATTATGATGATAAAATCTGAGAATTGATTATTAGGGTTATAGTTACGCATGTTAGGGTGATGTTGCATGCTATGTGAATGGTGTTTGGGATTACATGATTGCATGCATGGCTGATAATACGAGGCAAAACGAAGGGTTTTAGTTGAAACATGTTTAGGATAGTGTTTGGGATGATATTGGGTGGTTACACACGTTCTGGATCTGATTTGGAGCGTTAAACGCGCGAAAAACCGGAACAGCATGCTTACAGGCGATTAGCATCCTAATCGCCTATGTTAGAGGCGATTAGGAGGCTAAATGCCTATGTTAGAGGCGAGTAGGGCCTAATTGCTAATAGATACATGCGAGTAGGGCCTAAATGCTAGTAGTTACATGTGGTATAGCCTAAATGCTAGTAGTTACATGTGGTATAGCCCTAAATGCTAGTAGTTCATGCGATTAGCTTTCCTAAATGCTAGTTGACCGACCTAAATGCTAGTTGACTTTTCCTAATCGCGTGTACTGCTGCTGTAAGTGTAATTTAGCATTCCGAGACCCGATTTGACATGTAGGAACATGCTAGGAACCCCGTAACATATATAATAACTTGGTAACATATGTTTGGATGTAATTCGGTGATACGTGAACTATGTGCTATAACTTGTTGTGCGTTAACGTATGTTAAGTGTGATTGCATGATTGTCTGTTTGAGAGCGTAAACATAACACGGGGAGTCTCGGGTCACCAATGGGATGTCGAGTCTTGTACTTTGGGTCAGTTAAACAGTCACGGTGTTTTCAAACGAACTTGGTTATGGTCTGGACATCTAGGGACTAATTAACCTGCGGGTTATTAGTCTAAGTACTTGTAACTGTCATATGTTAGGTCGCCGCTTTACGGGACTAGCATAGCAGCTGAGTTTACTCGGGTTAAGGAGTAACGCAACTTAAGGTGAGTTTACGGCCCCTCTTTTAAACTGGTTTCATATTTCGGGGGAGAAAACATGTGTTAAAACGATTATTTGGTAACTACTGTCATACTATGGGTTTCTATTGTGTACTACACGATCTTTGGAAGTCCCGGGGGGAACCATGAATGTGCGGGTTTGCACAACGGGGAAATGTGAATAGCGCTATTGGGAGTGACCAACCCCGCTCGTCGGCTTGGAGGGCCGGGCGAGTGCATATTGTCTCAAACAGGAACAACTGGTTTACTTTTCGGGCACAACATCTGGTATGCGTGTTAGTAATGGTTTTCCAATCGTGGTAGTAACAAAACATACGCCTAGCTAGCGTACACTGGTTTTCGAATTGTTATAGTATGGACAGGTTGACTTGGTACTTGGATACAAAACCTGTAAACTCACCAGCATTTTTGTGCTGACGTAAACTTTTACATGTTTTCTCAGGTCGCTAAGGTAGCACAATGGAACTAGGGCGCACGCGTCTGCACGGCGTCTAGCTAGAGTTGCATGATTTTACAAACGTTGAACATTAGTTTACCATTGAATAATTGTTTTGAAAAGCTTCCGCTGTAAACGGGGATTTTAAACATTGTTTTGAAATTGCATTATGTTCATGTTAGACTTGTTTATTGTGATCGTTGGTTTGGATCCTGGTTTGTCATGCGCCTCGCGGTAAAACTCCGCAAGTGGATTTTGAGGGTGTGACAATAATATAGTTTTCAGGAACAAATCTTGGTTTGTGTCTTCCAATAAAATCCTGGTTTTCAAATGAAAAAACATAGATAAAAACAAAATTATTACAAACACAATTGATTACTAATCTATCTATGAAACAATAACAATGATAAAGACACTTCTGTTTTGGTTGGTACTTATCGTATGTTAAATAGACTTCTTTAAACAATGATAAAATCCTGGTCAAACAATAACAAACAATATAAGAATCCAATCCATATGTATGTTTTTTAGATGTTTTACATTCTAGACTGGTATTGCAAATAGTAAATCAGGTTGAATGGTTAAGGAGTCGGTTTCATGTATCAATTACAGAATCCAAACATTCAAACGACCTCTTCAACGAATAACCAAAATTAACATAAGAAAATTTAATGGTAAACAACATCTTCAACATATAAAGAAACAGTTTTTTTAGAACGAAATCTCAATGTTAAAAAACGAAAATTGTCGATTGTTGGATGTCAAACAACATATTCAACAAAAATAAACTCCCCTTTTCTTGTGTCAGAGTCATTCAAACGATTGAAACCATCTGAAAAAGGGAAACAACAAACGAATAAAACATACGAAGATTCAAATCTACAACTTAAAAAATAGTTTAATATACTAGAACTCATACGAATTAAATAGACGATTTAAATAAATGCTTTTCACTAACTATATTAATACGTTTCAAATAAAGACAATAGGATGATTTTCAGAAGTCTTTTCCTTTTTCGTATGAGTTATACTCATCGGCTGTTTAACTTTTGATGCTTCTTGATAATGTTAACAATATTAAACGACTAAAAATGATGCAAGATTACCTCGAGTTGGTTGTGGAGATTTAACAAATGATGTTAGATGAAGAAGGAAGAGTGAAAGATTGGTTAGAAAGAAAATGAAGAATGAGTATTGAAAGATTGTTTAGGAAGATGGTTGAATCAAAGGAAGAATGAAAAAATAAAAACAACATATCAGTTTTTATAGTTAGAAAAGTCGGAGCTCCATATAGCCTTTTGGATCCTAGAGGCCCTCTCTAAGGTCTCCATTCGACCCGAGATGTATTCATTTATTATATAGATAGATATACTATTTAAAGACAATTCTTTGAATTGAGATACAACCTACGAACCCCATGACCTTGAACATAAATTACCCCAAAGTTTGGTTCTGACAACTACTTTAATCAATTTCTCATATGCAATATTTTAGTTCATGTTGTTACCTCAAAACGAATGTTCAAATGCATATTGAAATGGTAGTTCGCTCGTCTCTTCATACATGGCTACCAAATATGATCTGATCATAGCGTAAAGCGGTCACACAACAGAAAGATGGTATGTTGTTGTCAGAGATCCTTCTTGGACGGAAACAAAAAGATAATATTGAAACGTAGAATAGGAAAGAGCTTGGTGTATAAGAATTATGAAAGATAGTTTATATATTAGTTGTTGTTACAACTCAATAATTGTGTTCAAAAAAAATTTAATGTGTAATAAAGTAAAATAAAGTATTATGTTTAATTTCCTAGTATGAAACTCCCATTTTAATTATTTCCCAATGTATTTGAATTTAGAAATCTCTTTGAAAACCCATAAGTTTTCTCTAATAATTTTTAATGTTGAATTAGTTATTTGTAGTAAAAGAGAACTTAAATCCATTTAATTCTCTTACTCTTTCTTATTTAATTTAATAAATGATAAGGTTTATGTTTATTATTTGCAATTTACGATCACAAAACTAAAAAAAAGAATTTAAATAAAAAAAAGATAAAGATAGCAAGGTCTGAAATAGGAACCTTTGAATGCACGAAGGACTACAATTTACAACTCGGTAAAGATGAGGGTGGCGGATGTCACACCTTCGCCATAGTAAGATCCGTATTGTTAAGGTTCGCTGGAACTCCGACCGTGGACCGGAGTTCACTTAGGAACGTGAGGACTAGATGAAATCTAAGTATCCTCATTTGTTTCCAAAGCGTGTACGGGAACAAACATCTGATACTGTTGAAGCCGAGTGAATTTCGTGGGTGAAATTCCTTTCGACAGGGGGATGATGTAACAACTGGAAAAAAAATTCTTCCTTTTCGTCTCTTTCTTTTCGGCTTTGAGCAATTTTCGGGACGAAAATTCTTTCAATAGGGGGATGATGTGACACCCGGCAAACTCAGGTTAGTAACTTTACATTAACTAATCAGTCTACCTTCGCAAGTCATGCATACATTACGTTTAACTGAGTCAGTTGAGTTATCATGAGTCGATTTACAATGCATAATGTCCCGGGTCTGATGATTTGGAGGATCATTGGGGTTATTACATGCACACACAAGTCTTGAGTCCTGTTGTTGGTGATTTACATTAATTAAATTAAGTATGATACATAGATTGATCCATACTTGTAATATAGTGTACAAATACGTGTTTTAACGGTGTTTATATGATTATACATGATTATATATGCTTAACATATGTTAGGATTACATGTTCATGTGTTAGGATGTGTTAAAACGCGTTTAAACGACAAAACTGGAAAAAACTGGAAAACTGGTTCGACCCATAGGGGGTTTGAACTAGTTGATAAAAGGCCATTCGACCATCTTACATATTCATTCGACCCTTGCATAGGTCGAATGAACAATACCTATAAATATCATACTTTGCAATTTTTCATCATTTCACAAACCCTAAATGCCTCTAAGTGCTCTCTCTCAACTTTAAACACCTAGGGAGGAGTTTTTGACCTTGTTTTTCATAATCTAACCTACAAACACCTTCTATATCATAAACAAGTGTTCTTGATCTAAAACCCTTTTCAAGCATTTTTGATTCGTTTTTATAATTTAACCCACTTTTACTGGTTTTACTTTTCGGGGGAGAAACATGCTACTTACTTGGATTTATGAAGATCATGTTATACTGTGGTTACTTTAGATTACTATACGACATTTTGCACAAAGTCCTAGGGGGAAACCATGAATGTGCAGGATGCACAACGAGGGAAATGTGGATAGATCTATTGGGCCTCATAAAACCCACTCGTCGGTTGGGAGCCGGGCGTGTGCATACTGTCTCTAACTTTGGGTTTACCGAGGCATCGCTAACCCAGTATCTGGGCTGTTTACATACCGGTACATGTTTAGTAATAGGTTCCCAACCATAGTAGTACTCGCACTTGACGTCTAGCTAACGTTGCATAACATACTATTAACAGGGATGATCTTTGGAACTTACGAAACAGTTTATAAAACCTGTGAACTCACCAGTATTATATGTTAACATTTTTAGCATGTTTTGTCAGGTCGCTAAGGTAGCTGCATATGGATTAGGCGCACTGAGTCTTACACGGCGTCTATGGTCTTGGTGTCAATAATGTTAACTTTTTCGGACACATTTACTTATGTTGGGTTGTAATCAAGATTTTTAAATGCTTCCGCTGTCAGGTTATATTATTAACTCATGTTTTGGTTTACGTATTTTTATACATCTAGTTGTGGTTTATTGTAGCCGTTGACTGAGATCCGGGTATGGCACGCGCCTTGCGGTAAAACCCCGCAAGTGGAGTTTGAGGGTGTGACTTCGTTGAATGTATTTTCTCAGTCGTGAGCACTTGTGAAGGTGTTTTAGCAACGGGGTCCAATCAGTGTTTTTCTTGGAGTGTCCCCGCTGTTCCCACGATTGCTTGTTACAGAGTAATTTGGCGGGCGTCATTAGAAGACGAGTACTTACCCTCGTCTGTTGATCCAAAGATGCTCGGCTAAACAAATTGCTTCCCCTTATTTTTGTTGGAGTTGTAGTTCTGTTGGAAGCCACGCGCTTGTTTGAAGGAGCGCTCAGAGGAGGTGTAGATCTTTGCTGCCTTGACAACTTCATCCCAAGAATCTGGGATGCCATCCTAGCCTGTAAGGAATTTCATAAGATCCTCACTGCAAACTCCTTGAATGAAGCCCGCGCGAGTGAGTTCTTCTCCGCAGTCAATTTGTAACGCCTCTTTGTTATAGCATACGATGTAGTCCTCGATGGACTCATTGTCGGTGTGCTGGCATAATAGGACATGCACTTTGTCCTTCTTGATAAGATCATCGAGGTCCAAAATGCTCCCCACGTGACGGTTGTCAAACCATACTCTGGCGGCTCTAGTGAGCGTATGAGCGAATAGGTGGCACCAGACTTGAACCGGCCAGAGGACAGTACTACCCTCACATTCAAAATCGTGCATGTGATCAGTAGGGTCACGCAGGCTATCGTACTTGCTGATGCTGCTGAGGAGCTTATGTTGCTTGTTGATGCGGGCGGTGGCAATCCGCTGGCAAAACCTTGAGTTTGCTGCGAACGACTTTGGCCTGTAAGACTTGTTGAGGTCGTCGTCCACGTGATTATGAGTTTCATACGTGCCCGAAGTGGTGCGCGAGAAACGCGGGCTACTTGGTTCGCGTTAGTTCTGGTTACTAGTGGACTGGTAACGATCTGATTCTTCTGACGTTGTCTGGGTGTAGTCCCGGTCGGGTTTTTTCTTACCCCGACCCCCACTACGACCCTGAGACTGGTCATCTTCTTTTTCTTTCCCCTTTCGGCTAGTGTCTACTCGAAGGGGAGTCAAGGTTCAAGACTCTTCCTGAAGTTTTTTGCTTTTCAAGCATCCGCTGGTACTTAGCGGTATTTTTTGTTTGTTGTCTAAAAAGACACTCATTTGGTTCAACATCTGAGCTGGTGTCGTCCTCAGAATCCGAGTGGATAACAACTCGGACGAGCTTCTAAGGCCGCGCCGCGGGTTGTTTGTTTACTGTTTCCGGAGTCCCTGCGGTTCCAGCCAGTGGCCGGGGGACCACAGTGGATGTGCTGATCTCGGAGGGGTTGGGATCTGCCATGGGTGGGCTAAAAGATGTGTTTTTGAAAACTTGGTTTTCAGCCGTTATGGATGGCTCCAATTAAGAAACAACAAGTGATAATGGGTACAGTACTTACATCACAGGAGGTATGAGGGGTGGCTACTCGTGTTTGCTGCAGGATATAATCCTTCGCTCCACACCGTGGCTGGATCCGTGACCTGTAAATAATCAAGGGACCGTATGAAAGGAGGCGACCGCCTAGAGTCTCAAGAGACTCGTGATAGCAGACATAAAAATGGTGGTTTGGCCCGGTAAGTGTAGGTGTATTCTCGAGAGAGTGGAATCTGGTTGAAGGAGGTGAGACCTCCTATTTATAGGAGTTACACGGGCCGATACCATTTACCCATAACCAATGTTGTAGAACTCGCTAGGCGCTAGTCGGCCGGTGGGGTACCGACTAGGGATTAATCGGGATTAATCAGATTGGATTTTTATATACATTTTTCCAAATTTATACAAATATAATGCTAATTTTATATCTTATATGTATAAATTTTGAAATATAGGGGCCAAATATAAACTAGTGAATATGGAAGGGGGATTGATTATTAAAATATCTGAACTTAAATAACTCTAATCACCTTCATTGTTCACCATATCCCGTTTTTTCCTCCCCGTTCTTTCTTTCATCATAAGAAACCATTAGACGCAACTATGGTTCATGGAGTTTCATCGATTTTGCTTTTAAAACATGGATTATCATCCAATTTTGAGGTAAGAACTTGTTTTATTTTATCGATTTGCTCCAGTTTTGACCCGTTCGAATTCATTTTTTTTTACCTAATTTTGAGTTTTCTAGGTCCGACTAGGACCAATTTGGTTTGACTAATCGGTGATTAATCGCGCACTGATTAATTGAGTGATTAGCCCAAATTAATTAGTAAAGTGAGGACTAGTGATTAATCACCGATTAGTCGGTAATTAATCGGGATTTTACAACCTTGCCCATAACCTCGACGATGGGCTTACCTTCCTTTTGATCCAAATAGTTAAATTTGGATTAGGAAATATATAAAGGAAACTGGATATAATAAATGCAGGAGAGAGAAAGAGGTATCGCCCTGCCATTGGTCCACGTAGCGAGTTGCTATGGGCTGGAGGCGGATCTTTTCTTCCTGCGTCAGAGTGTGTTAGGCGGCGCCATTCAGTGTCAGTCTGCTCCTTCTGAAAGACTGTCTGAAGTGACGTCTGACACCAGGGGGAATAGTGCAGCAAGTGGGTTAAGGGGGCTACACATTCCCTGTTGGCACGCCAGGCCTGCCACACGTCAGGCTGTGACTTGTCCGTGGGAGACCATCGCTGAGTTTGGGCGCATGGTCTCGCGCGGGTGGATTGCACTCCACGTGTGATCTTGTTAGGATTGAGGTCCAGAGAGGCCCATGCTCCGCGAAGATATGTTATCTTATTGTACTTAACCATCTCGAATGGTCCTTTATCCGCAGAGTTCTTGTGAGGATGATATTGCGGGGTAGTGTCTGCGTATGTGATAGGAATTAGAACCCTACCACTTCAATGAGGTTAGGCTAGAAAATGTGTTTCTCTTAAGAACTGTAACCAGTGATCACGACCATTAAATTCAAGCAATTAATGGACGAGATTAAATTTTAGAAAAAATATTTTATATTCTTTTGGCATTTTGTAATATATAAAAATAATAAAAGTAACAACTTAAAACACAATCAAATATATTCTAAATATTGAATTTTAAAAACATACTGATTATTTTTTCTGCATGGTGTTTTAGATTTAACACTTAGATGTTTTAAATTGTTAATTTTATTGTTTTTCTATATAACACAATGTAAATATAAAACATTTTTTTTCTTCTAAAAATTAAAACACAATAACTACCAGAGCCGGTCCTGAAAATTCAAGTGCCTTGGCCGAGCAGAAAAGAAAGGCCCTAACGAATTAACACTGTAGCAATAAACATAGCAAGACTATAGTATTAGAATGATATACCGTAATAGCTAACCGAGAATTCGTAAAGCTCTCCTAGAAGTTTTTAGACAACGATTAACATTATAGAAATAATTATGTTTTATATTGTGATATTATTATTTAGATTAGATTAGATAATTAGATGAATGGGTATTTGGTTATCAATTACATGTCGAGGGCCCAATATATGCTATACAATTTTAGATAAATAAAAAATAGCCCAATACCTTTTATGGTTCTAAATTTTTAAAGAGTATCAAATAAATTTTTTGCTTTCATATTTTAAACGTATGTACAATGGTTAAACTTAAATTTTTAGTTGGAGGGTCGATATATGTATATATATAATAGTTTTTTACTAAAGTATAATAATAAATGAACTAAAAGAATATTTTTTTTGACATACAATATATGCTTTCATTCCAGAATAATCAAAATTAAACATCCAGTTATATTTAAGAAATGAAATCAAAATATTTATATTAAAAAATATTAATTCATTCTAAAAAAACATCCACTTACTTTCAAATTAAATTATAATTATTAATTCGACAACGTAACTTTGTTTTGCTTTAAACTTAGGTTGTAGACTTTTTTTTAACAAAATTACCAAAATACCATAACACATTATACTATTTACTGTTATGCACATTCTCATTCTTCACCTACCTCTTCATTCTTTTGTCTTTCACTCTTCCCCTATCTCATCTTCCTGTAAGTACCCCCCAAAAGACCATGATAAATTCAGATAAACCCTCCACCTCTACTACTAAAGATAAAATTAGGGGCCGTCAAGACACCCTGTCCTAATGAAGTTCGATCCACCATTGCATATATATGAAGTGTATATATAAATCTTTGGCCCCTTGGAAAATCGTGCCTCGGCCGGGGGTGCGGCTCGCCCACCCCCAGGGCCGACTCTGATAACTACATAGACTTCTTACATTTTTTTTATGAAAAATGGGCTTTCTAGCCAACTTCATACACTTTTTAGGTTCTTGTACAAATGCATATTTTGTTAGAAGTGTGAGAAGTATTAAAAATTTGACATATATGCATCATGTTTTGGATTTAGGCATGTTGTTTTAGTTTGATATAGCTAAAAAAACACCAAACACAACAATTTAAAACGCAATGCAATGTATTATAGTAATGGAATTTAAACCACTACTAAAACACAATGATTAACACTTAAAATACATTGCTTAACTTTCTTAGCATGATATTTTAACTTTTAAGCCTAGAATCCTTTTATATTATTTTATACCGAGACTCTTAACCGTTTTATTAAGCACAAAATACCGCTATAAAAGGATTTGTTTTGTAAATAATCGATTCATGGGCTAAGAACCCAAAATTATGGTCATGGGGCCTAGGGCAGTCAATGCTTTTAAATTCATCGGCAAATTGCCTAAACTTATGGTCATTGGGCCTATGTCACAATGGTTTTAAATTCAACGGCTTAGGGTCTAAATTTATGGTCATTAGGCCTTTGTTACAATGGTTAGTGGGCCTCAGTCCAATGGTTTTAAATTCATGAGCTAAGGGCCTAAGCTTGTTAATTATCTATCTATCTATCTATACATATAATAAAACAAAGCCATTTTAATGACATGGCACTCAAAGAGGCATTCTCTTCCATGAGTGTGCCATGTGTCATCCCATGTGGCATTGAGATATTTTAGGAAAAAAAATAATTTAAAAACAAAATTGGATTTTTCACCCTCATGTTTCCTCCCATAATTTTTAAATGTTAATATCTTTAATATACGAGATTTTTTAAAGAAAAAAATTACACCAAATTTACAAGCGTTTTATTATATTTCCAACGAGTACCATGGTGCTATATAAAAAACGGAGAAATTTTTTTGTGGGGTTTTGTTCATACAGGAAAAAAACACAAAGTGTTCAGGTAAATCATTAATCATGTATAGGCAAGTCACTAATTATATTCAAATCAGTAAATATGAATTTTTTTTTCAACCAGAGCCGAATAGGTTAATAGAGTTATACGTTGTTTTAAGTTAAGTATCAATATTAGTATGTTAGAGTTGTACATTTGTTTAGTCTGTAGGATATGTGTTAATATTAGAGTTACATTAAAGTTCTACATTATTTTAGGTTAGGTGTTAGCATTGGAGTTGTACATTGTTAATTTGTTTTAGGTTAGATATTAACATTAAAGTTATACATCAGTCTATTTCATATGTAAAATTGATGTATCATATTAAATTTCTCAACCCGGGACGCTCCCGGGGTATAATCTAGTATTGTCATATTGATAACTAGTGTTTATATTAAATTTATATTTAAATTTGTAAACTTTTAACTTGTTATTAGGGTTTCTAAGTTTAAGTTGGGCGATTGGAAAGTGTTATGAGGAACGCTCCAGATTTTCACGTATATGTAACACTAAATTTTTTGCAAGGTGAGTGGTTGCCCCTTCAGGCGGCACCTAGTCCGTCCTTGATATTGAGATCCGTTGCCACTCGAGTTTGATTGATACCATTAGGTTAGATTGTATATAATATTGATACTGGTAACAAATCGAGTTAAGTCCTTAGTGTGTAACTGATATTTAGATTGGTATAGCTAGTAAACAATTATTAATTGCTTAGGTTTTCATGATTTTTAATTATTTTATTTTTAACGTTATTTGGTACGATGTTTTGCTCTCAGTCATTCATTCTAGGTATGTTCTGGCAATAAATTTTAAGAGCTTTTATGAGCTTCAAGCTTTTAAGAAAAAACTTATACTCAATAAAAAAATTTGTTTGGTTGAAAGAGCTTGAAACTTTTAGATTAAGAGAAAAAAACTCTATATTGAAACGCTACTAGTATTAGCGTTTAATGAGTAAATGATACAAATACCATTCTATCATAAAAAATAATAAAAAAACATGCATGTAAGCTTTTAGTTAATGCATATTTTGGTTATTTTATACATTTTATTAAAAGTTCTAGCTACTTTGTCAAATACCAAAGTATATTTAAAAAGCTACAGCTACCAGCTTTTAGCCACTAGCTTTCAGCCCCCAGTTAGTTTTGCCAAACATACCTTTTATGTGCACAAACTCTCAACACATATAGGATATGTTTGGCAAAACTAGTTGGTGGCTGGAAGCTGTAGTTTTTTAAATATATTTTGGTTTGCAGAGTAGCTGGAGCTTTTAATAAAATGTATAAAATGGACATTAACTAAAAGCTTGTATGTATGTTTTTTTTAATGTTAGAATGGGTATTTGTGTCAAAAGTTTGTAGTAGCAGAAGTTTTTTCTTAAAAGCTAGTACTAGTAGCGTTTCAATATAGAGCTTTTCTCTTAACCTAAAAACTTCAAGTTTCTTCAATCAAATAATGTTTTTTTATTGAGTATGAGATTTTTCTTTAAAGTTTGAAGCTCATAAAAATTGTTGAAAGCTCATTACCAAATATACCCAGAAAGAGAGGTAATAAGAGAGAAAGGTATAAGTAACACGATATGTTGTTGATCATACTAGAAAGTAAAAGAAAAATGTATGAAATTTAAACAAAATAATAAAATTAGAAACCAGAGCCCGGCTAATGGATGTTCTCTATACATGCAACCTAGATTAATTACCATTTTATTTCTTATTTTCCCAATTCTAAAAAACTATATATATGATCCATCTCATCAGTTATAACTATTATCAGGAAACAGAAGAAATAGATTATGGTTGTATTATTGTAACTGATTAGTTTTGCTCAAAGAATCAGTAAAAAGGTGGTGGTGGTGGAGAAGCATACGAAACACTAGTCACTGGAGGTAAAGGTCCCTCGTATGCTGGAGCTGGCGGAGTATAGATTGGTGGTGGTGGTGGGGGATGGTAAACAATTGGCGGTGGTGGTTCTATACATGGGGGTGGTGGTGGTGGTTCTATACAAGGGGGTGGCGATGGTGGTGGTGGAGATTGGGCTGGTGGTGGTGGAGATGAATAGATGTAAGGTGGAGGTGGAGGTGGTGGTGAATTATGGTAGTACGGAACTGGTGGCGGTGGAGATGCAACTGCTAGTGGTGGTGGGGAATTATAGTTGTAGGGAACCGGTGGTGGTGGGGATGCAACTGGTGGTGGTGGGGAATTATAGTTGTAGGGAACCGGTGGTGGTGGGGATGCAACCGGTGGAGGTGGTGGGGAATTATAGTTGTACGGGGCAGGTGGCGGTGGGGATGGTGGTGGTGATCGAGCACAATACGGTGGGGTTGGTGATGGTGGAGGCGGTGGTGGAAGGTAAATCGATGGCGGTGGGGATGGTGGAGGCGGTGGTGGAAGGTAAACCGGTGGTGGTGGGGATGGCGGAGGCGACGGTGGAAGGTAAATTGGTGGCGGTGGTGATGATGGAGGTGGCGGTGGAAGGTAAACCGGCAGAGGTGGTGACGGTGGAGGAGGTGGGGGAGAGTAAACCGGTGGTGGTGGTGAGGGTGGAGGCGGCGGGGGAGAGTAAACTGGTGGTGGCGGAGAAGGTGGAGGCGGTGGTGGAGAGGGCCGAACAAACGGCTTACAATGAAACGCACTACAATGTATCTTCTTCGACCCAAACATCCTACACTGCTTCTCTGACCTCTGCGTCGGCCTAGCCGGCAAACAATTCTTCTGATCATCAACCATGGGCAACTTCAAGCAAGCTGGCGGCTCACCCGTAAAGAAATTATCCACAAAACTAAAATTCTCCAACTTCGGCAACCCACAAACACTCTCGGGTATCCTCCCACTCAAATAATTATGTGCCACATTCAACTGCTCCACACTAACCATACCCCCAACACTCTCTGGCAACGGCCCCATAAACTTATTAGAACTAATATCAAACACCGTCACCTTCTTCAACAACCCGATTTCTTCGGGCACACAAGCTATCAACCCATTATCCATCATAATAATCTCATTCAACGTCTCTGACATGTTACCAATACTCGCGGGAAGACACCCGTGAAAGTTATTGTGCCCTAGCACAATAACAGACACAGGCGAATTGCCAAAATTATCTGGCAATTCAAACGAAAACCGGTTATGATTAATAAAAATAGCATCCAAATCTTTATCAAAAAGCTCTTTAGGAACACCTCCTTCAAACTCATTAAACCGGATATCCAAAAACTTCAATTTCGGTAGTTGAAGGACAACGTCAGGAAACTTTCCAGCGAACCGATTATTACTCAAATCAAGCTCAAACAATAACTTAAAGCTCTTAAACTTCTTCGGCACCGTTCCACAAAACCTATTAGAATTTATATGAAACAACGCTAAATCCTCAAGCAAACAAAGCTCATCAGGCAAGTACCCGGCGATATCGCCATGGTTGAGATCAATTCCCGCTACAGTTATCTCAGAACTGTTATCCGGTGCGGGTGCACAGAACACTCCGGTGTAGTTACACACATTAGATCCGATCCAATCAACGGTCAGATTTTGTGGGTCAGAGATCATTGCTTGCTTCCATGCTTGTAACGCAATGTATGCGTTTTTTAACCTAGGGTTTTCAAACCCTAGTGTTTGATCAACGCTAACATAACAATAAACATAAGTGGTTGAAAATGCTAATAAGAAAACACAAAGAAGGATTGGATTATTATTCATTGGAACGGTTTAGACATCTGCCGGTTGAGTGAATATTTATCACAATTAACGGAAAAGGTGGCGGAAATTGCTAAAAATGCGCTGATAAGAGAGAGAGAGTGTGTGAAAAGAGTTTCTCTCTCTAGAAAATGTGTAGAATAATATGAAGTGGTGGATTTATAGAGGTGGAGGGTACCGGAAACCGGTGATGGAGAACACGGAGTCTGGTTTTGAGTTGAGGGTTTTTAAATTGCTTATTGTTGTCGTGTAGATGACGATTAATGCATTGAATGTAAGAATATTTTTTAGCTTTTAACTTTTTTTCTAATTACATTTATTATTTTATTTGCAAATTTATTAGTATAATGATATTATGTATTGACTATATTAGCGTTACAAACTTACAACATGACATAATTTGAAATCCTTTTTCTTTATTTTATTTTATTTTAATATTAATATTTTTGTGTTTTCAAGGTTTTATTTGGATGGTAACATGGTTTTATAATTTTATTCAGTTTTATTTCCTTTAACTTGTTTGTATAAGATAAAGTTTACAGTAAAAAAAAAAAAGAATTTTGGACTTTTAATCAAAATAAATTAATGGATGAGGTTAAAAGGGGAAAAATATACATTGAGTTTCTAAAATAGAAGGAGAAAGTGCAAAATAGGTATAACTCATAATTGTTTAGTTTCATCCCCATTTTTTAAACGTCCATAACTTTTTCACACGACATTATTTTTCTAAAAAAATATACCATAAAAACAAGTTTTTTATCCGCTTTCATTTGCATATCCTATTGTCATATTTTTTTACTGGGTTGATAACTTGCGTTTTATAATGATACGACTTGCGTTTTTTGTCAGATATAACTTGCGTTTAATCATATATAACTTGCATCTTTTTATCATATATAACTTACGTTTTATCATGTATAATTTGCGTTTTATCATTTATAACTTGCATTTCATCAGGTCGTTTTATCAGGTCATCCTATCAGCTCGTCTTATCAGCTCGTCTTATCAGGTATAACTTGCGTTTCTAAAATGCAAGTATACCCTCAATAAAACGCAAGTTGACCTTTAGCACCTGCATTGCATTGATTTGAGTATTATAGTGCTTAATTTAGCTTTTTTTTCCTTCCATGTAAGGATTTATTTATGTACATATATCATATTCATCATGCCATGAGGTTCTTGATACTTATAAGATCAAAGATTTGGACTTTATGGAAGTTTGATTTTGTCGTTTAACATCACTCTATGTTATTTATATCGTCTGGCCTCTGGTAATCGGATTAGCATAGCATTCATGATCTCTTAATGTCTTATTCTTTATACCTTTTGGCATTTTAGTGAAACCCTTCAGGAGTTTTATAACTTGCGTTTCTAAAACGCAAGTATACCCTCAATAAAACACAAGTTATCAATCCAACAATTTTTTTTAAAAAAGTATAGCAATATGGTATGGAAACGAAAGAGGATGAAAGACTTATTTTTATGGTATAGTTATTTTTAAAAAAACAATGTCATATGAAAAAGTTATGACCATTATAAAAATAGGGGTGAAACTTTAATGACGTAAAGAAATTACAATCGTGCCCCTAAAAATCCAATTTAACTTATGGCTAAGACTGAATTACAAGTTTTGTCCTTTATGTTTATACCAAATTACAAAGAATGTCCTTTATGTTTAAAATTGACGGGTTTTGTACTTTATGTTTCAAAATCTTACACGTTTTGTCCTTTGACCCTAACCAAGTTAATTTTTTCTAGTTAAATCTGGTGATTCAAGGGTATTTTAGTCTTTATACCCCATATATATAACCCTACCCCACCTTTCTACATGTGCTCCTCCATCACCACCAATGCCCCAACAGCCAATACCTCCCCCACTTGCCACCACCACCACCAACAGCCAATACCGCCCCCACCTGTCACCTCCGCCACAACCAACAACCCTCACAGATCGTTCACTGTAATCTCGTTGCCACCATCGTTCACTTTAATCCCGCCACCGCCATCGTTCAATTTAATCCCGCCGCCACCATCGTTCACTTTAATCCCGCCACCACCATCGTTCAATTTAATCCCGCCACCACCATCGTTCACCCTCACAGATCTGATGTAGTGATGTGTACATCGTTCACCATCATCCACTTTAATCTCGTCGCCACCATCGTTCACCCTCACAGATATAACCCGACCCCCCTCTCTACCTGTTCAGCTGTTCTCTTGGTCATGTCGGTTACTGGTTAGCAAAATGGATCATCAAGACTTTTTTTTTTTCCATAAATGTGTGTGAGTGCTGGCAACTTTTAAACGTTGGGATTAATTTGGAAAAGTGGTAGACTTTTTAATTGGTTTTAGCATATGTTGGTTATTTTCCCTTTCCATTTTTATATACAATTTGTGAGTTCAAGTCTACATTACACATTTTATCTGTACATTTATTTGAGGTTGGGGTTATGTAGATTTAAGGGGTTAGTCATTTGTGGGTGCGAGGATGGTAACAGTGATGGTGTGGTTTTGATGGGGGAGGAGGTTGGTGGTGGGTTATTAATAATATTTAAAATTATTAACTATTACACGAGTTAAAATCTAGATGGACGTGGTGGTGAGATTACTGAACCCGTGGTTGACCGGGTTTGGGTGGTGGTGGCGAAGAGGGTTACTGGCGACAGAGGTTTGTGGCGGTGGCAGCTGGGGATAACATATATAGTGAGATATATAGAGGCAGAAAGAGAGGTGGGGCTGGTTGCAGCAGGCGGTGGCAGGTGGTGGCGTTGGTGGTGGTGATGTCTGGCGGAGGCGGTGGAGGATGAGAGAGGAAGAGATGGGGTAAAAGAGAAGGGGGTATATATGTAACATATATATTTCATTTTGATACAAAACTTTAACTTAAATACATAAATAGACCCTAAAATAGTAAAAAGACGAATTTACCCTTACATTTCAGTTAGAATCTAAATGGGTTAGTGTCAAAGGACAAAGCTTGCAAGATTTTGGAACATAAAGTACAAAACCCGTCAATTTTAAACATAAAGGACATGCTTTGTAATTTGACATAAACATAAAGGACAAAACTTGTAATTCAGTCTATGGCTAATAATCATTCGCATATTTTTTTATGTTAACCTCCTTTTTACATTAGCCTCACATGTGTATAAATATGTGTTGTTATTGTAATTATCTGATACGTTATAAAATATACAAATATTTATATCAATATTCTCTACATTTTAATAATATTTGGGCTAGTTTTTACTAAATATTACTTCTATTTAGTTCGTATTATTTATTTAAAGGTTTGATGTGACAACGAGCTAAAACGATGCATTTGAGTTAAACTTGAGAGTCACTAAATTTTTAATATTTAAATGATATTTGAATTTGGGCCAAAGTCTAACTAGAATTTTCATTTGTGTAGGAATTAAATGGGCAAGACCTAAACTTACATGGAATTATGATCTATTACATAAGCCCATAAGGGCATGTGTAGTGGGCAACGTTGTCCGGCGTTTTAGCCACCCATAGCGCCGGGAACACCGCCCCCCCGTTTTGGTGGTTTCAGCCTTGCTTATAACGAGCGTTATGGGTTGAGGAGGGATGATCTGAAAATAATAATAATAATAATAATAATAATAATAATAATAATAATAATGGTGAGTTTGGATAATATGGTTTTTTTTTTTTTTTTTTTTTTTTTTTTTTTTTATAAAAAGTTAAAAATAAAGGAGGAATAAGGTGAGTTACCATGGTTGCTGCTTGAGAGTGGATGGTTGTGTGCAGCAGCAGCAGCAGCTAGAAGAATAAAAGATGATGAAACCCTAGAAGAGGGATAGAGGAGTGATGTGGTTAGATATATATGGGTTGTTAGTGTTAGTGGGCCGATAAAGCCCATTTATTTGAATGGCTTGGTTTGGGCTTCTTTTAGTGATATGTAAAATAAGTTTAAGGTAAACGGAAATAAATTAATTTTTGTTTTAACTGATCTATATTTATCTAGAGTTAACTGCAATTTGCATCCCTGTGGTTTACGGTTTGTAACAGTAACCGTTTGAAATTCAAAATTTTTTTTATTAAATATTATCTTTTTAATATTAAATATTTTTTTTATTAAATATTATCTTTTAATATTAAATATTTTTTTTGTATTATTATTTTTATATTTAATGAAATATTATTAACTATTTAATATTTCTATTTAAATAAAAAACAATAAAAAGCAATGATTACCCAATTATTTATAACCCCCTTCCCACTACACCCTCTTTTTCCATAACCCCCACATAACCCCCCTTCTATTACTTTTTAATATTTTAATACCATAACCCCACATAACTCCCCACCACTACACACACTCTAAAGAAACTAAAAGAAAAAGATATGGGGCCGGCCCACCTAAAGAAATTAGGTCGTGAGATTCATGTTGTTGGGCTGGAGAGTATAAAATGAAGAGAAAGTGAGTGACGTTGGGAGGAGAGGGGTGACTGTCACATTTTGACAGGGTGTGACCACTCATCAATTCATCATCACAATCTAAAAAAAGATATAATAATAAATAATAAGAGGATGTAAAGAATTAGAAGGGGGTGGCGCCCATAGGAGCTGACATCAAGAAATAAAAATAATAGATGGTGACATGAAGCTGTGCTCTCGAGAGCAAAGAAAAAAATATACATATAAAAAGAAAATTACTGGAGTGTCTCAAGGAAAGAAGAATATAAGGTGCAACTCCAAGATTTTGGCAACTTTTGGGAGCTTAAGAGTCACAACATTTTGGTTTGATTTTATCTGTTTATTTTCATTATTCTTGTTATGAATTTTGTTTATGAACTTATTTGTTCTATTTTGTTATAGATTATGGTTGGCTAAATTTATGTTAGTTGCCTAGATTTGGGATGACTATTGATTATTGTTGATGGTTCTTTGGTATTTGGTACTCGTTTGATACTAGTTTATGTATAAAAATCTAAACTTTATTGGTTTTTGTTGTGATTTATTACCCGGATGATGTTTGCGTTATATTTTTAGATTCATATGTGGCTATAATTTATTGACTTAGTGTTTTTAAATTAAAAGTCGCATATTTTTATCATTTGCTTCGTGTGATGATTTGATGGGTTAACTTGTTGACTTAGGATCTAGAAATTTTATGTTTGACATCATTTTGGGTTTGTCACCTACCTTGAGACCGAGAGGAGATAGATTGTGGGTTTGTTAGGATTTATTGGTTTATTTGGTTAGATATTGCACGAGAGTGAATTTCTTTCCCGGTATCCTTTTTATCCGCTTTCCCAAACATTTACCTTAGGGAAAGATTCACCCCTTGATGCCGTTAGGTGTTTCGTGATTAGTGAGACCGAGAGGAGATCTAATCTTTGGGTGCGTAAACTTTTATGTTTGGTGAGACCGAGAGGTGATCCATTCGTTACCCAGTGAGCTTCACACTACTTAGGATTTCATTTAGTGTTCTAGTGAGACCGAGAGGAGATCTAGATACTATAGTGTTTCTCGAGTTGGTTATACCCGTGGATCCCGGTAGTCATTCGAGTATCCATTTCCCGTTAGTTTTCAGCTTTATCAGTAGGATTCCCAGTCTAGGCAACCATCTTCCCCATCTCTGATTCCTTTTTCGTGAGCGTTTACTCCCTGATCTCTCGTACCTGCTCTGCTTGTTTATTTCTTGTCTTATTTTATTTGTTTACTTGTTTATCGTTTTAGTTACTTGCTAGTTAAAAATCATGCTCTTTCATATAGACTAGGACTCGACAGAGGTTTAGTATCGAGGGCTGCATATCAGTGTCCACAGATTGATACTCGATCTTATCGACTTTACTACACTACGACCGGTACACTGCCGTGTTGTATGGTTTAGATTGGTGATTCCATTTTTAAAACCAGATTGTGAAACCTTAAAATATTTTTATATGTAAACCACTCCCAATCATTATCTTTTGACTTTAATAGATTCGGAATGTTTTAGAAGTTGTGTATTTTTCCTTGATAAACAAAATCTTTTCTATACAACATAGAGTCTCGTATACTTAGCAATGCCAACATTTATGGGGTGTTTCTGATTGCGTTTTCAAATAGATTTTTAGATTATTACGTTTTGAAAACGTAAATAATCAGTTTTTAGTGTTTGGGGTTGAGTTTTGAAATGAATTTTTAGGCAACAAAACGCAATAATTTAAAAGCAACTTCACCCTTGCTTTTCCAAAACGCAGAAACTGTTTTGAAAACATAGTGCATTAGTAGGACGCTTGGAAAAGAAAAGAATAAATTTTGAAAGTATGAGACTGAAAGTTTTTTTTTTTGAACAGTGAACTTTATTAAAAATGTGATCTATAATACGATTATGTAATCACATAATCAATAATATTTCTCTCACTTGTTAAAGCATTGTGAGATAGAGAACTTAAAATAAAGTATAAAGCTTTTTATTCTACAAAGTGTAGGAAGGAACCTTTGACCATCCATTTTACTATATGAGTGATTAAAATTGACGGTGACAAATTCATGAATATTAGTGAGTTACACATGGTGAAGGGGTAAAAAGGAAAAAAAAAAACAATAGTTAACTTTTAGGTGGTGTTTGTTATTTTAGAAGTACTTCCTGACTTCTTTTGTCTGTGTTGCGCAGACGTTTAGGTTCTGCAGACCTGTGACATCCGTCACCCTTGTCTTTCGTCAAATTACAATAATAGCCCCTCAATTATTTCGATTATAGTCCCTACGAATTTCGTCATTTTCAAAATAAATTTTAGAGCGAATTAAAAAAAAATTTATCGTTTATATTTATTATGGTTCGTGTATGAGTTTTAATCGAAAGCGAAGGTGGACACGTGTTCGTAAAAGATTCTATAAAAAAAAATTAGTTTTATATAGTTTTAAAAAGTTTTAGAAACTTTTAAGTTAAGTAAGTTAACTTTTTATAAGAAAAACTTAACCAAACACCTAAGATATCTAACCAAGTTAAAGTTGAGGGACCATTTATGCCAAATAAAAAAAAAGGTTTTAAAATTCCTTTCCCTCTTCCTGCTCTCACGCAATTCCGGCGAGAGAATCCGGCCACCGGATTTTGTCTCCGGCGAATGTGAATCGGACCATTTAGGCGTCTTCAAGCCGTCTTTATTTCACCATTTTGATTCTCCATCAGTTTTGAACCATGAATGATCAGTTACAAGCGTTTTAGTCAAGTTAATGTGTGTCTTAATGAGGAGTAACCGGCGAGTTATTAAGAAGTGGCCTAACGTTTGTTTTCTTAGAACAACTATATAAACTGAACTCGCCAATCCCATTCTGCACCTCTAAACATTCTGAACCCACATAAATTTCGTACCAGTTCGTGTCCAAGAACCTTCAATCGAAGATTAAAGTTTTGGGTTTAACCCCTCCGATTTCGGTCTTGAAACGCGACGTGAGTTTACATACTTGTTGCCATTTTGTTTGTTTAGTATCTAGGATCAAAAGCCCCATAAATTCGATGCCTAATCTTGAGTGATTCGGGTTATTAGATTTAGGGTTATGATTAGGGTTCTTGGAGGTTTATTTGGGGAAGAAGATGGTATATTTATTAAGTTTAAGTTATTTTGAATTCGAATCTATTAAACAAACAGGCTATAGTGGAGTGGTTGTGATTGTATGTGTGTTCTGAAAGGAACTGGGTTCGACCCCTTGTACCAGCAACCATTTCCATTCTTTTTTTTTCTTTCCTTTTATGTTTTGTTAATTATACTTATATAATCATATATAAATACATCAAACTTACAATATTCATAGGAAATTCATTATTTACCTAAAAATTATGAAAATTTAGGTGTAGCTTATTGACACCTCATAGAAAATTACCACACTTTTATTTTCTAGAAATGTCTCATTTTTATATTTTTATTGAATTAATTTGTTTTAATCATAATTAATTGATTAAAAATCCATTTTTAATGATTTTAATCTCAAACTTTTTGAGTAGTTATTTCTCATCATCATGAACTGAAATAAAAATTATTGGTTCAGAAAACATCTATTTTTACTAATTTTCCTATTTTTTAATCATTTAAACATAACTTAATCTCGTTAAATCAGTTTTAAATATAAATAAGTTTATAAAAATTATGGGAAAATTATTTACATTGATTTACATCAGAAAGCTTTCATTTTCTATAAAAACAATATTTTTGGATCACGTCTTGTATTTATAGTCTTATTTATGTATTATTAGATATAATTAATCATTTAATTATTTATGTTATTAAATATCTATTTTATAAATACTTTTCCTATAAAATAAAAATATACTTATGGTTGAAAGTCTTTATAATTATTTGTTGAATCACCGTGTAACTCCTAATCATTTATTTCAATATTTATGATTATTGCATTTATTTATAATAATTGTAATTAACTAAATTAATTTGTATTAATTAATTAAACATATTTTAACCTAATTATTCAATTGGTAATAATTATATTACCTAAATCATATCTACAAACTTTGGTATATTATTTTAATATACAACTTTTACATTAACGCGACTTATCATAAAAACTCTAATTCCCCAAATCGACTTAGCAAACCCTAATGCCTTAGACTCTAGATACTTTAGACATTAGACATTTCCTTATTAGTATTCTTACACATTATAGGTTGAATTCCTCAGAATTCTCATTACTTAGCTCACGACCGCTTAAGTGGATTTTGATCGCTTTCATAAACTGTGAGTATATCTTTCCCCTTTTTACTGTTTTACTATTCTGGGGTGACTCATGTACTTACTATCAAGTTTCTATTTCTTTTACTAAATGTTACTCTTTCACTAAATGCAATTCTCATGTGTGTTTGCGTTATGTTAATTTGTGTGTCTATGACTTGTCAAAATCATTAACCTTTGAGGGCCTGGCATTTCAATGAATAGTACTATGGTATATACCCTTGTGACTCTGTTGAGAGTCCTCGTCATTGCTATGTATTACATTACTACTAGCGCATACTATATATATCTGCTTTTCTTTACATAGGGTTGATTTTGAACGGATATTACTTATTACATAATTGCAAATTGTACCGCACATGAATTGCTAAACACTTTTCTACTATATGTATTCAAACAGGGTATGCTCACCAATACATTTTGTATTGACATATACTATTTTCGTACATGTTTCAGGTTATTTATGAGATGACTTTTAAGCTTTTGGAATTTTATTTAGATTTTGGATTCATTGTATTTCAATTTAGTTGGCAGTTAGAATCGTTGTATTTCATTTCAATGTAATAAATTATTAAATCAATGTATTCAAATTTACACTTTAGTCCATGAGCTATTGAACAATCGTCACTACGTGACACCTCGATGTTTCCGCCATCGGTTGGGGTGTTACAAGACCGTTTGTTTTTTGAAAGACATAGGCCTAAAATATGTATGCTCTTCCTCTTCTTGGGGCAGAGATTTCCAAATCACTTCTCCAACCTCCAACCTCTTCTGGCTTTCCTCATTTCTTTCATCTCCCTGTAACACTCCCTTTTCTCTCAACCATCTCAAAACCCTATCTTCTTCCTCCTCCCTCCTCACCCACCTACAGCCGCCACAGCCACCCTCCTCCCTCACCCACATCCGCCGCCCACAACCACCATCCTCTCCTCCCCGCGCCTCCCTCCCAGCGCCGCCTCACACCTCCTTCCTCCCAACGTCGCCGCGAGCCTCCTCCCTCCCTCCCCGCCATGTTCCCCCTCTTGTAGGATCGATTTTGGACAATCGAACGATCACGAGCTGATTTGTCTAGTGTGCGGAATCCACTAGACGATGTTTGAACAACAAAAACGCCAACAAACACGCACACAAGATATCAAAACACACACACACACACAAAGGTTCAAAGCTTGTATTCGTATTTAAAACAGAGCGCGTGTGTACAATACGGAGCTACAGACTTTGAAACCGAGTTACTATGTTCTTAGGAATGTGTGAAATGACAGCTGAATGATTAGAGCAATGATTAGATGTATTTATAGCCCAAACTAGTTTGCCCAAGGCCCAGGGGGCGACTAGCTGCCTCGTAAGACGATTACGAATCATAGTCGCTTGGTAAACAGACGAGTATGCCATAGTCGGCACAAAAACCACACGACTAGCAAGGCTAGTCATGTAAACCAATCATAGTCGCCCTTCTTGCCCCCAAACATAATAAATTCACACAAAATACATATAAACGATTACAAAACTGTGACTCCTGCCAAATTCACTAGTCGAGTCCGTACAAATTAACTGGTTTTGCTTCACTACATGCATAGACTAGGCGTATCGGTGCGTATTAATGTTTGAATAATCATGCAGAATGACCCTACTCGAATACAATGAATATTATAGGGATCAAAAGTACAAACAAATGCATGGATTTTCAGATAATATTTTATGGAACCAAAACTGTGTTTTTTTTATTATGCAAATACATATGTGTGTGTTATCTAAAACAAGACAAAATCTACCATGTTATATACATACATCCATACATATGCGATATATGTGTATGTGTGTGTGATCAAAGCTTGAAACTATATACATATATACATACACCCATGACATATACATATATATGTGTATGCTCACTAGAAGCTAAATGCCTTACACATGCACATCTACTCAACAATATTATTAACAAGGATTGATAGCCACCCTACACCATCCTCTTGCCCATATTTGACCTTCCAAAATTGTTACATTTGCCTTCCCAAGGTATGCATGCTTAGCTAGTCAACACTTTACACTATTTAGGAAATAACCTTTTGCACTACAGCCTCCTATGATGTTTAACCAACCTAAACTAACAAAACACCATCAAACCATGCATTCCACCAACATGAAACCTTTACCATCCTACCACATTATTCCATGCACATTTGACTTCCAAGTTTGTTGAGACCATGTCCCAAAGTTGGCCCACAAGTTCCAAGGGAGACATGCATCTTCAAATGTCAACTAGTTATACTAATTTAGCAAACAACTTTTCACCACCAAGTCCCACATGGTTTGACTTCCCACAACTAACCACAACCCTCCCTACACTTTCTTCTCTCTCAGCACTATATATGGGCTGATTGCCCATTTGTGTTTCACACCACATCTTTAAAACCTTCTAACTCACACATGCACCTCTCCTCTCTTCTTTCATTTGTCTCAGTCGAACCAAAACAGCCACACCCGAAACCTCTTTCAATCGCAACTCACCGTAACTATCCATGATCAAGAGTGTTCGAGCATATAGAGGCTACACCGTGGGAGAAAACCTCAAGGAATCGACCCATTTCGTTTTTTCTTTTCGGTTCACAATTAGTGGTACGTAAAACTAACATAATCTAGTTTCATTTTCATTTTTCTAGTCGACACAAGGTTCGCCCGAACTATAATATACGTAAACACATACTAACATAACAAGTTATAGATGGAACATTGACGAATATGGACTTATATACATACACACATACGTTTGTATACTCACCCATATACTTGCAAGTGTACATTTATGTGTATGCGTGCGTACATATGGCCATGTATGAGGCATAAACATAATATTTGAACTTTAAACATAAACATATACAAAAGTATTTGATTTTAGGAAAACATATGTTAATGAGTCCCAACATGTGTTAACAAACCTTATAACATAGGAACTTTAAAGTGTGTTAACACGAGATAACATATGGTAACTTGTGAACCTGGTTTTGACACTACTAGTTATTATTTCAACTGTAAACGAACAAGGATTTACAAGAAATACAAGTTAAAACCATAAATATTTTGAAAGAACAAGCTATGTTACGGACTAATACTATGTACATGTATTCTAAAGACACACAAATCGGGTGGACAACTTGCATGGTAAATAATCAAATTCCATGACTTATGTTGTCCTTCTAAATTCTAGGGTACTTTAGTTCAGGCTCTAGTTAATTCGGGCTTTTCATTTGCTAGTCTACTCGTATGAGCACAAGGTGAGTTTCATGGCCCCTTTTTACCGTTTTCATATTTTGGGGGAAAACATGCTTGCTTACAAAATTCATTACAAACTTGCTTAAAACTTGTTTTACGAACTTGCTTACAAACTTGACTGTAAACTTGATTACATACTTGACTACATATATGTTGAAATACATGAAATCTTGATGCACTATTTTATATGCACATTTATGACATGACAACAAAGTTTGATGCATATGTTTGCGACCTACATTTTGTGTTACATGAGTTAGACAACATTATCACAACAAAGTCCACGGACAAGTATAACCATTAACTTAGCAATAAGCCGTGGATCATATGAATAGTACTATTTGGGTTGACACCTCATTTCATGGTTAGTCGCGCTAATCACGACCGTCGTGTCAAATGATTGCATATTATCCATGTTTTTCAACCCGTGATAAGGCATTTGTTGGGCGTACAAGGAAGTCGGGGTTAGTTATGGGGCTCATGGACATATGTTGACAACAAAATGGAATCACTAGCATTCATGGACAACAAAACCTTTACATGCATATATGAATGACAAAACCTTTTTGTGCATTCATGGACAATAGAACTGTTTACTAGCCTTCACTGAAAACAAAACTGTTTACTTGTGTATAGACCAAACATGTTTTCAAAATGAGAAACACTTGTCTTCAAAACAAACCCACGGATTTATAAATGATTTGAAATCAGATTGTTTTACACGAGTCTAAACTTGCGAAAGAAACAACTTTATAGTTGGCGTTCTTAAGCATGTTTTTCGGGTATGTTTTAACTATGGCACGGTTGGAATAGATGGAACCTCGAGTTTGGGTTAGGTGTTCAACATGCTTGAAGTCTGAGCTATATCTTTCCACTGCGCTGCACTGATGATGATCGCCTCACTCCGTGTTTCCGTCTTAGGCGGGGTGTGATAGATTGGTATCAGAGCTATAGGTTTCAGCGAATTAGGTTTTCTTAGCGATACCTAGGCTTTAACCTTGATCTTATTAGGGACCAAGACTACTAAGAACACCAAATACTTGAGCATGTGAATTCCAACCGTTGCCTGAGAACTTGAGTCATCTTTGGTATATGCACTAACACTAGCATGGTACTTGCTACATTGATGCTATAGAGAACTAGACTACATGCGTGATTACTATCCAATACATGTACTTATGTGAAAACCATAGACACCTACATTACGACCCATAATAAAAGAATACTACAATGATCTTGTATGGTAAATTTACAATTACACTTGATATCACGTAATAGCAAATTTATAGGTACCTAAGAATTATGGGAAATTTTATTGTGTTGACCTACGTATAACGAAATAGTTGTTTAATGCTAACATCGCGGACGTAGACATCAGTCATCCCTTACGTACCACATTATGACTTTGGTTTTTCTATACAGAAAATTCCAACAACCCAGCTTAAGATCTTGACACCCTCGTTCTCGTTTCCTTGGGATCATACTTTCATCTTCGGGCCTAGTCATAACATGTTGAACATGTTTTTACATATCAAGTATGAGAATCTCTTGACGACACATGTGCCGGTCTTTTGTTTTTCATGGGCAAACTATAGTTCAACTCTTCATAACTTACTAAGCATACTTTCAAAAAGCAATTCATTTGATAAAACATAATATGAATTTCCCCACGTATATCTTGTGAAATCGCTTTTGTGAGTGATGACACTTTTAGCGCAACGTTCCTAACCTTTATGTCTTGTGTTCGATATTTTCGACCCCTCCACTTCATATTTCATCCTCGTTTACCAATAAATTTACAGGTTACGATATTCTAATTCATACAAATTCTTGAAATGTCCACTAGCATCCCGTTCGGATTGAACTTTGAGTCTTAGATCTTCATCACATGCATTTAGATTGATATTATCCCACCTTGATAGTACCATCATGTACTTTGATCTGCATCTGGATCGAGGAAATGGATAGGATGATGATAGAGAGTTGCAACATCTTCTTCTGAGAGATTGATCAGCCCCATTGGATCACAGATTCTGATCTTCCTGCAAATCTTCAGTTCATTGTCGAGAACAATCACTACTTCAGTCGTTATGTAGTTATAATACCAGAACCAAAACTTTGAATGAAAGTCCTGTTCTATAGGAGCGATTGGAATCTTCAACATGCTTGCTGGGGGCTTGATCTTGTGTTGCCAGATTGGATGTCCAGTTTTAGGATGCAGTTCCATAGTCTTGTAGGACTTCGGATACTGTGGCATGAAGGTTTTCCATCCATCTTGGCTCTCTCTCTCTTCCTAATGTTGATGAACGATTCAAATCCAGGACACTTCTCGTAATACAATGGCTGCAGACGTACCAAATCTCTGACATACTAGAAAGGAAGGATGTTGATTTTGCTGTACCAATTGAAATACAACAGTCCTTCCTTTCATTTGATACTGAAGTCTTTTGCATGTTCGATGTACGCCCAACTGAGTATATTCCCTGACATCTTGGACAGTGTTTTCTTGAATACTGCTGCTTGTTCTGGTCCCTTCTTTGCTGATCTTTCGGCTACTGATGGATACCATTGATAGCACAGCCTCATAATGCGTTCAGTTCTGGATAACGCTTCATTAGGAGTAACAGTTGGTGCAGAATGAAGCTGATCCTTAGCCTTGTTTATAATCTCATCATTAATATCTGGAATCCTGGTGGTGTCATTGTTGAAACAATACTCTGGATATCCTCTATTTTTACCTCATTGTGCCTGAGATCCAGTTTTGGAGCAGTATGCCTGTCACTAGAAGATTCTCCAAGTGTAATACCAAACACCTTAGCCATATCTTCCCTGGAGAGTTTTGGTGGAATCTCTCCCTCCTCCAGATCTCCATGTTGTGGGATCTTGATTGGGTTGCCGCTGTCATCGTACAGAAAGATGTTCTTCAAAGGTTCAGTCGCTTCCAATGGCACTGATCCTGTTAGTATAAAATCCTTTAACCTCTTGATTGCATCAGCATTGGACTCCCCATGAGTAGATGAGCTACTTTTGGGATCCTTGTCTTGAGTATCGTGTTCGCTTTTGGTATGGTGTTCTTCGCACCAGAAGACGAACCCGCACCTACGTTTCCGACACATCGTCATCATCCTTCCAGTCATTATCATCATCATCATCGTTTCGATCATCATCATCCTCATCCTCATCATCTTAATCATCATCCTCATCTTCTTCTTGTTCGTTACCAGACTCATGTGCGCCTTCGATTCTGGGATGGTCTTCTATCCGTTTGTCAACCCATTCCCTGAGCTTCTGGTTTTCAGATTTATATTCCTCTATCCCCCTTTCATTATTCACATTCGCCAGTTGCAAATTGATTGTATTGAGACTCTACATTCGTCAGTCTTGCAATTGTATCTTGGTTAGACTGGATAAGGTGCTGATTTGATTCAATAAGCTACTGACTTGACAATTGGAGCGCCTGATTAGACGCTTGCAGCTGTTTGTTGATGCGAATGGTTTCTCCCAATAGCTCTAGCATTTGACGTTCATTCTCTTCAATAGTCACGATCTTTCCTCTTAAGTATGAGTTTTCACGTGCTTGATTGAGCATGAAGGAGATGACTTCATTCATGTGACTTTGGAATTGTTCATTTGTCGTCACCGAAGCTGAAGTGGATGAGGATTGAGGAGCTGTAGAAAAAGAGTGCATCTGGTCTCGTAGGTGCTTAATAAGATCATCGACAGTATTGGAGACAAGTTGCTGAGATGCAATACCAGATGAGGTCGTTGCACCGGTAACTGAGGTAGCCTCAGTGAAGATTACCGGTGCAGGCATGCACCTTGTAACGCCTGCAGACACAACCGTTGTTGTTGTTGTTGTTGTAGTTGCTGTTGGGACTGTGGTTTCTGTTGTTGTTTTGCTCGGCGCAACTTGTATTACGGCTTTAGCGAATTGACCGAATTTGGCTTTCTTCTTAGAGGATGAAACTGTACGCTAAGACGTTCTCTTCAAACGTCCTTTCTTCCGTCGTGATTGTGTTGATGGAGGAGTAACTAATTCAGCATCTAAGTCAGCTATTTGGGCGTCCTCATCAATAACAAAGTCTGTGTCAGCTTCTAAAGGCCTCTTCTCTATCAATTCATCTTTAACCTTTTATCGTTTCTGTGCCCTTGTCTCTGGGAATCATCTTCTAAGTCTGTTTCCTTGGACACATCTTCTACATCAACATCTTCATCACCTTCAGACACCTTTGATTTACCCCTGATGCTCGAAGAGCTCGGTTCAGTCACCTCAGAGGTTTGGGGTTGAGCTATAACAATATCTTCATGATTAGTGGACAACGAAGTGCCACCAGGCTCATTTAACCCCAATTCAACTGTTTCCCTTCCAATTATATCACCATCAACGAACGTTCACCTCATGACTTCTATATCATCTTAAGAATCACTATTTTCGTGCCTCCACTTGTTCCCCAGAGGAGCAACATAAGTTGGATTGCTCAAATGGCCGAATAGTCATCTTTTCTTCAGCTGAGGTCTTTCGGTTGCCCTCTCAACTGATTCATACGACCCGTCATCCTCTCGTCCATGTGTTGCAGACTCAAACTTTCTAGTGGGTTCTTCGGCAAATCTAGAAGTTGTCGATCTATAATCATCTGCAGGAATCGAGGATACATCAAGTACGACTTCTTGTTTTTACCTTTGGTAACCATCTCTTTCAGATGCTTTATCACTATCCCTGAGAAGTTGAGTTCTTTGTTTAGAACAAGTGCAAAAACGGCCAACACTAGTGTATCTCTGATCTCATTAAAAGCTGTTCTTCTCGGCCCAAAACACTGCAAGACAATGTGTATAAGATACTTAAACTTTGCACACACGTTCGCCTTGTGCAACATACATCTGTCACAGTCTTGTTATACTTCATCCTCAGAAAACATTCACGTATCAGAATGGAATCAAAGACTAGCGGATATGTTGGAGAGTCGTTGAATCTGAGTTCAGTGCGTATCAAGTCTTGTAAAACTACAACATCATGCCTAAAAATTTTGCTTCGTATAACAAAGGGCACAGCTTCACAATCAATCCTTGCGTTGTGGTAGAACTGGCGTAGGTTATCCCTGTAAGGCACATACTGTTGAGAGATAGCGTATGCGATTCTGGATCTTTTGAGAAATTCCACGATTCCCTCGAAGCTTCTGTTCTTGTCCTTGGTGATTGGGCCAAGAAACGTGCACACGTTGTTCGTTCCTGAGCTTTCGTAGTTCATAGTGCCTGTACATTCAAAGCGAACATTAGAAATATCAAAATGACGCAAAATCGGACAAAAACGACAAACTATTGCCAAATTCTGCCAAATTTTTGCAACAGGCGAGTAAGAATGCTAGACGCCTGTTTTTGACACGATTAGCTCATAGTCGTCCTGTTTTCACACGACTATGAGTACTAGTCAGTACTTTTTCACACGACTACGATTGGTGGTCGCCTGAAAATCCTGTGTCAGTTTTGAATTTCAATTATTTCAAATGGGTCGATTTGGGTGATGTTTTTGGTGTCATTGTGTTCTAAAAACATCGATTAACAAAACCCTATGGTGTCATTGTGTTCTAAAATCATCGATGTTTTTGAATTTCAATTATTTCAAATGGGTCGATTTGGGTGATGTTTTCACACGACTATGAGTACTAGTCGGTACTTTTTCACACGACTAGGATTAGTGGTCGCCTGAAAATCCTGTGTCAGTTTTGAATTTCAATTATTTCAAATGGGTCGATTTGGGTGATGTTTTTGGTGTCATTGTGTTCTAAAAACATCGATTAACAAAACCCTATGATAAATTTTAGATATTAAGCACATTTAAGGGGTCTATTAATCATTTTTAGTTCAGGTAGGGCTCGTTCTTAAAACCTTCAATTTAACTCCTAAACATTGATGTTAAGGTCTGAAATTTAAATATGTTAATACCTAATCAATGTATAACAATAATCCACAATTAAAGATTCAAGATGTTAAAGAGGTCTTAAGGTCGATTAAGAGGTTAGGGACGATGAACAGGAGAGTATATGTGAATAACGAAGAAATTTTCTAAGTGGTGGTATATATACCAACACATACTCGCCTCCCATTCACACTACTAGGAATGCTAGTCGGGTTCATTTTACATGATTATGAAGGCTAATCGTGTCTATTTTACACGACTACAAATCATACTCGCCTCTCTTCCACACGATTAGGATTTTTACTCGTGTGAAATTCACACGATTACGAATCATACTCGTACCTAATATCACACGACTACCATTCATAGTCGTGTGTCACCCTAAATTTCTAAAAATACCCCTGAACTTTTCAAATTACATTTTTAACCCTCGACGCGTTAAAACATGTATTTTTACTCAGTTTTAAGAAGATGTTTCTTTTTCCGACTCAAAATTTTCATTTTTAAACTTTTTCACCCCGAGACTTGACAAATTACGGTGTTGACCCGGAAATTTCCAAGTTTCAATTAGTTGGCTTTCCAGCTTCTGTTTCTGAAAGATTAAGATTACAATGGATTAGAATTCCAACATTGGCAATCAAAACAAAGATAAAGATAAAATCCTTTTGTGATTTTCATGATAAATAACAGAATTCAAACTACTGGAAAACAAATAACTATTTACAAGCATATTTTTGTGGGTTTCATCAGTTAAGGAATAATATCAGTGCACAGACTAAACTGGATCCCTCGCTTTTGTTCACTTTATTGCTCAATTACCAATAAATATCCTACAACAACTGCCAATATTATTGTCCACCTAAACTCAATAGCAAGTTTTATCGCTAGGCACTTTAGATACGTGAAGGTAATGATTAATACTGATTAAATGGTGTTCCCCGCATACGAGACACATTTCCGTATCAAGGCATGCACAAAGCTTCCTTGTAACCGGTGAATAAGCTGTTGTCATCTGTATTTACAAGGAATGGACTTAGGGGTGATCAGGTCTGCATGAACGATGCAACAGAGAGACCAGTGAGATCTAGACCAGGGTTCAAGTTCGATACCGTTAAATGATTTATCGGTACGATGCTTTAGGCATATGATTTGTTACCTTAGAGCAAATTATCAATGAGAATTAGGGTTTGGTATTTCGAATCTTTTTGCTCTTATAGGATTCCCGGACCTCTCCTCTTATTCTATTTTTTCCTTTTTTGTTTTCTTTTGCTTGTACTTGACATTGAGGTGCCTCAATTTGGCTGCGAACCAAACGTACGACACGTGTGCCACTCCTTTATTCTGAGAGACGTCTAGTTCACCCCAGATGTATCAACCACTTTGTTTTTGTGTCTTTGAGTCTGTTTGCAGGTTTGCGTGTTTGCTTAGGTAGAGGAAATTTCACCATAAGCGGATCCCATGTATTTATCTTTATATATTTTATGAGTGGGAGTTTGGTAAAGGTTTGGGTAATAAAAGAGAATTTTTCTAAAAAAAAAAAAAAATTAGTTAACTTTCTGTGAAAAAAGACTTTTCATGTAATGTAAGGAGTCTGGGCTGACCTGTTCGTCTCATGCGACCAGCTATTACCCCGGAAAGTTATATTTTTTTTCTCGTTAGCAACGCGTGTTGTGATCACCAGTGTCCCTCACGTTGAGCGAGAATCGTATTTTTTTCTTTCTACCCATTTGGTTCTACCACCATTCACCGCCATTTTGCCAAGCAGGTACGTCTTCTTGTTTGTTGTTATATTATGAGTCTAAGTTAGTAGTTGTGTCTTTTTATTTTTGTGTGGTTCGGTATTATGCTCGGGTTTTGTCTGTTTCGTTTTGCGCAGGTTTGGATTGCACCACCCGTACCCAATCTCCATTCGGGTGATTCCGAAGTTGTTTATCATTTATCAAGGCAAGCCCAGAGTTTACCATTGTGTCAGAGCCGATCGCGAATGAAATGCTATACGATCGAGCTGGATTGGACTAGATATTTTGGAGCTTACGCGTTAATAAACCAGCTAAGTCCTTTCCAATTTGCCCTTGTCTTTTTATTTTTGTATTCGGAATTTAGTTTTTTGTTTTGAGTCGTTTTCGATTCCTACATTGAGGGCAATGTAGAGTTTATGTGTGGGGATGGAAACTGTCGTGTAGTCTGTATATAGAGTTGTTTTGAGTTCAAAAAAAAAAAAATAAAAAAAATTTAAAAAAAAAGTCCCTGATTTTGAAGTTTGCATTATATAAAATATGGAAAATGATAGGTAAAGTTAGGTGTCCGGTTTTTAAATAGTATGTATAATAAGAGATTAAAATTGATTGAAAACGTGTCTGATTTGGGATATGTGGGTAGGCTCGGCCGGTAGAAAGGTTTCCTTTAAAAAGTAATAAATTAATTATGTTAGGCTATTTTGTGGGTTCTCATCTAGGAGAAAACGGGGGGACCGAAACCGCCAAAAATAGTATAAGAAGCACCGTTATAAGTAGAAAACCGTTAGAATTTCTAATCACTTAAAAAAAAATAAGAAATCAAAGCAAAAATGCTGAAGCTTAAGGTGCCTGGCCACTGGGATAGCGACTTGGATTGGTCACACCCTCTGAGTTAAGTATGCTGAGATAAAAAAAATGTTGAAGCTTAAGGTGCCTGGCCACTGGGATAGCGACTTGGATTTGTCACACCCTCTGAGTTAAGTATGCTGGAAAAAAAATAAGTGGTTTTAAATTCTCTTGGTTTTCTACATAAGACGGTTGGGAATGGTCAATTGGTCGTTCCTTTAGCTTCATAAGCTTGAGGCGGGATTAGGAGGAACTGTGGCTTCCTTCTAGTGAGACCCTAGATAGACTAATCAACATGAACTTAACATAAATAAAAAGGGGCTTGGAAACCGGTGTGAGTTTAAGAGGATCAATATACCTGCAATCGCAATCAACATGTTAGTAGATTATTAATTAAGTAACCTATGTTTTGAAACTGGATGTAAACCTAACTGTGATTCCATAGCATAGTTCTTTTTCAGGGACGAAAAAGAGATAAGTGTGGGGATATTTGATGTATTGTAAAATACATCTATTTCCTGTGTAAAGTTTGTACAGTTTTCGAGTCGTTTAGATAGTGTTTTTATTAGTTTTAGGCTTGTACCGGTCTATTTTATTTAATATAGGTTTTGTAGTTTTTTTATTAGTTTTCGGTCATTTTTAGTGTTCATCTATTTTATTTTATATTTTGGTAGGTGTTCATGGACGTTGGAGCGTAAACGAGCAACTTTGGTCAAGTAAAGAACACCCGAGTCAAGAGCACGTAATAGTAATAATAATAATAATAACAATAATAATAATAATAATAATAATAATAATAATAATAATAATAATAATAAAATAAATGGAAAACGTGACTTTGAATGTCACGCGCGGCCCAAAAACGAATAAATGACAAGTAGGGCAAACCACATATTATTCTTTGGGGGAAGATTATTATATATTTTGGAAAAAGAGGCAGAACAGAAATAATTGGAAGATTGGGAGGTCGCATAATACAATATCTTGGAGGAGGCTACATTATATCATTCTAGAGGAGAGCCAGAGGAGATCGCACGACTGAAGACAACAGATATTATTCCTTGAAGGGGTGTAGCCTAGGTGCGAGCACGGGTTGGTTCTAATCTATTTATTTAATATTACTCTATTCAAACCCGTTGTGAACACCATGAATTTATCTTGCTTTTATTGTTTAGATATTATCATGACTTTTATTGGCTAAACCTTGATGCTACCTAGGTTAAAGATGATTGCACTTGTTTGATTTATTTTCTTTTGGTTTTGGAACTTTTGGTTGTGGGTGAATTTTAAAGTAAAGAACTTTTTATTTTCTGGTTTGATGTGTATGCATATTTAGTTTTATTTAAATAACTTTTATAAACTCCACTTGCGTTTTTGTGAATGTCTTTCATGTATGAATGCGGGTTAGGTTGCGGACTGGGTGTTAGCGACTAGTTTATGGTTAATTCTGCAGGTTATCCATAGGAGTTGTAATTGTTAGTTAGATAATTCTAAGTGTTCTACCAATTCTCAATAGCTGTGAGGTGCGAGATTGTTGGTCTGTCTAGGGTGTTAAATTGCTAGTTCTAGAGGCTTTGTGAGAAGATCTTCCTAATTTCCCTAGCATTCCTTGTAGGCCAAGTCTTATCAGAAATATTGTAGTTACCCCTTGCACTTTCGGGTGTACTGTGACTTTCGCGCTGTGAGGTAGACTGTCTAGCGGGTACTTTAAGATTTGAGTAGGTAAGCCTGTGAGAGTAACCTCTCAACCGGTGGTTTAACAGCACAACAGTATTCTAGGGTTTCCCCTTGAGAAGGGTCGAGGGTGTCTAGTCTATTCTTGATGTTTAGTATTTTAAGATCCCGGTTCCACACCAGTTCCATGACCATTAGAAATTTATCATTCATGTGTAGGATTCTAGCCTAGGTAGTGCCTTCCCATCACCTGATCCGAATTCTAGTTCCCAGTTTGTGTCTTTAGTTATTTTAGTTTTATTTTATTTTATTTATTTGCAATTAGTTTGTTAGAAAACCCCCCTTTTAAGCAATAAAACATTGTTAAGTCAGTTTGTAGATAAGTAATCGAGTCTAGTTTACGTTTTCTAGTAGAGTCTCGTGGGTTCGATACTCGGACTTACTTTAGCTATAATGCACTGACCGGTACACTTGCCGGTTGTGTGGTTTAGGTTTAGAGAGTCTTAGGTTATAAATTTAAAACTTAGAGTGTCTAGTTTAGGTTAATTTAGTTAGTTTTTACTAAACCACTTTGAGCACATCAAGTTTTTGGCGCCGTTGTCGGGGACTCTTGGCGATTGCGTTTACTAGCTTTGATTACACTTATCTGCCATATCTGTGCTACTTGTGTTTTATTTTGAGTCTGTCTTTTATTTTTGTTATATAATTTTTTTTTTTTGTAATAATCATGTGCGAGATCTGTGGAGGACCCCATTTTACCGTGAAATGCCCAAATGCATCAAGGTATCCCCCAGGTTATCGTGCGAATACGTATACCACGCCATATTTCCTGCAGCATCATTGGACAGAACTGAACACAAAAGAGGAATTTGATGAATGGCTTAGATCATACAGGGAAGAGCGAGATAGGGAACGTAAGGCCATAATCGAGCGTCTAAATAGACCAAGTCCCATAGTTCTAAAGGTTCCTTGCTATGATAAAAATGGGAACTTAGTTGGTCATCATGTTGGCTCCGGCCCGTTAATCCCACTTCCCCCAGGAACAAAGCCGCCTCCAGTGGAGATGGAAACAGTTTATCTGCACCCAGTTTGTAGCACTCCCCCTGAATCACAATTAGCGCCGGAGACAAAAATGGACGTTGAAGTCCCACCTCCGGTGCCACAGGTTACTATATATGATTTTGGGAGTGACTCTGATGAGGTGGACGACGAAGAAGAATGGGCGGCGTATCAGAGGTCGTTTATGAGGAAAGAAGGGATTGAAGAAGTGGAATTGGGAGATTCCGTTGGTATGATGTTTGGTGCAGAGGAAGACAATGAGATGGGTGAGAATTCATTGTCTGAAGAGGATGAGTTTTTAAATCTGGAGTTAGATGGTTTGCCTGTTTATGAAGATTTAGGGGAGTCTGATCCTGATGGAGATATGGCATACCTAGATGCCCTACTCGAAGGTGAACCAAGAGACATGACCGAACCTGCACTAGATGAAAGAACTCAGTGTGGGGATCGTCCCACGGAAATGGTGGTAGAAGAAGCACACCATAGCTGGCCCATGGTATTAGTGATAGATGGAATTTCAAAATCAACAGCACCACGGGAGAGGGCAAGGAAGAGAAAAAGAAAGGATCGGAACCGGAAAAGGATCGAAGACTGGCACGAGTTGGAGAAGAAGAAGCCAGTGAATGTCAAGCACGACCAATCTATTTGCTACATGCCATGCATCCGGTTAATTCCAGGTAAGTTTAAATATTGGTGGCCCGACCCGTTTAAATTCAATAAAATATCTCTCAATTCCACTAATATAATTTTGTTAATTAATAAGGACCGGGTGGAATTAAACGGGTTGGATCGGGTCCAGATAAAAGAGAAGCCCCCTGATTAAGTTTAAGTGTGGGGAGGCTCTGTAGAGTTTGTAAATTTATATTTATACTTATTTTTTTTCTAGCTTTTCATTTTTTTTTGTGGTCCGTCATTCGGTAGTGGTTCATAGATTTTTTTTCTTTCTATTTTATCTTTGTTTTTGTGTCTTTGAGTCTGTTTGCAGGTTTGCGTGTTTGCTTAGGTAGAGGAAATTTCACCATAAGCGGATCCCATGTATTTATCTTTATATATTTTATGAGTGGGAGTTTGGTAAAGGTTTGGGTAATAAAAGAGAATTTTTCTAAAAAAAAAAAAAAAAATTAGTTAACTTTCTGTGAAAAAAGACTTTTCATGTAATGTGAGGAGTCTGGGCTGACCTGTTCGTCTCATGCGACCAGCTATTACCCCGGAAAGTTATATTTTTTTTTCTCGTTAGCAACGCGTGTTGTGATCACCAGTGTCCCTCACGTTGAGCGAGAATCGTATTTTTTTCTTTCTACCCATTTGGTTCTACCACCATTCACCGCCATTTTGCCAAGCAGGTACGTCTTCTTGTTTGTTGTTATATTATGAGTCTAAGTTAGTAGTTGTGTCTTTTTATTTTTGTGTGGTTCGGTATTATGCTCGGGTTTTGTCTGTTTCGTTTTGCGCAGGTTTGGATTGCACCACCCGTACCCAATCTCCATTCGGGTGATTCCGAAGTTGTTTATCATTTATCAAGGCAAGCCCAGAGTTTACCATTGTGTCAGAGCCGATCGCGAATGAAATGCTATACGATCGAGCTGGATTGGACTAGATTTTTTGGAGCTTACGCGTTAATAAACCAGCTAAGTCCTTTCCAATTTGCCCTTGTCTTTTTATTTTTGTATTCGGAATTCAGTTTTTTGTTTTGAGTCATTTTCGATTCCTACATTGAGGGCAATGTAGAGTTTAAGTGTGGGGATGGAAACTGTCGTGTAGTCTGTATATAGAGTTGTTTTGAGTTCAAAAAAAAAATAAAAAAATTTAAAAAAAAAAGTCCCTGATTTTGAAGTTTGCATTATATAAAATATGGAAAATGATAGGTAAAGTTAGGTGTCCGGTTTTTAAATAGTATGTATAATAAGAGATTAAAATTGATTGAAACTGGATGTAAACCTAACTGTGATTCCATAGCATAATTCTTTTTCAGGGACGAAAAAGAGATAAGTGTGGGGATATTTGATGTATTGTAAAATACATCTATTTCCTGTGTAAAGTTTGTACAGTTTTCGAGTCGTTTAGATAGTGTTTTTATTAGTTTTAGGCTTGTACCGGTCTATTTTATTTAATATAGGTTTTGTAGTTTTTTTATTAGTTTTCGGTCATTTTTAGTGTTCATCTATTTTATTTTATATTTTGGTAGGTGTTCATGGACGTTGGAGCGTAAACGAGCAACTTTGGTCAAGTAAAGAACACCCGAGTCAAGAGCACGTAATAGTAATAATAATAATAATAACAATAATAATAATAATAATAATAATAATAATAATAAAATAAATGGAAAACGTGACTTTGAATGTCACGCGCGGCCCAAAAACGAATAAATGACAAGTAGGGCAAACCACATATTATTCTTTGGGGGAAGATTATTATATATTTTGGAAAAAGAGGCAGAACAGAAATAATTGGAAGATTGTGAGGTCGCATAATACAATATCTTGGAGGAGGCTACATTATATCATTCTAGAGGAGAGCCAGAGGAGATCGCACGACTGAAGACAACATATATTATTCCTTGAAGGGGTGTAGCCTAGGTGCGAGCACGGGTTGGTTCTAATCTATTTATTTATTATTACTCTATTCAAACCCGTTGTGAACACCATGAATTTATCTTGCTTTTATTGTTTAGATATTATCATGACTTTTATTGGCTAAACCTTGATGCTACCTAGGTTAAAGATGATTGCACTTGTTTGATTTATTTTCTTTTGGTTTTGGAACTTTTGGTTGTGGGTGAATTTTAAAGTAAAGAACTTTTTATTTTATGGTTTGATGTGTATGCATATTTAGTTTTATTTAAATAACTTTTATAAACTCCACTTGCGTTTTTGTGAATGTCTTTCATGTATGAATGCGGGTTAGGTTGCGGACTGGGTGTTAGCGACTAGTTTATGGTTAATTCTGCAGGTTATCCATAGGAGTTGTAATTGTTAGTTATATAATTCTAAGTGTTCTACCAATTCTCAATAGCTGTGAGGTGCGAGATTGTTGGTCTGTCTAGGGTGTTAAATTGCTAGTTCTAGAGGCTTTGTGAGAATATCTTCCTAGTTTCCCTAGCATTCCTTGTAGGCCAAGTCTTATCAGAAATATTGTAGTTACCCCTTGCACTTTCGGGTGTACTGTGACTTTCGCGCTGTGAGGTAGACTGTCTAGCGGGTACTTTAAGATTCGAGTAGGTAAGCCTGTGAGGGTAACCTCTCAACCGGTGGTTTAACAGCACAACAGTATTCTAGGGTTTCCCCTTGAGAAGGGTCGAGGGTGTCTAGTCTATTCTTGATGTTTAGTATTTTAAGATCCCGGTTCCACACCAGTTCCATGACCATTAGAAATTTATCATTCATGTGTAGGATTCTAGCCTAGGTAGTGCCTTCCCATCACCTGATCCGAATTCTAGTTCCCAGTTTGTGTCTTTAGTTATTTTAGTTTTATTTTATTTTATTTATTTGCAATTAGTTTGTTAGAAAACCCCCCTTTTAAGCAATAAAACATTGTTAAGTCAGTTTGTAGATAAGTAATCGAGTCTAGTTTACGTTTTCTAGTAGAGTCTCGTGGGTTCGATACTCGGACTTACTTTAGCTATACTGCACTGACCGGTACACTTGCCGGTTGTGTGGTTTAGGTTTAGAGAGTCTTAGGTTATAAATTTAAAACTTAGAGTGTCTAGTTTAGGTTAATTTAGCTAGTTTTTACTAAACCACTTTGAGCACATCACCCATCAGACCAATCCATTCGATCTTTGAGTCATAGGTTCTTTTCCCGAAAATATGCATGGAGTTGTTACATCAAAACAGGGCAAGTTATAAATTCAAGAGAAAAACAATTTCATGAAGTATGTGCAAATAAAATTTGTTTCAAAAGACCCAAGATTTTAAAACGACGTGAATGATAAAAGCCTGCGTATTTGTCAAAATAGAGTTCCAAATATTTTAGAAAAATTTCGAGGCTTTGAAATGATGTGAATGTGAATAACTTATAACATTTCTGAAAATAGACTTTAAATTTTAAAAGAAGATATAGTCACAGCAATGGAAATGATAAGGATTGTGAATACTGGATAAGTTTCAAGTCTCAAGTGTCAGTTGGTGACCTAGCTTCAAAAACTTAATTCAACGTTGAAAGTCCACAGCGCACAATTTCTCGTGTTGCGTTGATTGAGCGAATCAGCTCGGTATTTTGATAATATGGTATAAGTTTATGAGTTGCTTGAAGGCAATGAAGAATTTGGTTTAGGTTGATTCTCTTGATAATGTTTGAAAGGTGAGGGGAGAACAAGTATAAGGTTGTGAATGATCCTGAATGCCTTGACAAATTTTGGAAAATAAAATTTTAAATATTTCTTTAACCTGTAAGTTAAATTCCATTAAGGTTGAAAATTTCCAATTTTTTTATGAAATATTGAGAAAAAAAATCCAATGTTACTTGAAATCTTGAAAGTTTTACGAAATCTAAATGTTGAAAACTTGTTGTTTGTAAGGGTTGTTAAGGCATCTCTTTGGGCTCATAGCGTGCTATTTGTTTCAGGACACGAGGTGTATATAGGGTGTACTAATCTGGTGAATAGGTTTCTCCAAGATTGGGTACTTGGGTTTTGTGCTTTTATGAAATGATAACATAGGGTAAGTTGCCAAGTCAATCGCCTTAGAGGGTAGTGTACTGGTGTATATTGGGTAGATAGGCATTTATAAACACGATGATATAAAACAAGTTGATTAATAAATTTTGAAACCACGTTCGTGTTAAACAGTGTATGAAGACGCAATGTTCAAGAATAAGAATGTGATCAAAGTTAGAGCTTAAAAAAATTTTGAGTCATGGGAAAAATGTTTTAGCACAAGAATAATGATACTTTATAGTATAAAAGTCGCGAAACATAGGTGAAATAGTGTAAGTTTTTAATGCGATAATATTGTGACATCCGTCACCCTCGTCTTTCATCTAATTGACAATAATAGCCCTTCAAATATTTCCATTATAGTCCCTGTAAATTTCATCGTTTTCAAATTTAAATTTTAGAGCGAACTAGAATTTAATCATTTATATTGGATCGGGTATACGTTTTAAGCAAACGCGTAACTTGAAACGTCATCCGGAATGGATATTATAAAAATTTCAAGTTTTATAAAAGTTTTAAGTTAAAATTAGTTAACTTGGTTAAGTATTATAAAAAGAAAACTAACTAAATTAGAATAAAACTAACTTAGTTATACTTGAGGGGCCAAAAGTGACAATGCATAAAAGTTCAAAAATCAAAAACTCAATCCCTGCCCCTTCCTTGTTTTTCCGGCGAGCCTGATTCCGGCTGCCGGAATTTATTCCGGCCAACCTACAGTTCGGCTATTTGTGCGTTTTAATCCGATTAATTGTCACCAAACGTTTTCTCCATCACCCTGGGACTGTTACACGACTTTTAAAAGGTTTCTAGCGTTTTTAATCGGGTTTAAATGGTAACCGATCGGAAGTTTTAATGATCACAAATACGTTTCTTTTTTTTTTTTTGCACAATACTATAAATTGATTAAGCCATTCCATTCCTGCACTTACACCCTTTAGAAACCTACCTTAACCCTTCGAAAAACCTGTCCAGAAGCTTGGTTGTTTCGGCCAAGATGTGCGACTCTTTCATCTTCGTGTTCGGGTCTAAAACGTGTTTGTAAGTCCATTCTTTAGATGTCGTTTTGTTTATTAGTAGTTTCCGAACATAAACCCTCTATTACAGATCACTTATGGTGTCCTGATTGGGTTTATTAAAACCTAGGTTAGGGTTAGGGTTTATGTGATGGTGTCCTGATTGGGTTTATTAAAACCTAGGTTAGGGTTAGGGTTTATGTGAAATTGGGGAAGAAGATGATGAATTAATAGTATTGGTTAAAACATTTCTTTTCAAAACATATAACAAATTATTAGGTTGGTCTAGTGGTTGTGATGGTGTTGTTCTCCAGAGGGTACCCGGGTTCGAGTCCCCTTGTACACGGAACCTTATTTTATCCTATTATTTCTTTATTTTTATTATAAATATACATAAGAAACTTAGAATATTCATAATAAATTCATTTTTGATCCAAACATTATAAAAATTTAGGTGTAACATCTTGACACCATAAAGAAAATTAGCACACTTTTATTTTCTGGAAATTGTCTTATTTTCATATTTTTAATGATTTTAATCTCAAACTTTTTAGGAAATTATTTCTAATCATCATGAACTGAAATAAAAATTATTGGTTCAGAAAACATTTATTTTTAATTTTTATTGATTTTCTTTTCTTAATCATGTAAACATGATTTAAATTCATTAAATCAATTTTAAATATAAATAAGTTTAGAAAAATTATGGGAAAATTATTTTCATTTATTCACATCAAAAAGTATTCAATTTCTACAAAAATAATATTTTTGGATTATGTCTTGTGTTTTAGTCTTATTTACATTTAAATAGACATAATTAAACATTTATTTATTTATACTATTTAGACATCTATTTTATAAATACTTTTCTTATAAAATAGAAATATTCTTATGTTGGAAACTCTTAGTTATTATTTGTTGGATCATTGTGTAACTCATAATTATTTATTTATACATTTATGATTATTGTATTTATTTAGTTAAAGTAATTAACTAAATTATTTTGCCTTAATTATTTCAAAACATATTTTTATCTAAATATTCAATTGGTAATAATTATATTACCTAACAATGACCAAGGACTTAACTTGAACATGTAAATCAACAAAGGGTTATATACCATAGTACCATTCTTTGAAATGACAGGCCCTCAAAGATTAATGATTTTGACAAATCATAGACACACAAATTAACATAAAGCAAACACACATGAGAATTGCATTTAGTGAAAGAATAACATTTAGTTATAGTGTCCATGAATAGCCCCGAAAGAGTAAAACATGAAAAAAGGGGAAAGATATACTCACTTTCACCAAATAACTAGATGCCTAAGCGAGCGTGAACATGTGAGCAATCCAAAGACTCAACCTAATGTTTCGAGTATCCCAAAATAAGTATATAAGCTTAATAAAGTCTAGGATTCTTATTCTAAGGCGCTTAGAATGTTACGACTATATTTCGGATTGTTAAGTAATAATAATAATAGCGAAAAAAAATACAAACTATTAATGTTGCTACCACGTCTTATGAAAATAATATCATGAGTTTAGTTTCTTGATCACTAATATTTTCTATGGTTAAAATAATATATTTTATTTAGAATATATATAAAATAAATTTAAGAATCTTAATTGTATAAAACTAAATCAACAAATAAAGTTTAGTTAAAATACAAAAATGTTTTAAAACAAAAGAGATTTGATATGATAATTATCCTAACATATTTATATACACTTTCACCGGTTTTGATGTCAACATTATTTATTTACAGTTTTATATGAATTAATCATGATTAAAAATGACATAATTTATAAATAAATATAAATCACCTTTGAAAATAAAATCTTTTGTGAAATCTCAATCCTACTAACTTTGAAACCTCAAAATAATTTTTATCAGACTTTTAAGATTAAAATAGATTTAGTATAAATATTATTTGTATAAAATCTATTTAAGAAATAAAAATGAAACAACATAGGAATCCGTGTCAAAATTGGTGGAAAATGTCATGATAATTATCTTAGCATAATGAAACATTTTTCTACAAATTTTCATAACTAAAAGTGCTACCAATAATTTATTATGAATTAACTAAGATTAAATCATCATAAATTAATTAAAAATATTAATCAGTGGCTAAAAATTCCAAAACTGATTCTAAAATTTCTAAATGATCATATAAGCCATCATACCAAATTTCATGATTTTTGGATCAATAACCAATGAGTTATGAGTTTTTAAAGTTTACAAGTTTTTTAATTGAAAAATACCCAAATATATACTAACACCTTAGAATCCAATCGAAGCCCTTAGAGACTATTATCGATATAACAAGTAGAGTGATATTTATCTACTGATAATAATGAATTAAAATGCAAAAAAAAATTAGAAAAACTTACGAATTTGATATCCCAAAATGATGAAATAAAAACCGAAAAATATCAAGAAAATAAGCTTCCAATTCGTCTTGGATATGAGATAGAAGTTGGGGTTTCTTGTACAAACATGATAGAATAGGTAAAAGCATTGTGTGTGTGTTTATTCGGAGTGAAACCGTGTATAATGACCGTGATTGTGATAATGGGTCAAGGTTGAAGTTTAATAACAAATTGGTGAGTTTTCTTGATAATAGTCAATAGGTTAGTCCTAATAATCTTTGAAACATTTTAGAAATCAATTATGGTCATAAATTCGAGTTGTTATTGCTACTAATATGCGTTTCAGTTACAAAAGCTTTGAGATCACTAATTTAATTTGGGTATTATTTTTCAATGGAGGTTTCAACTTTCGAGTCAAAGTAAACGTCAAGCATTATTGCATTCTTAAAAATTCATTTCCAAAGTTTGTATATGGTGCTTGAAGTATTATGAAAGAACTCTTTCAATATTTTAGTTTACTTTAAATTTAAATTTTATAAATCTTGTACTTTCCTGATCTGATTATCAAATTTTATTTTTATAGAAAAAAAATATTATTGTTAACTATTTATTTAACTAATGGAAATTACATAAAACATTGATAATTCAATCAATAAATTTAATAAAAAAATTGATAAATATGTTTTAAATCCAACATAATAAGTTGCTATTATTAGTTTAGGATTTGACCTTTCAGGTATTGCAAATTCCACCCAAACGTTACCTTAAATTATGATTTATGTGATTTTTCCATTTTGCGTTATTGTCACTTTAAGTCCCCAAAAGTTATAATATACTGGAAAAGAAATCACTAATGTTACAAGTTATCGAATGGTGATCCTATACAATTTTTTCCCATGAAAAAACGATCTATTCCTTTTACGAATTTTGTCTATCCCGAGAACCTCGCGATGAATAATCTAGTAATGCATATACTAAAGTAAATAATTTTTGCTTATATGAATTTTGTTTTTGAAATTAGTTTTAATTATTTTTATAGAGATACCAACTTATATAGATATAGATAATAATTTCAAATAAAAACTCGAAGACTAGCTCCGAAAGTCTAGGAATGTCTCAACGGCCGCCCAACATTCCGGCCAAAATTCTATCAAGATTAACAAAGGTTTTTATCACAAACTTGCCAGATAAGTGTAGCGGTAATGATTTATCCAGTTTTATCAGGTCTTATGGCGATATTTATGACATTTATATCGCTAGGAAGCGTGACAAACTTGGAAATCGGTTCGGTTTCGTTTCTTGATGTTAAAGATTGCGATGAATTAGTACGTCTGATTTGTAAGACTCGTATTGGGGATTGTTGGCTTAAGGCAAACGTGGCTAGGTTTATGTTGGAGGAAGGTGAAATAGGTACCGGAAATCCACCATCGTCCAAACAGAAAGAAGATAATAACCGGAATCAAGGAAACGGTGAAAGGCCTCCTACATGGAATCCTAAATCGTTTTACACTGGTTCTCGGTCGTTTACTAAAACTCTTACGGGAAAGATTGCTGATGCGGGTATTGAAAAAAGTATTGTCATTAAAAGTGAATTCGAGGCGTTTCGGGAATTGCATGGAAGAGCTTTGGTCGCACGTATGATTGATTTAGACGCTCTCAAGAGTATTCATTTAATCATGCATGATATTTGCCCGGGAATGTATATGATTCAGTTCTTAGGTGGGTTATCCGTGTTGATTTCCTTTGAAGACGATTTGCAGGCTCTGAATGCATTAAATGCGGCACGGGAGGTTATTGGACGTTTCTCCAAGTTAGACGTGTGGAGGGTCAGACATTCGGCTTTGAACGGTTAGCTTGGCTCAAACTTACGGGTATTCCTCTACACTTAATCTCCAACAAAGTCATTGAGGAGATTGGCAGTTCTTTTGGCAAGGTAGTTCATCGGGCAACGAGGTCTAACTTTGACGATGATCTCTCATACGATTACATTGGAGTGTTAGTTGGCGAGGAGAAGAACATCGCTCAATCAGTGTCATTGGTTTGGAGAGATCGGAGGTTTGTTATTTGGGTTGCAGAAGAAGCCGGGGTGTGGGTTCCGGAGTTTTACAAAGTACCAACTGAATCGGCTCATAATATGGAGGAGAATGTGGATCATGGTATGGAGAAGGATGTGGAGGTTGAAGAGGTAGGTGAGGAGACTCCGATCATGGAGCCGGATACCGTCTCAGGTCCGGTGGATGTAGTCTCTTCTCCGGCAAGAGGGGATGAGGTATTCAATTTGGTAACCCCCAATCAAATTAATGCCGTTAATGAGTCTCCTAGTATTATGGAAAGAAATGTGGAAGGAATTGATGGGGAGGAGGAATTTGTGCCCGCTGACCAGTATAATTTTGATGAGCATTTAAACGACAATAATAATATGGTGGATAATTCAAATTTTATTAACAAGAGGAAAAAGAAATCAGGACTCGGTAATATGGGCCGGCCCAACCCGGCATATTCGAGTAGTATTGAAAAATTAAGGTTGGTAAAAAGGCCAAATGTCAAGACGATCCGTTTGGGTTAGACAAGGTACTGGGCCTGGGTCCAGAATTGATGGGTGACGCGGATGGGAGTGGAAGTTTGGATGGGCCCAATGACTTGGACCTCAATTCACAGCCAATCCTTAACGGAGAGCCTATTGAACCACTTGAAGAACAATCTGAGGTGGAACATGTTTTGGAGACGACCAATGAAATCGACGTTACTATCAAGTTGGGGTTGAAACTTGGTGTTAATTTATGCAATTCAGAAAGGTTGATTCAAGATGATATTGGTACTGAAGGCGTACAAGGAGGTAAAGAATGAATTGTCTGTCCATTAATATTCGAGGGATTGTGGGTAGAGGGAAGTCGGGTTGGATTAAAAATCTTAAAAATGTTCATGGGATTTCTTTTATTGGTATGCAAGAAACGATGGTTAGTAATCTCTCCTCATCGTTGGTTTCCAATTTTGGGGAGGTTTTGTAACACCCCAACCGATGGCGGAAACATCGGGATGTCACGTAATGATGATTGTTCAGTAGCTCATGGTGAATAATAGATTCCATTAAATGATTTAAATGAATTACATACAATTGCTCTAGAATTTGTACATCAAATTGAATAAAACTATACACATATCTTCAAGCATCAATTCAAATCTTCAAGCAAATAGAACCTGAAACATGTTAAGTTGAAAATGTTTTGGGTCAACAAAAGTTGGTGAGAATTACATAGGTTTTTGATAATTGAATAAAAATGATGTGCAATTCATGTGTCATGTCAATCTAGTCCATATGTGAGAACATACTAGAAATAAATCGAGTGCATAATCAACCCTGATGACTGTTATAATATGATACATACCATACGCTCATGGTCCACTTGAATATGTTATACGATAACAAACACCCACGTAACCTTTGTAGGAGGCACGTATCCGGGTGGGATTGTCAGTCCAATAGATCTATCAATGTATACCGCCGGCTGATCAATGTTAATGATTATGCTAGAATGGTGCTTACTCTAATCATGCTCAAGACATAATGCAACATAGAAAACACATAGACACATTGATGATTGAATTGCAATGATGATGTTATAAACATGTTTCACCCCAAAAATGGTGATAAATAGAAAAGGGGCTATGTAAAACTCACCTTGGTAAAATGTTATATCTGTTGAGAAATTTGGATAATTGTGTTGACCAAATGTATCAAGTATCACCCTATAATAAAGTAATAAATATGTCTAAGTCTATCAATCCTAAAAATGTATAAGTTTCTAGGGCTTCGAATTGGGGATAATTGCTCGTTTGATTAATATTAAAAATATTCGCCAATTGAGAGAAATTTAGTAAATAAATAACTAAAAATCTTTTTATAAAGGTTAAATCTAGGATGGTCACAAGAATGTGTTTAAAGTATAAAAATAATTTTTATGAAATTATTTTCTTTAAAATAGATTATTAAATCTATTTATTACAAATTGTCAAACTCTAACTTTAATATTTAAAAATACTAAAATTAAATAATTATTAGCTTAAAAATTATATTTCTGTTCTAAATGATCAGAAATAATTTGTATAAAATTTTGGTGCAAAAATATTAAAAATTGGATTTATTATGATTTAATTATGATTAAATCTAACAAAAATTGATTAAAAATATAAAATAAATGATTTTACTGAATTAAAAATTATTTCAGTAAAGTTTAACTTTATAGAAAGTCAGGATAATTTTTGGAGAATTTAATAAAATTTTTTTGATATAATAATGGATTTTTATAAATATAATGGTATAAAAATGATTTAATTGTTATAAATACTAAATAAATGAATTTTTGAAAAATAAAAATTGTGAATAACACTTTTATCTCAGACTAAACAAATATAATAATTTTTTTAGAATTTATAAAATAGTTTTGATATTTAAAAATGAATTTATAAGTTTAAAATGTCTAATATATATATAATAAGGCTTTGTTGTTTTAAAAGAAAAAAAGAAACAAAAATATGGCTGTAGTGGGACTCGAACCCGGGTGATCAGGGTTGGAAGCCCTGGTCACAACCACTTGGCCTAGGCCAGTGGTTGTGATAATCCCCGGTTAACAATATATAAATACACAAAGCAGATTCAGTTTATCCCCAATTTATAATTATGAACCCTAGATATTACAATCAAACGATTCAGACATTATGAACCCGATTGTTATTAGGGCTTATGCTGTGTGATCGCCGACTAATAAAACCCACAAAAAATATAGAACTCACAGTGTTTGTTTCGTGGATAATTGCCGGGTCAAAGATATAAGTCAACGGCTTTCAAAATCGTAATAACAGAGGTGTTTCAGAAGAATTTGGGGGTTAAGAGAGATGAGTGAGCGAGTTGTTAAGGCTCGAGGATGTCCAATTTATAGTGTTGATTATAGAATCGAAGGAAATGGTAAGGTTGACCATACAATCAATGTCAAACGCGTAAAAGTTAATTGATGGTCAATTAGTTGGTAATTAGCGTGTATACAGATCATAAGAGGCCGATAATCAAGCAAACATTCCTAAATTGGATAAATCACACGTTAATCGTGTAAATAAATTGGTCAAAAGTGGATGTTTTAGGCTGCAGCTGCTGTTCGCTGTTAAAGAAGAATCAAACAGACACGGTAAGTAAGTGTTAAATATATTACGAGTTAGGTTAATTCCAATAGTGAGTGGTGGCTCAGGTGGTTAGTATGTGTGCTTGTGTGTGAGAGTGGCCCGGTTCGAACCCGGTTTGCAGCAAGGAGTTTCACCTTTTTTTTATTAAACAAGAAGGGAAGTTTGGGCCAGGAGTGGCGGGCCAGGAGGGGTGGGCCGGGGTTTAGTGGGCCGGATGCTGGGCTCCAAAAAGGAAAACGGGGAGTGGGCCAGAAGCAGAAACCAGTTTAAGTATATATATATATATATATATATTTTTTTTTACAAAACTGAAATATAATTATTATTATTATTATTATTATTATTATACTTTTATATATATATATATATACATATATATATAGGTCGTGAATTAGGAGAATAAAGACTTAGGTACAAAAATGAGGGGTTTTTATATTTAAAATTTGGGGAAAATTTTGTGATGTTACAGTCTCCCCTACTTTTGAAAACTTCGTCCCGAAGTTTATTGAAAACACAGGGTTGAAGGGGATTGGATAAAAATTAGGACAAGTGTGACTTGAAGAATTTTATGTTAGGGCATGACAATGAATAGAGTAACCTGTCTCGAATAGCGTGGATAGGAGGCGTGTTACGTGTGAGTTGATTTACTAAATGAACTACTAGATATTTAGAGTTTACATTTGGTTAACTACCGAAAATTTTGATAGAATTCCACACCACCTTAACGTACCTGTAAATTCACGATTACGTTCCGGACCGTAATCCCCAATTTACCTTACATTAGGGTTTTGCGTCCTTCTATGACTCTCCGATTGTTGAGCAGGTCTGATAGTCTCCACCAGTCGTTGAGCAGGTGGTAGGGCCTCTCCCGACTGTTGGAAAGACATGATGACCTCTACCAATCGTTAAGTAGTGTTTGGTAGTCAACTAATTGTAGTACAAGTAAGTAAGTATAGATATATCAATCAGTTCATATTCAAACAAGCATGCACACAGATGTTATGATAATACTAGAATTAATTACTTGAATCAAAAGCGTCATTACATAGAATTATAAGCAAACCACATTTAAATGGTGGGACTTGCTGTTGTGTAGCTGGAGGGTCTTGATCTCGGTTTAGTTTAGGTCATCGGTTACGGTAGTGATTTGGGTTTCCACATTCATAGCATTGACCATAGTTGTATTTACCAGGACGATTAGGAGTAGTAACCTGAGCAGAGTTGTGGATAATCGCAGCCAGTCGGGCATCAACACCTTTGTTGTTTTTGTTGTTGTTGTGGTTGGTGTTGTGGTTGTTGTTACTTTCCTCTTGGTTTTCACCACTGTTATTGCGAGTGCTACGATGTGGAGACATGATCCGTAAGGGACACAATGAAGGTTCAATATGGCATGAAATGAATGAGGTGATATAAGGAATGTAATCATTTATTCATTAATTAAAACGAATAAACTAAAACGTTGACTTATCAAAGGCTCCAGATTTTAATAACATATGAAGACATGCTTTAGCCTATAAGTGAACACTCATCCCGAGAATTCCCAGGTAGGCATCCGGGTCCCTCGTCTGATTGGGATATATGCACAATGCCAGCCTAGACAGAAGACTCAGAATACAGGCGTTCACCCTTCCAGTTTGCACGTGTTCGTTATTAAAATTTAGAACTTCGACGAGATCTCAAGGGGGTTCAGGTTAAACCTGAGGGTTTTGCCTTATTAGTCTAAGAGTAGATCCAATGATGTAGAGCAACCTTCTTGTAAGGATGATAGTAGGGATAAGGAGTAGGAGATAGAGATTAGCAAGTAAAGGAAGCATGTACTTGTTAAATCCTATGGTTATAGACTAGATTATTTTCCTAATAACCTAATTCCCTATAACCATGGCTCTGATACCAATCTGTAACACCCCAACCGATGGCGGAAACATCGGGATGTCACGTAATGATGATTGTTCAGTAGCTCATGGTGAATAATAGATTCCATTAAATGATTTAAATGAATTACATACAATTGCTCTAGAATTTGTACATCAAATTGAATAAAACTATACACATATCTTCAAGCATCAATTCAAATCTTCAAGCAAATAGAACCTGAAACATGTTAAGTTGAAAATGTTTTGGGTCAACAAAAGTTGGTGAGAATTACATAGGTTTTTGATAATTGAATAAAAATGATGTGCAATTCATGTGTCATGTCAATCTAGTCCATATGTGAGAACATACTAGAAATAAATCGAGTGCATAATCAACCCTGATGACTGTTATAATATGATACATACCATACGCTCATGGTCCACTTGAATATGTTATACGATAACAAACACCCACGTAACCTTTGTAGGAGGCACGTATCCGGGTGGGATTGTCAGTCCAATAGATCTATCAATGTATACCGCCGGCTGATCAATGTTAATGATTATGCTAGAATGGTGCTTACTCTAATCATGCTCAAGACATAATGCAACATAGAAAACACATAGACACATTGATGATTGAATTGCAATGATGATGTTATAAACATGTTTCACCCCAAAAATGGTGATAAATAGAAAAGGGGCTATGTAAAACTCACCTTGGTAAAATGTTATATCTGTTGAGAAATTTGGATAATTGTGTTGACCAAATGTATCAAGTATCACCCTATAATAAAGTAATAAATATGTCTAAGTCTATCAATCCTAAAAATGTATAAGTTTCTAGGGCTTCGAATTGGGGATAATTGCTCGTTTGATTAATATTAAAAATATTCGCCAATTGAGAGAAATTTAGTAAATAAATAACTAAAAATCTTTTTATAAAGGTTAAATCTAGGATGGTCACAAGAATGTGTTTAAAGTATAAAAATAATTTTTATGAAATTATTTTCTTTAAAATAGATTATTAAATCTATTTATTACAAATTGTCAAACTCTAACTTTAATATTTAAAAATACTAAAATTAAAGAATTATTAGCTTAAAAATTATATTTCTGTTCTAAATGATCAGAAATAATTTGTATAAAATTTTGGTGCAAAAATATTAAAAATTGGATTTATTATGATTTAATTATGATTAAATCTAACAAAAATTGATTAAAAATATAAAATAAATGATTTTACTGAATTAAAAATTATTTCAGTAAAGTTTAACTTTATAGAAAGTCAGGATAATTTTTAGAGAATTTAATAAAATTGTTTTGATATAATAATGGATTTTTATAAATATAATGGTATAAAAATGATTTAATTATTATAAATACTAAATAAATGAATTTTTGAAAAATAAAAATTGTGAATAACACTTTTATCTCAGACTAAACAAATATAATAATTTTTTTAGAATTTATAAAATAGTTTTGATATTTAAAAATGAATTTATAAGTTTAAAATGTCTAATATATATATAATAAGGCTTTGTTGTTTTAAAAGAAAAAAAGAAACAAAAATATGGCTGTAGTGGGACTCGAACCCGGGTGATCAGGGTTGGAAGCCCTGGTCACAACCACTTGGCCTAGGCCAGTGGTTGTGATAATCCCCGGTTAACAATATATAAATACACAAAGCAGATTCAGTTTATCCCCAATTTATAATTATGAACCCTAGATATTACAATCAAACGATTCAGACATTATGAACCCGATTGTTATTAGGGCTTATGCTGTGTGATCGCCGACTAATAAAACCCACAAAAAATATAGAACTCACAGTGTTTGTTTCGTGGATAATTGCCGGGTCAAAGATATAAGTCAACGGCTTTCAAAATCGTAATAACAGAGGTGTTTCAGAAGAATTTGGGGGTTAAGAGAGATGAGTGAGCGAGTTGTTAAGGCTCGAGGATGTCCAATTTATAGTGTTGATTATAGAATCGAAGGAAATGGTAAGGTTGACCATACAATCAATGTCAAACGCGTAAAAGTTAATTGATGGTCAATTAGTTGGTAATTAGCGTGTATACAGATCATAAGAGGCCGATAATCAAGCAAACATTCCTAAATTGGATAAATCACACGTTAATCGTGTAAATAAATTGGTCAAAAGTGGATGTTTTAGGCTGCAGCTGCTGTTCGCTGTTAAAGAAGAATCAAACAGACACGGTAAGTAAGTGTTAAATATATTACGAGTTAGGTTAATTCCAATAGTGAGTGGTGGCTCAGGTGGTTAGTATGTGTGCTTGTGTGTGAGAGTGGCCCGGTTCGAACCCGGTTTGCAGCAAGGAGTTTCACCTTTTTTTTATTAAACAAGAAGGGAAGTTTGGGCCAGGAGTGGCGGGCCAGGAGGGGTGGGCCGGGGTTTAGTGGGCCGGATGCTGGGCTCCAAAAAGGAAAACGGGGAGTGGGCCAGAAGCAGAAACCAGTTTAAGTATATATATATATATATTTTTTTTTTACAAAACTGAAATATAATTATTATTATTATTATTATTATTATTATTATACTTTTATATATATATATATATACATATATATATAGGTCGTGAATTAGGAGAATAAAGACTTAGGTACAAAAATGAGGGGTTTTTATATTTAAAAATTTGGGGAAAATTTTGTGATGTTACAGGTTTGGGGTTTGAATATGAGGAAGTGGATGCTTGTGGTAACTCGGGGGGTTTATTGTGTGTGTGGGATCCTAAAGTCTTTTCTAAAGATATGGTGTCTAAAGATCGGAATTATCTACATGTGGTGGGTACTATTTTGGGAGGGGCGATTCGTCTTAACATCGTCAACATTTATGTCCCTCAATCTAATGAAGGTAAACGTGTTTTATGGGCCAAAATTAGTAATCTTATGGACGAACATCATGGGTGGTGGATTCTGTTTGGAGATTTCAATGCGGTTAGAAATAGGGATGAAAGGAATGACTCGGTTTTCGATGCAGCTTGTGCCCGCGATTTTAATTAGTTTATTGATGAAGTGGGTTTGCGTGAGTATGACTTAAAGGGTTTAAAGTATACGTGCATGACCAATCGAAAGGGGGTGTGTAAGTTTAGTAGAATTGATCGGGTTTTTGTTTGTGATAATGTCTTTAATAAATGGCCTCATGCGAGTGTGAGGGCAATCAATAGAGATTGGTCGGATCATTCGCCTTTGGTTTTTTCTGTTAAAGACACGAATTTTGGGCCCAAACCGTTTAGATTTTTTGACTCTTGGTTGGATAGACCCGGATGTGTGCAGGTGATTCGTACAATTCTTGATGGCTGGAGAGACGAAGGGAAGGCGGATATTAATTTCCACAATAAATTAAAAAGACTGAGGAGTTGCTTAAGAGATTGGTTCAAAGAGTATAGTGCTAAAGAAGTGGAAGAGGAAACTCGCCTTAGAAAAGAGAAAGATGTCATAGAAAGCCAAATGGAGAATAATGTTTTGGACGAGGCAGACATGTGGATTTGGACGGAGTGTAAAAAAGCTCTTGAAGATATTGAGTATTTGAAGACGCGTGATATCCAACAGAAATCCCGTATTAAATGGGCAGCTTTGGGGGATGAAAACTCTAATTTTTTTTCATAATGTGGTGAATGGTAGGAAAGCGCGAAACTCTATCCCGGGTATTATGATTAATGGCGAGTGGGTTTCTAAACCCACCTTTGTCAAAAGAGAGGTTATGCGGTTTTTTCGGGAGCATTTTAACGGAAGAAACACTGTCCGGCCAACTCTTATGTGTGCGAATATTAATTCGCTTGATTGGCAGGTCAGCGAGAACATGGTGGCTCCGTTTTCTACCCAAGAAATTAAAAACGCGGTATTTGAATGTGTCTCGAATAAGGCGCCGGGTCCCGATGGTTTCAACTTCGGATTTGTTAAAAGACTTTGGAATTATTTTGAAGCGGATTTTAAAAATATTTTGCAGGAATTCCACGGCTCTGGTTCCTTTAGCCCGGGTTGCGGGTCGGCCTTTATCACTTTGATTCCAAAGACTAAAACGCCTTTGGGTCTTAGAGATTATAGGCCTATTACGTTGATTGGGATGATTAGTAAGGTGATTTCCAAAATCCTTGCTAATCGGCTGAAATGTGTTTTGGGGAATGTTATTTCTTACTCGCAATCTGCTTTTATCTCGGGCCGCTTCATCTTAGACGAGCCTTTAATGGTGAATGAAGTCATTGATAGTTTGAAGAGAAGAAATAAAAAGGCATTCTTATTAAAGATTGATTTTGAGAAGGCATATGACAACGTGAATTGGAATTTCTTGCTTTCTATTATGACTCAAATAGGTTTTCATTCTCGATGGTGCGAGTGGATTAAATGTATTTGTTATTCTTCCAGAGCGGCGGTTCTAGTTAACGGGTCCCCTACATTTGATTTTAAATGTGAAAAAGGACTCCGCCAAGGTGACCCGTTATCTCCTTTTTCTCATTTTGATCGTGATGGAAGATTTATCGTGGCTCTTAGATAAAGCTAAACTCCTCGGCATTATTAAAGGTATTGACTTCACGAATGATGATTTGGAATTAACTCATCTTTTTTATGCGGAAGACGCGTTAATAATGGGTGAATGGTCTAAAGGAAATATACAAGGCATTGCTAGAGTTCTTCGTATTTTTTACATCTGCTCCGGCCTTCTTATTAATATCCATAAATCTAATATTTATGGGATTGGTGTGGAGGATGCCGAAGTGGATGCTATGATGGATTTCCTTGGTTGCAAAAGAGGCGGATACCCATTTACGTATCTTGGTATAAAAGTGGGAGCAAAGATGTCTCGGCTTTGTAGTTGGGAACCGGTGTTGGATGTTATCCGACACCGACTTGTGTCATGGAAAGCAAAAAATCTTTTGTTTGGTGGTCGTATTATTCTCATTAAATCGGTGTTAGAAAGTCTTCCCGTCTATAATCTATCTCTTTATAAGGCTCCTAAGGCTATTATTGAGTCTATTAAGGCTATTGAGGCTATTATGCGGCGTTTCTTGTGGTCGGGATCAAATGTAAATAAGAAGATTCATTGGGTTTCGTGGGATATTGCCACTTCTCCTAAAAATAAGGAAGGCTTGGGAGTTTCGAGATTAGAGGATGTTAAAGGCGCTCTCCTCTTAAAATGGACATGGAGATTCAAAGTTGAAAACAATGGTCTTTGGAAGAGAATTATTATCGCTTGTCACGGGAATAGTAGACCATGGGCTTTACTTCCGTGTATTGCTTCGTCTAATGGGTGTTGGAAACGCATTGTTAAAGTGGGTGATAGAAAAATTCCAAACGGCGTTTCTATTAATTCTTATTTTGGAGGGGATATAGGTGATGGTAATTCTATTAGTTTCTGGTGTGACCCGTGGCTCAAAGATGCTCCCCTTCGATTAGTGTTCCCGAATCTTTTCAAACTTGAAAGGCGTAAATGGGTGAAAGTGGCCGATAGAATTTTGGTTACCGATGGCGTTAAAAACATGTCCTGGGATTGGAGTTCTAACCCGCACACGGATGTTGAAATCTTGGAGTTATTTCAGCTTCTTTCAGCGATTTATGATAGCGCATGGAGGGATGGTTCGGATACATGGAAATGGAGGCTTGCTGCTGATGGTATGTTCACGGTCAAGTCTGCTAAGGCCGCAATGTTCGTCCCTGATCTGAATGCTCAGCGTCCGAGGATTAAGTGGAAGATATGGGTGCCTCTCAAATGTAAGGTTATGGTTTGGAGGGCGATTTTAAACCGCCTACCTACGATCGCTGAATTAATAAAAAGAGGAGTCCGTATTCAAAGCAATTGCTGTATTTTCTGCCAGGATGTTACTGAGACGGCTCTGCACATTTTCACGGGTTGTTCGTTCGCGCAAGAAGTATGGAATAGAATCGAGAATTGGTGCCATTTACCTCCGTGTTTACTTTTCGATGTGGAAGATATTTTGCGGATACCAAATGCTCTTCCACTGTCCAAAAAAGCCAAAAAAATTCTGCAAGGTATAATTTATACGGCCATGTGGGTTATTTAGAATGAACGCAACAATCGAATTTTTAACAACAAGAACCGAAGACCGATAGAGATTGTGGAAACTATAAAGTTTACTTCTTTTTTTTTGGATTTGTAATAGATCTAGATGGAAAGATCTAGAATGGCCTAGTTGGTATGTGTATCCATTGGATTGATTTGTTTGTTCGGTTCGCCGGTTGGTCCTTAATTTGAGGACTAATTGTGTGCCTTTTGTTAATGAAATTATCTTTCCAAAAAGAAAAAAAAAAAACAACTCAAATCTTTTAATTTTTGTGTTGGATCCACAATTAATCCTATGGATCCTTAGGATTGGGAAATTCTTTTAGATCATGTAGTTTCCCTGGATCAAGATAGGTATCACAACTCTTTCTACCAATCCTGTATATTGTCCTTTTTGTTATGTATTCGTATCGTAATAAAACTTCACTTATTATTAGCTATTAGATTATTAGTTATTAGACGAGATTTTATAAAAAAATTGTTCGTAGAGAGAACGAATCTCTTTTTCTAAACTCACACTCCTAATTAACTTTTAAACATTTTTTATGTTTCAAAAATAATTAAATAATAAACTTTTTTTTTTTTTTTATAAATCTGAGTATTAATATCCAGTTCTATACACTACCCTATCCTAGTCGGTACGTATGGACTATGGTTGGGTTATTTCTCCTCAATACATATACCGAACCCTACCCAGTTATCCACATACCTTGTTTAAATATTCATACCATACTTGGAAGTGGGCATTCATATAACCCATTTTGTGCATCTCTATGCTCGGCCCATAAACAGGAAGTTCAATTTAAAGACTTGAACTAAAGTAGAAAACTCCAAATGCCATTAAGATGAAACATCATATAAAATATTTATCCAAACTAAAGTAGTTCGAAATTTCACAAAGAAACAAACATTTAGTGCACTAAAATGGTAAAGATTTACAACCAAGGCGAATTGTAAATAGGAGTGACAACAGCTTTTGTTTGAAGGTATTTTTCAAGGGATTCAATACCATGATCCTTACCGAACCCGCTCATTTTGTATCCTCCAATCGGGCACCCTGAATCAAAATTATGGTAACAGTTTATCCAAATCACCCCGGCTCGAATTGACCTTGAAACCCTATTCGCAATGTTCAAGTCATTAGTCACAATCCCAGCTGCTAAGCCATATGTAGTTGCGTTCGCCCTTTCAATCGCCTCCTCAATCGTCCTGTAATGTAGTTTATGCATCACAATCTAAGAAAATGATATTTGTTTAATTATATAAGATGTAAATTACTAAGAAAAATAAGTTCTTACTTGAACTTCATAAGAGACATAACTGGTCCGAAGATCTCATCCTTTGCAACAAGCATGTCATCCTAGATGACAATGATAGGAAATTACCAACAACACAAATTAGAACTTAAAACTTCGTATTCCACACGTACCGTAACATTTTCAAAGATCGTTGGCTCGATATAGTATCCCTTTTCTCCGTATGGTTTACCGCCAACTAGTATGGATGCACCTTCTTTCTTTGCTTGATTTATATACGAAAGTACTCTCTCATATTGTTTCTTATCAACCTAAACAAATAGAAGTGTAATGTTACTATCTCATATTAAAGATGAACCAAATAAATTCCGTTAGAATAACCTGCGGTCCTTGACGAGTGGAGGGATTGAATGGATCCCCAACGACCCATGTCTTCGCCTTCTCAACCACCTTTTCCACAAGCTTATCGTACAACCCTTCTTGAACATAAACACGCGAACTAGATACACAAATTTCTCCCTACCCACACAAATGTAGTATAACTTTTAGACCAAATCAACATTTTTTTAAATATTCATATGGTCATTTGAAGTTTGAAATACCTTGTTAGCAAGACTCCCGAAGAGTGCAAGATCAGCCGCTTTATCAACATTCGCATCATCGAAAATCAAAAGAGGGGATTTCCCACCTAGTTCAAGAGAAACAACTTTCAAATTGCTTGCAGCCGCTGCCTGCATTACTAATCGTCCGACTTCAATTGACCCAGTGAAACTAACACAATCTATGTCCATATGTGACGCAATAGCAGAACCAGCTGTATGTCCAAACCCGGTCACTACATTAATGACCCCATTAGGGATCCCCGCCTATTGCCAAAACATATAAATGTTAGTCATATGAAATAAACAATCAACTCAAGACCACTGGTGTACTTACTTGTTTAGCCAAATGGGCCAAGTAGAGAGCTGAGAGGGGCGCTTGTTCTGCAGGTTTGATGACCATGGTGCAACCAGCGGCTAGAGCGGGTGCACATTTAAGAACAAACATGGCACTTGGGAAGTTCCATGGAATTATATGGCCGACTACACCAATTGGTTCAAGCAATGTGTATCCTTGAAATTCACTAGACAATTTCAAAGTTTTTCCATGAATTTTATCGGCAGCACCAGCAAAATAACGGAGTTCTTTTGATATACTAGGAATGTCCACGTTGGTTTCGAAACTAAAAACTTTTCCCACATCAATGGTCTCCAATGTCGCTAGTTCTTCAATGTTTTCATCGATTAAATCAGCAAATTTATTCATTATTTTACCTCTTTCCTACAAAATTTGAGGCATATAGATTGATTACAACAAACAAAGATGAAATATTTTGTAAGGTTTAAGGAAAACTATACTTACTAAACATTTTATTAAATGAATATATTATGGTATAACCATTTGTAGTTTGCTTTTATTTGAAGTCAAACATTGTCGCTCTCTATTTTTTCTTTAGAATAGAAGCATATATTTGTTTCAACAATTTAATTTATAATTTTATGTTTCAACAGTAATTTAGAATTTACTAGATTCATTAAAATTTTATTTTATCGATAACAAGAATTAGAAGTTATATAGATCAAAAGAATATGAAACCAAAGGCAAACAAGATACGTAGTTGTATCATTCTCGCATTTTTCATTTTTGTTACATTGTGTATGATAACTTAACCTTGAGTATATGATAATTATTAAACTTTTATAGTATCATGACCTAAGAAAATACTCACACATCCAGGCATACGCGGCCATGAACCATGATCAAAAGCTTGTCGCGCAGCTTTTACCGCCAAGTCAACGTCCTCTTTATCTCCTTCGGCAACCTTTGCTATCACTTCTTCTAAGCTTGGGTCTATGGTCTCGAAAGTTTTACCTGTTCGATTATATATATTGATTAAATAGTTAGATGTAGAGTTAACTATTAATACTCTAGCTTATATCCCGGGATCTTCCCAGCCGAGATAAATTTAATATGAAGTAACGAAATGTGTGTTACGATGTAGCATAGAAGTTAATGTACTCTAATATGAGAAATCAACAATTTTAATCACGTGAATAAAAATAGAAAAGTATATTAAACAAAGAATTTACGTTTGGATGAGATGCAGAGGGAAAAATAACCATCGCAATTCGTGATTGAGACGGTGGTCTTGAAGGTGTAGCCTTTTAAAAAAAAAAAAAGATTGGTTTTAACCTATTATGCTCTGAATGAAAACGTAATTCTCATTTACAATTTCACTTAGTGTAAACAATTTATTAGAAACTTGTGTATTACACGGGTTATAATATTTATTTTATTTTTTATTATTAGCTTAGAAAATTTAGTATTACATGATGTTAGATCAATAAAATATTTAATTGTTTTTAATAAGCAAAAATATGAACATAATTAGTTAAAAAAATAAATAGTAAATAAAGAAAAGATAAGCGTGAAATTATAATTTAATAATATTATTTCATATGAGATATGAGAGAATTAAGATAATCATAGCATTTTCATTTATTATTTACTAATTAATAATAAACAAAAAGATAAAAATAAAGATTATATTAATAAAGAAATAGGTTATTTATAACCTTTTTTTTACGAGAATTCAAGGGTAGGGATAGCCAGACATATGTTCCTATCCCCAATCACTTTATTAATATATGTAAATATGAATATAGATGTTACTTACAATAATTAAAAAAAATGTAAATAAACAAATGAAAGGGATTAATAAATCAATTACCGTAAACATCACTGGTTGTATGTTATATCAACCGAAAACAATATTTGAGATGGGAATTGAATAACATACACTTTACCTATTCTACAATGTTATCTGATACTAAAAAATCGTATTTTATCTTACTTGTGACTCTAATTAATATCATCTATCAGTCTATCACTATCTTCTTTTTTTTCCTTTTTTTTAAGCCGAATTTCTTTCACATAGCACGACATATATCATCGTACCTGTCTAGATAATAGTCTGGTGCAATGACAGGCCCTACCTTACTCGTTCAGACTATGTTGTTTAAACTGGGTCGACGCTGAAGCGGTGGGGCGGCTTCCACCCGAAACCATACTGGCTTCACACGATATATATCGCTAGAGTAACAGCCAGATAAATCCGGGTCAGCTCGGGATCGAACTTGCATCACTAGGACCACAATTTCTCACCGTCATTGCTTGGTGTCTCCCAAATGGTGCCAATATCAAACCCAAGTCTCTCAAGGAGAAACCGGGCCGCCTACCACTGAGCCACATATTATTCAATTATTATTATTATTATTATTATTATTATTATTATTATTATTATTATTATTATTCAAAAAGAAATTATTACAATAATAATTATATTAAAATATTAATATCTTATTATTAATAGTTTTTATTTTAACTAAATAATAAATACAAATCTTTTACAACACATATCACTTTCTGGTTCTCCTCACCTTTATTTTTTCATATATCTCATATTGGATAATAATAATAATAATAATCATATTTTCTTTCTTACTCTCCTATTAGATAAAAGTATAAAATTATATATTTTTTTCACTTGTCTCTTATTATTTAATATTTTTTCTTAACTATTTATTCTATTTTTTTTTCCCACTTGTTATTAGCCATTTTGCTTTTATTGATTCAAGCACATATGTTATATATGTTTCTAACCAAATAGTAAATAAAAAGTAAAGTAAAACATTATAATAAGTGACTAGTGAATTAAAGTTTATTTTTTAAAAACTATATATGGTTTTTTTAATATAACTTATTTATAGCTTAGTATATAAAATAACATTTATCCAATTACCCAATTACCCGTATGCTTAATATACGAGGTCCTATCCAACTTTATATATTTTTTTTGAACGATCAACTAAAGTATTGCCGGGTATTCTGTACGCGGCCCCCAATGGCCGAAAGGGGTCCCAGACGGCCTCTAGTCCGTACGGACAGAGCCCTTCGGCCCACCCGTCTCCTGTTCCAGGGAAAACCCAGCCCACAAACCCACCCGAAGGCACGACGGTAGTGAACCGGTAAAACCTGAAGGGATCATGAGTCGAACCCATGACCACAAGGGTCAAGGGTCTCTCCATCACTTCCAACCACCTACCCCACCACAAGGGTGGAGGTATTTATCACATGCCTCCCGTGGGAATCGAACCCGGCTCCTCCAAAGAGAAAACCGGCCCTTTTACCTACCACTAGGCCACCCTATCCTACTTTATAATAAAGAAAAGGGTTAACTGCATGAAAATTGTCAATTTTGGCACGCAATATAATTATATATGGAATATTCATATCATCACCATATCATCGTTATCTTTTAATATATTAAACCAGTAAACTTTTATGTAATTTATGAAATAGGGTAATACGTCATTTGTTTTTTTTTTTTTTTAGTTTGGTAAACTACGACTTTTGATTTCTTTCATCAAAACCATTACTAAAAGCAATCATGTTGCTTTTTTATATATATATAGGATTTGGTTCAAATGAGAACCTTTTCCCAAATTGAGAACTAGAGAACCATTCTGGACCACACATTTCTCTAAGGCAAATATTTTTTTTTTTTTTTTTTTTTTTTTTTTTTTTTTTTTTTTTTTTTTTTTGCAAAAATCGCTGCTTTATATGTAAGGAAAATTTTTTTTTTATTTTTTTTGTATTTTTTTTTTCAGTATACACATGTGTATAATTGCATTATACACATATGTATAATGCTATAGGATTTGGATCATTTGAGAACCACTATTTAGGGAGAGAACCAAAGAACCAAGTGTGAACACAAAAACCCCTTCACCAAAAAATAAAAAAAAATAATAAAAAAATTATATAACCTAAAAAAATAAAAAAAATAAAAAAAGTAAAAACACCAAAATGTTTTTTAGTGTTAATCTTTCTGAAAAAAAATACAAAAAAATAAAAAAAAACAAAAAAATGGCCTTTTTTACGTCATATACCATATGCACATGTGCAATTCACTATTAGAGCACACTTTTGAATAAATTATCAATTACCATAATGAAATGATCATTTAAATGGACGTGATATGATATATAAGGTGGAAAAAAATTTATTCAATGATCTTTATATAAACGCGAAGTGCATTTCACTATTATAGTTAGGTTTTTTTTCATGGGTTTAGCTTTAGGGTTTAGTTTTTAGGTATGATGGGAATGAGGTTAGGTTTTTTGGGGTTGTTGGTGAATAAATTTAAAAAAACCCCTATATAAAACTATAAAATAAGATAATTGTACTACATGCACATGTGCATTTCAGTATTATAGTTAAGTTTTTTAATGGGTTTAGCTTTAGGGTTTAGTTTTTTGGTATCGTGGAAGAGGGGGTATCTTTTTGGGGGGGTTGGGATGGAGCGTTTTGGTTTTTGGGGAATGTGGGGTTAGCTGCACATGTGCATTTCACAATGGGGGGGGGGGGGGGGTTGGGGGGTGTGGGGGATGGGGGGTTTAGGATTTTAGGGAGTGAGGTGGGTGGGTTTAGGTTTTTAGGGGGTGAAGGTGGGGTTTTTAGGTTTTTTTTGTTTGTGTTGACAATGGTTCTCTGGTTCTCTCCCTAAAGTTGGTTCTCGTATGATCCCTACCCTATATATATATATATATATATATTGAGTTGTTAAAACCTCGATACACAAACTACAATAGATACCATGTTCACTAAGAGTACAGGACCGTAGTGGGGCGCGAATATGAGCACTAAAACCATATTAGCGCCCTCAACATCATTACATGGGGCGCTAAATAACAAAATGGGGCGGGAGCCTTAAATTTTTAACGCCGGTGAACAACAACCAACAACCAATCTCCTTTCTTCACCTCACTCTCCCCAATGTCTCTCTCTCATGTTAATATTTTTTTAAATTTAAAAAATAAAATAAAATAATAATGGAGACCTTAAATTTAAAGCACTCACTTCATCCCATTTTATTTTAAAGCCTCGGCTGACTGTACTGCCACGTGAACCAATCTTTAAACGGGGTCTTAAATTTAAAACCTCCCACTACACATGGTGGCTAAGTTCAAATACTTTTATTTTTGAAGTTAAGAGTGGCAGGAAAATATTTCCATGTTCAATGTATAATATTTACATAAACGCTAACTATTTTAAAAAATATTATTCTATACAAAAACGTAAATATAATCTAGCTACAAAGCAATTCTATAAATACTAAGACCACCCGTAGTGGGGCTCTATATTGGAGAAAAAAAAAAATAACGCCCCCCAACACCAAAACAGGGGGGCTCTATTTTAGAAAAATCAAGGGGGGCTCCATATATATAACGCCGGATTCATTTTGCCCCCTCCAATCAATGGCTGCCACCTCACACTCTCTCTCTACTTTATTATTATTTTAATTTAAAAGTTAAAATAAAATATTAATTGGGGCTTTATAAATAAAGCCCCTACCACTACACCCCTTTTTCACTTTATCTCTCCACGCTGACTCAGCAGCCACGTGGACCAATCAGAAAGGGGGGCTTTATATATAAAGCCCTCCACTACGCATGGTCTAAGTGAATTGATTCAGGCCGGGCATGTGCATATACTCCTTTTATTTATATAAAACATTATAGTCTTGTTTAGAAAACTATGAATCAAAGAGCAATGACTTGCTTAAACTTCAATCCAGTCACAGAAACTATCTTAACTTCTACCGATCACACATTATCAATTCACCTATACCCTAAAATATCTTAATTTGTGTGTGTGTGCGGGGGGGGGGGGGGGGGGGGGGGTTGCGCCCTAAGATACCCTAAACCATGTGTCTCACCATTTTATACTCACTACCCACTATTCTCTCTATGTCTCTCACCTACACACCCAGCAACATCTTTGGTTTCCGCTCGAACAACAAGGGTTGTTGTACCGATCGGCTACCCATACCCGAGAGATTACCAGAAATCAACACCCCCACCCTAATAGTTTATCATTAATACAACACTATGACTTCTCAATTAGAAGCACAAAATATTTAAACATACTTACCTTATGAATAAGTGTGGTTTTTTTTACCACAAACTCACACAACCCTATTACAACTGCGCGCCCATAATAGGACTTGAACTATCACCATTCAAAATAAAGGTACCAATTAAATTCCTTGACATATACCATTAATTAGACTACATACCTTTGATACGTTATATCAGTAAGTAAATATCAACAAAAGGATTTTGTAAAGATTATATATTTGAAAGATGGTTAAACAATATTATGGATATTAACATGATCGGTCCAGTGGCGAAGCTTGACCCGAAGGTTCGGGGGGTCGGAAGTCACCGGGGGTCGGAAGTCACTACTTTCGGGGGGTCGAAACCCTATATTTACAAAATTTTTAATACGAATACTATATAATCGGAACTTCTACCTCCCGCCCCAACTAAGCCTCGCCACTGAATCGGTCTGTAACACTAACTTGTGATAATTTCTATATACTAAATATGGTTATGAAAATATAGGTGTTGAAAACAATATTTTCTCATGCTATATAAGATGGTCGCCAGAATCATGTATAGGAGCCTCAAATTCATCGTTTAATATGTTAACTGTTTTTCGAAAAAGAATTCATGTTCTATTAATTAAAGAGTAAACTTGGTAAATTAAAGATAATAAGAAAACAGTAACAACAATTTACAATAACATGCGACTGAAGAAGAAAAATAGGTGGAAAAAAAGGAAAAGAAAAAGGGCGGGGGTCTTTCTGAACCTGAAATAGAGTCCACAAAATCTCCATCGATGAAAAGCTTTGTAAACTTTATATTGGGACTCCTCCTATAAATCTTCGAGTTCATCTTTCCATTACTTTGGTCTGCCATGGACTCTCCGTCTGTCTTTTGTGGTTATTGATGGTATAGGTATGTATATATAGACAGATAATTTATTATTATTATCTATAATCTATAATTATCTATCTATAATCTATAAATCTATAAATATATATAAAAGAATTGATATTTATTAAATCTATTATCTATTTATTATTATTATCTATAATCTATAAATCTATTTTCAAACAAAAAAAAATCTATAATCTATATATATATATATATATAAAAGAATTGATTTTATTATTTTCTCTCTCATATTTCCTCCCATAACTTTTAAACGTTAATATCTTTTATATACGAGTTTTTTTAAAGAAAAAAGTTACACCAAATTAACGAGTGTTTTATTATCTTTCCAACGAGTACCATAGTGCTATATAAAAAACGGAGAAAAAAAACGACTATTTTTTGTAACCCGACATGTATTGTGTCAGGTTTGGGATTAGTTTAAAAAAAATTGTGGGTTTGGGTCGGGCTTGGGATTAGGTGATACCCGACCCAATTACCCGGAACCACATACCCAAATACCCGAACTATATACCCATGAATTTTTTAACGCATCACATAACCCTTAGACTAATGCGTTCAATATTTCAATAAATAACTTTTTTTCCTTATTTCATCTTAGTTCTTTTTAGAATGATCGATTACAAACTTACGAATTTATTTGACATTATATAATATTTTGTAATGACACTAGATTTATACCTCGGCGCAGAGATTCGTTTTTTTTTATATTTGAATATGATAACTTATGACAGAGATTTGTTTAATAATAATAATAATAATAATAATAATAATAATAATAATAAAAAAACATATATTGACAAGTAATTAATTATGTTGTCATATTAGATATTTCTGACGTGACATTCAATGATAGCCTCACCCCCCCCCCCTTTGAATGTGCCACGTGACACACTCTATGATTTAAAAAAAAAACCCTACATATAAAACATCTTCTCTTTCAACCCAAACCCTAAATACCCAATTAATCTCCACCTCTCTCTTCACCATCACAATAACCGTAAACACCTAATTAATCTCCATTTAAAATTCACATTTCTTCTCTCAAGACACAACTCAGATTTATGGAGAGCCGAGAGAGAGAGAGAGAGAGAGAGAGAGAGAGATAGAGAGAGAGAGAGAGAGAGAGAGAGAGACTGAGTCGGAATAGGAAGAGAGATAAAGCAACCGAAGAGGAAGGGAGACGGTAGAACCAGATAGAGGAACATGGCAGCGCTACCCTTGGCAACGCACACAACACCCATTGATATGAGAGAGGCAGACGCAAAGAGAGAGAAACACAGAGGAGAAAGAAACAGAGGAACCGACGAGAACAGAGAGAAAGATGATGGTAGCAGCGGTCCGGGTTTCCGACTAGGGTTCCGATGTGGAGGTTTAGGGTGACGGCAACGGTTAGGGTTGAACAGAGGGAGATGGCGGCTTCTACAACTCAATAACCTGGTAATGGTCTGAATACCGTCGACATCACTGATAGCAATAACAATAACAATTTGTAAAAGTTTAAAAGATCGTTCATATTCCAAAATTTCCGTTGTTCTGTTGGCAAGCTATTTTTTTTTTTTTTGTAATCTTACATGCTTTAATGTCATGTTTGGTATTTATTTGTTAAACAAATAGGAAAAAGAAACATACTAATAATAATTAAATCATGAATGTTTCTAATTAGAGGTTTATATTATTTCTTTAAAAAGAACTATTATTCATATGTTGATGATATAAAGTGTTTAACATGAAACAAACTTCCGGTACAAAATTATAAAAATTGAAATTAATAATGTTGTTTAGTATGTTAAATAATCTTTGTTGTTTAATTTTAGATAGACGAGAATGTCCAAAGAGAAATCATTAATCACAGGCCTTTGAGACATCCTAATATAGTGCGGTTTAAAAAGGTTTAATATCATTCATCCTTTCTTGATTTGATTATTATCCTTTAAATTGGGATTTGAATACTAATTATGTTCATATTTTGATGCTTTAAGTGATATATACCCCAACTCATCTAGCAATTGTTATGGAATACATTGCTGGATGGGAGCTATTCGCCAGGATTTGTAATGCAGAGCGTTTTCAGTGAGGATGAGGTAATTCTATCATGTCACGCATAACTTTCTTTATTGTTGAATAATAAGTAATTATATAAAACATGAAAAGCTAACAAAAGCGGCTTTGCAGACTTGCTAATTTAGTTTTTGTGCAAACCCGATTCTTCTTTCAACAGTTAATATCCGGAGTCAACTATTGTCATGCTATGGTATGTGTAGTATGCTATTTATAGAACTTAAAGATGTAATGATATGAACACATTTAACAATTTCTATTACCTCGGTTGGTTGCAACAAGTTTGTAATCGAGACTTGACGCTAGAAAACACATTGATAGATGGAAGTCGTGCTCCAAGATTGAAGATATGTGATTTTGGTTACTCAAAGGTTAGCTACAATTTACTTCACATAGTCTAGATTTTTTTTTATATGTAAATTCTCTACTGCAGTCTTCTAAGCTACATTCACAGCCAAAATCAACAGTTGGAGCACCAACACTATAGTACTTTATTGCCCCAACTACAATTTTTATTCCAACTTATGTAATTTCAAAACTAACTGTAACATTTTATTTTGATAGTGTTGTATTGCATGAATGTCCTGTGGTTGAATGCTGATTCGTATGACTGAGTTTACGTTTGGTATGTTTTCTTCTTTTATCATTTTTTATTAAGTCATATTAGATTTTTCAACCCCGTGACCTTCCCAGGGTAATCAGCTAGTTATCTATATATAATAAACGAAAAGGGGTGTGACATATGATACTAGGTGAAGCCTTCATACCTTCTAATTTCCTTTCAAAATTCTCTTTTAATTATATTTTACTAGATTATATCCCGAAAGCTTTTCGGTATTAGACAAATCTAATATGAAGTGTTAAAATATGTGTTATGATATAACCTAGAAATTAATGTACTACAATATGAGAAAACAACAATTTTAGTTATGTGAATAAGAATGAAAATGTATAATAAAAAGAAGAAGTACGTTTGGATGAGAAACAAAGCCAGAAGAACCCATTGCGGGGCGTGATTGAGCTGGTGCTCTTAAAGGTGTAGTTTTTTTTTAGATGAGTGGTTTTAACCTATTTTGCTCAAAATGAAAATAGAATTCATATTTACTGTTTGAACAAAATTAGCGACTTGCATAGACATGATTAATGAATTACCTGAACACATTGTGTTTTTTCCTGTATGAACAAAAACCCACAAAAAGTCATTTTTTCGTGTTTTGTATAGCACTATGGTACTCGTTCGAAAGATAATAAAACGCTCGTTAATTTGGTGTAATTTTTTTGTTTAAAAAATCTAGTATATAAAAGTTATTAATGTTTAAAAATTATGGGGGGGGGGGGGGACATGAGAGAGAGAGAGAGAGAGAGAGAGAGAGAGAGAGAGAGAGAGAGAGAAAATTTGGAAGGAAATAAGGGGAAGGATGCCACGTGGCACGCCCAAAAGGAGGATGGACTCATTGAGCGCCATGTCAGCTTTAGTGCTTTCTTTTATTAATACTATACTAGGTGAATACCTGTGTGAAAACATGGGTAGTCTATATCATTTTGTAAGAAACCAGTCCCCAATTATAGAGAACGTAAACAGACTTTACTAAGGTCTATTTACACAAACAAAATAAAGAAGTCAATCATCTGTAGCAAGCAAAGTCTATTTACTAAGGTCTGTTCCAAAGCAGTAGGTCTGTTAAGAAGATATGTCTGAAATAACTGTTGCTTCAAACAGTTGTTGCTTCAAACAACTGTTACTAAGGTTTGTTCCATAAACATATCATCAACTAAATGATAATCCCCAAGAAAAGATTAACAATTCTTCTAATTACCCATTAACAGAATATTAATATACTTCCGATCATTAAAACAAATATTGTTTTGACTTTTAATGTCAAACCAGCTCATTTTCAATTACAAAATCCGTATGAATTCTTAAAGTTAATCTAAAAATATTGATAAAGATGCAAACTTTACTAAGGTATGTTTACTAAACAACAAATCAAGAAGTCAATCATCTGTTGCAAGCGAAGTTTGTTTACTAAGATCTATTCCAGAACAAAGGGTCTGTTAAAGAGATCTGTCTGAAAAGATGTTGATTTAACAATTTGCTTCAAACAGTTGTTGCTTCAAACAACTGTTACTAAGGTCTGTTCCATAAACATATCATCATCTAAATGATAATTAATGTCGTGTGGATTAAGTCTCTTAAACGTCCTTTTCTTAAAACTAACACCTTCCCGAAGGAAGTGTCAAGACTCGATGAAAAAGGGTAATTAAGTTGAGACTTTTAAATTAAGACACTTATCGAAGTTTTAAATTTATAAAAGTAAAACGATATCTGTTGATTGTTCTAAACCCACACGATAGGCAAGTGGACCTATCGAGCATAGTATAAACTATAGCAAGTACCGAATATCGAACCCCAAGACACGACTTCCCCTACTCAGCCTTAAGTTGCTTTAATAAAAGAAAAGATAAAATAAAGAAAGAGAGAACGAGAATGACCAAAGTATAAATCAATACCAAAAAGAAGTGCTACTTTGGGATCCGACTATCCTTGGGAAACATTAATAGTGATTACTTAGTTGAGTGGTGTATCCAGGTTGCACACTTATGCTTAACTTGGAGTTGCAAGGTGCATTCTCCAGAGGTGACCGTTTTCGCATAACAACTTGTGTTCTTATTATTAAAGTGAGGGTCTCCCAAACCGGTAATCTCACCTCTCAACAATGAGGGACGAACTACTCAAGACTGTGTATACCCAACCCCGAAGAATCCAGCTCCCAGTGTTGCAATAAAGACATCTAATTACTTATAACTTTTGTAGACAACTTGCCGGTGGCCGGAGCAAGACCGAACAAGCTGCCACTTGATATCATAGGTGAGTCGTGACTAACCAGAACACGTGCATCTCCTACTTGAATTAATTAACCTTTTAAAAAGTGATTGGCCTAGTATTGATTGTATGGCAATACAATAATGAATGAAAATAAAGACCGTTTTCTTTCAACACGAGTTCACCAATCCTTGACCTGCGCCAAAGCTTTCACGTAGACAATGAAGCTAAGTCTTAAAGTAAAGACTTAGCTTATCACCATGACCGAGTATAAAGATCATACCGATCCTAAGTGAGATCTTTGATAGTCGAGGATTAAGCCACTAAGTGTGTGTATTTCTGCCGACAAATGGGCTAATCACTACTTCGGGATTAGGTTAGCTTATGAGTGCATGGGTTGTTACACACCATGGGTACACTCATAAGTCCTTCCACTTCCTATCAAGACACCCACAAGACCAAAGACTAAGTAATTAGTTATTTAATTCATCAAACAAAGTTTTAAGTAAAAAGAATTAAACAAAAACACAAACACCATTCAACAAATATGAACTATATAATCCATACCAATAAAGTCTTCACCCTAGCAACACTCTAATATCCTAGCCAAACATTGGCTTTACAACTTGTACTCTAAGTTGGGTGTTGGAAGAACACATAGTAGTGGTTGTTTTGAGGATTAAAGAGGGTTTTTGGATGATTTGTAGTGATCTCTCTCTCAACTCTCAATCAAGTAGTGTTTATGGAGTGATCCAAGGCTCCTGCGGTCACTTACAAGACCCTCAAGATGGCTAAAGTGTGAGAGAAACTCGGGTGAAAAGGGGATGCCCAAAATGTGGAGTGGATGCCTCTATTTATAGGCAAATCAGCCACTGCACTCCCATGTTTATGTCCTGGCACGCCCATGCTCGACAGTAGGTACGATTGCAGAGTCCTTTATGCAACAGTTGTGTGTACTAGGGCAGGTACACCCGTGCTTCCTTCCTGAGCACGCCCGTGCATCTGTAAAAGTGTAATCGTCTTGTCAGTTTTAGTCGGTTTAAGCCTTGGGGAACACGCATAAGGGAGCATGACCGTACCAAGGGATGGAGCACGCCCGTGCTCATCTGTAAAGCTCAATTTTGCCTCATGTTGACTTGGAAATGGTGACTGGTTGACCTGGGATAGGTGCACGACCATGCATTGTCGTAAGCGCGGTCGTGCTGCATCTGGATCAGCTCCAAAAGTCTTCAAATCCTTGTCTTTTTATGCCGGTTTTCACTTCTTTTCACTTCCCACCTTCAATAGCTGCAATTATCATCAAAAGAAGACAAATCGTGATAATACCAAGATAAAAGCATGATTTTGGGTGATAAATAGGTGAAAACATGTATGTAAAACCTGCTAATTTTGGGACTCATCAATAATCCTCAAGAAAAGATTAACAATTCTTCCAATTACCCATGACATAATAGTAATACATTTCCAATCATTAAAAAAATATTGTTTTAACTTTTACTGTCAAACTAGTTCATTTTCAATTACAAAATCCATATGAATTCTTAAAGTTAATCTAAAAACATTGATAAAGATGCAAACTTTATTACATTAAATTATATACCTTTGTGCTATGAAATCATAACATAATCCATGGTTTTATCTCCACAAATGGCAAAATTATAGTAAACCAAAAACATAACTCAACAAAAACGTAAAACAAATATAATAAAACTCTAAAATCTTCGCCTCTTTCTTTGCTTCCAGCTTCCAAATAGCAACATCAATACCAACTAGCTCTCAAATAGTAGCATCCTTCCAAATAGTACAAGTAGAATCTGTTTCTTCATCAGAAGATGCTGTCTTCAACAGTCTTTAAATCTCAACAGACCTTTCAACAATTTTGCTTTTTAACAGACTTTGGACTTAAACAAAGCTTGTATCAGTTTCTAAAAACAAATATGGATACATTGTCAAAACGGGCATTTTCTTCAGTAATTGTTAACTAAAACCATATTCAGTATTTATGCAATCAGAAGAAATTCTTGTATTGTGATTGGTGATAAAGAACACTCAAGACTCCAAAGCAACATGTACTTGCAAATAATCGATAAACAGCTTGTAGATTTTAATGATAAACAGCTACCTAATTGCTTATGCAAAACAAAATCCTCAGCCTAAAGTTAGCTAAGAAGAAAATGGACCTATACACCACGTATAGTTAACATTTACCTGGTGAATTGTAGGTAACAGATTAAAAAACATATTTTTTTAGCATGGATCAAAACGGGTTGGTATCTTTTATGAAAACTTAAAAACGACAAATAAATACTACATAATTGTTTATTACAATAATAGACATTTTAATAGGTTTCATGCATTAATATCATGTTTTGTGTGACTTTCGATCCGATTAAACCACTTTCTTCTTAGCTAACTTGATTGTTATATCTCGTTTGAGCTGTTAGAAATATAACATAAACCAAATTGACCCATTTATAGTTAAATGGCCAGATATTACGACCTTATTTCGTAACTTTGTTCCTCCATTGGGCATAAACACGTTCAATGTCAATGATGTTGAAAGACCATAAGTATAAAAAATTCAGAATTCAGAGAAGCTAAACCTAATGTTTCGAAACTGATTTTGATTGTGCTGCTTGAGTATCGGCCCACCTTGACCTTGCCACAGTTCAGCCCCATCAAATGTAAGAGCACATGCATCTTGCAATTTAGGATCATGAACCAGTTGCCGAATCAAGAACTGAGCTCTCAAATAAGTAAATGACTAATCGTCTTCAAACAGCTGAATAATCATCTTCAAACAGGTCTTGGGGCGGATCATAAATAATCATATCAGGAAAAACATCCAGGAAATCTTGTTTCACCTTTTCCCTAAGTTCTGGATATGGTAAAAGCCCTTACATAATGACCCGATAAGGCTGTGACAATGGCGGGTCAGGAGCCCATCTCATTTCATCATATATAACCATTGCTTCCAATGGAAACCCACTATCCAAAAAAGACCTTATAATGTCCCCAAATGTATGCTGATCAAAATGTACCTCTTCATTCTTTAAATCTTGTAGTATCCTCTTCACTTCGTCCACTTTTTTATTTCTTGTTAGCATCATAAGCATGTCTCGATAAAGGAACATATCAGGCCTGTACCATATCTCTTTCTGCACCACCTCATATAACTGCACAATGAAATATAGATCATACATTGAATCAACAATATTTAAACATAGATAAATATGCACAATGACACACACCTTTATGGATAGAAAGACGAGGACTTGTCTTTGAAATTTGAAAAGGACAGAGATGAAGTCGGACTTGAGAAGGTGAGAGACATGAGACTTGATGCAACAGTCAAGTCGAATAGGATTGGATTTAAGTCTCTTGAGCTCTTTGGCTATAATCAAACCTTCTTTTCCCATCTCCTTCTTCCTCCTCCATATTGATAATGAAGTTGAGCTAGTGTTATTGTAATAAACAGGATTTTATATGGTTTTCACATTTGACCAGTATGTTGTTGACCTTACGGAGGCCCTTCACAGAAGAACAGTTCGACTGTAATTAAACATAGTGATGGTCCAACACGTCAGTCAGAGATTAAAAACTTAAAATATAACTACAAATGAATCCTTAAACTTCAGTATTTGATGATGCAGTCGGTCGAGTCGGGTCGGGCCAGATCAGGTCAGGTATAACAAACTAGTTAAAGCAGGTTAAATTAGTAACACTAATAATATAAATGAACTTATAAACACCAAGAATTTGACTCGCTGACCTGCTCGAGTGCTTAACTAAATGACTAATTACTGCTTGAGCTCTATCAAGTGCCGTACTGAGCTAAATGTGGTACAAATAAGAAGCTTGCTCAACTTCTAGAAAAGCGAAGTACAAAAAAGAAAAATCGATATGGTTACTTGAGTCATACTCTTATTGATCAAATAAAATAAGTGATATGGTTACCTGATTCATACTCTGCTTGATCCAAATAGGCAGTTGCCTGTAACATATGACACATACTTCAGAAAAGAAAAATCGGCAAGAAAATTTGTTTAAATAATCATGTAAAAATGTAGCAAAAAGCACCCACTTTTGTCACAGCTCTAAGAACAAACATGAAAGTGAAGTACAGATATTCCATGTGATCTCTATGTTTCAAGACACGATCACGCATCAAGTTAAGATTTGAACCCCACTGTAATTGTAGTTAACAAATGGATAGTTATTATTTTCTTCTCCTAAATAAAACTTTCTTGATATAGCATAATATTTTTCAGAATTATGATAAATAAAATGATCCTTATTGGTAGTCTTATCAAGGAGATAATCAGCAGCTATATGGTTTGGAATTAAGGAGTGTAGACAGATATTAGTTTAAATAGGACTTTTTTCTATAGGTGATGTATTGTAAAATACATCTATTTTTAGTGTAAAGTTTGTATAGTTTTCGAGTCATTTAAATGTACTTTTATTAGTTTTAGGCTTGTACCGGTCTATTTTATTTAGTATAGGTTGTTTATAGATTTTTATTAGTTTTGGGTTTTTTTTAGTATTTATTAATTTATTTCATATTTTGTAGGGGTTCATGAACGTTGGAGCGTAAACGTGCAACCTTAATCGAGTCAAGAACACCCGAGTCAAGAGCACTGGGCTAAAATGCTATAAATAATAATAATAATAATAATAATAATAATAATAATAATAATAATAATAATAATTAATAAATTGGGCCAAAAGGCCTTGACTTCGTAGGTTAGAAAAAAAAAAGAAATATTATAAAGAGGAGGTAGGATATAATTAATGAGAGGGGCGGCACATTCTGGGGATTTCGAAGATAAGGCTGCGCACATAAATTGGAGAGAAGGCACAGAACTTTGAAGGAGATTGATTATTTCAAGGAGAAGGAAAGGCATCGATTTTAGGGGAATATTATTGGTGGCACAACATCGAAGAGCAGCCATAAAGAAGCAAATATTATTTCGAAGGCAGTAGCAACATCAAATATTATTATAGAGGCAAGACAGGGATCAAAGGTTTTAAGCCAGATAGCGATTATTCGGGTGTCAATCATTCGGTTTTTTCGTTCCTTTATTATCTTTGTTCTATACAATGATTGCTGAATTTTTATTTGGTTTTGTTTCTCTTTTCAAGATGATTTGTGGCTAAAACTTTTATAGCTACCTAGACTAAGACAAATAACTATGTTTTGATTACTTTTTTCTATGGTTTTTGGAACTTGTTTTGGATTTATGATTCAGTAAAGATTTTGATTTCTCTAGATCTGGTGTATATGCGTATCTATTATTTTTTGATTGTCACTTATTCACTCCACTTGCACTTTTGTGAATGTCTTTCATGTATGAGTGCTAGTTAGGTTGCAGACTTTGTGTAGCAACTAGTTTATGGTCAATAGTCGCGAGTTTACCATAGGAGTGATATTTGGTGGTTAGAAGATTTTAGGTATTCTTCCAAGTTCAATAGCTGTGAGGTGAGGACTTGTTGGTATGTCTAGGTTGTTAGATTGCTAGGTTAGAGGCTTTGTGAGAAGATCTGCCTAGTTTCCCTTTCAACTCCTGCATATCAAGTTAGATCTAGGCTTCAATAATTACCCCTTACACCTAGTGTAGTGAGACTTTCGCGCTGTGAGGTAGATTGTCTAGCGGGTACTCGATCATAAGAGTTAGATAACCTGTGAGGGTTTGTACTCCAACCGGTGGTTTAACTGTAGATGCATTTTGCGACTAATGATTGGATAGGCATAATTAACATATGTTAAAGACTGGTCGAAGGTAGATAAAAGGGGCGAAGGTAGAAAGATATGGGCGAAGGTAGATTAAAAGTGAACGAAGGTAGACTGAAGCTGATCAGAAGACACATTCGTACCATTGAAGTGGGCGAATGTGGAAAACATCCACATTCGACCAGTGCTAATGGGCGAATGTGCAGCATCTATATATAGTATTTGTGTTTTTGTGAATGTAAGAGAGTTGTCATTTTGTGTATGTGTTCAGGTCAGGTTCCAGGTCATTTTGTGAAAGTGTATGTTTGATCTAGATTAACGTGTAAGTCGTTGTAAAAGCTTATTTGACAAAGTTAATCTATGAAAAGATGTTGAAAATGATCTTCATTGTGTTTTGATTAGAGTTTTATCAATTTGTTCAGAACTAGGGTTTCCGCACCTGGTTTTGTGACTTGTATGATCATATTATCCTGTTTTAGTTAAAATCTTTCGCTCACAAAGTGGTATCAGAGCTATACGGATCATACAACAACAAATTTGATAAACTCAGAGCTGATTTGGACATGTTTTTGATCAAAATACATCTGTTTTTGCATAAACATGGTTTTTAAGTGTTTTTGATTGATTTAGAGTTGAATTAGTGGTTAAAATCAAGTTTTCCAAGAATTAAAGTTGCTCCAAATCAATTCCGAAGCATAACCTGATTAAGATCATTCAAATCCACAAACTTTTGAAAATCTGAGATCAGAATTACCGTTTTTCAAAGTGTAACCGTTTTTCAAAAGTGTAATCTGGGCAAAATGGGCGAACCTGGAACCTGAGTGGTCGAACCTGAGTGTTTTTGGGCGAACCTGAGTAGTAGTTTGGACGAACCTGAAAATTGTTGTTGAAATTTTCACTTTCGGGTATACTTTTCCACATTCGACCGGTTTAATTTGGGTGAAAGTGGAAGTGTGTTAGATTGTTTTTACTTTCTGGTGAATTCTACTTTCGGGTGTTACTGTTTGGGCGAACCTAGAATAAGAAGGGACGGAAGTGTTAGATTTCGGGCGAACCTAGGACATTTCGGGCGAACCTAGGATATTTTGGGCGAACCTAGGATTTTCTTTGGAAAATTTTCTAAGTGTTGAAGTTTTCTAAGTTCGTGATCATGTGGCATTTTCAAACTACTCCGAAACCAGCAACGACACAACCACAACAGCAAACGATGGACCCATGGACAGTGGCAGCACAACAGATGAACACACAGTCTTCGCAACCGATTAACTACATGGCAACTACGAGCTCGATGCCTCAAAGCGTAGCACATCCAACACCACAATCTGACTACTGGGGAGTAGCAGCAGCGGTGGTAAATACTCAAACTACTAATGCTATTTCTACTTTGATTAAAGATTTGTCTTCAGGTAGCGGGAATCGGCCGCCGAAGCTCATGGAGATGCAAGAATACAATCAGTGGAATACCATGTTCAAAATCCACTTGGAAGGCATGGGAGTAGAAGGAGCAGAGGCATGGAGAATGATTGCTACAGGTTACACACCACCAGTGTTGGAGAATACCGGTGAACCAGTTCCATTGGAGAGTATGTCTGAAGAGGAGAAAAAGAAATTTGCGGTGGAGAAGAAAGCTTTTTCCCAATTGACACAGGCAATCACAAGCGACCTGTTGCATCAGTTTGGGACATGCACCACATCTAAGCAACTATGGGACAAGCTTAAAAGGAAGCATGATGGTAATGAGAAGACTCGAAGCTTGAGGATGGAAGAACTGATAAAGGAGTTTGAGAATTTTTCTTTCATTAACAATGAAACTTTAAAAGAATTAACTCCTAGATATATGCATTTGCTATCTGAATTGTCTAGTTATGGTGTACAGATTCCTATGACTAAGCAGGTGGATAAGTTTGCAGATGCTCTACCACCTCAATGGGATCAACATGTGGAAGTTCTTAGAGAGAAGGATGCTTACCAGTTCTGGACTATTTCAGAGTTCATCGAGAAGCTGGAAAACAAAGAGATGGAGGATAGGAGGAAAGCTAGAAGATCACAGATTCCTCAGAATCCTAGCTTATATTTTGGAGGCACTTCAGTTCCAGTCAGTAACTCAAGTTCAGGAGGTGTTGCACCACATGTTGCTTGCATTTCCAATGTTATGGAATCACCAAAACCAACCACCAACTACATGACACAAACATCATCCTACTCACAACCATCATACACACCACCACAATACAACAATTCCTACATTTCACCAATTTCCCCAATGCAACAAGCAGGTTTCTACACTGCTAGCCAATCACAACAACCAATGAACCAAGTTACTCAACCTAATCAACATCCGGTGGTTTTGGAGACTTCTAACTTGGGCAATGTGACAGTGGAAATTGCTCAACAACATATTGCACTAGTCTCAGCAATGGTTTCATCCTACAATGGACTTGTTGCTAGTCAAATTGGGAATAACAACTTAACCAATGAGGACTATGCACAGATCGACAAGGAAGAGATGGAACTCATTGATATTCAATGGGCTTTTGCAAGCATCATGAGAAGAGCAACAGAGTTCATCGAGAAAACAGGTAGAACAGATTTGGCAACTTCTCCCAACACAACCTACGGGTTCAACAAGGAGAAAGTTACTTGTTTTAACTGTGGAGAGAAAGGTCACTTTAAAAGAGAATGCACCCAGCCACCTAAACAAGGTAATAGAAACCCATTCAATGCAAACTACCAGAACCGTCAACAACAAAACCAAGTTTCTTACCAAAATAACAACAACTACCAAAACCGACAGTACAACTTTAACAACCAAAACAGACAACCAAACACATCAAACCAGATTCAAAACCAATCTCCTAACAACACTAACCGAACAGTTATACCAATCACTACACCAAATGAGACACAACAGAACACGAGTCAGAATCAAGCATTGGTGACTCAACAAGATGAAAGGTTTGACTGGTCGGGTATGCAAATAGGAGTGGAAGAAATTACTACTGGTGGAAATGTGGCATGTGTTGCTTATCATGTTGAAATTGAAGAGTCGGTAATGGAGGAAGAAAAGAAAGAAACTGAGGAGTGTGATAGTGATGATTCTGAGACTGAAATGGATGTGGAGAATGAACCTGTTGAGGTTAAGGCTGAGGAACCTAATTCTGGAATGGTGTTTGATTCTGTTACCAATGTTCCTGAGGAGTGTAGATCAGTTTATTCAGACTCGGACAGTGAATCGGACACAGAGGCATGTGTTGATTCTTTAGATGATGACATTGATCAGTTGCTAGCAGAAGCTGATTTTCTGATGACGAGGAAGTCGTGTATTGCTGATGATGCTTTCACCAAGATTGACTATTCCAAGTTTTTCACTGGAAAGGAAGCTCATTTCGCATTGATGGCCATGACTGAACCGCCAAAACCTGTAAGTTCTGAATCTAGCACTGATATTAAAATGGATAAACATTGTGATAAATGTGATAGATTGACTGAGGAGATTAAACAACTCCGTATTGAACGTGATAGTGCTATCATGAACAGTCAATCTACTCGCAAAGAGTTGAATGCTTTCAACAAAGTATTAGATGGCTACAAAAAGGACATTTCCGACTTGAAAAATACTTTATCATTGAAACAATTGGCAATTAACAACTATATCAATGAAATTGAAAACACCAAGTTGGAAATGGCAGCCATAAAATGCTTTGCTGAGAAAGTAAACAAGAAGTTGGAAAGTTATAAGCACATTGCTTATGTGGTAGACCATATCATTGATGATAACACCACCAATTACAAGTCTGTACCATCTCCGGTTCTTTTTGAAAATCATAACTATCACCAAGTTATACCGGAGAGCTCGGTAAAATCAGACTCATCATCGGAAATGGAATCTAATACCTCGAGTATTGGTGATCCTCATTCCGATGTGAGACCGATTTTAGGCTTGAATGATGAGGGTGTTTATGCTGAAAGTGTGAATTCAGACTCAGAGAATGATGACATTGGTAATGACCAAACTGTTAATGCATGTGAAATTCCAAAAGAAAATCACATCATTACTACTGAACCAGTGTCACCATCTCAACATGTGCATCCGATGGCAACTGCTCATCGTGAGAAAAAGTCTGAAAAGAATGAAATTAGAAAGGACCTTGAGAATAAACCAAGTGACAAACCTGTCAAGGTGTTTTATCGGATGGAAGGATCCGATAAAATCATCTCTGATGAGGAATTTCCAATCAAAAATGCTAACTATGCTAAAATTGAAAAGATCTGGCAAGAAAGCACTATTTGGTTCCCAAAACATGAGAGAACAAACGAAATTCCACCAGAAATTTTAAAGAAATTGTTTTTGGATGTTCCTCAAGAACCAAAGGTCCATGTCACAGAGTTCATTCGACCAAATGACAAAGCAAATGGTTTTCATGAGCCCACTTACTCAAAAGGACCACTTCCTGAGAGTTTGAGGAATCAACAGTATAATGATCAATATCCTGTTAGATCATTTGCTCCACCAAATGCTCATTATGTTTTTGAAGAGTATCGCAAATGCTTTAAATGTGGGGAACGTGGGCATTTACTTGCTCAGTGTCCATATGTAAGGCATAAAAGACATGAGGTTGAAGTTAGAAATTCCATGAGAAAACCGATTGATCATTATGTTCCACCACATAGACGAGTTGTTCCTCAACAACAACAGTTTTATAACCAAAACAATTTTCATCAAATGAGGAACAATCGTCCAATTCAATATGATCAAAGAAATCGGATTGCTATGGAACAATCATGGAGAAAGCCTGTGGTGAACGCAACAATTGATAGGCAAAAGGTTCCACAAAAACCGATTGTCAAATCAAATGTTGGACCTAAGTCTGTTAACTCAGATAAGGTAGCCAAGAATGTTACTTTTGTTAACAATGTTCAGAAACCGATTGAGAAACCAAAATCTCAAATTCGCATTCTTAAAAGATCTGAACAATCTTGGTCACCCAATGGTACTTCAGGAGCTTCTACTTCAAAGGTAAGTGAGAAAAAGGAAAATGTTTTGAACAATCAGAAAAAGATTGATCCAAAACAAAAAGTTGTTGAAAAGGTTAATGAGGATGTTTCTTTGAAATCTGATGTTCAAAGGCCCAAGACTCAGGCTTGGGTCCCCCGAAAGAACTAAATGATTTGCTTTTTGTGTGCAGGGAGCTTCAGCTGGCCCTATTAGCAGTCTATGGATTGTTGATAGTGGAGCTTCAGGCCACATGACAGGGGATCTTGCATTGCTGTTCGACGTGAAAAACATCAATGGAGGGTATGTCGCTTTCGCGGGTAATAAAGGTGGATATATCACAATGGAGGGAAGCGTGAGTAATGGGATAGTGACTTTCGAGCGGATATCTTATGTGAAGCAAATAGACTATAATCTGCTGAGTGTCAGTCAAATATGTGATAAACAATTTTCTGTGCATTTTGATGACAAATCCTGTTATATTCTCAAACCGGGCTTCAAAATTCCAAAGGAATGGGTAATGTTGATGGCACCTCGCGTCAACAATCTTTATATTCTTGATATGTCCAAGGCGATGACATCACAGGGGCAAATAACATGTTTTCTATCCAAAGCGACTGAGAAAGAATCGATTATGTGGCACCGCAGAATGGGGCACATTCATCTGAGAAAAATGAATCAACTTGTGAGAAATGGGCTTGTCGATGGAGTAAACGTGAAACATTTCCATCTGAACGACAAGTGTGTAAGTTGTATGAAGGGGAAGCAACACAAACAGTCCCATAAAGTGAAGAAAGTTAACTCTGTAGAGATGCCGCTTGAGCGATTGCACATGGACCTATTCGGACCGGTCAAGCGCAAAAGTCATCTTGGAGAGCTTTATTGTTTAGTTGTCACTGATGACTATTCAAGATTTTCATGGGTGATGTGTTTGCAGAACAAAAGTGACACCTTTACCAACCTACAAGTTCTGTTCACTCGATTGGAGAATATCTACAATTTGAAGATAAAAAGAATTAGGAGTGACAACGGGACGGAGTTCAAAAACGCCAAGATGGATGAACTTTGTGAAAGCAAAGGGATACATCATGAATATTCGGCTCCGTATACCCCACAGCAGAACGGTGTTGCTGAACGAAAGAATAGGACTCTAATTGAAGCGGCTAGAACAATGCTCGCTGATTCAAATCTTCCGGTAATGTTCTAGAATGAGGCGATTTATGCAGCAAATTATACATTAAATCGGGTTCTTACAGTGAAGAAGTATGGAAAAACATCTTATGAACTGTTACACCGACGAAAGCCCAACTTAGAGTATCTAGAACCTTTCGGGGCGCCATGCACGATGTTGAATCCAGGTGAGAAGTTTAGTCCTAAAGCTGAGGAGGGATATTTTGTTGGATATGCAACCCCACTCAAACGGGTATTCAACAAGCGAACTCGTCAAGTGGAGGATTGGGCTAACGTGGAAGTTCAACGATATACTCAAAATTTGCAAGGCACGGGTCCTGATTGGATGTTTGATTACAAAGATTTCTTTGAATCATTCAACCTAGATAGCTTGGTTGAAGAAGCTGTTATCAGATTACTTTACGAGTGTGAAAACGCGGCAACTTCACCGTTGGTGCGTCCAATCACCGTGAACCCCCTATCAGCTTCTAATGATACCAGTGCTCCTATACAAGAGGAAGAGGTGTTTCAAGAGGCTTCAACTTCATTAGACACTTCAGAATCTGAAGATGACCAATTTGAAGAAGCTGTTCTTGACCATGCAGAAGAATTAGAGGCGCAACCAGTGAACCCAACTCCAAATCCAGATGTTGCTTCATCATCAAACACGGGTCATGATCTGGATGCTGTAGAAAACATGACTACTCAGACGGGAGTTATTGTACCTGTTAATCCGGAATCTCGGATTCATCGTATTCACCCGCTGGAGCAAGTTATCGGTGATCCTGGAAGTGGTGTTATGACCAGAGGGCAGCTGAAAAGCGTTAACTCGCCAGAGAGTTTTGGTGCTTTAGCATTATATGCCAAAATTCAAAAATCTGGTAGTCAAAACGATTGGTCGTTTGCATGTTATGTGTCACAGGTAGAGCCAAGGACATACAAGGATGCTTTGAATGAAGATGCCTGGGTTGAGGCAATGCAGGAGGAGTTATTGCAATTCCAGAAATTGGGAGTACGGACGCTCACAGATTTGCCGCCGGGAAGGAAGAAAATAGGCACTAAATGGGTGTTTAAGTGCAAAAAGGATGATCGTGGGGTTATTGTTCGCAACAAAGCCAGATTGGTTGTGCAGGGTTTCCATCAAATCGAAGGGATTGATTACAACGAAATCTATGCACCAGTAGCACGAATTGAAGCTATTCGGATGTTTCTCGCGTTTGCTTCATATAAGAAATTCAAAGTCTATCAAATGGACGTCAAGAGCGCATTTTTGTACGGGAAAGTCAAGGAGGAGGTTTATGTCGGGCAGCCACCAGGCTTTGAGGACCCAATCCACCGGGATAAGGTCTATGTGCTGAACAAAGCTTTATATGGTTTGCACCAGGCTCCAAGACAGTGGTACGAGGAGCTAAGTACATACCTCATCTCCAAAGGATTCAAGCGCGGCCTCGTCGATTGTACCCTCTTCACAAAGAAGACGGGAGATGATTTGCTTCTTGTACAGATTTACGTTGATGATATTATATTTGGTTCAACTAACGAACTTTTATGCAGGGAATTCGAAACTATCATGCAAGAAAAGTTCGAAATGAGCGCGATAGGGGAGATGTAGTTTTTCCTCGGCTTACAGGTGGACCAAAGACCCGACGGGATCTTCATTCACCAGACGAAATACGTATCCGACATCTTGAGCCGATTCCAGATGGAGGACTCTAAGCCGATGGATACCCCGATTCAACCCAATCACGGGATTGGAGTGGACGCTAAGGGGGAGCTGACAGACCCATTTACATACAGAGCAATCATCGGATCTCTGATGTATTTGACAGCGTCTCGACCAGATATTATGTATGCAACGTGTCTCTGTGCTCGCTATCAATCGAAGCCGAAACAAAGTCATCTGACGGCGGTCAAGCGTATCCTTCGATATCTGAAGGGTTGTCCATCAAAAGGACTTTGGTACCCTAATGATGATGATTTTGATTTTATTGCTTTTAGTGATGCAGATTGGGGCGGCTGTGACAAAGATAGCAAATCAACTACAGCTGGTTGCCAGTTTTTAGGGAGCAGGTTAATTACCTGGCAATGCAAGAAACAGACTTCCGTGGCACTGCCTACCTGTGAAGCTGAGTACATTGCAGCCTCAAGTTGCTGTTCGCAAGTACTCTGGATCCAACAACAGATGGTGGATTACGGTTTGCAGTTTCTTAAAACCCCTATACACTGTGAAAACGAAGCCGCAATTGCATTAACTAAAAATACTGAAAATCATTCTAAAGCGAAACATATCCGGATTAAATATCATTTTATCCGTGATTGTTACGCTAAGGAATTGATAGATATGGTCAAAATCCATACTGACTACCAACGTGCAGATTTGTTTACAAAAGCTTTTGACAGATCCCGCTTTGAATATCTTTTAAAAGTAAACAATATAAAGGAAAAACAGGACTAATTGGCACCTCGGTTTATTGCTTTTTAGTTTTTAGTTTTAGTTTTAAATTTTTGCTTATTGGGAATTTCTCTTTGCTAATTGGGAATTTCTCTTTACTATCATAATCCTCAAAGAAGTTGATGCTTTCGAGGGGATTGTTTAATCCTCAAAGAAGTTGATGCTTTCAAGTGGATTGTTTCTTTCAAATTTATTTTTGTTTTGTTTTTCAGAAAAATTAAAAAAAAAAAACCAAAAATATGTTCTTTATTTTAGGGGGAGTCATTTTATCAGAAAAACCAAAAACATTGAAAAATTTTCAAAAGACCTAAAAATTAGAAAAACCAAAATGATTTCCTGGATAAAAAGAGGAAATGATAGTACATCAGTGGGGATCTGACACAGGCTAAAGAATTGTATAGTATAATGAGACGTATGTTGATTATGTGTGATATGCTGATAGGCTTCGTAGACTAAATATTGCGTGCATTAGTGATACAAACATAACAAACTACGCGTTCGTGGCTGAACACCTCATGGGCATATGGTCTTAGTACCGTAATTTCGTTTGATAGGATTGCCAAAATCTGAGGTTTCGGGTCGTTATGTTATTGTTATCCGGGATATTCTGATTAAACTTCTGTCGTATTGATTTACGGACCTAGTTTCATCAGAATATTTGCAAAAGAGCATATTGCCAAAACCGAAAGTTACCGAATTGAGGAACTTTATGTTTTATTGATCAAAGATCATTATTACATCGTATTGACTTTCTGATGCAAATCAGTGGTTAATATCAGCCTCAACCTAGTGTATACGCACATGTTACTTTGCTGCATTTATTTGCTGACCTGTACACCTCTATGCTATATACTTTGTAAACTTTACGGATAACTCTGGCATAATCACGCGTTACGATGAAGCTTTAAGCAATTACTTGATACGGGAGTATGTCGTGTGTGTGGGAACCACAATGTGTTAGTCTAATACATCTAACTCGTATCATTTTAAAGCATTGCGTAATTGTCTGCATGTGAGCTTATGTGGACCACAATATCAGCAATTGCCGTATCACATATTGTTTCTAATGATAATATTAAAACAGATCAACGTTGTGCTCAGATTTCTCAGTAAACTGATATGATTCTCTTACCGGATATCACAAAATGTTTATTTTTTTTTACTTTGTTATATTTTACGTTTATTGTCAAAAAGATACAAAATCCAAAAAGATTTTAGGTGTGTTTTGATAAAATTTCAGAAAACCCAAAAGATTTGCATTTCTGCTTTATTTTTGATAACCGGGGATGCTTGATGGTCAAATTTCTGAGATTTGATAACACCATCTGGTCTTTGTATCATTCAAAATGTGGAAATTTGAGTTTTGGAAGTTTAACAGATTGAAAAATGTTGAACGGGATCCGAATTCGTGATTTGGCGAAATTTTCAGATTTTTCCATTTCACATTCGCCCCTTAATTGGGTCGAATGTGGAAAAATCTCACTCTCGACCGTTTACGTTTGGACGAATGTGGGTAATTTTCACCTCCGGGTATAAATTTCACCTTCGGGTGACGAGTTTCACATTCGGGTCATTCAATTGGGGCGAATGTGGAATCACCTCACATTCGACCATCTAAAACGGGCGAACGTGGACTCTATATATAAGCCATTTCAGGTTCGAGCCTTCATTCATAAAAATTTTTCAAAATTTCTAAGATACCAGACCTTGTTGCTTTGATTTCTTGTGATTGTGTGATTTGTTCCCTATCCATTCCTGATCATTTCTATATAAATTTTACAGGTATTGGACTCACATTCAGATCAGAATCGTCGTTTTTCTATTCAGACCTAGGGTTTTACATTTTAGGGTCTTAACGTCTATTTTCATGGTTGATTTTGATTCACATTCAATCTTCATCAGTTTTAGGGGGAGATAGTATGAGGAATTAGGATAATAACAATGTTTAGATGTTTGATTGATCGTTTGAAGCTTATAAACCCTAATTCCACTTTAAAACTAATGAAAATTGAATAATCAGTAAAATTGGTGGTACACGAGTGTTGATCGGTCATTGTAGGACACATTTAGATCAAAACGATATGTTAAAAACAATGTTGGCAAATTTTTAAATTTTAGGGATGAACATGTTTTACATTCGGGTCAACAATACGGGCGAATGTAAATTATTGTGGACGAATGTACATTTAAACGGGCGAATGTGTCTTAATCCCAATATTTTTTCATGTTCGTCCAAAATATTCTACATTCGACCAGATATTTTCACATTCGTCCAGTTCAAAAGGGGCGAATGTAGAAACTTTAAAACCTTAAAATTTTTAACTTTTTGTCGTTTTTGCATTTTGACGTGTTTTTCTGTTTTTGATGTGCAGATGGCTGATCAATCCGAAAACGTTGAAGCACCAGTTGAAAATGTTGAAGGTCCAGCTGAGAATGTTGTTCCAGATCCGGTGCAACAGGCTGAAGCATCTGTTCCGAGCAGTTGGCCATTCGAGCGATCTCACAACTGCTGCGCGTATCTTGGTGACGTGGAGAAGAATACAGAGTTCACCAGGATCATAGAGTTCTTGAGGAGGAGCAGAATTGTACATGCATTAGCCACACCGACTATCATATACAGAGACATTATTGAAGACTTCTACCGAAATGCGAAGTATGACTTCTGGGATAATCAGACGATTATTAAGAGCAAGATTCAAGATATGGAGATGTTTTTGACGGAGTCTGATATACGGGAAGCACTGCAGATCAAGTTTGAAGTCAGTGAAGATCCCAGAGAGTTATCATGGACTGAGCAGAAAGCTTGTTTCTTACGGATGAAGTACAAAGGTCCGATTACTGATGGATCTATGTATAAAGGGAAGCTGAGCGTGCAGTTCAAGTACTTTGCACATGTTATTATCCACGTATTTGGATGTGTGAGCGGTGGATATGACGTTATGAGAAGAAGTTTGAGTTCGTTAATGGTTGCGTTGACTCTCAACAAACCATTTAACGTAGCTGGTATGATTCTAGACCATATGCTGGAGATGCTGAAAGGTATGAAGAACAAGAAGTTCATGCTATATCCAAGATTTCTGATGATGATCTTTGACCACAAGTATCCAGAGTTGAAGAAGGATCCGACTATGATCCTAGGTCAAGATCACATGAACATTCGTACTCTGGTGAGAATGAAAGGTTACAAAGGTGTGCCAGACAATGAAAAGCCACCTCATAGGAGATTATTTGGAGCTTTGGCTAGTCAGGATTACACTGATCCTGGCAAGAACAGAGCGAGACATGATGATAGTGACTCGGATAATGATGATCCTTTAGTGTACGTTGATGCAAGCACGAAGAGGAAGAGACAAGTAGTCAATCCTGGAGCCAAAGGGAAGGGCAAAGGAAAGATTGATCAGGGAAGTTCAAAGCAACAGGCGGTTAGACAAAAATCAACGGCAAAGAAAGGTTTAGGTTTGGTGGATGAAGAGTCAGTTGATTCAGAGGAGACTGAGGTAGACGAGCAGTGGGATTCTGATGCTGAAAATGTTAGGGCCACCAAACGTAAGGCCACTATGGTTGGTGAGTCTGAATCTTTGAACAAGTCGATTGAAGAAGCTGAGAAAAGAAAGAAGTCTGTTGAAGATGAAAGTCTAGGTGTTGACTTGGCAGAGTTGAGTGTTGGAGAGACTGTGGTGGTAAACCTGCCCAAAGCCAAGCATAAGACTATGTCTAAGAAGACCAGCACTAAACAATTGAGAGAGAAAGAGTTAGCTCAATTTTTGAAAGGGAAAAGAGTGCCTGATGCTGGTACATCATCTAAGCTATCTTCACCTGTCGCCAAGAAGCAAAAGAAATCCAAAGAGGCAGAACCAATATCAGCTGATCAACTTAATGTTGCACTGGACAATGTACTTGATATGTTCAGAAAGCCTCAGAAAGAAAAAGAAATTGAGCCATCCAAATCCAAATCCAAGAAAGTTACTGTGGATGATGATGTGATGAAGCAGGTGAACAGGAAAATGGATGATATGATGAAAATGATTGTAGCTCAACAAGCTGAGATAGCCAAGTTTAAGCAAAATGAAGAGAAAATGCTTCAGATCGTGGTTGCTTCTAAATCTAATCAAGATGAGATCAATGAAAAGGTTAAGATGCTTGAAGCGAAGAATGAAAAGCTTGAAGGTAAGTGTGCAAGAAACAAGAGCAGGATTAAGCTGATTAAAGCAGACAACAAAGAACTAAGGGCTGAGAACAAACGCCTTAGTGATTTGATTGATGATTTGTATAACACTGCACCCAAGTTGAAGGAGGGTGAAGAAGATAAAGAAGATGAAGAAGAAAAAGTTGATTATGAAGATTCTGAATCGGATGAAGAGAAAGATGATGATGAAGATGATGATGAGTCAGATAAAAATGATGATGAGGATGATAATGATGATGATGATGATGCTGAAGGATCTGGGAGACAGAGAGAGGATGATAGTGAGAGTAATGATGATGATGATGGAGGTGATGATACTTCAATGTTTACATTTGAAGAACGTACATCCAAAAAGAAGAGTACTGGAGAATCAAGTTCTAAGAAGAAAGGTGAGAACGTTGATTCAGATGAAAGTATCTTCTGGAATGAGAAGGTGAGGTCTTTATCTGATGATGCTAAACAGTTGTACAAAGATATGTTGGAGAAAAGAGAATGGACCATTGAGTTCACAGGATGCTTTACTGAAATATTCCAAACTGATGATATGCGATATGAATTGGAATATGAAGATCCTGATCTTGAGGAAGGAGAATTACCTGCATCTGTGGCAGAGGAAATTCTAGATGGTCTTGCACAGAGGGTAGGGAAGACTTTTGAGGAGTTTTTAGTGGACGAGTCGATTCCAGATATTCCTGAAAAGGATATTGGAAGTCACTCAGATGATATGCAGACTCCTGAGAACGATGAAGTGGAGATGGAAGATATAACTCATGAAGAGTTTCCTCAGTACTTCAGACAAACTGATGAAGAAAAGGTATTTCCTGATTTTACTGAGGTACCAAACAATTCAGCGAAGCAGAAAGCTCAGCAGAGGAGTGCAGAGTTTGTGGAGAAGGTATTTGGTGCTGATAAGCAAGGACCTTCAAATCAGTCTGATGAGTTGAAGAGTTATTTGAGAAAATTGAGGGAAATGGATGAGAACCGACCAAAGCCTGAAGCTCAAGGTAACTTTTATAGATTTCACAATGCCAAGTTCAAAGGCAGAGCTCTTGGGTGGACATACTTAGGCAGGCTGAAGTGCATAGCTGCTAAATGGGAAACAGGAATCTTGTACTTCAATAGATTCTGTGATTTGCTTACTCTACCGTACTGGGCGGTCAGAGATTTATGTAGATTCCCAATGTCAGGTGCAGAAGTGAATGGTTCTCATGTTGGTTGGTGCGCAGATAAATTCGTTTGGGAAAGTCGAACAAGATGGAAAAGATTCCAGCCTCAATATCCTCGAAGAAAAGTTCATAGGGATATTGATCCTCAAACCAATATGAAGCGAGTAACTTTGATCTACAAAGCACCTGAAGTAATGAGAAAAATACCGTTGATGCCTATGCCACAACACTTCAATGCTGATTTTATTTTCTGGTATTATGATTGGAGAAAGGCTGAAGCGGTGATTGTGTTGAGAGACGGGAAGGATAAATACAAGCATGTTCATGTATTTGATCCTATGTGGTTGATTAATTGCACGTTTGAAGACATCATCATGCTTTTCTACAATCCGATTTACTTTGAACCAAAAGACTTTGCTCAAGCAAGAAAATATACTCAAGTGGTTGGAGTTTGTTTTGCTTATGACATCAATGCGGGAAGCAATTTGGAGAATAAGCTTGGTAAGAAGGTGAAGATAGCGAATGTGTCTAAACCAGTGAAGAGAACATTTGAGCCTCCAATGACTACTGAGCAGAAGAAACAGCTCAGAATCAAGTTGATGAACAAAACAATGGACCAACAGAGAAAACTATCCAATCAATAGTCGAGGGGGAGTTTGTAGATGCATTTTGCGACTAATGATTGGATAGGCATAATTAACATATGTTAAAGACTGGTCGAAGGTAGATAAAAGGGGCGAAGGTAGAAAGATATGGGCGAAGGTAGATTAAAAGTGAACGAAGGTAGACTGAAGCTGATCAGAAGACACATTCGTACCATTGAAGTGGGCGAATGTGCAAAACTTCCACATTCGACCAGTGCTAATGGGCGAATGTGCAGCATCTATATATAGTATTTGTGTTTTTGTGAATGTAAGAGAGTTGTCATTTTGTGTATATGTTCAGGTCAGGTTCCAGGTCATTTTGTGAAAGTGTATGTTTGATCTAGATTAACGTGTAAGTCGTTGTAAAAGCTTATTTGACAAAGTTAATCTATGAAAAGATGTTGAAAATGATCTTCATTGTGTTTTGATTAGAGTTTTATCAATTTGTTCAGAACTAGGGTTTCCGCACCTGGTTTTGTGACTTGTATGATCATATTATCCTGTTTTAGTTAAAATCTTTCGCTCACATTAACAGCACAACAATATTCTAGGGTTTCCCCTTGAGAAGGGTCGAGGGTGTCTAGTTTATTCTTGATGTTTAGTATTTTAAGATCCCGGTTCTAAATCAGTTCCATAACCATAGAAGCTTATCAGGCATAGTTAGGAGTCTGGTCTAGGTAGTGTCTTGTCATCATCTGAATTCGGCTCAGCTAAGTTCGTGTCTTTAGTTCAGTTTAGTTAATCTTAGTTAACCTTTATTTTATTGCAATTTAGTTTTTAGTAAAACCCCCCTTTTAATTAATAAATCATTTTATTTTAGTTTTAGATAAGTTTTCTATTAGAGTCTCGTGGGTTCGATATCCGGACTTACTTTAGCTATACTAGAGTCGATAGGTTCACTTGCCTGTCAGTAGTTTAGTTTTAGAGAGTCTAGAGTATTACTAGGTGTCTAGTTTTAGGTTTAATTTAGTTATTTTTATTAAACTACTTTTAGCACATCAATAGGCATGTCTCTCCATTTGCATCTGCACGAGAAAGACGATGCTGCAAGTTCACTATATTGCGCAAAACACTTCTTCGCAGTTTTTGAATCCAACTTTAAAGTAGGAGCAATTAGAAATCAACTTGCAATTTATTACTGATTTTTACCAACTTTATGTGTATGTCCAGCTTTTTAATAAAAATAAAATATGAGATAAATCCAAGACAAATCATATATTTACACCAGACAATCAAACGTTAGCAATTGAACTTCCAAAAATTATACAACCATACAAATAATCAAATACAAAGTTACAAATATCATCATTTATCAAAATGTCATATATATAAGTATCAAACTATCAATTGAAGAACATTTGAACTTAACTTACTGAAGTGAGGACGAAGGAGCAGGGGTTGATTGCTGCTACAGAGGGTCGATTGTTGTTGCAGAGGAAAGGGGGTTGATTGTTGCTGCAGAGGTTGGGCTCGTTGTTTTTCTTAGGTGTTAACATATTCAGTAACATTAAGTAACATCTCCTGATATAGAACTTTCAATCATACAAACAATCAAACATTAGCAATTGAACTTCTAAAAAAATATACAACTATACAAATAATCAAATACTAAGTTACAAATATCATCATTAATCAAAATGTCATATATCTAAGTATCAAACTATTAATTGAAGAACATTCGAACTTAACTTACTAAAGTGAGGACTGAGGGGCAGGGGTCGATTGCTGCTGCAGAGGGACAATTGCTGTTGCAGAGGAGCAGAGGAGAGGGGGTCGATTGTTGCTGCAGAGGTTCGACTCGTTGTAATTCTCAGACGTCAATATATTCAGTAACATTACCTAATATCTCTTGATATACAACTTTCAATCTTACAAACAATCAAACATTAGCAATTGAACTTCTAAAAAATATATAACCATACAAATAATCAAATACAAAGTTACAAATATCATCATTAATCAAAATGTCATATATCTATGTATCAAACTATCAATTGAAGTGTAAGACCCTTAAGTGTCAAAGTACGAGGTTGCTAACTAATTAAGAAAAGATTGTCATAACTAAAACACGATCTCATGTTAAATGATGTTATTCACAAGATTAGACTGACTATCAAAAGAAAACTATGTTATAGATTTTACATCCCATCAAAACAAGCCTTGAGTTTCTAAGTTAGTTTCAAACAGACTAAACTAAGCAGAAGCTCCACAACATGTAGCTTGAGCATTTGGTTCTTCATTGATCATGATCTTTGCATCCGTGCGCCTTCAATCAATCACCTAGAATAAAACACGAGTAGATTGAGAATTCAAGAATCCAATTTAGTAATTTAAAGAGTAATCGGGGTCCAATATAAGACTCCCGAGTGACAAATAGATGGTAACGGGGATTTCCAAGAGAATCGAGTGGCTTGAAACAAATAAAAAAATAAAAAAAAAATTGAATGCTTCCCGCCGTAGCCTACGGTCCACCCACCGTAGACTACAGTTCAGTGGGCCTGTTCTGTTTTTCTCTTGGTCGTAGCATACGGCTGGCCACCGTAGGCTACAGTGGGGACCTCCGGTCGATGACACCCCTTTCCAACCGTAAGCTACGGCTCGAGTTCAGCTGATTGTAATGTGGCAAATTCGACCATTAAAACTCGATGTCAAGCATTCGTTTGTTTCTCATAGGGGTTCCAAGACATACTCCTACATTCACACTTATCTTTCGGACCTTTGGGACCCAATTTTAGGCCTTTTTTCTGTTGTTTTACCTACTCTTAACCCATCAAGGGGCATAATTCGGTTAGAAACTTCTAAACACAAAAATCCTACATATTTTCTTGACCCATTTGCAACACCTATCTAACTTTGGGATGGTTTTGGTAGTGATATTTGCGAGTAGGGCCTTTCACACAACTTGGGTTCTCATTGTATGATATCGGAACCTCCAATTGAGGTACCAACCCACAAGACGGACTTTATGGCCGAATTTGCCAAGACATGTCCATTTGCCTAATCCTAACACATTCCCTTCCAAGGTTCAAAAACTTATCATCTAATGCGACTACAAAACATGTACAAGAATACTAGATTATTAAGTCACCGAAAGACTTACCTTCAAGCGGATCCTTTGTGCTTCGCGTCCTTATCACTATGACTCCCGGAGCATCTTTCCACGCCACCTAAAGGATAATTTCCTATGGTGATTAGGAATGCTGTTCAACAACATTAATTATGCATTTCATGGCTTATTTGTACTTGCCATTTGACATTTTCCCCCAAGGCAAGTTGACTTAACAAGTGTAGTTTCAATTTAGTTACCTTAGCATTCAATCGAGCACTTGGCAGGTGCCATTATTTATTCATAACATTTACATCTCTTATTACTTAGTTTCACTTACCCAAGACTAAGTTTTCGCCTAAATGTCACTAATTGACCAATGCCATGAGATTAATTCAACATCATTCCTTCTAGATACAACATAAAGCACTTTTAACTTGTGAGTTTCATCTTAGGACAACCCTACTTCTTTAAAAACCAATTTTCTTCATGATTCTTAAGTTTATTTGAAGTTGTACTAATTCCTTCATAGGAAAGGTTCCCATAGGCATGACTAACCTCTAGGAACCATTAGAACCTAGATTAATTAACTTTTCAAAATCTGGGTTTTTGTCAATTGACACTTACACAGCATAAAACATAATTTAATGTCTTACCAAGTTATAGAGGAGCCTTAGATGATCAAATTATTACACGTGTAGATTTCATGAACTTGATTTTCGCCCAAATCTCCTGATTTCTCCTTTGAAGAGCCCTTTGTGTATGTGTGTGTTTAAGTAGTGGAGATGGAGCCTGTGAATGTATCGACATTGACTATATGCCCAATTTGACCCCTCCATCTCACTATCATAGTGCACAAGTTTAGCCCCTCAATTATTCAAGTTGTTGTTTATCACTAACTTATTTAGTGTCATGCTAGTGTGCATTTTATGATTTACTAATTTAGCTTATCCAAATTAATTCTAGGCTACTAGTAGCGAAGTTATTACTTTGACTCGGTTAATTCGAGCCAGTCACAGCTCCTATTCTAGCTTAGACAAATATTAAGTTTGGGGATGTTACAACTACACCCTCCTTAAAAAGGGTTTCGTCTGCAAAACAAAGAACGTACCGAATAAATAAGGGTAGAACCCCTTCATCTCTTACTCGGACTCCTAAGTGGTGTCCGATCCCTTGCCATTTTCCCATTTCACCTTGACTTGCTCAACTACCTTGTTTCGAAGGTGTTTCTCCTTTCGATCAAGGACTTCAATAGGTTTGACTATATAATTTAGTTTGGAGTCTATCTCAATTTCCTCCAATAGTACATAATATGATTCATCGGCTAGAAACATCCTCAAGTGGGAAACATGGAAGGTATTGTGTATACTACTTAACTCAGCCGGTAGCTTGAGTCGATATGCGACTTTACCCACCATTTCTAGAATTTCAAACGGCCCAATAAACCTTGGACCTAGTTTTCCTCGTTTCCTAAATCGAATAATTCCCTTCCTTGGGAATACTTTCAGCATGACCCAATCCCCTGATTGAAATTCAATCGGTGATCTCCTCTTATCCGCATAGGACTTTTGTCGGTCTTGGGCGGCCTTGAGGTGTGCACAAACGATTTGGATATTTTCATGTGTGGCTAAAACAACGTCTTTATGTGTGAGTTCATGAGGGCCCACTGCTCCCCAACATACCAGGGTCCGACATTATCTCCCGTATAATAATTCGTTCGGGGGCATGCCAATGCTCGCATGGTAAAAATTGTTGTATGTGAATTCTACCAACGGTAGATGGATATCCCAACTACCCACGAAGATAATTATACATGCCCGCAATATGACTTCCAAGGTTTGGATGGTCCGTTCATTTTAACCATTGGTTTGTGGGTGATAGGCGGTACTTCTAAACAATTTAGTACCCATTTGTTCCTGGAACTCTCGCCAGAAACGAGCAGTGAACCGAGTGTCTCGGTTAGACACGATTGACATGGGTACCCCGTGTCGAGCAATTATTTGGATTGTATAAACATCCGCTATTTTCTCGGATGTGTATGGCTCACGAATCGGAATGAAGTGGGTGCTTTTGGTCAACCGGACTTCCACAACCTAGATGGCTTCAAAACATCTCGCAGTTTTTGGTAGTTTGGTGAAGAATTCCATGAAGATTCTTGAGAATTCATCAATAGATTCCCCCTGATGTCTAAGATGGAACAACTCTTCCCTAATTATGTTGATCACGACTGATGGGTTATACAATTAGAGGCCTCCCAAGTCAGGGCTTTTACTTGTTCCCTCGTCTTTTGAAGATCCAACCAATCCTTGGCATGGCTCTTTAGTTGAGTCGTGCCATAGGGTACACGATCCCGATCTTCGACATCTATTCAGTCAAAGATCTCTTCCGTTTCCGCTAACCACCTTTCGCATTTTATCAAGTCGACTTCTCCATTGAATTGGCTTGGCTTACAAGCTACAAACTTATCATATGGGATGTTTTTCTTTTGTTTACTTCGGGTTGCTTCAGTGTTTCTCTCACCTCAATTATCCTTTCTTCCATGGATGCTAAGAGTTCAGTCTTTATACCGGTTGTGATCTGGGGTATGTTTGCTTGTAGTGCCTTTGTAATCTCCCCGGAGATTATTTGCATAAGTTCCCCTCGGGTTACAGGCGTTTGATCACAACATGATTCATCCGCCATTGTTAACCGAAAGATTAACAAATTCTTCAGAGTTTATTCGATGTGCCGACCCCTATTTCGGCCCTTGTATTCACACTGGATCTTACCGAATGTATTACCTTAGTGTTATCATGGCTTGCATTAGATTGTATCAACTATACAATTTTATTTGGTCACGAATTATATTAGATTGTATCAACTATACAATCTCATATTGTCAAGAATTGCATAAGATTACATCAATTATACAATCTCATGTTATCACGAATCATATTAGATTGTACCAACCATACAATCTTAATGTTGTTACAGTTTCTGATTTACTAACTATTTACTAGCTATTTACCGAACTTGAAGATCAAGCTTGAACCAAATGCATATCCCATTTACCCTTGGGCTCTGAATACCACTTGTAAGACCCTTAAGTGTCTAAGTACGAGATTACTAACTAATTAAGAAAAGATTATCATAATTAAAACACGATCTCATGTTAAATGGTGTTATGCACAAGATTAGACTGACTATCAAAAGAAAACTATGTTATGGATTCTACATCCCATCAAAACAAGCCTTGAGTTTCTAAGTTAGTTTCAAAATGACTAGACTAAGCGGAAGCGCCAAAAAATTTAGCTTGAGTGTTTGGTTCTTCATTGATCTTGATCTTCGCATCCGTGCGCCTTCAATTAATCACCTAGAACAAAACACGAGTGGATTAAGGGGTTGTTTGATAGCCTCTTAATCAGCCTCTTAATCATTCAGGTCTGAATCATTCAGCATTCAGACTGTTTGTTTCAGCATCTGAATGGAATGATTAAGTGCTGAATCATTAAGCTAATAAGGGATGCTGAATGATTCAGCTCTTAACCATTCAGAGCCTCTTAACCATTTAGACCACTTAATGATTCAGCACTTAATCAACCAAACAGCCCCTAAGAATTAAAGAATCCAATTTAGTAATTTAAAGAGCATTCGGGGTCAAATTAAAGACTCCTGAGTGACAAACGGATGGTAACGGGGATTGCCATAAGAATCGAGTAGCTTGAAACAAATAAATTTTTTTTTGAATGATCCCCGCCATAGCCTACGGTCCACCCACCATAGGCGACAATTCAGTGGGTTTGTTCTATTTCTCTCTTGAAAGTAGCCTACGGCTGGCCACCGTAGGCTACGGTGGGGACCTACGATCAATGACACCCCTTTCCAACCGTAAGCTACGGTTTCGAACCGTAGCTTACGGATTGGTTCGGCAAATTGTAATGCTGTAAATTCGACCATTAAAACTCGATGTCAAGCATTCGTTTGTTTCTCCTAGGGGTTCCAAGACATACTCCTACATTCGCACTTACCTTTCGGACCTTTGGGACCTGGTTTTAGAACTCCTTTCGGTTGTTTTACCTACTCTTAACCCATCAAGGGGCATGATTCGGTTAGCAAGTTTTAAAAATAAAAATCCTGCATATTTTGTTGACCCATTTGTAGCACCTATCTAACTTTGGGATGGTTTGGGTAGTGATATTTCCGAGTAGGGCCTTTCATACAACTCGGGTTCTCATTGTATGATATCGGAACTTCCAATTGAGATTCCAATCCACAAGATGGACTTTGTGGCTAGATTTTTCAAGACATGTCCATTCGCCTAATCCTAACCCATTCCCTTCCAAGGTCCAACAATTTATCATCTAATGCGACGACAAACCACGTACAAGAAGACTAAATTATTAATTCATCGAAAGACTTGCCTTTAAGAGGATACTTTGTGCTTCGTATCCTTAGCACTTTGACTCCCGGAGCTTCCTTCCACGCCACCTAAAGGACAATTTCCTATGTTGATTAGGAATGTTGTTCAATAACCTTAATTATTCATTTCAAGGCTCATTTGTACTTGCCATTTGACGTTATTCCCCCAAGGAAAGTTGACAACAAGTGTAGCTTCAATTTAGCTACCTTGAAATTCAATCGAGCACTTGGCGGGTGCCATTATTTATTCATAAAATTTACATCTCTTATTACTTAGTTTCACTTACCCAAGACTAAGTTTTTGCCTAAATGTCACTAATTGACCAATGCTATGAGATTAATTCAACATCATTCCTTCTAGATACAACATAAAGCACTTTTAACTTGTGGGTTTCATCTTAGGACAAACCCACTTCTTTTGAAACCAATTTTCTTCATGATTCTTAAGTTTATTGAAATTTACTAATTCCTTCATAGGAAAGGTTCCCATAGGCATGACTAACCTCTAGGAACCAATAAAAGTTAGATTAATTAACTTTTCAAAATATGGGTTTTTCTCAATTGACAGTTAAAAGAGCATAAAACATAATTTAATGGCTTACCAAGTTATAAAGGAAGCCTTAGATGATCAAATTATTACACATGTAGATTTCATGAACTTGATTTTAGCCCTAATCTCCTGATTTCTCCTTTGAAGAGCCCCTTGTGTATGTGTGTGTGGTGAAGATGGAGCCTGTGAATTTATCGACATTCACTATGTGCCCAATTTGATGCCTCCATCTTACTATCATAGTGCACAAGTTTGGCCCCCTCAATTATTCAAGTTGTTGTTAATCACTAACTTATTTAGTGTCATGCTAGTGTGCCTTTTATGATTTACTAATTTAGCTTATCCAAATTAATTCTAGGCTACTAGTAGCGAAGTTATTACTTTGACTTGGTTAATCCGATTCAGTTACGGCTCCTATTCTAGCATACACAGATATTAAGTATGGGGATGTTACATGAAGAACATTTGAACTTAACTTCAGTATTACTTGATGGATTCTTATAGCTGATGGTAGAAGAAGAACTTGATTGATTCTTGAATGTATTTAAGAAGATCGACACTCTTTTTGTCCAGATCTTCTTCGATGAACTCATACTTTATTCCACTCTGCTGCTTCCACTCTCCATCATCAGATGAAGCAATTTTTCTAGATCTTCTTTGATGCTTTCACCACGAGTTACAATGCTTTTACCTTCAACGGGTTAATCCCAACATTAACCAGCTGACCATTAACCTTCTCATGAGTAATCAAACAATAACAAAAAAGAAAGATGGATGAACAAATTTACAGCAAAAAAAAAATGCAAAAATAGTGTAAGAAAATAATAGTTATATAATAAAAAAGAAGTGAGACCTGGAATGAAGCATCGATCAATTTGATTTATAGGGTTTGTGTTAAGAGAGAGAGGAGAATATCTAGTTTCATAGCTTGGATTCTGTTTCATCGAACCACAATCATCAGATATCATATGTAAAATCATTTGGATTCAATCGTTGATCCTAGGGTTTGTGTTAAGAGAGAGAAGGAAAACAAAAAAAAAATGAAAAATAACTGTGCTCTCTCTCTCTCTCTCTCTCTCTCTCTCTCTCTCTCTCTCTCTCTCTCTCTCTCTCTCTCTCCCTCTTTTATAGATATCAGTAATATCAATGATTTTGAATTTGAATTTGAAGATGAAATTTGGACTAACATATGTTATCAACATCTGTTAAGGCACTACTTTATGTGGACAACAGATGTTAGAGTTCTTTAATAACAGATGTTAGAGCTCCTTTAATGAGTGGCCATATATTTTCTTGAATATTTTAACCAGATTAATGACATCATTATTTGCATCACACAAGCATTTTTGGCATATCTCTATGGTTGATACTTGACACCTCAACTTTCTTATGTCACTTAAGACTCTTCTATTATAGTAAGTAGAGATATATAGATTTTTAATAAATATAACTATTTAGTTATGATTTTAAAATTTCAAATATGTTAATTAATATTTTTATCTTTATTGTTTCCTTATCTCCCCCCCCCCCCCACACACACACACATACACAATTTTTACACGTTAGTAACTTTTGTATACGACATTTTTTTTCTTTTAAAAAGTATACCAAATTAACGTTAGTAACTTTTGTATACGACATTTTTTCTTTTAAAAAGTATACCAAATTAACGAGTGTTTTATTATCTTTCAAACGAGCACCATGGTGATATACAAAAATGAAAAAAAAAATACAATGCTTTTGGTGACTTTTTGTTCATGCTAGAAAAAAACACAATTTGTTTAGGTAATTCGTTAATCGTGTCTAGGCAAGTCACAAATAATGTTAAAATGGTATATATGTTTTTGAACCTACTATTACATATAAGAACCCGCTAATTACATATATATTTACAGATATAGGCAGTTTGATAAGAATATATAAATTACATAACAATATTTTTTTAGAAAATAAAAGAAGAAACTAAATACAACAATAAAACTTTTACCGATTACAAGATTCATAGATAAATTGATCCACACTCGTCCTGGATCGAGTTCTTCTTTAAAGGTCCGTTTTTGTGGTTACACGTAGTTCCTTATTTTATGTTTCCATTTTGACGGGGCCGATTGTGTTTTGGAGACAGAATGAAGTTCGGGGATAATCTCAGGTGTTGATCTAAAAATCTTCTTGTTAGAAAGTCATTTATTTTTGGAAAGCTTGTTGTTAGGAAACAACAAGGGTGTATCGAGGCATCGACTTGCAGGACATAATATTTATTGATCATATACAGACTACTTGGGTTGGAGTTGAGATCAATTGGATTGATTAAACATTAATGTTACGCAAAATTTACAATGGATAATTTTAACTAACATCATTGATTATATACATGTATATTAAAAAATTTACAATCAATTGTTTTAACACATAACACATTTAAGTCCAATCTAGTCCTTAACATCTTTGCGAGTTTCGCAACGCGCATATAGTGCGTCGATGGCCACTTGCAACTTCGCTTGAGTTTTATGGATGTTACTTACTTTCTCAGTTAGTTCATTAATTTTTTGTGTTACACGACGATCACAAGCGGTGATATCCATGTGTTGGAGGCATACTAAAAAAAATACCACCGAATGAAAACCATATGTAAAATCGTTGAATCACGCACGTCTGTTGCACCTTGTTAATGGGAAGAAATTAGTCTAAAAACATAAAACATAGAAAATAATAACTAAGTCGATGTAGAACTCGTTCATTTCAACAAATCTATTAAATGGGGAATAATACCGTTGCGACGAGCCTGTTAAACAACAAAAAATAGATGAAAAATGTTGAACCCCACGCGTACGTTGCGGTGTGTCAACTCGCAAAGTTTAGAAAGAAACGTAAAACTAAAAACTTGCGAAAGATGAAAAATACGAGGACCAAAATTGAAAGAAAAAAAAGTGTTAGAGGTAAATTGCAAAAAATGAAAAGCTTTGAGATAAAATTGCAAAGAAATTAAATTGCAAAAGATGGAAAGTTTGGATTTAGAAGTGAATAATCAATTTTCTTTCTGAAAGCCCCTTAACAACGCCAGCTGGGAGGGTGTGCGGGATGGTCACCAGCTCAGGGCCCGACCCTCAAATGAGCCCGAACGTTTTTTAAAAATACACACACAAACACACACACACATACATATATATATATATATATATTAAATGGGTAAGGTTCTATAGAAAACCCTATATTAGAGTTAAAACCGTGGAAACTTTAACTTCCCGAGCTTTTTAGGGCCAGAAAATTTTAGGGCATGTAATATACATAATTATAAGCATTTTGAGCCAAAAAAAAAAAAATCAAAAAAGCGCTGAGCGGTTTTTTTGATTTTTTCTGGCCCTAAAAAAACTCGGGAAGTCAGAGTTTCCACAGTTTTCACCCTAATATAGGGTTTTTCATTAATACTTAGCCTATATTAAATTCTATATTTAGGATATATATTTGTGTTTTATACATTAAAGTCTTGTTAGTTGAGTTGAAAAAATCATGTTAATTTAATGTAGAAGTCTCAAGTTCAATCATTTACTCTAGCACCATACTCAATTTTTTTATAATTCATTCCTTTTTACGAAATTTTGGGTCCAATTATTTTTCGTCCGAGGCCCAAATTTTTTTTAGTGTTTTCAAAGACGACCCTACCCCTAAGCATAAGGTACAACACCGGATAATATTGGATGTGTGTGTTATAAATTACTAGCGAGAATGCTCTCGTGTTACAGCGGACGTGTATGTTTTGTTACCTTGTAGGGCTTGTGGTTTGTGGTGTGTGTTTTGCATTGGTGGGTTATTCATTATGGACTTATGGTGATTCGGTAATAGTGATTTAAGGACCGCGTTGAAACAAGACTTCACATTCACATGATAATAGTTGTAATTAAGCAATAAAAAATATAATAATTATCAGATTATACCCTGGGGCGTTCTAGGGTTGAGAAATCTAATATGGCACATAAATTTTACATATGAAATAGACTGATGCGCTTTACAGTTACATGCAGGAAAGCTTCAGGTAGCACCTAACCTAAAACAATTAACAATTATCTCCAATGTTAACGCCTAACAATAAACAATGTATAATTCTAATGTTAACATCTAACCTAAAACAATATGTAACTCTAATATTAATACATAACCTAAAACAATGTACAACTCTAAAACTAACACATAACCTAAAATAATGTATAACTTCAATGTAACTCTAATATTAACACCTATCCTAAACGCTAAAAAATGTACAACTCTAACATACTAATATTGATACATAATCTAAAACAATGTATAAGAGCATTCACTGTAGTGCTCTTATTTTTTGGTGAGATAAAACCCTATAATTTTTTATAGGGTTTGAAGTGGTTGTGAGTGAACAAAATGGGGAATCTACTTTTTATCAGTAAATTTTGGGTTCTTTGGGAATCTTCTAGGGAAAATAGAAAAACTGTATTTATTTTTTAATATTTGTTGAAAGTGGTTGTGAGTGGAGGAGAGAGAAATTGTAATGATTTTTAATGTAACTAGTTGTATAAAATCACGCGCGTTGCGCGTTTTACAATCGAGATTTAGATAAGGTGTTGATCAATCAATGAATTATACAATAGAGATTCCATTTTGGTTGTAAGGTAACACATGAATTTGTAACGAAATTACATAATATTATGTTATTTATATTAATAGTATATAATATAATAAAGTTTTTGAATAAAATAATAATGAAATTACATAATATTATGTTATTTATATTAATAGTATATTAGTTTTTGAATAAAATAATATGAATAAAATAATAATATAGTTAAAAAAAAGTTTTTGAATAAAATAATATAAATAAAATAATAATATAGTTAAAAAGAAGTTTTTGTATAAAATAATATATAGTTACTATTCATTTTAAGTTACTATTCATTAAGTTTGTTTATTAATAGTATATATATAATATGTGTTTGTGATTGGTGGTGAGTGAATGGGAGATGAGTAAGCTATTGAGAATGCTCTAACTCTAGTAACATATTCTGCTCTGGTTGAAAATATAATTCATATTTACTGGTCTAAACATAAATAATGACTTGCCTATACGTGATTAATGAATTACCTGAACACTTGTTTTTTTCCTGTATGAACAAAACCCCAAAAATATAGTTGTTTTTTCCTCTGTTTTTTATATAGCACTATGGTACTCCTTTAAAATATAATAAAACGCTTGTTAATTTGGTGTAATTTTTTTTATTAAAAAATCTCGTAGATAAAAGATATTAACGTTTAAAAATTATGGGAGGAAACATGAGAGAGAAAAATCCAATTTTATTTTTAAATTTTTTTGTTCCTAAAATTACTTAATGCCACATGACATCCTACATGACACTCTTAAGGAGGAAAATGGCTATATGAGTGTCATGTAGAATTTAGCCATTTGATATATATATATATATATATATATATATATATATATGTGTGTGTGTGTATATATAGGGTCACGATCGTGTACAAAGTGTTTTTTTTTTTTTGTGAGAAGTGTGAGAAGTATTAAAAATTGATACTTAGGCATCATTTTATGAACTTAGTCGTGATGTTTTGGATTATTTTGCCTATAAAAACACCAAACATAACAATTAAAAACCGAAAACAATATATTTTAGGCTTAAAACTTAAAACACCATGCTAAGAACATTAGCAGTGTGTTTTAAGCGTTAAGTAGTGTGTTTTAGCTGTTTTTTAAATTTAATGACTATAATACATTGTATTGTGTTTTAGATTGTTGTGTTTGGTGTTTTTCAAGTTTAAACAACCTAAAAAATCATTTCTAAATCCAAAAAATGATGTCTACATGTCAATTCTTAGTCCTTCTCACACTTCTTACGAAAAATGTACTTTGTACAGGATCCTAAACCTATATATATATATATATATATATATATATATATATATATATATATATAGTGGAAGTATAGACAAGAAACTTTCCCAAATGAAAAAACCTTAAGAAACCCAACCCTTTGTTCATGTTGTGCCACATCACCCATTATATTATAATATTCTATAATATTCAAAGGGGCACAATAGACATTTTCCCTACCCCCTTCTCTCTCCCTATATATATTGTTTCCTCCCCCCTCTCTCTCTCTCTTCAATTTTTTTTTTCAAATTCAAATCAACACCCTCTCTAACTTCCTCTCTCTCTGTCTCTCTCTAGAACCATCACCACCACCACCACAACCACCACCATGGCCACCACCGCCACCACAACAACAACTTTTTCTTCTTCTTCAGTTGTAATCGAGTAACAGAAATCGTGGTTCACAATCGGGTATTAGTAATCGAGGAAAGAGAACCCTTTTCAAGGCCAGAACTTTTACTTCAAACCAAGATTTTCTAGATCTCCGGCAACCACACCTCCGGTCGACGGTTCTCTCTCTCCACTTCCCTCTCTTTTCTGGATCTGGATCAAGAAGATCTGTTTTAATATCTTCATATTATAAAATAATTTCAGTTTTTACGTGAATGATGTTTTTACGTTGTAACACCTCGAAGTGTTACGTCACCTCGAAGTGTTACGTGTCTCTTAAACGGGTCGGGTCGGACCTGACCACCCGATTATTTAATTAAATATTCAAGTTCGAATCTCGCGATTAACCGTTTCAACCGAATATATAAATAATAATTATCGAATTATTATTATCATGGTTAAACACTCCTTATCTATTGTTAACCCGCTGTCAAACGTCTATTATTTTACTCTTATAATCATTACCAAACATCACGAGTTTCAGATATTATCCCCGTAGCCAAACACCCTCTATTTAATTCTTCTATATAAACCACCCCTCTTTCCCTCATCTCGCTCTCTCTCTGTACGCTACACACACAAAGTGTGTGTTTGGAGTATGAATGCTTTGACCAAGAAGCAACAACCGGAGACCATGGCCGGCTTCTGCCGCCTCTGTCTCCGGCACCACGGCAACGCCACCGCTCCTCCTTCGGTCACTATCTCCGCTACCATAATTCTTCTCCGGTAAGTAACCTAGCCTTCTCCCTTGTTCCGGTCACTTCTGATCCGAACCCGACACTATGTTCTTCCGTTTCTGAACCCCAAACAGTTGACCTTTTATGTTTAATCAACCCAATAATCACCGGTTGCAACCCATATAATCCGATGGTCTCTCTCTTCGTCCCTCTGTTACTACCCTGTGTGGAGACAGTCACCGGTCATGGTGACTGTCGATTAAGCCGTATAACCAGCCAGATCTAGGGTCCGGTCAGTACCTGTTCGGGTTCCGGTAGAACCCCGGTGAAGCTCCAGTTACCAAACCCTCCTTCTGTTTGAACTATCCGGTACTAAACCCACCGATTGAATTATCGAACCACAACCTTGATCTTATTCTAAATCCCGAGCCTTGTTCCGATTATAAACCCGCTGGTTCAGTTGTCATGTTCCCGTTCGAGCTTCGACTCGGACAGTCACCGAGTTCGGGTGACTGTCAGTAGTCTCTGATAAAAGTCCGGCTATAGTCCGGTCATGTTTTATTTGTGATTATAGTCCGATCCAATACTTGATTGTATTCTATTAGTTAATTGGTGATATAATATTATAAGCCGATATTAACTCACTGGTTATGGTATTTGCGAGGTACCGATAATCAAGTTGGAGGATACAAGTCGTCACCAAGTCGACTCAGTGACTCGGTCAACACCCGGAATAGAACCCGGTCCAATAAGCTAGACGAGGAATATTATTAGAATTATACGAATATATATATATATATATATAATACGAATAACGTACGGACTTGATAATAATAATAAGAGACTAATAATTATATATAAAATATATACGTTTATATATACACAATTTGATATATTGACGATATACTAGACTCGGGTAAGATCGTGTCTAGAGTTCTTTAGGTTCGCGTGCCAAGCTGTAAAGGCCAGCTGTATATGATCGTTTTGCCTAGATTGACCAAACCCCGAGTTTAGGACTATCTGATATATATTGAATTCTATATATATATAAATTGTATATATGATATATATCCTAAGTATTACAATCTAACAAGTCCCACGCGTAAAACGTATCAATATATATATGAAATATAATTCTAATAAGAAGATTAGCTAGAGATTAACGCAAACAAGTGAGTATCGTGAACTCCCCACTTTTACTGTTTTATTAAGTGTTTTCGGGGAAATACATGTCATTTATAAGAAAACATAATGCTTTACATAAAAGAATAACTATTAATAGAAGTTATATAAAGGGGCAATAGAAACAACAAGGACAGTACTGGACGGTATCGCCATTTCCTTTCTTGTCCAACCAGAGGACAAGAACCAGTTTTACCCGAGTAGAGGGTAGAAATTATTATAGTTATCACAAGCAGAGTGATACCATAGACAGGAATGGCAACTCATAGAATATAATCGGAATAATAGACATATAATCGAATTAATAGAATATATGTTCCCCGCCAGAATTAGAATTGTAAAGCATATTTATAAAAGATATTTATAAAAGAATTATCAATAAACGAACTGGCCATTCACTTTATAAAATACACGACCTCACCAACTTTATGTTGACAGAAACTATTTTTGACATGTGTTCAGGTAACCCAACAGACATGATGACGTGGATCCTGGAAGACTAAAAGAGTGTTATTACCCTGGATTCCGCTGTATAGCTCCGATAACCCGACCCGACGACCCGACCACATCAGCCAGGGTTGTTACAGTTGGTATCAGAGCGGCGCTAATAACAGTTTTGAAGTCTTTAGTCATCCGGTATCTACCAGAATATTTTTCTAAAAAGAAATGTTGCTTAGAAAAATAATTAAGATATTAGAAATATTAAGAGAAAATAATAGGCGAGTAAATTTTTGGGTACCTAAATGTCAAACCATTATAAAGTTGGTGAGAACCATAATCGTATACTAGAAATTAAAACGAATCCACCACAGGATATTACTAGAATGATTTTGTGAGATACATTGACAATTCTGTACACAGTTGTGAATTTATATGCACATTTAATTTCTGGGAAATCTTACAGGATATTAAGGCCATATGAAATAAGAAAGAATACAGAAAAGAAACCAGATATATTAAAAGAAATCAGAAAATAAATTCCGATATAAATAAGAAATGACAGAAATTTTAGAAGTATATATATATATATATATATATATATAAATAGATATAAAAAGTACAAAAGTATTCCTCGATACTTCAATCGACTTGTACGAGAGTTTTGAAATCGTATTTCACTCTCTAGAAAACTCGTCGATTTATAATCATTCGTCGCACATTCCAGAAATTTCGTATAAATTATCTAATAATTTCAGTCTTAATAATTATTCAGATCATTAACCTCACGGTTATTCCAATAATTATAAATAAAATACAAATATACGCTCCAACTTGAACATTCCTATGCTCGAGTTTCCAGAAATATTATTTTATACCGTAATTTCCGAAATTTTTATAAAATCTGATATGCTAGAAATGTATAAATATTGTGTTTCTAAAGAATTTTCCCCGATTATTTAAATAAAGATCCAATATATACCGCGACTATTTAAAATGTTTTAAATCTTTTCAGTATAATTATGAAATTTATTAATTCTATACTTAGTCATTATTATTTTTATTCCAAACCAGTATTTCGATTTTAGTAAAAATATATTCCTCGATTTTTAAATAACGATTTGTTCAAAAGATTGAGAAAATCCGATTAATATTTTTAGCAAATTAAGTATTGATAATTTTTGAAAAACCCAGAATCTATCTCAGGTTTTAACCAAATTTATCCGCTTAACCTTAAGATTTTGATCTCAATATTTTAAGAAATCTATTTATTTTATCAATCCGAAATAAGAAATTTGTATATTAAAAATTTAAGAATTCTGACGTTAAGAAAAACTTTTATCATGACCCTTTTTGAATCATTAATTTTATTTTTGAAAACGAATATTATTATGAATCTCGAGCCCGTATTGTTATTATAAATTGTTTCTAAAAGTTTTTATACGAAAGAACCACGACTATATTATTTTTACCGAAACATATTTCATATCACCTTTAATGGTATTTTCATGAATATTTATTAATCGAACCCGTATTCGTATATAAATATCAAGAACCTTTTCAGTATAATTTTATATATATATATATATATCTATGTTCGATGATATAATTTCTCGATATTGTTCTAATATAAACGATAAATATTATATATATTCCATTTTATAAACTCATATTTGTAATTATATAAAAATCTCAGTTATACGTCATCCTTGATCCTTTCCAGAAATAAATAATATTTGAACAACAATATTATTCTCGAAATTCCGTAACCAAAATACTTTAGATTCTGTCAAACGAAACCGAATTCTTACTCGCTCGATCATACGAGAATATAACTACCATCTTAATCCTATGACTCGAACAAGTCAAGGGATATTAAGAAGATTGGATTGTTATATTGAATATCTTGTGACACGAACAAATTCTTGAACGAATGACAGTCTATTTCGTTAGACTTAGATCAACAAGTTTTATCCCGAATAATATAATTTCAAACTCAAGAGAAAATAAAGAACAGAATATCAAAATAATATGTAAGGGACACATACCTATTGTGATTAAAATAAACGAATACTGGAATGTTAGGTGAGGTGGAATAGTAATTATGGTTGCAAACATAATTATGAATGCCACAGGCACAGGAACATTCGAGTAGGAGTTTATCAAAATCACAGTATGTTGGGTCACGAACATATTAAGAGAAATAATAAGAAAATAAATAATAAGAAGAAATATAAATCTGAATTATCAGCGTATCGTATGTGGAGAATACGACCACAAAACTGGCAATATAGTTGAAATTCCTTTGTGAAATACGACTAAAGATATATTCGCAGAATAAAAACCACCGACTGGTTAAATTCTATGAATCAAAGAAATCATTTTATTGATTTTGATTGCCAACCAAAGATAGTTGTATGTCCTTTGTGCAATCCCTGTGGCAAAAGATATTCGGACCCTTACACAAGGTATATCCGGACAATTGCCACTAAGTCACAGGATTCTTTATAAGGATATATGATACTATGAACAAATCTTCACAGTCACTTCGTATAAAAACTCACGTGAGTTATAGTATAATCAAATTGGTAAAACGGTCGAGTGTTACCAAGTTTGAAATTTAAGAAGTAATAAAAGAATTGTTAAAATTCTTAAGAATATAACAGATAAAAATCTATATGGATTCGAAAACCAGAAATAGTAGAATCCAACGAATTATTAAAAGAAGTAAATTATAACGAATATAGATATCAAAATATAATTGATACCAAGCGGAATCGCGTAGGGATTCGCAAGGTATAATCGAAATGAAAACGAAAAATGAATAGAGTTATGCTCATTTTTCCAGTGAAATTCTCTGGCCAAAGAAGGATGGATTTCCTATTCCGAATAACGACTTAGGAGAGTTATTATAAGAAATCACTATTCTGGCAAAACTATCTATACGAATATCTCAACGAAATAAGCCTCGCTTATAATAAGTTGGATTAAGAATCTATGATAAATTGCCTATATATAAGTTTATCAGGAAGTGTTTTCAGACACTGAAAGTTTAAACTTCAATCGAATACATAAATATAAAGGAATTATTCCAAGCGAACATATATTATAGAAATACTGAAATTATAGTGTGTGCTATAGATATTATCAGTATTTGCTTGGATATAAAAGAATATAAATAAATAAATAAAAGAATATAAATCGACAATAAAAAGAATTATAATTTAAAAAGACATCCGATATGTCTGAAAAATAGAAAGGCATCCGATATGCCAAGAAATATAATTATCAGAATAAGAATATAAACATTAACAGAAATTATCAAATGAGAATATAAGTCGTACGAAAACGACTAGAAATTTTATAAGAAATATTTTACTGAGAGTGTATCGAATCCCGAATTAGAATTAATAAAGAATTTTACAGAACTAGTTAATGCGATAAGTATAGTAATCCGGAATGATAATCATGATTTTGAGAAAGACTGAATGATGCATTGTTCTTAGAATTTTAAAGTCAAAAGAATCGTAACGACGACTGTTACCAGTAGATTCTGAGACTATAAAGAGAAAATTACATATATTGACTGTAGAATTGTGAAAGACCTCATTCACGATAATACACTAAGAAAAGTCAAATAATATGTAATAAATACAATGCAGTTAATCATCAATGAAATAGTCAGTAAGATTATTATAGATGATTTAAGAGAAATCTCAATTATCCATGAATTAGTCTTTTCCGGTACCTTTAAGAATTCAGAGAAGATACGTCTAGTAATCTGAGAAACCTCCTAAGTATGTCCACAAATGGAGATAACCTAGAGATCAACCATATAGATGGAACTTAAAAGATAGAATTTATAAGAATTAATCCGATAGTTACCAAGGTTATCCCTACTCTTTAAAAATCGGAATTACAATGATGATAAATTCTAAAGTTCGAATTTAAGAGGTAGTAGCTCGGATCCCATTCAAGTCATGATAATGAAGGGACTTCCGTATCTATCTCTTGAGAACTATCTAGAATCCATCATTGTAAATGAATCCGAATATCAAACGATGGAAATATAGTATCAATACGAGAACCTTTAATAGTCATATCGAAATCATACAGATAATCCATGTATCTGAAATAATATGACTATAGCAAGAAAGGTTAAAACGTAATTAGAAATATGATCAAGATGTAGTCGTACAGATTGATATTTCTAATATTGGATTGATACAAGATTGATTCCCTCGCAAACCATAAGAACCAATCATGTCTCGACGACAAGTATTTCGTTCTAATTGTAACGTCCTTATAGATTAAGGATATAAAGCACAAGATCATTCAAATTTCGGGGACGAAATTTCCTAAGGGGGGGAGATTGTAACACCTCGAAGGGTTACGTCACCTCGAAGTGTTACGTGTCTCTTAAACGGGTCGGGTCGGACCTGACCACCCGATTATTTAATTAAATATTCAAGTTCGAATCTCGCGATTAACCGTTTCAACAGAATATATAAATAATAATTATCGAATTATTATTATCATGGTTAAACGCTCCTTATCTATTGTTAACCCGCTGTCAAACGTCTATTATTTTACTCTTATAATCATTACCAAACATCACGAGTTTCAGATATTATCCCCGTAGCCAAACACCCTCTATTTAATTCTTCTATATAAACCACCCCTCTTTCCCTCATCTCGCTCTCTCTCTATACGCTACACACACAAAGTGTGTGTTTGGAGTATGAATGCTCTGACCAAGAAGCAACAACCGGAGACCATGGCCGGCTTCTGCCGCCTCTGTCTCCGGCACCACGGCAACGCCACCGCTCCTCCTCCGGTCACTATCTCCGCTACCATAATTCTTCTCCGGTAAGTAACCTAGCCTTCTCCCTTGTTCCGGTCACTTCTGATCCGAACCCGACACTATGTTCTTCCGTTTCTGAACCCCAAACAGTTGACCTTTTATGTTTAATCGACCCAATAATCACCGGTTGCAACCCATATAATCCGATGGTCTCTCTCTTCGTCCCTCTGTTACTACCCTGTGTGGAGACAGTCACCGGTCATGGTGACTATCGATTAAGCCGTATAACCAGCCAGATCTAGGGTCCGGTCAGTACCTGTTCGGGTTCCGGTAGAACCCCGGTGAAGCTCCAGTTACCAAACCCTCCTTCTGTTTGAACTATCCGGTACTAAACCCACCGATTGAATTATCGAACCACAACCTTGATCTTATTCTAAATCCCGAGCCTTGTTCCGATTATAAACCCGCTGGTTCAGTTGTCATGTTCCCGTTCGAGCTTCGACTCGGACAGTCACCGAGTTCGGGTGACTGTCAGTAGTCTCTGATAAAAGTCCGGCTATAGTCCGGTCATGTTTTATTTGTGATTATAGTCCGATCCAATACTTGATTGTATTCTATTAGTTAATTGGTGATATAATATTATAAGCCGATATTAACTCACTGGTTATGGTATTTGCGAGGTACCGATAATCAAGTTGGAGGATACAAGTCGTCACCAAGTCGACTCAGTGACTCGGTCAACACCCGGAATAGAACCCGGTCCAATAAGCTAGACGAGGAATATTATTAGAATTATACGAATATATATATATATATATATATATATATATATATATATATAATACGAATAACGTACGGACTTGATAATAATAATAAGAGACTAATAATTATATATAAAATATATACGTTTATATATACACAATTTGATATATTGACGATATACTAGACTCGGGTAAGATCGTGTCTAGAGTTCTTTAGGTTCGCGTGCCAAGCTGTAAAGGCCAGCTGTATATGATCGTTTTGCCTAGATTGACCAAACCCCGAGTTTAGGACTATCTGATATATATTGAATTCTATATATATATAAATTGTATATATGATATATATCCTAAGTATTACAATCTAACAAGTCCCACGCGTAAAACGTATCAATATATATATGAAATATAATTCTAATAAGAAGATTAGCTAGAGATTAACGCAAACAAGTGAGTATCGTGAACTCCCCACTTTTACTGTTTTATTAAGTGTTTTCGGGGAAATACATGTCATTTATAAGAAAACATAATGCTTTACATAAAAGAATAACTATTAATAGAAGTTATATAAAGGGGCAATAGAAACAACAAGGACAGTACTGGACGGTATCGCCATTTCCTTTCTTGTCCAACCAGAGGACAAGAACCAGTTTTACCCGAGTAGAGGGTAGAAATTATTATAGTTATCACAAGCAGAGTGATACCATAGACAGGAATGGCAACTCATAGAATATAATCGGAATAATAGACATATAATCGAATTAATAGAATATATGTTCCCCGCCAGAATTAGAATTGTAAAGCATATTTATAAAAGATATTTATAAAAGAATTATCAATAAATGAACTGGCCATTCACTTTATAAAATACACGACCTCACCAACTTTATGTTGACAGAAACTATTTTTGACATGTGTTCAGGTAACCCAACAGACATGATGACGTGGATCCTGGAAGACTAAAAGACTGTTATTACCCTGGATTCCGCTGTATAGCTCCGATAACCCGACCCGATGACCCGGCCACATCAGCCAGGGTTGTTACATACGTGAACACTTTTGTTATTTTTTTTAAAAATAATTTCAGTTTAAAAATGTTATAAAATAAATTCAGATCAATAACATGATATGTGTTTTGAGGATTATTATATTATTATTATTATTATTATTATTATTATTATTATTATTATTATTATTATTATTATTATTATTATTATTATTATTATTTGTAAGTAAAATCTTATAGTTGTGACAATACTTGGAATTCCATGTATCAATACAGTGAGATAATGATAAGTTAATAACATTTTTTGGGGATAGTTTTTGGTTGCATACCAAGTGTTTGATCGAATGCTTGAATGAAAAAAAAAAACTTTTGTTAACCTTTTTTATTTTTTTTATTATTATTATTTTGTTTATGTTAGATTGTTATTGGATTGGGGACATGAGGTTGATAGATCACATGTGATTGATGAATAAGTGTGTAATTTCTTATGTTAGTATATACTAACACATGTTTCTGATTCTGTTCTAGTGTTGGCTCTCAGGTGTAGGAATGTAATTATATCTCTGAAGCAATTCCTTTGTTTCATGTTTTTTATTCACGAAACAAATAATGGAGAACGCAAGCGAAAGAAACTAATGGATAATGGAGAAATTGGTATATTTTTGTATTCTATTTAATATTTTTTTGGCAAGTGAAACTAATTGTGCATGTCTATTTTTTGTGGTCCGAGTCTTGTATGCTCACACACGTTAGTGATGCAAACACATGCTAGTATATGCCCAACTAACAGGTGTTAGGGTCCATATGACATACGTTATTTTCAGTAAAACATATGTCTTAGAATATGCTAACACATGCTACTGATGTCTTTTATTATATTATATATTTCATGAATATGAGGATAATATTTTGGTATATGGATTTAGCTTGGTTATGATTTGATTTTTTAAATTTATTATTGTTGGATTTCAAACCCTATTAATCATATTTGAGTAGTTGTATTAACATAGTTGTAAAATTGTGTATGATACACTTGGCACTGCAGATTTGGTGTTGTTTATACACGTGTTAGTGATGCTAACAAATGCTAGTATATGCCTAACTAACTGGTGTTAGGGTTCATATGACATACGTTAGTATATGCCCAACTAACATGTGTTAGGGTTCATATGACATACGTTATTTCAGTAAAACATGTTTTAGAATACACTACTCACATGTGAGTGATGTCTCATTATGTGTTTTGGAGAAGCCAACTAACATGTTTTATCTTTTTTTTTGTACGTGAATAGATGTTTTGTGTTAAAGATGAAGATGGGTATCAAGAACGAAGCATAACTAGATTTTTTTATGTTTTTATGATAGTTTATATGACATACGTTATTTTAGTAAAACATATGTTTTAGAATACACTAACACATGTCATTGATGTCCCATTATGTGTTTTGTAGAGCCCAACTAACACGTGTTACCTTTTTTGTAGGTGAAGAGATGTTTTGAGTTAAAGATGATGATGAAGATCAAGAACGAAGCATAGCTAGATTTTTTCTATGTTGTTATGATAGTTTTTTTTTTTTTTTTTTTTTTTTTTTGGAAAATTCACAAATAATTATGTTTGTATTAAACGTTTTTTGATATGCTTTAGTGTTGATTGTTATGATCGTTTTTATCATTTCTTAAATAAATACACATTTTATGTGTTCTTTTATTATATTCGTTTAGTATATGCCTCGTAACACATGTTAGCAATGTCTCACACGAGGTCAGAATTTTTTATCACAACACTAACGTACGTTAATATTCATGCTAGAAAAAGTTCCATAAAGTAGAAGAGAGGTGACTTGACAAGTGTCAAATCAACCGTTTTAAACCTAGGATTTAGAAAATTAAATTATAAAAAATTAATTCAAGATTACCAAATTGCCCTTATTCCACCTTTTTAAGCAAGTGGCCCACTTGCTTATGATTATTAAATTGAAATTAATCATGAACCATTGATCAAACTTGATCAATGGTCACCATAGAGTTTGCAAGGTTTTTCCAAAAGATGGGGTTTCCATATTATCCACCCCCTATATATATATATATATATATATATATATATAGACACACACTAGATTATACCCCGGGAGCGTCCTGGGTTGAGAAATCTAATATGACACATCAATTTTACATATGAAATACACTAATGCGCTTTACAGTTACATGCAGGAAAGCTTCGGGTAGCACCTAACCTAAAACAATTAACAATTTATCTCCAATGTTAACGCCTAACCTTAAACAAAGTATAATTTTAATGTTAACATCTTATCTCAAATAATATATAACTCTAATATTAATACCTAATCTAAAACAATGTACAACTCCAATGCTAACACCTAACCTAAAACAATGTATAACTCTAATGTAACTCTAATATTAACACCTATCCTAAAGGCTAAAAAATGTACAACTCTTACATACTAATATTGGTACCTAACCTAAAACAATGTATAACCCTAGTATTAACACATATTATAAATGCTTAAAAAATGCATAACTCTAATATCAATATTCAATACCTAATATTAAATAATGTAATAACTCTAGAATTAACACTTATCATAAAGGCTAAAAAAATGCATAACTTTAATATCAATATTCAATACCTAACATAAAACAATCTATAAATCCAATGTTAACACCAAATACTTCAAATAAACAAATAGTCGTTTTTTTCTTCGTTTTTTATGTAGCACTATGGTAATCATTAGTAAGATAATAAAATGTTCGTTAATTTGCTGTAATTTTTTTCTTTACAAAAATCTCATATATAAAAGATATCAATATTTAAAAATTATAGAAGGAAACATTAGATATAAAAATCTAATTTTGTTTTTAAATATTTTTTTTTCTAAAATCACTTAATGCCATATAGGAATGACACATGACACACTTAATGAGGAGGTTGACTTTTTTGAGTGCCATGTAAGATTTATTGGTTTGATTTATTATATATATATATATATATATATATATATATATATATATCCATCCATAGTGGTGGAGTGGTGGAGTGACTTTTGTTTCACCTATGTGATCAAATGTTCAATTCCTACTTCCAACATTTATGGTTTGGTATCCAGGTGAAGATCGAATACGGGTGGCGCCGGTTCGAATCTGACGAGCAGCGAGGTTTTACCGAGTTCTATAACACTGTGTCGTGCCTTCGGACGGGTGGGGCTCGGGTTTCCGCGCATCGAGAGAAGGCGAGGGCTGCTGGAGGTCGAGTAGTCGATTCTTGGGCACGGCGCCCCGCAAGGATGGTTGCCACACAGTTATTCACCGATCAATATATATATATATATATATATATATAAATATAGATATAGATATAGATATAGATGTGATTTAACAATTCGCCTACATCCATAGACCATAGTTTTTGTTAGGATTATATTATCTTCATAGCTTTTTTTAGTGGCGAGTAAAAATAGGCAAAAATGATACCTTAATTACTTTAAATGATAGGGTCTTCCAACAAGAATTATAATATCTTCACCAATACTGCTCAAATGTCCATGGTTCCACTCCTGGTTATTAATGTCTACAAAAATAAAATGATGAAAATAGAATTCAGACTAAGAGCATTCACATCACATCCACCAAATGTATGTGAGTGTGTTCACCAAATTATATGGGGTGAGTGTAAGTGGTTGTGAGTGAAAGAGAGAGAAAATATTTGGTGGAAGCACCGTTCCACCCTAAATATGAAAAACACTGTTCACCCATATATATATTTTAATATTTTTATAAGTAGTTTCGAGTGAGAAGAGAGAAAATGTAATGATAAAAGTATGAAAAAATATTATTATTTTAATTAAGAGAGAGAAGATTTAGGGGTGACGTAGTGATTTTTAGTGTAATTTGATGGATGAGATTTAGTGGAGGGGATGCGAATGCTCTAACAAATCTTAATTAACTAATCTTTAGGTAGCGTTTGGTATGATGGAATGGAAGGGGAAATGGAATGAACCATTACGAGGTAATGAAAAATAGTGTGTTTGGTTGGTTAAAGGAATGGAATCACTCATTCCACAAGGCATTCCATTCCCTCTAAACCATTCCATCCACCCCCATGTTTTTTTTCATTCCATCCCTCTTCACCCTTTACTAACAACACCATAACCCACCCACCACCACCACCACCTACCACCATCATCACCACCCACCACCGCTGCCGCCACCACCCACCACCGCTACCGACACCACCCACCACCGCCGTCACCACTCACCACTAGGGGTGTTCAGAATTCGATTCGGATTCGAAAAATTCAAAATTCGACTTAGTTCGATTCGATTACCAGGAATTCGATTCGTTTATTAAGAATTTGAATTCGATTCGATTCGAATTCGAGTCAAGTAAATCGAATACGAATCGAATACGAATTTATGATTTTAAATTCGATTCGATTCGAAATTCGAATAAAAACTGTACATGTATATTTTTTAAATATATATACACACATACACATTATTATATACACATTCAAAAAAAGAACTTCTAAATTTTAATCAAACTCTAAAAACCCATAGTGTCTACAACTTTTACCATAACCATATTTTACATATTTACCTTATACATCACAAAACTCTAACAAACTATACTCTCTACTATTTTTACAATTGCCGTATTTGACACGTTGTTGTTTATTAATTTTGTAGATTTGTATTTTATATGTTAAAAATAATGAGTTTGTATTAGTTTTAAAACTAAAATTAAACAATTAATTATTTATAGTGAATTTGAACTAAATCAAATTTATTCGAATTCGAGTTTCTTATTCGAATCGAATACGAATCGAATAAATTGAATTTTAAGCGAATACGAATCGAATACGAATTCAGGTAAAAATATTAAAAATTCGAGAAATTCGATTCGAATAATTCAAAAATTCGTTATTCGATTCGATGAACACCCCTACTCACCACCACCGTCACCCACCCACCACCGCTGCCATCCAACACCACCTAACGCCGCCTACCACCGTCACCCACTCACCGCCGCCTCCACCCGCTCACCACAATTTCTTTTACCCACCACTATCGCTGCCACCAACCATCCACCTCCACCTTCCACCGTCGCCACCACCGCTGCCACTACCGCCACATATCACCGCCACCGAACACCACCCACCACAACCACTCACTATCGATTTTATTTTTTCGTCTTTTCCTGCCTATCTAATAACACAAAGTAATGTTTTGTTTCATTCCCACATGCAACCAAACAAGACATAGAATGGTAATTATGTATTCAATTACCTTGTCCATTCCATTACCTCGTCCATTCCATTACCTCATCCATTCCATTCCCTCTCCATTCCATTACCTCATACCAAATAGACCCTTAGTCTAATCGGCACAATATTTAAACGCGGGTTTAAACATGACATTAGGGAGTTTGAACGTGTGCCTTAAACATAATTGTTAATTTAAATAAGAAAAAAAATTGTTAATTGCAATTAAGCAGGTAGTAGAAGTATTGTTTGCAAGTGCATTATGTTTGAGGTTGTAGTAATAAAAAAAAATCAGTTCTTTGTGTGTTTGTCGCTGAAATCTGTTGGCTGCGCAACGAATTATGTCATCGTCTCATGCGTGCCACCCTTGTCTATTGTGACAACTTGAGTGCCATTTATTTATCAGGTAATCCAGTTCAACATCAACGCACTAAACACATTGAATTAGACATCCACTTTGTTCGTGAACAAGTTCAGAAAGGCAATGTTCGGGTTCTACACGTCTCGTCGCGCCATCAGATTGCATATATTTTCACCGAATGCTTGCCTCGAGTATTGTTTGATGATTTCCGATCCAGTCTCAGCATTCGGCCACCCTTTGTTTCGACTGTGGGGATGTAGTAGACTTTGTATAAATTAGGAAATTATTGTATGTATTTACTAGAGAATATTTCCTCCATCATAGGAGATTTCATTGTACATTATATATTGATGTGATTATCAATAGAGATCATTGAGTTGAATGTTCTTACAACTTTTTGTTAATTTTGTGGTCGTAAACCCTCCTCCCATGTGTTTTTGGGTTTGTACCGGTGATAGTTGTCTTATATTATTTATCTTTTTGTGGTGTATGCATATTTCTCTTTCAATATTCAAAGAAAAAGGTTTGTTACCAGGGTTCTTAAACTTTTTACGATGTGAACATGTATATGTTTCGCTCTCTAAAGCATGGGTTGGTTTTGAAGTTGTGTATACTTAGAACACATCAAAATCAAAGATGATGAATGTTTTTCTCCTCAATTTCACATGGTACCCCCTTAAGTTTCACTCTAAAGTGAAAAAAGAAAAATTAAAAAATATTGTTTTATCTTTAAGATACCTTTTGTTCTCTGGGTCGTCTGCAAAAAATGTCAAACGTCGCATGCCTGGGGGCACTAAAAATACAACTTAAACTCACTCGCAAAGCCCACAACATTCATTAAGTTTACTTTAATCAATTAACCTTTATCGTGCTTACTTTTATAGTTTTATTGGGGCTAAACTTTAAACAAACTAGTTCTCAATTAACGTATTAAAAACAACAGCCCACAAGTTCATATATATGATTCGGTTCTAGTGAGAACTAGGTTGAGTTGTGAGAACTCCAATGAAAATGTGAATTTAAAAAAAAAATACACACTGATTTAAAAATGGCTAACTAAGAAATATATAAAAATGAAAAAAAAAATTACGTCATCCTTACACCAGTGTAAAAATAAGTGACGTACATGTCTACATCGATGTAATATTTTATTATGGTTTAATCACAACCACACATTCATTTTACAATTAAATAAATGTGTGGCTATAAAGTGAGTTCCTATAGTTCTCATAACTCAACCTAATACTTATTTTTAAACCATCCATATATATATATATATATATATATATATATAGAGAGAGAGAGAGAGAGAGAGAGAGAGAAAAGTTAATTTGAGAACGCCTATATTTCGTGCGAACCGTAAGAATGGCATCTAAAACATTCAAATTCAAAATTTCTTTTTACGCTTGTTTTTATTACTAAAATACAATCTCAAAAACACAATTTACGCGTAAAAATTCAAATGTATACGAAAATAATTTGTTTTTACACATGTGTAAATTTACTGTTTATATATGTGTAAACTATTTCATTTATTAATGTTGTATTTTGATTATAATGAGGTTTGTATTAAATTCTTTTGATTTTGATTGATTTTTTTTACATGTTCTTATGGTTCTCACAACATTTAGCGCTCTCAAGATAACCCTCCTAAATAGAAGCTGGTCGACGAGCAATGACACAAAATGCACGTCGCGGTGGAAAAGTATGGGTTCGTATATTTCCAGATAAACCAGTTACAGTAAGGCCCGCAGAGACACGTATGGGTTCAGGTAAAGGCTCTCCTGAATATTGGGTAGCTGTTGTTAAACCAGGTCGAATCCTTTATGAAATGGTTGGAGTAACAGAAAATATAGCCAGAAGAGCTATTTCAATAGCAACGTCCAAAATGCCTATACGAGCTCAATTCATCATTTCGGGATAAAAAAGAAATAGGCCTTAAAAATAGCAGGTGCAAGTTTCTTTTTTAGAAAAAAAAATATTTCTTTTTTTCTTCGACCTTTATATTGTAAAATGTATTGTAAAAAATAGATAAAAAATGATATGATTCAACCTCAGACCCATTTGAATGTAGCAGATAACAGTGGGGCTCGAGAATTGATGTGTATTCGAATCATAGGAGCAAGCAACCCTATAAACCCTATCTCCACCATCTAATGTGCTTGATCAATGGTCCTCCTTTTTTAATCATTTGCAATTAAATTAAAGCCATAATAAAGTAGTGAAATGTACTATAAGGGTATTTGTGGAACATAAAAGTTGCATCAGAGGTTGTAACCTACAATAAATGTCTAATCACTACATCTTTCTTACTTTTATTGAAACCAACTCTCCTCCTTTTTTTCTCAAATCAAGCTCCAACCTCATTTCTTTTTCTATATCTCTCTTGTTCATATCATCATCAACATCAAATATATTAATATTCCTTTCTTCTACATTATATCTTCTTCTCACTTTTTCTTTCTTAAACGAACACAAAGATTAGCAACGAACACAAATTTGGTGATGATTATTAGACAAAGAAGGACAACAACGATCAAAGCACTGTTGACACTGATTGTTGAAACGAAGAAGGCTAGCGATTATTATGGTACTATTATCACCGGCGTGCGATTAGGGATCCATTGAGATGAAAGCAACATTTGAAGTGTTGTCCTCTGTAAAAAGATGACAAAAGTTGTGAAAATCTCCAATGAGGTAACCACTATTTTGGTCCTATGATGGTTTCAGTTTATTGCTATATTTTATTCCTATTTTGCTTTTGGTTTGTTGCTTTGTTTTGGTCTAGTGTTCGACAAGGGAACTTCTTACTAGTTTAACTTTGATGATCATATAAGATTTTGATGTTTTAGTATGATAATAAAAGGCATGTCTTTCTGATTTAAGTATTAAGAACATTTATCTTGTTGGAAGGAAGATTGTATTCGGGTTGTGTTAATGGGTTGGAAACCCATAGTTTTTTTTTATTGATCCATATTGAAAAGGAAAAATGATAGGACCCTATCTAGTTTAAAATTGTTTATTACTAAAAGGTATGTATGAAAAGATGTGTTTATATAATTTTATATCCCCAAAATTAGTGATAAGCATGCTTGTTTATTGGGAATATTGTTAGGACCTTGTAAAATGGATTGAAAATTGATATAAATAATGGAATTATTTTAAAGAGTGTTACTTTATTGGGTTGTTTGTTTGGTAGTCAATTATGGTGGGAATGATTTTCAGGTTGTGCTTCACCAGTTGCATATGTTAAGTAAAAAAATTAAGGACATTTTATTTATGTATTTTCTGTTTTTACCATGTTAACATGTTTAACAGGTATATACGAGGGCCTGTCAGTAGGGAAAATGTAACCAAACTACATTGACATTTAGCGTTTGACTTTTCTTATTACATGTCAGTGATGAATTATCTGACCTTGTTTCATATGTAGCAAACAGGTGAATAATTTGTCAATTCAATGGTGACAGTGAAGGAGGCAACTATTTATACCAAGAAGTATTTTGTTGCGTACTCAAATAGTTTTCAAGTTGTTATGCATACGTAACACAACCTATAAAAAAGAACCTAAGTCAGTGATGTAACGGTCATGCATACGGCATGATGGCTTGGAACATGTAGTTGACTTGTCCTAACTATCAAACTTAACCTGGTGCCAAACAATGGAAACTTCTCAGTAGTGTAACATATGAAACGAAATAGATGTGTATCACATGTAACATAATTCATCTAGTGTTTGACAATTGGAAATATACGAAAACTTCAAATAAGAACAGGGATAGCCAAATTATATTCACATTCATACATTTGAGTTTAGTTTATACATATGGCTCATAGTGACTTTTGTTTTTATTAACATATGCAACTAGTGTTGAAAAGTAAAAAGTGTAACTTATGAAATATACTTGTGAATATAATATTCAAGCTACACCTTGGTTTGACCTTTTTAACAGAGAAACCAGCTTCATCAGCATAATCTTTGTACATCGACACAGCCGATTGGAGAGTGCTAAAAGATTGACCAATTACGGGTAAAAACGTATTGCTAACATTGGGGATCCAAAATTGCGTCCCATTGGGGGTTCCAAAGACATAATACGGAGGAGGACTTGAGTCACCAACTGTCAAAAGAAAAAAAAAAGCATGTGTTACATCTGAAAAAAAGCTAGGCAACCCTGACTTTGATATCATGATACATGTGTTACAGATGCAATATGTTCTTGTGTAGCAACATATTCATGCATGTTTTTTAATATGAAAAAAATGCCTGGAGTGTAACTTATGCCTGGAGTGTAGCTTGTATCACATGTAACCCTGACTTTGGTGTCGTATTGCATGTGTTACATACGCATGGAGTGCACATGTTAAGCTACTGTAAGCAGAATGAGTATGTTTAGTCTAACTATGTCATCCTCAACTGCATGTGTTACATACGCATGGAATGCACATGTTAAGCTACCATAAGCAGAAGCAATATGCTCATTCTAACTATGTCGTCCCTAGTTGCATGTGCAAACAATGTAGGGCTACTCGTACCACATGCGAAAAACGCTCTTTATAAAACTAACTTGTGATACAAACCCTGGCCTCATATGTGATGTCTTGTTACATACGTTAAAATAGAGAACAAATGGAATGCATAAAAAACGTACAAATAGTGTTTCATACCACTTTAATTATATAAAAACAATAAAAACGCTGATTAAAATCAACTATTATCCAAAATACGATAAGCAATAGTCATTACAATCATCAAATGATAAATAAAAAGCTACCTATGTTTAATTCTTGATAGCACATCTTCACTAGTCATCTTCATCTATAATGCAAAAAATCTCTTCACCTACAAAGATACAAATGTCATATGCAGGTTAATTCTGATGTAACGTATAAAACAAGGTTGTGTAACATATGAAAAATGTTAATTGTTACATAAGTAGGGAATGCATATGTTAAGCTACTGTAAGCATAAGCAGTATGCTTATTCTAACTATGCCATCCCCAGTTGCATGTGTAAACAAGGTAGTGTAACTCGTACCACATTGGAAGAAAAAGCTATATAAAACTAACTTATTAACAATTTCTTTTAAACCAAATCTATAATGGTGGCATGATGCATGTCTACCATATATGAAAAAAAACGGTCTATGAAGTATGGGGGTCTACACCATGAATGTTGGAAATATTTAACTTATTTGATGTATGTTTTATCTTAATCAAGAATACAAATCCCACAAATCAAACAAATATGAAATTTTTATGAGACAAGCATACACCTAGCGCCAACATTTGATTTCGAAGAGATCCATTTAACCCGGCGCCAACAACCATTTTCTAAAAGATTACAACCCAAGTATGAAGTATACCTCAAATATTCCATAGGAACAATAAACCTGGCAATCCATAGCTCAAATGAATATTATATTCAAGTAATATTAAATGCACAAGTGGGACTATGGATCTTTGACTGAACAACTTACAAAAAAAGAAGGGAAGGTATGTTTACAAAAATCCCTTTTTTCCTACACAAAATGTCACCCATCCACATCTTCATCATATAATTATTCTCATGTTGTGAACATATATTTTAAAGTCATATAGAGAAAGGGGAAATAATGAAACGGGAAAGGGACTTATGATATAATGTATGAATAACGAAACTCGAAAAAATATTTAAAATAAAGGTAAAATAACTTGACTAGAATTACAAGAACTTGATAGAAGTAATTCAAAACAAGTTTTCACCTCATAATTAAAACATATAGTTATTCTTTTTAGTAGTACACCAAGTCATTCAAAATGAAAAAATTATAATAAAGTTACAAAATCACATACTTCATCTTCCCGACCCCCGTCGCGAGCGAACGTCTTCATTTTCTCCGTCTTCATCAGCTTCTCAACAGTCAACGACGACGCCTCTATTTGTTTTATCCATTTAGTGACTTTTGTAACTTAGTTTTGGATGTAACACATGAAACAAATCTAATATACATTACATTCATGATAAGTGACTTTTGTATTAATTAACATATACAACTAGTGTTGACAGTAAGCATTATTTTATCCATTTAGTTATCAAGATTATCAAACTTAACCTAGGAGGGCGGTCATAAAACTGCTTAGATGTGTAACATATGCAACTTAGTTTCGATATACACATGAAACAGATCTAATATGCATTACGTTCATGATAAAGTGGCTTTGTATTTGTTGGGTTTGCTGACCTGGAGAAGAACAAATGATCTGAAAAGCCAAACAACTGTTGTTAGATGTTGATCCCCCCAAAAGACTGTTGACTCCTAACAACTGTTGTTCCCCAACGTCTGATGAACAAGTGTTGATCACAAAGGTCTGATTGAAGAAACAAATGATGAGCAAAAGACTGATGAAGACACAAGATCTGTTGGAGCCAACAGCACTTAGGCTCCAACAGAGGATTCAAGCCATCAGAGTTTCACCCCATCAGACGTATAGTCATCAGTGTTTACCAATGTAACAGTACTTGTATTAATCAGATGTTTTATGTTGTTATAATTCGTTATCTGTCATTGTCTTAGGTGATGTCAGCCACAGGTCATCAGAGGCTAGGTTTGTCTATAAATAGAACAGTGCATGTACTGTTCTATTCATCACTCCAAACATTCTCTTAGACCAACATCTGTGAGTGATCAGGCTGAGGGGGAGATATTGTGTAATCATACTAATCTGTGTTGGCTAATGAGAAGTATGATTTGAAAACAATTATCCCGTTTGTTATGATTGATAGTTTATTATTCTGCTGCACTTTCCATTTTTATCTATCTTCATACTGTTTCATTTATTAAACGTTCATAACAAATCAAACTCAGATCCTAACAATTGGTATCAGAGCTTGGTCAATTAAATTCTATCTAACCAATCAATTTAATATAAATAGATAAGCTCACAATAATTTATATCGTTTTGTTTGTTGGATTGAAAACAGAGTAATAGTTTATTTACGTTCAAAGTTTTTTAAACACACTTTGTTTTACAAACAATCAGAGAATGGCTTCAATCAATCACGATCCACATAACACTGGCACGAACAACAAGCCACCGATGCTTGTCAGATATGAATACAATATCGGGCAACGTCGGATGAGCCATGTTCTAGTTCAAAAGAACACTGGGTGTTGGAAGTCGGTTATCTTCGGACCACATGTTCCGATGGTGCTGAGTACCGAAGATCCCAAGGTTCAAGAGCTAGAGAAACTAGAAAACTACTCCGAGCAAGATTTTCAGAAAATTGAGTTAGATGCTAAGGCCTTCAGTAATGTGGCCATGGCTTTACCAAATGATATCTATGCTGGGCTGTTACACTGTAACAGTGCAAATGAGTTGTGGGATGCTTTGAAAGAACAATTCAGTGGGACTGAGGAGGTTATTGAAAGTAACCGTGAAATACTTAATCAACAATATGAAACATTCAGTCATGATAAGGGAGAATCATCAACTCAACAATTTGAGAGGTTTAAATGTCTAATTAGTAAACTAAAACTGGTGGGTCTAACTTATCCTAATTCAACATTGAACCATAGGTTTTTGAGATCATTACCAGACAAATGGGACACTATTTCTATTGTTATGAGAAACTCAATTGGTTTCAAGGACTTATCTCTGACCCAGCTTCTTGGTAAGCTCTTGACCTATGAGAGAGAGCTTAACCAGAAAATGAAGCTCCAGGACTCTGGAAAAGTGTCTAATGATTATGTATTTGGTAAGACAACACTTTTGGGTTAGGATGAGGTGCCTGGTAGTAGTAAGGATCAGAGTTATGATCATTTTATTGACATAACTTCAGGTTTTAACTCTGGTTTTAACGCCGATTCTTATTCACCCAACTATGCTTTTGCAGCAAGTGGTGGTGATATCCAGGCATCTTATAACATATCCTTTGAGTATAATGACCTTCAATACTTTGACCCTGATGACTTGGAAGAAATGGACATATTGCACCAACTAGCTCTGCTCAATATTAGAACTAACAATTTCTATAAAAAACTGGCAGAAGACATCCAGATTTACATGGCAGGTCAAAGGTGGGGATGGATAAATCTAAGATTATGTGTTATAAATGTCATAGACTTGGTCATTTTGCTAGTGAATGTATGAGTCAACATGGTACACCTATGATTACCTATCCAAATCAAGGCCTCAGACAAACACTTATCAAGTTTCCCATAATACCCCTGGACCAAATGTGCAAAACACTGCTCACTTTGCACAGTCCTCATCCACTGTTCCTGTCCATTATGTCCAAACCACTGTTCCTCAGATTCACTATGTTCAAACCCCTGTTTCTCAGGCTCAAATGCCAATAATTGCTACTCCACCCTCTGCCCCTGCATAGACCAGTCAATAAAGTCAACAGAGCTTTTTCACTCAAGGCTTTGTTAATTGGAGCAGTTTACCAGATGAGCTAACAGATGTGAACTTCGCTCTTGTTGCCAAAGCTGGAAATGAACCAGCAAATTTTTGTTTCATGGCTTTGGACACAATAGTAGAAGAAGTTGAATCTGAGGATGTGGTGTCTGAGTTTGAAAATGTGACTAATGATGTTGTTGATGCAGTAGTTCCAGATGAAAAGTCTGAAGAAGAAGTTGTGAATCTCTCAGATCCATGGGGTGATAATGATTGTGAATGCAAGTGCGATTGTGCATTAATGGCTGCTGCTAAGGTATCTCCTCAAATCTTAAATGATTAATGTTCAAACAAATGTGCAATAGCATTTGAAAACATTAAAGAGGTGAATAAAAACCTTAGAAAGAAAATTTTAGATGATGAAGTTCAATTTGAAAAACTTTCAAAAGAGTTAAAATCAAAATTGACTGAAAAAGAATCTGAAATCAGCAGTTTAAAACATTAAGCAAGTATAACCAAAGACCAGCTCCAAACTATGATAACAAAATATCAGAGTTGTAAAAAGGAGCTTGAGTCCACCCAAGTTGAGTGTGAAAAATGGGTGGAATTATGTAAAGGTTTTGAAATGCCCCTCAACAAACAAACCAAAAGTCATGTGAAATTTGGCATTGGTTGTGAAACCACTGATCAAATTTCTCAAAACACTGACAAATTAGGGAACCAAAGTCGGTTAAGGTTATTCTAACTAATTTTGAGGGTCAAGAAATTAACATCACTGAACCTAATGGTAAGAAAATTGTTCTTGAAGAACTTGAGGGTTCCTCATCATTTACTGAAATTGAAATATATCTGTTTAAACCAACTTGGTCAGATGAGTGTGATGTTCTTGAAAACTTCAAACCAGTTGATTTTGAAACCCCTGCTGGTAAGAAAGCATCACAGGCAAAAATCATTCCCTTGAAAGATCTTCCAGCGGATGCTCAAACATCTGTTGAAAGGAAGGTTGAAAAAGGGAAGAAGAAAGAAAATGGTGTACACTTGTTCTGTGATTTATGTGAAAAGGAGAACCATGTAACCAAAAACTGTTTTCTTCTAAAAGTATAATATCAACAAGGGAACAAGTGTGTGTGATTCTAAAACAACATGTTCAATATGTGGTAAAAAGAATCATAAAACCAAAGAGTGTCTTTATCTCAAAAATTTTGATGTCAAAATACAAGAGTATATAGCTAAAACTAAAGCAAGTCAAGTGGTTAATACCCCAAAAGGAAAGCCCAAACAGACTTTTACACCAGCCTAAACATCTGTTACCAAAAGTCTTGAAACATCTTTTCCCAGGGATGTCCAAGTAACAGATGCTCCACCCTCAAATAAGTTTCCAAGAGGACATGGACAACCACCTTGTCATAACCTGTCACATGTTTATGAAGAACCAAAAAGGCCTTCAAAACCAAGAGTGAACAAGAATCCTTATGGTTACTATCATCTGACAGGAAATGGTCAAACATCTGTTGCACCAAGTGTTGACATACAAACACTGAAAAATGGTCAACAACAGTTGTTCAACTTGGTTCAAAAACTTGTTCAAACCTTTGATCATTTCTCAAAACTTGAGGCTATAAAGTCTGGGAACCCATCCAAAGCCAACTTGGCTTTGGACACTCACTAAAACTAATTGATTACTGATGTGTAGGAAGAGTCTGATAGCTTCTAGCCTAGCTACAGGAGTAAAGGTTTCATCATAGTCTATCCCCTCTTCTTGTCTGAAGCCTTGAACCACAAGCTTGGCTTTGTTCTTGACAACTATACCCCTTTCATCAGTTTTGTTTTTGAAGACCCACTTTGTGCCAATTGGAAAAACATCCTTTGGCAATGGTACAAGTTCCCATACTTGTTGTCTTTTAAACTGAAGGAGCTCTTCTTGCATGACCTCTACCCAACTATTGTCTTTTAGTGCCTCTTGGTACTTGACAGGTTGTGTGAGAGATAGAAAGCCTGCAAAAAGACAAATGTTTGAGGATTGGCTTCTTGTGAGCACACCCTCTCTGATGTTGCCAATGATTTGATTTGGTGGATGAGCTCTTAGGTAGATTAGATCTCCCTGATATGGTATGATGGCATTTTGAGGTGAAGGCCAGAGGTTTGGTGACTCTGTTGATGTAACATTTGTTTGCACTTCTATAGTGCCAACAAATGTTTGAAATGGACGTGGGGGAATGGATCCAAGATGTGTGAAACTGGACTGACTTTTGTCAACAGAGGTTTGACTTTTGTCAACAGATGATTGAGCAGTGGATGTAATTGGTGAAATAGTTGTTTGAGAGTAAGACTGGCCAACAGTGGCTGACTCAGCTGTGGCAGAGTTTTGACAGGTGTTTTGAACAACTACTTCCCCTGATACAGAATAGACTTTATAGTGACTTGGAATCACAACATCTGTTCTGTAGTCTTGTTGTGGAGATTGTGATATACCTGCACTATTAGTTTTGATAGTAATATCTTCAAATTTGAATTTATCTAAATCAAACAACTCAGCAGGATTTGCTGGGATTTTTAGGGATGAAAGTTCATTAAACTTTACATTCAGAGTTTCTTCTATTGTCTTGGTCCTTGTGTTAAACACTTTGTAGGCCTTGGCAGTAGAAGAATATCCCAGAAAATATATTCACAATCTACTTTGGCTGCAAATTTTGAGATGGAATCTTTAAGATTTGAAATGAAACATGGACAGCCAAAGATTTTGAAAAATGAGATTAATGGTTTGATTTTGAACAAAATTTCATAAGCAGTCTTTTGATGTCTTGGGTTGATTAAAACTCTGTTTTGAACATAGCAAGCAGTGTTTACAGATTCTGCCCAGAAGGACAGTGGCAAACCAGAATATGCTAGCATGGTTCTTGCAGCTTCAATGAGAGTTCTATTTTTCCTCTCAACCACCCAATTTTGCTCTGGTATTCTTGGGATGCTGTACTGCCTCACAATCCCTTTTGACACACAGAAATCATCCAACTCCTTATTTTTAAACTCTGTCCTATTGTCACTCCTAAAGACTTTTACTGGCAAGTCATATTGTTTTTCAAATTTGGTGACAAAGTCCTTCAAGATACCTGCACTCTCATCCTTAGAGTGTAAAAAGTAAGTCCATGTAAACCTAGAAAAATCATCAACTATGACAAGAAAAAATCTTTTTCTTCTTAGACTCATGATTTTAACTGGGCCAAACAAGTCCATGTGCAACAATTGTAGACATTGACTTGTTTTAGACTCATCAATGGATTTGTAAGAGCTTTTATGTTGTTTCCCTATTAAGCAGGAAACACAATGCTCATCACATTTGAAATCTTTTGATGGAAGGCCTCTGGCAAGGCTTTGTTTGGAGAGTGAGTTGATAGTTTGAAGGTTGGTATGACCCAGTCTCCTATGCCACAGTTCTATCTCTTTTGTGGAAGCAGCAGAAAACAGACAGACATTTTCCATAGGATTGTCCTTCAACATATCAACCACATACACATTGCCACTCCTATGAGCAACAAGTTATGCTTTGCTCTCAGCAATGATGGTATCAATCTTTTTCCCACTTCTGGCCCAATAATCTTACAAGTTTTCTTAGTGAAGAATGAGCCATAACCTTTGTCACTCATTTGTGATACACTAAGAAGATTAAATTTAAGATTATCAATAAGATTGACATTTTCAAACTTGAGTTTCCTAGCCTGAACAGTCCCTGAACCCAACACCTTACCTTTTGAATCATTACCAAAGGATATATCACCCCCTCCATGAGCTAATAAGTCCAGAAGAAGGGCTCTACATCCTGTCATGTGCCTGGAGCCTCTACTATCTACATACCAAAGGCTATCTAAGCAAGCAGAAGCTCCCTGCACATCAGTAATGGATCAGTTTTGGTGAGTGTCCAAAGCCAAGTTGGCTTTGGATGGGTCCACAAACTTTTCAGCCTCAAGCTTAGGAAGGTGATCAGTGGTTTGAACTAGTTTTTGAATCAAGTTCAACAACTGTTGCTGACCATTTGCCAGTGCTTGGATGTCAACACTTGGTGCAACAGATGTTTGATCACTTCCTGACAGATGATAGTATCCATAGGGATTTCTGTTCACTCTTGGTTTAGAAGACCTTTTGGGTTCTTCATAAACATGTGACAGATTATGACAAGATGGTTGTCCATATCCCCTTGGGTACTTGTTGGTGGGTGGAGCATCTGTTACTTGGACATCTCTGGAAGCAGGTGTTTCTAAATTTTTGGTAACAGACATTTGAACTGGAGCAAAAGTCTGTTTGGGTTTTCCTTTTGAAGTACTCACCACTTGATTTGCAAGATTTTTAGCCTTGTACTCTTGTATTTTGACATCAAAATTTTTGAGATACAGACACTCTTTGGTTTTGTGATTCTTCTTACCACATATTGAGCATGTGGTCTTAGAATCACACACACTTGTTCCTTTGTTGATATCATATGCTTTTAGAAGAAAACAGTTTTTAGTGACATGAATCTTCTTTTCACAGAAATCACAGAACAAGTGAACAGACTTTTCTTTCTTTTTCCCTTTTTCAGTCTACTTTTCAACAGATGTTTGATCATCTGCTGGAAGATCTATCAAGGGAATGACCTTTTCCTGTGGTGCTTTCTTACCATCAGGAGTTTTGAAGTCAACTGGTTTAAAGTTTTCAAGAGTACCACACTCATCAAACCAAGTAGGTTTAAATTCATATTTTTCAAGTTCAGTGAATGTTGAGGAACCTTCTGGTTTTTCAAGAACAATTTTCTTGCCATTAGGTTCAGTGATTTTAATCTCTTGACCCTTCAAATTAGTTGGTACTACCTCAACTAACTTTTGATCCCTTTTGTTAGTGTTTTCAAAAGCTGGAGCAGTGGTTTCAAAACCAAAACCAAACTTCACATGACTCTTGGTTTGTTTGTTGAGGAGCATCTCAAAACCTTTGAATGATTCCACCCATTTCTGACATTCAACTTGGGTGGTCTCAAGCTCACTTTTGCAACAATGATATTTAGTTATCATAGTTTGGAGCTGGTCTTTGTTTATAGTCGCTTCATGTTTTAGGCTGCTTATTTCAGATTCTTTTTCAGTCAATTTTGATTTTAACTCTTTTAAAAGTTTTTCAAATTGAACTTCATCATGTAAAACTTTTCTCCTAAGGTTTTCATTCACCTCTTTGATGTTAGCAAATGCTATTACACATTTTTCAGAACACAAATCTTTAAGGATTTGAGGAGAACCTTAGCAGCAGCCATCAATGCACAATCACACTTGCACTCACAATCATCAGATGCACCCCAGGGATCTGAGAGATTCACAACCTCTTCTTCAGATTTTGTATCTGCAACTACTTCATCAACAATATCATCAGTCACAACATCAGATTTAGTTACCACCTGCCTCAGATTCAACCTCTTCTACCATAGCCATGAAACAAAAATTTTCTGGTTCATTTTCAGCTTTGGCAACTACTGCAAAATTCTCATTTGATAGCTCTTCTGGTAGACTGCTCCAATCAACAAAGCCTTGTGTGAAGAAACTCTGTTGACTGGTCTCTGCGGGGGCAGAGGGTGGAGCAGCAGTCATTAGCATTTGTGCCTGAGCAACAGGTGTTTGCACATAGTGGATCTGAGGAACAGTGGTTTGGACAAACTGGACACGAACAGTGTTTGAGGACTGTGCAAATTGAGCAGTGTTTTGTACATTTAGTCTAGGGGTTTTATGGGAAACTTGATAAGTGTTGGTCTGTGGCCTTTGATTTGGATAGGTAATCATAGGTGTACCATGTTGACTCCTACATTCCCTAGCAAAATGACCAAGTCTATGACATTTATAACACTTAATCTTTGATTTATCCAACCCCACTTTTGATCTGCCAGTTAACCATGGAAACCTTCGTCCAGTTTTCTTGTAAAAATTGTTAGTTCTTACACTAAGAAGGGCCAATTGGTGCATAATGTCCATTTCTACCAAATCATCAGGGTCAAAGTATTTTAAGTCATCATACTCATAGGATATATTATCAGATGCCTAGATATCATCACCACTTGTTGTAAAAGCATAGTTAGGTGAATAAGAATTAGAGTTAAAACCTGAAGTTATGTCAATAAAATGATCATAACTCTGATCCTTATTATTACCAGGCACCTCATCATGACCCAAAAGTGTTGTATTACCAAATATATAGTCATCAGACACTTTTCTAGAGTCATGGAGCTTCTTTTTCTGGTTAAGCTCTCTCTCATAGGTCTGGAGCCTACCATGAAGCTGGGTCAGTGATAGGTCCTTGAATCCAATTGAGTTTCTCATAACTATAGCAATAGTGTCCCATTTATCTGGTAGTGATCTTAAAACCTATGGTTCAAAGTTGAATATGGGTAAGTTAGACCAACCAGTTTTAGTTCACTAATGAGACAGTTAAACCTCTCAAATTGTTGAGTTAGTAACTACCCCTTAACATGACTGAATGTTTCATATTGTTGGTTAAGTATTTCTCGGTTGTTTTCAATAACCTCTTCAGTCCCTCCAAATTGTTCTTTCAGTGCATCCCACAACTCCTTTGCACTGTTACAGTGTAATAGCCCAACATATATGTCATTGGGTAGAGCCATGGCCACAATACTGAAGGCCTTGGAATCTAACTCAATTTTCTGAAAATCCTAGTCGGAGTAGTTTTCAAGTTTCTTAGGCTCTTGAACCTTGGGATCTTCAGTACTCGGCACCATCGGAACATGTGGTCCGAAGATAACCGACTTCCAACACCCAGTGTTCTGTTAAGCTAGAACATGGCTCATCCGACGTTGCCAGATATTGTATTCAGATCTGACAAGCATCGGTGGCTTGTTGTTCGTGCCAGTGTTGTGTGGATCGTGATTGATTGAAGCCATTCTCTGATTTTCAAAAACAAAGTCTGTTTACAAACGGTTGAATCAAAAATAAACTATTACTCTGTTTTCAATCCGACAAACAAACGATACCAATAATTGTGAGCTGATCTGTTTATATTAAATTGATTGGTTAGATCGAATTTAATTGACCAAGCTCTGATACCAATTGCTAGGATCTGAGTTTGATTATTTTGATTGTTTATGTAAAGATGTGATGAACGAAGTGAATTATAAATGGAAAGTGCAGCGGAATGATAAACTATAAATCAAAACAAGAGAATAAATGTTTTTCAATCGAAAGCTTTCATTAATTGAATGATTACAATCAATAGTACAGGTACTCCCCCTCAGCCCGATCACTCTGTGATTGTTTGTCTAAGAGAATGTTTTGAGTGATGAATAGAACAGTACAAGCACTGTTCTATTTATAGAAAAATCTAAACCACTGATGATCTAAGCTGGCGTCACCTAAGATAGCGACCTCTAACAGAATAACAAACATAAAACATCTGTTGTATACAAACTACTGTTACATTGTAAAACTCTGAAAGGTAAACTACTGTTGAGAAAACTCTAATGGTCTTGTATCATCTATTGGAGCCTAAGTGCTGTTGGCTCCAATAGACCTTTAGTCATCAGTTGTTCTCTAGCAGTTGTTATCCAACAGTCCTTTGCAGCAGCAGTTGTTCCAACAGTTGTTAAGCTACAGCAGATGTTAGGGTCAACAGTCTTTTGGGAGAAGTATCTTGTAAATGCTGTTTATTTCTAAGGATCAACCGAGTAGTATATTTTGGATTTCCAGTCATCTGTTCTTCTCCAGGTCAGCAGACCCAACGATGTAGGTATAGCATGACCCTTTTATAAAATGTAATCAATTCGCAAAAGAAGTATCAGGGTATTAAAGTAGCAACTACTTTGGAAAAATGTTTGTTAATTTTTTATAATTTAATTTACACGTCAAAATTTAAATAAAAGTAGAAGAATTTAAGATATTTAAACAATATTAATAGAAATTACTCTTTGGAAGATAAAATTTGATCCTTAAATTTAAAGTTGTAATATATATTTTTAAAATGAAATTTTAGTTGTATACTTGTATAAGTATTGGAGAACCAAAAGCTAATCTTGATCTGTTCGGCCCATTAATCATAAAGTCCAAATTTTGTAAGAAACATGTTATTATGTCAATTGTCAAACACCAACCCATGAAATAGAATTAAGTCCTATAGAAAAATCCAAATACCATTACAAATGAAACATTATTGCCAACATTGATCCAACTTAAAACAGTTTGATATTCAAATGAAACAAACACAAAGGCACTAAAACGGTAAAGATTTACAACCACGGCGAATTGTAAATAGGTGTGACAACAGCTTTGGTTCGAAGATACTTTTCAAGGGCTTCCATGCCATGATCTTTACCGAACCCGCTCATTTTGTATCCACCAATCGGGCACCCGCAATCAAATATATGGTAACAGTTTATCCAAACTACACCAGCCCGAATTGACCTGGAAACCCTGTTGGCTATGTTCAAGTCGCTAGTTACAATCCCGGCTGCCAAGCCATATGTTGTCGCGTTAACTCTTTCAATCACCTCTTCAATTGTCCTGCAATATTATTGATGTGTCACAATCTATGAAAACGATATATTGTACATTGTATAAGTTGCTTTAAAAAAATGGGTCTTACTTGAACTTCATTAGAGACATAACCGGACCAAATATCTCATCCTTTGCAATAAGCATGTCGTCCTAGATCACAACGAGAGGAAATTACAAACAACGCGAATTTAGTTCTTAGAATGTTGTGTTTAACTCATACCGTTACATTTTCGAAGATTGTTGGCTCGATATAGTATCCCTTTTCTCCGCATGGCTTACCGCCAACTAGTATGGATGCACCTTCTCTCTTTCCATGATTGATATATGAAAGTACTCTCTCATATTGTTTCTTATCAACCTATAAAAACATAAGTATAACATTGCTTAAACATAGCTATAGGACTAGTCATGCTTATCTATAGATAGATTAATCATATAATTCTATATCTTATTAGTATCTTCCTTAGAATCACTTGTGGTCCTTGACGAGTGGAGGGATCGAACGGATCCCCAAAGACCCATGTTTTTGCCTTCTCAACTAGCGTTTTAACAAGCTTATCGTAAATTCCTTCTTGAACAAAAACACGCGAACTACATACACAAATTTCGCCCTATGCACAACAAAATGTAGTATAAGCTTAGACCATATCAACATTTGTTTGAATAACAAAACGATAATTTGAAGTTTAAACTACCTTATTAGCAAGAATTCCGAAGAGTGCAAGATCGGCCGCTTGATTAATATTTGCGTCATCAAAGATCAAGAGAGGGGATTTCCCCCCCAAGCTCCAAAGAAACAGTTTTCAAATTGCTTGTAGTTGCGGCCTGCATTACTAGTCTCCCAACTTCAGTTGACCCTGTGAAACTAACACAATCTATATCCATATGGGACGCAACAGCAGAACCAGCTGTATTCCAAACCCAGTCACAAGATTAATAACTCCATTAGGGATACCCGCCTATCAACCAAAACACACAAAATTTTTAACTATATGAAACAAAATAAAACAAAACAACACATCCATCAAGTCATGAACACAAGTGTCCTTACAAGTTTAGCCAAATGGGCCAAGTAGAGAGCCGAGAGGGGAGCTTGTTCAGCAGGTTTGATGATCATGGTGCAACCAGCAGCTAGAGCCGGCGCACATTTAAGAACAAACATGGCACTTGGGAAGTTCCATGGAATTATAAAACCGACCACACCAATCGGTTCAAGCAAAGTATGTCCTTGAAATTCTCTAGACAATTTCAATGTTCTTCCATGAATTTTATCAGCTGAACCAGCAAAATAACGCAGTTCTTTGGATATCGAAGGAATGTCTACATTTGTCTCAAAGCTAAAAACTTTTCCCACATCAATGGTTTCCAATGCTGCTAGCTCTTCAAGATTTTCATCGATTAAATCAGCAAATTTGTTCAATATTTTACCTCTATCCTGCAAATATTTGAAACATGTTGTTGATTACAACAAAGATGAAATAATTGTAACTTTGTGGAATTCATGTTTTTATTAATCATCTTATTTCTATAGTGATTTGACTAAATTAATAAAAATATAACTATTATGGTTCAAGAGTTGTCTTTGTTGTGTCGCAGGTGTGATGTTTTTCTTAGACGTAAATTTATGAATATACATGCAATAATATTGATTTAGTTAAATGTTATCTTTTCAATTTTTGTTTTAAAGAAGTAGAAGGAAAAAATGTGAGTTTCTTATATTCGTCTCAACCATAACAAATATGATTAATTTTATTGATATAAAGAATTGAATTGGAAGTCACATACGTCAAGAAATAATGATATCCCATTGTAAGCAACATCTCTATTCACATGGAATAGAGGTAAGGTTATCTGTATATTACCCTTTTCGAACTCTACCCTATCTTTGCTATTGTGGGATTAGCTTATCAAAAAGAAACCTCATATTGGTCGATTTAGGCGACTCGTAATATTGTTTCGAATGATGATTAAGTTTTTAATTCTAAAAAATTATATGTATATATTATATTTAATTTAAACTTTTTTCATAGTTAAGTTAAAGTAATTAAGATATGAATTGAGAATAACATGAAGTTTACCTAAACAAAGAAACGACTCATAATAAAGATCAACAATCATGGTTAATACTTTTACCCATGCCTTAATTGCATGAAAATATTTTTGCTCTATATCCTAGAGCTTTACCAATAAACATGGTTTTGGGTGCTAAAAAACGTGCACATACGGTACATTTTCTCTTTTGTTTGAAACGTGTGTAACTCGCACCACTTATCGCATTCCTTCCCTTGCCAGTGTTGTAAGATTCGCTATGCGCTAATCGGTCGGTGAGGTACTGACTAGCTATTAATCAAATTTAATCATGATTAATTTGATTGAGATTTTATATGTAGTTTTCAATTTTATATATATACACACATATTTTACATGTAGTTTTTTAAGTAGTCATATTATAAAAACATTGATTGTATGTAACAATCTTGCTACATATCAATATCTTTTTGGAAACTCTGAAAACATTAACGGGTTTCAAATCAGTCTATTTAAAGCTGCAAATAAACCGAACAAACATGAATAAGGCTCTAATACATGATCATTCTCTAAGGATATACATGTGTTCATGAACACTTACTGAACGAGATATTCCGTATTCATTCATTCATTCATTAAAGAAATGAACTAGTTCATGTTCATTCGATAATTTCAGGCACGAATACAAACTTAACTTCAAATAAAATTGACATCTTTCATCACAAACATTGTGTAGATCCACCCAAAGTATATATAGTAACATAATTATCCAAACATCTTTGACATAATCTTGATAAACATAATTAACATAAAATAATGTCTCATAAAACAAAATTCTCATATTACACTTGAAGTCTTCATTCAATGCACCCAAAATAAACTCGAAGTCATTGAACAATTTAAAAATAAATATGCGAACATAAATGGACGAACATATTAACAAACGAACGAAATTTTTTGTTGGTGTTCATTTATTTATTAACAAATGAAGATAAACGAACATTCCATCAACGACTCAAGAAGTGTTCGCTAAACATTCGGTCATTTGTAGCCCTAAGTCTGTTTATTAAGAGGGTGTTTGGGACTGCGTTTTGAATCTGATTTTTAGATTATTGCGTTTTGAAAACACAGATAATCAATTTTTAGTGTTTGGGATTGTGTTTTGAAAACGCAGATAATCAGTTTTTTAGGCTACCAAAACGCAATAATCTATAAGCAGCTCCACCCCTGCTTTTCCAAAACGCATAATCTGTTTTGAATAATCAATCCCAAACACCCCCTAAATATGGCATTCCCGGGATTTATAACTGGACGTGATTACGTTGACGTAATTATACAAATATATATTAACCAAGATGAAACCTAATTATTTTTCGTGTAAAGCTTTTGTTCGTTTTAAAAATAACAATTTACATATATGATATACCGTCATCACGTTCGATTAAATATATAATGATTAATAATATGATATTTTGCATTATCAAAAAACAACAATTTTTTTACAGGCCGACTTTGACTCCGGGAAAACAAGTCATTAGGATTTTATATTAATTAATTCTTTTAAAATTGGTTAAATAGTTTTATGGTTGATAAAATGATCTAAAACATTAAGCTTTGAGAATGTAAAAAAATAAGTTTACTTAAGAACAATAATATTCATTAAAGCTGGGAAGAAAACTGGGAGGGGAAATTGAAGAACCTGAAATGGAATCAACAAAATCACCATTGATGAAAAGCTTTGTAAACTTTATGTTTGGGATCCTGATTCCATTACTTAGGTCGCCCATGGATTCTCCTTGTATGTTTTTTGTTGTTGACGGTTTAAGACTTGTATCTATCTATCTATATACACTAAAATTCGAGGGTAATTTTGTAAATTACTTGTGAGTGAAAACAAACGAAGTTGTGAGATTGATTAGTAGGGCTGTAAACGAATCAAACGAACATGAACAAGGCATTGTTCGTGCTCGTTTGTTAAGGAATTAATTAATGTGTTCATAAACTGTTCACGAACACTTACCGAACGAGATTTTTTGTTTGTGCTCGTTTGTTAAGGAAATAACGTGTTCACGAACTGTTCATGAACACTTACCGAACGAGATTTGTATTCGTGTTCGTTTGTATTTATTTGCTAAATTTAGGTGTCGGACAAAAAACAAACACAAATGAACGTAAACGAACACACATAGGCATTACTACACAAAAAAGAGCACAAACTAACACTTGAAATTGTCACACCCTCAAATTTCCACTTGCGGAGTTTTACCGCGAGGCGCGTGACAAACCAGGATCCAAGTCAACGGTCACAATAAACGACACTATATGATATGAAAACAACGTAAACTGCCATTGAGTTTCAAAACCGTTCTAACACAGCGGAAGCAAAATGTATTATTACAACTCAAAGGTAAAACTCAAAGTCTGAAATGTTTAACAAAACATGCTTATGATTCCTAGATGCCGTGAGACTCCGTTCGCCTATCGACAGCTGCTACCTTAGCGACCCGAGGCAAACATGCTAAAAAACGTCAGCAAATAATGTCGGTGAGTTCACAGGTTTTTAATGAATACCGACTCCAATGAATGCCGACTCCCAAATGAATACCATGGTTAATCCAGACCACATGCATGCAAAACATATGAATACATGTTACTACTGCGATTGGAAAACCATTACTGGACTCGAATACTGTGAATACTGAATACGTGCCCGAATGAATACTGAATACTGAATACCTAAGAGACAACATGCACCCGTCTGACCTCCAGTCGACGAGTGGGGCGGGTCAAGCCCAAATAGATCTATCCACATTTCCCCCGTTGTGCATCCCCGCACATTCATGGTTCTCCCCGGGACTTCCAAAGATCGCATAGTAATATAATGAATACTCCAAAACATAATGAATACTTGAAAACATAATGAATACTCCAAAACCCAATGAATTCGTGAATACCAAAACATAGTTGACACACCTTTCATTAAAATCTAGTTGAAACGCCTTTTATGAAAACATAGTTGACACACCTGTAACACCCCAACCGATGGCGGAAACATCGGGGTGCCACGCATTGATGATTGTTTCAGTAGCACATGGTATAAATTGAATTTTAAATAATTTATTCAAAACATAATATCCAATATAAAATGATGTCTAGAAATTCAATACAAAATATCAAATAACAAAACTTCAATAGCTTCAAATAATACTTCATGTTAAATCCTCATGCAAACTCAAGCCTCAGCTTCATTGTTACCTGAAACATGTTAATTTTGAAAATATTTTTGGGTCAACAAAAGTTGGTGAGAATTACATAGGTTTTTGATAATTGAATAAAAAAAATGTTGTGCAATTCATGTGTCATGTCAATCTAGTCCATATGTGAGAACATACTAGAAATAAATCGAGTGCATAACCAACCCTGGTGACTGTTATAATATGATACATCCCATACGCTCATGGTTCACTTGAATATGTTATACGATAACAAACACCCACGCTACCTTTGTAGGAGGCACGTATCCGGGTGGGATTGTCAGTCCAATAGATCTATCAATGTATACCGTCGGCTTGTACGGAGTTAATGATTATGCTAGAATGGTGCTTACTCTAATCATGCTCAAGACATAATGCAACATAGAAAACACATAGACACATTGATGATTGAATTGCAATAATGATGTTATAACATGTTTCACCCCAAAAATGGTGATAAATAAAAGGGGCTATGTAAAACTCACCTTAGTAAATGTTATACTTCTTGAAAAGATGGAATAATAGTGTTGCCCAAACAATGCCAAATATCACCCTATAATAAGGTAATAAATAAGTCTATCTAGTCTACAAATGTATACACCCTAGGGCTTCGAATTTGGGGATATCCAATTGTTGAATTTTATAATAAATGTCTAAGTAAATAAAAGGAAATTTGATAATTAAATAAATGAAATTCTTTTTATAAAGTTTTAATTTGGGATATTCACAATAATGTTTTTGAAGTATAAAAATAATTTTTATAAAATTATTTTTTTTAAAATAGATTATTAATTCTATTTATTAAAAGTTGCCAATATTTATCTTTAATATTTAAAAATATTAAAATTAAAGAATTATTATTTTAAAAATCATATTTCTGTCCTAAATATTTAGAAATAATTTGTATAAAATTTTGGTGCAAAAATAATAAAAATTGAATTTATTATGATTAAAACTAACAAAAATTGATTAAAAATATAAAATAAATGATTTTTCAGAATTAAAAATCATTTCAGTAAAGTTTATCTATATACAAACTCAGGGTAATTTTTGTGGAAATTTACAAAATCGTTTTGATATTTTTATGGATTTTTATAAATATAATAGTATAAATTTGATTTAATTATTATAAATATTAAATAAATGAATTTCAGAAAAATAAAAATTGTAAATAAAACTTTGACATCTGTTTTGTTAAAGATAATTTTTTTAGAATTTATAAGAAAGTTTTAATAATTAAAAATGAATTTACAAATTTAAATGTAATATATATATATATATATAATTTGGTTTTAAAAAAAAAAGAAATTAAAAGAAGTGGAAAAAGGGACGCCCAAGCTGGGATTCGAACCCGGGTACCCTCGTTCACCAACAACGATCACAACCACTTGGCCTAGGCCTGTGGTTGTGATTAACCTCTGTTTAAATAATATTAGTATACTGTATCGATTTAGTTTATCCCCAAATCCATATTACGAGCCCTAGCTTTTCCAATCAAGCAATCCACACATCTTTAACCCGATTATTGTTAGGGTTTTCGTTGTATGGACGCCGATTAACAAAACCCTCAAAAAAAATTGGACTTACAGTGTTGTTTCGATACTCGATTGGACGGTCAACCTCAAAAGTCAAACTGCGAACGGAATTCGAGTTCAGACGATGTTTCAGAGAAATTGGAGGTTAAGGAAGATGTATGAGCGAGTTGTGAAGGATAGCAGAAGGTCAATTTATAGTGCTAAGCACTGGTTCGTGGTTATGGTAAGGATTGACCGCATAATAATGAGGGACGCGTCTTTGGGTTCAAATTTGGCAACGATTAACTGTTGATAATCATGATGCTGAGTCATAATAGGCCGAAGATCGTGTAAGGGTTCCAATAATAGATCAATCACAAGTTAATGTGATTGATTTCAGCATCTCGCGTCTAGACAGTTGACTTTCTCAAGTCAACTGTAAGGGGTTCAAATGTGTATAAAATTATTGTGCATCAGCTTTGATCAGATGTGTGGTGCTAGCCCAGCTGGTTCGTGTGTTGATGTGGTTTGGGCTTGGGCGCGGGTTCGAACCCCGGCTCAAGCAGTTTTGTTTTTTTTTTGATAATTATTCAAGTTTATCATTATGTTCCCATATATAAAGTATTAGGGTTTCGAAAGTGCGACAAAAATAATTAATTGTGAATACAAACGATAGAACTTGACGTTTTATTAATAACGATCGTGTAACGTACAAGTTTAAATGCGTAATGTTACAGTCTCCCCTACTTTTAGGAACTTCGTCCCGAAGTTGGAGTTGGAGAGTCTGGTGGAAAAAGATGTGGGTACTTCGACTTCATCTGGTCTTTACGTTCCCAAGTGAACTCTGGGCCTCGTTTAGATTCCCAACGAACCTTAACGATCGGAATGCGACTGCGCTTGAGTTTCTTGACTCCTGTATCAACAATCTCAACAGGTTTCTCGATAATGTGCATGCTTTCATCAATTTGCACATCCTCAAGAGGAACATGAAGGTTCTCATCCGCTAAGCATTTCTTGAGATTCGAGACATGGAAGGTCGGGTGAACATTGCTTAGCTCAGGTGGAAGATCAAGTTTGTAAGCCACTTTTCCAACTCTGTCAAGAATTTTGAAGGGGCCTACGTATCGAGGAGCTAGTTTTCCCTTTCTACCGAAACGAATTACTCCTTTCCAAGGGGATACCTTAAGTAGTACAAGGTCTCCAACTTGAAATTCTGTGACACCCGGCAAATTCTGGTTAACAACGTTGTCTAGATGAAAGTCTACCTTAGTGAGTCACGCGTATATTGTACTTAACTGGGTTAGTTAAGTCGGGTTATAGTTCGGGAACTATTGGTTTAGTCTAGAGGATCATTGGATGTTGGTATAGAGGTTCATTAGATGTCGGTCCTTAACCAAGTGTACAAACGGTGACGATTGGTAGGATCGTCAGGGCATACGGAACATACGAGTCTCGAGTCCTGGGAATTGGTGAACGAGTGTGAAAATGTGTATTTACTTGTGTTAGGTGTTTACAATCATTATGTGACTTGTCGGTACGTTAATATGTGTTAACATATGTTAAAACGGGGTTTAACGCGCAAAACACACGAGATTAACCCCTACAGGCGATTAGGAAGCCTAATCGCCCATAGGGGAGGCGAGTAGGCAACATATGGGGCGATTGGGTGGCTAATCGTGTGAAGGTATAGGCGATTAGGCCTAATCGCGTGAACCTTCATGCGATTAGCATTCCTAATCGCGTATAGGAGCTGCACAATCGCTAGTTACGGGCTGGACGACTAAAAACGACTATAAATACCATACTTAACCTCCTAAACTTCATTATACAAACCCTAGTCGTCCCATAACCCGCCCCAACACATAAACAACCTCTGGAAGGCGATTTTTGATCAAAACTCAAGGTTTCAAGCTTGAATCATCATACTTTCATAATCCTAAGGTTTGATTTTCATCCATAACTCTTTATAAACGTTTTTAATCAATCCCTAAGGGTCCAGACCTGTTGTTAAACGAAAAAGCTTTCTGAAAATCGTCAATAAGGGTTGTTAATCGGATTACAACTAATATGCATGCATTATGAGTGTGTATGATTAGAAAGCTATGGTTTTTATGATTCATGATGATGATTTGATATCTTATTATGATAGATCAGTATTGATAGTGATATTATGATGATAGGAATCTCAGTAATTGATTATTAGGGTTATTGTTATGCATGTTAGTATGATGATTGCATGCTATGTGTATGGTGTTGGGATTACTTGATTTCATGCAGGACTGATTATACGAGGTTAAACGAAGGATTTTGGTTTAAACATGTTTAGAATAGTTATTGGGATGATATTGGGTAGTTACACACGTTCTGGATCTGATTTGGAGCGTTAAACGCGCGAAAAACCGGAACAGCAAGGTTACAGGCGAGTAGCCTTGCTAATCGCCTGTGTTATAGGCGAGTAGGGTGCTAATCGCCTATAACTCACGCGATTAGCCCTACTCGTGTGACATCAGGGGCGAGTAGCCCTAGTCGCGTGACATCAGGGGCGATTAGCCCCAGTCGCGTGACATCAGGGGCGATTAGCCCTGGTCGTGTGATCATTCATGCGATTAGCCTCCCTAATCGCGTGTACTGCTGCTGCAAGTGTATATTAGCATTCCGAGACCTGATTTGACATGTAGTAACATGCTAGGAACCTCGTAACATATATAATAGCTTAGTAACATATGTTTGGATGTAATTCGGTGATACGTGAACTATGTGCTATAACTTGAGGTGCGTTAACGTATGTTAAGTGTAGTTGCGTTATTATATGTTTTTTAGCGTAAACATAACACGGGGAGTCTCGGGTCACCACTGGGATGTCGAGTCTTGTACTTTGGGTCAGTTAAACAGTCATGGTGTTTTCAAACAAACTTGGTTATGGTCTGGACATCTAGGGACTAATTAACCTGCGGGTTATTAGTCTAAGTACTTGTAACTGTCATATGTTAGGCCGCCGCTTACGGGACTAGCATAGCAGCTGGGTTTACTCGGGTTAAGGAGTAACGCAACTTAAGGTGAGTTTACGGCCCCTCTTTTAAACTGGTTTTATACTTTCGGGGGAGAAAACATGTGTTAAAACGATTATTTGGTAACTACTGTCATACTATGGGTTTCTATTGTGTACTACACGATCTTTGGAAGTCCCGGGGGGAACCATGAATGTGCGGGTTTGCACAACGGGGAAATGTGAATAGCGCTATTGGGAATGACCAACCCCGCTCGTCGACTTGGAGGGTCGGCGGGTGCATATTGTCTCAAACAGGAACAACAGGAACAACAGGAACTATATCGGGCATACTTTTGGTATTCGCGTTAGTAATGGTTTTCCAATCGTGGTAGTAACAAAACGTACGCCTAGCTAGCGTATACTGGTTTTTGATTTATTATAGTATGGACAGGTGGACTTGGTTCTTGGATACAAAACCTGTAAACTCACCAGCATTTTTGTGCTGACGTAAACTTTTACATGTTTTCTCAGGTCGCTAAGGTAGCACGACTGGACTAGGGCGCACGCGTCTGCACGGCGTCTTACTAGGGTTGCATGGTCTTTTGAACGTTGAACTATTATTTCATTGTTGAGATACTGTTTTTGAATAAGCTTCCGCTGTAAACGGGATTTTAAACTATGTTTTGAAATTGCATTTATATTCATTTAGACTTGTTTATTGTGATCGTTGGTTTGGATCCTGGTTTGTTATGCGCCTCGCGGTAAAACTCCGCAAGTGGATTTTGAGGGTGTGACAGATTGGTATCAGAGCCAATGGTTATAGTGAACTAGGACTGCATATAGAGTCTAGTCTATAGCCGAGTCGCACACACTAGACGATCACATGGTACTAAACGTTATAGTGGTTTACGTATGGTCTTGTCGGGGTGTCTCTAAATCATTGGTCTTTCTACGTTACATCATCCGTTCTATTTTAGGCTGGGTTACTTGTTTTCTAGGCAGTGTAGTCTATTGGAGTAACTCGTGTGCTCTTGAGATTTGTCCAAGGCTCGGACATCTCCCTTTCGCACTCCAATAGAAACACTTGTCATAAACTACCGTAGTATTACGGTGTGTAGCTAAGAGTCTATGTTCGGTGATTTGAACTTTGAACTAGGAGAACACTGGGAAGACCATGTAGAGCGGTTTATCATTTTGGGTGCACACAAAATCATAAACCGAAATGCATGGAAGTCCTGGTGAACTCTGGGTTTGGAGGGATAGTCTTGGATTGGATCTAGCTTTGATCTTGTGAACATTAGTGGTTATCTTTAACTGCGAAACTAAATTTTCTCGTTCTTTCTGCCAGAATCATGTCTGGAGTGCGTGGAGGACGTGGAGGTGGTCGCAATGGTGGACGTGGTGGTGGTCGCGGTGGTGCTGGTGGTCGTGGTGGAGGTATTAATCTATCGCAGGCTGATCTGAACAACTTGCTCCAAGCTGCCTTTCAGTTAGGGCACAATGGTGGTGGTAAGTTGACTTATCCATTTTCGTTTGCCTCATTGGTGAACCTTGTTTACGTTATTCGTGGTTTCTCATACGTTTCATTTCAGGTGGTCCTGTTGACCCACCCCCACCCATGTGCACCTACAAGATGTTCCGGGACTGCAAGCCCCAGGAATTCTCTGGCACTGAGGGTGCGGTGAGCTTGCTTAGGTGGTTGGAGAAAGTGGAGTCGGTATTTCTGATGTGTAACTGTCTCCCAGAAGATCGGGTAAAGTATTCTGCTGCGTTATTTCAGGACGTGGCATTGACTTGGTGGAATGGTATCACCCAGAGCATGGGTATTGGGGAGGCATATGCTATGCCATGGGAGAATTTTGTGCAGTTACTGAAGCGTGAGTATTGTCCGAGGGAAGAGGTACAGAAACTGGAGCATGAGGTGTGGAACCTCAAGATGACTGGGTCGGAAATCGAGAAGTATACTGTGAGACGGAATGAGTTGGCAGTGCTGTGTCCCGATCTGCACGTGCCAGAATATCGTAGGATTGAACACTATGTCTCAGGGTTAGTACCGGAAATTGCAGGGTTAGTGGCTGCTGGAAATCATCCTACGTATGCAGAGGTAGTTCGATCGGCCCATAGGATGACCAACTTAAAAGTGAATGAGGGGATTTTGCCTGCGAAGGGTTCAACAGTTAAGGCCCCAGAGAATAACAAGCGCAAGTGGGAAAACGACGGGAAAGGATCTGGGTCTGCACAGCAGGGTAAAAGGTCTGATAATGGGGGTTCATCTTCTTCAGGTAACAAGCAGGGTGGTTATGCGGGAAAACTGCCCAAATGCAACAAGTGTGGACGCCATCATCAAGGGAACTGCGACAGTAACCGTTGTCACCGCTGCCAGCGAACAGGCCACTATGCTAAAGATTGTCGGGCTAGACTTCCATCGACTCAGGCTCCGACCAACAGCTCAGCTCCGACTACTCAGGGGACTACAGGGAAACAAGGATGCTACAACTGTGGTGACACTAGGCATTACAAGAAGGATTGCCCAAAACTGAAGCAGGGTGGGAACAACGGGAATGGGAACAACGGGGGCGGTGGCAGAAATGCACGTGCCTTCGTCATTGGAGCCGCTGAGGCTAGACAGGACCCTGACACAGTCACCGGTACGTTTCTTCTCAATAATCGTTCTGTTAGTGTGTTATTTGATTCTGGTGCCGACAAGAGTTTTGTATCCATGGATGTTAGTCGACTGCTAGATGTTGTACCCGTACCATTAGAGACCAAGTATATTATTGAGCTGGCCGACGGTAAAACGATTGAAGCTACTAGTGTCCTTCGGGAGTGTCAATTAGAGTTGTCGGGTTTATCGTTCCCCATCGACCTTATGCCGGTACCATTGGGTAGTTTTGACGTTGTGGTAGGAATGGATTGGTTATCTTTGTATCGCGCGGAGATTGTCTGTTACGATAAGGTTATTCGGATTCCTCTCCCTGATGGAGAATTTCTTTCTGTGTACGGTATCAAGGGTGGTGTTCCGCTAAACATCATCTCTAGCATGAAAGCCCTTAAGTGTCTTCGAAAGGGTTATCCAGCCGTTTTGGCACTTTTATCTGTTTCCTCTGTTGATGAGAAGAAGATCGACGACATCCCGGTAGTACGCGAGTTTCCTGATGTTTTTCCCGATGATTTATCTGGTCTTCCTCCTCATCGTCAAGTCGAATTCGGTATTGATCTTGTACCAGGGGCTGCTCCTATTGCTCGGGCCCCCTACCGTCTTGCACCTCCCGAGATGCAGGAGTTGTCTAGTCAGTTACAGGAACTTTTGGACAAGGGTTTCATCCGGCCAAGTTCTTCCCCTTGGGGAGCCCCGATTTTATTTGTTAAGAAGAAGGATGGAAGTTTCCGATTGTGTGTAGACTACAGAGAACTGAACAAATTAACCGTCAAGAACCGTTACCCTCTTCCACGTATTGATGATCTATTCGACCAGCTTCAGGGTTCTAGTTATTATTCCAAGATCGATTTGAGGTCCGGTTATCACCAGCTGCGCGTCAGGGAGGCTGACGTTGCAAAGACTGCTTTTCGAACACGTTATGGCCATTTCGAATTCTTGGTCATGCCTTTCGGTCTCACGAACGCACCGGCGGTTTTCATGGACTTGATGAACCGCGTCTGTAAACCATATCTGGACAAATTCGTCATTGTATTTATTGATGACATTCTGATCTACTCCAAGAACGAGACCGAACACGGGGAACATCTGCGGTTAGTTTTGGAACTCTTGCGACGGGAACAACTTTACGCCAAGTTCTCAAAGTGTGACTTTTGGTTACGCGAAGTTCAATTCCTAGGACATGTGGTTAATGAACTAGGGATTCATGTCGATCCAGCTAAAATCGAAGCGATCAAGGACTGGGGAGCACCAAAGACGCCAACTGAGGTGCGGCAATTCCTAGGCCTTGAGGGCTATTATCGTCGTTTCATTCAGGGGTTCTCGAAGATTGCTCAACCCCTCACCACTCTCACTCAGAAGGATAGGAAGTTCGACTGGGGTGAATCACAAGAGTCAGCGTTTGAAGAACTGAAGTCTAAACTGTGTTCTGCTCCTATTTTGTCTTTACCTGAGGGCCCTGATGATTTTGTTGTTTACTGTGATGCTTCCATTCATGGACTCGGTTGCGTGTTGATGCAACGCGAGAAAGTGATTGCGTATGCTTCTCGTCAACTCAAAGTGCACGAGAAGAACTACACAACTCACGACTTGGAGTTGGGTGCCGTGGTATTCGCGTTGAAAATTTGGAGACATTACTTGTACGGTACCAAATGCACCATCTACACCGATCACAAGAGTCTCCAACACATTTTCGACCAACAACATTTGAACATACGGCAGCGTCGTTGGATCGAACTTCTGAACGACTATGATTGTGCTATCAAGTACCATCCTGGCAAGGCGAATGTTGTAGCAGACGCCTTGAGCAGGAAGGAATCAACTAAACCTCGTCGCGTTCGGGCGTTGCAGCTCACCATCCATTCGTCGTTACCTGATCAACTCCGTTCTGCCCAGTTGGAAGCTTTGAAGGAGGAAAACCTTAAAGCTGAAACTATGCACGGTGCCGACAAGCACCTAGAGCGAAGGCCTGATGGCCTGCACTATTTCGCAGAACGTATATGGGTTCCTTTGTTCGGGGGACTACGGGAGCTTGTCCTTGATGAGGCTCATAAGTCCCGGTATTCTATTCATCCTGGTTCGGATAAGATGTACCAAGATCTGAAGGTGCTTTACTGGTGGCCAAACATGAGGTCGGACATAGCCTCATACGTGAGCAAATGCTTGACCTGTGCTAAGGTCAAGGTGGAATACCAGAAACCGTCGGGTCTCTTGCAACAACCTGAAATTCCGGAATGGAAATGGGAACGGATTACTATGGATTTTGTCACACAACTTCCTAAATCACCAAGCGGGAATGACAAGATATGGGTGATTGTCGATCGGTTGACGAAATCAGCTCATTTCCTTGCTATTAAGGAGACCGACACCATGGACCGTTTGGCTCGACTTTACTTGAAGGAAGTTGTTTCTAAGCACGGGGTACCAGTTTCTATTATCTCGGATCGTGACTCCCATTTTACTTCTCACTTCTGGAAGTCTTTGCACAAGGCTTTGGGTACCCAACTAGACATGAGTACGGCTTATCATCCACAGACTGACGGTCAGAGTGAGCGCACGATTCAAACTTTAGAAGACATGCTGCGGGCATGTGTGATCGATTTTGGAAAGGGTTGGGAAGCTCATCTACCGTTAGTAGAATTCTCGTATAATAACAGTTATCACACGAGCATCAAGGCGGCTCCGTTCGAAGCACTGTACGGACGGAAATGCCGTTCTCCTCTTTGTTGGGCTGAAGTGGGTGAGAGTCAACTCCCTGGGCCTGAACTAGTGTACGAAACTTCGGAAAAGATCGTACAGATTCGAAATCGGTTGGCGGCGGCACGGGACCGGCAAAAGAGTTATGCTGATCAGCGTCGCAAACCACTGGAATTCCAAGTCAATGACAAGGTACTTCTAAAAGTCTCACCGTGGAAGGGCGTCATACGCTTTGGGAAGCGTGGCAAACTCAACCCGCGGTATGTCGGCCCATTTACGATCCTGGAACGGATTGGGCCGGTGGCATATCGACTTGATCTACCGACGGAGCTCGGTAATGTACATAACGTCTTTCACGTGTCAAACTTGAAGAAGTGTTTGGCTGACGAGTCTCTCATCGTTCCACTAGAAGATATCAAGGTTGATGATCGTCTTCGGATTGTGGAAGAACCTGTGGAGATCCTTGATTACAAGATTCGTAGCCTGCGTCACAGCAAGATTCGTATCGTTAAGGTTCGGTGGAACTCGGACCGGGGACCGGAATATACATGGGAACGGGAGGATCAGATGAAGTCTAAGTATCCTCATCTTTTTCCTAAGGAAGCGTTCGAGTCGAGACATGTCTCTTCGGCAACTTAATGAATCTCGGGTCGAGATTCCTTTTAACGTGGGGATGATGTGACAACTCGGGTAAATCTCTCTTTTGGTTTCTATCTTTTTGTTTGTTTCCTTCGTTATTTCTTTTGTCCTTTTGGTACTTGTGCAATTTTCGGGACGAAAATTCTTTTAACGTGGGGATGATGTGACACCCGGCAAATTCTGGTTAACAACGTTGTCTAGATGAAAGTCTACCTTAGTGAGTCACGCGTATATTGTACTTAACTGGGTTAGTTAAGTCGGGTTATAGTTCGGGAACTATTGGTTTAGTCTAGAGGATCATTGGATGTTGGTCTAGAGGTTCATTAGATGTCGGTCCTTAACCAAGTGTACAAACGGTGACGATTGGTAGGATCGTCAGGGCATACGGAACATTCGAGTCTCGAGTCCCGGGAATTGGTGAACGAGTGTGAAAATGTGTATTTACTTGTGTTATGTGTTTACAATCATTATGTGACTTGTCGGTACGTTAATATGTGTTAACATATGTTAAAACGGGGTTTAACGCGCAAAACACACGAGATTAACCCCTACAGGCGATTAGGAAGCCTAATCGCCCATAGGGGAGGCGAGTAGGCAACATATGGGGCGATTGGGTGGCTAATCGTGTGAAGGTATAGGCGATTAGGCCTAATCGCGTGAACCTTCATGCGATTAGCATTCCTAATCGCGTATAGGAGCTGCACAATCGCTAGTTACGGGCTGGACGACTAAAAACGACTATAAATACCATACTTAACCTCCTAAACTTCATTATACAAACCCTAGTCGTCCCATAACCCGCCCCAACACATAAACAACCTCTGGAAGGCGATTTTTGATCAAAACTCAAGGTTTCAAGCTTGAATCATCATACTTTCATAATCCTAAGGTTTGATTTTCATCCATAACTCTTTATAAACGTTTTTAATCAATCCCTAAGGGTCCAGACCTGTTGTTAAACGAAAAAGCTTTCTGAAAATCGTCAATAAGGGTTGTTAATCGGATTATAACTAATATGCATGCATTATGAGTGTGTATGATTAGAAAGCTATGGTTTTTATGATTCATGATGATGATTTGATATGTTATTATGATAGATCAGTATTGATAGTGATATTATGATGATAGGAATCTCAGTAATTGATTATTAGGGTTATTGTTATGCATGTTAGTATGATGATTGCATGCTATGTGTATGGTGTTGGGATTACTTGATTTCATGCAGGACTGATTATACGAGGTTAAACGAAGGATTTTGGTTTAAACATGTTTAGAATAGTTATTGGGATGATATTGGGTAGTTACACACGTTCTGGATCTGATTTGGAGCGTTAAACGCGCGAAAAACCGGAACAGCAAGGTTACAGGCGAGTAGCCTTGCTAATCGCCTGTGTTATAGGCGAGTAGGGTGCTAATCGCCTATAACTCACGCGATTAGCCCTACTCGTGTGACATCAGGGGCGAGTAGCCCTAGTCGCGTGACATCAGGGGCGATTAGCCCCAGTCGCGTGACATCAGGGGCGATTAGCCCTGGTCGTGTGATCATTCATGCGATTAGCCTCCCTAATCGCGTGTACTGCTGCTGCAAGTGTATATTAGCATTCCGAGACCTGATTTGACATGTAGTAACATGCTAGGAACCTCGTAACATATATAATAGCTTAGTAACATATGTTTGGATGTAATTCGGTGATACGTGAACTATGTGCTATAACTTGAGGTGCGTTAACGTATGTTAAGTGTAATTGCGTTATTATATGTTTTGGAGCGTAAACATAACACGGGGAGTCTCGGGTCACCACTGGGATGTCGAGTCTTGTACTTTGGGTCAGTTAAACAGTCATGGTGTTTTCAAACAAACTTGGTTATGGTCTGGACATCTAGGGACTAATTAACCTGCGGGTTATTAGTCTAAGTACTTGTAACTGTCATATGTTACGCCGCCGCTTACGGGACTAGCATAGCAGCTGGGTTTACTTGGGTTAAGGAGTAACGCAACTTAAGGTGAGTTTACGGCCCCTCTTTTAAACTGGTTTTATACTTTCGGGGGAGAAAACATGTGTTAAAACGATTATTTGGTAACTACTGTCATACTATGGGTTTCTATTGTGTACTACACGATCTTTGGAAGTCCCGGGGGGAACCATGAATGTGCGGGTTTGCACAACGGGGAAATGTGAATAGCGCTATTGGGAATGACCAACCCCGCTCGTCGACTTGGAGGGTCGGCGGGTGCATATTGTCTCAAACAGGAACAACAGGAACAACAGGAACTATATCGGGCATACTTTTGGTATTCGCGTTAGTAATGGTTTTCCAATCGTGGTAGTAACAAAACGTACGCCTAGCTAGCGTATACTGGACTTCGATTTATTATAGTATGGACAGGTGGACTTGGTTCTTGGATACAAAACCTGTAAACTCACCAGCATTTTTGTGCTGACGTAAACTTTTACATGTTTTCTCAGGTCGCTAAGGTAGCACGACTGGACTAGGGCGCACGCGTCTGCACGGCGTCTTACTAGGGTTGCATGGTCTTTTGAACGTTGAACTATTATTTCATTGTTGAGATACTGTTTTTGAATAAGCTTCCGCTGTAAACGGGATTTTAAACTATGTTTTGAAATTGCATTTATATTCATTTAGACTTGTTTATTGTGATCGTTGGTTTGGATCCTGGTTTGTCATGCGCCTCGCGGTAAAACTCCGCAAGTGGATTTTGAGGGTGTGACAGATTCCAAGGGTTTACGACGTTTATCAGCATAACTCTTCTGACGACTTCTAGCCTTGAGAAGATTATCCTGAATAAGTTGGATTTTGTCTGTGATTTCCTGGATTAGTTCAGGTCCTGTGATACGGGCTTCACCAACCTCGGTCCAACAGACAGGTCAACGATATTTACGACCATAGAGTGCCTCGAAAGGAGCCATGTTAATGCTGGCGTGATAACTGTTGTTGTATGAAAACTCAACCAAAGGAAGATGAGAATCCCATGCGCCACCAAAATCGATGACACATGCCCTGAGCATATCCTCAAGTGTCTGGATGGTTCGTTCAGTCTGACCATCAGTTTGAGGGTGATAAGCAGTGCTCAGGTTCAACTTGGTACCCAAAGCATCTTGTAGAGAATCCCAAAAGTGAGAGGTGAAACGACCATCGCGATCAGAGATAATATCCAAGGGTATACCGTGACGACATACGATTTCACTTACGTACATCTTTGCCAGCCTTTCCACAGAATACTTCTCACGAATGGGCAAGAAGTGAGCTGACTTGGTCAAACGATCGATGATTACCCAAATACTGTCAAAACCTCTGGGTGTGCGAGGAAGTTTGGTGATGAAATCCATAGCTATGCTCTCCCATTTCCATACAGGAATTTCTGGTTGTTCGAGCATACCAGATGGTCGTTGATGTTCAGCCTTGACCTTAGAACAAGTGAGGCATTTAGCAACGAAAAGGGCAATGTCTTTCTTCATACCAGGCCACCAATAAGAGTAACGGAGATCTTGGTACATCTTGTCAGCTCCAGGATGAATAGAATAACGAGACTTATGAGCCTCGTTCATGAGAAAGGTACGAAGATCATCACGGTCGGGAATCCACAGTCGATTAAGAAAATAAATAAGACCATCAGGTTTGGTTTCAAGTTGAGTCTCAGCACCACAAGACATTTCTTCATACATGTTACCTTGGGTGACTGAGGTATGCTGAGCCTGAAGGATGCGATCTTGAAGATCAGTACGAACTCTCGCACATTGAAGTTTGATACGCTCTTTACGACTAAGTGCGTCAGCCACAACATTCGCCTTACCAGGATGGTAGCGAAATTCGCAATCATAGTCGTTAAGTAACTCAACCCAACGTCGTTGCCTCATGTTAAGATTCTTCTGATCGAAGACATGTTGGAGGCTCTTGTGGTCTGTGAACACCACACATTTGGTACCATAAAGATAATGTCTCCAAATCTTAAGAGCAAAGACAACAGCGCCCAATTCAAGATCATGAGTGGTATAATTCTTTTCGTGAGTCTTGAGTTGTCGAGACGCATAAGCAATAACCTTTCCTCGTTGCATGAGAACACAACCAAGACCTTGGTTCGATGCATCACAGTAGACCACGAAATCATCATTACCATCAGGTAGAGACAAGATAGGAGCTTCACAGAGTTTCAGCTTAAGAGTTTCAAATGCTTCCTCTTGCTTTGGCCCCCACTCGTAAGGTTTACCCTTGTGAGTTAGGGTAGTGAGAGGAACAGCGATCTTTGAGAAATTGGCGATGAATCGACGATAATAACCAGCCAAACCAAGGAAAGAACGGACTTCCGTTGGAGTGGTAGGAACACTCCAATTCTTCACAGCTTCGATCTTTGCAGGATCAACATGAATTCCGTTCATATCAATGACATGTCCCAAAAACTGAACTTCCTTAAGCCATAATTCACATTTTGAGAACTTGGCATACAGTTGTTCCTTCTTTAGGAGACCCAAGATGGAGTGAAGGTGTTGCTCGTGATCGGATTTTGATTTAGAGTAAATCAAAATATCATCGATGAAGACGATCACGAATTTGTCGAGGTAGGGTCTACAAACTCGATTCATCAAATCCATAAACACTGCGGGAGCATTGGTTAATCCAAATGGCATAACCATGAATTCGTAGTGACCATAACGCGTGCGAAAAGCTGTCTTGGGAATGTCTTCTTCGTGGACTCTAAGCTGATGATAACCAGAACGAAGATCAATCTTCGAGAAGTGGGTTGCTCCTTGAAGTTGATCGAAGAGATCGTCAATCCTAGGCAGTGGATAACGATTCTTGATGGTGAGTTTGTTGAGTTCACGATAGTCAATACACATTCTAAGAGAACCATCCTTCTTTTTAACGAACAAGACAGGGGCTCACCATGGAGAAGAACTAGGGCGAATGAACCCTTTATCAGAAAGTTCCTGTAATTGACTGGCAAGTTCTTGCATCTCAGAGGGTGCAAGACGATAAGGAGCTTTGGCGACAGGATTAGCACCAGGAACAAGATCGATTCTGAACTCCACTTGTCGAGCAGGAGGTAATCCAGGTAAATCCTCTGGAAAGACTTCAGGATAGTCTCGTATAATGGGAATGTCTTGGATACTTTTGCCTTTGTCCTTCTTCTCTACCACGTTAGCTAAGATGGCTGTGTACCCCTTTCGTAAGTACTTTTGGGCAGTAGTACAAGACATAAGCTTAAGCTCGCCACAGGGTTTCTCACCATAGATCTTCAAAATATCACCAGATTCGAGAGGAATGCATATGACCTTCTCAAAGCACATGATTTCGGCACGATGGGTTGACAACCAGTCCATGCCTACTATAACATCAAAACTACCAAGATGCATGGGGATGAGATCGATAGAGAAGGTATGATCGTTGAGGTTCAACAAGCAGTTACGAATAATAGAGTCGATCGAAATAGACTTCCCGTTAGCTACCTCTACCACTAAAGGTTCCTCTAGATTTGTGTGGGGTAAGTTAAGTAAAGGTTCAAACTTCAGTGACACAAATGACTTATCAGCTCCCGAATCAAATAATATGGATGCATAGTGGTTATTAATGAGGAACGTACCATTCACACCTCGTTGTTGTCACGAGCCCGGTTAGCGTTGAGATTGTAGGCGCGACCTCGAGCACCTTGGTTCTGGTTGCGGTTCTGGTTTTGGTTTTGGTTTTGGTTTTGGTTACGATTAGGGCAGTTGTTGATGTAGTGATTAGGGCTGCCACACTCGTAGCATTGACCACGAGCAGGCCTGTTGTTTTGTTGGTTGGGAGCTGGGGTATTGTTGTTTTGGGCAGTAGGAGGGGCTTGACAGACGTTCACCAGGTGACCATATCTTTGACACTTAGTACAAAAACGACATGGCACCTGTGCTGGATGATGGTACTTGCAAGTGTTGCATAAAGGGTGAGGTCCGGTGTATGGTTTCTTGGCTGGGTTCTGGGCAGCAGGTGGAGTAGCAGCAACCATATAGTTTCTAGCCTTGCGCTTTTTGTTGCTTGAGGTCTCAGGCTTGACTTCAATTGCAGGCTGTGGAGTGTCTTTGGCAACCGTCTTCTTAGTGCCCTTGCGGAAGAGAGTACCGTTCTTCACGTGATTATCAGTAAGAGTGGCCGCTAGACGTTTGGCCTCTTCCAAAGTTGCAGGATTCCTACCCCAAATGGTGTCCTGGATTTGCATGGGCAGACCACCGATGTACTTCTCGATGGCTACCGGCAGAGGAGTAACTTTGTGAGGCAACAATAAGCTAAGCTCGTGAAAGCGGGTGTTGTAGGCATGGTTTTCCCCACTATCTTGAGCTAAGGTGTGGAACTCATCCTCAAGCTTCTTAACTTCATTGCGAGGACAAAACACTTCCTTCATGACCTCCTTGACTTGGTCCCATGTCATAGCAAGAGCAACTTCGGCCCCACGAGTACGCTTTTCTTCATTCCACCAAGTGAGTGCTCGTTTATGGAGAACACTCATGGCGTAACGAACCTTGAAGTTGTCGGGGCACTCACTATTGATGAAGGTATTCTCAATACCCTCAAACCATTGGAGGAGTCCTGTAGCTCCTTTTTCACCACTAAACTTTGGAGGGTTACAAGAGTTGAAATGCTTAAGGGTGCAGGCTGGGGGTCCATTTCCATTGCCATTGCCATTGCCGTTCCCGTTCCCGTTCCCGTTGCCGTGACCGTTCCCGTTGCCGTTCATTTGGATGACCTGAGCGAGTAAATTGGGAACCAGAGTTGCGATTTGCTGCGCCATTTGTTGAGAAATGATCGCATCCAGTTGGGCATCGATACCATTGTTGTTGTGGTTAGGAACTTGGTCATGGTTATGGTTGTCACCACCTTCTTCGTGGTTCTCACCATTGCTGTTGCGAGTGCTGCGACGTGGAGGCATGATCTGTAATAGACACAATGAAATGAATGAGATTATATAAGGAATGTAATCATTTATTCATTAATTCAAACGAATAAACGAAAACGTTGACTTATCAAAGATTCTAAATTCTAATAACATATGAAGACATGCTTTAGCCTATAAGTGAACACTCATCCCGAGAATTCCCAGGTAGGCATCCGGGTCCCTCGTCTGATTGGGATATATGCGCAATGCCAGCCTAGACAGAAGACTCAGAATACAGGCGTTCACCCTTCCAGATTGCACGTGTTCGTTATTAAAATCTAGAACTTCGACGAGATCTCAAGGGGGTTCAGGTTAAACCTGAGGATTTTGTCCTATTAATCTAATGGTGGATCAGGATTGCAGCAGACGAATAAGAGTAGTCACATGTAGGTTTAGGGTTATATAAGGTATAGGATAAGGATAAGTTTTGGGAAGCAATTAGGGTTACAAGTAAGAGGAGCAAGTACTGTTTAAGTCCCTAAGGTTATAGTCTAGATTATTTCTAATAACCTAATTCCCTATAACCAAGGCTCTGATACCAATCTGTAACACCCCAACCGATGGTGGAAACATCGGGGTGCCACGCATTGATGATTGTTTCAGTAGCACATGGTATAAATTGAATTTTAAATAATTTATTCAAAACATAATATCCAATATAAAATGATGTCTAGAAATTCAATACATAATATCAAATAACAAAACTTCAATAGCTTCAAATAATACTTCATGTTAAATCCTCATGCTAACTCAAGTCTCAGCTTCATTGTTACCTGAAACATGTTAATTTTGAAAATATTTTTGGGTCAACAAAAGTTGGTGAGAATTACATAGGTTTTTGATAATTGAATAAAAAAAAATGTTGTGCAATTCAGGTGTCATGTCAATCTAGTCCATATGTGAGAACATACTAGAAATAAATCGAGTGCATAACCAACCCTGGTGACTGTTATAATATGATACATCCCATATGCTCATGGTTCACTTGAATATGTTATACGATAACAAACACCCACGCTACCTTTGTAGGAGGCACGTATCCGGGTGGGATTGTCAATCCAATAGATCTATCAATGTATACCGTCGGCTTGTACGGAGTTAATGATTATGCTAGAATGGTGCTTACTCTAATCATGCTCAAGACATAATGCAACATAGAAAACACATAGACACATTGATGATTGAATTGCAATAATGATGTTATAACATGTTTCACCCCAAAAATGGTGATAAATAAAAGGGGCTATGTAAAACTCACCTTAGTAAATGTTATACTTCTTGAAAAGATGGAATAATAGTGTTGCCCAAACAATGCCAAATATCACCCTATAATAAGGTAATAAATAAGTCTATCTAGTCTACAAATGTATACACCCTAGGGCTTCGAATTTGGGGATATCCAATTGTTGAATTTTATAATAAATGTCTAAGTAAATAAAAGGAAATTTGATAATTAAATAAATGAAATTCTTTTTATAAAGTTTTAATTTGGGATATTCACAATAATGTTTTTGAAGTATAAAAATAATTTTTATAAAATTATTTTCTTTAAAATAGATTATTAAATCTATTTATTAAAAGTTGCCAATATTTAACTTTAATATTTAAAAATATTAAAATTAAAGAATTATTATTTTAAAAATCATATTTCTGTTCTAAATATTTACAAATAATTTGTATAAAATTTTGGTGCAAAAATAATAAAAATTGAATTTATTATGATTTAATTATGATTAAAACTAACAAAAATTGATTAAAAATATAAAATAAATGTTTTTTCAGAATTAAAAATCATTTCAGTAAAGTTTATCTCTATACAAACTCAGGGTAATTTTTGTGGAAATTTACAAAATCGTTTTGATATTTTTATGGATTTTTATAAATATAATAGTATAAATTTGATTTAATTATTATAAATATTAAATAAATGAATTTCAGAAAAATAAAAATGGTAAATAAAACTTTGACATCTGTTTTGTTAAAGATAATTTTTTTAGAATTTATAAGAAAGTTTTAATAATTAAAAATGAATTTACAAATTTAAATGTAATATATATATATAATTTGGTTTTAAAAAAAAAAAGAAATTAAAAGAAGTGGAAAAAGGGACGCCCAAGCTGGGATTCGAACCCGGGTGCCCTCGTTCACCAACAACGATCACAACCACTTGGCCTAGGCCTGTGGTTGTGATTAACCTCTGTTTAAATAATATTAGTATACTGTATCGATTTAGTTTATCCCCAAATCCATATTACGAGCCCTAGCTTTTCCAATCAAGCAATCCACACATCTTTAACCCGATTATTGTTAGGGTTTTCGTTGTATGGACGCCGATTAACAAAAGCCTCAAAAAAAATTGGACTTACAGTGTTGTTTCGATACTCGATTGGACGGTCAACCTCAAAAGTCAAACTGCGATCGGAATTCGAGTTCAGACGATGTTTCAGAGAAATTGGAGGTTAAGGAAGCTGTATGAGCGAGTTGTGAAGGATCGCAGAAGGTCAATTTATAGTGCTAAGCACTGGTTCGTGGTTATGGTAAGGATTGACCGCATAATAATGAGGGACGCGTCTTTGGGTTCAAATTTGGCAACGATTAACTGTTGATAATCATGATGCCGAGTCATAATAGGCCGAAGATCGTGTAAGGGTTCCAATAATAGATCAATCACAAGTTAATGTGATTGATTTCAGCATCTCGCGTCTAGACAGTTGACTTTCTCAAGTCAACTGTAAGGGGTTCAAATGTGTATAAAATTATTGTGCATCAGCTTTGATCAGATGTGTGGTGCTAGCCCAGCTGGTTCGTGTGTTGATGTGGTTTGGGCTTGGGCGCGGGTTCGAACCCCGGCTCAAGCAGTTTTGTTTTTTTTTTTGATAATTATTCAAGTTTATCATTATGTTCCCATATATAAAGTATTAGGGTTTCGAAAGTGCGACAAAAATAATTAATTGTGAATACAAACGATAGAACTTGACGTTTTATTAATAACGATCGTGTAACGTACAAGTTTAAATGCGTAATGTTACAACACCTTTCATGAAAACATAGTCGAAACGCCTTTTATGAAAACATAGTTGACACACGTTTAAAGAATACAACATGTTTTCTCCCCCGAAAATGTAAAACTAGTAAAAGAGTGGGGCCGTGAAACTCATCTTAGAGTGCGCCTTCAGATACTTAGAATTCCAACATGTGTATGATGACCCAACTTAGTTACAACCTATCAATGGGTTTACATAAGTGTGATGACTACTAACCCGAAGGCTAACTAGTCCCCGATTGTCCAGATCTTGACTACGTGTATTAAAAAGTGGGTTTAAACGTTAACCGGACATACCAGACAGACCCGACATCCCGTTTGTGACCCATTACATCAATTATTTATGCACATAAGGTTAACACATAAGTTTCAAGCATAAAACACTTAGTTTGCATCAAAAATCGCATATACGAAGTCGTAAGGTCGAATCGGGAGTTTCCTATGTTTGGTTCTCCCCCAAGGGCTTTTGGTCGACCCATGGACCCTTGGTTCAACCCTCATGATGTTCATTCAACCTATTCACAAGTTCATTTGACCTAACACATGTTTATTTGACCCTAACATATGTTTATTCGACCTTAACGTATGTTAATTCGACCCTAACACGTGTTAATTCACCCCCGGATACCCAGATTCGACCCCAGGCACCCACATTCGTCCCCCAGACACCCACATTCGACCCTATGGTTCTACATTCGACCCATTTGAGTCACGTTCGACCGTTTTGAGCCACGTTCGACCGTTTTGAGCCACGTTCGACCATTTTGAGCCACGTTCGACCCTTTTGAGCCACGTTTGCCCCTTTTGAGCCACGTTCGACCCTTTTGAGCCATGTTCGACCACACGAAGGGTCGAATGAGTTCCACGTTCGACCGTTTGCTGCAGAACTTCATAAAACGCATCTAAACGATCTGAAAACATCACGAAACATCACCAATCACAGCAGTCAACTATCATTAACATATTCCTACAAAACCCTACCAATTTTATCCCGAAATCCATTCGTTTTACAAGTTACCCGAAATAGCAAATTATGGAGATGTCACATCAAACGCATGCAATCTTTACCCAATTAGGAAACTTTCTGAAATCAATCAATAATCAACTTAATATCAGATTATCATGAACAAGAAACCCCCAATCATATCCTTATCACTATCATCATGAACAAGCCCTAGATCTAACCCAAAATCCCCAAAATGAGCAAAACATCATCAATAATCAATTGTAACCTATCTCAATCATAAATCATCATCAATAACAGTCCTAGATCATTGTTATAATATCTACACAGCAATCAATCATCAAACAATACATAACACCACATAAAACACCATTAACACATGTTAATTTGTATGAAAACTCATTGTTTATGAACAGGTTTTGTTTAGAAAGATATTAGGAAGGTTTTTATCCATGAAAACATGTTTGAATCAGATCCGGACTCTTGGGGTTTAATGAAAACGAATCAAAATGCTTTAAAAATGATTTAGGATGAAGAACACACCTTAGATCTTTGTTTAGAAGATGTTTGTAGGTTAGATTATGGAAAACAAGAGCAAAAACTCCTTCCTCAGTGATTAAAGTTGCTAGAGAGTGTTTAGAGGCGTTTAGGGTTTGTGAAATGATGAAAAATGACAAAGTGTGGTATTTATACTATGTTCAGGTTCGACCATTACATGTGGGCAAATGTAGAGTTAAGTGGTCGAATGTAGTTCCTTTAAAACAGATAGCCAGGTTCGACCCTTCGAACGGTCGAACCAGGAAGTGCCTTTTTCAGATTTTCCAGTTTATCGTGTTTAACGCATTTTAACGCATGCAATCTCAATCTATGTTTAACATATATAAGCATGGATAATCATCTACGCATCGTTTAAACACATATTTGCACATAATCTACCATATAAGAATCAATCTACGCATAACACCTAATTTAGTTTATGTAATTCACCAACAACGGGACTCGTAATGTGTGTGTGTGTGACTAACCCAATGATCCTCCAAATCATTGAACCCTGGACAATACGGACTGTGTTCCGACTTCCGACTCGACTGACCCCGTCAAGTACGTTTAATAAACTTTTTTCGCTAAGGTAGACTTATGTGTTTATAAAATGTTGACCTAAACATGCCGGGTGTCACAGAAATTCTGAAAGTTAACATTTTTTATTGCTAATATTGTCCGCCCAAAATATACTAATCCAATTACCCAAATATACGTGACAAAATCTTGATCACATAATGTTTTATAAAAACACAGAGGTATCATATGAAGCTTGAAATCCTCGTTTAATTCACAAAAAAATAACATTTAATTAAATATATATATATATATATATATATATATATTAAATAATCTACCACTGGGAAATTTGAAGTACTTCAATTAAATATAAAAAAACTAAAAACCCTAATAAACTATCGAACACAAACATAAACAAACACATTACCGAATTACGTTCACGAACATAAACGAACGAACGCAGCCTCTATTCATGTTCGCTTGTTTAACTTAACGAAGTGTAATTTTTTGTTTGTGTTCATTCATTTATTAAACGAACAAACACAAACGAACTTCCCCCCAAACAATTCACAAACTGTTCGCCAAACGTTTGGTTTGTTTACAGCCCTATTGATTAGTATAGCTAATATAGTATAGACTAGATTATATTTCGGGAGCGTCTTGGGGTTGAGAAATCTAATATGACATATCAATTTCATATATGAAATAGACTGATGCGCTTTACAGTTACATGCAAGAAAGCTTCGGTTAGCACATACTCTAATGTGTTAGCCTAACCTTAAACAATGTATAACTCTAATGTTTACGTCTAACCTAAAACAATGTATAACTCTAGTATTAATACATAATCTAAAACAATGTACAACTCCAATGCTAACACCTGTTGAAAATAGAATTCATATTTACTGGTTTGAACAAAATTAATGACTTGTCAATGCATGATAAATGAATTATCTAATCATTTTGTGTTTTTTTCCTGTATGAACAAAACCCCACAAAAATAGTTGTTTTTTCCTCCGTTTTTTATATAGCACGTTGGTACTCGTTGGAAAAATAATAAAACGCTCGTTAATTTGGTGTAATTTTTTTCTTCAAAAAATCTCGTATATAAAAGATATTAATGTTTAAAAATTATAGGAGGAAACATGAGAGAGAAAAATCCAATTTTGTTTTTAAATCTTTTTTTCTAAAATCACTTAATGTCACATGGCATGCCACTTTTAGCTTTAATTTTATATCATTAATGATATGTCATTACCAAATGACACACTCAAGGGGGGGGGGGGGGGGAGGGGGGATGCCCTCTTTGAGTGTCATGTGAGATTTATTGCTTTCAATTATTATAATAGATAGATATTGCTTCAAAAGATCAAAAATATTATGAGACAAATGACAAGAATTGACAAAGCTTTTTGTTACACCTTCAAATTCTACTTGTGAGGTTTTATCGCGAGGCTTGACACATCAGTATCCAAGTCAACGGTCACAACAAGCAACAGCTATATGAGAAAAATAACGTTCAAATCAACCATGTAGTTTTTAAAGTTTTAATCCAAATACAGCAGAAGCTAGATAAAGTTTACAACCCATGATAATAAAAGACATAAGTTTAGTACGAGTTCAAAAGTTATGCATATGAGACCCAAACACCGTACGCCTATCCAAAACCCGTTACCTTAGCAACCTGAGAAAACATGCTAAATGTGTCAGCATAATAATGCCGGTGAGTTCACATGTTTTAGATAAAAATGTGTGTTTAGAAGGTCAAGTACGTTTTGCTATTTTATCGAACGTTAGCTAGACGTTAAGTATGTTATTTTTGCGATTGGAACCATTACTGACTGTGATGTTGCTCAATAGAGTGTGTTGCCTTTCCAGTTACCGTCATCCCCGGTAACCACTGTGTAGTTCGAGATAATACGCACTCGTCCAACCTTTAGTTGATCCGGGTGGGGTTTGCCATGCCCAATAGATCTATCCACTTTCCCCCCCGCCATATACCCATATTAGTGGTTCCCTTAGAACTTAGATGGGTCGCAAAGTAAACAAATGATAATAATAGTAATAAATTATCTTTAAGAAAAAATTAGTTTGAAACATGTTTCTCCCCCATTAGAAAGTATGTAAAAATGGGGCTGGGAAACTCACCTTAGGTTGCATCTTCAAATAAATAATAAACCAGAAGTGTATGATACTTTTCAACTACTAAAAATCTATCATAAGATGCCTATTAGTGTGTTGACCGATAAGATGTCAGTCTAATAACCCTTGGTTGTTTATACCATGACTTTGTATATTTTCATAAGCGTTTGACTTTGACACGACCACATAGACTCGACATCGTGTTGGTGACCCATTATATTAGGTTAATAATCATATACAAGTTGCCATACAAGTAAGCACAATAAACACTTAGTTTCATACAAGAGACTCACATCAGACCACGTTTTAGCGAATGGGACTAATCCAAGTCTCATTTGCTATAACGTGTCAAGCGAATGAGTGTTCTTAAGACTCATTAGCTAGAGCGATTCTAGCGGATGGGCCTTCATTCTCCCTGCACAGGGCAACAACCATTTTTGACAAACAACACCCCCTTAAATCTGATCTAAAACATGCTAAGATGTAACCCATTCAATGTATAACATAATCCTAACTTAAAGTCATTTACAACATCTAGGCACCTTATTAATCCAGTTTTCATGCTCAAAATCACATGTTTTTCTAAAATGGCAAATTATGGGAATGTCACATCAATGTGCATGAAAAACTTTTCAGAAATGGCAAATAGTGCAATTAGTCACATAAGCACAATCATCAAGCCTTTAAACTTAGGGGTAATTAATTGTAACACAATACCTAATATGTTGTAATCATTATATTCATAATACAAGCCCTATATCTAAAACATAAAAACCCAAAATGGGTCAAAGTTCACAAAACCTCAATTAATCATCCAAGCATCACATAATCATATTTCTAAACAATCTCAAATCATCTAAACATCATCATATTATCATTCTATTAACACGTAACACAAAAGCCTCAATTATTAGGTCATCGTCATCATCTAAACTTGTGTTTTTATAAGAAAATCATTATTTAGGTATAGACCTAGTTTGAAAAGGTTTTAGAAATGTTTTTATTTAGGAAAACACTTTAAAATCAGACCTGGACAATTAGGGTTTATCAAAACAACATAAAAATATAAGGAAAAAAGTTTAGATGATTAACACACCTTAGATCTTAGCTTTAGGATGGATTTGGATATGTTTTAGGGTAGGAATCTATGATTTGAGGGCAAAAAATCGTTTTTACAGGTTAGGGTTTGTAAGAGAGCATTTGGAGGCGAGTTGGGGTTTTGAAAATGGTAAGAATGAGTGGAAGAAAGCATTTATAGGCTGCACTCATTCGCATGGGCATTCATGCGAATAACGCTCATTCTTTATAACTTTCATGCGAATGAGGCTCATTGTCTAGAACTTTCATGCGAATGAGGCCATTTCATGCGAATGAGAGGTTTGAGTGACTCATTTTCTATAACTTTGTAGAGAATGAGAGATTTTCCAAGTTTTTCATGTTTAACTTTCGAACCCGATATATCTAGTGTCGGTTACAAACCCGGTAACACGTATTATTATATAAAACACTATTATCATGTCAATTCACGTAAGCACGTATTTTCGAGTAAATAAATAATCATTAAGCATATAAATCATACAAATTAGTTTTATTATTGTTTCACCAACGTACGGACTAAGAGACACGTGTGTGCTTCCCGATGATTTCCCGAATCACTAAAACCATGACCGTAGTGTGTGTAGTACACAACCTAATTAAGTTCGTTTTAATAATGTTTTGCTAAAATAGACTTAAATGTTGTTAAGAAAGTTAACCTGATTTTGCCAAGTGTCACACTTTTAACCCATATTTACATGGTGTAGAACGAGTTTTTAGGTTTGTAATGACTAGTGGTTAAATATGAAAGGTGTGTTTACTCATTTATATGGTATTGATACATACGCTACAAACTTGCATACATAAATGGATACATATACCTAGAGGTGCACAAAAAAACTAGAACCGAAAAAAAAAACCGGAACCGGGTATTAAAAAAACCGGAACCAGGTAGACCCGGAACCGTACCCGACCCTACCCGCCGGGTACGCATAGGGTATAGATTTCTATGTAAAAAACCGGACCCGATTTATACCCGGTTGTACCCGGTTTTTTTAAATACCCGAAACCGGGTTGTACCCGGAACCGGGTTTTTCGAATACTCGGCATCGGGTTTTCCGAATACGCGAAACCGGGTTTTTCGAATACGCGAAACCGGGTTTTCCGAATACTCTAAAAGTATGTGTCAAGCGACGGGACTATTTGGCATTTTGATGTTAAGGCGGAACCGGGTACTAAAAAATCGGAACCGGGTTTTCCGAATACTCAAAAAGTATACTCAAAGAATTCTATAACCGCGTTATAATCATCTAAGTCGCACTACCCTTCGACGTGATTGTATAAAAAGAATTCAATACCCGATATACCCGGGTTTTTTCAATACCCAGTGTACCGAATTTTTTTCAATACCCGATATACCCGAAACCGGTTCCATACACGGAACCGGGTATTGAAAAAACCGGTACCGGGTATTGAAAAACCGGAACCGGTATACCGGGTATGGTTTTTTATGCTAGGAACCGGAACCGGAACTGAAACCGATTCTTTCAATACCCGGTCGACGTAATACCCGACCATACCCGAAACCGGTTCCATACCCGGAACCGGGTATTAAAAAAACCCGATTTGTGCACCTCTACATATACCTCTAATCCATAATACCCAAACATGTACAAATATGCATAAAAAATAACAAATAAATATGATAGTTTTAAGAAATAACAAATACGATTCAAATTGTTTGCAACCATGCAACGTTTTTTTTTTATTCTTAACACTAACACATGTTCGAAACTTTTAATAAAATTTTGAGTTAAATACAAAAATGATCGACGTAGCTTATAGAAAATAACATGTCGGTTCGAGGCCTAACTTAAGTTTTTGTGCAATAACAAATATACCTTTCTTATCTATTATTACTATATATAAAAGAATTGAACATTGCTGACGTGGCGTGCAATGGTGCCTTCATCCTCTACATAAAACTGCCACGTGGCATCATAATTGAAAGATTTTAATGTTTTTTGAATTATTTCCTTTTTTAATTAAAAAAAAAAAGATAAACATAAAACCCTAAATTTATCTCTCTATCTCTGAATTCTCAATTACTAAAATTAAATTGAGTTATTTTAGGAAAAAAAAATTTAAAAACAAATTTAAAATTTTCTCTCTTATGTTCCTCCCATAATTTTTAAACGTTAATATCTTTTATATTCGAGATTTTTTAAATAAAAAAATTACACCAAATTAACGAGCGTTTTATTATCTTTCCAACGAGTACCATAGTGCTATATAAAAAACAGAGAAAAAAACGACTATTTTTTGTGGGGTTATGTTCATACAGAAAAAAAAAAACACAAAATGTCCAGGTTATTCATTAATCATGTTTTTTCTTTTAAACCATGTTCTTATCTACGATGTTGAAATTCAGCCCAATCGCCATGCTATCATTGGAATTTTACTCTTCTAAAGATGGATAGGTATACTTTATCAAGAGAAGTTAGGAGAACGAATCACGCAACACTGCAACACATGGTGTCACCTTATAACAAGGTTATTTTTTATTTATTTAATTACAAAAGTAATAATTATTACTATTAGTATTAATATTATTAGAAGTGTTATATTTTTCAACCCCCATCATGAATTCTACATCTATATAAGTCAAAGTCAAATTGTAACATATTTTAAATTACGTGAAGATGATTATATGTTGAAGGTTATCCTTTTAATACTGTATTATGTTTAATATGGTTTATTCTTTTTATTTTTTTAACTTTTTAAATAAATGTTTTTTTAACTAAAATTGTTTATGTTTAAGTTATTTACGCTTTTCGTGATTTGAATTTTCTTCTTTTATCACTTTTTTATCATTTTTTATTAAATCATATTAAATTTTTCAACCCCGGGACCTTCCCGGGGTAATCAGCTAGTTAAAAATATTATAAATGCCTCTCACCTTCACAAGTCTCATTTCGCTTTCCAAACAAAATCGAAACAAAATCAGCATAAATCTAAGATAATTGATTATGTTAATGAAAATCAAAAAAATAAGATGCCAATGTGAGGCTAATCCACTTAATAGAGACACATGCCTCTTAAATGAAAATTAGAGAGACAACAACAATTTTCGATGATGATTTTAAGACACTAAAACCACCACACCAATATAGAGGTTTAGTCTTGTTGAGGTTCTTGTTAGTCTTGTTGAGGATCTTGTTTCTCTAATTCTTCAAGGTCAAAATAACTTCCATAACTAATTAACCTTCCAACATTTTCAAATCTGTGTTCCTAAAACCCCATAAATTATTTCAGAGCTTCAACTTGTAGTTATTAAAACTTTTCTTGAGAAGTACATTAGCTATAAAGGAAATTAAATTACAAGCTTGATTGATGGGTCCTTTTCAGTTACAAATAGACGAAATGTAGTGTTAATGCCGAAAGTGATACAAAGTTGAAATTACAGATACAAAACATAATGCTCTTTACAGCTAGACCTCAAATATATAGGCTTGTAAACGAACAAATTAACAAAACAGATACAAACCGAGGCGCGTTCTCATTCGTTCATTTAACTTCAACCAAACATGAACAACTAAATGCATGAATTTCTTGTCAAGTTTGTTCATTAAGAAAATGAACATGTTTGTATTCGTTTATGTTTGTTGGTAAGCAGTGGCGGATCCAGGAATTTTTTTCACTGGGTTCCTTTTTTAGACGTTTCAATTTCATATAACCAAACATAACATTTCGGGTCGGTTTGCCGGTTCGGGTCGGATAAGGTTCATCAAATAAACATTAGATATAAGACACTTTGGTGAACTTAGGCCCCTTTGACATGTTTCTAACACTTTATGTTACTCATTTGACCCATTAGATATAAAACACTACCGTAATAAAATTATAAAATAAAATAAAAATAAATTAGAATGGACCTTTGCAACCACTTATGGAGGGTAGTCACAGTTTAACTTCGGATCGATGCATTGCTTTACCTTGTCTTCACTTAATTTTGGTGTTGCCTGTAGCAAGCACAATTATAAGCAGCATAAGCACAATAGCATACACATAATGTGTCCAAGTGTGTGTAATATATCCATTTTCAGAAAACATAGAGGCTAATATGAACTATTTGCCCATAAGTGGTATTAACTATTAAGCATGTTCACATGATTTCTATCCTTTCTTTCATTACTTATGTGCATTTTGGTATTTCACAAGGTCAAGGACTTTTGTAATTACATCAGTAATAGGTAAGGAATTGTAATAATAACAATTATTATTAACCAGATCAAATACATACCGATTTAACAAGACTGTTGTCCTTTTGGCATTGTGTGGTCAACTGGTTTTCTTCCGGTCAAGAGTTTTAAAAAAACAACTCTAAAACTATAAAATCACTTTTTGAAGTTATTTGCACTGTCATTGCAAACCTGAACAAAAAAAAATGTATACATTATGTCAATACACCAACATGTTTCATGCATTTATGTTACTTGAAATGATGCAGAACGATATTATGTTGGTTTTATATCAACCACTGTGAATTGTTAATGCATACAACCTCTTAATCGCTTAATTTAAAGATTTAGATTATTATTATTATTATTATCATCATCATCGCGCTACCAGTTTCGAACCAAGGATGTGTTATGTATTAATAAGGATTGCAACCACTAAAGCACTCTCAGCTTTTTGTAATGGGTTCCTTTAACATTTTTCTTATGGGTTCCTTTCATTTTTTTTATATACAATAACACTATAATTTACAAACCGACTGGGTTCCCGGGAACCCGTCCACCAATGCCTAAATCCGCCCCTGTTGGTAAGTATTCTAAACAAATAGTTCATGAACATATTTTCAGAAACACAAAAAAATTGTTATTTAAATATTTAAATTAAAATGTAAAAAATAAAAAAAAAACATAAACGAATATACTTATATACACACAGGAACGTAAATGAACAAACTAAACATGCAATCATGCTTTTTCAGTAATTAACACTGTATTAAGGTATGATTTAAGGAGTTATACTTTGAACAACTAACAAGAAAGCATGTTTAAAGGGATTAAATATTCTAACACGGAAAAGTGCGACTAGGAATATTTCATTGGAGAAAAATTTATCAGAAATTAGAGGTTTATTTTTGAATAAATAAATTGCAAGGGTTGATAAGTAATTAGTTGGTGTTGGATTACAAGTTCATTAGTTGAGTAAACTACTATTTAGTCCTTAATGTTTGCTTGAAAATGTCATTTAAGTCCATCTTTTAATTTTGTGTTTCTTTCGTCCATGTCATTTAGAAAACATAACAATTTCATCCAATTTATTAACCCCATTAGAAAGTCAGTTAATTAAGTGGTAAATGATCATTTCACGTCTTTTTTATTATTTTATTTTTTAAGAGCACATTCTATAATTTTCCTGTACGTGGTTTTGTAAAAAAAAAAAAAAAAAAAAAAAAAAAAAAAAAAAAAAAAAAAAAAAAAAAACCTCACTTTCATCTAATAATTTCTTTTGTCATCTAAAATCGTATATGGTTGTGTCTTTTTAATAATTGAAATAACTATTTATTTATTTATAAGAAAGTATACGATACAAAGAATATAAACATAAGAAGCGTAAGAAGCAACCAAATATTGCCACCTGTCAACTATGGTTAAGTTTAATTAACTTAATCCCGGTTGATTAAAAGGGTAAATTATTCATCTACGTTCATTCAATCACGTTTCAATTAATACTATTGAAATCTCGTTTCAGTTTCAATTCATCTTTAGAACGAACATCTAATCAAGTAAGGATTCAATCAAACACAATTTTAATTTTCGATTTTTCAAACGATGCTCTGTTTTTTTTTTCTTTATCGAACCACTGTTTGATTTTTTTTATTATCATTTTTTTCTTGAATGTTAGATTGTTTGAAATTCCAAAGTCATTCAAGATGTGTATGTTTTTTTTTTTTTTCAAAATTAAGTTGGAGTGTTTATATATGTAGAAGTAAACACAGTAAACATTAGGGTTAACAGATGTTGAAGATGATGATAATAGAGTGCGTTTGAATTTTTGTAATACTGTATAAGGTGCGTCTGTTTTTAGATGCTTTTATTTTCTATTGTTTTAATTAGTGCGTCTAGAGTTTTTGTTAGCGCGTCTACACATATGTTTTTGAATTATTATGCATGTGCTTTTTTACAGATCAATTATTGGAAGCAAAAAAAAAAAAAAATAGTAATTCTCATGAATGATTATTTTGTCACCTTATTATTATTGTTTTGTTTATATATTTTGTGATGTATGTATACTGATTTCTCAACACATAATTCAATCACAGATTTTTTTTTCAGTAATGGCTTCTTCATCTTCATCATCAAAATCTGAAATGATCAAAAGGATGCAAGAGAAAATTGCCAAAGATTATGCTATTGAGGGTCGTCTGGCGGATAACCTTAACAGGATAAATGATGGCATGAGTAAGAGAGATGAGATTTCCAAGCTTCTTATTCATATGCCCGATTCGAGTCTTCATGAACTTGCTGTTATGTTCATGATTGATGCAAAGAAAGGCGATCATAATCTTGTTGAACAACTAACAAAATGCATAGCTCTTTTGAGGTGTTCTATTCAATTTAAAATTCAGTTCTTAAAGTCTATGTAATATCAAGATCATGATGAACTGATTATGTAATTTGTTTTTGTAGTTGTTATATTACCTGTTTTATGATGTGTGTTTTTAGTTAAGTGCGTTTGAATTAATATAACAAATGAACAAGTGCGTTTGATTAAAATCACAGTAATCTATTTTTTTTAAAGTGCGTCCAAGTAGAAACTAAATTGCAGATTAGTGCATCCAAACATAACTTCATGTTAAATCAGTGTTAACTACAAATCCAAAATCATTTATAGATTAGTGCGTCCAAAATAACATATTTAAAATCAAAATCAGTAAATAAGATGTTTAAAAAAGCATTCAAAACAATGTTTATATGGCAGCTACCCTTTTCTCTAATTTTGCCATGACATTTTGTAACATCTTTTTCCTTGCTTTTTCTGGCTTTTTTGCAAACTTTCTTACCTCTTCAATTATTTCATCCCTGAGCATGTTGTGAGGTGAGAGTATAATATTTGCGACGTACTTGAATCGCAATGCATCCAACTGTTTTTGTTGAAACTCCGATTCACTGGCAAATCCACAGTTCCAAAATGCATACCCTTTGAAGGTTTCGAGGTGTCGCATAGCGAATATGCCACAGTCTACTATGTTTTTAATAGTCCTCCATGTCATTTCTCTTCTTATAATCTTATCTGTTACAAGTTTCTCAATTGCCGGTGTTGTAGGACATGTTTTCTTCCACAACAGGTACAAAGTGTGTCTCTACAAAACATTTTTTAACAAAGCCATTAGGTTATTATCATAGTTTTTCCCAGCTATATAATTTTATATTATCCAATATACCGGGAATGCCTTTATATCTTCTTGCTTGGTCATCCCCCTCTTTAGAGTTGTCAAGCAACTCTGATGTCCCATTCCTCACATCAAAAGCTAAGACATAAAAATGCCTGTCAATCCACACCGGCTGCAGAATCATGTCGAATTCGTATAACGATTTTGCCTCGATCTTCCTGAAGATATCCTGCAGATTGCTAAGGTAAACCCTTTCTTTCTTCCCATTGAACTTCTTCTTTATAGTAGTCTGGAGGCTGAAAAAAAAACAGTTAAAAAACAACAAGTGCGTCCAAACATATACATTAGTGCGTTTGAATTTTTCAAATATTAATAAACATTAGATGAGTGCGTCCAAACATATATATTAGTGTGTTTCAAAAAATAGTGCGTCTGAATGTTAATATGGTGCGTTTAAGTTCAAAGTTTTTTCATACCATCATGTTGGTACAGAGAAATAGTCTTCGTATAGACCCTTCCTTCTTTTTCTTTATATTCTCCTTTTCTTCATAGTTGAGGATATCTGTCCATACATCTATAGCATTTGTGCACAGCCATAGCCCAGGATGTAAACTTTCAAAGATCACTTTCATGATCTCATTTGCACCTTGATCCCAGTAACAGATTTTCTGAAATCATAATTTTTTTAAATGAAATCAGTAATCAATGAATAATAATTTATAAACAAAATGAAAAAACACACTTACGTTTTTCTCTCTAATCGGTGCAAACATGTATTGTGTTATCCTGACTTCATCTTCTGTTAATTTCTCAACAATGCACACTTGTTTCCCTGTGTATGGTGATATCAATGCCCATGAAGGGTTTTTGTCCCTAACTAGCTTTTCATAACCAGCAGCTGCTTTCCCTTTATCTTTTTTTTTTTTTTTGTGTTTCTTCTGCTTCCTTTTCTGTTGTTTTTTCTTTCTCAACATGCTTATCTTGGGGTGTTGCTTGTTCATTCTTATCTGCATGCATAGTTGGTTCTATTGTTTGAAGTTGAATAAATGTTGCGTCTGTTATCCCCTGTGATTCTAATGACACAGCAACATCATGTAGTTTTTCTGTGTTCTCTGTCTCCAAATCTCTATCAGCTTCTTTGTTCGCTTCATCATTCACATCTCTTACCCTATACACCCCTGTTTCAACTGTTTCTAGCACCCCAATAGCTGTATCAGTTATTTCATCTTCTTCAATTACATTTTCCAGGTTTGTAGCACCAGCCTGATCATCTATTACCAAGTCAGTCCCATCCTGATTCACATCAACATTTTGGTTTGTTGCTTCAATATTTCCTTTGACAACTTCATCATCATTTTCCAAATCAGCTTCACGCTCCATTATATTTACTGCCTCAACATTCTCAGCTTCAACGTCTTTAGCTTTGCCGTTCAATTCGTCCCACTTGTCGCACAACTTCATTAATTCTGTTACCCACAAGTACTTGTTTCGTGCCTCTGTAACCATTTCTTCCATCTCCTTTTGAATTGCTTCATATTTTTTATGTTTCTCTCCATGGTTTTTATCCAAACCTGTCGAAAATATTAGTGCGTCCAAAAATATATATTAGTGCGTCTGAAAAAACATTAGTGCGTCTGAAAAATCATTAATGCGTCTATAATTTAACATTACTGCGTCTGAAAAATCATTAGTGCGTCTATAATTTAACATTAGTGTGTCTGAAAACATAAACTGTTGTTCAGTTTATACTGAACAGAATTACATAAGTGCGTCTATAATTTAACATTAGTGCGTGTGAAGTGTTGTTCAGTTTTTACAAACATAATGAGCATAAATACATGAGTGCGTCTATAAAGTAACTTTAGTGTGTTTAAATATATACCTTCTTGGCTTTCATTGCTGACTCATACTCTTCTCTTCTAATGCCCTGTCTATAACTCAGATCTGGTTGAGTGTTGCAGTATTTAAACAGTTGTTGAGTTTGTGTACTCATTTCATAATTTCTCCAATCTTCAGTGTCATCAGCATCATCAACTTGGACTCGTCTCGGTGGACTCGGTCCCATATTCAGATTGTAATCATCATTTTCCAAGCTGCTGTTGTTTTATCACCATCCTTTTCACCTTGCATTTCAATCAAGGTTTTCAGGATATTACTAACCAGATTTTCATTTTCTTCGGTATCCGCATTATCTTCATCCTCTGCTTCGTCATCATCCTCATTCTCCTCTTCCTCACCTTTATCAGCATCACCCTCATCATCTCCATCATCATCTTCAATGCCAGTCAACGACCCGTTGTTATAAAGATGATTTTCCATCTCTGCAAGTGAACTACTAGTGATGTAAGTAATTGCCGGTATGCTAATTTGTATGTCAGAAGGATGTCTCTTGTTGTATTCATGTGTGTAGATAACCTGCTTATTTCAAAACAGTTTAATTGTGTTAGTAAACATAAATGCGTTTAAATAAAAGGTAAGTGCGTCCAAAACTAAAATTCAAATAAAATCAAGTGCGTTTAATAGATAATGTTAGTGCGTTTGAAGTCTTACACTCAGCATTACAATTGGACCATTATACTGGTCTTCTTTCCATCCTGCCTTTGTTCTTCTTAGACATTCGATCAGGTAAGAGTACCAATCCAAATTTGGAATTTCAGATTCATCATCCGAGCCATGCAGAAAGCTTTGATTTATTGTGGTTGACTTTGTGATCAACCCGAAAACTGTGTTCCGTAACACTAGAAAATTCAATTTAAACAACCTTCCACCCTTTGGTTGTTGTCTAACAACCGGTATTACCATCGCAACACTTTCTTTTTCTCAAACTGACTCTTAATCTCATCTATTGTAGTGTCTGAACCTTTTCTTGCCCTATTTTTCTTGAGAACCAGATTCTTCCCCATTGGTATCTCAAAAGGTTTATGGGCCAATGAAGGTGTGATCTTGATTTTCCAATTTCCAACATTTAGTTCGTTCCTTCCCTCGTCATAGTTGACTAACAACCAGTAACCCAAGCTTGTTGATATGTGTTCAATATTAATTTCCAACACAGATCCAAACCCCATCTTTCTAACTTCTTCTTTTTGTTCATCCGTGTACTACTGGATGCTTTCAATAAACTCGGCAGGAGAGCATCATATTTTTAATTTTTTCCCTATGTATTGCACAAACTCCATTTCCTGTGTTTTCTTCACCTTCTTCTTAGGTGCATCTATTTTCATCTTTTACTGTGGCCTCTGAAAGTCTTCATCAGATGATTCTGATGAAGATTCAACAACTTGTTTTTGTTTCTTCAACTGTTGTCTCATCTTTTCAATATCAACTTCCAAATTATTAGCAGCTTCTTTGTTTACCTTTTCAACCATTTCTTTAATTTTAATTAAATTTTTCAGTGGTTGATATTTGAAATCATCATCATCTGATGGTACAATTGCCTCTGCATAAACAATTAACATATTAGTGATTTAAACGCACTAATAAAACTAGCAGGAACCCGCGCGTTGCGGCGGGGTTGCACTGTGTTTGGCTGTTGCGTTTAGTGAATCACGTTGTTGGTGTTGTACATTATACACACATCTTAGCCGACTAATCAAATTTTCATCTCCATTTTTTTGCTTTTCTATTTTTTTCGTTTTGTAATGCGAATTTCTTCATGGTAGCCACCGAAGCAATCATCTTTTAATTTGTTTTTAATAGAAAGATATTGAAATAATGCATTAATCATTTATGTTTCATGTCTGTTTTATGCAAAATACATTAACGGAGCCTAAAGATAACCCTTTCCTTCTCAAAGCAATCTAGGTTCTAAACAGGTTCGGGTTTTTTTAAGAAGGATTAGAACCGGTTTTCGTTTTTGGCCAAACAGGTATAGGCTAGAAACCGGAGTGGGCCAAAAATAAACTGAAACTCCGAGAACCGATTGGTTTACCCACGCGTTGCCGCGGGATTCAAATATAAATTGCACAACAATGTGATTATTTACAAAACGCAAAAAATGTAGATGCAATAGTACACCTTGGTACCCAATGTTGTGGTTCGAATAAGCCGTTCTGAAATAAATACTTAAGTAGTCGTTAAGTGTCTGGTTACTAAGTTGACATGTTAACTTCTATCAAGCCCTTCTGAAATAAATATTTTTTTTGTTGCTACTTCATTTGTCGCTCTATTCACCAAGTTTTTATGCTTTCATTTAGAACTAAAATACAAGTAAATGGTACATATTTAAAATCATAACAACGAGACTTACAACAAACAACTCCAATAAAGATAATTTCGAATGAGTGAATGACGATTTATCGAGACAAAATTTTAAACACTATAACATGATCATTAAAGAGAAGGTTACATGAAGTACCTAGAAAAGTGTGATTAGCCTGTAAAACGGTAAGCATATGACTCACTTGCTTTCTCTTCTAACTCATTTTCAACCATTTGAATAAGCAATTTCTATCACTTTTCAATTGAATTTCCCATTCAATTGCAATTATATCCATGATATTGATTACAGAGGTTTCGTTTAAGGGTATAATGGAGCAGAACTGAAGAGGCTTCAAAAATCAATGTCACGGTTTCAAAGGTTGAATAAGGTATATGACTTGCATTACTCATTTATATAATTACCATTAAATGTTGTACAAGAGGGCATAAAAGGAAGAAATTGGACAAAAATTATAGATTTATACTAAGACTCTTGATATGCCATCTTAAAAAAGATATAAATTTACCTTCTTAGCCATCAAGCACCCATTATATAGTAATAAATATATAAGTATAGATATAGATAATACAGACACACCAATTAATTCTAACATAAAATTTTCAGACGCACTAATAAAATAATACAGACGCACTAATCAAATCTAAATAAACATACAGACACACTCACTAAATATCCAGACGCACTCATACTAAACATAAAGATGAACTCATACTAAACATACAGACGCATTCATATCATTTTTTGAGACGCACTTATATGTAAAAATACAGACTCACTCACAATAAACATACAGACTCACCCATCAAACCTAAATAAAACTAAATATATAAACGCACTCAAACAAAGAATACAGATGCACTCACACATAACATACAGACTGTAAAGTTGAAATGTAATATAAAAACTGAATGTAATTAAGCAAGTAATATAAACATTCAAATAACCTAGGTGCGTCTCATAAAAAATTAAGTGCTATTTTGTTTGTTGAATCACTATACCTTTACTCTGTTTTGACTTTGGTTTGATATGTTTAGCTTCTCTTCTTCTTTCGACTTCCTTGTCTGATTCCATTAAATTTTTTTTTATCAAAAACGAGAATATAAAATGACAGGAAAAAGTGATAATTTAATCATAAAACGCACCTGATTGTCGTTTTGAAGACATTATGCTCTGTTTTTTGTTGTTCTTCGTCACTCTAGGTGTTTGATTCGTGTTTGTGCGTGTTTTTGTTTGATTTGGAGGTGTAATAAACCCTAATTAAATGATGGTTTGATGATTTTGTTTATGATTTTTAGTAATAACTGTCGTGGTTTTTGAATTGGCGGTTTCGATTTGTATTTTTTAAAACGCGATTAATTTTTCTAATGATTAATTTACCCCTAGTTTGATTTAAACGCCTATGGTTATATGATCTGATTAGTTTGAAATCTAATGCTCCAGATTGTTTCTTATATTAGGAGACTTTGTACAATATCTCTTCCCATATTTTTTTCCCTATATTCATTAGGTGCTTTTGAATATCTAAGTCTCCGTTTCTCTTTAATAATCCTTTAGCAAATAATCATTCTCGTAGTTACGTAAACTTTATATATGGGGGTAGTGGGGTACAATTTTTTTAAGTTATATCAAGTAGGTCCTCTTACTTTCATTTTATTTGCGGTCACTAGGCCCTCTGCTCATTGTTTTTTTAACATGAAATTCAAATATGACTTATTGTTGATATATTTAACACATATTTTGAAGTTTGTATTCGTAGTACTTTTCTTATTGTTCTTTGCACTTTCATAATTTTGGCTTGCTTGGTGTTTTCTTTTTCATGATAGTCAAGAAGATTAGGAATATGTAAAGGTGGTTTCCTTTAATACTTTCCAATGTTTTCTGCAAATTTGTAGGTTAAACTCATGTTTTTTTGTTTAATATAATTTGTTTCTATGATTAAGAGTATTGATGTATGGATATCTGGTCTTATGTTAGAATCTTGTGTTATTTATGCAATGACATGTGCTCTTATGTTAGAATCAATGTTATTATGTTTAGTAGTATGGAATTAGAATGTGTATGCTCTTATGACGAATGTGTAAGGTGATGTGTAATCCTTCAATATCGTCATGTCTTTCCTTATTGTCGTATCTTGTGTTTTCTGTTTATTTAAATAGCAACAATATCATCTTCAAGTTCGTTTTCTAGGTGCTTATTTTTGTTATTATATTTCGCCTATTATTTACATAATGAATCTCATAGAAATGCATTACCTTGTTTAAAAAACAATTGTTTCACATATACAATATATAAAAGAATTGGAGAGAAATATTAAATAACAAAAACATATTGTTTGCCTAATTTGGAGTTCTTTTCCGTCTACTACACGTACGTGTAAATGCAACATATGATTACATTGACCAACACATGACACCAAATGAAATGATCTTCATAATTAACAAACTCAAACTGATGGCATTATCGTATTAAACACCGATGCGGAACATTCAACTCTTGACCTGCCACTCAACAAAACCACAACAACTACCTATCCACCCCACAACATGAGCACTGAAAAGAAATCTTTCAAAAAGCCCACATCAAAGATACAAAGGTACGATGCTTTCACTTTTGCAAAGCAATTTAGTTTTATACACTTTCTATGATCTAACACCCCAACCGATGGCGGAAACATCGGGATGTCACGTATTGTTGATTGTTCAGTAGCTCATGGTGAATAATAAATTTCATTAATTGATTTAAATAAATTACATACAATTGTTCTACAAAAATTCATACATCAAAATGAATAATACTATGTACATAAAGCAATAACTCAATTCTTCAAGCAAGTAGAACCTGAAACATGTTAAGTTGAAAATATTTTTGGGTCAACAAAAGTTGGTGAGAATACATAGGTTTTTGAATATAATTGTTAACAATAGTTGCACAACAATCACAGTTGTTTGATGATAGAGTATGAGACCGACATGTAACAATGCGTCTTTGTACAATCAAACCTTGTGTCGACTGAGGACTAACTCGCAAGTTAGTTAAATGTTGTTACTGTTATCGATCATCCCTGAATTTATGCGGGGGGATGGATTTGTCAGACCTATAGCGCTATAATCTAAACAGGCGGCTTGATCAATGTTAATGATTGTACTGTGTCTATTTGTTACAGTCAAATGATAGAATGAGTAAATAATAGTGTAATTAAATCACAAGTTTCAACAATGTAAGAATGAGTAAATGATAGTGTATAAAAAGTTTAAACATGTTTCACCCCAAAATGTAGAATAGAAAAAGGGGCTATGTAAACTCACCTTAGCAAAATGTTAAGTCTCGTGAAATAGAATATGTGTTGCCCAACGATGCCAAGTATTACCCTATAATTAAGGTAACAAATAAGTCTAAGTCTATCTAGTCTACGAGTATATTCTAGGGTTTCGAATTGGGGATAAATATTCGTTTGATTAATATGTTTAATAAATAAGAGAAATTTGATAAATAAATAGACAAAAGCCTTTTTGTAAATTTTAAATTAAAGATGGTTACAATATAATGTTTTAAGTATGAAAATAATTTTTATAAAATTATTTTCTTTAAAATAGAATATTAAATCTATTTATTTCAAATTGTCAAAATATAACTTTAATATTTAAAAATACTAAAATTAAATAATTATTAAATTAAAAATTGTATTTCTGTCTCAAATAAATAGAATTAATTTATATAAAATTTTGGTGCAAAAATATTGAAAAATGAATTTATTATGATTTATTTATGATTAAAACTAACAAAAATTTATTAAAAATATTAAATAAATGATTTTTCAAAAACAAAAATCATTTCTGGAATGTTTATTGTTTTATAAACTTAGGATAATTTTTGTGGTATTTTATAAGGTCGTTTTCATATATTTATAGAATTTTATAATTATAATTGAATAAATTTGTAATATTTATTATATATAATAAATAAATGATTTTTGAAAAACCAAAAATTGGATAATAAATTTTTTTTATTTGAATAACAGAAAATAAATTTTGTAGAATTTATAAACCATGTTTAGTATTAAAAATCTATTTTAAAAGTTAATATCATAAGTATAAGAAAGAAAAGGATAAAAAAAAATGTGTGTTGTTTGTGGGGATCGAAGCCGAGAATCAAAGCCCCAACACAGACACCCTACCATCTGATCTATGGGTCTGATGTTGTTTTATTTCAGTTAAAAACGAATTTATACACTAATGGGTTTGTGTAATCTTCCCCAAATATAACTAAGAACCCTAATTCCACAATTGCACTAATTAACGAGCAATAACCCCAGTATCAATAGGGTTATTGATCGGACCTTTTCAAAGAACAATAGCACGTAATCAATTGAAACTTACTAGTTGTAATGCTATCCGAGAAAGTCAAAAGAACAACGTGGTGTGTAAACGAATGAACGTGCGTGTAAGGTGATGGTGAGGTTTTGTTTTCTGAATAATTCATAACGATCCTTGGTGCTCAATTTATAGTGTCGTGGTTCATATGGGATGTTTTTAAGTTTTGACCAAAATGGTCAAATCCGCGTTTTGATAGACAAGGAGGAGCTGTGATTTGCATGATTTATAGACTGATTGGGACGCGTATGATCAGGCGAACAAGTCCACAGCACTTAATTGATTCCTAATTTTCCAAAATTAAGCAAATCGAATGGTCAAAGGTGGAGCTTCTTGGTCAACTCTGCTGAGCTGCTGTTTGTCGCGCAGAAAGGAAAAAAGGAAAGGGAAGGTGGGCCGGGTCCAAAGTGAAGGACAAAGGAGATGGGCCGGACCAGGGTGAAGGGCAAGGAGATGGGCCGGACCAGGGTGAAGGGCAAGGAGGGATGGGCCTACGGTTGGTTTCCTTGGTACCTGGGCTGCGAAACAGGTCTTGGTTTGTTTTGTTTGGTCTTCCCCCCCCCCCCCCTTTAAAAAAAAAAAAAAAACGTAACAGATTTTCTTTTTAAAACATATTGTATTATTATTGTTTATTATTATTATTATTATTATTACTATATATATACCTTTATATATGTATATATATAAGTTGTGTGGTAGGAAAATAAAAACTTAGACACATTATAAAATTAATGATAAAGATATAAAGTACGTATTAGAATTTGGGAAAAATTTTGCGATGTTACAGTCTCCCCTACTTTTGGAAACTGCGTCCCGAAGTTTATTGAAAACACAGGGTTGAAGATGATTGGTTAGAAATGAAAATGATTGCGATTTGGAAAAATTTGGGTTATAGCATGATATGAACAAATCGAATAGTTTGAAATAGAGGCGTGTTATGTGTGAGTTGATTGACTAAATAATCTACCAGGTATCTAGAGTTTTACCTTTGGTTATCACCCGAAACCTTGATAGAATTTCACACTACCTTAACGTACCTATAAATTCATGATTACGTTCCGGACCGCAATCACCAACTTACCTTACATTAGAGTTTTGTGTCCTTCTATTACTCTAACACATATGTAAGTAATGCAGCAATAATCATGTGGTTGAACCCTTGTATTTAATGAGTCCAACTGTTGAGCAGAGGAAAGACTCTCACCAGTTAGTGAGTAGGAACCTCTACCGATTGTTGATAGCCTCCACCAGTCATGGAGCAGGTTGTAGGGCCTCTCCTGACTGAGCAGATTCGATAGCCTTCACCAGTCGTGGAGCAGGTTGTAGGGCCTCTCCCGACTGTTGAAGAAGCATGATGACCTCTACCAATTGTTGAGTAGGTTATTTGGTACTCAACTAACTGTTGAGCAAGTACTTTATCCTCTATGTAGCATAAATTGTAAATTGATAATATGTTTATGCAAGCAAGTTTGTATGTATAACGAGTATAGTATATGAGTTGTAGTTGTATAGATTTAGATAGCAATTAGTTCACATTCAAACAAGCATGCATCCAAGTGTTATGAATATACCATATAAACAATTCTCAGACCAAATTTCAATACTAGAATTTATTACTTGAATCAGATAATGTCACTACATAAAAAGCAAACAACATTCGAATGGTGGGACATGCTTGTTAAATAGCTGAAGGGTTTTGATCTCGGTTCAGTATAGGGCATCGGTTACGAAAGTGATTTGGGTCTCCACATTCATAGCATTGACCATAGTTGTATCGATTAGGATTAGCAGCCTGATTCGGGTTGGTGGGTTGGTTGACATTAGGATTTGGGGTCTCGCGACATGTGTTGACTAGATGTCCATACTTACCACAATTGGTGCACAAGCGACATGCTGAAGCAGTGGGATGATGTCGTTTGCATGTGTTACACAATGGATAGTTTCCTATATAGGGTTTCTTGTTAGAAGCTTGTGTAGTGAGGTTGGCATCAGGATCCCTGGCCTTACGCTTCTGGTTCTCAGTAGTTACCGCGGCTACAATACTTGCTTTATTGCCTTTCCGAACTAAAGTCCTGTTCTTTACGTGATTGTCAGTTAAGGTAGATGCTAAACGCTTGGCCTCTTCAAGGGTAGCAGGGTTCCTTCCCCATACCGTGTCCTGAATCTGCATGGGTAAACCACCGATATATTTCTCAATGGCCACAGGTAGCGGAGTGACCTTATGGGGCAACAACAGGCTGAGCTCATGGAAGCGGGTATTATAAGCAAGGTTTTCCCCACTATCCTGAGCAAGGGTGTGGAACTCGTCCTCTAATTTCTTGACCTCGTTACGTGGGAAAAATTCATCCTTCACTATCTCCTTGACTCGATCCCAGGTCATAGTAAGTGCAACTTCAGCTCCTCGGGTGCGCTATTCCTCATTCCACCAAGTGAGTGCTCGTTTGTGAAGAACACTCATAGCATAACGGACCTTAAAGTTATCGGGACACTCACTGTTAATGAAGGTATTCTCAATACCCTAGAACCATTGTAGAAGTCCCGTAGCTCCTTCTTCTCCACTGAACTTAGGGGGACTACAGGAATTAAAGTGCTTAAGAGTGCAAGCTGGGAGACCATTCCCGTTTCCGTTGTGGTTTCCATTACCGTTCCCGTTTCCATGACAGTTTCCGTTGCCGTTTCCGTTCATCTGGATGACTTGAGCCAGTAAATTAGGAACCGGAGTCGTGATTTGCTGCGCCATTTGTTGAGAAATGATCGCAGCCAGTTGGGCATCAACACCATTGTTGTTGTTATTGTTGTTGTTGTGGTGGTTGTTTCTATTCACTTCATCTTGGTTGTCACCACTGTTAAGGCGAGTGCTGCGACGTGGAGGCATGATATGTATGAGACACAATGAAATGAATGAGGTTATATAAGGAATGTAATCATTTATTCATTAATTAAAACGAATAAACGAAAACGTTGACTTATCAAAGATTCTAAATTCTAATAACTTAGTGAAGACATGCTTTAGCCTATAAGTGAACACTCATCCCGAGAATTCCCAGGTAGGCATCCGGGTCCCTCGTCTGATTGGGATATATGCGCAATGCCAGCCTAGACAGAAGACTCAGAATACAGGCGTTCACCCTTCCAGATTGCACGTGTTCGTTATTAAAATCTAGAATTTCGACGAGATCTCAAGGTGGTTCAGGCTCAACCTGAGGATTTTCTCCTATTAGTCTAAGAGTAGATCCAGTGATGGAGAGCAATCTTCTTGTAAGGATTAAAATAGGGGTAAGAAGTAGGAGGGAGATAGAGAATAGCAAGTAAATGGAGCAAATACTGGTTATAATCCTATGGTTATAGACTAGATTATTTTTCTAATAACCTAATTCCCTATAACCATGGCTCTGATACCAATCTGTAACACCCGAACCAATGGCGGAAACATCGAGATGTCACGTATTGATGATTGTTCAGTAGCTCATGGTGAATAATAAATTTCATTAATTGATTTAAATAAATTACATACAATTGTTCTACAAAAATTCGTACATCAAAATGAAAAATACAATGTACACATCTTCAAGCAATAACACAATTCTTCAAGCAAGTAGAACCTGAAACATGTTAAGTTGAAAATATTTTTGGGTCAACAAAAGTTGGTGAGAATACATAGGTTTTTGAATATAATTGTTAACAATAGTTGCACAACAATCACAGTTGTATGATAATAGAGTATGAGACCGACATGTAACAATGCGTCTTTGTACAATCAAACCTTGTGTCGACTGAGGACTAACTCGCAAGTTAGTTAAATGTTGTTACTGTTATCGATCATCCATGAATTTATGCGGGGGGATGGGTTTGTCAGACCTATAGCGCTATAATCTAAACAGGCGGCTTGATCAATGTTAATGATTGTACTGTGTCTTTTTGTTACAGTCAAATGATAGAATGAGTAAATGATAGTGTATAAAAAGTTTAAACATGTTTCACCCCCAAAATGTAGAATAGAAAAAGGGGCTATGTAAACTCAACTTAGCAAAATGTTAAGTCTCGTGAAATAGAATATGTGTTGCCCAACGATGCCAAGTATTACCCTATAATTAAGGTAACAAATAAGTTTAAGTCTATTTAGTCTACGAGTATATTCTAGGGTTTTGAATTGGGGATAAATATTCGTTTGATTAATATGTTTAATAATTAAGAGAAATTTGATAAATAAATAGACAAAAGCCTTTTTGTAAATTTTAAATTAAAGATGGTTACAATATAATGTTTTAAGTATGAAAATAATTTTTATAAAATTATTTTCTTTAGAAAAGAATATTAAATCTATTTATTTCAAATTGTCAAAATATAACTTTAATATTTAAAAATACTAAAATTATATAATTATTAAATTAAAAATTGTATTTCTGTCTCAAATAAATAGAATTAATTTATATAAAATTTTGGTGCAAAAATATTGAAAAATGAATTTATTATGATTTATTTATGATTAAAACTAACAAAAATTTATTAAAAATATTAAATAAATGATTTTTCAAAAATAAAAATCATTTCTGGAATGTTTATTGTTTTATAAACTTAGGATAATTTTTGTGGTATTTTATAAGGTCGTTTTGATATATTTATAGAATTTTATAATTATAATTGAATAAATTTGTAATATTTATTATATATAATAAATAAATGAATTTTGAAAAACCAAAAATTGGATAATAATATTTATTATTTGAATAACATAAAATAAATTTTGTAGAATTTATAAACCATGTTTTGTTTTAAAAATCTATTTTAAAATTTAATATCATAAGTATAAGAAAGAAAAGGATAAAAAAAATGTGTGTTGTTTGTGGGGATCGAACCCGAGAATCAAAGCCCCAACACAGACACCCTACCATCTGATCTATGGGTCTGATGTTGTTTTATTTCAGTTAAAAATGAATTTATACACTAATGGGTTTGTGTCATCTTCCCCAAATATAACTAAGAACCCTAATTCCACAATTGCACTAATTGACGAGCAATAACCCCAGTATCAATAGGGTTATTGATCGGACCTTTTCAAAGAACAATAGCACGTAATCAATTGAAACTTACTAGTTGTAATGCTATCCGAGAAAGTCAAAAGAACAACGTGGTGTGTAAACGAATGAACGTGCGTGTAAGGTGATGGTGAGGTTTTGTTTTCTGAATAATTCATAACTATCCTTGGTGCTCAATTTATAGTGTCGTGGTTCATATGGGATGTTTTTAAGTTTTGACCTCAAATGGTCAAAACCGCGTTTTGATAGACAAGGAGGAGCTGTGATTTGCATGATTTATGGACTGATTGGGACGCGTATGATCAGGCGAACAAGTCCACATCACTTAATTGATTCCTAATTTTCCAAAATTAAGCAAATCGAATGGTCAAAGGTGGAGCTTCTTGGTCAACTCTGCTGAGCTGCTGTTTGTCGCGCAGAAAGGAAAAAAGGAAAGGGAAGGTGGGCCGGTCCAAAGTGAAGGACAAAGGAGATGGGCCGGACCAGGGTGAAGGGCAAGGAGATGGGCCGGACCAGGGTGAAGGGCAAGGAGGGATGGGCCTACGGTTGGTTTCCTTGGTACCTGGGCTCCGAAACAGGTCTTGGTTTGTTTTGTTTGGTCTTTCCCCCCTTTTTTTAAAAAAAAAAACGTAACAGATTTTCTTTTTAAAACATATTGTATTATTATTGTTTATTATTATTATTATTATTATTATTATTATTACTATATATATACCTTTATATATGTATATATATAAGTTGTGTGGTAGGAAAATAAAAACTTAGACACATTATAAAATTAATGATAAAGATATAAAGTACGTATTAGAATTTGGGAAAAATTTTGCGATGTTACATATGACACATATAATGGGTCAATATAGTTTATTCGTTATGTCAAAACTAATTCGCTACATATTTAACCCAAATTCATTGCTTGAAATTGATACATAGTTTACAAGTATGAATATGTGCATATGTCTTATCCACATAAAAAGAAGCGTAACCACAAGCACAAGCCATAAAAATTGTCTTAGCGGGAACAAAACCACAACTTCTTTTTACCATAAATAATAGGTTGACTACCTAACCGTAGTATTTCGGTAAACACCATCAACAAAAACGAATGCTTTCCTTTTATATATCACATTGAAATGTAGATATGGCATATTTTGTAAAGAACAAGATCTTTCTCTTTTTTTCTTTTGTAGCTAAAGACGTACAATGAAAATATGGCACAATTTGTAGTAGACTGTTGTATTGGTCAAGTAAATAGTTCAACGTTATTCCTTTAATGCAATTTGACCCAGTCTTACTAGGAACTAATATTATTCATTTTAGACAGAATTACACAAAACGTCCTTTAATTAATAGCCAATTTGCACTCTCTGCCCTTTATGTTAATTTTTCACTCATTCTGCCCTTTATTTTCTCAATTTGCTACACCATCTGTCCTTTAGCCTAACTTACTTAAAAAAATTTGGTTAACTTTATTTTCTTACTTTACACTTTTAGCCCCTGTAGTTTTGATCGAACCCTAACCCTTGAACCTATTTTGATTGACCTCGAATTCGGCCACGGTAATTAACGAAAGCATAGGGCTATTATAGAACATCAAATTCCGATCAAAACCATGTATAATAATCGTACTGAGCTGATCGTTTTTTAGGCTAAACCGAACGATTTAAATTGCGACTGGTTGATCTTGTTCTTCAAATTACGAACGATTTGGTGGGTGTTTATGGTATATTTTTGCACAGAAACACTCGACTAAGGCATAAAATGTTATAATAGGTTTCAATTTATGGTATAAAGGCTCGGTTTGCAACTGGATTTTTAAATGTTTAAAGAATTGGTCAATTGGATGGCGATCTGGAACCTTTAACATTTAATATTGTGATGAATGGGGCAATTTAGAGTTGAAAACACGTGGGTAGGTCTAGATTCAAGTTTGGGTTCGATTTGGAGGTGTAAGATCCGTTTTTGTTAACGCGGGTCATGTTAGGTTAGGGTTTTTGACCCGTTTTGCGATCTGATTCGAATCGGTTGGATTCGATATAAGTTTTTAACAAGTTTCGGTCAGGTTTCATGTTTGATGGGTTATGTTTGATGTGAATCCGCTTAACTCCGGTTATATATATATATATATATATATATATATATGTATGTTTATGTATAAAATGAGTTTTTATAAAAATAATATATGTTTTTCATCAATCGTTTTACTTCAAAATTATGGTTTTGATCGGAATTTGATGTAGTTTAAAAGCCCTATGATTTCGTTTCATGTCGTGCCTTAGTTTCGTCGTTTTATTTGGAGTTAAAGCTTAGGAAAACTACAGGGGCTAAAAGTGTAAAGTTAGAAAATAAAGTTAACCAACTTTTTTAACTAAGTTAGGCTAAAGGATAGAGGGCATAGCAAATTTAGAAAATAAAGGACATAATGAGTGAAAAATTAACATAAAGGGCAGAGAGTGCAAAATGGCTATTAATTGAAGGACGTTTTATGTAATTCTCTCTTCATTTTAAAAGAGGCACGACCGCATCAAAGCGAAAAGTTATAGCTCAAGTTCAAACTGAATCATCCTATGCACCTCTGAATCACCAACCTAATGGTTATGTTTCCCGCTGCATCGCACGGGCACCCCACTAGTATCTTTCTAATTTGGAAGGAAATGAAAGGAAAGAAAAAAAAAAAAAGGAAAAGAAAAGGAAGGAGATATCATTCTTTCTTTTCTTTTCCCTTGTTATGTCAGCTCGAGAACATAGCATTAAAGTTATAATAAATATTTTTAAATTGAAATTTTGGTTGTATACTTGTATAAGTATTGGATAACCGAAAGCTAATCTTGATCTATCTGGCCCATTAATCATAAAGTCCAATTTTGTAAGAACATGTCAATTGTCAAACACCCAGCGCACGAAACAGAATTAAATCCAATAGAAAATCGAAATACCATTACATATGAAACATTATTGCCAATATTGACCCAACTTAAAACAGTTCGAAATTCACATGAAACAAACAAAAAAACACTAAGATGGTAAAGATTTACAACCACGGAGAGTTGTATATAGGTGTGACAACAGCTTTGGTTTGAAGATACTTTTCAAGGGCTTCCATGCCATGATCTTTACCGAACCCGCTCATTTTGTATCCTCCAATCGGGCACCCGCAATCAAATATATGGTAACAGTTTATCCAAACCACCCCATCCCGAATTGACCTGGAAACCATGTTTGCTATGTTCAAGTCGCTAGTTAAAATCCCGGCTGCCAAGCCATATGTTGTCGCGTTAGCTCTTTCAATCACCTCTTCAATTGTCCTGCAGTATTATTGATGTGTCACAATCTATGAAAACGATATATTGTACATAATTTGTTTTAAAAAAAATAAAAAATGGGTCTTACTTGAACTTCATAAGTGACATAACCAGACCGAATATCTCATCCTTTGCAATAAGCATGTCGTCTCAGATCACAACGAGAGGAAATTACCAACAATTCGAATTTAGTACTAAGAATGTTGCGTTTAACGCATATATTGTAACATTTTCGAAGATTGTTGGCTCGGTATAGTATCCCTTTTCTCCGCGTGGCTTACCCCCCAACTAGTATGGATGCATCTTCTCTCTTTCCATGATTGATATATGAAAGTACTATCTCATATTGTTTCTTATTAACCTATAAAAACACAAGCATATAACGTCACTTAAACATAGCTATAGGACTGATCATGCTTATATATAGATAGATTAACCATATAATTTTATATCTTATTAGTATCTTTATTAGAATCACCTGTGGTCCTTGACGACTAGAGGGATCGAACGGATCCTTATAACGACCCATGTTTTTGCCTTCTCAACTAGTTTTTTAACAAGCTTATCGTAAATCCCTTCTTGAACAAAAACACGCGAACTACATACACAAATTTCTCCCTATGCACAACAAAATGTTGGTAGTATAAGCTTAGAGCATATCAACATTTGTTTGAATAACAAAATGAAAATTTGATGTTTAAACTACCTTATTAGCAAGAATAACAAAATGAAAATTTGATGTTTAAACTACCTTATTAGCAAGACTTTCGAAGAGTGCAAGATCAGCCGCTTTATCAATATTTGGATCATCGAAGTTCACGAGAGGGGATTCCCCCCCCCCCCCTCCCGAGTTCCAAAGAAATAGTTTTCAAATTGCTTGTAGCTGCGGCTTGCATTACTAGTCGCCCAATTTCAGTTGACCCAGTGAAACTAACACAATCTATGTCCATATGCGATGCAACAACAGAACCACATGTATGTCCAAATCCAGTCACAACATTAATGACCCCATTAGGGATACCCGCCTATCAACAAGAACAGACATTTTTTTAACTATATGAAACAACACAAAACATCCATCAAGTCATGAACACCGGTTTCCTTACGAGTTTAGCCAAATGGGCCAAGTAGAGAGCCGAGAGGGGCGCTTGTTCAGCAGGTTTGATGACCATGGTGCAACCAGCAGCTAGAGCTGGTGCTCATTTAAGAATAAACATGGAACTTGGGAAGCCCCATGGAATTATAAAACCGACCACAACAATCGGTTCAAGCAAAGTTTATCCTTGAAATTCGCTAGATAATTTCAATGTTTTTCCATGAATTATATAAGCTGAACCAGCAAAATAACGCAGTTTTTGGATATGGAAGGAATGTCTATATTTGTCTCAAAGCTAAAAACTTTTCCCACATCAATGGTTTCCAATGCCGCTAGCTCTTCAAGATTTTCATCGATTAAATCAGCAAATTTGTTCAATATTTTTCCTCTATCCCGCAAATATTTGAAACATGTTTGGTCAAAAAAAAAATATATATTTGAAACATGTTGATTACAACAAAGATGAAATAATTGTAACTTTGTGGAATTCTTGTTTTTATAAATCATGTTATTTCTATAGTGATTTGACCGAATTTATAAAAATATGACTATTATTTACTATTAATAATAAAAGCTAACAAATAGTGATGTTTTCATATTTCTAATTTTGGCCACATTTTTTTTTTGCTTTTTTTATTAACGTTTTTTTTTTCTCATTTTGATCACCAATTTTTTTTAAAGTTTTTTTTCCTCATTTTGGCCACACAATGTTTTTTTTTTTTACTTTTTGTTTAAGTTTTTTTTTTTTTTTGCCGTTTTGACCACCAACTTTTTTATTAAGTTTTTTCCCATTTTGGCCCCCGACATAATGCGTTTTTTTACCCGATTTCACACGGGTGTGGTTTTTGTTTGTTTATTATATATATATATATATTTAACGACCACGAAATGAATAGCTGCTTCACTCTAACGTACGCAGCCGGCTACCGACCACATCTACCGTGCGCCATCTCCACCATGTGCCGCGAACCGCGGGAGATTCCCGGTATTCTCCGCGTAGCCACTGCCACTTTTGTATTTTCTCATTGTCCACGGTTAGTCTCTATGCCTTTGTCGGTTACCAAAATCCGCATTAACACGTCATGTGAAAAACGCGCAACACACGTATCACCGACCACATCTACCGTGCGCCATCTCCACCATGTGCCGCGTACCGCGGGAGATTGCTGGTAAAATGATGCTATTATTAGGGATGGTTACCATAGAAATTTCACGAGCATACACAATAATTTAGGTGGAAAGTTTATGTATGATAAACTAATATCACGAACACAATGAAAAGTGATTTAGGTTTGATTTGGAATTTGAAATGTCGTAACGCTATGTCATCACTAATTAATTATTTTTAAATCATATTGACGCCGTCACAACACGCGGCTGGATAAAAAGCCTAGTTATGTTAAAAACTCGTCTTTGTTGTGTCACATGTGTGATGTTTTTGTTAGACGTAAATTTATGAATATACATGCAATAATATTGATTTAGTGAAATGTAATCTTTTAAATTTTTGTTTTAAAGAAATAGAAAAAAATTGTGAGTTTCGTATATTCGTTTCAACCATAACAAACATGATTAATTTTATTGATATGAAGAATTGAATTGGAAGTCACGTACGTCAAGAAATAATGTTATCTCATTAGAAGCAGTATCTCTATTCACATAGGTAGAGGTAAGGTTGTCTAATCTTACCCTTTTTAGACTCTATCCTAGTTTTGCTACTGTGATTAACTTATCAAGAAGAAACCTCATATTGGTCAATTTAGGCGACTCGTAATATTGTTTCAAATGATGATTAACTTTTGAATTCTAAACAATTATATGTATATATTATATTTAATTTTAACTTTTTTCTCTTTATAGCACATGAAAGCTCAAATAAACACCAAAACAATAAATTAACAATTTGATAAGGCAAACCACTTTGCTAAAGTCACCATCAACAATATAAAATATGTTGCATCTTTAAGGCATAACGTTCGATTAAGAAATTGAAACAATAAATAAAATATGTTGACTATATGATAATTATTTAACCTTTACAGATCATAGAAGACATCTATACGTTACGAAACTTTAAACAAAAAAAAATAAAAAAAATCACACATCCGGGCATACGAGGCCATGAACCATGATCAAAAGCTTGTCGAGCAGCTTTCACTGCCAAGTCGATATCCTCCTTTTCTCAATCGGTAATTTTTGCTATCAATCCTTCTGAACTCGGGTTTATCGTCTCAAATGTTTTACCTGTTTAGTAATTTTTTTTATCAAAACAGTTAAAAGTGTAACTTATTAGATAGGATATATAATCACAATAAACTCAAACTAATGTGCTATATCTTATATAATTTGAAATGATTAAAGAGACTAATCAATCTTTACTGTATAAACAAAAAGCTATTACCACGTTATATGCATGGTTAACTTTATGTAATTAAGATGTGAATTGAGAATAACATAAAGTTTACCTAAACAAAGCAACTCATAATAAAGTTCAACAATCATGGTTAATACTTTTACCCATGCTTTAATTGCATGAAAATATTTTTGTTCTATATCCTAGAGCTTTACCAATAAACATGGTTTTGGGTGCTAAAAAACGTGCACATACGGTACATTTTCTCTTTTGTTTGAAATGTGTGTAACTCGCACCACTTATCTCATTCCTGATTCGCTATTCGCTAATTGGTCAGTGAGGTACTGACTAACAATTAATCAAAATTAGTCGTGATTAATTGGATTGGAATTTTATATGTAGTTTTCAATTATATATACACACACACACACACATACATACATTTTCTATGAAGTTTTTTAATTTGTCATATTTTAATCCTTTTCTCGACTCATATCTTTAAGAATGTAGGATTAATAGCTAGAATTTACAGGTTTTGGTCCTAATATCTTACCAAAATATACAGATTTTGACCTGAATTTGGCTGGAATCGCTAGACAACCACTGACTAACAATTAATCGATGTTTACTCGGTGAACCTCCAACTAGCAATTAATCGGAGGCTAGGCGAGATTTTTACAACCATGTGCCTCGCATACTTTACTTTTGGCATTCTTTACCATAAACTACTTCAGCTTCTCTCACCTCCATCTCACCCTATCCCTCTCCGAGTCTCCCCCATCCTATATTCTCTCTACAACACCAAAAACCCGACTATTAGTTTCGGTGATGGGTAGGCAAGGAGGGCGGCGGCCCTAGGCCCGACAACCCTAAGGGCCCATATTTTTTAAAATATGTTCATATATATTATATATATATTTATATATGTTTTTAAGAAAAACCCATATGTTTGAACTTGTCTAGTGTTGCGCGCCTAGGAGGGCAACGCGCTTTGGGATGCAGAGGAGTTATTATCGCCCAATTCCCTATCCTAGTGCAGCACTGGGTTCGGACTGCAAGGAACTAGTATTTTTAATCCTCTGATAAAGATCTATTTTTTTTAAAAGATTAAATCCAAAAAAAGAAGCCAATTAAGTTCATTTGGTTAAAATTTATTTATATTGCTGGCTTGGTGAGTTGGTTTAAATTATACGGGACTGGTTTATTTTTACTAGTCCTAGACCCAAAATGAATTGACATTTCTTTAAAACAACCATGTGAATGAAGGCGTGGGAGAGTGACGCCTTAGCCTTTTGGGTGTGTCTCCACAAGGGCGTGGTTTGGGTGTGGTGATGGAAGGTTTGGTTTAAAACTTGTAACTGAGTGCTTCACTACTTATGTTCTCATCCAATCATAAATTAAGAAATATATTTCTGTATTTAATAACTAGGTTATAGAAGCGTGTGTTACACGGGTTTATGGATACAAATTATATATATTAAAATGTATACACAAATTTACATAACTGAATAATGTGTACAAAAAATATCAGGTTGGTAACTTTATAGTTAATAAAATAATATTTGTATTTTTTTAAGATGGTTTGATTGCCAATTAACAGAATATAAAGATTTATTATATATTTACGTAAATCTTATATTTATTGACTAGCTAATTACCCCGGAAGAGTTCCGGGGTTGAAAAATCTAATTTTACGTGATAACCTGTTGCAAATAGCTTAAGTTAACTAACCACAAAATCTCTCAATGATTGCATGTTCATAGTATTTTAATCAGTAATAACTCATATTCCCCACAAAATCTAATTTTACGTGATAACATTAACATTTTGTGTGTTTTTTTCCTGTATGAACGAAACCCCACAAAAAATAGTCGATTTTTTCTCCGTTTTTTATATAGCACTATGGTACTCGTTGGAAAGATAATAAAACGCTCGTTAATTTAGTGTAATTTTTTTTCTTTAAAAAATCCCGTATATAAAAGATATAAACGTTTAAAAATTATGGGAGGAAATATGAGAGAGAAAGTTTTAAATTTATTTTTAAATTCTTTTTTCCTAAAATAACTCAATTTAATTAAAAAAGGAAATAATTCAAAAACACCAAAAACTCTCCATTATGATGCCACATGGCACTCTCAAGCAAAGGTTAAGGCCTCCATTGCACGCCACGTCAGCATATAGGTTTTCTTTTATATATATAGATAGATATACTAGTTTTTATCCCGGGAGCGTCCCGAGTTGAAATATCTAATATGACATAATAAAATATCTAATATGACAACATAATTAATGACTTGCCAATATATGATTAATGAATATTATTATTATTATTATTATTATTATTATTATTTATTTTAAACAAATCTCTGTCATAAGTTATCATATTATTATTTTAAAAAATTCATGGGTATCGCCTAATCCTAGGCCCGACCCAAACCCACAATTTTTTTAAACTAATCTTAAACCTAACACAATACTTGTCGGGTTACAAAAAATAGTCGTTTTTTCTTCGTTTTTTATATAGCACTATGGTACTTGTTAGAAAGATAACAAAACGCTCGTTAATTTGGTATAATTTTTTTCTTTAACAAATCTCGTATATAAAAGATATTGATGTTTAAAAGTTATGGGAGAAAACATGAGAGAGAAAATAATAAAGGTTTAATATTTACATTTAGTAGATTAGATATTTAATAAATTAGGTTAAACCATATTTATTCATTTTTTAAATTGGTCTAGAGTTGCCACATCACATCCTATGTGGCATCTCTAAAAAGAGAGATTGCATAAGAGTATGACATGTAGGATTAATACCTTTGCAATATATATATATATATATATATATATATATACTAGGTGGGATCCTGTGTGGAAACACACGGGAGTATTAAACCCTGCTTTAGGCCCAACCAATAGACTGCCTGCACTTTAACCAATGACGCGTCGGCAGACCAAGCCTCTGTTTCTAGATGTCGGTTTATATTGACACATCAACAAACCAAAGCGTTACGTAATAATAACACTGAGGCAACAGATCGTTTGTAATTCAACTGTTTGTAATTGAACGTCTGATTCAAACAACTGTTAGTTTAACGGTTTCTTTCAAAACAGTTGTTCCATCAAACAGATCTTACTAACAATGACTTCACACACATTGATATATTGTAATTTGTATTATGCTTTAACAGTAGACTATTGATATATTCTAATCGATATTTTTCATCATATAAGAATAAAAAATTAAATACAAAAGACATAATATATAAAATCAAATTTCATTATAATAATAGACGTAAAAGTAACCACTGACGCGTCGGCAGATCAAACCCTGCAAAACACTCCATCTATCGGTAAAACAAAAACTGTATTTAGTAACGTTTGTTCATTTCACAACATCAGTTAATAATACACTGACGCAATAGATCGTTTGTTACTAAACGGTTTGTAAGTCAACGTCTGTTCGTTTCGCAACTCTGTTCATTACATCATTTCAACGGTTTCTTTCGATCAGTTGTTGCATTAACCACCGACTGACCGACTGATACGCTCTAAAATATACATATATTTATATCAATATTCTCTACATTTTAATTAATATTTGTGTTAGTTTTTATTAAATATTACTCCTATTTAGTTCGTTTTGGTTATTTAAAGGTTTTAAGAGTAAACGAACCAAAATGGTGCATTTAAGCTAAACTTGAGATTCACTAAATTTTTAATATTTAAATAGGCAATGCAAATCACTATTTAAATTGGGATAGTCTCTTATTTAAAGTTTTGTGGTGTAGAAACTAATGGGCTAAGACCCAAACGAGATGGAGCAAAATAGGCGACAAAGTTGGGCTAAACTCTAATCTATAATTACTCGTTAGGCTGCATTTAGCTACAACATTCAATGGGGCAAATTAAATGTCATAAGAAAACAAATTGGGCCGGCCCACTAAAAGAGATTAGGACGTGACATACTATGCTGATGGCGGCTGCAACATTCTATATAAAAGGGGAGGTGAAAGGTCACAAGAAAAGAAGAGAGGAGCAGTGGAGCTGACATAAAACGAATAATAAATAGAGCAAAGGAGCGATTGTCACATTCCTTGTGACAGTTGTGTCCATCATTATAACATTATAAATAATAATAATATAATAATATTAATATAAGAAGTGAGAAAAAAAGAAGTATCAAAGGTGAGAGTGTCAAGATTTAGAGGAGGAGGCGAGAGGAGCAGCAACAAAAAAAAAAGTGCATGCTCTAAAAATCGTGCAAGGATATCTGGGTTTGTTTTTACAAAACTATTTTCATTATCCTTGTTATGAATTTTGACTATGAGCTTATTTGTTTTGTTTTGCTATGGATTATGAGTGACTAGACACTACTAGAAAATTGGGCTATTGTCACCAAAAGTTGCTACCTAGAAAAATGGTAGCAAATTTAGCAACCGATTTTACACCAAAATATGTATTATAAGATAAGGTAGCTAATCGGTTGCAAATTTTGACAATGTTTATTTTTGGTGGTAAATTCGTGAGAAAAATAATAAGAAAGACGTAAAAAATAATAATTTTAAAAAAAAAGAACAAACTTATTGAATTGTGACCACCTTAGCGGTAGCAAATTTAGGGACCCATTTTGAGAATAAATTGCTACCATATTAGCCACGATAAATCATGGCTACTGTCACCAAAATATGCTACCTAGCAAAATGATAGCAAATTTAGCAACCGATTTTATACCAAAATATGTATTATAAGATAAGGTAACTAATCGGTTGCAAATTTTGACACCATTTATTTTTGTTGGTAAATTCGTGAGAAAAATAATAAGAAAGACTTAAAAAATAATAATTTATATAAAAAAAACAAATGAAAGAAACAATAACACATCTTGTGAATTTTTTTATTCATGTGACCAAAAACACATCCTTTGGAAACCTTTAGCCACACTTTACGAAAAAAAAAATGTGTCATTTAGAAGCCACACTTAATGAAAGAAAAAAATCTAATAACTATAAATATTTTATCGTCAATTAGATCTAATGATGGTCAGTTAGGCCCAAAGACGGTCAGTTAGATTCGATCAGTGTCACTTAGACCCAATGAAGGTCATTTAGACCCAATAATGGTCAATTAGATCCGATGTTGGTCAATTAGGCCCGTTGATGGTCAATTAGAACCAACGATCGTCAATTTGATCCAATGATGGTAAATTAGATCCAATGACGGTTCATTACACCAATGATGGTCAATTGGATCCAATGATGGTTAATTACACCACTGATGGTCAGTTGGATCCAGTAATGGTTAGTTAGGCCCAATGATGGTCAGTTAGATCCAATGATGGCCATTTACACCCAATGACGACTAATTAGATCCAATGATGGTCGGTTAGGCCCAATGATGGTCAGGTAGATCCAATCATTGTCACTTAGACCCAATGATGGTCATTTAGACCCGATGATGGTCAATTAGGCCCAATGATTGTCAATTAGAACCAATGATCGTCAATTAGATCCAATGGTGGTCAATTAGATTTAATAATGGTTAATTAGAACCAATGATCGTCAATTAGATCCAATGATAGTTAATTAGATCCAATGATGGTTAATTAAACCAATGACCGTCAATTGGATCCAATGATGGTCAGTTAGGCCCAATGATGGTCAGTTAGATCCAATCATTGTCACTTAGACCCAATGATGGTGAATTAGACCCGTTGATGGTCAATAGGCACAACGATGGTTAATTAGAACCAATGATCATCAATTAGATCCAATGATGGTCAATTAGATCCAATGATGGTTAATTAAACTAATAATGGTCCGTTAGATCCAATGATGGTCAGTAAGCTCAATGATGGTTAGTTACTTCCAACGATGGTCAGTTAGGCCCAATGATGATTAGGTAGACTGATGGGTTAGTTAAAAGATGTGTATAAAAGCATCTATAAATGAGTTTTAAGGAGTGTTAAGTCGTCAAATGGTGTTGCTTTGATATTATTATGTTATTTCAGGATTTGATGACTAAAGGAGGCAAATATGACGTTTTGGAGTTGCTCGGGCAAGAAACGGAAGCTTACGTGAGCTGGAAAATCAAAAACTGAAGAAGGTGGGGGGGGGGGTTTGGCGTAGGATACGCCAAAACTGGCGTATCCTACGCCAGTGGCGTAGGGAAGGACACATTTGCCTGCGTAGGGCAGCAGACAACAGCTCAGACAAATTCAGCCTAGCGTAGCCTACGCCAAAAGTGGCGTTGGATACGCTAAAGTCAAAAATTGGTCAAACATTTCCTTTTTTCAAGTCAATGATGGTGGAAAACATTTTAATGACGAATTTATGAAGGAAGGGACGTTTTTAGATGGACTTTTGACTCATTCTCTATATATCATTCATCATCATTAACAAAACAATCACACACACAATTCTCCCAAGACTCTTGAAGCATTTTTGAAGATTGAAGACACAAACTTGAAGATGAACATCATGGCCATGCTTGGCTAATTTATTTGTATTACACTGGGATGTAGGCTTTTGATATTTAGGGTTTGAACACATTTGGGTATTGTTTCTAAACTTTTGTTGATGTCTTTGTGTACTTGAATTAATTGTGTTGATTGATGATTAATCTTATGCTAGACTCATTTTCAGTTAATTGATCTTGTGCCAATTTCTAGTGAGATAAGCATGATTCTTTGCATTAACACTATCATAGGATTGTATGTTCATTGTCTTTTTCTTCTTTACATATGTCACTATTTGTATTACACCAATCAGCCCAATACATTTCTTCAACAGAATATGGTTTGGCCGAATATGGTTATGATAATCAAAGATTTGTTTGACTGCAATAATTTTTGAGAACTTGCTTGTTGTTCATAATTTGCATCAAGTTCTATGAATGTTCTTGGATTGAAAAAGTTTGATCATTTTGGTGGAGGGATTGATTTGCGGATATTGTTTATGGGTCGAGTTAATTCGATTGTGTTTGTTGCAGAATTGATTACTTTCCAAATCCTAGGCCTACATATATGGAAACTCCTTAATTCAAATTTGACTTCTAGCACTAGAATTGTAACTCACAATTGAATTATGTTATTGTGTAACTTACTTGACTCGTTATTAATTTTTATTAATTCTGACTTCTTAATTCTATTCATTGCTTGTTTTGTAGATTGAAAAGTTGAATTTGGTTATTAAAGAGCTTGTTAAGGAAAAAGATGAAGATAAAGAAAGGTTCGAAGGAATAATTGCGAGCTTGGTGGCTGAAAAAGAAAAATATAATGCAAAAAAAAAAAAAAAAAGGCTATGAACAATAGAATGGGAGAATTTGAAGCTAGGTTAACAGCTATGGGTGGAAAATAGGCTATAAACACTTAGACATGAATATTTTGAAGTTTTTAATGGATAATTTCGGTTATTTGATGTTTTTTTGTGTTTCTATTGGAGTCTTTTATATGATTTTAAAGTTGGAAAAACTGTATCAAATTTGTTTTATATAATTTGAGATTTTGTATTATTTGACTGTTTTATATAATATAATTTTCTTGAAATGTAATTGAATTAATAAAGAAGGAAAAAAAACCCTGTAGAAAAGCTAAATGGTAGCAAATTTTTAATGAAAGTGATGGTTAAATGGTAGCAAATTTTCAATGAAAATGGTGGCTAAATGGTTGCAAATTTTCAATGAAAGTGGTGGCTAAATGGTAGCAATTTTTCATTGAAAGTAGTGGTTAAATGGTAGCAAATTTTCAATGAAAATGGTGGCTAAATAGTAGTAAATTCTCAATGAAAGAGGTGACTAAATGGTTGCAGACTAAATGGTACCAAAATGGTTACAAAAAAAAAGTGTAAATTTTCAATAAAAATGGTGTCTAAATGGTGGCAATATCGGTGGCTAAATGGTATCAAAACGGTAGCAAATGACCTTACTAAAATATTGTAGGAGCGGTGGCAAATATTTTAACCGTTTTTGTGGTGACAAAAATATGGTAGCAAAATTCAAAAGTGGTAGCTATTTGGTGACATTAGGGCAACAGAGACGTGTGTTTTTGCTACCGCATTCTCGGTTGCAAAATGGTGGCTACAGAGCAACTGCTACCGTTATGTAACCGAAAATGTGGTGACAAAAGCCTAATTTTCTAGTAGTGAGATCTTGTGTTGGTTGCCTAGACTTGTGATGAATATTGATTAATGTTGATTGTCTTTTGGTTTTTGGTACTCGTTTGACTCGTTTACGTATAAAAATCTAAACTTTGTTGGTTTTTGTTGTGATTTATTACCCGGATAATGGTTGCGTTATATTTTTAGATTCATATGTGGCTGTAATTTATTGACTTAGTGTTTTTAAATTAAAAGTCGTATATTTTTATCATTTGCTTTGTGTGATGATTTGATGGGTTAACTTGTTAACTTAGGATCTAGAAATTGCATGTTTGACATCATTTTGGGTTTGTCACCTACCTTGAGACCGAAAAGAGATAGGTTGTGGGTTTGTTAGGATTTGTTGGATTATTTGGTTAGATATTGCACGAGAGTGAATTTCTTTCCCGATATCCTTTTTATCCGCTTTCCCAAACATTTACCTATAGGAATAGATTCACCCCTTGATACCGTTAGGTGTTTCGTGATTAGTGAGACCGAGAGGAGATCTAATCTTTGGGTGCATAAACTTTTATGTTTGGTGAGACCGAGAGGTGATCCATTCTTTACCCGGTGAGCTTCACACTGCTTAGGATTTCATTTAGTGTTCTAGTGAGACCGAGAGGAGATCTAGATACTATAGTGTTTCCCGAGTTGGTTATACCCGTAGATCCCGACAGTCATTCGAGTATCCATTTCCCGTTAGCTTCAGCTTTATCAGTAGGATTCCCAGTCTAGGCAGCCATCTTTCTCCATTTCTGTTTCCCTTTTCGTGAGCGTTTACTCCTTGATCTCTCATACCTGTTGCTTATTTATTTCTTGTCTTATTTTATTTGTTTACTTCTTTATCGCTTTAGTTATTTTCTAGTTAAAAATCATGATCTTTCATATATATTAGGACTCGACAAAGGTTTAGTATCGAGGGTTGCATATCAGTGTCCACGGATTGATACTTGGTCTTACCGACTTTACTACACTACGACCGGTACACTGCCGTGTTGCGTGGTTTAGCTTGGTCATTCCATTTTTAAAACCAGATTGTGAAACTTAAATTTTTTTTTTATATGTAAACCACAGCAATCAGTTTTTGGCGCCGTTGCCGGGGACACTGGCGACTTCGAGAATGACCCGAGTCGAGAATCTAGTCATTCATTCTCTGTTTATATCCGCTTTAGTTTAGTCGTGTTTTTATGTCTTGTTTAGTTTTAGGTTCTTCTACGTGCCTTAGTTTACTTGTTGCTTTTGCATGAGTTTGGTTTTTACGTGTTAGATTAGTCGTTTTATTTTCTTTTATTTTCGTTTTTTAGTTGTGATTTTACCGTTTTATCTTGTCAGTGCATGTGACACACCCGTTCACAGGGACCACCTGAGCTATTTGCATTTTTAGAACTGGAGCGTGTTTTTCGCAGTAGGAGGCGACACCATGTTGTAGAGCATCTAGCACCAGATACGGAGCACGAGCAGGATTTCGGGCTTGCGTGGATATTCCAGACGGACGCCGCCCTTGCACCAGAGGCATCTACTGTAGCTGAGGAGTTAGCGGTTGAGCCAGATATCACCATGGCTGAGGAGCGACCATGCCGTGTGGTAGCAGATTATGCGAGACCCATCACGGGTGCCGCTAGGTCCAGTATTGCCCGACCCGCTGTCGAGGCAAACAACTGGCAGATTCCACCTCAGATCATATCGTTGATTTCGACTACTTATGTTTTTCATGGGTTGCCGAATGAGGACCCAAACGCTCATCTTTCTCGATTTTATCGTCTTTGTGACACGTTTCAGATCAATACCATGACAGAGGACGCGTGCAAGTTGCGTTTGTTTCCATTCTCTTTAGTCGATCGTGCTCAGAGCTGGTTGGAGTCCTTTCCAGCAGGTTCCATTCGAACTTGGGAGGAGATGCAGGAGAAGTTCCTTAACAAATATTTTCCTCCTTTCAAGACTTCTCATTTGAGGACTATGATCCAGGAGTATCGGCAGCGTGCTGATGAGTCGTTTGATGAGACGTGGGAGCGTTTCAAGGAGTTGTTGAACATGTGTCCTAATCACGGGATGGAGGACTGGGCATTGGTCAAGAAGTTCTATCATGGTACGACTTTGGCTACCAGGGACAAGCTCGACACTATAGCTGGTGGCAATTTGTTGAACACCAAAGATCCCACTGAGTGTGTTCAGCTTTTTGAGGAGTTAGCTATGCGCAGCTACCAGAATATGGAGTCTAGGGACACTGCTCCAGCTGCACCCGCTCAGAGAGGAGTTCACACGGTTGACCCCACCACTTTGTTGGCAGCTCAGGTCGAGGCTCTTACGAAGATGATGAAAGATATGCAAAAGAAGAGCGAGCAGAAGTGTGAGGTATGTCGAGGAGGGCATGACACGGTCGCGTGTCCAGTAGATGTTGTTGCGCATCAGGAGCAGGTTGATTATGTTCAGAATCCAAACCAGACTTCGTATGGTAATAATTACAATTCTGGTTGGAAGAATCATCCCGGCTTCAGTTGGAAGAGTGGAAACCCATCGGGGTTCCCACTAAGATCTCAGCGTGAGAGTTTGTTTCAGCAGCCCCGACAGGATGTGGGCCCGAGTGGAGGAGAGAAGAAACCCACTCTAGAGGACATGATGGCCCAGCAGTCGCAGTTGATGACACAGTTCATGGCTTGTGATGAGAAGAGATACCAGGAGACTCAGACGACATTCAGAGAGCACGAGGCTTTCATGATGAGTCAGAGTACCGCGATGCAGAATCTCGAGAGGACTGTTGGTCAGTTGGCGGAGAGGATGAATGAAAGGCAAGTTGGTGGTCTACCGAGTAACACAAAGAAGAATCTGAAAGATCAGGTGATGGCAGTTACCACCAGGAGCGGTAGAGGAGCCGTTGAGATCGAGCCGACAGTTGTTCATGAGCCGATCGATGAGGAGGTTGAGATGGAGGTCCAGGGCGAGGTGCACCCTACTAGGCGAGTCCCAGCAAGTACCGCACAGTCCCAGGAGTCTCCCACAGAGTAGCAGAAGCAAAAGGAGCCCGTGAGAGTTTACACACCTCCAGTTCCATACCCGGGCAGATTGAGGAGAGAGCGTGATACGGAGCAGTATAGCAGGTTCCTTGAGTTGTTCAAGCAACTCCATGTGAACCTTCCTTTTGTTGAGGCATTGACACATATGCCGAAGTACGCGAATTTTTGAAGGATCTTCTGACGAATAAGAAAATGTTGGAAGAGTTATCTACTGTTACTCTTAGTGAGGAGTGTTCTGCAGTCGTGCAAAACAAGGTCCCACAAAAGATGACTGATCCGGGTAGTTTCACTATCCCTTGTCTGATCGGGAATCTTTCAGTGAGTAATGCTTTAGCTGACCTAGGTGCTAGCATAAACCTCATGCCATATTCTGTTTTTGCTAAGCTAAACCTAGGAGAGCCATCTCCTACCCGTATGAGCATTCAGTTGGCCGACCGCACGGTCAAGTATCCACGGGGGATTGTGGAGAACATGCTTGTGAAAGTCGACAAGTTCGTCTTTCCCGTTGATTTCGTTATCCTCGACATGGACGAGGATGCGAATGTCCCTCTGATCTTAGGTCGACCATTTCTAGCTACCGGGAGAGCATTGATTGATGTCTTCGACGGTAAGCTCACACTTCGTGTAGATGATGACACAGTCACCTTTGATATCAATAGGTCGATGAGGCACACGGCCGACCATGACGACACTTTATACTTCATTGATACTATCATGTCTCATGTCGGTAGCGTTTTGAGCGGGATATGCGGAGGTGAGGCACCGCCATCAGAGGTGGTGAGTGTTGTTTGTGATCCTAGTCCTTCGACTAGTGACTCTCCCTCGGTACCAGAGGTTTTCGAGGTGATTGAGAGGGAGGAGCCTCAGGAGAGGCCATCTGTTGAGAAACCCCCATCCTTGGAGCTTAAAGAGCAACCATCCCATCTTGAGTACGCATATCTTGATGAGGGTTCTCAGTTGCCCGTCATTGTTTCATCTGAATTGACGGAAGAGGAGAGGGCAAGGTTGTTAGTTGTGCTGAGATCGCACAAGCAGGCGATTGCGTGGAAGCTGATGGACATAAAGGGTATCAACCCTTCCTTTTGCACGCATAAGATATTGATGGAGGAGGAATACAAACCGGTGGTTCAGCCACAGCGTAGATTGAACCCACATATGCAGGAGGTGGTTAAGAATGAGGTCATCAAATTGCTCGATGCAGGCCTCATCTATCCTATTTCTGATTCTGCATGGGTCAGTCCAGTTCAGGTCGTCCCCAAGAAGGGTGGGATGACGGTGGTGACAAATGAGAAGAACGAACTCATCCCCACCAGGACTGTCACCGGTTGGCGAGTGTGCATCGACTACCGTCGATTGAATGATGCAACTCGCAAGGATCATTTCCCTCTGCCGTTTATTGATCAGATGTTGGAGCGTCTATCGAAACAGCAGTTCTACTGCTTTCTTGATGGCTTTTCAGGTTATTTCCAGATCCCCATTGCACCAGAGGATCAGGAAAAGACCACGTTTACATGTCCTTATGGCACATTTGCGTACCGACGCATGCCTTTTGGATTATGTAACGCTCCAGCGACTTTCCAGAGGTGTATGGTTGCGATTTTTCATGACATGATCGAGGACTCTATGGAGGTGTTCATGGATGATTTTTTTATATTTGGGAGTTCCTTTGATCATTGTCTGAAGAATTTGGATCGCATGTTGGCGAGATGTGAGGAGACCAATTTAATGTTAAATTGGGAGAAGTGCCATTTCATGGTACGCGAGGGGATTGTGCTGGGTCACAAGATTTCACAGGCAGGGCTTGAGGTCGATAGGGCCAAGATTGAGACCATTTCCAAGCTCCCGCCACCGACGAATGTGAAATCTATTAGGAGCTTCCTAGGCCATGCGGGCTTTTACCGCCGTTTTATTCGTGATTTTTCTAAAATTGCGAGGCCGATGACCCAGCTGTTGGAGAAGGATACACCATTTGTATTCTCTGAGGATTGTATGAGGGCATTTGAGACGCTGAAGGAGAAGTTGGTGAGTGCCCCCATTCTTATTGCCCCAGATTGGAGCTTACCGTTTGAGCTCATGTGTGATACGAGTGATTTCGCAGTGGGGGCAGTTTTGGGGCAAAGGAGAGAGAAGCATTTTCACCCCATATACTACGCTAGTAAGACTCTTAATGATGCTCAAGAGAATTATACCACTACTGAGAAAGAGCTTCTAGCGGTAGTTTTTGCGTTTGATAAGATTAGATCATATCTTGTTCTCTCATAGACCATCGTTTATACGGATCATGCAGCATTGAGGCATTTGTTTGCCAAGAAAGATGCTAAGCCACGTTTAATTCGATGGATCTTGTTGCTTACAGAGTTTGATTTTGAGATCCAAGATAAGAAGGGAGCGGAGAACGTCACAGCAGATCATTTGTCCAGACTCGAGGATCCCTCTCGTGAGGAGATGAGAGAGGAGGCTATTGGTGACAGCTTCCCTCACGAGTGTCTATTGTTTGTGAGCGCTCAAGACGAGGGATTTCCATGGTTCGCCGATTTTGCGAACTATTTATCGAGTGATGTCCTTGTAAAGGGCATGACATTTCAGCAAAAGAAGAAATTCTTTGCGGATGTCAAGCATTACTTGTGGGAGGATCCGTATTTGTTTCGCATCGGTGCAGACCAGGTGGTTAGGAGATGTGTGTATGGTGATGAGGCGAGGGAGATCCTCAAGCATTGCCATGAGGGACCAGCTGGTGGCCACCGCGAAGAAGGTGTTTGATTCGGGCTTTTATTGGCCGACGGTGTTTAGGGATGCTCATGAGTATGTTAGGAGTTGTGATGCGTGCCAGAGGGTTGGCAATGTCTCATCGAGGGATGAGATGCCCCAGAACCCCATTCAGGTTGTTGAGATTTTTGATATATGGGGGATTGATTTTATGGGGCCGTTCCCGTCTTCACGAAGGAACAAGTATATTCTTGTCACGGTTGATTATGTTTCTAAATGGGTGGAGGCACAGGCCTTGCCCACTAATGACGCGAGAGTTGTTGTGAGATTTTTGAAGAAGTTGTTTGCACCCTTTGGTACCTCCAAAGCCTTGATCAGTGATAGAGGCACCCACTTTTGTAATGCCCAGATGGAGAAGGTGTTGAAGCGCTATGGTGTCACACACCGACTTTTGACTACCTATCATCCACAGACGAGTGGGCAAGTGGAGGTCTCGAATAGGGGTATCAAGCGCATTCTGGAGAAAACTGTCGGTCACAACAGGTCAGATTGGTCCGACAAGTTAGATGACGCACTTTGGGCTTTCCGTACCGCGTTTAAGGCACCTATCAGTACTACTCCATTTCGTTTGATCTATGGGAAAGCGTGCCATCTACCGGTCTAGTTGGAGTACCGCGCTTATTGGGCTTTGAAGACAGTCAATTTGGACATGTCTAGCGTGGGCCAACACCGGTTTCTTCAGCTTCATGAGTTGGATGAGTTGCGCGATGAGGCGTACGCGCGTTCGTGGGGGTATAAAGAGCACACGAAGGAGCTTCATGATAGACACTTGAAGTATGTGAAAGACTTCAAGTGTGGGGATAAGGTGCTCTTATATAACTCCCGTTTGAGATTGTTTCCCAGGAAATTGAAATCCCGTTGGTCGGGACCGTTCACGGTTCGAGAGGTGTTCCCATATGGGACAATTGAGATTGAGGGGACAAATGGGGCTGCATTCAAGGTGAATGGGCACAGGCTGAAGTTGTATGTTGGTGGCCCGGTTGAGGAGCGTAAGGTCGAGGCGGTCTACCTTGACCTCCCCGCTGATTGATTTGTCGTTGAGGTTCGTTCTCGGGTGTTTACCCGAGTGTACATATTAGTTGAGCTTATTTCTATTTTATTTTTGCTTTTCTTTATTTTGAGTTTTCATATTAAAATTGCAAAAAAAAAAAAATAATAATAAAAAAAGAGAAAAATGGTGTAGAAACATCACCCTCGTACTCAATCTCCATTCGGGGGAGATTGTTTTCAAGCCATATTATTATTATTAACGGTTTGTTTCTTTGTGTTTGTCGCGATTCGCGGGCATTTGAGTTGTCATGCAGGTTATTATTTGGTTATGCTTGATCGAGCCGGCAGTTACACGTTTTTAGGATGCTCCCACATATCAGCTCATCGCGTTTTTCTCAGGGGAGTATCAGTTTTCCTTTATCCTTTTCTTATTTTAGTTTATGTTAGCCACTTTTGACACACATTGGGGACAATGTGCGTTTTAAGTGTGGGGATGGAGTAAATAAATAAAATTTATATTTTCAAAAAAAAAATCTATATTTTCAAAAAAAAAAAAAATGAAAAAAATTCAAAGAAAAAAAAATGAAAACATGAAAAAAAATCTAAAAAAAAAAGGTGAAATTTTTTGAAAAATACAAAAAGAAATAATAAGAGTTTTTACAAGTCCTGAGGCGATTGATTACACACAGAAGACACGCCTTAGCCATTGTAAAACGTAAGCTGAAGGCGGGTCGATGTGGGTTTGCATTTCTTGGGGGCACGTGATTTCTTTAAGTTGCGCGATAGTAAAGTTGGTCCAGCTAGTCGGTTTTTGAAGTAAAAAGGTTTTTGGGATACTTATGATAGTGAAACGAACCTGATTTAGGAAGACCACTCTTGGCTTTTACCGACATCCCATTCCCGCACTTCATAGTGAGGTTTTGAGCCTTATTGATTATTATGATATTCACTTTCATTTGTTGAGTGCTACCTACATGTCGCTTGATTACAGAACTTGTGCATCATGATACATTTTTAGACCTTAGTTTTGGACTTAGCATTAGCGTGATAGAGGCATTTAGGATCACCCACATCTTAGCCTTTTTCTTTCTTTTTGTTTTTCATTTTTTGACCCTTTCGATACACCCATAGTCGCCACTTTGAGCCTTTTTCCCCTTTCGTTTGTCTACCCTATGTACCACTTTTATTTTGTATCCGAGTTTGAGTTCTAGTTTAGTTGTTGAAAAAAAAAATTGCAAGAAAAAAAAAATAGAAGAAAAAGAAAAAAAAAAGAGATTTGTTCGAGTTGTATATAAATAAATTGTTGAGTTAAAAAAAAAAAAAGAAATGGAATAAGTTAGATATGGGTCAAAATTACCCATCTTAGTTATTATTATATTTTGAGTTTATTTTTCCGGATTTATTTTCTTTTTAGCCACTTTTCCCAAATATATCCTACCCTTAGCCCTCGCCTACCCATAAGTCCTCTTGATTAATGTTGGTCCAAACCATTTAGGTGAAGATTTGATCTTTGTACCTATGTGTTTCAAGCTTCATGTTTAGGTATTGAGGGATCACTTTTATGATTGATATACACCGAGTGATGAGAGATGTTTGTGAGGGGTAATAGCTTGGTTTGGTTGGAATCTTGATGGGGAGTGAAGCTTGATTAGGTAATCCCATGTTTTTTAAAAAAATAGAATCACCTTTGACTAGTTGGGCCATATGCTTCTTGACCGTTGTAAGTCTTGCGATTTCTTTGTGTCCTTAAGATTTGTGGCTTGCTTAGGCCTTGCTAGATGTTAGTCGTATTTGGTCTAAGGGTGGGTATGATGTGTTGTTTGATATTTGCTTAGAGACAAGCAAATGAATAAGTATGGGGATGTTTGATACGCTCTAAAATATACATATATTTATATCAATATTCTCTACATTTTAATTAATATTTGTGTTAGTTTTTATTAAATATTACTCCTATTTAGTTCGTTTTGGTTATTTAAAGATTTTAAGAGTAAACGAACCAAAATGGTGCATTTGAGCTAAACTTGAGATTCACTATATTTTTAATATTTAAATGGGCAATGCAAATCACTATTTAAATTGGGTTAGTCTCTTATTTAAACTTTTGTGGTGTAGAAACTAATGGGCTAAGACCCAAACGAGATGGAGCAAAATAGGCGACAAAGTTGGGCTAAACTCTAATCTATAGTTACTCGTTAGGCTGCATTTAGCTACAACATTCAATGGGGCTAATTAAATGTCATAAGAAAACAAATTGGGCCGGCCCACTAAAAGAGATTAGGGCGTGACATACTATGCTGATGGCGGCTGCAACATTCTATATAAAAGGGGAGGTGAAAGGTCACAAGAAAAGAAGAGAGGAGCGGTGGAGCTGACATAAAACGAATAATAAATAGAGCAAAGGAGCGATTGTCACATTCCTTGTGACAGTTGTGTCCATCATTATAACATTATAAATAATAATAATATAATAATATTAATATAAGAAGTGAGAAAAAAAAAAGAAGTATCAAAGGTGAGAGTGTCAAGATTTAGAGGAGGAGGCGAGAGGAGCAGCAACAAAAAAAAAGTGCATGCTCTAAAAATCGTGCAAGGATATTTGGGTTTGTTTTTACAAAACTATTTTCATTATCCTTGTTATGAATTTTGACTATGAGCTTATTTGTTTTGTTTTGCTATGGATTATGAGTGACTAGATCTTGTGTTGGTTGCCTAGACTTGTGATTAATATTGATTAATGTTGACTGTCTTTTGGTTTTTGGTACTCGTTTGACTCGTTTACGTATAAAAATCTAAACTTTGTTGGTTTTTGTTGTGATTTATTACCCGGATGATGGTTGCGTTATATTTTTAGATTCATATGTGGCTATAATTTATTGACTTAGTGTTTTTAAATTAAAAGTCGTATATTTTTTTCATTTGCTTTGTATGATGATTTGATGGGTTAACTTGTTAACTTAGGATCTAGAAATTGCATGTTTGACATCGTTTTGGGTTTGTCACCTACCTTGAGACCGAGAGGAGATAGGTTGTGGGTTTGATAGGATTTGTTGGCTTATTTGGTTAGATATTGCACGAGAGTGAATTTCTTTCCCGGTATCCTTTTTATCCGCTTTCCCAAACATTTACCTATAGGAATAGATTCACCCCTTGATACCGTTAGGTGTTTCGTGATTAGTGAGACCGAGAGGAGATCTAATCTTTGGGTGCGTAAACTTTTATGTTTGGTGAGACCGAGAGGTGATCCATTCTTTACCCGGTGAGCTTCACACTGCTTAGGATTTCATTTAGTGTTCTAGTGAGACCGAGAGGAGATCTAGATACTATAGTGTTTCCCGAGTCGGTTATACCCGTAGATCCCGACAGTCATTCGAGTATCCATTTCCCGTTAGCTTCAGCTTTATCAGTAGGATTCCCAGTCTAGGCAGCCATCTTTCTCCATTTCTGTTTCCCTTTTCGTGAGAGTTTACTCCTTGATCTCTCATACCTGTTGCTTATTTATTTCTTGTCTTATTTTATTTGTTTACTTCTTTATCGCTTTAGTTATTTGCTAGTTAAAAATCATGATCTTTCATATAGATTAGGACTCGACAGAGGTTTTGTATCGAGGGCTGCATATCAGTGTCCACGGATTGATACTTGGTCTTACCGACTTTACTACACTACGACCGGTACACTGCCGTGTTGCGTGGTTTAGCTTGGTCATTCCATTTTTAAAACCAGATTGTGAAACTTAAATTTATTTTTATATGTAAACCACAGCAATCACCGACACGTCAACAGTGCAAACGTCTGCTGAAAGAACTGCTGTTTCGCAACGACTGTTTATATATTTTAACACTGATCAGACGTTTAGTAACTGAAAGGTAACAACAAAGAAACAAAAACTCTACAGACGGATTAAAAACCTGTTGTCAATATGTAGCGATATAAAAAAACCATATCTAATCAACGTTAAACAAAACAAATATAATCAACTTTAAACATCAATACATTGTGAATTCCATCTTCATAACATCTGTTTATACATATGAATATACATTAGGAATTAAAAAACTTAATCTTCAATTCCTTTGAAGGTACAATTCCTTTTGTTCTTGAACTTTAAGCAATTTAGGCATATGTAACTCAATATTCGTATTAACTCATTGATATGCGATGGATGGTATCCACGCCTAGTTAAATGAATTGATAAACTTAAGCTTCAATTCCATTGAAGCTTCAAGCTGAGCGTGTAGATCTTGGAATCTTGCCAAAAGTTCTACATCCTTAATACTGGAGGACTCTGAATTACACAACAATGACAAATCACGAACACCAGTTGAAGGCATTGACTTCAAAATCCACTGAACAACGTCTTGTTCAAGCGTGCCCGAGTGCAAACGGTCAAAACAAATCTTCAACTCCCTTGTAGTCTTCAAATCTTGATAGTATTGTCATGTAATTTGATTAAGAACAAAGTCCTTCATTTCATCTTCACGGTTAACACTTGGGCCTGCCATTTATAGACTGACAACGCGTGAAGATGAAAGGTCATACGATAGAATATTTATTATACTTGGGCTAAGGTGTGAAACATAAAGGCACGAAGACTTTAGAAAACGAACAGACGAAAAAATTTATCTATAAATTCCACACAGTACATATTCTAAAATTCATCTACATAAATGGCAAATAGATCATACTACCATTTTGCGGATACATCAGATGTTAAGTCTTTATCCAACGCTTGGTAACTAACAGAAAAGAGAAAAGATGAAAATATTTGCAATGAAGTAGAGAGGCTCGAAGAAAAAATTAAGGAATAATGCTGGGAAACATTGCCCTGCTAGATATGGCCTTGCATGAACCAGCAAGTGCTTTAAGAGACAAGATTGAAGACTATTTGACGCAACAACTACAAATCAAAAACAACATCAAAGAATCCTTGACGGAATTAAAAGACGATCTTTCAAGGGAGATACTGAAAAAGAAACAAAGAATTTTTGAAATTTTAATAAAGTGGTTTTGTATAGTAGATATAATTATTATTATGTACGTTTTAATTTTAAATGTTAACCTCTGTTTAATAAAAACAACATTATTTATCCCATCGTCTGTTGTTTTGAGAACATCTGCTTATTACCATCTGTGTGTATGTTGGGAACAATTACTTTAAGGTCTGTTTACTAAAAACCAAAAAAAGTAAACAAAGCAACTGTTATACTCTGTTTGGTAAAAATCAAATTAAAGAGTCAATCTAGTGTTTAAAATAACGCAGTTCTTTGGATATGGAAGGAATGTCTATATTTGTCTCAAAGCTAAAAACTTTTCCCACATCAATGGTTTCCAATGCCGCTAGCTCTTCAAGATTTTCATCGATTAAATCAGCAAATTTGTTCAATATTTTTCCTCTATCCCGCAAATATTTGAAACATGTTTGGTCAAAAAAAAAAAAAAATATTTGAAACATGTTGATTACAACAAAGATGAAATAATTGTAACTTTGTGGAATTCTTGTTTTTATTAATCATCTTATTTCTATAGTGATTTTACCGAATTTATAAAAATATGACTATTATATACTATTAATAATAAAAGCTAACAAATAGTGATATTTTCATATTTCTAATTTTGGCCACATTTTATTTTTGCTTTCTTTATTAACTTTTTTTTTCTCATTTTGATCACCAATTTTTTTTAAGTTTTTTTTCCTCATTTTGGCCACACAATGTTTTTTTTACTTTTTGTTTAACTTTTTCTTCCCGTTTTGACCACCAACTTGTTTATTAAGTTTTTTTCCCATTTTGGCCCCCGACATAATGCGTTTTTTACCCGATTTCACACGTGTTTGGTTTTTGTTCGTTTATTACTTTTTTATTAAGTTTTTTTTTCCCATTTTGGTCCCCGACATAATGCGTTTTTTACCCGATTTCACACGGGTTTGGTTTTGGTTCGTTTATTATATATATATATATATATATATATATATATATATATGTATATATATATATATATATATTTAACGACCACAAAATGAATAGCTGCTTCACTCTAATGTATGTAGCCGGCTACCGACCACATCTACCGTGCGCCATCTCCACCATGTGCCGCGGACCGCGGGAGATTCCCGGTATTCTCCGCGTAGCCACTGCCACTTTTGTATTTTCTCATTGTCCACGGTTAGTCTCTATGCCTTTGTCGGTTACTAAAATCCGCATTAACACGTCATGTGAAAAACGCGCAACGCACGTATCACCGACCACATCTACCGTGCGCCATCTCCACCATGTGCCGCGTACCGCGGGAGATTCCTGGTAAAATGATGCTATTATTAGGGATGCTTACCATAGAAATTTCACGAGCATACGCAATAATTTAGGTGGAAAGTTTATGTATGATAAACTAATATCACGAACACAATGAAAATTGATTTAGGTTTGATTTGGAATTTGAAATGTCGCAACGCTATGTCATCACTAAATAATTATTTTTAAATCATATTGATGCCGCCACAACGCGCGGCTGGATAAAAAACCTAGTTATGTTAAAAACTCGTCTTTGTTGTGTCACATGTGTGATGTTTTTGTTAGACGTAAATTTATGGATATACATGCAATAATATTGATTTAGTGAAATGTAATCTTTTAAATTTTTGTTTTAAAGAAATAGAAAAAAATTGTGAGTTTCGTATATTCGTTTCAACCATAACAAACATGATTAATTTTATTGATATGAAGAATTGAATTGGAAGTCACGTACGTCAAGAAATAATGTTATCTCATTAGAAGCAGTATCTCTATTCACATGGGTAGAGGTAAGGTTGTCTAATCTTACCCTTTTTAGACTCTACCCTAGTTTTGCTATTGTGATTAACTTATCAGGAAGAAACCTCATATTGGTCAATTTAGGCGACTCGTAATATTGTTTCAAATGATGATTAACTTTTGAATTCTAAACAATTATATGTATATATTATATTTAATTTTAACTTTTTTCTCTTTATAGCACATGAAAGCTCAAATAAACACCAAAACAATAAATTAACAATTTGATAAGGCAAACCACTTTGCTAAAGTCACCATCAACAATATAAAATATGTTGCATCTTAAAGGCATAACGTTCGATTGAGAAATTGAAACAATAAATAAAATATGTTGACTATATGATAATTATTTAACCTTTAAAGATCATAGAAGACATCTATACGTTACGAAACTTTAAACAAAAAAAATAAAAAAAAATCACACATCCGGGCATACGAGGCCATGAACCATGATCAAAAGCTTGTCGAGCAGCTTTCACTGCCAAGTCGATATCCTCCTTTTCTCAATCGACAAATTTTGCTATCAATCCTTCTGAACTCGGGTTTATCGTCTCAAATGTTTTACCTGTTTAGTAAATTTTTTTTTTATCAAAATAGTTAAAAGTGTAACTTATTAGATAAGGATATATAATCACAATAAACTCACACTATTGTGCTATATCTTATATAATTTGAAATGATTAAAGAGACTAATCAATCTTTACTGTATAAATAAAAAGCTATTACCACATTATATGCATGGTTAACTTTAAGTAATTAAGATGTGAATTGAGAATAACATAAAGTTTACCTAAACAAAGCAACTCATAATAAAGTTCAACAATCATGGTTAATACTTTTACCCATGCTTTAATTGCATGAAAATATTTTTGTTCTATATCCTAGAGCTTTACCAATAAACATGGTTTTGGGTGCTAAAAAACGTGCACATACGGTACATTTTCTCTTTTGTTTGAAATGTGTGTAACTCGCACTACTTATCTCATTCCTGATTCGCTATTCGCTAATCGGTCAGTGAGGTACTGACTAACAATTAATCGAAATTAGTCTTGATTAATTGGATGGGAATTTTATATGTAGTTTTCAATTATATATACACACACACATACATTTTATATGAAGTTTTTTAATTTGTCATATTTTAATCCTTTTCTCGACTCATATCTTTAAGAATGTAGGATTAATATCTAGAATTTACAGGTTTTGGTCCTAATATCTTACCGAAATATATAGATTTTGACCTGAATTTGGCTGGAATCGCTAGACAACCACTGACTAACAATTAATCGATGTTTACTCGGTGAACCTCCAACTAGCAATTAATCGGAGGCTTGGCGAGATTTTTACAACCATGTGCCTCGCATACTTTACTTTTGGCATTCTTTACCATAAACTACTTCAGCTTCTCTCACCTCCATCTCACCCTATCTCTCTCCCAGTCTCCCCTATCCTATATTCTCTCTCTACAACACCAAAAACCCGACTATTAGTTTCGGTGATGGGTGGGCAAGGAGGGCGGCGGCCCTAGGCCCGACAACCCCAAGGGCCCATATTTTTTAAAATATGTTCATATATATTATATATGTTTTTAAGAAAAACCCATATGTTTGAACTTGTCTAGTGTTGCGCGCCTAGGAGGGCAACGCGCTTTGGGATGCAGAGGAGTTATTATCGCCCAATTCCCTATCCTAGTGCGGCACTGGGTTCGGACTGCAAGGAACTAGTATTTTTAATCCTCTGATAAAGATCTAATTTTTTTAAAAGATTAAATCCAAAAAAACAAGCCAATTAAGTTCATTTGGTTAAAATTTATTTATATTGCTGGCTTGGTGAGTTGGTTTAAATTATACGGGACTGGTTTATTTTTACTCGTCCTAGACCCAAAATGAATTGACATTTCTTTGAAACAACCATGTGAATGAAGGCGTGGGAGAGTGACGCCTTAGCATTTTGGGTGTGTCTCCACAAGGGCGTGGTTTGGGTGTGGTGATGGAAGGTTTGGTTTAAAACTTGTAACTGAGTGCTTCACTACTTATGTTCTCATCCAATCATAAATTAAGAAATATATTTCTGTATTTAAGAACTAGGTTATAGAAGCGTGTGTTACACGGGTTTATGGATACAAATTATATATATTAAAATGTATACACAAATTTACATAAACTGAATAATGTGTACAAAAAATATCAGGTTGGTAACTTTATAGTTTATAAAATAATATTTGTATTTTTTTAAGATGGTTTGATTGCCAATTAACAAAATATAAAGATTTATTTATATTTACGTAAATCTTATATTTATTGATATACTAGTTTTTATCCCGGGAGCGTCCCGGGTTGAAATATCTAATATGACAACATAATTAATGACTTGCCAATATATGATTAATGAATATTATTATTATTATTATTATTATTATTATTATTATTATTATTATTATTATTATTTATTTATTTTAAACAAATCTCTGGGTATCGCCTAATCCCAGGCCCGACCCAAACCCACAATTTTTTTTAAACTAATCTTAAACCTAACACAATACTTGTCGGGTTACAAAAAATAGTCGCTTTTTTTCTCCGTTTTTTATATAGCACTATGGTACTTGTTAGAAAGATAACAAAACGCTCGTTAATTTGGTGTAATTTTTTCTTTAAAAAATTTCGTATATAAAAGATATTGATGTTTAAAAGTTATGGGAGAAAACATGAGAGAAAAAATAATAAAGGTTTAATATTTACATTTAGTAGATTAGGTATTTAATAAATTAGGTTAAACCATATTTATTTCTTTTTTTAATTGGTCTAGAGTTGCCACATCACATCCTATGTGGCATCTCTCAAAACAGAGATTGCATAAGAGTATGACATGTAGGATTAATACCTTTGCAATTTATATATATATATATATACACACACACACACACACACAAGGTGAGATCCTGTGTGGAAACACACGGGAGTATTAAACCCTGCTTTAGGTCCAACCAATAGACTGCTTGCACTTTAACCAATGACGCGTCGGCAGACCAAGCCTCTGTTTCGAGACGTCGGTTTATATTGACACATCAACAAACCAAAGCGTTACGTAATAATAACATTGAGGCAACAGATCGTTTGTAATTCAACTATTTGTAATTGAACGTCTGATTCAAACAACTGTTAGTTTAACGGTTTCTTTCAAAACAGTTGTTCCATCAAACAGATCTTACTAACAATGACTTCACAGACATTGATATATTGTAATTTGTATTCTGCTTTAACAGTAGACTATTGATATATTCTAATCGATATTTTTCATCATATAAGAATAAAAAATTAAATACAAAAGACATAATATATAAAATCAAATTTCATTATAATAATAGACGTAAAAGTAACCACTGACGCGTCGGCAGACTAAACCCTGCAAAACACTCCATCTATCGGTAAAACAAAAACTGTATTTAGTAACGTCTGTTCATTTCACAACATCAGTTAATAATACACTGATGCAATAAATCGTTTGTTACTAAACGGTTTGTAAGTCAACGTCTGTTCGTTTCGCAACTCTGTTCATTACATCATTTCAACGGTTTCTTTCGATCAGTTGTTGCATTAACCACCGACTGACCGACACGTCAACAGTGCAAACGTCTGCTGAAAGAACCGCTGTTTCGCAACGACTGTTTATATATTTTAACACTGATCAGACGTTTAGTAACTGAAAGGTAACAACAAAGAAACAAAAACTCTACAGACGGATTAAAAACCTGTTGTCAATATGTAGCGATATAAAAAAAAACCATATCTAATCAACGTTAAACAAAACAAATATAATCAACTTTAAACATCAATACATTATGAATTCCATCTTCATAACATCTGTTTATACATATGAATATACATTAGGAATTAAAAAACTTAATCTTCAATTCCTTTGAAGGTACAATTCCTTTTGTTCTTGAACTTTAAGCACTTTAAGCATATGTAACTCAATATTCGTATTAACTCATTGATATGCGATGGATGGTATCCACACCTAGTTAAATGAATTGATAAACTTAAGCTTCAATTCCATTGAAGCTTCAAGCTGAGCGTGTATGTAACATCCCAAAATTTCGCTAAATGATTTTAATTTGAAGCGCACCAACCGGGTTTGTATCGAATCGATCCGTTGATGGGTATTGTCGCATAGAGGTTATTTAACGGACCCGATTATTATAATTTGTTTCTGTTTAGGTTAGTATTTATAACTTTGATAACTTATTGGGGGCCTTTGCGTAAATTTTGGGTATTAAAAACCAAATAAAGGCCAAACCTAGATGAGCTAGGGCTTAAAGCTTAGCGGCTGTGGCAACAAGAAAGAACAACCGAGGCTCAGGATGTCGGCTAAGGTAGTAATTCACGCTGGTTTCCGGTGTGCGACTTCCACCTCATTACAACGTAACCTTCTAAACGTCATCTACGCTTGTCCTTTCGTTTTGATGTTCGTTTTGTATGACGGCTGAGAAAATAGGAAGCGAAAGATGGACGACGAGCGGGAAAACGAGGAAGTCGACACGGTGGTGCTCGCGGTGTTTCTTGGTGCATACGGTCTTCCAAATCACGACTCGGGTAAAAAAACTTTTTATCCATGAACTTCATGATTTTGAGTTTGGATCTCGGTATCTTAATCGCCCCGCAAGAGTTCAAGGTACCTTTCTTGTCTCTAATGTGTTACGGCTGTTGTGGCTGTGGCTAGCGAGGGCTATGGTGAAGGTTATGATGGTGATTAGGTGATGGTGTCCGGTGTTCCGGTGAGGCGAAGATGGGAGTCAGAGATGATGGTGAGACGGGGGAGGTATTGATGGGGGAAGTACTCGACGGTGACGTTATTGGTGGTGTAGAGTTTCGGTGGCGATGGGTTGGTTAAAGAATCAAAGGCCGTTGAAGCTATGTTGGAAATTTCAAGACACGAGTCAGAGGGTCTAGAAATGGGTTCTTCCATTTGAATCTACCAAGCTTCTAGTCCATGGGATGTATGTTTGAGGATGTTTGTTATAAATTTCCATGTATTATTTGGTTTTTATAATAAGGCATTGTGGGGAAGATGTGTTGGCGTTTTACACAGGAAGAACTAGGTGGCAGTTTTGAAGGAAAGAAACATTTAAGGGGTGTTTGGACATCTCATGGTATAATACATGGTATGGATGTGGCTTAGTGTTAAGTAACGAAAGATATCATGGAGATTATGATGGCTTTAATTAAAACCATACCATGTCACTTTATTTGCTCAATGAAGAATTTTATAAAAAGAACTATATGAAATGAGTTATGTACGGTGGGTGTGTGCATGCAATAGATTTCCTAATATATTTAGGATTTCATACCTTGCTGTGAGTTGTTTGGGTTAACGGGTGGACACATTGCATGCAAAAGGCTTGGTGTACGTGCATGGGAGTAGTCTTAAAATCCTGGTCTCGCATATTCCTACATGTTTAGAGTTCTTCGGTTATTTGCAACACGAGCACTTCCACAAGTGAGTTCTTGCGCCCACTCTTTTAGTTATTATTTTTCTAAATATTTTTGGGCTAACGTGCATGCTAAACCAGTATGATTATTTAATAAATCACAAAAATTTTTATCAAGTTATAAATATTTTTGTGTACGATCAAAATACATATTAGCTCATACATATTTTTTTTTGTATGAAACGTAAGTGGGCGGAATGCGCCTAATGCGTTATTATATGCTTTGAGTTATATGTGTCATTAGGAGTGGGATAGGCCTACTCTGATTTATGGTATAGTTTTGCTATGGTTGTCACATAGTTTATGCCTAATGTGAAGTTATAAACATTTTTACGTACGAACAAAATCCATACCAACTCAAATGTATTTTTCTAGGCTTAAAATGCGAGTAGGTTGTTATGTTTTTATACCTACATGTTTGAAGGCAACTAGAATAAAATATATATTCAGATAGTTGAATATGTTTATACGTATATGAAAATGAATGTTCCTATATATAAGTGTATATATAGGTTTAAGTTATATGAGTTTCTATAAATATATAAACTATGTTTGCTGACTACATGGCCTTATAAACTGGGCCATGATAGAAGTAGGATATGCCTGCTCTGATCTAAGGTATTGGTTTTATGTCATGTTTGTTGCTTAGTTTATGTTATACTTGTTATTATATATAATAGACTATGTTGAGAGCTACCTGATATGTCGAACTGGGCTATGACAGAAGTGGGATATGCCTGCTCTGATCTTTGTTCTTGGTTTCGAGTCAGGAATGTTGCATAGTTCATATTATATGTATTCTTATAAACTGAGCTATGACAGAGGTGGGATATGTGTGCTTTGATCTCTAGCTTTGGTTTGAATTATATTATTTGTATTTTTATAAACTGAGCTATGACATAGGTGGGATATGCCTGCTTTGATGTCTAGCTTTGGTTTGAATTATTTGCTTAAATAGACCGGACTGTACTTTGTGTTGAAAAGCGAGATGCGCTTATTATATATTTGGTAACGGAAGTCTTGAGGTAAATAGGCATATTATGTCTATCCAAGACTTTGATTGTTGTTTAGGGAAACAAATTAGCGGATTGCGCTTATTGTTAACTCTAAGGTTGAGATATTTTGTTAAATTTTATTTTAACAAATTACCTGTCCACATAAATTTATAAAACTTGTACTCACTCAGCGTAGCTAACTTTTTGCATACACGTTAGATTGATTTCAGGTTTAAAGATATATGGATGGATGACTGCTTGGTGATGCAAGAAGCTATCCGGCAATTGAAGGCATTTCTAGTGGAAGATGATTTTTGTATACTCATGATAAATATTAAATTCGATTTACGATTGAATAAGTATTTGTCATGTGTTTTGTAGAATTTTATTCTAAATGATTTTTCCGCTGCGTATACTTACTCTTTTAAAAGAAAAATTTACTCATCTTGTTACATATTTAAGAATTTTAACCCAACTGTTTGACACCGGTTTTGCGGGTCTTACAGTGTAGATCATTGAATCTTGCCAAAAGTTCTACATCCTTAATACTGGAGGACTCTGAATTACACAACACTGACAAATCACGAACACCAGTTGAAGGCATTGACTTCAAAATCCACTGAACAACGTCTCGCTCAAGCGTGCCCGAGTGCAAACGGTCAAAACAAATCTTCAACTCCCTTGTAGTCTTCAAATCTTGATAGTATTGTCGTGTAATTTGATTAAGAACAAAGTCCTTCATTTCATCTTCACGGTTAACACTTGGGCCTGCCATTTATAGACTGACAACGCGTGAAGATGAAAGGTCATACGGTAGAATATTTATTATACTTGGGCTAAGGTGTGAAACATAAATGCACGAAGACTTTAGAAAACGAACAGACGAAAAAATTTATCTATAAATTCCACACAGTACATATTCTAAAATTCATCTACAAAAATGGCAAATAGATCATACTACCATTTTGCGGACACATCAGATGTTAAGTCTTTATCCAGCGCTTGGTTACTAACAGAAAAGAGAAAAGATGAAAATATTTGCAATGAATTAGAGAGGCTCGAAGAAAAAATTAAGGAACAATGCTGGGAAAACATTGCCCTGCTAGATATGGCCTTGCATGAACCAGCAAGTGCTTTAAGAGACAAGATTGAAGACTATTTGACGCAACAACTACAAATCAAAAACAACATCAAAGAATCCTTGACGGAATTAAAAGACGATCTTTCAAGGGAGATACTGAAAAAGAAACAAAGAATTTTTGAAATTTTAATAAAGTAGTTTTGTATAGTAGATATAATTATTATTATGTACGTTTTAATTTTAAATGTTAACCTCTGTTTATTAAAAACAACATTATTTATCCAATCGTCTGTTGTTTTGAGAACATCTGCTTATTACCATCTGTGTGTATGTTGGGAACAATTAGTTTAAGGTCTGTTTACTAAAAACCAAAAAAAGTAAACAAAGCAACTGTTATACTCTGTTTGGTAAAAATCAAATTAAAGAGTCAATCTAGTGTTTAAAATAAAAATTGTATGTTGTAAGGTCTGTTCCATTCAAAATGTCAGTTAAATGTACACACAAATTAAAGGTCTGTTGAGATAAAACATATCAAAACAAAAAAGCGGATGATCAAATTAAGAGGTAAATATATATAAAGTTGAAAGAAAAACCGTATTTAATAACGTCGTTCAAAAGACGCCGTTAATATAGCAGAATTTTGAAACACTATTTTAAAAACTGTTGATAACAGATGTAAATCAAGTGTTTGGTTGAAACATTTGTTGACTTAGACGGTTGCTAATAAAAACTATAACACCTTTACATGATTTTAAATGTTTGATTACTAAAGATCAATAATCTGTTGATTTTAATGATAGACTATTTAATCAGTTTTATTATTCTCAAATTTGTATTTAGAACAATAATTCTATTTAGCAAAGTCTCTGTCAAACACCTGTTATACGATTCAATAATTTGAGTTAAATATTTACTTTAAGAAAACAAATACAATATGGAAGACTTAAAAAAAAGAAAGAAATACAAATATATTTTAAAAAAATACTTCAATAACAATAGAATTACAATATGTGACTTTACGAAGTACATAAAAATACAACATAAATAAAAATATATTTATAACAACCTAACAATAGGGAATGATATTTCTTGCCGGCATCATCGGAATATATTTAAATGTCATCCGGTTCTAAAAGCCCTAACGAATAAAATGATCATCCAGATGTTAGTGATGACCAAAGGGAAATACGAGTCTCACCCTTATGCGTGGATGAAGAAGATTCATTAATATATTCATCAAGATCTTTGCAAATTTAATATGCAAGATCCAGTATATTAAATCTAAAAGCCTAAAGATTGATAATAGGGAACCAGCACACGACAGCAGTCGTATGTAAACATTATCCAGATCCAAAAAGCTTAACCATTGAAGATAGGAAGTGGATGTATATATATATAATAACTAGTAAGAAACCGGCGCGATGCAACGGCAACAAAAATTTACAACGCGGAACTCGTTTTTTGTTAGGGCTGAATAGTCCTCGGAGAAACCCCAAAATCGAGGGTTCGGGTGAAAAGAAAAAAACTGCACCCCATTAATTAAAAACACCGACTTGAATTGTTATGATTGAATACGTTGTTTCTCGTATCTCATGATCTACATGTGAAAGAAGTCGGATGACTTCCGAATCAGGTATGGGTTTGACATATATGGGATACTTGGCGGTTGTGTTGAATAATATATAAAACCAGGCATTTAAACGGGCGAGGACATTGATAGAGTTTGTGGGGATGGCATGTCCCATCGTGGTTAATTTTCCGTGGGTAATGGTCGATATTTACCTTGGTTGGTATAGGCATTGCTCACCCACGGGGTGTCTTGAGTGTTTACATACACGGGTGGTTGGGAATAAATGTGTTTGGGTTGTTATATGGGAACACGGTGGAAGTTGGTTGTAAAATGAGATTTTTGGGTTGTGAAATGACATATTTTTTAGTTGAGAGAGGAGAGTAGAAAGTTCGTAAAAAAATGAAATGCGAATGGTTTATATAGTTTTTAAAAAATAGAATTTAATATTATTTTATTTCTTACAATTTGACCGCTCAACAACAGTAAAAAATATGGGTCCCACCAAAATAAAGCCGTTAATGCTCGTTATTGTTTTAACGTTTGTTCAATGGCACCCCCACCCCAATGGCGATCAGAAAATGAATGGGGGCACTATTGATGGTTGTTTTGTTGAGGTGGAGAGGGTGCTATTGGTTGTTTCCGGATAAGAGTTCATGACCTCAACGTTTAAACTTGGTTGCAACTCATTTGTCATAAAAGTATCATTGCATTGGGCATCAAATCATTACCAAAATGTGCTTGATTAGCAATATCTATACTCAGCTTCTATGAGTGACTTGTAAATCAAAGCTATTAATATACATATGTTGTTAAGGTTAATTCAGATTAGTAACACACGAATTGTATTATTGCAGACTACCTTTGTCACAACCTCAAATTCCACTTGCGGGGTTTTACCGCGAGGTGCATGACAAACCAGGATCCAAGTCAACGATCACAATAAACAACTCTATATGAAACAAACGTAAATAGACATAACCATTAATTTAATAAGCGGAAGCGTTTAAGTAGCATTTAATCAACTATGCTATCATCTCAAAAGTTGTTCAAAATACTTTTATTACAAAACGTGCAACTAAGTCTAGACGCCAATGCAGACCCGTGCGCCTAGTTCCGTTCATTTCTACCTTAGCGACCTGAGAAAAACATGCCAAAAAGATGTCAACATATAATGCTGGTGAGTTCACAGGTTTGTTCAAAATGTTACCAAAACGTTACCATGTCCATACTATATCAATGTTACCAAGTACGCTAACTAGGCGTATGTTTCATTACTACTACGATTGGAAACCATTACTAGACACGTTTAGCAATGTTCAGCATGTTTAAGCAGCCCGTATGTTCAGCACGATAATGTTCCTGTTCGAGACAATATGCACCCGCCCGGCCCTCCAAGCCGACGAGTGGGGCAGGTCACGCCCAATAGATCTATCCACATTTCCCCCGTTGTGCATCCCCGCACATTCATGGTTTCCCCCGGGACTTTCCAAAAGATCGTATAGCAATATAAAGTTAAAACCATAGTATGACATATGTTACCAAAACCGTTTAGCGCATGTTTTCTCCCCCAAAAGTTAAAGCAGTAAAAGTGGGGCCGTGAACTCACCATAGATAGCGTTCTTCAATTACAAGTAAAGATGTTTAGCCCTTGATAATCCCTCTACCGGAGATCTATCAAAATGTTCACATAAGTGTTCTGACTAATAACCATAAGGTTATCTAGTCCCCGATTGTCCAGATCGTAACCAAGTATGTTTTAAAACATGTTTAAATGTTTAACCGACACACTAGACCGACCCGACATCCCGTTGGTGACCCATTACCCTAACTAATCAAGTACACATAGATTACACACAAGGTTCAAGCATAAAACACTTAGTTTGTATCAAAAATCTCATTTCTGCATCAGAACGGTCGAACCAGTCAGTTTTAAGTCTCCTTCGCACCTTTTCAGTCTCCTTCGCCCGTTTTACATCTCGTTCGACCGTTTGATGTCTCCTTCGCCCGTTTTACCTCATTCGCCCAACAAAAACCCAGGTTCGACCCTGGTATTCCTCCTTCGCACCTTCGATCGGTCGAAGGAGGCCAGGTTCGCCCCTGTTGTGCAATTTTTCCTAAAAACGCTTCAAACACATTCAAAACGACTCGAAACATCATCAAACACAGCAGTCAAGCATGGATAACTTATCCCTACAAAACCCCACAGATTTCCCCCGATAATACGTCCGTTTCAGCCCTTTCCCAAAATGGTAAAGATTATGGAAACATCACTTTCATGCATGAATAATTTACCCAATTTGGAAACTTTTGAAATCGATTCATGCTTAGCTTAAAATACTCAGTTTGTCGATTATCCGACCTTTCTTATCCATTCTATTGATCATAAATATTCATACATCAAGTTTTAATCCAATAAAACCCCCAAATATCATCATATCCAATCCTAACCCTAGACAACAATATTCCAACATTAATAACAATCCTATATCATGTTTCTATCATAGATATAGTAGCAAATCATTGAACAACACATAACACCACATAATACACAATTTACATATGTTATTCATCATGAAAACCTATGTTAAATGATCATGTTTTGATTTAGAAAGATGTTTAAAAGGTTTTTAATCATAAAAACACCCTTAGAACAGATCCGGACAATTAGGGTTAGATGAAAACGAATTAAAATGCTTTTAAAAAGGTTTAGGATTATGAACACACCTTGGATTCTTGTTTAGATGTTGTAGATAGGTTAGATTATGAAAAAGAAGAGCAAAAACTCCTTCCTTAGTGTTTTAGATCGTTTGAGAGCGTTTTGGGACGGTTAGGGTTTGTGAAATGATGAAAAATGACAAAGGTTGGTATTTATACTAATCCTCCTTCGCCCCAATTCATTGGTCGAAGGTGGTCTCCTTCGACCCTTTCACAGGGTCGAATGAGCCCTGTCTGGTCGAAGGGAATTCCTTAAATTCCACTTCCCTGGTTCGCCCATTTATAAGGGTCGAACCAGACAATTTCTTCTCCTTCGACCACTCGAAGTGGTCGAACCAAGATCCATTTTTAACTAGTTTTCCAGTTTGTCGTGTTTAACGCATTCTAACACATCTTAACACATAAGCATGCATCCTTAGTCTATATTTAACACATTTAAGCACAGATAATCATTTACACATCATTTAAACACATCTATGTATATAATTCACCACACGACCCATAATCTACACATATACTTAATTAGTTCATGTAATGTCACCAACAACGGAACCCGGTACTAGTGTATTACCAAAACGACTCCCAATGATCCTCCAGATCATTGTACCCTGGACAATCCTAACTTGACCCGACTCAACTAACTCAGTTAAGTTTGTTCATAAACGTTTCCCGCTAAGGTAGACTTAGATGTTACTAATATGTTTATGCCAAACATGTCGGGTGTCACATCATCCCCACGTTGAAAGAATTTTCATCCCGAAAATTGCGCAAAGCCCCAAAAAGAAAGAAACGAAAAGAACAGAACGAAAAGAAAATTACCGGATGTCACATCATCCCCACGTTGAAAGGAATCTCGACCCGAGATTCATTCCGCTTCAGCAGTAACATGCCTCGATTCAAACATGCGCTTCGGAAAAAGATGGGGATACTTATCTTTCATCTGATCCTCCCGTTCCCATGTGAACTCCGGTCCACGGTTCGAGTTCCAACGGACTTTAACGATGCGGATTTTACTCCGACAAAGGCTACGAATCTTGTAGTCGAGAATCTCAACAGGTTCCTCCACAATGCGAAGATGATCATCAACCTTGATCTCTTCCAGTGGTACAATGAGAGATTCATCAGCCAAACACTTCTTCAAGTTAGACACATGGAAGACGTTGTGCACACTACCGAGCTCCGCCGGTAAGTCAAGTCTGTATGCCACCGGTCCAATCCGATCCAAGATTGCGAACGGTCCGACATAACGAGGGTTAAGCTTGCCACGCTTTCCAAAGCGTATGACGCCCTTCCATGGCGAAACTTTCAGAAGTACATTGTCCCCAACCTGGAACTCTAAAGGTTTTCGACGGCGATCGGCATAGCTCTTCTGATGATCCCGTGCAGCAGCCAAACGTTGACGGATCTGTACGATTTTCTCCGAAGTTTCGTACACGAGTTCCGGACCAGTGAGCTGGCTCTCGCCCACCTCGGCCCAACAAAGTGGTGATCGGCATTTCCGTTCATAAAGAGCCTCGAACGGAGCTGCCTTGATGCTAGAGTGATAGCTGTTGTTGTAGGAGAACTCCACTAACGGCAGGTGGATCTCCCAACTTTTGCCAAAATCGATAACACATGCCCGAAGCATGTCTTCCAAGGTTTGAATCGTCCGCTCACTCTGTCCATCAGTTTGCGGATGATAAGCCGTACTCTTATCCAACTGAGTACCCAAAGCCTTGTGCAGAGCCTTCCAGAAACGCGAAGCGAAACGAGAATCACGATCAGAGATAATAGAAACAGGCACTCCATGCCGAGCAACCACCTCCTTAAGGTAAAGTCGAGCCAACCGCTCGAGTCCATCGGTTTTCTTAATAGGTATAAAACGCGTTGATTTTGTCAGCCGGTCAACAATCACCCATATCATATCATAACCACTAGGTGACCTTGGCAGCTTGGTGACAAAATCCATCGTGATTCGTTCCCACTTCCATTCTGGAACCTCTGGTTGTTGCAGGAGACCAGACGGCCTCTGATACTCCATCTTGACTTTAGCACAAGTCAAACATTTGCTGACATAAGAAGCTATATCAGCTTTCATGTTCGGCCACCAATAAAGTATCTTCAAATCCTGATACATCTTATCGGAGCCAGGGTGAATAGAATACCGGGATTTGTGAGCTTCATCCAGAACAAGCTCGCGCAATCCCCCGAACAATGGGACCCAAACAAGTCCCGCAAAATAGTGTAAGCCATCAGTCCTGAGCTCAAGATGCTTGTCAGCACTGTGCATAATTTCAGCCTTAAGGTTTTCCTCCTTCAAGGCTTCCAACTGTGTAGAACGGATTTGGTCAGGCAACGACGAATGGATGGTGAGCTGTAAGGCTCGAACACGACGAGGATTCGCAGACTCCTTCCTGCTCAAGGCGTCCGCCACAACGTTCGCCTTGCCAGGATGGTACTTGATGGCACAGTCATAATCGTTCAGGAGTTCAACCCAGCGACGCTGTCGCATGTTCAACACCTTCTGGTCGAAAATATGCTGAAGACTCTTGTGATCGGTATATACTTCACACTTGGTACCGTACAAGTAATGTCTCCAGATTTTCAACGCAAAAACTACCGCACCCAGTTCCAAGTCATGAGTAGTATAGTTCTTCTCATGAACTTTTAGTTGGCGAGAAGCATAAGCAATAACCTTCCCGCGTTGCATTAACACGCAACCAAGGCCACGAATAGAAGCATCACAGTACACAACAAAGTCATCCGTACCCTCAGGTAGGGATAAGATAGGTGCAGAACAAAGTTTAAGCTTCAGCATCTGAAATGCTGATTCTTGTGGTTCATCCCAGTCGAACTTTCGGTCCTTCTGGGTAAGAGAAGTGAGGGGCTGAGCGATCTTCGAAAATCCCTCAATGAAACGACGATAATAGCGTGCAAGACCTAGGAATTGCCGCACCTCAGATGGCGTCTTTGGTGCTTCCCAGTCTTTAATAGCTTCGATCTTAGCCGGATCGACATGAATTCCCAGTTTATTCACCACATGTCCTAAGAATTGAACTTCACGTAACCAAAAATCACACTTTGACAACTTAGCATACAACTGCTCCTGTCTCAAAAGTTCCAAAACCAACCGTAGATGTTCCTCATGATCCGCCTTGTTCTTGGAGTAAATCAGGATGTCGTCAATGAACACGATGACGAACTTATCAAGGTAAGGTTTGCAAACGCGGTTCATCAAATCCATGAACACCGCCGGTGCGGTAGTGAGGCCAAAAGGCATGACCAAGAACTCAAAATGGCCATAACGAGTGCGAAAAGCAGTCTTCTGAATGTCAGCTTCCCTGACGCGCAACTGGTGATAACCGGACCGCAAATCAATCTTCGAATAGTAACTGGAGCCCTGAAGCTGGTCAAAGAGATCATCAATGCGAGAAAGAGGATAACGATTCTTGATGGTCACTTTGTTCAGCTCACGATAATCGATACACATGCGAAGACTTCCGTCCTTCTTCTTCACAAACAAAATAGGGGCTCCCCACGGGGAAGAACTCGGTCGGATGAAACCCTTTTCCAAGAGTTCCTGTAACTGGCTGGACAACTCTTGCATCTCGGGAGGTGCAAGACGATACGGAGCTCGGGCAATAGGAGCTGCGCCCGGAGTGAGATCAATACCAAACTCAACCTGACGATGGGGAGGAAGACCAGGTAAATCATCAGGAAACACATCAGAAAAGTCACGAACCACCGGAATATCCTCGATCTTCTTCTCATCGTCAGAAGAAACGTTAACAAGTGCCAGAATGGCCGAACAGCCCTTCCGAAGATACTTACGGGCTTTCATGCTAGAAATGATACTCAGCGGAGGACCGCTTTTCTCGCCACGAACCGAAAGAATCTCTCCATCAGGGAGAGGGATCCGAATAACCTTGTCAAAACAAACGATCTCCGCGCGATACAACGATAACCAATCCATGCCCACCACGACATCAAAACTACCTAGGGGTACCGGCATAAGGTCAATGGGGAAAGACAAACCCGACAGTTCCAAGCGACATTCCCTAAGGGTGTGTGTCGCTTCGATTTTCTTACCATCAGCCAATTCTATTAAGTACTTAGCCTCTAAAGGTGTGGGTACTATATCTAGCAATCGACTAATATCCAAAGATATGAAACTCTTATCGGCACCAGAATCAAACAAGACAGAAACATAGCGATCATTAAGAAGGAAAGTACCGGTAACTGTGTCTGGATCCTGCCTAGCCTCCGCAGATCCAATGACGAAAGCACGTGCAGTCCTGCCTCCGCCGCCGTTGTTCCCGTTACCGTTCCCGCCCCTCCCATTATCGCCCTGCTTCAGTTTGGGACAGTCACGCTTGAAATGTCCCGTGTCACCACAGTTATAACACCCCTGTCTCCCCTGAGTCCCCTGAGCAGCAGGAGCAGGAGTAGCCGCAGGAGCCTGAGTTGGGGTGAGTGCCACCTTGCAATCCTTAGCATGGTGCCCCAACTGATGGCACCGATGACAACGAGCCCTATCACAACTCCCAGAATGATGAAAACCACACTTGTTGCACTTAGGATGCTTCCCAACGTACCCACTCGTCTTCTGCCCAGAAGAAGACCCAAATGACTCAAACTTCTTCGCCGGCTGAGCTGGCACCACACTCTTCCCCACACTCTCCCACTTCCTCTTATTCCCCTCAGCAACCTTCACAGTAGCACCCTTGGGTGGCAAAACGCCTTCCGCCACCTTCAGGTTAGTCATCCGATGAGCTGATCGGACAACTTCAGCAATAGTGGGAAGATTCCCAGCAGCCACCAACCCAGCAATCTCGGGCACTAGTCCAGACACATAGTGCTCGATCCTCCTGTACTCGGGTGTGTGTAAGTCAGGACACAACACCGCCAGCTCGTTCCTCCTCACAGTATATTCCTCAATCTCAGACCCAACCATCTTGTAACTCCAGACCTCATGCTCCAACTTCTGTATCTCCTCTCTCGGACAGTACTCACCTCTCAAAAGCTGCACAAACTCCGCCCAAGGCATAGCAATAGCCTCTCCCAATCCCATGTTCTGTGTAGTAGCATTCCACCACGACAGTGCAGGCCCCTCAAATGTCGCAGTAGCATACTTTACCCGGTCCCCAGCAGGACAGTTACACATAACAAACACATATTCCACCTTCTCCAGCCATCGGAGCAGTCCCACCGCTCCCTCAGTTCCAGCGAAGTTATGGGGCTGACAGTCCCGAAACTTCTTATAAGAGCACTAAGGTGGGGGTGGATTGGCACCAACACCTGAAACACGGTACACGAGTAAAACACAAACGAAAGGACACGAAACCCAAAATGAGACAAGGTCGACAGAAATCAACTCACCACCCATGGCATTAATTCCAGCCTGGAAATTAGCCATAGCCATGTTCACTTGCTGTTGTAGCAAGTTGTTCAGTTCAGCTTGGGTCATGTTGATGTTTCCACGACCACCGCCTCCAGCGCGACCACCACCGCCAGCACGGCCACCGCCGCCACCACGACGTCCACCACCGCGAGCACCAGACATGATCTAACAAATCAAGAGAACGAGGGATTCAGATTCATTTCCAGTGTCAACCACCAGAAATTTACAAGAGTTAACCTAGGGACAAATTCAGGACTATACATCCAAACTCGAAGTCTATCGGGATTTTTATGCATTCCAGTTTATTATTTCGTGTGCACCCGAAATGATAAACTGCGCTACATGGTCCTCCAGATGTACCCCTAATCTAGACCCCAGTCACTGAATATCAACGCCTAGTAACGTGTTACGATAGGTGCAAGTGTAAGAAGGCATGTGTTTGCTAGAACCATAAATCAACCCGTCCTTCTTCAATCCAGAAGAAGACAAGAGTAGGTAAGAATCCAAATAAAAGCGGATGATGTAACAGAGAAACATGATGATGATGTAAGGACACCCCGACAACGTTAGTACGTATCCCACTAATAGACCCAAAGTATGTGACCGTCTAGTGTGTGCGACTCGGCTATAGACCAGACTCTACATGCAGTCCTAGTTCACTATAACCAATGGCTCTGATACCAATCTGTCACACCCTCAAATTCCACTTGCGGGGTTTTACCGCGAGTCGCATGACAAACCTGGATCCAAGTCAACGATCACAATAAACAACTCTATATGAAACAAACGTAAATAGACATAACCATTAATTTAATAAGCGGAAGCGTTTAAGTAGCATTTAATCAACTATGCTTTCATCTCAAAAGTTGTTCAAAATACTTTTATTACAAAACGTGCAACTAAGTCTAGACGGCAATGCAGACCCGTGCGCCTAGTTCTGTTCATTGCTACCTTAGCGACCTGAGAAAAACATGCCAAAAAGATGTCAACATATAATGCTGGTGAGTTCACAGGTTTGTTCAAAATGTTACCAAAACGTTACCATGTCCATACTATATCAATGTTACCAAGTACGCTAGCTAGGCGTATGTTTCATTACTACTACGATTGGAAACCATTACTAGACACGTTTAGCAATGTTCAGCATGTTTAAGCAGCCCGTATGTTCAGCACGATAATGTTCCTGTTCGAGACAATATGCACCCGCCCGGCCCTCCAAGCCGACGAGTGGGGCAGGTCACGCCCAATAGATCTATCCACATTTCCCCCGTTGTGCATCCCCGCACATTCATGGTTTCCCCCGGGACTTTCCAAAAGATCGTATAGCAATATAAAGTTAAAACCATAGTATGACATATGTTACCAAAACCGTTTAGCGCATGTTTTCTCCCCCAAAAGTTAAAGCAGTAAAAGTGGGGCCGTGAACTCACCTTAGATAGCGTTCTTCAATTACAAGTAAAGATGTTTAGCCCTTGATAATCCCTCTACCGGAGATCTATCAAAATGTTCACATAAGTGTTCTGACTAATAACCATAAGGTTATCTAGTCCCCGATTGTCCAGATCGTAACCAAGTATGTTTTAAAACGTGTTTAAATGTTTAACCGACACACTAGACCGACCCGACATCCCGTTGGTGACCCATTACCCTAACTAATCAAGTACACATAGATTACACACAAGGTTCAAGCATAAAACACTTAGTTTGTATCAAAAATCTCATTTCTGCATCAGAACGGTCGAACCAGTCAGTTTTAAGTCTCCTTCGCACCTTTTCAGTCTCCTTCGCCCGTTTTACATCTCGTTCGACCGTTTGATGTCTCCTTCGCCCGTTTTACCTCATTCGCCCAACAAAAACCCAGGTTCGACCCTGGTCTTCCTCCTTCGCACCTTCGATCGGTCGAAGGAGGCCAGGTTCGCCCCTGTTGTGCAATTTTTCCTAAAAACGCTTCAAACACATTCAAAACGACTCGAAACATCATCAAACACAGCAGTCAAGCATGGATAACTTATCCCTACAAAACCCCACCGATTTCCCCCGATAATACGTCCGTTTCAGCCCTTTCCCAAAATGGTAAAGATTATGGAAACATCACTTTCATGCATGAATAATTTACCCAATTTGGAAACTTTTGAAATCGATTCATGCTTAGCTTAAAATACTCAGTTTGTCGATTATCCGATCTTTCTTATCCATTCTATTGATCATAAATATTCATACATCAAGTTTTAATCCAATAAAACCCCCAAATATCATCATATCCAATCCTAACCCTAGACAACAATATTCCAACATTAATAACAATCCTATATCATGTTTCTATCATAGATATAGCAGCAAATCATTGAACAACACATAACACCACATAATACACAATTTACATATGTTATTCATCATGAAAACCTATGTTAAATGATCATGTTTTGATTTAGAAAGATGTTTAAAATGTTTTTAATCATAAAAACACCCTTAGAACAGATCCGGACAATTAGGGTTAGATGAAAACGAATTAAAATGCTTTTAAAAAGGTTTAGGATTATGAACACACCTTGGATTCTTGTTTAGATGTTGTAGATAGGTTAGATTATGAAAAAGAAGAGCAAAAACTCCTTCCTTAGTGTTTTAGATCGTTTGATAGCGTTTTGGGACGGTTAGGGTTTGTGAAATGATGAAAAATGACAAAGGTTGGTATTTATACTAATCCTCCTTCGCCCCAATTCATTGGTCGAAGGTGGTCTCCTTCGACCCTTTCACAGGGTCGAATGAGCCCTGTCTGGTCGAAGGGAATTCCTTAAATTCCACTTCCCTGGTTCGCCCATTTATAAGGGTCGAACCAGACAATTTCTTCTCCTTCGACCACTCGAAGTGGTCGAACCAAGATCCCTTTTTAACTAGTTTTCCAGTTTGTCGTGTTTAACGCATTCTAACACATCTTAACACATAAGCATGCATCCTTAGTCTATATTTAACACATTTAAGCACAGATAATCATTTACACATCATTTAAACACATCTATGTATATAATTCACCACACGACCCATAATCTACACATATACTTAATTAGTTCATGTAATGTCACCAACAACGGAACCCGGTACTAGTGTATTACCAAAACGACTCCCAATGATCCTCCAGATCATTGTACCCTGGACAATCCTAACTTGACCCGACTCAACTAACTCAGTTAAGTTTGTTCATAAACGTTTCCCGCTAAGGTAGACTTAGATGTTACTAATATGTTTATGCCAAACATGTCGGGTGTCACATCATCCCCACGTTGAAAGAATTTTCATCCCGAAAATTGCGCAAAGCCCCAAAAAGAAAGAAACGAAAAGAACAGAACGAAAAGAAAATTACCGGATGTCACATCATCCCCACGTTGAAAGGAATCTCGACCCGAGATTCATTCCGCTTCAGCAGTAACATGCCTCGATTCAAACATGCGCTTCGGAAAAAGATGGGGATACTTATCTTTCATCTGATCCTCCCGTTCCCATGTGAACTCCGGTCCACGGTTCGAGTTCCAACGGACTTTAACGATGCGGATTTTACTCCGACAAAGGCTACGAATCTTGTAGTCGAGAATCTCAACAGGTTCCTCCACAATGCGAAGATGATCATCAACCTTGATCTCTTCCAGTGGTACAATGAGAGATTCATCAGCCAAACACTTCTTCAAGTTAGACACATGGAAGACGTTGTGCACACTACCGAGCTCCGCCGGTAAGCCAAGTCTGTATGCCACCGGTCCAATCCGATCCAAGATTGCGAACGGTCCGACATAACGAGGGTTAAGCTTGCCACGCTTTCCAAAGCGTATGACGCCCTTCCATGGCGAAACTTTCAGAAGTACCTTGTCCCCAACCTGGAACTCTAAAGGTTTTCGACGGCGATCGGCATAGCTCTTCTGATGATCCCGTGCAGCAGCCAAACGTTGACGGATCTGTACGATTTTCTCCGAAGTTTCGTACACGAGTTCCGGACCAGTGAGCTGGCTCTCGCCCACCTCGGCCCAACAAAGTGGTGATCGGCATTTCCGTTCATAAAGAGCCTCGAACGGAGCTGCCTTGATGCTAGAGTGATAGCTGTTGTTGTAGGAGAACTCCACTAACGGCAGGTGGATCTCCCAACTTTTGCCAAAATCGATAACACATGCCCGAAGCATGTCTTCCAAGGTTTGAATCGTCCGCTCACTCTGTCCATCAGTTTGCGGATGATAAGCCGTACTCTTATCCAACTGAGTACCCAAAGCCTTGTGCAGAGCCTTCCAGAAACGCGAAGCGAAACGAGAATCACGATCAGAGATAATAGAAACAGGCACTCCATGCCGAGCAACCACCTCCTTAAGGTAAAGTCGAGCCAACCGCTCGAGTCCATCGGTTTTCTTAATAGGTATAAAACGCGTTGATTTTGTCAGCCGGTCAACAATCACCCATATCATATCATAACCACTAGGTGACCTTGGCAGCTTGGTGACAAAATCCATCGTGATTCGTTCCCACTTCCATTCTGGAACCTCTGGTTGTTGCAGGAGACCAGACGGCCTCTGATACTCCATCTTGACTTTAGCACAAGTCAAACATTTGCTGACATAAGAAGCTATATCAGCTTTCATGTTCGGCCACCAATAAAGTATCTTCAAATCCTGATACATCTTATCGGAGCCAGGGTGAATAGAATACCGGGATTTGTGAGCTTCATCCAGAACAAGCTCGCGCAATCCCCCGAACAATGGGACCCAAACAAGTCCCGCAAAATAGTGTAAGCCATCAGTCCTGAGCTCAAGATGCTTGTCAGCACTGTGCATAATTTCAGCCTTAAGGTTTTCCTCCTTCAAGGCTTCCAACTGTGTAGAACGGATTTGGTCAGGCAACGACGAATGGATGGTGAGCTGTAAGGCTCGAACACGACGAGGATTCGCAGACTCCTTCCTGCTCAAGGCGTCCGCCACAACGTTCGCCTTGCCAGGATGGTACTTGATGGCACAGTCATAATCGTTCAGGAGTTCAACCCAGCGACGCTGTCGCATGTTCAACACCTTCTGGTCGAAAATATGCTGAAGACTCTTGTGATCGGTATATACTTCACACTTGGTACCGTACAAGTAATGTCTCCAGATTTTCAACGCAAAAACTACCGCACCCAGTTCCAAGTCATGAGTAGTATAGTTCTTCTCATGAACTTTGAGTTGGCGAGAAGCATAAGCAATAACCTTCCCGCGTTGCATTAACACGCAACCAAGGCCACGAATAGAAGCATCACAGTACACAACAAAGTCATCCGTACCCTCAGGTAGGGATAAGATAGGTGCAGAACAAAGTTTAAGCTTCAGCATCTGAAATGCTGATTCTTGTGGTTCATCCCAGTCGAACTTTCGGTCCTTCTGGGTAAGAGAAGTGAGGGGCTGAGCGATCTTCGAAAATCCCTCAATGAAACGACGATAATAGCGTGCAAGACCTAGGAATTGCCGCACCTCAGATGGCGTCTTTGGTGCTTCCCAGTCTTTAATAGCTTCGATCTTAGCCGGATCGACATGAATTCCCAGTTTATTCACCACATGTCCTAAGAATTGAACTTCACGTAACCAAAAATCACACTTTGACAACTTAGCATACAACTGCTCCTGTCTCAAAAGTTCCAAAACCAACCGTAGATGTTCCTCATGATCCGCCTTGTTCTTGGAGTAAATCAGGATGTCGTCAATGAACACGATGACGAACTTATCAAGGTAAGGTTTGCAAACGCGGTTCATCAAATCCATGAACACCGCCGGTGCGGTAGTGAGGCCAAAAGGCATGACCAAGAACTCAAAATGGCCATAACGAGTGCGAAAAGCAGTCTTCTGAATGTCAGCTTCCCTGACGCGCAACTGGTGATAACCGGACCGCAAATCAATCTTCGAATAGTAACTGGAGCCCTGAAGCTGGTCAAAGAGATCATCAATGCGAGAAAGAGGATAACGATTCTTGATGGTCACTTTGTTCAGCTCACGATAATCGATACACATGCGAAGACTTCCGTCCTTCTTCTTCACAAACAAAATAGGGGCTCCCCACGGGGAAGAACTCGGTCGGATGAAACCCTTTTCCAAGAGTTCCTGTAACTGGCTGGACAACTCTTGCATCTCGGGAGGTGCAAGACGATACGGAGCTCGGGCAATAGGAGCTGCGCCCGGAGTGAGATCAATACCAAACTCAACCTGACGATGGGGAGGAAGACCAGGTAAATCATCAGGAAACACATCAGAAAAGTCACGAACCACCAGAATATCCTCGATCTTCTTCTCATCGTCAGAAGAAACGTTAACAAGTGCCAGAATGGCCGAACAGCCCTTCCGAAGATACTTACGGGCTTTCATGCTAGAAATGATACTCAGCGGAGGACCGCTTTTCTCGCCACGAACCGAAAGAATCTCTCCATCAGGGAGAGGGATCCGAATAACCTTGTCAAAACAAACGATCTCCGCGCGATACAACGATAACCAATCCATGCCCACCACGACATCAAAACTACCTAGGGGTACCGGCATAAGGTCAATGGGGAAAGACAAACCCGACAGTTCCAAGCGACATTCCCTAAGGGTGTGTGTCGCTTCGATTTTCTTACCATCAGCCAATTCTATTAAGTACTTAGCCTCTAAAGGTGTGGGTACTATATCTAGCAATCGACTAATATCCAAAGATATGAAACTCTTATCGGCACCAGAATCAAACAAGACAGAAACATAGCGATCATTAAGAAGGAAAGTACCGGTAACTGTGTCTGGATCCTGCCTAGCCTCCGCAGATCCAATGACGAAAGCACGTGCAGTCCTGCCTCCGCCGCCGTTGTTCCCGTTACCGTTCCCGCCCCTCCCATTATCGCCCTGCTTCAGTTTGGGACAGTCACGCTTGAAATGTCCCGTGTCACCACAGTTATAACACCCCTGTCTCCCCTGAGTCCCCTGAGCAGCAGGAGCAGGAGTAGCCGCAGGAGCCTGAGTTGGGGTGAGTGCCACCTTGCAATCCTTAGCATGGTGCCCCAACTGATGGCACCGATGACAACGAGCCCTATCACAACTCCCAGAATGATGAAAACCACACTTGTTGCACTTAGGATGCTTCCCAACGTACCCACTCGTCTTCTGCCCAGAAGAAGACCCAAATGACTCAAACTTCTTCGCCGGCTGAGCTGGCACCACACTCTTCCCCACACTCTCCCACTTCCTCTTATTCCCCTCAGCAACCTTCACAGTAGCACCCTTGGGTGGCAAAACGCCTTCCGCCACCTTCAGGTTAGTCATCCGATGAGCTGATCGGACAACTTCAGCAATAGTGGGAAGATTCCCAGCAGCCACCAACCCAGCAATCTCGGGCACTAGTCCAGACACATAGTGCTCGATCCTCCTGTACTCGGGTGTGTGTAAGTCAGGACACAACACCGCCAGCTCGTTCCTCCTCACAGTATATTCCTCAATCTCAGACCCAACCATCTTGTAACTCCAGACCTCATGCTCCAACATCTGTATCTCCTCTCTCGGACAGTACTCACCTCTCAAAAGCTGCACAAACTCCGCCCAAGGCATAGCAATAGCCTCTCCCAATCCCATGTTCTGTGTAGTAGCATTCCACCACGACAGTGCAGGCCCCTCAAATGTCGCAGTAGCATACTTTACCCGGTCCCCAGCAGGACAGTTACACATAACAAACACATATTCCACCTTCTCCAGCCATCGGAGCAGTCCCACCGCTCCCTCAGTTCCAGCGAAGTTATGGGGCTGACAGTCCCGAAACTTCTTATAAGAGCACTAAGGTGGGGGTGGATTGGCACCAACACCTGAAACACGGTACACGAGTAAAACACAAACGAAAGGACACGAAACCCAAAATGAGACAAGGTCGACAGAAATCAACTCACCACCCATGGCATTAATTCCAGCCTGGAAATTAGCCATAGCCATGTTCACTTGCTGTTGTAGCAAGTTGTTCAGTTCAGCTTGGGTCATGTTGATGTTTCCACGACCACCGCCTCCAGCGCGACCACCACCGCCAGCACGGCCACCGCCGCCACCACGACGTCCACCACCGCGAGCACCAGACATGATCTAACAAATCAAGAGAACGAGGGATTCAGATTCATTTCCAGTGTCAACCACCAGAAATTTACAAGAGTTAACCTAGGGACAAATTCAGGACTATACATCCAAACTCGAAGTCTATCGGGATTTTTATGCATTCCAGTTTATTATTTCGTGTGCACCCGAAATGATAAACTGCGCTACATGGTCCTCCAGATGTACCCCTAATCTAGACCCCAGTCACTGAATATCAACGCCTAGTAACGTGTTACGATAGGTGCAAGTGTAAGAAGGCATGTGTTTGCTAGAACCATAAATCAACCCGTCCTTCTTCAATCCAGAAGAAGACAAGAGTAGGTAAGAATCCAAATAAAAGCGGATGATGTAACAGAGAAACATGATGATGATGTAAGGACACCCCGACAACGTTAGTACGTATCCCACTAATAGACCCAAAGTATGTGACCGTCTAGTGTGTGCGACTCGGCTATAGACCAGACTATACATGCAGTCCTAGTTCACTATAACCAATGGCTCTGATACCAATCTGTCACACCCTCAAATTCCACTTGCGGGGTTTTACCGCGAGTCGCATGACAAACCTGGATCCAAGTCAACGATCACAATAAACAACTCTATATGAAACAAACGTAAATAGACATAACCATTAATTTAATAAGCGGAAGCGTTTAAGTAGCATTTAATCAACTATGCTTTCATCTCAAAAGTTGTTCAAAATACTTTTATTACAAAACGTGCAACTAAGTCTAGACGGCAATGCAGACCCGTGCGCCTAGTTCTGTTCATTGCTACCTTAGCGACCTGAGAAAAACATGCCAAAAAGATGTCAACATATAATGCTGGTGAGTTCACAGGTTTGTTCAAAATGTTACCAAAACGTTACCATGTCCATACTATATCAATGTTACCAAGTACGCTAGCTAGGCGTATGTTTCATTACTACTACGATTGGAAACCATTACTAGACACGTTTAGCAATGTTCAGCATGTTTAAGCAGCCCGTATGTTCAGCACGATAATGTTCCTGTTCGAGACAATATGCACCCGCCCGGCCCTCCAAGCCGACGAGTGGGGCTGGTCACGCCCAATAGATCTATCCACATTTCCCCCGTTGTGCATCCCCGCACATTCATGGTTTCCCCCGGGACTTTCCAAAAGATCGTATAGCAATATAAAGTTAAAACCATAGTATGACATATGTTACCAAAACCGTTTAGCGCATGTTTTCTCCCCCAAAAGTTAAAGCAGTAAAAGTGGGGCCGTGAACTCACCTTAGATAGCGTTCTTCAATTACAAGTAAAGATGTTTAGCCCTTGATAATCCCTCTACCGGAGATCTATCAAAATGTTCACATAAGTGTTCTGACTAATAACCATAAGGTTATCTAGTCCCCGATTGTCCAGATCGTAACCAAGTATGTTTTAAAACGTGTTTAAATGTTTAACCGACACACTAGACCGACCCGACATCCCGTTGGTGACCCATTACCCTAACTAATCAAGTACACATAGATTACACACAAGGTTCAAGCATAAAACACTTAGTTTGTATCAAAAATCTCATTTCTGCATCAGAACGGTCGAACCAGTCAGTTTTAAGTCTCCTTCGCACCTTTTCAGTCTCCTTCGCCCGTTTTACATCTCGTTCGACCGTTTGATGTCTCCTTCGCCCGTTTTACCTCATTCGCCCAACAAAAACCCAGGTTCGACCCTGGTCTTCCTCCTTCGCACCTTCGATCGGTCGAAGGAGGCCAGGTTCGCCCCTGTTGTGCAATTTTTCCTAAAAACGCTTCAAACACATTCAAAACGACTCGAAACATCATCAAACACAGCAGTCAAGCATGGATAACTTATCCCTACAAAACCCCACCGATTTCCCCCGATAATACGTCCGTTTCAGCCCTTTCCCAAAATGGTAAAGATTATGGAAACATCACTTTCATGCATGAATAATTTACCCAATTTGGAAACTTTTGAAATCGATTCATGCTTAGCTTAAAATACTCAGTTTGTCGATTATCCGATCTTTCTTATCCATTCTATTGATCATAAATATTCATACATCAAGTTTTAATCCAATAAAACCCCCAAATATCATCATATCCAATCCTAACCCTAGACAACAATATTCCAACATTAATAACAATCCTATATCATGTTTCTATCATAGATATAGCAGCAAATCATTGAACAACACATAACACCACATAATACACAATTTACATATGTTATTCATCATGAAAACCTATGTTAAATGATCATGTTTTGATTTAGAAAGATGTTTAAAATGTTTTTAATCATAAAAACACCCTTAGAACAGATCCGGACAATTAGGGTTAGATGAAAACGAATTAAAATGCTTTTAAAAAGGTTTAGGATTATGAACACACCTTGGATTCTTGTTTAGATGTTGTAGATAGGTTAGATTATGAAAAAGAAGAGCAAAAACTCCTTCCTTAGTGTTTTAGATCGTTTGATAGCGTTTTGGGACGGTTAGGGTTTGTGAAATGATGAAAAATGACAAAGGTTGGTATTTATACTAATCCTCCTTCGCCCCAATTCATTGGTCGAAGGTGGTCTCCTTCGACCCTTTCACAGGGTCGAATGAGCCCTGTCTGGTCGAAGGGAATTCCTTAAATTCCACTTCCCTGGTTCGCCCATTTATAAGGGTCGAACCAGATAATTTCTTCTCCTTCGACCACTCGAAGTGGTCGAACCAAGATCCCTTTTTAACTAGTTTTCCAGTTTGTCGTGTTTAACGCATTCTAACACATCTTAACACATAAGCATGCATCCTTAGTCTATATTTAACACATTTAAGCACAGATAATCATTTACACATCATTTAAACGCATCTATGTATATAATTCACCACACGACCCATAATCTACACATATACTTAATTAGTTCATGTAATGTCACCAACAACGGAACCCGGTACTAGTGTATTACCAAAACGACTCCCAATGATCCTCCAGATCATTGTACCCTGGACAATCCTAACTTGACCCGACTCAACTAACCCAGTTAAGTTTGTTCATAAACGTTTCCCGCTAAGGTAGACTTAGATGTTACTAATATGTTTAAGCCAAACATGCCGGGTGTCACAACCTTATATTTTAAATATTAAATCAACGGAAGACAAGTGGATTTTATTTGACTAAGTCACAAACGTATTCACTTAAAGTATTGTAATATTACAAAAAAGGGTCATATAAACATGATTTGGTACATTTTCACGACACCAACAAAATTAGTAAGTAAAAAATAAACAAAGTGTTGCCTCATGAGACAAGACAGCAGGTTCGCGAAAATAATATATAGAACTCGACTACCACACAAAGAAGCTCTTCTTGCGACAAGACAGTAGGTTCCAAAACCCCCCACCAAAGCAAGCAAAGCCATGTATAAATTCCTAGTAATACAAACCATACCTCGTCATTATTTCCCACTATATACAACCAAATACCCATAAGCGTTTGCAGGTGCTGCAGTTCCTGCAGAACACAGCCGAAGCCAGCGGCTGTTTCCATCCTGCACGCAGACTGTTATCTGAATACCATCCGACCCAAACATCCCGAAGACTATCTTTTTTGTGCAGCGAAAGAGAACAAGTTCATCTGTCCTTTAATACATCATTCCCGTTCCAACGATCCAACCAAAACGGACATCTAGCTAACAATTTATATGAAACGGGTCAAAATCTAGATAACAAATAATAAACGGGTCAAATTATAGTGTTTTAATTTGAAATGGGTTAAACTCTTTGGAATATAATAAAAGGTTTGAGTTGACTTGATCCACAAACACTTTTATTAAGTGTTTTGTCGATTAAATATGATATTATATAAAAAAATTGTATAGATAGAAACTTGTCCCATCCCGTATTATAAGCTTAAATACTGAATTTAATAAAAGGGGTTGATGGTTCCTATGTACAAATTAATTAGTTTGATAATTTGCTTCTCAAAAGATCCTCCTCCAGTAGAAATTAGTGCAGATAGTTATTAGTGTTGGCTCTAATTCAGCCAGGCTTAAAAGTTAAAACGCATACCTATAGCCAACAAACAATTATAAGGACGTCCATTGTGGGGGCGCGAGCGACCGGGCACGAGCCACCAACATGACTCTCAAGTAACCCGGTCACTTGACCTCGTTGTGGCTGGAGGTGAGAATCAGCGCGACTAAAAGTCACTTTCTCTCGTTAACCCACGCGACCACCATCACTTGTGCTCGCTCGCGTAGGTGATTGTCGGGGTTCGGGTGGGGCTGTTGTGGCTAGAGGTGAACACCATGCTAAAACCCCATTCGTGTCATGCTGCTCGCGCTTCCACAACGGACGGCCTATTAAGCACAAACCAAACATATTCAAATGCAAACAATAGTGAGCATAATTAAAGACATAGGTTTGGTTAGGAAAACAAAGAACTGATCATCAACAGCTGCAAAACCAATGTCCCCATTGCTCCTGTTTTGTTTTTTTAGCAAAACTGATCATCAACAGCTGCAAAACCATATCACAGGTTCCAATAAATATAAGAATAATGAGAGTATTACAATTAAAATTGCGGACACAAATCATAAGAAACAACAAATAATACTTGTACGATATGAATGTATGAAATTATGATTTTTTTCATTAACTTTTCATATAATAAAATGAAACATGCACCAAGAACCCTAGACAAACCAATAATATATAATTATAAAAAAAAATCAAAATCTCAAGCACAAAATTGTCCACTAAATAGAAGACTATTGTTTTTAGTTAGAACACTAATTTCGCAACAATATAGGAGCCAAACTCAGACAGACTTACCTGGCATCAATAGGTTTGCCACGATGGAGAGGGAGGTGAATTTTCTTCTGAATCCAATTTACTTTATGTGAGAGATAAGAGATTTGAAATTTGAAATTGGAGCCATTTGTACTTCTTTCGTGTATGTCTGCTCCATAATTGAAGAAGCCAAGTACCGAATTATTTCCTCTTTCAGCAATTGAATCAGAAGAACCCACGTCGTTCAGATTACAGCCAATATCGATTAGAGGTTGCTCAGTTGGGAGGATGTATCATCATCTAAATTTAAAGAACCATTTATGGCAACATATTTTGAATTGAATTGAATCGAATCTTATCTTTGACCAGTTGATGTTATCATGATTGGGGAAGGGTTTAAATTCGACTTTTAGAAAGAAGTTATGTGGTTTACCAAGAGAGTTCTGAATCACCGTTGGTTGGGTCAGTACCCTTAAGTGGGCTCTATGCCTTTCCATTGAATTTTTAAGGAGATTGGGAGGTTATGCATTAGAATGTTGTACCATTTGCTTCTAAGCATTGTAAAACTCTTCAACTTTTAAGGAGTTAGTGAAATTACAAAATTACCCATCCAATATGCATATTAAAGGAGTATAGATAAATTGATGTTTTCCTTTTGATTGGAAGAATCTGGGAAAACATCAATTTGAAGTAGTTTACCAATAATCTGTTGGCAACCTATTTTCCTTTGATTGAAAGAATCTTTCGAAAAATTTGTGGAAGAATTAAAAGTAATATCATAATGCATATTGAATGGAGAGATGTAAAATGAGAATACTGAAAATGAATATTGGGAATGTAACACCCCGCCCCTCTCACCATCAATATTGTCCGCTTTGCCCACCCAGAGCTCACAGATTTGTTTTTGGGTGCCCCGGTGGAAACTTCCCAGGAGGTCACCCATCCTAGTTGTTCTCCCACCTGAGCACGCTTAACTGTGGAATTCTCCTCTCATCCACTAACATTAAGCCCCAAAACGCATTGGTGATTTAAGAGGCAAGACATTACTTATGAACCAAGGATCTCTCCTGGCCACGGCTGATATGGGATTTTTCTGTGGTGTCACATTCACCCCATGTTAGAGTCTCATCGTCCCTGATGAGGTATGCACCCACCATCCCGAACGGCACAGGAGTGGCTCTGATCCCATCTGTAACATCCCGCCCCTCTCACCACCAATATTGTCCGCTTTGCCCGCCCAGAGCTCACGGATTTGTTTTTGGGTGCCCCGGTGGAAACTTCCCAGGAGGTCACCCATCCTAGTAGTGCTCCCACATGTGACACCCCAGGAAAATCCCACATCGGCCGTGGCCAGGAGAGATCCTTGGTTCATAAGTAATGTCTTGCCTCTTAAATCACCAACGCGTTTTGGGACTTAATGTTAGTGGATGAGAGGAGAACTCCATAGTTAAGCGTGCTCAGGTTGGAGAAATTCCAGGATGGGTGACCTCCTGGGAAGTCTCCACTGGGCAACCAAAAACAAATCCGTGAGCTCCAGATGGGCGACCCATCGGGGCAAAGCGGACAATATTGGTGGTGAGAGGGGCGGGGTGTTACAGATGGTATCAGAGCCACTCCTGTGCCGTTCGGGATGGTGGGTACATACCTCACCAGGGACGATGAGACTCTAACAGGGGGTGAATGTGACACCCCAGGAAAATCCCACATCGGCCGTGGCCAGGAGAGATCCTTGGTTCATAAGTAATGTCTTGCCTCTTAAATCACCAACGCGTTTTGGGGCTTAATGTTAGTGGATGAGAGGAGAACTCCACAGTTAAGCGTGCTCAAGTTGGAGAAATTTCAAGATGGGTGACCTCCTGGGAAGTCTCCACTGGGCAACCAAAAACAAATCCGTGAGCTTTAGATGGGCGACCCATCGGGGCAAAGCCAACAATATTGGTGGTGAGAGGGGCGGGGTGTTACAGGGAATTCATCCCCTTTTATAGACTGAAATATAATAACGGTTTGAAATGGTAAAGTTGGTTTTCAACTTTATTAGTTGCATTTCAAGAAACTATAAAGTCGGAAATTAGTTATGGAAATTTTAATTTATTTTTTGTAGAATGAAAGACAGCTGCAAACACAACAATAATAATAAAATAATATTTTTAATAAAGTTACTTGAAAACCGTAATCATTATTTTTGGGCTGTTGATATGCCTGCTTATTGATGCTTATGCCTCTGTTATAAGTAATCTCTGATTATTAACGATACAACTGTTATAACAAACAGTTGTTTCTTAAAAATAAGCTTAACGAATAATATATCTTTTTTTTAATACAATTATTATAAACAAAATATAAAACACATAAAGAAACCAAAAGCTATGATCTGTTTACTAAACAGCAAATTAAAAAATAAAAAAGCTGTTATAGAATTCAACTTTATATTATTACAACCGCATAAGAATTCTAAGAAAAAATCCATATCGATACAAAACTCACCAAAATATAAAAAACGTAAGAATTCTAACAAAGGTATATACAATATACATATCAATACAAAAGTCACCAAAATACAAAAAACGTAAGAATTCAAAGGAAAAAATCAAATATACATACAAAACTGAAGTAATATTAACTATGACATTCAATACAAAACTGAAGTAATACTAACTATGACATTTCTTCCATTAGAATGAAAAATATATACAAATACAGAGAGAAAATGACCAAAAAACCTGAAGAAGACAAAAACAAAAACAAAAATAATTACAGATAATAGCTCTAAGTATTTAAGAATCAGAAACATATTTTTTCAATATATACACCCATCTCTAATTAGACAGGCTGCAAAGGAGATTGTTATAAGAATAATATTTTCCTTTGATTGTAAGAATCTTCCAAGAATACCAATTTCAATTTGATTATCAAAGCCTTTACTCTTATCCATTTTTTTTGTTTTCTTAAGAAAAAAAAAATATTTTTTATCGATGCTAACTTTATTTATTTATCATAATAAATGAAGAGAAATAAATTTGGAAAATGAAATGACGAGTTGCTTGCCTTTTATAGAGAGATAAAATGTCTCACATATTATAAAAAGATTTTTTACTCATTGCATCAATAGTAAAAACATTAGCAAAACAACTAATAAAATAATGTTAAATATAGTTTACTCTTAGTGTCACTAATACAAATTTTCAAAGACAATCTCTGCTACGAAGAACTATACGTGTAGTAAATGATAAACCAAAACCGAACTAATACCAAGTAACAAATTTATTCTAAGTTCTCTTCAGGTAAAATCGTAAATCATGTGAAAATAACAATACCTTAAGTTATTATAACCATATATCTAAATTAATAGTATGAATATTATGATTATTTTCAATATCCTAATAAAAACTTCTGAATATAAACCTATTATACCATCAAGGTATACAATATTTGATGAGGACTATACAAACGAAGGATCTAGATGGAAACATACCATAAGTTAAAACATTATTATTTTATATTAATTAAACAATTAAAACTATTGTTCTTACAAATGATCTGAGGTCTTTTATTGTTCCTATAAAATTTGAAATTATAGTTTTTATTGACAACTTATAAACTTTTAAAAAATAAATAATATTTCAATGACAAACTTTTATAAGAAATGCCATGAAATATACTTAATGTAACAAATATTTTCATTAATGTAACTGAATATTTACATATAACCCAATTATGTTATTATAACCATCTCTTCAAATTATAAATATAAATATTATAATTATGTTCAATGTCCAAAAAATCACTTTGGCAACTATAACACATTTACATTTTTAATATTTTTTTACGAAACACCAAACATCTGTTGATTTTAATAGTAGACAATTTTGTTTTTTGACCAACCAAACCCACCAACCAACCCCCAGTGGTAAAGACAGGGACATTACATATCAATAATTAAGCTGCGATTTTCAACACTTCCTAAAATCTTTTTACTTCTCTTTAACAAAGTTTATTTAAAACAGCTGTTATACGATTCAATCATATTATTACAATTAAATAACTTGAGTTAAATATTTAATTTAAAAAAATAAACACAAAATGGAAGATTTATAAAAGAGGAAATTCAAATATCTTTAGCAAACAAACCCTAGAGAATGATATTTCTTCACAGGATCATCCGAACAAATACAGAAATAAAAACATTAAAAATAATTACACGACAACAACTACTATTTAAATATGATCCCATTCCAAAAGCCCTAACGATTAAAAAGACATCTCTTTTTTCTATTAGACAATAATATTATTAGTGATAGATTAGGTACTAAGCATATAATATGCTGCGTTATAGTTTCTTCTTCGTCAGCAAGATACCAAGCTTGAACGTCTGATATCCTTATTCCAATGGAAATATTGAACCCAACACATTACCAGAAGATAATCTCTTTGTTAGCCACTCAAGGAAGTTCAAGAGAAGCTTCATGTGTTAGGCACTCAAGGAAGTGCAACAGAAGTCCTCATGATGCCTGCCTTTGATTGTATGAATGACGAAAAACATGAATTCCAACTTTGTTACCAACGGATAATAATAAAATAATATTGTTAATAAAGTAACTTAAAAATAGTAATCATTACTTTTGGACCTTTGAATAACATCTGTTAACATCCCAACAGTTGTAATAATAACTTTGGTATAGAAATCTACTCTGTGACACCCGGCATATTTGGCTTAAACATTTTAGTAACATCTAAGTCTACCTTAGCGGGAAACATTTATAAACGGACTTAACTAGGTTAGTTGAGTCGGGTCAATTTAGGATTGTCCAGGGTTCAATGATCTGGAGGATCATTGGGAGTCGTTTTGGGAATACACTAGTACCGGGTCCCGTTGTTGGTGAAATTACATGAACTAATTAAGTGTATGTGTAGATTAATTATCGTGTGGTGGATTATATGCAAAGACGTGTTAAACGATGTACAGGTAATCATACGTGCCTAAATATGTTAAACATAGACTAAGGTTGCATACTCATATGTTAAGGTGCATTAAAATGCGTTAAACACAACAAACTGGAAAACTAGAAAAACATAAGTCCTGGTTCGACCACTTCGAGTGGGCGAACCTGGAAATTTGTCTTGGTTCGACCTTTAGCAAAACGATTTTGCTCTGGTTTTTCATAATCTAACCCATCAACAACATCTAATCAAGAATCCAAGGTGTGTTCTTAATCCTAAACCCTTTCTAAGGCATTTTAATTCGTTTTCATCTAACCCTAAATGTCCAGATCTGTTCTAAGGGTGTTTTCATGATTAAAAACCTTTTAAACATCTTTCTAAACCTAAACCTTATCATCAAACATAGGTTTTCATATCAATAAACATACGTTAGTGATGTGTTATGTGATATTATGTGTTGTTTAATGATTTGCTACTGTACCTATGATAGAAACATGATCTAGGGTTGCTATTAATGTTGGTTTATTGTTGTTTAGGGTTACAATTAGATAGATGGTGATATTATGGGTATTTTGGGGATTTTTGATAAATCTAAGGATTGTTACATGTTATTATTATTAATAAAACTATTGCGGGTTTTCATAAACACATTAAACAGAGCATATTGAGATAATTATGAAAGGATTTCAAAAGTTTCTAAATTGGGTAAGAATTCCATGCATGATGTGACATTTCCATAATTTTGCCATTTTGGGAAAGGGTTAAAACAAACTGGTTTTGGGGCAAAATTGATGGGGTTTTGTAGGGATAAGCTATTCATGATTGACTGCTGTGTTTGATGATGTTTCGCGATGTTTCGAATGTGTTTGAAGCGTTTTTAGGGAAACTTATCTGACAGGGTCGAACCTGGGCTCATTCGACCAACCGGGTGATCGAATGTGAGATCCCAGGGTCGAACCTGGGAAAAATTTGGTCGAACCAGATCAAACGGTCGAACGTGGCATCAAACGGTCGAACGTGACATTAAACGGGCGAATGTGGCTTAAAAAGGGGCGAAGGTGGATTTATCTGCCTGGTTCGAACCTTTTGATTCAAAAATGAGATTTTTGATACAAACTAAGTGTTTTATGCTTGAACCTTGTGTGTAATCTATGTGTACTTGATTAGTTAGGGTAATGGGTCACCAACGGGATGTCGGGTCGGTCTAGTGTGTCGGTTGAACACTTAAACACGTTTTAAAACATACTTGGTTACGATCTGGACATTCGGGGACTAGATAACCTTATGGTTATTAGTCGGAACACTTATGTGAACATTTTGATAGATCTCCGGTATTGGGATTATCAAGGGCTTGGCACTTTACTATTAACTGAAGAACGCTATCTAAGGTGGCCCCACTTTTACAGCTTTAACTTTTGGGGGAGAAAACATGAGCTAAACTATTTTGGTAACTTATGTCATACTATGGTTTTAACTTTGCATTGCTATACGATCTTTTAAAGTCCCGGTGGAAAACCATGAATGTGCGGGGATGCACAACGGGGGAAGTGTGGATAGATCTATTGGGCGTGACCTGCCCCACTCGTCGGCTTGGAGGGCCGGGCGAGTGTATATTGTCTCAAACTGGTAACATTGGTATCATGCTGAACATTCGGGCTGAACATTGCTAAACATTGCTAAACGTGTCTAGTAATGGTTTTCCAATCGTAGTAGTAATAAAACATACGCCTAGCTAGCGTACTTGGTAACATTGGTATAGTATGGACATGGTAACGTTTTGGTAACTACTTTGGTAACATTTTGAACAAACCTGTGAACTCACCAGCATTATATATGTTGACATCTTTTTGGCATGTTTTTCTCAGGTCGCTAAGGTAGCATCGGTTGGACAAGGCGCACGGGTCTGCACTGGCGTCTAGGCTTAGTAGCATATTTTAAATAAATGTTTTGAACATGTTGGAATACAGTTTTGTAGTTGACTAAATTTTGAAATGCTTGCGCTATGGTTTTAATAGTTTGATAACCAAGTTTTGAGTTTACGTATTTCATATAGTGTTGTTTATTATGACCGTTGACTTGGATCCTGGTTTGTCATGCGCCTCGCGGTAAAACTCCGCAAGTGGAAATTTGAGGGTGTGACAGATTGGTATCAGAGCCAATGGTTATAGTGAACTAGGACTGCATGTAGAGTCTGGTCTATAGCCGAGTCGCACACACTAGACGGTCACATACTTTGAGTCTATTAGTGGGATACGCACTAACTCTATCGGGGTGTCCTTACATCATCATCATACTTCTTTATTACATCATCCGCTTTTATTTAGGTTCTTACCTACTCTTGTATTCTTCTTCGGGATTGAAGAAGGAGAGGCTGATTTGCTGACTCTTGCACACACATGCTTTCTTAACTTGCACCTATCGTAACACGTTACTAGGCGATGACATTCGGTGACCGGAGTCTGGACTAGGAGTACATTTGGAGGACCATGTAGAGCAGTTTATCATTTCGGGTGCACATGGAATAATAAACTGAAATGCATAAAAATCCCGGTGGACTTTGAGTTTAGATGTACAGTCCTAAGTTTGTCCCTAGGTTACCTCTCGTAAATTTCTAGTGATTGACACTAGAGGTGAATCTGAATCTCTCGATTTCTTGATTTGTTAGATCATGTCTAGTGCTCGTGGTGGTGGACATCGTGGTGGCGGCGGTGGCCATGCTGGCGGCGGTGGTCGAGGTAACATCAACATGACCCAAGCTGAGCTGAATAACTTGCTACATCAGCAAGTGAACATGGCTATGGCTAATTTCCAGGCTGGGATTAATGCCATGGGTGGTGAGTTGATTTCTGTCGACTTTGCCTCATTCTTGGGTGTCATGTTCTTTCGTTTGTCTTTTATTCGTGTATCGTGTTTCAGGTATCCCTGCCAATCCACCTCCAAATTAGTGCTCTTATAAGAAGTTTCGGGACTGTCAGCCCCATAACTTCACCGGGACTGAGGGAGCGGTGGGACTGCTCCGATGGCTAGAGAAGGTTGAATCTGTGTTCGTCATGTGTAACTGTCCCGCTGGGGACCGGGTTAAGTATGCTACCGCGACATTCGAGGGGCCTGCATTGTCGTGGTGGAATGCTACTGCCCAGAACATGGGATTGGGGGAGGCTATTGCTATGCCTTGGGCTGATTTTGTGCAACTGTTGAGGAACGAGTACTGTCGGAGGGAGGAGGTACAGAAGCTGGAACATGAAGTCTGGAGTTACAAGATGGTCGGGTCCGAGATTGAAGAGTACACTGTGAGGAGGAACGAGCTGGCAGTGTTGTGCCCTGATTTGCACACACCCGAGTATAGGAGGATCGAGCACTATGTATCCGGGATAATGCCAGAGATTGCTGGATTGGTGGCTGCCGGGAATCTTCCCACTCTTGCTGAAGTCGTTCGATCAGCTCATCGGATGACTAACTTAAAGGTGGCAGAGGGTGTTTTGCCTCCTAAGGGTACTACTGTGATGGTTACTGAAGGGAACAAGAGGAAGTGGGATAATGTGGGGAAGAGTGCCGTGCCAGCGCCATCTCAGCCGGCGAAGAGGTTTGATTCGACTGAGTCTTCTTCAGGGCAGAAGTCGGGAGGGTATGTTGGGAAGCATCCCAAGTGCAACAAGTGTGGTTATCACCATTCTGGGAATTGTGATCGGGATCACTGTCATCGGTGCCATCAGTTGGGGCATCATGCTAAGGATTGCAGGGTGACACTTACCCCAACTCAGACTCCTGCTGCTACTCCTACTCCTGCTGCTCAGGGGACTCCAGGAAAGCAGGGGTGCTATAACTGTGGTGACACGGGACACTTCAAGCGTGAATGTCCTAAGCTGAAGCAGGGTGATAATGGAAGGGGCGGGGACGGTAACGGGAACAACGGGGGCAGAGGCAGGACTGCACGTGCTTTCGTCATTGGATATGCAGAGGCTAGGAAGGATCCAGACACAGTTACCAGTACGTTCCTTCTTAATGATTGCTATGTTTCTGTCTTGTTTGATTCTGGTGCCGATAAGAGTTTCGTATCTATGGGCATTAGTCAATTGCTAGATATAGTACCCACACCTTTAGAGGCTAAGTACTTAATAGAATTGGCTGATGGTAAGAAAATCGAAGCGACGCACACCCTTAGGGAATGTCGCTTGGAACTGTCGGGTTTGTCTTTCCCCATTGACCTTATGCCGGTACGCCTGGGTAGTTTTGATGTTGTTGTTGGCAAGGATTGGTTATCGTTGTATCGTGCGGAGATCGTTTGTTTCGATAAGATCATTCGGATCCCTCTCCCTAATGGAGAAACTCTTTCGGTTCATGGCGAGAAAAGTTGTACTCCGCTGAGTATCATTTCTAGCATGAAAGCCCGTAAGTACCTTCGGAAGGGTTGTTCGGCCATTCTGGCACTTGTTAACGTTTCGACTGACGATGAGAAGAAGATCGAGGATATTACGGTGGTTCATGATTTTCCCGATGTGTTTCCTGATGATTTACCTGGTCTTCCTCCCCATCGTCAGGCTAAGTTTGGTATTGATCTTACTTCCGGCGCAGCTCCTATTGCCCGGGCTCCGTATCGTCTTGCACCTCCCGAGATGCAAGAGTTGTCCAGCCAGTTGCAGGAACTCTTGGAAAAGGGTTTCATCCGACCGAGTTCTTCCCCGTGGGGAGCTCCTATTTTGTTTGTGAAGAAGAAGGATGGAAGTCTTCGCATGTGTATTGATTATCGTGAGCTGAACAAGGTGACCATCAAGAATCTTTATCCTCTCCCTCGCATTGATGATCTCTTTGACCAGCTCTAGGGCTCTAGTTACTACTCGAAGATTGATTTGTGGTCCGGTTATCACCAGTTGCGCGTCCGGGAAGCTGACATTCAGAAGACTGCTTTTCGCACTCGATATGGCCATTTTGAGTTCTTGGTCATGCCTTTTGGTCTCACTAACGCACCAGCGGTGTTCATGGACTTGATGAACCGCGTTTGTAAGCCTTACCTTGCTAAGTTCGTCATCGTGTTTATTGACGATATTCTGGTTTATTCTAAGAACAAGATGGATCATGAGGAACACCTACGGTTGGTCTTGGAACTTTTGAGACAGGAGCAGTTGTATGCTAAGTTCTTAAAGTGTGATTTTTGGTTACGTGAAGTTCAATTCCTAGGGCATGTGGTTAATGAACTAGGAATTCATGTCGATCCAGCTAAGATCGAAGCTATTAAAGACTGGGAAGCACCAAAGACGCCATCTGAGGTGCGGCAATTCCTAGGTCTTGCGGGTTACTATCGTCGTTTCATTGAGGGATTTTCGAAGATCGCTCAACCCCTCACCACTCTTACCCAGAAAGACCCAAAGTTTGACTAGGGTGAACCACAGGAATCAACATTTCGTTGTGTACTGTGACGCTTCTATTCGTGGTCTCGGTTGTGTGTTGATGCAACGCGGGAAGGTTATTGCTTATGCTTCTCGTCAACTCAAAGTTCATGAGAAGAACTACACTACTCATGACTTGGAACTGGGTGCAGTGATCTTTGCATTGAAAATCTGGAGACATTACTTGTACGGTACCAAGTGTGAAGTATACACCGATCACAAGAGTCTCCAGCATATTTTCGACCAGAAGGTGTTGAACATGCGGCAACGTCGTTGGGTTGAACTCCTGAACGATTATGACTGTGCTATCAAATACCATCCTGGCAAGGCGAACGTTTTGGCGGACGCCTTGAGTAGGAAGGAGTCTGTGAATCCTCGTCGTGTTCGAGCCTTACAGCTCACCATTCATTCCTAATTGCCTGACCGAATCCGTCCTGCACAGTTGGAAGCTTTGAAGGAGGAGAAACTTAAAGCTGAAACCATGCACAGTGCGGACAAGCATCTTGAACTCAGGACTGATGGCTTACACTATTTTGCAGGACGTGTTTAGGTTCCCTTGTTCGGGGGATTACGCGAGCTTGTCTTGGATGAAGCTCACAAATCCCGGTATTCTATTCACCCTGGTTCTGATAAGATGTATCAGGATTTGAAGATACTTTATTGGTGGCCAAACATGAAGGCTGATATAGCTTCATATGTCAGCAAATGCTTGACTTGTGCTAAAGTCAAGGTGGAGTATCAGAGGCCGTCGGGTCTCCTACAACAACCAGAGGTTCCAGAATGGAAGTGGGAACGAATTACGATGGGTTTTGTCACCAAACTACCAAGATCACCAAGTGGTTATGATATGATCTGGGTGATTGTTGACAGGTTGACAAAATCAGCACGTTTCATAACTATTAAGGAAACCGATGGACTCGAGCGGTTGGCTCGACTTTACCTTAAGGAGGTGGTTGCTCGGCATGGGGTGCCCGTTTTTATTATTTCTGATCATGATTCTCGTTTTGCTTCGCATTTCTGGAAGGCTCTACACAAGGCTTTGGGTACTCAGTTGGATATGAGTACGGCATATCATCCGCAAACTAATGGACAGAGTGAGCAGAAAATTCAAACCTTGGAAGACATGCTTCGGGCATGTGTTATCGATTTTGGCAAGAGTTGGGAGATTCACCTACCGTTGGTGGAGTTCTCCTACAACAACAGCTATCACTCTAGTATCAAGGCAGCTTCGTTCGAGGCTTTCTACGGACGGAAATGTCGATCACCTCTTTGTTGGGCCGAGGTGGGCGAGAGCCAGGTCACTGGTCCGGAACTTGTGTACGAAACTTCGGAGAAAATCGTACAAATTTGTAACCGTTTGGCTGCTGCGCGGGATCGTCAGAAGAGTTATGCCGATCGCCGTCGCAAACCTTTGGAGTTCCAGGTTGGGGACAGGGTACTTCTGAAAGTTTCACCATGGAAGGGCGTCATACGCTTTGGAAAGCGTGGCAAGCTTAACCCTCGTTATGTCGGACCGTTCGCAATCCTGGAACGGATTGGGCCGGTGGCATACAGATTTGACTTACCAGCGGAGCTCGGTAGTGTTCACAACATCTTCCATGTGTCTAACTTGAGGAAGTGTTTGGCTGATGAATCTCTCATTGTACCACTGGAAGAGATCAAGGTTGATGATCGTCTTCGCATTGTGGAGAAACCTGTCGAGATCCTCGACTACAAGATTCGTAGCCTTCGTCAGAGTAAAATCCGCATCGTTAAAGTTCATTGGAACTCGAACCATGGAGCGGAGTTCACGTGGGAACGGGAGGATCAAATGAAAGCTAAGTATCCCCATCTTTTTCCGAAACGCGCATTCGAATCGAGGCATGTTACTACTGAAGCGGAATGAATCTCGGGTCGAGATTCCATTCAGCGTGGGGATGATGTGACATCCGGTAAATTTTCTTTTCGTTTCATTCTTTTCGTCTCTGTCATTTTTGGGCTTTGTGCAATTTTCGGGACGAAAATTCTTTCAACGTGGGGATGATGTGACACCCGGCATATTTGGCTTAAACATTTTAGTAACATCTAAGTCTACCTTAGCGGGAAACATTTATAAACAGACATAACTAGGTTAGTTGAGTCGGGACAATTTAGGATTGTCCAGGGTTCAATGATCTGGAGGATCATTGGGAGTCGTTTTGGGAATACACTAGTACCGGGTCCCATTGTTGGTGAAATTACATGAACTAATTAAGTGTATGTGTAGATTAATTATCGTGTGGTGGATTATATGCAAAGACGTGTTTAAACGATGTAAAGGTAATCATACATGCCTAAATATGTTAAACATAGACTAAGGTTGCATGCTCATATGTTAAGGTGCGTTAAAATGCGTTAAACGCGACAAACTGGAAAACTAGAAAAACATAAGTCCTAAAAAATTATTTTCAATGTCCTAACAATCAATTTGGAAACTATAACACATTTACATTTTTAATATTTCTTTACGAAACACCAAACATCTGTTGATTTTAACAGTATACAATTTAGTTTTTTGACCAACCAAAACCCATCGAGCAACAACTACCTACGATTTTCTACAGTCCCTAAAATCTTTTTACTTCTCTTTAACAAAGTTTCTTTAAAACAGCTGTTATACGATTCAATCATATTATTACAATTAAATAACTTGAGTTAAATATTTAATTTAACAAAAATAAACACAAAATGGAAGATTTATAAAAGAAGAAATTCAAATATGTTTAAAAAACTACTTTAATGACAACAGAATTACAATATATGAGTTTACATAAAAGCACATAAAAATAAAAAGAAACATAAATAAATCCTTATAGCAAACAAACCCTAGAGAATGATATTTTTTCACAGGATCATAGGAACAAAAACATAGAAAAGAATTACACGACAACAACTACTATTTAAATATGATCCAGTTCTAAAAGCCGTAAAGATTAGACAATAATATTATTAGTGATAGATTAGGGACTAAGCATATAATATGTTGTGTTAGATTTTCTTCTTCGTCAGCAAGATACCAAGCTCGAACCTCTGATCTTCTTGTTCCAATGGAAATATGGAACCCAACACATTACTAGAAGACAATCTCTTTGTTAGCCACTCATGGAAGTCCAAGAGAAGCGTGATGTGTTACGCACTCAAGGAAGTGCGCCAGAAGTCCTCATGATGCCTGCCTTTGATTGTATGAATGACGAAAAACATGAATTCCAACTTTCGTACCAACGGATTGTTGGTAATCTACTTTCCTTTGATTGTAAGAATCTTTCGAAAATTTGTGAAAATACATTTGACAGTAAATATCATTATGCATATTGGATGGACACATGTATAGAGATGACAAATGAAATATTGGGAGTTCCTCCCCTTTTATAGAATAAAATTATACTAATTATTCGTAAAGTTGATTTTCAACTTTATCAGTTAGATTTCAAGTAAACCTAAAGTTGGAAGTTATCTTTAATATTTTGTATTTATTTTTGATATAATAAAAGACAATTCAACACAACAAAAATAATAAAAATAATGTTAACTTTTCATGGGAAGTTCTAAACTGAAAATAGTTCTTTCAAATCTAAATATAGAAAATGAATATTGCTAATTTCTCAACTTTTTATACGGTGAATAAACTAAAAATTCCTGATGTTGATTTAAAAATACTTGAAAATTGTAAACCTTATATATAAATATAAACATATATTATCTTTTTTAAATTATATTGCATTTTACAAAAACATAGATTAAATAAAAATGAAATTCAATAAATGATGAAAACATTTATTTTGCAGAACATATATTATAAACAAAACACGATATTAACTTTTAAAATCTTTATATTTAACTTAATTTATTATTATTTTTTAATTAATAGAAATATGTATATATTCATTTTTCATAAATAAATATAAGTAAAAAATATCATGTCACTTCAAAATTCGAGTTTCAAGGTAATAATTATTACAGCCAGTGAATAGCCCTAAAGCACTATAATGATCACTATATACAGTTCAACAATGTAGATGGAAACTTGCAAAATACGGCGGTAATTAATGGTAGATGTAAATATTTTTAATATATTATAAAAATACTAAAAAATATTACCATAAATTTACATTTTATTCTTAAATTACACAAACAAACTTATTGTTGGTAAACTTTAAAATAAATAATATATATATTTAATATTGTAGAAGATACGGCAATATTGACAACTTATTATGTTTTAAATAAATAATATTTCCATAACAAACTTTTTTAACAAAAGACATGAAATATACTCACTGTAACTAATATTTAAACATATATCTAAACTTCAAATTTACATATAACTCAGTTAAGTTATTATAACCATCTGTTTAAACTATTAAGATGAATACTATCATTATGTTCAATGTCCTAATAATAACTTTGATGACAACTGTACAAAAGGAGAATATAGATGGAAAGATATTATAAATATAAATAATATTATTTTTTATATTAATTAAAGAATTAAATGTATTGTTCTTACAAACGATTTGACAAAATAACTATGATAAATTACAATTTTCAAGTAAAGAATGATGTAACCAAACTTTTAAAAACAGACTTTCAAAACATAACTTTTAATCAATATCTAACAAAATACCTATAAATTTAAATTGGATCAGTCTTTTCAAATTCATAATTACAAACAGCCCGCAGAGCCCTAAAAGTCTTTGATGAGTACTATACAAATGAATGATCTAGATGGAAATATAACTTAGTAATGTTATTATAAACATCCTTTTAAATTATTAATATAAATATTATTATTGTGTTCAATGTCCTAATAATAACTTTGGTATAGAAATCTACTCTAAATTCAAGTTATAGAATATTTCATGAGTTGTCAACGGATGTTGCAAATAACTATGATACATTAAAATTTTCAACTAAAGGATGATTTAAATAGAATTTAAAAATAGACTTTTGAAACTTAACTTATAATCAATATCTAAAAAAAATACCTATAGATTTAAATTAGTTCAGTCTTTTCAAATTCATAATTATAAACAGCCCGCAGAGCCCTAAAAGTCTTTGATGACCACTATACAATTGAAGGATCTAGATTGAAACATAACATATCATTATAATGTTATTATTTTATATTAATAAAAGAATTAAAACTATTGTTCTTACAAATAATTTGAACTCTTTTATTGCTCTTATATATTTAAAAATTGAACATATATTTTGTATCAATCAAAATTATACAAAAATATTATCATCTATAAAAGGTGTAACTATAGTTTTTTTTGACTACTTATTATGTTTTAAATAAATAATATGTTCATCACAAACTTCTTTAAGAAATGACATGAAATAAAATAAGTGTGCTAATATTTTAATATATATATATGTAAACTGAATAGTTATATATAACTTAGTAATGTTATTATAAGCATCTTTTTATATAATTAATATAAATATTATTATTATGTTCAATGTCCTAATAACAACTTTGGTATAGAAATATACTCTAATTCAAGTTTTAGAGTATTTCATGACTTGTCAACAAATGTTGCAAACAACTATGATACGTTACAATTTTCAACTAAAGGATGATTTAAACAGAGTTTAAAAACAGACTTTTCAAACTTAACTTGTAATCAATATCTAACAAAAACCTATAAATTTAAATTAGTTCAATCTTTTCAAATTCATAATTAAAAACAGCCCGCAAAGCCCTAAAAGTCTTTGATGACCACTGTACAAACGAAGGTTCTAGATTGAAACATAACATATCATTATAATGCTATTATTTTATATTAATAAAACAATTAAAACTATTGTTCTTACAAATAAATTGAACTCTTTTATTGCTCTTATATATTTAAAAATTGAACATATATTTTATATCAATAAAAATTATACAAAAAGGTCATAATCTATAAAAGGTGTATCTATAGTTTTTATTGACTACTTATTATGTTTTAAATAAATAATATTTCCATCACAAACTTCTTTAAGAAATGACATGAAATAAAATAAGTGTGCTAATATTTTAATATATATGTAAACTGAATAGTTATATATAACTCAGTAATGTTATTATAAGCATCTTTTTATATAATTAATATAAATATTATTATTATGTTCAATGTCCTAATAATAACTTTGGTATAGAAATATACTCTAAATTCAAGTTATAGAGTATTTCATGACTTGTCAACAAATGTTGCAAACAACTATGATACGTTACAATTTTCAACTAAAGGATGATTTAAACAGAGTTTAAAAACAGACTTTTCAAACTTAACTTGTAATCAATATCTAACAAAATACCTATAAATTTAAATTAGTACAGACTTTTCAAATTCATAATTAAAAACATTCCGCAGAGCCCTAAGTCTTTGATGACCAATGTACAAACGAAGGATCTAGATTGAAACATTACATATCATTATAATGCTATTATTTTATATTAAAAAAACAATTAAAACTATTGTTCTTACAAATAATTTGAACTCTTTTATTGCTCTTATATATTTAAAAATTGAACATATATTTTATATCAATAAAAATTATACCAAAATATCATCATCTATAAAAGGTGTAACTATAGTTTTTATTGACTATTTATTATGTTTTAAATAAATAATATTACATCACATACTTCTTTAAGAAATGACATGAAATAAAATAAGTGTGCTAATATTATAATATATATGTAAACTGAATAGTTATATATAACTCAGTAATGTTATTATAAACATCTTTTTAAATAATTAATATAAATATTATTATTATGTTCAATGTCCTAGTAATAACTTTGGTATAGAAATCTACTCTAAATTCAAGTTATAGAGTATTTCATGACTTGTCAACAGATGTTGCAAACAACTATGATACGTTACAATTTTCAACTAAAGGATTATTTAAACAGAGTTTAAAACAGACTTTTCAAACTTAACTTGTAATCAATATCTAAAAAAATACCTATAAATTTAAAGTAGATCAGTCTTTTTAAATTCATAATTACAAAAAGCCCGTAGAGCTCTAAAGGTCTTTGATGTGTACTGTACAAACGAAGGATCTAGATGGAAATATAACTTAAATTTACCAAATTACTATTTTATGTAAACTGAATATTTACATATAACTCAATTAAGTTATTATAACAATCAATTTAAATTATTAACATGAATATTATCATTATGTTCAATGTCTTAATAATAAATTTGATATGGAAATCTATTCTAAGTTCAAGATATATAATATTTCATGAGTAGTCAAACGGATGTTTGCAAACAACTGTCATAAAATTACAATTTTCAACTAAAGAATGATGTCACCAGAAGTTTAAAACAGACTTTGCAATAGTTAACTTGTAATCAATATAATATCTAACAAAACAACAATAAATTTAAATTAGATCAGTATTTTCAAATTCATAATTACAAAAAGTCATCACAGCTCTAAATGTCTTTGATGACCACTGTACAAACGAAGGATCTAGATGGAAACATAACATATCATTATAATGTTATTATTTTATATTAATAAAACAATTAAAACTATTGTTCTTACAAATAATTTGAACTCTTTTATTGCTCTTATATATTTAAAAATTGAACATATATTTTATATCAATAAAAATTATACAAAAATATCATCATCTATAAATTAGATCAGTCTTTTCAAATTCATAATTACAAACAGCCCGTAGAGCCTTAAACGTCTTTGATGAGCATTGTACAAATGAAGGATCTAGATGGAAATATAACTTAAATTTAAAGATTATTATTTTATATTAATTAAACAATATAATGTATTGTTCTCAAATATGAATTGAAGTCTTTTATTGTTCCTATTGTATTTAAAAAATGAACATATACTTTATATCAATAAAAAATCTACTAAAATATCACCATCTACAAACGAAGGATCTAGATGAAAATATAACTTAAATTTAAAGATTACTATTCTATATTAATTAAATAATTAAATGTATTGTTCTCAAATATGAGATGAAGTCTTTTATTGTTCCTATTTATTTCATGAGTAGTCAAACGGATGTTAACAAACAACTGTCATAAAATTACAATTTTCAACTAAAGAATGATGTCACCAGAATTTTAAAACAGCCCGCAGAGACATAAAAGTCTTTGATATGGAAACCTATTCTAAGTTCAAGTTATATAATATTTCAGAGTTTTAAAACAGACTTTAAAAAGTTTTTGTTAGAACAGATATTGCATAACAGAAGTTAAAACAGATGAGGATGACAAAGTAACATAACATCCACGAAAACCGATGTTAAACAACAGCTGTTAACTAAAATATATTCATACCAAGTTGTTAAAAGCATTGTGTACAAAATTAACACACATATCTTTTAACTGCAAAGATGTACACAAAAGCTTACAACTCGGAAAACTTAACAAACATCTGAATACGTTAAAAATAAGTTCTTAATTTTGAAATCTAGCTGACTTCTTCTTCAATCTTTTGCCACTGGAAGTTTGATCACTAAAATTTACATTACAACAATCTTCAAGACTTCTTTTTCCATTGAGACTTTTGGCAGTATCAACAAACGCATCAACACATACAAGATCCTTCAAACAAACCACAAAAAAGCTAATAAAATGTTATATAATAATACAAGATGTAGCAACAACATAGACATACTTGCACAAAAGTATAAATACCTTAGGTGTTACTTGAAACCCAAGTTGCGAAGATTCTAAAGGCTTAACAGACACTTTTCGACAAACTTCCTGAATGACCTAAAAAGTGCTCAAATATAAAGAAGCATAACAGATTTAAACGTCTATTAAAAATAAATGGTTATTAAAATAAAATTAGAATAAATACCTCGGCAGATGTACCATGTACATTCTCATATCCATCCAACAACTATTGATTTATAATACACTGATAATTAATCTTAACGGCAGTGTACACATGGTACTCACTTACAAGACTGTAATCACAAACCTCAAGGTTGAAAGTCAGTTTGTTTTAAACAACTGAAGAAAACGCAATTCCATTATCATCATTTGTGTTGCTTTGCTTCAACACCCTTTCCCTAATATACCATGCAGCAGCTCCAATGATCATCATCACATCTTTATCTAACATCACAAATGATACATCTCCTGATTCGTCTTGTACCCTTATCTGCAAGTTCAACCTAAAACAAATAAAACATAAAAAACAGTGCATACATAAAAAACATGAATGAAATGAAATGAAAATTCTGGAAAAAAAAACATTGTATACATCTACTGATTTACATACTTTGTGGTAATGGAAGTACATTCCCAATCGCATTTCCCACAAGCCAAAGCGGTAGCAGGCAATTTGAGAACTGTTTCACACACTTCTTTAGCATTTTGCAAAAACTCAGATTTACTTAAAACTTTATTGTTACAATTGCGGCAGGCAGCATAAAACCAACCATAGCTTTCTTCAACACTTTTTATGGTGGCAACAACAACAACAAAAGACATCGGCTACACACACAATGTATATTAAACATAACACTTTTAAACAATACAAAAATATAGTAAAGTGAAGACATATAAAAGATACGAATAAAATATTGAAACCTCTTGAATTCCTGATACAATGACTTCATCAACAGGCTTCTTCTGTGTCCCAACGGTTTGAGCACTACAACCACACTCTTCTTCTTGTTTCAACATCAAACTCCGCAATGGATAAGCCCACTTCCACTTTCTTATAACTCGAGCCTTCGTGTACCACATGTCTTTGGCTGGATACAGATCACAACGACTTTCTTCATCGTATATTGAGGTGGACATTGTTTTATGTTTTAGGAGGGAAATTTGAAAATCTTTTCTAGAAAATTCGAAGCTGATAGAAGAAATGGGTGCATTGGTTATGTGGTTATATATAGGGAGCTGATGAGGCACGTTTCCCTACATGGATTTAAATTTTTCCCCTTAAAATTAAAAAACTTAGGGCCTAAAAACAGCTGAGATGATATATTAGTAAAGGTCTGCTATTGGTTGGCACACGCATGCATTGAGAACCGCTGTTGGGGGCAACAGCGGTGGTTTCACGTGGCCCACCCCTCTTTTTGAATTTTTTAATGGGATTAATGACGTCAGTTTTTGCATCATACACACATTGGTGGCCACTCTCTCCGGCTGAGACATCAGCTTTCTGACGTCACTCACGCTTCTCCTATTATGGAAAGTATAGATATATGATATATTGGAAATGTGGGGTGTAACCCACGAACATTTTTTTATCAAACATATTTCTCGTATTTAAGTATTATGACTCATAAACAAGAGTCGAGACTTTATAAAAGTATTAATAGATTAATTTTAGCGTGTTTTAGACTTTAGAAGTGTAGGCTTGTACTCGGCTACTTATTCTATTGTCGCCTGAGGAACACATTAGCTATTAATATGTTCTAAACATTGCACTGACGCAAAATTTGAGTGAATTTTTGAGCAAATTCATGCCATTAACAAAACTTGAAGATAATCCTTACTCGAAAAATGTACATAAAAATTTGTATATTTTAACAGATTCATACAAAGGCAGGTTTTCAATTAAGACTCCCATACCATTTTAGAGATCACGTCATGTTGAAACTTTGTTCTTCATGTTGGTATTTTTGCCTGCAGAATCCAAACATATAAATTGTGCACAAAACCAACTAGTTCAATGCAATGTGATGGTAATATTACAAATTGTATACCTATGTTTGTAAATAAATTGATTTCATACCTCAAGAACGTGATCGTGAACACACAAATTCTTTTAATATGTCCCAAACATCAAGTGAAGCTGCTCTGTCCTGGTGCCTAACAAAACAAACCAGCATATCATAAAAACAAACCAATCATAATTCAAAATCTTTAGAGATAATTCATTCATAATTTAAAGATTTCTTTAAAAACAAAACCGTATTGGCCTTTAGCCCTAAACAACCAATACCCACAAAATTAAACACGATTAACATGTAAATTAAATTAATTCAATAATAATAATACTAACAATAAAAAGAAGAAGAAGAAGAAGAAGAAGAGTAAAGCAAACCTAATTCACAGATGCGAGGATCTTTAGGATCCGTGATGGAGTTGCAGAGGGAGGCAAGGTCAACGTTGGCATCGTTACGGAGCTTCCAGTTCTTATGCAACAGTCGATCTTTCCATGGTAACTTGTTCGCCTCCTTCAACAACTTCTCGTCTTCCGTCGACATAATTATTATTATTGTTATAATAATCATACTTATTATTATTAGCCGTGTAAAATGAATAGTGATTTCAATTTCCTATAAAAAAAATTGTCATCTGTTATATACATTTAATTTCAAGGATATGTCAAGTTTGTATGGTTGGTCTGGTGGTTGTGTTGTTGGGTCTGCTGACCTGGAGAAGAACAGATGATTGAAAAGCCAAAATATGTTAACTATTGATTCCACAAATAAACAGTCCTTACAACATACTCTTCCTAAAAGACTGTTGACCCTAACAACTGTTCCATCCAAACAACTGCTGATACAACTGCTGATACAAAAGGACTGCTAGAGAACAACTGATAGAGAACAACTGCTAACCAAAGGTCTGATGAAGAAACAACTGCTGATCAAGTTCTGAAGGCTAAAGGTCTGTTGGAGTCAACAACACTTTGACTCCAACAGATGTTGCAAGACCATCAGAATTTTCCCTTAGTAGTAGTTTATCTTACAGTGTTTTGTAATATAACAGTAGATTGTATAGGGCAGATGTTTTATGTTGTTATTCTGTTAGAGGTCACTATCTTAGGTGACGTCAACACATGTCACCAGTGGTTTAGGTTTGTCTATAAATAGAACAGTGCTTGTACTGTTCTATTAGATCACACACAAACATTCTCTCAGACAAACAATCACTGTGTGATCAGGCTAAGGGGGAGTATTTGTACTGATTGTAATCTTTCAATAAATGAAAGCATTTGATCATTGATAACAATTATTCCCATTGTTTTGATTATAGTTTATTATTCCGCTGCACTTTCCATACATACTTACATCATTCATTTCTCATCTTATTCTAAATACATCAAAACAATCAAACTCAGATCCTAACAATTGGTATCAGAGCTTGGTCAATTAAATTCGATCTAACAAATCAATTTAATATAAACAGATCAGCTCACAATTATTGATATCATTTGTCTGTTGGATTAAAAACAGAGTAATAGTTTAATTTCGATTCAATCGTTTTTAAACAGACTTTGTTTTTGAAAAAATCAGAGAATGGCTTTAATCAATCACGATCCACATAACACTGGCACGGACAACAAGCAACCGATGCTTGTCAGATCTGAATACAATATCTGGCAACGTCGGATGAGCCATGTTCTAGCTCAACAGAACACTGGGTGTTGGAAGTCGGCTGTAACATTACGCAATTATACTTGTACGTTACGATCATCATTAATAAAAACGTCAAGTTTTATCATTATTATTCGCATTTATTTATTATTGTGGCATTTTGGGAACCCTAATATGATATTAATTATATATAACATACTTATATATGGGTTTTAATTAACAAAAAAAAAATGCTTTGCTTGGGCCGGGACTCGAACCCGCGCCAAGCCGGCCCAATACACACAACAACTTAACCAACTGATCTAGCTATCATATCTGTTTCAAACCTGTACCATTTTAATTATATCACTAGCTTCAAGACTCACACAGTTGACTTAGAAAGTCAACTGTGAAGATGGGACTTACCAAAATCATCACATTAACTCGTGATTAATCTATGATTGGCATCACTACATTACCGGCCTATTATGACTCAGACACACGACAATTGACAACCAATTGATACCATTTTGATCTTATACGCGTCCCACATTCAATTCGTGGTCAACACTTGCCAATTCGATCACCTAGGCCTTTACACTATAAATTGAACATTCCTGGACCTTCACAACTCGCTAATTCTCTCTTCTCAATCTCTAATTTCTCACCAATCCTCTGTCATTAAGCTTTATATTTGAACTTTTGACTTCGAGGGTTGACTGTCCAATCGTGCACGATACTGCATTGTAAGTATAATTTTTTTGATGGGTTTTAACCTTCGGCATCCACACATCAATAGCCCTAAGGTTAATTGGGTTATTGATGTGTGAATTGATCAATTGGAAAAATTAGGGCTCGTAGGTTTATTTGGGGATAATCACGATTTTGTGTATGATATTTATTTTAAATAAAACAGGAACTAACACAACCACTGGTCTAGACCAAGTGGTTGTGTCTGGTGCCCACAAACCAAGCCACGCGGTGCTAGGATTGGCAAAAATATAGTTTATATAGTTATATTTTCTATTTGGAGTCGTAGTTAAGTTATTTACAAGTTTTAGAATTAATTTAGTTTTAAACAAAACTCAAACTTATCTTTTCCTACTGGTAAATCGGGGACAGAGTTGTAGTACAATTGCTCCGCGCGCGTCCATGGATCGATATCTGGTTCTTATCTGTACGTTACTACATATATGATAGGGTACACTTGCCCTATTGTGTGTGTTTTAATATTAAGGTCTAAACCATTTTTATAAATATTAAAGCAAAACGTGTGTTAAAATCCATTGTAAAATATGTATAGTTACGCACACGTCACTATGCGAGCGACGAACTTTGACTTTTCTGCGAAAGACTTTGGTCTGAATGGCTTGACCAAGTCGTCGTCCACATCATTGCGGCGCGGGTGACGAGAGTGTGTCTTCCCGTTGTGGTCAGAGTTCGTGCTAAAGGACTCGTAACAATCAGACTCGTCGTGTGACTTCGCGTAGCCCCGAGCCCCTACGTTTCCGCTGAGCTCCCCGCTACGACTGCCACGACGACCAGTAACCTCTTTACCCTTATGACTCCTTTTTGGCGGGGAGTCATAGGTCAGGGCCTTGCCCTTCTTTTTTGCTTGTTTTATGAGCATCCGCTGGTAAATAGCGGCGCTCTTTGTGCTTTGACGGAGGAGCCACTGGTCCGGGTCCTCCTCTGAGTTGTCACTACTATCCTCGTCAGTTTCCGCGTCATGTACCTCGAAGACTGGCTTTTGGGTGCGTGAGGTGGACTATTTGACGACAGTGGCTGGGGTGTCTGACGCGGCTCCTGACAGCAAGTAAGCATGCCTTCTTAGCACTGTTTGGCACAGCATGGCGAAAGCATGGAAGCGGTCACGTCACTGTTGAACGTTAGTGGTTATTGGACCACTGCGGACACCTGTCACCTTCAAGTTGGTGGTGCTCCTGATTCTCTGCAGGTGGATCTTCCTAATCTTGATCTGCCGTACCTCGTACTAAGGGCTGGTGTGTAGTGGATCATTCCGCGCGTGGGCGTACACGCGTCTAATCTTACAAGGTGTAGTTGATAAAGCTTCCTTGTGTGTAGTCCTTCCGCTCCCCGCGAACTGACTTTCGCGTGAATGCTTCCGCGAATCATTATGCAGAGGGATAGGGATGCCGCCTCCGCGTGGATTAGGCTCCCTATCCCTTCACATGTATTTTATTTTTTTGTTATCAAATCAAAATCTTGATTTGTGGTTTGTAATAGTGAGAATTTCATACAAATTTTGTTGCGTTGTGTTTTGATTTGCTTATGTTGCTGATATGTAGGTAAAAGTTGATTACGCTTATTATTTATCATCTTGGTAATATGATATTTAGTTCATGAGCACCACATGTTTGATGAAATTCTCCGATGTTTGTTCCCGGAGAGTTTCACTTGTACCAGCAGTTACTTGTCAGCATTATAATGGTGTTCGATCACAAGAGAGATTGGCTACGGTTGAAGAGATTTATTATTGGGTTTTATGAAGTAGGGATTAGTAAAACAGCCGTTCGTGAGCCACTCGAGTTCGGCTCGGTAAAAAGCTCGAAACGAGCCGAGCCTTATCGAGCTCGAGCTGAGCTTGAGTCTAAAACAAAACTCGTTTATTTATCGAGCATAGGCTCGAGCCTAGCATATGAAACTCGTTAGGCTCGTCGAGCCTTATCGAGGCTAAGTATAATATTAGTTTTTTAAACATTTAATATTATTTACCCCTCATATAAATTTGTTTAGTTAAAGAGCCCGAGCTCGGGCTTCACTTATCGAGCTCACGAGCCTAAACAAACTATTATTTTTATTTAATATATTAATTAATAGATAATAAACGAGTCAAGCCTGAGCCGGGCTCGAGCTTGAGAAATTACTAACGAGCCAAGCTCTCATAAGTTAATCGAGTTCAAACTCAAGCCTGGTCAAGCTCGGGCTCAGCTCAAGAAAGTGTTACACCTCAAAACAAAGATTAAATCCATCGTTTGCCTTAGTAAAACTTCTTCTAGTTTGGCTAGTGGTAAAAACTTAATCTCATTTAATTTTAGTTATTAAAGTTTCTAATTTGCGCTAATTGAGACACCCAAATGATTGAAGTAAGGTTATTTGCTATCTGTTTGAAGATTGGTAATTGTTGGTGATCATTGAACTAGATAAATTGTTGTTAGGTAGTTGTTTACACTTAAAATAGGTCTAATAACATGAGATTTGTATCATGGATGATGATGGTGATGATGTACATATAAGTAGAGGTTTGTGTTACAAATTCAAGGACATAGAAAACCCTAATTTCACGGATTATTCTGGCGTTATTGAACTTTTACAACGATCCCTTCCTGACTTTGATATTGGCGGTTTCTTTAATAAGGACACCGCCCCCAAAAAGCCACAAAAACTCTAGCGAATGCTCTTTATAACCAAATCGCACAAAGTTTGGAGGAGGATTTCCGTCTGTCCGTCCGTCAGAAGGCCGTCTTGGAATGCCTGCAAAAGCCTCACGCCCAGGACTTCCTTACTGTGTTACCTATCGAAGGCTTGGAACAACGGATGTCGGCAGTAGAGTACAGGGCAATCCTTAAATACCAGCTCATGATACCCATTTTCCCCGATGATGAAAATTACCCGGTCTGCCGCAAAGCATGCCTTGATAAGTATGGGGAACATGTGTTACATTGTAAGGAATTGCCAGGGTTTAAATATCGGCACAATTTTGTCTGAGATGCTTTGGCAGACATCCTTAGAAGAGCAGGGATCTCCGCAAGAAAAGAGGCGTCAGTTAATTTTCTCACATACCCCGTGGAGGGGAGGTCCACCTTACGCCCAGCAGACGTCTTAGTTTTTTTGTTGGAATGTGGGAAACATGCGTGTGTTGATCTTACCGAGGTGTCCCCCTTGTTGTGGCTTTGGGATAGTGGGTTTGTGGCCGGACAAGCGGTCATGAGAGCTGAATCCAAAAAAGTGGAAAAGCATGCTAAAGCATATGAGGATAATCAGCATGTTTTCGTTCCCTTGGCATTCGACACGTTCGGTTCCTTGGCATCGGAGGCAGTGCGGATTTTTGCTCGGATTCAGCGAGTAGTGCACAACAACTTTTTCACCTCCAAAGGCGAAGTTTTGTTTTTAACAGATTGAGATTTTCTATTAAAAAATATGTGACGCCGCAGCTTGTTGCCCGTCTACCTACCATTCTTATGTAATTTACTTTTTTTTTTCAATGAAAATGAATTGTTTAAAAAAATTTCACAAAGGTTTGTGTATTTCGGAAACTGCCACCACTAGAAAAACACAGCTGATTAAAAATGACAACACAAACAAATGAATCAAGAATAACTCACCTTTTTTTCTTATAAGCATTTCAAAAAAAAATCACACAATTTATGGTTCACAACAATACATTTAAGAGTACATAAACATATAAAATAATAATGCAACCGTTACAGCATCGGACAACATGCGGTTCGGGTATTCATGTATCGGGTCAGATTCTTGACTATACAACACCTTCTTGGCTCACCCCATTGGCTTAGATGTATCAAGTACATTCATTCATTTTGCCTGTACATAATCTTAGAAAGTTAAATATGTTTCCACAAAAACTGTATCTGTATTTCACTTCATTTCACATCCAACTGCCACAAACCATAAACAATATCAGTTTCAAATCTCTATTACGTCATTTTTTTAGACATCAACATAGTCGCGCGCTAATAAGTTTTATTAAAAGGACATACCGGTAGAAGTTCTGATCAGTTCTTGAGAACGTCAAGATACGGTTCTTCCGTAACAGATGGATGCTATATACAAATTCTTGGACCATTTCTCCTGTTGATACAAATTGGATGTTAATATTCCAAACTCATCATGCATCATGTGGTGGCGTGGATAGCCAAAAGACAAAGGGGTACATGCACCGATCGGGTTTGTCCCGATTGCTAAGTGTTATGTGCCTTATGTCCAAGGCTTGATACCAAACCACATCGAGCCGCGGGTCTCACTGGAAGAAGGCTCTCTGTTCTTAGGGGTAGAGGTAAGGCTGTCTAAATCTTACCCTCTCAGACCCTACCTTAGCTTTGCTATAGGTGGGATTAACCGAGTATGATGATGATTTTGATTGGATAACAATTATAACAAGATTACCTTAACATGGGTACTAGGAAAAGTAGATGTTCTAAGAGTTTCTTGAGTGACATCCTGTGATCTTTTCTTGGATGTACTAAGTATGAAGGCGGCTTGATCTTCGGTTGCAGCAGCAGCCGTTATCCGGTATCCGTTCTCCCATCTTCTGTGAATCCCTTCACTAGGATACAGAAAATCAAGTTCAACCACCTGAAAAAAAAAAACCACAGAATAGTAGAATGAATACATAAGTTAACTTTTCATGTAATAACGACATATGGATGGAGGCGTGGAGCAGTACCTGGTTAGAGTAAGTTGCATCTCGAGACATCACGATGCCCCATCGACTACCAGAAGTCGTCATCGAGGTTACCAAAAACCCTTCTTTCCATTTTTTGTTAATCCATTTGAAAGGAAAAACATCGCTCACTTTGTATGATTGTTGTGTGTACGATGTCCCTAAGAATTCAACATACATATAAAGTTAAACATGGATCTGTTAATATCAAATATTCAAAATCATAATATAATTTATCGGTTTTTAACGTTTTCAGTTAAATTTTACATTGACGAGATCTGTAAGGTATTACTTGCCCTCCTTTGACTTTACATTACAACTGGTTTCTTGAAAAATTATAATAATATTACATGTTCTACAATTTAGAATTGTATATTGTTGTATTTATGATATTTATCGTACATTTTAATGTAATCATTGATTATTTGTTGAAAATTAAAACTATTCGTACCAAATTTAAAATTGGTGTGTTTAACACGAAAAGTCAAAGTACTAATGCGAAATTTTGGATTTAGAAATATATAATATTTTCAGATATTCAGATAAATATATAACATTTTCCTTGTGTGGATTTAGAAATCAAAATTCTGGATCATTAATTATAAAAACTTTTAAGTAAAACTTACCCTTTGACATTACCACCAACGCGCTACCGTTTGTGGCACCGGCAAGTGACGTGATGTAATAATTCTTCTCCCATTGCTCCATTATCCATTCCTTTGGTAGAAAAAACGATTATAACTAGTAAATATTCTAAAATAATATATTACAAATGGTATCGTAAAAATATTAACTAAAAAATGCTACCTTGTGCAAGAAAACAGGAGAGAGCTCATAGACTTGTGAAGTGAAACCAGTGCCCGCATCCATAACAATAGCCCATAAATTAGATGAAGAAGCCACACAGCTTATACTCAGCCCATCGTTCTTTCCTTTCTCAACATGCTGGTGAAGTCTTGCATCAGATACATTGTAGTAGTACCTGAATGTCCACATTGTTTGACCATTAAAAAAGGCGTTTGACTCAATACCCAATAGCCGATTAGCAAATCTAATACGAATCAATCAACTTTAATTGTAAAAATTAAAGTATTTGATTGATAAGAGTATACAATCAAAAAAATTATCACTTTGTAAAATTTGATATTTTCTAAAGAAAGAAATATTGTAAGTTTGATCAAGATCAAAAAACAGAAATGTGGAGTGTAAAAAATATTTTTTTTTAGACATTTATTTTTGGTTTACCTCTGTTTCATCGGTGCTCTTGAAGTATAAATAGAAATCCACTGAGTCGCCGGAGTGCCTAGCCGAGTTTTCTTCCTAGGTTGAGCATCATCTTCCAAATCAATAAGAAGCCTTCCCCTTTTTTGTCCCACCTACAACACAAATGTTTAAAAATCACAACTTTAAGGCACCATCGAATTTTAATAGCCAGAAAGATGCGGTCGAAAACATCAAACGCTATAAAGGATTTAGTATTCAAAATCGCACCTTTAAGGCACCATCTATCCTGATTGGCCGAAGAGATGCAGTTGAAACTAGGCAGTTTTCAAAGAGCCCAATCAGCTTCAAGTAGTTTGGTTCTTCATCAAATTTCATGTTGTTTACAGTTTCAAGGAATTGCTTGAAAGGCGATGGACAAAGGTAGCAAAGCATTTCGGGAGACGTTGCCATCTTCTTTCTACAAACAAGGAACCCTTTGTTTTCTCCCTGCAGACAAATGATCAATAGCAATTAGAACATACTGTCAAAGGATAAGAATGCAAAATGAAAGCAAAGAAAATCTTAAAACACGTTAATTTTTTTTGTTTCTTCAAATCGAAGTATGAAATCATGAGTAAATAATGAAGCAAAAGAAAGCGAATAGCACCCAACTTTGAAGGTTGCAATTATTATAATCCAAAATGTTCATTTGGGATAATTAATTCCCCCGTAAAACAAGTTAAACTGAAAGAACGAGATTAAAATATTTGTAAATCAGAAAAGAAATCCAAATTTTGATTGATAAAGATAGGTTTGACAATAAAGGACAAAATTGTCTAGAAAAGAAACAAAAGGTTGATAAAATTTAAGAAACAAACTCACAATGAAGCCTTGCCATGGAAGCTTTCCTCTAAGAAGAAATATTAATGTATACGCCAAAGACTCGAGATCATCCCTTCTGCTTCCCGTCCTCCCTAAATGGGCATGTACACTTGCGTAACGTACTGTTCCTCTGTTTAACAGAAAACACAAAATATTTAAAAACTAAATAAAAAAACTATGCTAAAAGGACACGATGATGAGCTCTAACATCACACATATCACTAAATATGCTTAAATATGTACAAATATTACCTGAACACATCAGGCTTTTGGTCATATTGGACATGTTCACCAGACGTAGCATCTCTCCATTTTGAAGCTAAAGTTAAAAAAAAATAGCAATCCGTCTTAACCTTTTTTTCTATACACAATTAATTAAAAACGACAACAGGGTAGAAGAAATACAAACCTAAACCAAGATCAACTAAATACAATTTTTTCTCATTAGGCGTCCCAGGCTGGCCGAGCAAAAAATTTTCAGGCTTTACATCTCCATGAACAAAACTGAACACAGAAAACAAATTTCATTTACATACATTGATGGCTGAAAATAGAGTTATTATATAAAATAAAAAAGAACTAGATGTGTGGGTACCCTCTTAAGTGAAGCTGCTCTAAAATTGATAATGCTTCCACTGCTATACAAGCAACCATTTCTTCAGAAAGACTGTCAGGAGAACACACTTTAAACTTAAATACAACGGTAGGTGAAAATTCAATATGTATAAGGAATATAATATATATATATATATGTGTGTGTGTGTGTGTGTGTGTGTGTGTGTGTGTGCACGCGTATATTGACATACATTTGGTTGCTAGAGTTCCAAACGTCCCACAAACTCGGACCTAGTTTGTCCATAACCTATATAAAAAACAGAGAACAATAAATAACAATGAATCAAATCCACGAAAAAGGGTAAATCAAGAAAGCTCACAAGAATATAATAATCTCCTTGCCGGCCTTTGTGATGAACCATTGGAACTCCATAACACCCATTAAGAGTACTTCAAACAAAAAAAAAATAATAAGAAATTAACTACCATTTACGAATTACGAATGCATTTTATGTATTTTACGAAAACAAATAGAACGCTCACCTGTAGACTTGCCACTCATAAGGAGGACCATAACTACACCCCTTGCCATTCCGATGCTCCAATTTCAAAGCAACCTACAATCCAATATGTCAATAAAATTAGCCATTAAAATACCTATAAAATCATAATTGTTAAAACTTTGTACCTCAACAGCATCTGGTCCTGTGTTTCCTGAGCCACCAATCACGCGTCTTCCTACATAAACTTGACCGAATCCTCCTTTACCGAGTTTTCTTTCTAATCTGTATGCAGGAGAATTGCCAACTTGAACCTGAAAGTAATATTATGTCATAAGATTTTAAAAAATATATCAGAATCTTGAAAATCAAGTCAAAATCTGAAATTTATATAATTACCCTTTCAGGAAGCGGACTTGTGCTTCCTTCATCTTCAGCATCTGCCGCCAATTTCTCGGCACTTCTACCGCCAACTAATGGATTACAAACTCCAACGTCCAAGTTCAAAGGGGGCCGACCAATTCCAGCACCAAATATGTCAGGATTTTTATCTTGATTTGTTGGTCGAGCCCCTCGACCTCTGCCAGCTGGCCTTGGCATTGGATAAGGGTATGCGGGGACCACCGGACTGGCGGCGGGTGATTTCAGTGCCTGAACTTTCCCTCGCCTGGTCCCACGCCTAGGTGTCGGAGCTAAAAGAGCCGCTGCATTGTCCTCAACATTAATATTATTACCTTTTTTGGCTTGGCGAACTCCACGTCTCAAATCCGGCATCTTCTTCCATGCACAAATAATATCCTCCGGTCTCCACGGAAGATATAACTACAAACCTGAGGTAAAAAAAATAACAACTTTGGGTTAATAAAAGATCTCACTTGTCTCATTATCATAAATGTATCCCTATTTGTGTTTCTATAAGACTCTTTGACCGGTTCATATCTTACTACAATGTTTAAAAACCTTTTCTAAACATACATATTTTGTAGCATTGTATATCAATGTTGAAATTATCTCCTAAATCATAGTTGTCAAAGGCGTAAAGCGCACTCAAGGCGCTTTGGTACCGCCTGTGGCCTAGGCGAGAAGCGCAAAAAAAGCGTGGGCCTGAGAAAAAAAAAACGCAAATAAAAAAAATTGGGAAAATCAACAAAATCACTAAAAAATAACCACCAAAATATCCAAATAATAAAACTGATGCATATGATCAGAAAACAATAATAAAACAGTAATACTAATGATCAGAAAACAATAATAAAACTGATGCATATGATCAGAAAACAATAATAAAACTGAAGCATATGATCAGATAACTGTAATACTGAAGCATATGATCAGAAGACAATAATAAAACATGAAAACTGCAACATGAAATAATTACTCATATGATCAGAAAACAGTAATAAAACTGTAAAACCTGAACTTTCACCAACAGAAAACAATAATAAAACTGTAAAACCTGAACTATCAAAAAAAAAAAAAAAAATCATTGCTTTATTTATCTAGGAGAGAAAAGCGGCCTAGGGTCGCTTCTAGGAATTTCATCGCCTAGGCGCCCTAGGCGAGCGCTTTTGACAACTATGTCCTAAATAGAATATTCTTCTCTTTTAGAGAATTCTACAATCTTATAAATGTAAACCAATAAACCACAAAAATCATGTGTTCTTCTACAGAGGTTATCGTTCGCACTAATTTCTTATTTGTCATTCCCACTCATGAACATCAAACCCATGAAACTCACAAAAACAACAATACGAATCAGCGACCTAAATCATCGCAAGGAAGCAAACATAACTTGAATGAAAGGGCTGCAACAGATTTAGGACAAAACATCCAAAGTTGTTCATTCCTACAAACTATGGTGCAAAAAATAGGTACAAATGAATGGAATGCAAATACTGTTGAAAACATTTATAAATCTACACACAACCTACCAATATCATCTGCTGTTTTCACATCAAAATTTCCCCTAAATCAACCACTTAAACAAAAACTGATCTTTAAAGTCTAATCTGCTAAAAAAAGACATATCTTTATGGGATCATTTTCTAACCCAATCTACCAACTCAAAACAATCCAGATATGATCAATCCATACATCATCAACAATGATCAAGATTCAAACACAACAACACAGTAGAATAAAAAAAAATAAAAAAAGACATGAAGATGATCAAGATTTTTATAAAAAGATTAAACCTTTGAGGAAGGACCCAGATGAGAGATTGGAAGAAAGTGAATAAAAGGGGTTGAAATCTTGAAGAAAAAAATGAAGAATTTGAAGGAAGGCGTACGATAGCAAGGAGAGGGGGTCTGTAATTGTGTTGTAAATGTGTTGTTGGTTATTGGTATGGTATCACACCATGGCTGGCTGTGTGTTTTGTGTTTGTTGGTGTGGATTCAACCTTAGGTTTAATGGGGCCTTCTCATGGGCTCCTCTTCTTCCACCCTATTTGTGGGTTGTGTTTTTTTTAATATTTTAATTTTAATATGTAAAACCTGACCCGACCCAACCCGACCCGGATCATGACCGGGTATGAAGATCCGACCTGAATTGGTAGGTTTAAAAATGGCAAGTTGATGGTTCATGTGTTAAGCATGGAGTTGTCTTGTTGATTCTAAAATGTTAAAGAATCTTTTTATCTAAATTTGTTAGTTTGTTTTGTTAAAGAAATTCAATGTTAAATTTAAAATGTTGTGTATTGAAAGAATTCAATCAAAAAAATAAAATCTCTTAGACCATCTGTAGTGGGTTTTGTCTCTCACGCCCCATCTTTGTTTTTCATTGGTTCAGAAAAATGGCACACAGCCCAAAACTCAATTCAGCGCTATAAATATAGCGCACAAAGCAAATTAAAGGTGCATAGCGCCCAATGGCGCAGGGGTGTTTTGGTGTTGGGGCGCGATTGGAGACAAAAGGGGGTGTTTAGCGCCCCACTACGGGTGGTCTTACGTTGTTATTATAATTGTTGTTATCATCAAATACAACACTGCTTTGGTTGGTCCATCGTCCCCATTACCAAATACCAACTCAATTTTAACTATTGCGGTATTTCTGTTTCTTTAAGAGGTTTACAAACTATACCCTATTGTGTTTATAAAGTGTATCATAAAATTCCAATTCAGTTCATTCAAATATTGATTTAATTACATACTTTATAAATTTTAAACTTTTAATTTCTTTTACCAAAATTTTGTTAACTAATTACACATAGTTTTCTTACTTTAGTGTTTCTTTAAAAAGTTGCTTTGTCTCTTATTTCACGACAAACATTCATCTTGTTTCACATTTTTATTTATTTATTTATTTTACTTTATTTTTTGTATTTTTAATCATAACTTGCAAAAATGTTGTTCCATAAAAGAAAGTTATTTATTCAAAGAAACAAATTTTGGTCACAGGTTTCTTTTTAAAGGGTGTGAATACAATTTAACTTGGGTCTCCATTTGTATTGGTAACGTTTTCATATTTTAGCTTTTACTTAGTATATTTTTCTAATTTTTACAATTTTAGCATATTTTTTCAAAAATATTAAAATATGATTGGTAAATGCAGGATTTTGGTTGATTTATCAACTATAAAATTATAACTCAAAAAGTCAGGTCAACAAGTTGACGTAAGATTATTGTCAAATATCAATCCATGGTGACCTAGACTTTAGAAAGGAGTATTATTTAGAAAATAAATATTTAATTTTTTTTAATTAGGCAAGAAAAATGTTATAAAATTAGAAAATTATAAAATCAGAAAACATTTAAAAACCATCAAAGGCGTTCAAGCATCCAACAATTAGTTTTTTTGTTATTTTCTACGATTGTTTTTTTACAAGGATTATTTTTCCGTCCACTTACAAGTTACATTCATAAGTCTACCTACTTGTTAGGTACCAGTTAGCGCAGCGGAATCAAACACACAAACGGCACACACGATTATCATGCGATGAACAGAAAATAAACACGACACAAGAATTTTACGTGGTTCGGTCCCAGTGGGGGACCTACGTCCACGGGTAGGGGTGTTCATCTGTTCGGTTTACGGTTTATTTGGTTTATTCGATTCGGTTTATTCAGTTTTCAAAATTTTGTACCTCAAACCAAAAACCAAACCAAACCAAATTAGGAATATGAAAACCAAACCAAATTCAACCAAATTGAATTCGGTTCGGTTTCAGTTTAAAACAAAACAAACAAAATTCAACCAAACAAACCAAATTGAAACGAAGTTTTTTTTTTCTCTAAATTATATACCTATATGTTCCAAAATCCAAAAATAAAGTTTGCAATAAATATAAACCAAAAACTCAAACCACGCTAACAAAAACATCATAAAAATTAGAAATAGTAAAATGAACCCTAGTTTACTAGTTTATACTCAGATTATTACATCTATAAATTGGTGGCTTTATTTATTTTGGGTTGGGTTTAATATTTTGGGCTTATATATTATATATGAGTTATTCAATATTATTATTTTTATTTAATAATTAATTATTTTACCGGTTTATTTGGTTATCCAAATAAACCAAATAAAAAAAAATATAGAACCAAACACCGAATAAGCAATTCGGTTTCGGTTAAAACCAAACCAAACACCAAATTCATTGTTTGGATTGGTTTTTTCGGTTACGGTTACGGTTACGGTTCGGTTTTCGGTTTTTATTTGGTTTGCAGTTTTTCTGAACACCTCTATCCACGGGCTGCAACTAGGTTATTTCATTAAGCTCAAGGCACACAGATTACAATACATAACTAGGGTATATATAGAGAACAATTAGGTTAAACAACTTAGGAACCAAGAAAACTAAACCGGGTCTAGCCCATGTTTCCTAATGTCAACCCTAAAGCCAAATAAATCAAGGACTTCACCAACCCAACACTGTGGCCCGTAGAGGGTTGTGCAAACCTAATTTTTTTTCTTGTGTAAATAACATACCTCTTAATAAACGATTTTTGAAAAACTAAAATTTGTATAATAAACTTTACCATCTGAATAACATAAATAAATTTTGTAGGATTTATAAATCATTTTTAGTATTTAAAAAACTATTTTAAAGATAATTAGGTTAAATATAAAGATAAAGGCTTTAAAAAAAGGATTGTGGCTGCCAAGAATCGAACCCGAGCATTTGGCCGGTTCATGACTTAAATCACAAGCCCAGCCCCAACTGGGCTGGACCCTGAGAACATTCTGAACAGTTGCTATTTATTATCAAGACTCTTTAGGATTTGATATTAATTACAAAAATCAAAACGGTGAAGCCTGGGATCGAACCTAAGCCACACGCGTCCAATGTCTAAACACTAACAGCCAAACCACCAGACCACAGATCTGATTGTGATGGTTTTGTTTTCAAAAGACCTTCAAACTATGAACGACTGGATCATCTTCCCCAATTGAAACTTTAAGAACCCTAGATTGCCAATCAGTTTATTTACAACTGATTAAACAAAACAAACAAAGGGCTATGATTCGGACCAGACTAATAAACAAACATAATGGAGGGTTAGATTTCGACGTACAGAGATGAATCGAAGCAGGAAACGAGTCAACCCAAAATTCAATACGCGACTAATTAGCAGATTAGGATGAGTTTTTAGGAGACATTGAGGATGAGGGTTTGATTATCGGCGAGTATAGGCTGAGAAGAAAGGTTCAATTTATACAATAGCACACTGATTCATAGATTAGGAAAGTTTGACCATTGTTTTGATAAAACGCGTGATTGACATATGTTTGGTAAGTTTTAATGGTAATATTAGCGTGTAGAACACGCGGAATGATCTGTCAGTCATCATCCTTCCATAATCAGAGCTCATATTCGCGGGTTTCAACTCAATTCGAATTGGGTCGCTGCTGTTGACTTTCGTTGGTTGACTGGGATAATTAAGGAAGGTGATAAGTTTATTTGGTCTGGATAAAAACACAAGATGGTAGCGTGACTCAGTGGTTTGTGTGGTTGTGTGAGTTGGTTTGGACGCGGGTTCGAGTCCCGGTTCAAATATTTATTTTTTTTGAGCATTTTACACATATAACTATATATATTATGATTATTAAATAACTTTTTATTAAAAGATAGATAAAAATACGAAACGTTACATATTGGCCTGTGTTTTGTGGTCCGCCTGGATCGAACGATGATGATAATGTATTCCTCCAATCTCTAAATTTTCACATTGTATGGAATGAACTGCGCGTCATCTTACCGATAGATCTACCTGACTTGGTCAAAGTTTGTGAAGGCATTTTGTTATCCTACTGAACCAAAAGAAAAGAGGTTAACAAAGGCGCAAGAGTCGGCACAAAAAGATATGGAGCGATCTTTTGGTGTTTAACAGTCAAAATGGGGTATACGTAAGTGCCCTTTACGACAGACAACCATAGACAAGATTAAGTGAATTATGTATGTGTGCAAGTTGATGTACAGCATGATCTTAAAGGAGACGAGCAATATCCCATGCCTATATTTGGATCCACTGGTCGAGCCAAGGTTTGACGAGAATGCTCTTAGGGAGTTGCGAGATAAATGAATTTTTTGGAATGCACACACACAGGTCTTGAGTCCGTGGTCAGTGGGATCATCGGGAGTCGGTTATACCTATGTGTCCAAGGGTTGGTGATTCGGAGGATCACCGGGTAAAATGCACACACACAAGTCTTGAGTCCCGGGAGTTGGTGAATCAACGTAAACATGTAAGTTATCAAGTAATAAGTGTTTTACAATCATTATATAACTTGTTGATATGTGGATCCGTGAATTAATGTGTTAAATTAGCAAATAACATGCCGGAAACCAATCTGCCCTGCAAGGGGCGACTATGGAATCATAGTCGCTTGAAAGGGGGCGACTATGGACCATAATCGAATGAAATGAGCACGACTATGATTCATAGTCGTCTCCTATAGCACTATAGTCGCCCAGAGTGTCTGGCACGACTATAAACACCTATAAATACCATAATTGACTTGTTAAACATCATTTGTGCAACCCTAACTTGCCCCAAAGTGCTCTTACACCATCCTTAACCTCTGAAAGTCGTTATTGCCCTAAACCTACCATTTCCAAGTTTAAATAATCATTTCCAAGCAAGATCTAAGGTGTGTTAATCATCCTAAGCTCCTGTCTAGTTATTATTTTGAACCCTAAAGGTCCAGACCTGGATTTAAAGAGTTTATATCTTTGAAACATTTGAAAAACAGTTTTAAATAAGATCTAAGCATTTATATGGGTTTTTTTAACAAAAGATACGAGCTTGAAATGGTTTTTGATGATCTAAACATAGGGATTCTTATGTATTTGTTATTTTGATGATATGGAATAGTTATTATGATGATTATCTTAGGTTTTGATGGTTGTTTAGTGTGTTTTATGAATAATATGAGTTTTAACCCATTTGAGGGTATTAGAAGGATGTAGGATGATATGTGATGATTTGATGATTGAATATTGTGATGCGTTTGTGTGATGAAATCTGATTATTTGCCATTTAGGGTAATGTTTTCATGCAATGTTGTGATGTTTCCATAATATTATTCCATTTTTGGAAATCCTTGCAATTGGTGTGTTAAATGGATGATTATCTAGGGGATTAATGATAGGGTTGGGTTGTTTAATGATTGGGGATTTATTGGAGGTGTTACAACGTATGATTTGGAGGGTTTCGCGCGTAAAACAAACATCAGCATGCATAGCAGGCGACTACGGGTCCTACTCGTGTGAAATGGGACGACTATCATTCATAGTCGTGTGTTTTGATGTCGGAAGTGCATTTTGGAACCCCGTAACATGTTTTGACACCTAGAAACATATTTTAAACCGTGACATGTCTAGGAACCTCGTAACATGCGTTATGACTCATACGTGCATTATGTGAACTATATGCTAGGAATTATGAACTATTATTCGTATAAGGTGCGATCTACACATGCCTACTTGTTTACTTGTATTTGACTTACACAGGTATATCGGGTCATCAATGGGATGTCGGGTCTTGTCTTGTGTGGTCGTGTCGAACGTTAAACACTTTCACAAATATTTAAAGTCAAGGTCTTGCACACTAAGGGTTATTTTACAAACATATAATCGGTAAAACATTAATAGGCTATCTATGGTAGGTTTCCAGTAGTTGGACTACCATAACAAGCGAGTGTCACAACCCCACTTTTACTGTTACCATTTCGGGGGAGAACATGCGGTACAAACTTTGCTATCTTTAGACCACAGTATTACATTACATCACATGGGTACTAAGGGACATTACATCATTAAGTCCTTTCTAACTTTTAAACCATGAATATGTGGATACATAGCAGGGAAAGTGTGAATAGATCTATTGGGCCCGACAAGCCCCACTCGGATCAACTGGAAGTCAGACGGGTGCATATTTGTCTTATCTAACTTACGACACCGGGTGATGATCGATGGCGGGTATTAAAGGCAATTTCTAACGTTCATCGATGGTTTATAACGCTTTAGTATCATGTAACAATGGCTAGCTAGCATCAGGTATTAATGTAAGGATTGTTGGGTCTGGTTTACGAACGTTTCTTACTTTTACGAACTTTAAAGTCTGTGACTCACAAGCACTTTATGTGTTGACTAACATAGCATGTTTTCTCAGGTCACTAAGGTAGCTGCACTGGTTTAGGATGCACTGGAGTCCACGACATCCATTTATTTCATGCATCGTTTAATAAACTTCTTGAACTACTTATGTTTTGGGTTGTAAACTTTTGTAACTACTCCCGCTGTGTTTCATTTACTAACTTTTAAATGGTTTGGGTTGCTTTTATTATGCCGTTTTCATATCATATAGTTGTCGGGTATTGTGACCGTTAACTTGGATCTTGGTATATCACGCGTCTCGAGGTAAAACCTCGCAAGTAGAATTTGAGGGTGTGACAAGAACGGCTTATGCCAGTAGAGCCACCATCCGAGTACTTTAGTGGTTTGTTGAATTTACATTTCTTAATCCTATATTGCTCAAAAATTTTTAATTACAACAATGAAAGGTTAAAGTTTGAATTATGATACTATCTTAATTTGTCTTCTTTTCTACCCCTAAATTAAAATATGTTTGGTAAATGCAGTAAAGGAATTGCATTGCATATCTATACTACTATATAATGCATTCTAGATGGGTAAAAGGGTAAAATTACCTCTATTTTAAGATGAGAGTCCAAAGGTCTCTTTACAAATATCTAACTTTTACCTCATATATTCCCTTTATGCCCTCGTGTACAACTTTTAATGATAATAGTACATATCTCTAATACACACCCTTGTGAATGAAACATCTAATTCAATGCTTGCATAGGTTACTTACTAATGGTTTTTAATCCAATTCAATGCTCCCTTATAAAAACCTCTTCTTCTACATAATAACAAGTATATTTTAGAGCTAAGATGTTGAGAGTCCCCTTCAATTTAGAGTGGCGCTTCCTTTTCTGTTTTTTGGAAAAACACTATTCGCTTATTAGGTGTTTACTAGCCCATTTTCTCATCTTTCTATTTTCTCCATTTTTGATTTTGTTTCTTACTGCTTTTTATGTTTTTTTAGATTCTTTAGGTTGTACATATAGCTTCTTAGGCTGTGCATAAAGCTTATTAGGGTTTACATATATTTGCTATGTTATATCAAAGTTCTTTCTTTTCATTAGTATCTCAAATGTTGTTACTAACTACATATGAAATGCAGGCATCATATCGTTGTAACTTCTCCTTGGATGTTGTTCTAACGGATGCATTCGGGGACTCGGCAAACAAAGAAATGGAGGTTGTTAATGCAAACCGACACTTTCATCATATTCTTGTATTGTAATTTGTAACCATATAAAGTATCAGTAGATATAAAAAAAAGATTTAGAAACTTGTAGAATAAA